>CM042961.1:7500000-10000000 GCA_023678885.1 Pogostemon cablin
TTCAACTCAGATTCTATGTATTCTTCATTGTAACAAACACAATCAATATTCTAGAAGAGTTGCAATGAGATATTTTGAAAAATAACTAAGTTATTCATTTTATTTTAACGACCATATACGATCCACCACTCACTACTAATACAATTATTCACTATATATAAAATAATCATACTTTTTAATCAATGTACAAAAAATAAATGAGGACCTTTGCCCGGGACGGAAGGAGTATTTTGGACGTCAACTTTAAAGATATATGTATTTCATATTTAGTACTCCAGAAAGGTACACCACATGACTCACCACTTCCCTCTAATATAACTATTCACTACATACTCCCTCCGTCCCAAGAAAGTTTGCACCCCTCTTCCTGGCACGGATATTAAGAAAGTGATAACTTTTAGATGTATTATGGTATTCTTTGGTAATAAATAAATGATAAAGTATGTTAGGTGTGTTAGGTAGGGGTGGTTTTTTTTGTAATTAAAGTGTATGGGGAAGAGTGATTGTGTTTGACTTTTTGCTTTTTTAGGAATGTGCAAAATTTTGTGGGATAACCCAAAATGGAAAGTGTGACATTTGAAATGGGACGGATGGAGTATATAATAATAATACTCCTTAATCTACGTTTAAAAAGCAAACAGTTACCTTGTAACCGGCCGAAGAGAGTAATGAATATTTCAATCCCTAAAAAAATTCACATTTTTCTCATTAGTTCGTACTACAATAAATTTTCATATTTTCAGAAAGGATACATTTATTTAATAAATTCAAAAATTATTTTAACATATTATTTCTACCTAACATTATTACTTTTACCCTTTATTTATTACGGAAAAATATAAATATCCACAAAATTCAATAAAATTTATAATTTTTTTATATTAAATAAAGTAAAACAATAAACATGAGTTTTTGTGGTGTGGGAGGGATGGAGTAGTTACAAAACATTGAGCATCTCCATTCGATTATATGAATGTAAATAGATCTACAACATGATTCAAATTATTTACTTTACATTTTACTTGGAAAAGATTGAATTAATTTCCCAACAAAATTAATAAAATGCATTTCTTAATCTATATAATTAGGTCTGAAGATTAGATAATTAGTTACTTATCATAACCCATATTCCCTCACTCGGAATATCCCGGTGTACAACAAACAACAAGTAATATCCAGGAGGTGCAATCGCATCGCTGGTGGGCCCCACCGCCCCCACTTCATAATCATAAGTATTCCTCCCCACCCCCCTCACTCCACCCCCCTTCAGCACCACCATCCTCTGGTTCATCGACCACGAATGCGTATTGAACGGCGCCGCCACTATCCTAACTGTAACACCGCCGCTCTCCACCGCTCCGCCTAATGTGAACACCACCGACAAGTTTTTCCCGTACCCGATTACACTCCCATCTTCAATTCTCAGTATTTTCGGCCTCAATTGATCGAACTGCGGCGACAGATACGGTGGAGAGAACGATTCGAGGCTTAAATCCGTCGGATAATCGACGCCTGTGAAGTTTTATTACACGTGCGGATTGCTGCCTCCGACCAGCAAGCGGCCGTTGGCGAGCAGCACGGCGGTGGAGTGGTACAGCCGCGGCCTCTCCGACGCCGCCATGATTGAGAATCTTGTACCGGTGGTGGTGTTGGAGGACTGTATATCAATGGCGTCGTCACCGGATCCTTCGCACACTCCCATCCTGCTGACCCGGAACCCGCCCCATTTATAATAATCACGTCTCCGTTGGGAAGAATCAGCATGTCGCCCATGACCCGACCCATAGGCATTTTCTCCATTTTCCAGGCGGGCCGTTCGTCGGAGATTTTCAGGCTGCCGCAGGTGGGGCTTGCCCGGAGAAACCTCCCTTTTCTCGCGAACTCGACCGCGTTGTGGGACGCGCCGCCGCAGATCATGACGTTGGTTTTTTGCCAAAATAAAATGAAGATGCTTTTGTCCCACATTGATTGGAGAGCAAAGGTGGAGAGGTCTTCTTAGGCTACATAAGAGGGCACCTTGTTTCTAAGGAAAGTGCACCAATCAAGTACACTTTAATCTTTGTATTTGATTCTAGTTAAAATTCCTTTATTTGATTCTCGGTTGTGAGAATGGGAAGAAAGGTGAGAATTAGTCAAAGATTTGTAAGGGTGTAGGGATTGGGGTCGGGAGAGAGAAATTCTGTGTGATTGTAAAAAATTTTCACATAGTGGTATTTTCTCGGTCCGTGATTTTTCTCCGATTTTGGAGTTTTCCACGTAAATTCTTGTGTTGTGCTTTTTATGTTCTTCTTTGTTTGTCCCTTAGGAATGAATGGGGATCTGTCTTATCCCAACAAGTGGTATCAGAGCCCGGTTCGGGTGCTTATAAAGTTCTTAGTATGCTCTGTGGTTGCAACAAAGTCTGACCTTCCACATCAGAAAAGACTTTATGAGAGGAAGATGGTTATTCATTAGGCTAAGGGTGACATGAAAGAAGTGGGAAAAAGCTAGTGGCACAAGGGGATCAGAAGAACAGCCGGATGCGGTGGCATCTCCGTGGCATCTCCTTTCTTGCGGTGAAATGCGCCGGACTGTGGCGACAGTGGCGTGGCAAGGGGTAGGATTTGTAGGTCAGCAGTGGCGGAGTTCTTGGACCTGCAGCAATGTGAATTGCTGAGACTCCCGGTGGAGGAGTTGGCTTAACAGCGGCATGGGGTTTTCCATGGATGTCGGCTCAAGGAGGTTTGAAAGGAACGGGTTTTCCGGTAATGACTAGTGGCATGGGGAAGCGACGATTCAACGGGGAAGATGGTGATGTGGTACTTGGTATCGGGTGGCGCTAGGTCGATAAAGAATGGCGTGGAGTCAACCGACAAGTGGGGAAAGCATCGTGAATTCCGGAAGGTTGGAATCGACTTCAAGTGACAACACTTTCAGTAGGAAAAGGGTTCGGACAAACCTGGTGTAGCTGGCGATAAAAGGCAGAGACGTCATGTCAGTACAGACGGGTTTTGCTCAAGGTGGAGCAATGGTGCGGTAATTGCGGTGGAGCAATGGCACAATAATTGCTTACGGTGGAGCAATGATGACGTTTCTGGTCAAGGAGGAGCTGTTACGGCAACAGTTCTGAATGTTGAGTTAATATTATTGGGGATCCTTGTGACATGTTCAGTTGTCATGGAAAAGGTGTAATAATATTAGCTGGTCCACAAGTTTGCACACGGACATTGACTTGGCAAGTGATGTAGGGTGTGTGGTGGATGTATATCGATGGCTGATGGACTTCCAGGGGTAGCCAAGAGCTGGAAGTAGCACCATAAATATCAGCAGGTGTTTTCGATATGTGCCGCAGGAAATTCTTAGAATGATTTATTCTAAGTGGTCTACTCATATGGTGGAGTAGGATTCTCGGGATAGAGAATGATTTTCGGTAAAGACAATGAGTCTTCATTTTATTTTGACAAGGTGGAGATTGTTGGTTTTTTGCCAAAATAAAATGAAGATGCTTTTGTCCCACATTGATTGGAGAGCAAAGGTGGAGAGGTCTTCTTAGGCTACATAAGAGGGCACCTTGTTTCTAAGGAAAGTGCACCAATCAAGTACACTTTAATCTTTGTATTTGATTCTAGTTAAAATTCCTTTCTTTGATTCTCGGTTGTGAGAATGGGAAGAAAGGTGAGAATTAGTCAAAGATTTGTAAGGGTGTAGGGATTGGGGTCGTGAGAGAGAAATTCTGTGTGATTGTAAAAAAATTTCACATAGTGGTATTTTCTCGGTCCGTGGTTTTTCTCCGATTTTGGAGTTTTTCACGTAAATTCTTGTGTTGTGCTTTTTATGTTCTTCTTTATTTGTCCCTTAGGAATGAATGAGGATCTGCCTTATCCCAACAGACCTAGACTGAGACGGCGTCGTTTTCGTCGATCGGGAGTAGTACCGAGGACCCGGAGCTCGGGTAGTTCCGTGATTCGCCGCCCGGGATCGCCGGATACCGCCTGACGATGCGGTTGCGATGGTAGTTGAACAAAACGGGCTTTTTATTAGCGAAGATGAACAAGTTTCCATCCGGTAAAAGGTGCAGAAATGGATAGAGATTGTTCTCATATCTATCTTTAGTTTGTCGGAGAAATTTAAACTTAATCGATCCAGATGAACGTCTTTGTAAATTCTCCGGTTGTAAGAATTCATAATTAAACTGAGATCTGCCACCAACGATGATGATTCTGCCATCTGGCAGTATTTGATTGGACGCATGAGAAAGAGCGCCAGGGAACTCAACCCAATCACAGCCACTGCATGGCGCTAACGTGCGCACCACGTGATCACCGTCGTTGAACCCACCGGTCTGGACAAGGGTCCCGTTCGGGAGAACCGAACCGGATGAGCACCAGCTGTCGGTCCGGACCGTTAAGGCCTGGAAAGTGTTGGAAGCGACGTCGTAGAGGATGGAATGCGCGGTGCAATCCTTTGTTAGAGCCTTGTCGTCGGAGTCGTAGAGGCAGCTGCCGCGAGGGAGGGAGACGTTGGACGGGCCGAAATCGGTCCGGTCGACGACGACTTGGTTGTTGTGGAGGAGTTGCATGTGCATGGCTGAAATGCCGATGTTGTTGTGGAGGAGTTGCCATTGGCCTGAGGAGGAAGAGTTTGACGGAGGAGAGAGGGTGATGAGAGATAATAGTGATATGTAGAATATGTTGGTGGACATTAGGTGAATTTAATTACTTTAGCTAAATAATTGTCTAATTTTTTGAAGATATATGGTACATGATCATCATATATATGTTTCATTAATTTATATGAGAGTATACGTATTTGCATGGTTTTGATGAAATCTAGGAATCAGCTTCGGACAAGGGATGAATGTAGTGATCACATAAAGACAGTGACACTGTAAACTTGCACAAGTATAGGGAAATCACAAATCATTTCTTGAAATTCTATTACACATGCAATTGAAGTTGTTGGTCTTCTCAAAAAGAGATTTCTTTAGATAAAGGAAGTCATGTGTGTGAGAGGGAATTGAAGCATATACTTTGCTTGTTGCTTATACAACCTCTTTTATTTCAAAACTAGATCTTACTTGGGAAAATCTAATCCCTTTTGCAGGAAGGTAGAGCATATATGCACATTCCTCATAAGCACTAGTCACAAAAGTTGACTTATTTCTTGCATTTATAAGTTTTAAATTAATATCATCGCTTCCTATAAAGAACTCCATTCTTTATGCGTGGAGTATATAATTTAGGGATACTTACTTATATGTGTAAATTATACCTATTATTACTTTTAGGTGCGTCATCCTAAAATAAATACTATGAGATACCAAATTACATGGCACAATCCCAAATATACCTTTTTATCATTTTTACGCAACATTTCAAAATGTTGTCTTTTTTTATTTTCCATATTATTTTCCAAATTTTTTCCCAATATCAGAATATGCATAATCTATGTACATTTCAAAATATAGTTTTTTTAATTATCCAAATTTTTTTATATTTTTTTTTATTTTTCAAATTTTTTCCTTATATCACAATCTGCACAATCTATACAAAAATTGCATAATATAGTTATATTATTGCACAACCCTTATATTATTGCACAACCCAATATAATTATACAATTACATTATTGCACGATTCAATCATGAGATTTCACTTTCTTATAAGAAAAAAACAAATGTAATATGAGATTAATAACTATAAATTATACTATTGTTTATTAAAATTATAATTACGTACATGACACAATTATAGTTGGATAACACCATCCAACCAGCACATCATAATTAATGTATATTTCTGTATAATTCATTAAACGTGTTTGCACAATTAGGTATAAATTTGCACAACATATTTACATTGTTTCACAACTAATGTATTATTTTGAATCTTTACAAACAACTATACAAAAGCTTGTATATGGAATTCTGGTGGCTTTTAAGTCCAGTTAGAGTAGCAGCTTCTCTTCAGCTTCTTCTTCAACAATTCTGGATGATTCTTCATTGTGATTCTTCATTGTGAGGAAAAATTCCAAATGAACTTCATAAATCAATCCCACAATTCTGGATGATTCTTCATTGTGAGGAAAAATTCCAAATGAACTTCATAAATTAATCCCATGGCACGATGTGTGATGAACCAGATTAGGTGAGCATAGTTCTTTTAGCGATGCAAAAGAGATCGCTCAAAGAGATGTAAAGTCGGGAACTTACGCGGCGACAACAAATTAGCAACAGATCTCAATCTCAATCCTCCTTGGTGATGACACGATGTGTTGCAGACAAGACACGGGTTGGGTTGCAGACGCAGCACGATGGGAATGGGTTGGGTTGCAGATGCAGGTTTTGTGTGAGAAAAAATTGATGATTTATTAAATAGAAAAGTTAGAGAGAAAGGGAAACGAGATAAATTAATTGGTGTGAAAATAGGAAGCTGATTTCATCAATAACAAATAAAATCTAATTTTAAATATTTAATTAATATTAGGGTTATATTGGGTATATCATTTCAAATTTTTGTATCTTATAGTAATAAATTTGAATTGTAGTATCTGACAGTAATAACTCTCCGTGTGGTGTAGTTGAGAGTAATTAATCATATAATTTATTATTAACTTAAATATTGATCAATGTGTATGTGATATATATATGGATGCAGATTCTAGTACAAGAACGTCAAAGTGTTGAATGAGACTGTATTTCACGAAAAAATTGTTTCATTTTATTTTTCATATAATTAGTTATAATATGACTTGTTATTAAAATTGTCATCACGTCTTAGCGTCTCTAACCTATTTTGTGAAATGACCCATGTAAATTAATACTTCATAATTAGATCCAAATAAATGATATTGAACGAGGACAGACAACAATAAACAAATCAAAATACATTAATTTGAGCAAATGATCACCCATTTATTAGATCAACATACATAATATAACTACTTCAATATCAAATGCTGGTTAAATAAGAAATGAAGACTACATTCTAATTTTCAGTGTCAGCAGAAGAGACCTCACTTAAAACACTAGAATCCGAATCAGACGAAGACGAAGAAGAAGAAGTAGTGAAAGAAGAATCCAATTCATCTGCTCTCAAAAATCCCTCATATTTAATCTGTTGTGTACCATCTTTAACCACACTCCTCTTCAAGAACACGTGGCACAAAACCCATTTTCCTATTTGAACAAACGAACCCTGCAACCAAACAAAACATCACATTGAATTAATCAAACACTATATATATAAAGATATTAACAAAATCATTAACTAACTACCTTAGTGTGAGGTGCATGAAGGGCAAGGCAGTAGAAATGCATGATCCAATCAGTTGGAGTATGCTTCCGCTCATGGAACACCAATGTCTTCTTGATTCCGACAACAACAGGCTTTCGTATCAGTCTGTCCGAACCGACACACTTCCAGTAACCACCGCGGCTTCCTCTGATGACGCCATGCTGATTCAGTTCCTTGTTGGCATAGAAGTACCTATCCTCATTCAAATTACCTACACATGCAATCATAGGTAATCATTTGATCATAATTCATATAGAAATTAATAAAATGAATGAATAATGACTATACCTGGTAACTCCCATGGATCAAGAGTGAAGGTGGTGTGGATTTCAGGGATGACAAAAGCTGGCAAGGGAAAGGAAAAGATCTTGCGAGTTAAGTACTGAAACACAATTTCTTCATCTGTAGGTTGGAATCGAAATCCAGGGGGCAACTTTCTGATCTCTCCATTTTTGACAAAATTGAACTTATTCATATTTCAGACAAGAAGAGAGAGAGAGAGAAGGGGTGAGAGTGTTGACTTGCATGGAGGATGTTATATAATAGGAGGGGGTTTTGGTAGAGATGAAACTTTTTGTCTTACCTTTTTCTTTTTAGGCAGTGTGCTTAACAAAAGATTATGCGCTCCCCCTTTTTCTTTCTCTTTTCATTTAAGAAACTATTTATTTCCTAGTTAATGTGATATGATACAAGTAAATAATTAAAAGGCCACAGACTATTTAATTATTCTTAACCATTAGATTAGATTTACAATGAGGCAAACCAAGTCATGCGTGCGTCATGGGTATTTACACGTATGGGATTTCGATTATTTAACCATTTCTAGTTTTCTTTCAAATAATTATATATGCATAACCATTTTTTAAAAAATTAAATTACTACTCCATGCATTAATGCATTAATCGGTATCTCTGGAATGCAAAGTCACTCCCCACATGATGCATATATGCGACACGAGCTAGTGAAACGAGTGGATTTATTATAATTTATATTTGCAGTAAATAATATTATAACATCTTAAAATTACACTTTAATATAATTACATTTTAGAAAAATATATTTTAATTATTAATAAACATACTCTAGGTATATGAAGTAACAATCACACTTTAATATATCATCCCATGTAAGTACCGTTACACAAGAAACTTTGTCTTTTAATTATATTTCTTTAGCATTTTGTAAATAAAAAATAAAATAAAATTCCATTTAATTTCACAAGTAATTGGATTCGTTTTCGCCAAACCTAATAAAATTCTACAATCTCCCCTCGATCATCCATTGTTTTATCTTATACTCCTATTTCACTTTTTAAATACTAATTAATTGTCATTTTCAATATGGGTTTCATAGTTATTTGTGAGTAGAGTTTTTTTTTAATCTTTTTCTTTTATGTTATGAACTACTCCCCGTCTTTCTAAAAGAGTGCATTTTGTCATTTTAAACCGTCACAACATAAGGGGTGTACTTTTCTTTTAAGTAAATAAGATCCACACAAAACAATTAATAAGTATATCTTCATGAAACCCACACATAATATTAATATAACAATTCATTATACTTTAAAATATTATATCTTTCTTCATTTACCTATTAAATTATATTATTTAATATACGTAAAAAAGCAAACGTAGCTCTTTTAGAAGAACTAAGAGTACTAATACAACTTAAATGGTGGAATAAGAATCCTAATGCATTAAAGGTCTCATATAAGAAACTCATTGTAAGAATAACGTTATACTCCCTCCATCCTGTATTTATGTTCGCCGACACCATAAATACAGAGTTTAAGAAAATGACTTTTTGACCAACTTTAATGACTTTTTAAGAGTATTATGATATTTTTAGGTAATAAATAAATTTTAAAGTATGTTATGTAAGTTAGATGGGTTGATATTTTTGAAATTAAGATAACTTTTGAAGTTGTGGTTAATGTAATATATATATATGATGAAGATAAGCGTGAAACAAACAAAAACGAAAAGTGTGAATATAAGTGTGGAATGATGGAGTATTAACTACTCCCTCCGTCCCAACTTCAACTTCACACTTTCCGTTTTGGTCCGTCCCAATTTCAACTTCATATTTCCATAAAAGGAAAAAGTACATAAATAATATCCCCCTAACATACTTTAATTTCAAAATTGACATCACCTTTTTAACACACATAACATACTTTATCATTTATTTATTACCCAAAAATACCAAATTACCCCCAAAAGTTACTCAAAAAGTGATTTTTCTTAATTTGCGTGCGTACAGTAAATATGAAGATGAAAATGGGACGGAGGGAGTATTAAACACGTATTTCCCTAGAGGCTTAAAGAAACTCAAAAGAAGTGCTAACCACGTGCATCAAATGACAGGCGCCGTTGTCATATGTAGTAGTATTATATTGATTTCACGTAAAGCAAACAAATATATTTAACTTAATTATATACGAAAAAATAATACCACTGCTTTAATAATCGATTGCACTTACCATTATCTTTATTTACTGGTCAAAATAAATATCATTACATGATCAGCTTTATTAGACATGATTATGAATTATGGATGAGTGACATCTAAAGACGATAGTTCCACCTCTTTAATTTGGTGATATCCATAGAAGGAGGGACATAAATAGTGTCTTATATATTTTATTTATTATTTTGATTTTATTAAAAAATAAAAAATTAATTGAGGGAGAAAAGAAGATAAAAGCATTCTACTTTTTGGAAAAAGAAAAACCCTAAAGATGAAGTAAAGAGTTGAAGAAGAGAAAGGATTGATTTCAAATGACATTGCATATGTGCTTTACTTCATGAAGAAGATTGTTGCTTTTATTGCCTCAATTTTCTATTATTATTGTTTTAATAAAAGCCAAAGTCTGCTCACAAATGTACAAATCATATGCAATTTAATTTATATACAAATTGCAAAAACATGGGGTTCAATTTTTATTTTTTTTCTAATTTTTCTTGAGGGATTTTAGAGGTCAACCTGAATTTAAGTATCAATTATATATGATTTCGAAAATAAATAATAAATTATTAAATAAAAATTTAGTAAAAGAGATAGTCTTAACGGAAATAAAATATTTGTAGAACAAAATTCAGTATTTATTATGTGTTGATATTTTTTACATAGTACAAATTTACAATTTAGGCTCGTAAACCCGAAACAATATTTTGACCCAATTGTATCCTAATACATTTTAATATATATATTGACATAAATTAAAATCTAACCTACTTAAATCTCTAAAAAAAATTAACATAGATTTGAATTTATTAAACCCCACTAATTAATCCTAAATCCAAATTTCTTATTCATACTACCCAAAACAAACATCACCAAGTGTTGAATTAGTTAAATTTATGGCGAATATATTTTTTAAATATGTGTAACAGGTGTATAGTGATATGTGTAAAATAATATTAATTGATGTGGAATAAGAGGGGAGAGATGAGAGAAAAAAAGGAAAAAAAATTATTAATTGAGAAGAAATAATGTATAGATAAGTAGAGTTTTTACACACATAGTATATATATATATATATATATATATATATATATATATGGATGATTTTAAAAAATTGAGCGTGAGTTTTAAAAACCAAAATATAATTTTCAAAATCCAAAACAAACTTAACTTGTGTAGGAATAAATATTACACCATAAGAGAAGTGTTTGGTTAAAATTGAGCTTAAAAATTACAGAAAATAAGAGAATTTTTCACACTAACTACATTTACATGAACTTATTTACCTTCTAAATCCGTTAATAGATAATCAAGGAGCCCGATGAGATGAAATCAAAAAGAAAGTGGATTACTATATTTCTAATGTTTGCACCTTGCTAATCCAAGCTTTACTATCCCACATATAAACTTATTGTGAACCAAAAACATCCTAATATAAACCAATAAGTGAATAATCACATATCGAAGCTTTATTATTCCACATATTAACTCAATATAAATTAATTTTTTTTTAAAGATATAATAGAATATAAATAATTAAAGTTTACAAAACTAACTATATTGATTAATTTTCACATAAACTCAGATGTGAATTAAACATTTTCTAAGGGTATAATAGGATATAAATTACTAACTAACTATATTAATTAGTTTTAACATAAATCAATAATGTTTACATCTTATTATATATAATTAAGAAGTAGTTTCCTAAAATAAATTTTTGTAAAAACATATGTGTCATAACCTCAATAATTTGCATTTTTCAAAACACATGTTTTTTTTTTGATCAGGCAAATAAAAATTTTATTAAAATCGAGTGGTACAAGGAGTACCAAAATTACAAAATTACCAACAAATAAAAAAAATTAGACGGTTGCCTGCAAAACTAATTTAGGATTTTCAAACCAATCACAAAATGTAAAAGAGTAAATTATTGGTTGATTTCTATTTATCATAATTAAATTAAATGCTTTAAAATCTTAATTAAAAATATGTATAAATAGTCGTTAACATATGTGTGAATATTTGGTGCATTCTTTGAATTTTTTTCATATGTTTTATTTTTTTATTGGTTGGTATTTATTTTATTCTTTTTATTTTTACTTTATGTAATTTAATAATTTACTGTTAAACGACCACCTCATCTAAAAGCTTAAGCTGAGAGTTGAATGTTGAATCATTTAATACTTAATCAGGTTGCACTCTAACACGCCTCCTCACATGCATCTAAAAGATTAAGCTGATAGAGAGTTGAATGTTGAATCATTTAATACTTAATCAGGTTGCACTCTAACACGCCTCCTCACATGCAGGCGGGGTATTTTTGCCTCAAGCCTAGCATGTGGAATTTTCTCATAAATGGGTGGCGGTGGGGTTTGAACCCTGGACCATTGTTAACCATGGGCTCTGATACCATGTTAAACGACCACATCATCTAAAAGCTTAAGCTGATAGAGAGTTGAATCATTTAATACTTAATCAGGTTGCACTCTAACATTTACTTATCAATATTATATTGCATTTAATTATGGCAAATTTTTTATGTGTTGTTCTTTTCATAGATTAAGCATTAATGATTAAATATATTTTATTAATTTTTTTATTTTACATTAATTATATAATAAAAATAAATATTAAATTAATTAAGACATTTAAAACATATAATAGTAAAATTGATTCTTATTAGTTTTGTCAAATCCAAAATAAAAGGAAATAATCTATACATTAAAAAGATAAAGTGCATAAATTAATATTTAATTTAATTGATTTATATTTTATTTAAAAATATCCACGAATACATAGAATATCAATTTATTTACGTTAGAAGATTAAAAAAATATCACATAATAATATTTTCTATATAAAAAACATAAAATATTAATTATAAAGTTTAAAAATATAATATACGAGTGTATTTAACTATTAGTATACTAATACATTCGTATTTATTAAATAATATATTTTAAATTTAAAATAAAAATTTTGTAATCCGGGCGGATACTATAATAGTAATTAGCTATTTGAACCAGTTTGTCGGGACACTTTGTCTTTCAAGGGAATGAAAAATTTGTTTAATAATTTTTAGGCATGACATTTGACATTAGTGGGTACGCTCCTCTCTTGGTGATAATTATTTCAGCTTATTATATTTCATATCCTTATGGAGTATAAGATAATTATTGGGCTTATTATTTAATTGGCCCATTTATGTTGGGATCAATTCTCATTAACTTGGACTATTAGAGGAAAAGAAAAAAGAAAATCTTATATTTAATTCCTTCCCCAAAAAGAGGAAAAGAAAAAGAAATCCTATGGTTAATGGGCTTAACAATGTGGTCATTCTGATTTATTTGGCCCACTAAATAAATAAATAAAACACAAACTTGGCCCATATTAATCTGCATTATGATTGACAAATCCCACGAATTAAAATATAAAATATTTTGTAAATGGCGTCGCCCGGACTCGAACCGGAGACCTTCAGTGTGTTAGACTGACGTGATAACCAACTACACCACGACACCTTCTTGTCCTATCTAAGCATTTAAAATATATTAAATAAAGTTTTAAAATCATCGACAATTTTTTTATTTTTTTTATAATGCTGCGGAATTTTTTTTCTTTTTTGGATGTTAATTTATTTTTGAGCTGGAGAACTTTAAATATTGATAATAATAAAAAAAAAGGTCCTACCGGGAGTCGAGCCCAGGTCGCTGGATTCAAAGTCCAGAGTGCTAACCGCTACACCATAGAAGCATAACGGAACGCGCTTGCTGCTTTTATTTTTTTATATTAAAACTATTAAAATAACATTATTGAATCATGATTATGAACTTCTGACTCATTATAAATTTTATAACTTACAAGTAACATGCATTATTTTGTCTCAGAAATCGAACGCGTTGAGAACCAGTTCCGCGAACGCCAGAGATTTTTCAAATCCTACGCTTATATCGAACAGTCTAAACAAGAAAATAGCTACCCTTCCAATTGGATGAAACAGAATTTCCATTCATAAACTGACATTGAAATCGGACAAGTGGACCTACGCCCTACCTGAAGGGACAAAGGTTCCTTGTCTCTGTTATCCCTATCTCTCACAACAATTTTCAAAGGAAAAACAAAATTACTTTGAAAAGTTTCAAAAGAAACAAAAAAATGGGTTATTCAAAATATTCTTTTTATAAAAAGAATATTTCTTTCTCGATGTTCTTAATTTTTATTGCTTCATAGTAGTATTTTAATATATTATAGACTCTATTTTATTTATATATGCTATATATATATAATTGTGTGTCCAATTAGGTAATATATATGTATTTGGACGATCTCAATCATTAGATTAAATTTTAAGTTAATTTCTACTGTTAATTTAAAAAATAATTATCCACTGTTATCCTATTTAAAAGAAATCCTTTTAAGCAACATGAAATTTTTTTAAAATTAAATATACTAATCTCGTATATCCCATGGAACGGTTGAACAAGTGATATTAAAAAAAAAAAAAAAACCCCACCAAAATTCGTACAAATTCAAGCTTCAATTACATATTCTTCAATTCACAAAATTGCTACATTAATGGGTTATTATGATACTCCCTCCGTTCCGAGTATTTTTACTCATTTGTACGGACAAGAGATTAAGACATTTTATTCTTTTAATATATAATGTAGGAAAAAATATGGATAAATTAGTAATTTAAAAAGAAAAAGTAAATAAAGTTGTTGGGAATAATGAATAAAGTGTAAAAAGTAATTAAAGTTGTTGGGATTGTAAAAAGTATGTAATAAAATATTATGTATTTTTACCATAAATGAAATAGGTAAAAATACGTGGGACATCCCAAAATGAAAAGTGAGTAAAAATATGTGAGACACCGGGAGTATTAAGTATGTAGTATGATACGAGTCAAAATGGGCCAATATTATATTAGTAATAGTACGTCGTTTATTATGGCATCATGTATACACTAATCAATGATCATGGATGAATAGCATCATCCGTAATTTATTTTTGATGCACAATATTGGTGAAATAAAATACACTATGATAGATAATATTTAAATTAATCATGGGTAGACCTCAATCACAGACCTTACCCCTAAAACATGATTAATCTTGTAAGTTGCAAAGCCAGCTTGGTGAAAGAGGTTTGCCCACTCTTTCTCAGTTCTTTCTTTCCCAGAGTTAAAAGACATCAAGAGCATATCCACTATGTAATGAGTTTCAGTTGTCTTATCATCTTCTTTATGATCATCAACAACCATGTCAACAATAACAACCTTTCCACCTGCATTCTTTCTTGGCATTATAGCTTCCTTGCACTTTTCCAATATTTTTACACTTTGTTCGTCATCCCAATCGTGAAGTATCCACTGAAACACAACTTTCTCCGCATTAGTTTCATAACAAAGTAAATTTAAATTAGATTTGAATTCACTTAGATTATTTTGTCGTGTAATATTTAATATGTAGTATCATTTTCTGTGTCACTAGTAAAAGAGGAGCTGGAGAACGAAGCATGCACGAATTTGATAAATACAAAATGGCACAGGAAATCCAGACCGATTTGAAATAAAAGAAACTGCTTACTTTGAGGAAAACAACATCAGCATGAGGGATGAACTCAAACATGTCTCCACTAATGTAGGTCAACTTATCAGACCCTTGTAAGCCTCTAACAACATGTGGAAGGTCAAGTACGGTACACTTCATGTTGGGGAACTCCTCGGAGATTGCCCCGGTCAGCTTCCCCGTTCCACCGGCAACATCCACCATAGTTTTCATCCCCTCAAACACATGCTTCCACTTCATAAAAGTGGCACCGGACAAAAAAGCAGCATCGCTCGCCATTCCCTCATTAAACATTTGACTCAAATGTTGATTTGACCTAGCATACTCCCACACATTCTTTCCATGTTTGGTAATAAATGGAGTGGAATCTTCATTTAGAAACCATTCACTCATATGATGAAACACATCCACAAATGCTTGGTCGGTTAAGGTAAGCACCAAAGGCACGCAACTGAAGGGGTTGTCACGGGAAGTGCGCGTGAGACAGTAAGCCTCCTCGCCCTTAGGAATGACCACAGAGTCGAAAATGTTGGAGCGGACTAGGAAGCGCATGAGACGAAAGAGAGCGTTGGATTTGGCTTTGTTGACGGGGAGGATGGCGAGTAATTGAGAAAGCGTGATTGGTTTGCCATGTTTGTGCATGGCGTCGGGTATGCCTAGTTGAATGGCACACTTGAGGGACATGGAGTTTATGTAGTTGAGAGAGTAGTTCCATGTGTAAGCTTGAGCATCAAGAAGCTCTAGTATGGAATCATCATGTCCTTCAAGCAATGCCATTGTCAATTTGTTTTGGTGTTGTTTGAAGGGGAACGAGGGTATTATTATTTAAGAAGAAGAAAATGTCCATTAAAACATGAGCAAAAGTTGTGTGGGGCTGTTTCATAGAAATAAAGTGATAATATTTTAATAAAAAATATACTCGATGAAAAGTGATAAGAATGAAGTGAATTAATATTTAATAATATAAATAAATAATAATAATATTTTTTAAAAAAGAAATGATAATATATTTAATTAAAAAGTGTAAAATAATCTTATGTAAGACGATTTTATACCAAACTGCCTCTTAAATTAATTAAACCTAGGTATAAATTTATATACTCCCTCCATCCCGTTTCAAGCTTTACGTTTGCTTTTTGCACGTATATTAAGGAATGTAGTATTTTAATATATTTAAGGTGAGAGAAATAATATTCTAATGTAAAGTGGGTAGATGTATTAGTGTGGTGTGTGGGTCATGGATAGAGAAATAATTAATTTGTGTGGGTCACATTTACTAAAAAGGGAAGTGTAAAGATTGAAATGGAACGCCCAAATTAAAAATATGTAATATTGAAATAGGACGGAGAAAGTATATCTTTTTAAATGAATTTAAATACTTTTACAAAAGTTTTTGCATTAAAACTACAAAAGAGATTTTTTTTTAATACATCAAATGTTTTATTACATTTTAGTATTACACACATCAAATACTTTGAGTGACGTGTACTCCCTCCGTCCCACGACAAGAGTTTCTTTTTTTTCATTTTGGTCGTCCCACCCAAAGGGTCCTCTTTCATTTTTTACAGACATGGGACCCACTCATCCCCTCTAATACAATTAAAACATGGGGCACATACTCCCACTAATACAACTACCCATTACACATTAAATAATAATACTCCTTAATATACGTGCCAAAAAACAAAAACTACCATTGTCGTGGGGCGAAGGGAGTATATGGTAGGAAGATTTAAACTTTTTTTCTTTTTTCTTGAAGTTGATATTTTTCATTTAGAATATAAATTGTACTCCCTCCGTATCATTTTAATATTTACATATTTCTATTTTGGGCATCTCATTTCATTGTTTGCGTTTTCTTTTTTGAAATATGGGATCCACCTAAAACAATTATTATATCACCATAGTCCCCACATCCAATACTAATACACCTACCCACTTTTTACATTAAATATTACTCCCTCTGTCTCATACTTATGTTCACACTTTTCGTTTTCGTCCGTCCCACACTTATCTTCACCACCCAAAAAAGAAAACTTCACATCAATCAACAACCTCAAAAGTTCTCTTAATTTCAAAAATATCAATCTCATCTAACACACATAACATACTTTATAATTTATTTATTACCTAAAAATACTATAATACCCCTAAAAAGTCAATAAAGTTGGTCAAAAAGCAACTTTTCTTAAACTCTGTATTTACAGTACCGGTGAACTTAAGTCCAGGACGGAGGAAGTATATCTTTCCACCCACTATCTATTAAAATATTATATTCCTTAATCAACGTGCAAAAAGCAAACATAAATATTGAAACGAGACGGAGGGAGTATGTCTCACATGTATATATTATTCATTTAATGATTTGCCACCAAAATTAAAAAAATATAATAAAATAGTGCAATATTAAAATATGAGTGAGGCTTGCATGCGCCTAGGTGTACACCGTGCGCCTTTAGAATTTAGTATTATGAATAAGAGTATATTATTTAGTTCTAAAGGGTATACACTTTAATTAATAAGGGTACACCATTTTGTTCTAAAGGGTATACGTTTTTCATTAATATTTTTTATTTTTCTTTAAAAAATAAAGGGTATATACTTTTTATTAATATTTTTATATTTTTCTTCAAAAAATAAAGGGTACATATCTTTATACTAAAATGTATACAATTTAACACAAAATTCTAAATGCGCACCGATTGTACCCGTGCGCCCAAATACACACAAGTTTTACCTTAAAATATAACATGTTTTTAAGCTTATGGATTATTTAGCTAATAAAATTATTTAAGCATATAAATGAGTGCGTTTATTTGCATCTTCAGAAGTTATTCAAAGAACATGACTCCATTTATATATAAATAATTTTTGTAGGCAAAAACGTGTGTTTCCGGACACACTGTGCGCTCATACCCTTTAATATTAAATTGTATATCCTTTAGTATAAAGATGTATACCCTTTATTTTTTGAAAAAAAATAAAAAATATTAATGAAAATTATATACCCTTTAAAACATAATAATATACCCTTATTAATTAAAATGTATACTCTTTAGAACAAAATGATGCACATTTACATATTTTGTGCACCACACAAGAGACCAACTCATTTTTATACATTTCATAATAAATAAATAAATAAATAAATAACTAGATAACCAATTAACCATCACAATTTTCTGCATAATTATGACTTTTAGTTTCAAATAGTTATCAAACACCTAATATATAAACATCATACTTTAATTTTATATTTCCTAAAAAAATTATAAATTACTATTAAAAGTTAATAAAATTAATTAAAAGCAACTTTTCCAAAAAAAAATTATATGCATTACCGTGCTAACTAGCTAGCTATTGCAGTACACGACTACACGCAGAATTGGAACCTGTTAAAATAGTAAATCTAAACTTACGGGGAAGAAAATTTGAAAATATGGGTTTATTACCTAATTAATTAATATAGCCGGCTCTAAGTGTACAATTTATTTCACTTCTTACTTTGATAGTCTGTCATAAAATCATTTCATGTTAATTTTTTTATTAATAGATTAAATTAAAATAAAGGAAAAATAAAAAAATTATATATATTATTGTTATTATTATTATTATTAATTCATGTTTGAACACATCAAATTTCTAGTTTCTTATTAACCAGCTTATAAAAATGAGATACTTCGGTAAACCAATAGAAAAAAAACAGCAACAGTTGTGAATTGGGTTCAATCAATTATTTTTTTATATATAAAAAATTATTTTTTAAGGAGATGAATTATTTATTTTTTAAATGAAATTTTTATTTTTCAAATTTTAATATATTATGATTTTTTTATTCTTGTTGAGTAAATTTGAAGAATAATAGTCCCTCCGTCCCGGATAAAAGTCTCAATTTCCTTTTTGCACGTATATTAAGGAGTATCCTTCGTCCACCGAAAGGTCCCCATTTTAATATATTGAACGTCTCATTCAAAGGTTCCCATTTTTCCCTTTTAGTAAAAAGGACTCACCACTACTCATCACATCCCTCTAATACAACTACACAATACACATAAGTAATACTTATTAATCCACGTATAAAAAACAAACGATCACCTTTACCCGGGACGGAGAAAGTATTATTTTATGTGTATTAGTTAGTTGTATTAATAGTAAGTGGTAAGTCATATATGGAGTTCTTTTACCAAAAGGAAAAAATGAGGACCTTTCAATATGACGGATGAAGTATTTTTTATTTTAGAAGAATAAATAATCTTCAAAAAGTAATTTTTAATATATTAAAAAGTAATTTTGCAAAAAAAAATAGAGTGTATGGTGCTTCAGGTTCACACCAAATTCATTATAATAAAAATACTTTCTTTGTCCTGTCCGAAAGCTGATAGTTTCTTTTTGCACGGAAATTAAGTAATACAGTATTTAATGTGTAGCAACTAGCAAGATCAGATATATAATATTTTAATTTATAACAATTAGTTATATTATTGTTGTGTGTAGGCTACATAGAAATATATTAATTATTTTGTGTGAGTCCTATGAGATCCTCAAAATAAAAATGCGTACACTTTATGGTTGGACGGATGTAGTACTATATACCAACATACTTTATACCTTCCGTCATCAATCCATCTTTACAATTTCCATATTTGTTCTTAACTCATCTTCATCCTCTATCAACCTATAAAAAAAACAATAACAAACCCAATAACCTCATAATATACAACTTAATTTTAAAATTGTCATTGATAATTTAAACACATACTACCTCCATATCACCATAAAGTTTAAATTTCTCTTTATAATAAATGAGATTAACACAAAATAATTAAT
The DNA here is from genome assembly GCA_023678885.1 of Pogostemon cablin. Classification (NCBI taxonomy): domain Eukaryota; kingdom Viridiplantae; phylum Streptophyta; class Magnoliopsida; order Lamiales; family Lamiaceae; genus Pogostemon; species Pogostemon cablin. The sequence continues at coordinate 7,520,142 of CM042961.1, forward strand.
ATATTTTTATAGGAATTACACACAATATTAATATAAATACTTCAATATTTTAAAATATCTCTTATCTCACAAAATATTAAAATATTATATTTTTTAATTTTTGTACAAAAAGTAAATGTAAATTTCTAGGACGGAAGGTGGAGGAGCTCAGATTTCCTTACTGTTACTCACAAAGAATAGTTTTTGCCCACCCATGTACATTAAGGTTCACGAGTGGTATATATGGGAGATAGGTGTAAGATTATGCGCCAAGTTTTATTTAAATAAAACTGGCCAAGGAGACATTTGAAGAATTGATGGAATGTAGGAATAATATAATTTAGAATTCATTTATTATAGATATACCAAATTATCTTTAAGAATAAGTTTAAAAAATATTTTTCTTAATATTCGAGGCAATCAAAATTTGAAGATGGGTGTGGATGAAGGAAGTATTGGTAAATATCAAAATTAAGTATGACGAATTTTAATTTTAGTCCTTTATTTTTAATAATTTTTAATTTTGGTCATTTTAGTTCACTTTTAGTTCTTTTTTCAAACTTTGATTATTTTTAGTTTACTTTTGGTTTAAAATTTATATATTTGTGACCAATTTTGGACGATTTTGAATATAAAAGATTAAATTTGAACAAAAAATATGACTAAATATGAGAAAATGACTAAATTAGGACTAAAAAGACTAAAATTGAACAAAAAATACCAAAATTGAGAAATATAAATGATAAAGGTCAATTGTGATATTTACTCAAGTAAGTATTTTTATTCTTACCTGAAAAACTAAATTAATCTCAAAATAAAATAAAATCGAAGAGTAATTTTATTTTTTTACTAAAATTAAACCCGTTACGCACATAAACTAATATGGCAAGTGGAGTACATCCAATCAAAGCCTATATGTCGTACTACATTCGAAATTGAAACGTGTACGTCAAAATAAGAGTAAAATCTAAATTAATTACATGAGGACAGATTGAGTGATAAAGTGTCTCGGGCGAATCCACCGAATTCATAAAGGGCAAAAGCTCCTGTGCACCCGGGCGCACGGAACACTTTCCGTGCGCCTTTAGAAATTTTTGCTAAATTGTATACCTTTTAGTATACAGATGTGTACCCTTTATTTTCTAAAGAAAAATCTGGGCGCACGAACAACACTCCGTGCGCCTTTAGAATTTTGTGTTAAATTGTATACCCTTTAGTATAAAAATGTGTACCCTTTATTTTCTAAAGAAAAAAAAATATTAATGAAAATTGTATACCCTTTAGAACAAAATTGTGTACCTTTTAGTAATTAAAGTGTATACCCTTTAGACCAAATTAATGTACCCTTACCCATAATACAAAACCCGGGTGCACGCAAGCCTCACTCTTCATAAAGTTGAATTCTTTAATAATTTTAGTATTTATTTATTTTTTTTTATAATTCAAATATTAGTATCATTCATATTTTAATTAACTCTGAATAAATAATATTCTCTTTGAAGTTTAAAAATAATTATTTTTTATCAACTTTATTGGTTTTTGGAGGATAATATATTATTTTTAGGTGATAAATAAATTATAAAGTATGCTATGTGTATTAAATGAGAGTGGTAAATTTGTAATTAAAATATACTTTTAGGGGTGAGAATTGATGTAACGTTTTTTTTTTGTGGTAAAATTTAATGTGGGACAGATAAAAACAGAAAGTATGAAGTTTAACTTAAAACGTAGAAACTATCTTATAAATTAAAGTGTATATAATTTAAAACAAAATAGTATACCTTTAAACATTTTGTATGATTTTTTTTTTAAAAATGCGGGTTTATTACCTAATTAATATAGCCGGCTGAGTGTACAATTTTACTCCATCCGTCCCGGCGTAAGAGGGTCATTTGCTTTTTTGCACGTAGATTAAAGAGTATTATTATTTAATGTGTAGTGGGTAGTTTTATTAGTGAGAGTGTGAGTCTCATATTTTAATTCTATTAGAGGGGGTGTGTGAGTCCCATGTGTGTAAAAAATGAAATGAGACTCTTTGGGTGAGACGACCAAAATGAAAAAATGACCCTCTTAGCCTGGGACGGAGGGAGTATGTCATTTTATTTAATGGGTTTATTCAAATCTTATGTTATATACGCTGTTATATAATATTTGAGATGTAATATCAAAATCTAACCATGTTTAGGATTTCTACCCATAACTTAAAAAGTGTTAAACATAAAAAAAAATAAGAGAAACTCTCTTGTGAGATGGGTTATTTAGAAGACGGGTGTAAGACGGGTTGACCCATCTCTAAAGTATGCTTAATGTAGAAAAGTATATTTATTTGTAGTTAAAGTATGTCAATAATAAATTATATTATAACACGCTGAAATCATACTTTAATGCATAATTCAACATACTTTAGAAAACATACTTTAACAATCATTAAACATATTTTATCTAAATAATAGACATACTTTAACACGTCTGACAAATCGTCTCATGTAAATAGCGTGTCACAAGAGAATTTGTCAAAAAAATAAAATTAAAATATTCCTAATTAAAAAGATTAAAATATCAATATATGTATAATGTAATGTTAACCTGACAACTATCTATATATATCCCAAAATTACTAAATAAACTCCATATTTAAAAATTAAAATCTAACCACTATTTAAGCGTGGACTTTAAATTTCAATTCAATTTTAGTTATAGAATTATTGCAAAATCGTATAGTTTTTTTAATGCCTATCTAAAAGCCAAAATGTCTCTCCCTACATATCCCTAATTTTTCACTCTAATGGAAGCCCCTATAGATTGAATTCCAGGCAGTAAATTGCAAGGACAGTGCTCGATTTCGATTTATTGTTTATTGATTTCTTATTACATAATTTCTTCACTTTATTTTGTATTTCCCCATTCCAGTAAATATTAAAAATCCACCTTAGTGGTTTTAATAATAAAAATAGGCGAACAACAAATTACAGATTGCAGCCCAAAAGCCCACCAATGAATTCCAGCCCAACTTCATCAATATATCTGGCTTCCGGACACGTGTTTAGAAGTTGTGTAAAAATGGATTCGGTCGAAAGACTTATTTATTATTTCACTATTTTCAATACTTTATCATTTAATATATTTATTGAAGAGAATGAAGATACAACATAAGTAAATTATACTCCCTCCGTCCCATAGAAGTTGGTATAATTTTTTTTGGGCACGGAGATTAAGGAGTGTAATAATTTAATGTAAAGTGGAGTAAAGTGAAGTGAGAGAAATACTAATATTTAATGTGTAGTGAGTAGTTGTATTAGAGTTGATATATGGGGCCCATGAGAATAAATTAATTATTTTTGTGTGAGTCCCATGTATTAAAAAGGAAATGTGTCAATTTTAGTGGGACAAACCAAAAAGGAAAGTGTGTCAACTTCTATGGGACAGAGGGAGTAATATAACTAAAGGATAAATATTTGATTGGAGGAAAAAATAAATAAATACATTTAGAAAAAGATAAAATAAAGAGTGAATTATAAAGACGGTGTAACTGTGTTGGAAAATTATAAGAAAATTATTTTTAAATGATGAGATGCTCTCTAATTTAACATATATGCTTCAAAATTTTAAAAATTTTGTTGGAGATGCTATTAGAACAAACAAAATGAAGTTTTATTATTCATCAAGGATTACTTAGCATTAACACTTTGGGCGTTCTTTTTGTTTTACTATGTATTTTTAGGATTAATTTACACCTATTTCATGCTATTCCATTTATTAAATACATTTTAATTATGTGTTACAATCTTTTTTCGAATTATCGTCAAGTGAGTGTACAAAGATTTAACGATAATAACTTAAGATCTAGTATTCTAATTAAACGAAAATGTTATGGATATTCTCAAGTAAAGAGAAAATAGTGTTTAACTATGGCATCAAGTATACACTAATTGGTTGATGCTTCATGCAGTTTATTCTCTAAATTTATTTTGTAAAATTTGAACCATAATGAGCACCTCTTATCCTCTACTTATTTTAATAAAATTTTGGCTTTTTCCAAAAAAAGTATACACTAAGTAACGACTGTGGATGCATAGCATCAACATCATTTATATATGCATTTTTATAAATAGAAAATTCGATAACGCACCGAAATTTTGTACTAATGGTACTGTGTTTTTATAATTTGATATGATTCGGTAAGGATTTTTAGTTGTATTAAAAAATGGTGTACCCCACCGTCCCTGGGAGGGATTGGTGGAGGAGGCAAATCGCTGGATGTGCCGTACTGTGTTTTTATAATTTGATATGATTCGGTAAGGATTTTTAGTTGCTGGGAGGGATTGGTGGAGGAGGCAAATCGCTGGATGTGCCTCAAGTGGCTTATATGGAGGGCTCACTGTTAAACTTGTGCTTGCAAGGGGCCAAATCCATGCCAAAGGCAGGATTCGAACCCCCACCCTGCAGCAACCAAGTTCAGTTAGAAGACCTTTCCACCCTCCCCTCTACCACTTGAGCTATGCCCTGGGACTAGTTGTATTCAAATTGATATGGTTAAGTGGTATGGTTTTTTTTTTATGTCAATTGATTTTTAAATTTTAAAATTAAAATGATTGAAATTGATAGGCAAATAAAATTAATTAAAAATTATAAAATTGAAGGATCAAAATTGGATTCCGTAAAATATATAGGATGCCATTGATTTTTTTTTAACAAAAAAAAAAAAAGGATGCCGTTGATATTTTCCCAACATAATTTATTATAAAAAAATAAATAAATAAAGCAACAAGAAAGCACAAAAAATTGTAGTGCTAATTATTTAGCTAGCCAAAAAGATCATGTCATCCAAATTAATATGACGTTATTACACCACCAATTTAGACAAGATAAGACTATTAAATCATATCTCCTCAAAGTTTTTATTTATTTTGGGGAGCATTTTCTGCAGCATTGGATAAATTTGGATTCATAACTTCATAATTATTGATGCAGAGTAGCACTTTATCATTAATTTGCCAACTTGTTCCATATACATTGGATAATTCATGCTGAATCAGAGAACACCATTCCTTTAATTTTATGAATTTTTTTAAATCATCAAACTAATCCCAGAAACTGTTTGGCTGAGACAACTTGAAATGTCTAATCTACCCTTCATGAATATTCACAATAATTTACAATATCTAGGGCAAAAGTTGCCTTTCTTTATGGGATTGATTGCCACTACATACCCCTTTTGCAATAAAATAAAAATAAAGTAAAAAATTACGTGGCAACTTGTGTCCCATGATTCCTAAGTCTATAAATAGATACAATGATATTCATTATTCTCCATTCTAAGATACAAAATAATTAAATTTAGTTGGAAAAAAAAATCTTACAAAGATGGCTGGTTTCTCTTCTCACTGGACTCTTGCATTTGGACTACTTGGTATATCCTCTCTCACTGGATTCTTGATATATTTTTATTTCATGTAATAATCAAGAATTTATTTATTTCATTTGTTATTTGATTATTATATACTATGTGTGCGCATGTCCGTACGAGGATTAGCATGATGTGGATTTGCATGGCACAACCACATGATATAGTTACTTTAATTTGTTCTTTTTTGGAGATTATTAATGAATTATTTTGCAATATAATATTCCACTCATTGTATTGAAAAATGAAATATAACACTAATACAATAATCTCCAAATACGCATTTTAATTTTAATAATATTATTCTACACTTAACCCATATATAATATACTTTACACTTTATTTATTACTTCTTCAATTCGTCTCACATAACGTATTACTCATTGCATTAACAATTTAATGTGTTTTGTTCTAATTTGTAGGCAATATTGTGTCGTTCTTGGTGTTCCTTTCTCCAATGTAAGTTTCTTTTACGAAATTTTAATGTTTTTTTTTCCTTCTTTTTTCTTTTTTCTAAAACGTTGAATATTATTCATTTGCAGACCAACATTTTACCAAATCTACAAGAAGAAAACAAGTGAAGGATTTCAATCAGTCCCATACGTTGTTGCTCTCTTCAGTTGCATGCTCTGGATATTCTATGCTTTTCTTAAATCCAACACTACCCTTCTCATTACCATTAACTCTGTTGGCCTTTTCATTGAGACCATCTACATTGCCATCTATCTTTTCTACGCCCCCAAGACCGCCAGGGTACGTATACGTTATTCTAACGACTCAAGATAACGAAGTTGATAACACCCTCGACTCATCTAAATTTTTTATTATTATGATATGCAGGTGCAAACACTAAAGCTGCTTTTCCTACTTATAATATGTGGCTTCGGATTTATAGTTCTTTCCACCCTATTTTTTGTCAAACCTGCATTACGCGCCATGGTTGTCGGATGGATTTGCCTTGTCTTCTCCTTGTGTGTTTTTGTTGCTCCATTATGCATTCTGGTGCGTATATATATCTAAATTTTGGTCCTGTAAAGTTTTTTATTGTGAGAATGTAACATATTATGGGACAAAAGTTGATATGAACTTATGATTTGTTCGTCAAACTAATTCATTGAAGTATTATTTTATCTGCAGAGACGAGTGATACAAACGAAGAGCGTGGAGTACATGCCGTTTCTACTATCCTTCTTCCTCACACTAAGTGCAGTCACGTGGTTTTTCTATGGTCTTCTAATAAAAGATTTCAACGTTGCAGTAAGAGTCCATAATAGCTAGTATCATATTATTCTCAATATATTAATATTAATTTCATGAATTTTTATATATTAATTAATCTTTTTTTATAGGTTCCAAATGTGTTAGGGTTCAGCTTTGGGGTGGTGCAGATGCTGCTCTACATCAAGTACAAAAATGGAGGCAAAAGCAGGAGTAATAGTGATATTGAAGAGCAAAAGGTTGGAGAGATACAAGTTGTTGTGGTAATGGAGGAGCAAAATATTCAGAACAAAATAATGGAGATCACCAAATTAGGCGCAGTTTTGGCGACGACGGAGAAAAGTATTGCAGCTGCTACTCCGATGAAAGTTGAAGCTGCATGTGTGGAGGCAGTTGCTGTGGCATAAGACTAGTCGTCTTCAAGAACTATTACATGTAATGTGAATGTATGCATGTATTTGAATGTCTTAATCCCAACCTTCCATATCCTGTAATATTGCATGTAATGTGAATGTATGCATGTATTGGAATGTCATAACCCAACCTACCATATCTTGTCTAACCACAACTCTTTGTTAGCTACGAGTGTATATCTTTCACAATCATGTATTTAATTAATGAATAGTGATTGAAGTAAATCTTGTGTATATCTCTCACAATCATGTATGCATGTATTTAATTAATGAAGAGTGATTGAAGTAAATCTTGACAATGCCCTTTTTTTATTATGATTTATTTTTTAAATTTATTCTTGACAATGCCCTTTTTTATTATGATTTCTTTTAGAATTTTATTTTTAGAGATATATATACCCAAGACAAAAATAATTTGACTTATTAAAATAAATAACTCGTTTATATATTTTTTATGATTCGCTTGCATATATTTATAACTCAATTGTATATGTTATGACACAATTAAAAATTTTAAATCGAATCACCAATTAAATTAGAAATATTTTGGACATTGTGGGCAATTTAATTTTTACCACTGTATATAGAGAGGATAAAAAATCCTAAATATAAATGGATGTAATAAAATTTGAGTGAGACTTTTGTGTTTTTGGGGATACCATGCTCCTTTGCAATTTAAACCTCTAATAATATATAAATTTAAATAAAATATGAAGGGGGAGATTGTATTCCCATGAAAGCACAGTGTATGCCGGGACGCTTTTACCAAAAATTTTACGAAAGGTGCTTTCAAGAATGATTAGCTCAGACTCTTTTTAGGCAAAGCCTTACGTAAGCCAAGGACACATGTTTCACTTTTATTTATATATATATATATAAAATAGGACTTCACTATTTTAATTATAGGCGTGCTACTTTTTATCGGTTTAGCTAAATCCATTCAATGGAATTTGTATAACAGTAGTTGCTCCATTTTTTAATGACTGTACTAGGATGTAATTTGCTCCAATGAAAATATTTCATTTTTAAATAATATATAGTTGAATGAAAGACACTTTAAAGAAAATAAATTTTCGGGATCATGATTAAATTTTCTTCCATATATATCTTAAAGTGTTATTTCCTCTGTTCTACATAACTCTTTTTAGGTTGTCTGTCTCGTAGTACTCTTCACACCTCTCAAAATGAAACAATTTTTTATTTGTAACTTTAAAAGCTACTTAATTAAATTTCAAATTTGTTATTCACACTTAATACGCATACCATTATTTTATATTTGACCATTTAAAGTTAACAAAGTTAATTTTAAAAAAAATTATTATTTTTAAACAACATGGAATAGAATAGTAAAGGGGAAAAATACTTCAAAACTTTGGAATTGCATAGTAAATTAAAGAGAAGATGTATGAAAACCATACAGAAAATCCGTGTGAATATTTGGTGTATATTTAATTAACTAATTTTTTAAAATTAAAACAAAGTCATAGGAAAAAAATTCCACTTAATTTAGTTTCTTTTTAATGTTTCTTTTTAAAGAATTTACTTAAAACAACTTATGAAGAGTTAGTCCCTTGTAAATCGGAATTACATCATAAATTTTTGTAAATTTTATGATCCCCTAATTTAAATACCCTAGAAGAGGATCACAGAGTGTACACCGTTAACCCAGTTTACACAAGTATTGGTGATTAATGAAAGACCCAAATATGGATTTACCTTAAATAATTATGGTAGCTAGGTGCTGGGATATTTACCAAATTAATTATAATTAAAAAAATAAAATGTGTTAGATACATGTTGAACACATGATGAAACTTGTCCATATGACACAACATCCTGAGAATAACACGTATTCGTCTTTCTCAATCATTGATTTTGGTCGTATGAATCTGGGTTGATTTATTTGACTATTGACGACATAATTAACAAAAGAATTAATATTTGAAATTTAATAAAACCTAAATAAAATTGTTTCATCATTATTGCTTTATGAAGAAGAAGCTAATACATGCATGTTGAACATATATAATACTAGCTAACCTTTGGCTGTATCTCTTTTTTTCTTACTTTAATTAGCAATCTAATCTAAGTACTCCATGAGAAATGACATAAAAGCTGGATAAGATCGGATAGAGCATATGACTCACTTATGCACGTTACTCATTTTCTCTTGAACAATTTTAAGCTTGATTTTACAATGCTAGAAAGTTTATTATATTATTTAATTGTATATGGGATGATGTACCAAATAACACAGAGAATTCGAGCCGCTTTAAAACACATCGGATGTTCTGCGTCATTTCCGTGCATCATCTTCTGTGCCACACGTTAAGTGATTGACACGTAAGAGGGGAATAAATTCAACCATTGCCCCTAGGATTTAAGGATTAGGGTATAGTTTCTCTTTTCTACGTGTCGTCCATCCAATGATGTGGTACAGGAGATGATGTACCAAATAGCACAGAGAATCCGAGCCGCTTTAAAAAAATGGGAGCCACAAAAGGTTTTATGTAGAAAATTCTCTATAAAAATGTTCAACTTTAATGACGCCTTTTGTAATGGTTTGATCACAAGGTTTGTGACGGTATTTATGATGAGCAAAAGATCGTCGTTAAATACGTAATTACATATGATTTGTGATGGAACCGTCACATTAATGACAAGTAAGTTTAGTGGTAGTAAATGATTTATGTTATCCTCTTATAAAACAATAAATATAAAACATTATATAGAAGGGGCAATTACCCAAAATTTTTAAAAAATGTACTCCATTATTAAATACTACCCAATATAATTTAGTAACATATATAGTACAAATTACTAAGCACACCTCGTTTAAACACTTTTTTTACCTTTTAAATCAAACACCATTCATTCATGTGTCATTAAAGTAATACAAAGTACAAACACCTCTCAAAACCTTACAACTTTACTCATGCCAAGGAAGAATGAAAGAGTTCTCGGAAGGATCAAATTCGATTAACCTTAAAATCGAATATTAAAGGTAGATTTTTACTACGGCAATCTTAATAACATGGAATAATTTGGTTTCAGTATCTTATATAGACTTCGACACTTTATCGACACCGAATTCGATATTTGATGCTATGAGTCTATGACGATGGTGTCGGACATAATGTTGGTATCTTGTGTTGGGACTCCAACACCATGACCAATATTGAAATAATTAAATTATTAACGAAAAAAAGTATGAGGCCATTTTGATCAAAAAATGATCATTTAAGTATAAATGATAGAAAGTTAAGTTGTTGGATAACAATAATTTTTAACAATTCAAATTGGTTATTTTTTACAATTCATATTAAAAAAATATACTCCTAACATTTTCAAAATTAGAGAAGTACTCCCTCCATCCCAAATTAAATTTCACATTTCCCGTTTTCGTCTATCCCACATTAAAATTTACCATTTAAAAAAAACCATCACATGACACATTAATTTCTACCCCTAAAAGTACATTTTAATTAAAATTTTACAATTGCCACTTAACACATATTACATATTTTATAATTTATTTATTATTTAAAAAAAGTTATATTACTCCTCCAAAATCAATAAAATTAGTTAAAAAATTATTTATTTTTTAAAAAAAATTTGTGTTTACGATAATTGTGAAAAATAAATTGAGATGGGAGGGAGTATTTATAATACGAAGTATGTTGTCGTACGCCATGTAATACTATATTATATATTATCTAAGTTGTCACCGTCAAAGAAAATTGATATTTATATATATAATGATGAAAAGTTAATGGAACAGACAAATGTAATCAAAATAATTTGTGATGATTGAATTCATGATTGTTACTAACTGTCATTATTAATTTATCTAAGTGAAAATGAATCGGTAGGCCAAATGTAAGATATATACATTTTTCTTTGGGACACAATTATAAATGCCCAAAAGAAAAAAAAAGAAGGCCTTTATTTTCCCATTATTATGTTTATTTCTGTCCTAATTAATCTGTGGTTGCATTTTAGACTCCCAATTTCTATTTTTAATTAACGAGATCAATCCAAAATAATTAATATATTTATATATATATATAATTCATGACATACAACACTAATACAACCACTACAAAAAAATTACTCCTATTTTTTAACAACGGAATTTACAAACAGAATTTGATCCGTTGGCAATTAGCAATAGATTAGTAACAAAAATGACATTTTTATTTTAGCAACGGAATGTCAACGGATTTATTCTCTATTTTACTAACGGAATTCAATCCGTTGGTAATTACCATCGGATTAGTAAGGGAATCATTATATAAATTATCAACGTAATTATTAGCAACGGATTAATTACCAACGGAATTATTTACCAATGGAATTGAATTTCCGTTTGCTAAAAACTTACCAACCACCACTTTATCAACAGAAATTTACCAACGGATTCCGTTGCTAATCCATTGGTAAACCCATTTAACAAGGGAATTAAGGCTTTTACCAACAGAATATTCCGTTGGTAAAAAATAAATTTTGTGTACTGTTAATATATATATATATATATATATATATATATATATATATATATATATATATATATATATATATATATATATATATATATCCAGTACACATTAAAATATTATATTAATTTTTAATTTTCGTGCAAACCATAAATTTAATATTCCCTCCGTCCCATTAAAAATTTCACATTTACATGTTCTACGTTGTTTAAGAAATTTTACTTTTTTGATCAACTTTATTGATTATTAAGGGTATTTTAGTTTTTTTAGGTAATAAATAATGTGTAAAGTAATGTTATGAGTGAAAAATGAGTAAAAATTTTGAAATTAAAGTAACTTTTGAGGTTGTTGGATAATTTTTTTTGTGTGAAAATTATTGTGGAACAAACCATAGAAGAAAATGTAAAAGTTAGTTATGTGATAGGGAGTAACATTTATAAAACGGATGGAGTATGTTTACCCAATTTATATAGTAATGAAATGCATGTGGTAATTTTTGGATTTGGATAGTCTTCAATTACTTGATCACATGAATAATAACTTCAAATTTCAAATAAAATTTCATATATTAATTAATAAAAGTATGACATCATATTTGATTATCTTCTTCTTCTTTTCATGGTAGTGGCTCAATCCATTGGACTCTTTTAATCCTGCCTATAAAGCAAAAGCATATAGTATATATGATATATCTTGTCTAATTTGTGCTATATGATCAACTACTCTTAAAAAGGATTATGATCTTAAAGAATAGTGATTACTATTATATTCTTAGAGAGAGGGTAATACTATTTTATATTTTTAAAATTATATTCTATAAATATTAATTTCGTTATAATACAACTAATTATTAAATTTATCAACTACTCACTAAAATATCATATACTTTAACTTTTTTATATATATATATATATATATATATATATATATATATATATATATATATATATATATATATATATATATATATATATATATATATATATACTTTAATTTATTTAGAAAATTAATACTAGACGAAGGAATTATTACTCACTATTCTTGAAAGTAACAATTTGTCATAGAAAAAGTAATACTCCATCATTAGGAGTGTATAAATAGGATATACACTAAAAAAAACTATCTTTTTAACCACAGAATATTCCGTTGCTAAAAGCCTTAATTACATTGTTAAATTGACTTACCAACAGAATTCGTTGGTAAAATTCCGTTGGTAAAGTGGTGTTTGGTAAATTTTTAGCAACTAAAAATCAATTCCGTTGGTAATTCGTTGCTAATAATTCCGTTGGTAATTTATATAATGATTCCCTTAGTAATCCATTGGTAATTACCAACAGATTGAATTCCGTTGCTAAAATAGAGAATAAATCCATTGGCATTCCGTTGCTAAAACAAAAATGTCATTTTTGTTGCTAATCCATTGGTAATTACCAATGGATTGAATTCCTTTATTAAATTCGGCTTGCTAAAAAATACTTTTTTTTAGTGATAGTACTTTCTCTAAAAGTATATATATATATATATATATATATATATATATATATATATATATATATATATATATATATATATATATATATATATATATATATATACTCCCTTCTCTATCCTTCCGTTTCAATCTTTATATATGTTTGTTTTTTCTGCGGAAATTATAATGTGTTTGATTTTTTTGCAAAGATTAAGAAATATATTTTTTTAATGTATGTGTAGTGAGTATGATATTTAATGTAAAATGAATATTTGTATTAGTATTGTATGGAGATCCCATGAAAAAATTAATTGTTTTCTTTTAACCTCATCTATCAAGATGAGAAATATAAAGATTGAAATAAAACCCCAAATTAAAATGTGTAAAAGATTGTAATTGGAAAAAGAAAGTATATTTTATGCATCTAAAAATATTTTTTGTATAAACAAATATCTAGGTGGGAAGTTTTAAAATTAAGACATGAATAATGTTAATTAGATTCGGAGTGCATACGGGTCCTACGTGTTCCAATGCACATATTTTGAGATTTAGAAGTGCTTGTTTATATTAACAAAAAAAAAAAAAGGAAAAAACGTTTATCATTTATTTATGTATGTATATAAAAAAAGTATGAAGTACTCGTTTTGTTTTTATGTTTATGCACGTTTAGTGTTCCACCTTTTTTTTATATAAAGAAATAATATTATTTTCTATTAATTTTACAATCATAATTTGAAGTAATTTGGTTTTTGGGTAATTAGAAACACAAGTGTTGCGAGACATTCGTGTAATAACTTCTCACATATAAGAAGTGATATTCTCTTATATGGAAAAGTGATAGGAGCTCGTTAATGAAAAATGATAATAGTGCTGTAAATTATTACATAAATAATTTATAATATAAATTAAAAGTGAAAATATTTTTAGAAAAAGTAATAATATTTTTAATAAAAAATAATAATTAATTAGGAAAACGTAGTATATATATGGTTTAGAGGATATCACACAATACTTTTCCAAAAACTTCCCAAAATACTTGAAAAACAAATTAATTCCCTCGTGTTACATATTAATACAGTTATATATAAGGGTAACTTTTCTACTTTCCAGTGCAACTGCTATTATTATTTTTACATAAGTTATTGCCTTGTAAATAATCCAATTCATGCTAGTTGCACCCAATATCCTAACAATTCACAAATTATGGGAGATAACGTTTTATCATTATAAAAATGTATCAATAAGTTCATCTCAATCATTTCCTCCTATTATACAATTAATAAATTTATAATATAATTAAACTGTTTAAAAAGGCCCAAGGTACATATGTGTGATGCAATCTTTATTATAATGGAAAGTCACTGCATTCCTTCCTCCATTATCTCTAAACTCTATTTGCTTTTAATTATCTTTATCTTCACTATTTTTATGGGAAAATTTCACATTTAGTCCTATAAAAATTCATTGAATTCAATTATAGTCCCGTAGGAATATACTGATCCCATAACTAGCGGTTTTGGTCCCATAAAAATATTATAATCGAAAATTTTCATTCAAAATTAACTTATATTATTATAAACTACCAAATTTATATTATTTTCTGTGTTTCATAATAGATATAGTCTATTTTGGTCTTGTAAATGGTTCAAAATATTTCGTCAACTATTAACAATTTAGATGAAAAATTCATATGGAACTAAATCTGGCAGTTTTGGGACCTTTTTGGCATTGAACAATTCTTACGGGACTAAATATGAAATTATCCCCTATTTTTATAGATAGACTTTACGTGTTTCATATCATTTCTCAAATTGCATTAATTCTTATTTAATTTCATAAGATATTATAACCCATCTTCCCCTTGAATTGTGATCCAACGGGCCCAATGCTTTTAACTAACGGATTTAGAAAGAAATCAAGCCATTTTAAGTGTAATTAGTCTGTAAACTCCTTTATTTTAGTAAATTTTTAAAGCCCATGGAATGAGTATTATTAATTTAATGTGGACCAAACACTCCCTAAAAATATCCATTTTATTTTTTTTAGCAAAAAAGATACACACATGGCCCACCACTCACCATTAATACTATTACTACACGCTTTATATAAAATAATAGTAATACTCCTTAATTCATATAAAAAAACAACAAATAATTACTTTTGAGCGGATGGAGGAAATAATTTATGTCCTATTTCAAAATAAATAATAGTATGTGATTAAATGTATTGCTATCCTTTCATAATTTCATATCCTTTTCTTAATTATTTTCTCATTCATCTAAAATTTATAACAGAGGTTTTATTAGTTGTATAATAGGAACGCCCACTTGAGGTTCTAATATGATAATATGAACTAATTTTTATTAATATGTTTCCTCAATTTAGTTACACAAAATCAAGAGTTATTACATATTAACAACAATTTCTAAATATGCATAACATAGTACAATTGGGTAGATGAAAAAAAAAAAGTATTCCTTTATTTTGTATTTTATGTGTGTTTTATGCGTGCATAAGAAAATTATTTCTTAAATGTATAAATAAAGTAAAAGAAAAAGAAAAAAATATTTTCAGTAGTTTAATAATAATAACAATAATAATAAAAGTTACAATTGTTAGATGTGAATTAATAAAGTGAAGTAACCGCCTATTCGCACCCCCAAATTCACTAAACATACCCATTTACTAAATGCACCTCAATATATTTTAATAAAAAATATATACATATTGCTAAACATACCCACCCCAATAAAGACAATTTTGACCTTTTAATTATAAATTCAATTTTTAATTACTAAATATACCCAATGAAGCATTTTCATCTTCTTTAAATTCGTCAATAGAATCATTTCCGACAACCACTTTATTACCACCTATTCCGGCCACTTGATTCGCATGCGTATTCTTCTTCGTTCTTTTTTATTCAACCAAGTTAATACATTATAATTAATTTTTGAGAAAAAAACTCGTATTAAGATTAATTAATCAATCGGAGTATCTGTTTATATATAAATAAAAGTCGGAGTTTTTGTTTAAAAATATTGTGAATATTAGGAGCAGAGTGAGGTGATACAGTGATGCCCCAATCAATGGCCACCAGAATATTCACTGCACAATTAATCATTTCATTTAATTCATTAATTCAAATACTAAGATTAATTAAAAATGGCGGCAACCAGCATACATTATCATTTCAGGCGTCGCTCTTATGGTAGATGATGGCGGCGCTCAAACTCCAGTTTTAAAATTAAGTGTAAGATATTGAATTAATGTAGAGTTTTAGGATTCTTAAATTAGGGTTTAATATATGGGGTAAATTTAAATATAGGATATGAAAAATATGGATTTAATATATAATTTTTATAAGGGTAATTTTGTCGTATTAAACATGAATGTTTTAATTTAAATATTAATAGGGGTACGTCCAGTGAATTCGAGGGTGCAAATAGCCAGCCCTTAAAGTGAAAAGGTACGAAAAAATCTCATGTGCGTTTAGAAATGGGCGCAGGCCTTCGTTGAGATCCGACCCAATTTCCATGTAATACATACTCCCTCTATCCCATAAATATTTGCACACTAGTCACGTATATTAAGAAAAATGATAATTTTTAAGGGTATTATAATATTTTTGGTAATAAAGTAAATGATAACGTATGTTATGTGTGTTAGGTAAATGTGGTTTTTTTGTAAATAATGTTGTGTGAATAAAAATTTATATGTAAATATTTTTTAAATTTCTAGTTAGTTTGGTTAATGAATAACTAAATAAAAAAAATTATATTGAATGGAATTAATACAAATAGATACACAAAATATCACTTCCGAAATATTTATTGATTTCAAGATAATTAATGAGTATTTGATTGATTTGGGATGGAAGTGATGCAACTTCTAAATGCTATTTGGGCACAAAGTGGCCTAAAATTAAAGTGGGCTAGAAGATGAAATAAGGTTAAAAATGGGCTGGAAAGATGAGCCTGATTACTGATTAGTGGCTTCAGCTCTTTTTTTTTTTTTTTTTTTTTTACTATTAGGAGATTATGTTAAAAATGAGCTCAAATGCTAAATTTGTTTGGCAAAACATTTTAATACAATTGATTGAATTGATGTATTACATTCACCCTTATAACTATGATTCACCCTTATGATTTACTCCCTCCGTCCCAAAGTTATTGACACACTTTCCTTTTTGGGTTGTTCTACAGAAATTGATATATTTTCTTTTAAAGGATATGGAACCCACACAAAAATAATTTATTTATTTACATGGACCCACACACACATTACATTCACCACTAATACAACTACCCACTACACATTAAATATTATTTCTCTCACTTCACCTTATATTAAATTATTATACTCCTTAATCTCCGTGCCCAAAAAAAATGTGTCAATTCTTTTGGGACGGAGGGAGTATATCCTATTTGACTTGGTAGGTAAGGAGTTTAATATATGAATGAGTTTGTTTTCAGCCATATTTCACATAAATTATCCTAATATTTTTTTCCAATTTTCTCCTCACCCTTTCTTCTTTATTACATGGATGTCATATAGTATTACTTATAATCATCAATGTATTAATCATTATCATCAAATGCAATTAAAAATAAAAATATCTTTTGAGCTCCTACAATCAATAAACCTAAAACTTTGTCTTTTCATTTTTCATTGATTTTATTTCATTATTTAATTACATTCCCTTTTTTCTTTATTACATGCATGTCATAGAGTATTACTTATAATCATCAATGTATTAATCATTATCATCACATACAATTAAAAATAAAAATGTCTTTTGAGCTCCTACAATCAATAAACCTAAAACTTTGTTTTCTCAGTTTTCATTGATTTTATTTCATTATTTAATTACATACTCAACGCATAGGATATACAAAAGTTATTTGTAACTCCTACCATAAATACTTTTAATTTATTGTCTTTTCATTTTTTAGGTAATTTATTTCATAATTTTATTTAATTTAATTTTTACAAAGTATACAAAATTTATTTGTAATCTTCGTGCGACTATTAAACTTCTGCATCTATATATTAACATTTTGGAATGTGAAATGTGGTTAAGCGGTGGAGGCCAGTGGATGTGAAGTGTGGTTAAGCGGCAGAGGCCAGTGGATGTTTAGAATCGAGATGCTAGGGAGATATATATTTACAGAGCCATAGAAACACTACAATGGAGCCTTGCATCAAGAAAAAGTGATTAACATGTCTGATGCAAGACTCCATTGTAGTGTTTAATATATTTAATATGTAAATTAGAAACGTGGTTGTTAATATAATAAGTATTCACTTTAATGAAAATGTAACTAATTATTTTATTGTAAGTTTATATTTATAGGAATGAAAATAAAAATATATTTATATTCATTTTTAATTTAATCAATCAAATAATCTTAAGATAAACTTTAATTCCAAAAATATCTATCTCACTCAATACATATAATATACTCTATCTGTCTCCAAATTAATTTTTCACAATTTTATTCTAATCCATCATAAAAAAGTTTCCAAAGTTTTAAAATAGTAAAAATTAAAAGAAGTAACTTCTCTCTTACACTTTATTTATAATAATATCACTCATACCAAATTTAATATATTTATCATTTATTTACTAAAAGAAATATTTCTACAAAGTAATATTTTTCTTAATCTCCAGGTAAACGAATAAAATAGAAGGTTTGGAGGGAATATTTTACAAACGCATTATCACAAGCACCCTGCTAAAACTTAAGCACTATCTACATTTTAAACTTTATTAACCTAAACCCAACAAGTTTAATGTTCACTTTTTTATTTTAATTATCAAAATACTTCTTTAGTATCTTAATAATCTATAACTAAAAATTACATGGTTTAAAATCTCCACGTACTCATATATGTGCGGAGATACTCAAGGCGAAGAAAGCATATCATATTTTAATTTTATACTCTTTTCCGCTATACATTTTGTCATTTTGTACATTTATAGCAAAGGATTATATTTCCCCTTTTAAACACACATGACTAGAGATGCACATATCACTAATACAATTAATATATGACTCATACACTTCATTATTACAACTACTCACTATTCATTAAATAATAATACTTCTTAATCTACGTGAAAAAATAAATATATCTCTTTCGAGTAGACTAATGGAGACTCGAAATATTAAATTTAAAATTGTAGTAACTTATTTTAAAATATATCACAAAATATAACATTCAAGCAACGTGCGTAGCACGTTTCAAATATCTAGTCTATTTAAAAATGATAAAAACTAGTACTACTCTTACAAAGTCTAAAATCTAATAATAAACATTAAACCCAAACATAATGTTTGTTTCTAGTTTTGAAAATCAGATTTTTTATTTCAAAATCACCTACACACGCCTTTCCTACAATCTCTTCAATTAATATTATTTTCTCTCTTTATCTTCAATCTCTTTTCTTAGATAAAAATTAATACTCTCTTTGTTCATCACTAAGTATCCATTTGTTTTTTGTACATGAGGTAATGGGCATAATTATTTTATGGTAATTGTATCAGTAATATGTGTGGGGTCATGTATATTTTTTTTCCATATTGATTTGACATAAAGTTAAAATCTATCTATCATGTTAAAAACATGGAACAAACACATATGTATTCAATTGATTTTTAAACCCCACGAAAACCCAAAATAATCATTATCTACTTAGATGGCTTAGTGTACACTTAGAAAACGCATCCATAAACGAGATACGAAGGTGCATGTGTTTCCCTAAAAACTTTGGGAGTATTCAATAATGCATACACAGCCAACATAATCTTTTGTTAAAAAAAAAAAAAGTCTTTTTAAGCATCTACACCTCTTCTGCCATGACAACTCCAAATTCTAGTTGAATAGCTTTTAATGTTTTTTCCCATCAAACACCAAGACACTATTTTATTCCAAATTAACAACTCATTCTCATGATAAAAGAGAAGCAATAACTGCATTGGAAGATGGAAAATCACATAATAAAGGAAAACATGATCAGATGAAGCAACGAAACGTTTGCACATACCAGTTGCTGGCAGTGAGACGTATCATATCACATTCCCATCTCCTCGTCGAGTTACTTAACTCAGAATAATATCTTTGCCTGGTCCATTTCCGATTGCTCACCAGATATCCTTTTCCTAAGACTAAAGAACTGAGAGGCATTCACTCTATAGCTAGCATCAGGTCATAACATTTCTTCGCCTCCTGAATATCGTCTTCACTTACAAACCCTCTAACATATTGTATCATAACCAGAGTTAATAATGGGTATCAATCAACCCCTTTTCTCCAACTCAATGAACATTTCAATGGCAGCTAATACCCATTTTGTGAGTGTTCAAAAGAAAACAAGATCAAGATTACTTGGAAACATGAAATAAATTTGCACTGTCCCGTATACCCGTATGCAGTATATGAGAGCACAGTTAATTAATTCTGAAATACTCAAACATCCACCATCAGTCTGCAGACTCCAAATTATGTCTGTTTTGTTCCCATTTTACTATGCTCTTCATCACTCTAATGTTTTCTACTTTTCACATTTACTTGCTCATATTTTATTTTTTCTCATGCTTTAAAAGGAATCCCATCCATCACGTTGGTTTGAACAATTACCTAAATACATCAAATTCTTACAACAAGGGTACATATCATATTTTCCAAAAGTGATCTTATTAATCCTCATCAAATAATACATGTAAAGAATCTAATAGGAGTGAAATCCAACATCAATTGTCAAAATTTTCATCCTTCCAATTCAATAGGAAATCAGCTTAATAATGGTTATGCTGCAAGAAAGTTAATATAAAATATAAAATAGCATGAGAAAATGTATGCATGGAATCACTAGTTTTTTTCTGATGGCAGAGAGAGATTACCATAGATTGATCCCATCGTTGAATTAAGCAGCTCCAATAGTTCCTTTGCCTTGTCCATTTTCAAATTCTCAACGAGCTTGTTGATCACTTTTTGCATGGTCTTGCTTGAAATCTTGCTCTTCAGACAAACAACACTCTTCTTGCACAACTCGAATGTAAAATCAGGATCATTCTCACGAAGAGAAAATTCAATCGGTTTATTAAATGTGAAATGATTGGGATTGATAAAAGCCATCTCTTCAACATTGCCCTCACTAACAAAGCCATTGATAAAAACATTGTAACTGTAGTAATTAGCCTTCAAACTCTTCTCCATCTCTTCAAACACTTCTATGGCTTCCAATATTTTTTTCTCCTTCACCAAACCATCCATCCTTGAGTTATAGCATCTCAAATCAGGAGTGATTTCCTTCTCTCACATCAAGTTCCATAATTTCTCCCCCTCAGAAAATCTACCACTGCTATAAAATTCATGCAAGAGAGTGTGAAACGTTATGGCATTTGGTTTCACACCATCTTTCTCCATCTCTTCGAGCACTGACTCTGCCTTATCCAGCAACCCCAATTTGCAGAATGCTTTCATGACAGTGGTGAAAGAGATAGCATTTGGCTCTACAGACAGTTTTGCGGGAAGTTTTTCGAAGAGCTCGATCGTTTTGTTGTAGTTTCTAGAAGCTAAACAGGCAGACATGAGGGCATTAAACGAGATAACGGTGTGGGGGCATTTTAACTCAGGCATTTCGTCGAACAGCTGGAGTGCGTGATCCAACATATTGACTTGACCGTAGAGACAAATAAGGCGAGAAACAAAATGTTCGTTCTGTATTTCTGGGTACTGCTTTTGGTGATCGAGAATGTCGTGGACGTAATCGAAGTGGCCGGCTTTCGCAAGGCGGCCGACGGTGGCCTTGTACATAGATCGATTTCGCCGAAAGCCCTTAAAGGTTGAGTTTTTCTTGAAATTTTTTACAAGGATTTCGAATTTTCCGTCAGTGGTGGAAGTTAAGGCGGCGGCAGGGGAAGTGGGTTTGTGCAAGTATAGATGGCGGAGGCGGAGGCGGCGGCAGGGAGAAGAAGAGTCTTTATAGACAGTTGGAGGAGAAGCGGTGGTGATTCCGTCAGTGGTGGAGGCAGCGGGAGACGAAGTGGGTTTCTGCAAGTAAAGGTGGCGGAGGCGGCGGATAGAAGACGGCGTGTTCATAGCTGTACGAGAAAGGGTGGTCACAAAGACTGCCAACGCCCTAGTTGTGACTGTGGAGAAAGAATTCAAATCTTGCAATTCTACGTTTGTTTATTAGACCAATGCAAATAACATACTCATAATAATTACTTAAATATTATATTCCGCTTACAAAATTAATTAAAAAATTACTATTCTTAATTCTTAATCTTGTGAAAGAAGCAAATGTGCACAATTTAGGATGAAGGGGGTTATTTAATCCCCTTCTTATTACACTCTTTTAACTCTTCCATCATTTATTTGTTTTATTACAACAAAAGTTTCAAAATAAACATCCTTCAATACATTATTATATTTAAAAATGCATCTCCACCCAATAAACATAACTTACTTTATTATTAATTTATTACTTAAAAATACTATATTACTCCCAATTAAAGTTATTAATAAGGTTAAACATTTCTTAAATTTTTATATCCATAATAAGTAATAACAGTGAAAATTTAATTGAACCGGAGAGACTATAAACACTACTTGAGGGCTAAGAAAACTAGAGTACAACTGCTGTAGTGCTAACCCAACACTAGTCTCCAATGAGAAAATGATGACATTCCATGGAGAAAATATATGGTCCTATATCTTTTTCAAAATTCAATTTTAGTCCTATAATTTTTGTTATTTTCAATTTTAGTTCTTTTAGTTTCAATTTTGGTCCTATAACTTTTAAATTTTCAATTTTAGTCCTATAAGTTTCAAATTTAGTCATGTATCTTTTTAAATTATCAAAATTAGTCCTGTATCTTTTGAAATATGATATAATTTATAATATGACTAATTTTGAAAATTCAAAAAGATACAGGACTAAAATTGAAACTTATAGGACTAAAATTGAAATTTTAAAAGTTACATGACCAAAATTGAAACTAAAAGAACTAAAATTGAAAATACTAAAAGTTATAGGATTAAAATTGAATTTCGTAAAAGATACATGACCAAAATTGATATTTTCTTACATTCCATGTATACATAGCAAGTTGGTGTACTCATGTCCATATATAGCAACATTGGATTCAAATATATTCAACTATTAAAGATGTAAAGAAAACTAGATCACCATTGATACCTACTGTCATATAGAAACAACATTAGCAAAAATAATTACAATACTAATCCTTCTCTAAAATGACTTTGCCACATACAAATATTCTTCCAAGGCAAAGTCTCTTGTGCGCCCGGGCACACGAATTTATATTCGTGTGCTCAGATCCAACTTGACCCAAATCTATTTTTTTTAACATTATATATTATTCATTGACTTAGTGGACGCACAAGAGCCTCACTCTCCCTCCAATATTTTCAAGCTGTTAAGTTTATAGGAGTGATCATGATCATATATATCATGAGAGAGGAAATCGCAAGTAAAAAGAAATAACCAAAAGAATGAATATAGTAGATGCAACATGCTTCAATCATCCACATTACACTCTTCACACTTGCCTCCTAATTTGTTCCTAAGTCATAACTATACGCTTTTCACACTTTAAAATTTGTAAAAATTAGTACTCTCTGTCCCATTTCAGATGACACACTTTTCATTTTGGGTTGTCCCACAAAAATTTGCACATCCCTAAAAAAGCAAAAAGTCAAATACAATCACCCTTCTCCATACACTTTATTTACAAAAAAAACCACTCATACCTAACACACCTAACATAGTTTATCATTTATTTTATTACAAAAAAATATCATAACACCCCTTAAAGTTATTACTTTCTTAATCTCCGGGAAGGGAGGTGCAAACTTTCCTGGGACGGAGGGAGTAGTTTACAAAAGATCACATTAGTTACTTTATTATTTACTCCATCCATCCGGACTAATTAGGAACAATTGACTTTTCATGGAATTAAGAAAATGTTTTTTTTTTTTACTTTTATCGAGTAGTTTAGTCTTTTTAAGTATAAAAAAATATAAATTATGTTATTTGTGTTAGTTATTGATATCAAATTTGAGATTAAATTGTATTGTGAGGATATTATGTTGAATGATTTTATCATTTTTGAATTGTTCACAACATTAGGAGACGACGAAAATGTAAATTGTTCGCATTGCTCTAAGAGACGGAAGGAGTATTTCCATTAATCAACCACTGATCAAGCAATTACATTTCATAATCTTGATTAGATCATGCAAATTAAAAGACAACTTGATATATAGTGCACAAGAAACAGGAACTCCAAGTGGCAATATGTATTATTGATGGTGAGTTGGCAAGGAGTGATTGGTTGCTGGGGTGGTACTAGAATTGGTAATTTTGCTGTATAAGAACACATCTAGGGTTCAACCATGGAAGCATCAAACAATACTAGAAACTGAAGTATGAGTTGTAACCCTTAAACCCAATTGGATGGGTGGGTGACACGTCACAAAGGCCCACGTGGGTCCAACTTGGTTTAGGCCCTCTGCACACAAACAAAAGGTGGCCATGGGGGGTGGGGTGGGTGGGGTGTGTGGATGGGTTGGAATTACCCGAATTAGGCTTAATGGAGCATTTGAGGGGGTAACAAAAAGCTATTCGGATTCTGATAAATTCACCACTCTTTTTAGTCTCTAACAACTGTAAAGATTCAACCTCCCCACTACTCTTTTCCTTCAATCTTCCTTTTTTTTTTCCTTTTCTTTTTTTATTAATTTTATAATTATGATAATGACGAAGTTTATTCCCCCTCTATATAAATGGATGTTGCTCCACCATTCTTAATCGTGCTTCAAGGTTTTCTAACAGCAGTTTCTAATTCGTCTTACATCGATCTATCGAGAGAGAAATGAGTACTGCTTACTTGGCTTTTGCCTTTGGCCTTTTAGGTACCATTTTCAATTCTCCTCTTTCATATTCCATCTTCTTCTTCTTGTCTTGTTTTCTCAAATTAATTTAGATACAGACAAAAAAAGCTACATCATGCATTTTGTATGCAACATTCTTTCTTTCTACGTAAAAGTTCCATGCAATTCATGCAGATGCATAAATATCATATGATCTTGTTATTTTTAATTTAATTCAATTCAATTATCATAATTAATTATTGATGAATATTTTCAGGCAACATTGTCTCCTTCATGGTTTTCCTTGCACCAGTGTAAGTCCATCAACATCTGCATGATCTATATATCTCAACTTGTATTAATCTAATTAAAATCAAATAATTTTTTGTATATATTCAGGCCAACATTTTATCAAATATACCAGAAAAAATCAACCCAAGGGTTCCAATCAGTGCCATACGTGGTGGGACTGTTCAGCGCTGTACTATGGATATATTATGCTTTCTTGAAACCAGATACCACCCTTCTTATTACCATCAACTCCGTTGGTTGTTTTATTCAGATTGTCTACATCTCTTTCTACCTCTTCTACGCACCTAGAGCGGCTAGGGTACGTGTAACACTAGCAAATAAAACTTGTATGAGACATCGCATCTTTTGCGAGTTCTATTGTTGATTCGATTAAAATATATTTTGCAGCTGCAAACTGTGGGACTCTTATTTCTACTAAACGTCGTCGCATTGGGCCTCATTGTTGTGCTCACTCAATTTCTCACACAAGGCACTACTCGTGCCAGTGTTGTGGGATGGATTTGCCTTGTTTTCTCCTTGTGTGTGTTTGTTGCGCCTTTGGGTGCTGTGGTAAGTCATGTCATTATACATTTTTTTTTTCATTATTTTAGTGAAATATATGTCTATATTAATGTATAGTATATAACTCAATTTTGTGCATGCATGTATCCATCCACAGAGACAAGTTATACGAAACAAGAGTGTAGAATACATGCCGTTTCTCCTCTCATTTTTTCTAACACTAAGTGCTGTCGTGTGGTTCTTATATGGCTTACTCAGAAAAGACTACAACATTGCTGTAAGTATATAACATCACACATATATATATATATATATATCAAACATATATAGTTCAGTAAACATTTTTTTTTCTTCTAAAAATGCATTCTTACATGATATATTTAATTTTCTGAAATTGTATATATACATACAGATTCCTAATGTTCTAGGGTTCATCTTTGGGGTGATCCAAATGGTGTTGTATGTAATGTACAAGGGGTCGAAAAAAGTCATGTTGGCAGAAAAGCTTCCTCAAATAGAGATGGAATTAAGTCAGAATCAGAAGCACAATATTCCTGAAATTAAAGAACAGATTATTGATGTTGCCACTCTTGGTGGCCTCGTCTCAGAGATCATTCCGTTGGTTTCCGGAAGCCTCATTGTAGACGATCTCGCCGTCAATTTAGATGCACAGACACTGAAACTTTGATCTAGGGTTACGTTTTACTTGAAAGCTAATGAATTGGTGTGACAAATAATGGCCTAATGGCCATTGTTTATTGTTGCTTACTTTAGGTCTTAGTTAAGTTCAAGTGTAATATATTGTATCATCTTCATTGTATTGTTTTTGTTTTGTAATACTGACTGAACCTTTGTTTGAATTATTAGATTACTTGATTTGTGTTTCTGTCAAGCAAAAGTTTTATTCAATTGAGAAAAATGTTTCAAGAGCACAAGGATGCTTCAACCCTTACAACCAACGAACATCACAGCCATATTATTACAAACATTCTACGCCATGCATGTAGAAATTAAAACCAAGCAGAATTTGTTAATTAATTGATAACAATTTCGTGGGCATTTATACCATTCCAAGGCACTGATATTCCAAAAGTCCACCAACTTCAACGATAGTTGTAACCAAGATCTTGCTTTAGCCTCAAAGATTAATTTCTTTAACATAAATGGGTGCCCATTGAACACCATTTATACCTCAACATCGTCCAAGTCACCACAACCCGTATTGTTGAGGCAATGAAAACTTCTCTCTTGCCATCCAAGCTTTCTCCGTATTGAAGAAAATTAATGGCAGGATGTATGTGAGGTGTCATTTCCTCACCTAACCAAACATGAATTCGATGCCAAATCTTTCAAGGTACAGCACAAGTGAAGAATAGATGAGAAACATCTCCAGGTTCCATGCAATCCCACGAGCAGTGCATATCATCTGGATTTGATGATACCAATTCGGTTGAGTTTGTTCCTTGTTGGTAGTCTTCCATGTAACATGTGAACATGTGTTGTGCACATGTTTATGCAGTAGATATTTTTGATGTGCTCCCAACAACCTTGCCACTTGGCATGTTCCTACAGGAGCTATTTTTCTTTACTCTGTATAAGTTTGTTTTTCTGCAACTATTCATTACTTGGTTTTGAAGAATAAAATTACAGTTTTTCTTCTTGTAAAATTCGATCTCAATTCATGAGCCATTTACAATTCTCACATGGTATCAATTAACAGGTAGACGATCTGTTCTTGAAAATGGAGAGAAGATCTCAATGGTTTCCTAAAACGGCGAAGGATCTCCTGATCTGTGCTCATTGTTTATTGAAAGGGCATGTGATTTCTTCTTGTTTCAAGTTACGTGGCGTTCCTCAGTGGTATAAGAAGTTCAAAGATCGATGGAGGAAGCCCTCTACAAATGCTGATTCTACTACATGTTTTGATTTTTCCGCCATGTTTCGGAGAGAGATGGCGAAGTACTTTGGATCCAATTCTCCAAAATTTTTGCATTCTACCCCTGCTGGTGTGGGTAAATTTACTCCATCCATTGTCGACTCTGATTGTTGCATGTTTGTTGATTTGGGGAAGGATTCTTGAATTATTGATAGTGGTGTGAGTAAACACATGTGCAATCGTATTTCATCCTTTGATTCTTTATCTTCTTTAGCTCATCCGATTTCTGTGCTTCTTCCTGATGGCTCCACCATAAAAATCCTTCAATCTGGGACAGTGACCTTACACAGTAATTTCACCTTGACTGATGTTCTTTTTGTGCCATCTTTCAAGTATAACTTGCTTTCTGTTCCTCACTTAACTTCATCGTCCCGAATGAAATGTGTTTTCACACCTGATCATTGCCTTATACATGACTTGGAAAGTGATAAACTTCTAGCCACTGGAAAATTTCTCCACAAGCTTTATATTCTTGATCTTCCCCCTGCACCCATCTCTGATAATTTCTCTTTGTCCTGTACTCACACTCTTGGTACATGGTACCATGTTTTAGGCCATGCCTCTATTAGCACTTTACAGCATATTCCTCTTCTTCAACGTGTCTGTAAATATGTTGAGTCTATAAAATCCTGTGAAGCATGTTTCAAAGCCAAGCAACACAGATTGCCTTTCTCTTCTTCCAGTATACAATCTGGGGCCATTTTTGACTTGATACATGTTGATATTTGGGGACCCTGTCGTGAGAAAACTCTTACTAATACTCCCTATTTTCTGACCATTGTTGATGATTTCAGTAGAGAGACTTGGGTATATCTCATGAGTCACAAAGCTCAAACAGTTTCTTATCTCAAACATTTCCTCTTCATGGTTAGGACGCAATTTCAGAAAGGTGTCAAAACTCTTAGAAGTGATAATGGTTTTGAATTTACAAGTCGCTATTGTCAAGATTTTCTTTCTTCCCTTGGCATTCTACATCAAACTAGTTGTGTCTACACACCTCAACAGAATGGTGTCGTAGAAAGAAAACACAAACACATTCTTGAGGTATCCAGGTCTATCATGTTTCATTCTCATATGCCTATTAAATTTTGGGGCTATTCAGTCCTGCTTTCTGCTCAGATCATAAACAGGTTACCTACTTCCATTCTTTCATGGAAATCTCCCCATGAAATATTATATGGGCATGTTCCGGATTATACAAAGCTGCACCCATTTGGTTGTCTAGCTTATGCTGCAAATATACATCCTAAGATTTCTAAATTTAGCTCCAGGTCCCACAAATGTGTTTTTCTTGGGTATGTCAGTAGTCAAAAAGGTTTTAAGCTTTATGATATTGATTCTGCCTCCATTTTTGTTTCAGAGATGTCAAATTTTTTCCCTCAATATTTCCTTTTGCTCCTCAACATCCTCCTCCATTGTCCACTGATCATACTCCTCTGTTTTCTACTCAGCCATCTTATTCTAATTCTGATTCTGAGAATTCATCTCCTCACCCCCCTTCCACATCCGTCTCTAGCCCTATCGATATTGGTGTCATACCTTCTGAAAATTCCATGCCCACTGAAAATTCCATCCCCACTTCCATTTCAAATTATATGACTAGAAAGAGTACAAGACAAAAATCCAAACCTTTATTGCTGCAAGATTGTGTTTCTTTAGTTCATGTTGCATCCTCTCCTTCCACTCATCATATCACTTATCACCCTGCATATGCTGAGTTCTTAAATCATTTGTCAGTTATCCAAGAACCTTGCTCTTATAAGCAAGCTTGTAAATTTCCTGAATGGCAGGATGCTATGAACAGAGAGCTACAAGCTTTAGATGTTAATAATACTTGGGAGCTTGTTTCCTTGCCTAAAGGAAAGAAGGCCATAGGCTGAAAATGGGTATACAAAATAAAACACAACCCTGATGGTAGTATCGAAAGATACAAAGCTCGCTTAGTAGCTAAGGGTTTTTCGCAATCTTTTGGTCTTGATTACAGTGAGGTTTTTCTCCGGTAGCTAAGGTTGGTACTGTTAGATTATTCATTGACATATCCACTATGAAAGGTTGGCCCATTTGCCAAATGGATGTTAACAATGCCTTTTTGCATAGTTTTCTTGATGATGAAGTATATATGAAGTTACCTCAAGGCTACACTTTGGCTGCTCCCGGACAGGTTTGCAGATTGAAAAAGAGCTTATATGGTTTAAAGCAAGCAAGTAGACAATGGAATCAGGAGTTCAGCTCCAAACTTATTAGCTATGGTTTTATTCAGTCTCCTTATGATCATTGTTTGTATACTTATAGACATGGAGATGCTTTTTTGGCTTTTTTGGTGTATGTGGACGATATATTAGTTACTGGTTCTGACGAGGAGTTAATCACTGCTCTTAAAGGTTACTTGGACTCTACTTTTACCATCAAGGATCTTGGTTATGCTAAATATTTTTTAGGCATGGAAATTGCAAGAACTGATACTGGAAATTTTCTCTGTCAGAAGAAGTATATCACAGATATTTTGAAGGATACCAAAATGACATTTTGCACTTCTGTCAGCACTCCTTTGCCTATGGGTCTTCATCTACAAGACGATCAAGGCACCCCACTTGATCCCGAGCCTTATAGGAGGTGGATTGGCAGGCTTTTATATTTGAATCTTACCAGACCAGATATTACCTACTCCATTCAACAATTGTCTCAGTTTGTTGCTAATCCTCATGATACTCATTGGAATGCAGCTCTTCATGTTCTCAGATATCTAAAGGTCATGTTTCTCTCGGTATATTCTATCCTTCAATTTTAAGTAGTTCTTTGCATGGTTATAGTGATGCTGATTGGGCAGCCTGTAAAGATACTAGGAGGTCAATTACAGGTTATTGCATTTTTCTCGGGCGATCTCTCATTTCCTGGAAGAACAAGAGGCAAACCACAGTGTCTAAATCTTCCGCTGAAGCAGAGTATAGGGCTCTCAGTACTACATTTTCAGAGTTGCAATGGATTTCTTATGTTTGTTCAGAGTTTGGTGTTCAGGTTGACAAACCTATCCCTTTGGAATGTGACAATGAAGATGTCATACACATTACGCGAAACCCGGTCTTTCACGAGCGCACGAAGCATCTTGAAATTGATTGTCATCTTGTTCGGGATCTACACAAGACAGGATTCCTCACTCTGTTATACGTCTGCTCTAAGCTGCAGCTAGCTGATCTTTTTACAAAACTTCTGGCTGGTCCTCGACTGTGCTTTCTCTTGTCCAAGTTGGGTATTGTTCAGCTTACTACAGCCCAACTTGAGGGGGGGTGTGAACATGTGCTGTGCACATGTTTATGCAGTAGATATTTTTGATGTGCTCCCAACAACGTTGCCACTTGGCATGTTCCTACAGGAGCTATTTTTCTTTACTCTGTATAAGTTTGTTTTTCTGCAACTATTCATTACTTGGTTTTGAAGAATAAAATTACAGTTTTTCTTCTTGTAAAATTCGATCTCAATTCATGAGCCATTTACAATTCTCACATAACAACATCCATATAATAACTTGAAATCTTATAGGTGAAAAATAGTTCCATAATCTGTTAAATGACAATTTTGTAATTAATCTCCATTTTCATATAAATCGCCGGCCTTTTTTCATTCCGCAAATATCCTTGCTATAAATAAACCATTTGAGGAATGTTTCCAATGTCATTTATCTTCTTCTTTAGGTTTGATTACGACTCTGTTAATATAGTCAAAACGTTTGTTAGCATAACCATATTCTCATATCCTTAGCTCTCTCCTCCAATTATGATCTCAATGCAACCCCCCCCCCCCCCCCCCCCCCCCCCAATTTTTCTATCCTTGCATTCTGTTTTCCAATTAACCCAACATCTTTCCTTACATCCCCTCATACAAAGTTTCTTAGTATAAAAATTAGTTCGTTGATCACTTTGTTTGGTATGCGACGGAAAGAAAGGCAAAGTGGAATAGATGACAGAACATACTGAACTAATTTATTTCGCCACCAAAAGAAATTGTTATTCCACTTCCCAAGTTATCTCTTGACTCCAGTTTCCTCTAGGATGAAAATTTCCATTGACTTATGCCTACATTGAATTTTAATATATAGTGTAAAAACATGTTTACATATTATAATAATAATAATAATAATAACAAACGTATTAATGATTTTTTTTTTAAAAGATCAATATTATTGATTAAGTATTATTTTCTTTATTAAAAAATGTGAACTTAATTTGAAGACTGGGACAAGGAAAATAAGTACTCCATCCGTCCCAACTTCAACTTCACACTTTCCGTTTTGGTCCGTCTCAATTTCAACTTCACACTTCCATAAAAGGAAAATGTACATAACTAATATCCCTCTAACATACTTTAATTTCAAAATTGACATCACATTTTTAACACACATAACATACTTTACATTTATTTATTACCCAAAAATACCAAACTACCCCCAAAAGTTACTCAAAAAGTAACTTTTCTTAATTTGCGTGTGTACAGTAAATATGAAGATGAAAATGGGACGGAGGGAGTATGAGTTTTAGTTCGGGGAGGGATGTCGTCCCACCCAAATATATATATATATATATATATATATATATATATATATATATATTTATTTTTTTTTTTTTTCATTTTGTACATCTGAAGGATCTATATTCCTTTTTATATATATGAGACTCACACACACTCACTAATACAATTAAAATATGAGAGCTACGTACATATATATATATATATATATATATATATATATATATATATATATATATATATATATATATATATATATATAAATATATATATATATATATATGGTCTGAAGGATCTATATTCCTTTTTATATATATGGGACCCACACACACTTATTAATACAATTAAAATATGAGAGCTACGTACACTCCTATCAATACAACTAACTATTATACATTAAATAATAATATTTTTTAATTCACGTAAAAAACAAAAACTACTCGTTAACGGAGGGAGTATATATTAGTGTAAGCCTAGGGAGTGTATACTATATTATTAATAACTCTAGTAGTTACATCGGGAAAACAAGCAAAATAAATAATCACCCAGGTAAACAGTAAAATTAAAAAAATAATGAAATATGAAAAAAAAAAAAAAAAAAGAAAATTGCTATGTAGGAATATACCTAAATCCAAGGAGAAGATTACCAAATTCAAAATGCAAGCAAGATTCAAGTTGTAAGGTGGAAGCACGCTTTTCTATTTCTGGTTTCAACTTTTTTTACCACAATATCACTCATATCACCACAATTCTGCAAACTGTTAGCTGTTGCTTGCTGTCATCATCTTCATACTTTTTAAAATATTACTCCCTCTATTCCATAGAAGTTGACACACTTTTCTTTCTGGTTTGTCGCACTAAAGTTAACAAATTTCCTTTTTAATACATGGGACCCATACAAAAACAATTAGTCTATTCTCATGAGCTCCACATATCACCTCTAATACAACTACCCACTACACATTAAATATTATTTCTCTCACTTCACTTTACTTCACTTTACATTAAATTATTATACTTCTTAATCTCCTTGCCCAAAAAAATTATATCAACTTTTCCGGGACGGAGGGAGTACTATACTCTACACCTATAAATTATATTAGTATGTACATTCACCTTCAAAATACAATTAATTTAATACTCCCTTTGTCCCAGAAAACTTTTCACATTTATTGTTCCACGTTATTTAAGAAAAGTTGCACTTTTTGACTAACTTTATTAACTTTGGAGAGTATTGTAGTATTTTTAGGTAATGAAAAAGAATAAAGTAATGATATGTGAGTGAAAAATAAGTGTCAAATTTGAAATTAAAGTAACTTTTGAGGTTGTTGGATAAAGTGGTGTTTCTTTTTTTTTTGAAAAATTTTGTGGGAAAAACAAATGAGAAAAGTGAGAAAAATATTATGAGACGAAGGGAGTAGTTCATAAATTATACTCATAAACTTCTTTAAAATATTATTTTTATGTATTTAAACAAAATATACTCATACATATTATTTAAAATAAAAATAAATAATAAAAAAAATACAATCAATACTGTAGCAGCTTGGAAATCCAATTGCTACGGTATATTTCTTTAAAATGGAGCCAGAAATGCAACCACCACATAGTAGAGCTACAACATCGTCATCGGGGCCGGAGTTAGACGCATTTTTTAGTAGGAGCTAAATATGAAAGTATGTTGACCATAATTTATAATAGATTGTAGTAATACTCCTAATTAGTAGGATATAAAATCATAATTTGTTTAAAAATAATAAATTGTGAAATTTTCATGCAATTCTCTATATCTATAACTACAAAAAATTTAAAATGTAGATGACGTTTTTTCATTGATTGAAAATAAATAAGGGTTAATTGCAAATAAAGTCCTAACATTTACTTTGATTGCAAATATGTTTAAATCTTTGAAAATTTGTAAATAAATACCTCATTTTAAAGTCTTTTTGCAATAAAAAATCACCGGACGACGGGAGGCTTATGTACAGGTCAGCGACCGGGCAGGCCTCCCACTGCCCAGTGGTTCTTTTTGCAAAATGGCTTTAAAGTGAGGTACTTATTTGCAAATTTCTAAATGTTTAGACTTATTCGCAATTAAAATAAAGTTGAGACTTTATTTACAATTAATCCAATAAATAATTATAGTCTTTAATAAAGGTAGAAGCTATCTATTTATTGATAAACTATCAATGAAATTCATCATCCATTTTTGCTCTCAAGTGTTGGTTTGATATATTTTTTTTAATGGTTGTGCATACTCTTTTTGTAATAGATGTTGATACTTAATAATACTATGTTAAAAATTTTAACAAAATTGAATACCCCCTCAATCCCATTTCACATATCCTTATTTGTTGGTCTCATTACACTTTTTACATAAAAAATTGGTAAGATTTTCAATAGAATTAACATTTCAATATACTTTACTTAAAAAATGACGCTCCCAACTTGTTAAAATTTATTTATTACTACAAAAGACTAGGTTATTCTAAAAAATTAATACTAATTTTATTGAAAACCAACA
This sequence comes from Pogostemon cablin, assembly GCA_023678885.1. Taxonomy (NCBI): domain Eukaryota; kingdom Viridiplantae; phylum Streptophyta; class Magnoliopsida; order Lamiales; family Lamiaceae; genus Pogostemon; species Pogostemon cablin. The sequence goes on from CM042961.1 coordinate 7,554,824, forward strand.
TATTTTAAACTTCGGATCTATAATAACTGTAAAAATTCTAAGAAAACAAAGGGAGTATTATATATATTATGATGTTTTAAAATAAAATTAAATAATTAAAAATACTAGTATATATATATATATATATATATATATATATATATATATATATATATATATATATATATTAGTTTTCAAAAATTTTGGGGGCGGGGGCAAAGACCCCTCAATTAGGGCAATTAAATATGCATCATAAACCATTTACGATATCAATATCAACATTTAATCACAATAAGGTAACAACTTAACTTCAATTCACATAAATCCACTTCTGAATAACAACTTCACCTCAATCACCTAGATCCATTTATAAAATAATCACTTCACATTGGATCACGCGGATCTCTTTTTGTAATAACAATTTCACCTTGGATCACACAGATCCTTATAACCAATATCTTCTCAAATCATACGGATATATTTTCAACAATTTTCAATCACACAGATCTATATAGGACAATGATATTATTTCGAAACACATAAATCCACAACTTGTATTACAAGTTTATCACAAATAATTTACAAATAATATTGTTGAATATGAACCCTACTTTCCCCAAGTCACATAAATCCACAGCTTGTATCACAAATTAATCCCAAATAATTCATAACGTAATTAAACTAATTACAAATAATTCATAACATAATTATCACATATTAATCACAAATAATTAACAAACAGCATGTTTATGCATTGTAGTTGAACTTATACTTACCTGAACTCCCACAATAATATACACCTAGTAAAGAACAGTAATCAATCACTTCCTTTCCGTTCTAGCAGACACTCTTTTCTCCTTTCTTTCCTCTCCCCTTTCTCTCCCCCTCTCTCTCTCTTTCTTTCTCTAATTTTTTTTCTTCTTTTTTTTCTTGCGAACTTGGTCGCTCGCTGTTCACCCCAAATGGGTGATTTCTCCCTCAAATCCAACTTATATAGAAGTTGGTGATGGTAAGTCGGTTCACCACCCAACTTTCTATTTATAGTAAGTAAATACTAATTTTAACTATTATTATTAATAATAATATAATTATTATTATGGTTACCATTCATCCACGTATTCGCTATATGGATTAATCAATACTCCCTTTCTTTTTTAATTATTATTATTATTATTCATTACAAATATACGTACAATATTTAATAATTAAGATATAATACATTTATAAATTAATATACATACGTGTATATTTTCTTACCACTATTATTATTACGAAAACATGTGTAATACTAATTAATAATTAAGAAATAGTATATACACATAAGACAATTTAATTATTTATTCAAATTAGCGCACGTAAATATTTATGCACATATGTATATATTCACATATGTCACCATTTTTATTACGGATGTCTCATATAAAATGTAAAGATAAATAAAATGTAGAAACAATTACCACATAATTGCCACATTATTATCACATTGTAACATTAGCATATTTCTATGTGTATATTATATACATAAATTTACTAATTATATTTATAATATATGTATATATATTTATTAGTTTTAAGATTTGAATTTATTTTGGATTATTCCATCTCATTATTCTCTCAACTTCACAGCCCATCATCCCTTAAAAGTAGGATAGTCTATCACGTTCACATCAAAACCCTCAACACGTCTCATTCTGTTTAGTAAATAAATCTCTCTTCATATCACATACACTCAGAAAACCCTACGCGGAAACTTACTCTCTTCCATTAGAGTATTATAAAGGAAACCAAGGTCCTGTAACAGTCAGATTGCAGAAAACGTCAACTCTATTCATTATCAAAGGTTACTTTTATTCCTTTTCTTTTCTTTCGTATGGTTCTTCTAGAATGTAAACCCTTTATTGTCATTGTAAGGTATTCTGTAAGTCATTTCCTATCGTATTTTTATAATACTTGCATCCTGGTTTCTTGGTGGACTAAACTCTTATAGATTTGGTTTCCTTCTTTTGTTAATTGGAGTAGTAAATCTATTGTAGGTTCTAGATTTATCGTAATAGTTCATACGTTAATCATTCCAGTGTCTATGTATATATACATATAAACTTGTTTTCTTTTGGGGTTTTACATACGTATAGGTATATTGATCAAATCACGGGGATATATGGACTATGAAGTATTTTCTAATTAATTAGCTTTCCATATACAAATTATATTTTACGTAAAGTAACCTTCAAATCTGCTTCTAATTTAGGATATTTGCTTACCATGTATTCGAGTCATCTGCTCCAAACATATGTACAGTACTCATTTCTCCTTATTATTTATATAATAATAATATATCTATGTATATATGTTGTACACGTGGGTTTATTTCAATGTGTACAAATCCATATCCCATATATTTTCCTTGTTCATGGTAAATCAAATCTTCTTTCGTTCAACAATCCACCTATTTATATTTTATTATTATTTTTATTTAATTACTATCTAATTAGTTTTATTTTTGGGACATATTTAATTATGTTAGAGTATGTATATATACAGTAGGTGTGTTCCTTATATTTATACCAGTAGCTTATCAGTATTCTACTTCCCTACTTATATACAGATAGTCGTTAGGTCATTATTCGATTTTATTAACATACCTTTTAGTTTCATATTACCTTATTAGTTTTAGAACTTAGTCCTACTTATTTTTACGTTAACAGGCGACAAGGAGTTCGTGAGTTAGAAGTTTCGCTGCATCAATATTTTGGATTACAGTCAACTCAGTTTCATTTTAAAGGTGGGGGAATTCTTACTTGACTCTATTAACTGCTATTATGTGATATCTTTGAGTTCATGCATGTACATATAGGTATCTTGACCTTTATAAATGAGGCATTTACTACTTGAATAATTGAACAATCGTAATCAGTATTGATGAGTGATATTTTCACCTAAATTTTAGTGTCTTTTTATATGTGTTTTCGTATTATTTTATCCGTATATGTGTTCTATTTGGTTGTGTTTTATGTTTTTATGGAAATATATGAGAATAAGCTTAAATGTATGATTTCCAGGTAAAAATGGATTCTAGACGCGAGAAGGAAAATTTGGGAAAAAACGAAGCTTAATTCGGAGTTGAAACGAGGGAAAATGAGTCAAATTAAGCAAAATGCTGAAAAACGCACGTCCAACTTGTGTAATTTTTCTGTACTCTTGTGGAGCTCAAAACAAGAAGTGTGATATATGGTTGGAAAGCCACATAAAAGAGGATCGTTTTGGTATAAGAAACACTTCAATCCGAGCCCAAACGAGAAAGTTATGATTAAAATGGTGACGTCGCGCAGGCTGTTTCTACTCAGCACGGTTGTGCTATTTTGTATGACTTGTTACACCTTCAAATATTAGATGTTTTTTCAGATCTTTATATGGATAGAAAGCCAATGAAAAGAGGATCGCGTGAGTGCAAGAATTACTCAAATTGGAGATCGGATGTGGAAGTTATGCGCGAAACGGTGAGGCTGCGCTACACCGACCCGAACTTGACCCGAATTCGACCCATGCTCGACCCAAAGTCATTTTTATGATTAGAATGTGTTCTAGAAGGTTCTAAGGGGGTAAAAACACCCATTTTGGAGTGTAAATATGAGTGGAGATCAGATCTACACCTAATACACACCATTTTTCACATACTTTTCCTCTCCATTCCATCTACCCTTCATCCTATTCACCATTCCTTGATTTCATCCATCTACACTTGATCCCCCCCATCAAATCCACCATCCAAGTGATCAAGGAAGCAAGGGAGAGTGAAGATCACAAGAGGAAGAAGGAGATCTCCATTGAAGACCTTCAAAGGGGGAATCTAATTCTAAGTCTTGTGAAATTCTTTATAGATTTGTCATGAAATTTGTGGATCCAATTGTCTATGATTGTTTTTTCTAAAACTATGATAGGCTAATCTCCTTTGTGAGATTAGCTCCATGATTGGTGTTGGATAATTTAGTTATTATGCAATTTGATTTTAATCTTGAATGGGTTTTGTGTTATTTCTATCATTGATTGTTTATTGTTTGATTTATATGATGACATGTGTGATTAATTGTCATGGGCATGTAATTAGATTGAGAAATCAATTATGTGTTTAGGATAGTTCATTGAATCATTTCATCATACACTTCATATGCATTATAGGTTGTGAAGAGATTGAGAAGTCCTTCATAATTTAGAACCCTTTGATAGAACATTTGATTAGCTTAATCGAGAGGTTGGTTAATTAAATGAGGAGACCCAAACAATTAGTTAATTCATAATACATTAAAAGGGAATATTGCTTATGATTTAGTACCTAATTAGGGAACTCATAGAGTAATTAGCACCTAGTGGGAGGTGTTTGCTATTGTCTCGATCCTATGTGCGTTTGGGAGCCTTGTTGAGGGCCTACATCATATCCATCTCGAGAGAGAGTTTAGGTGGAATTAGTGATCGCTTCTATACCTTGTCCATGAGAGATTAGAATTAATTGCATAATTATTTGATCATCTATGCCATGATTGTTGTTAATCTCATCCTTGCATCATTTGGAACCCATCTTATCTTTGCATTCATTTTATCTTTATTTCTTGCATTAGCATAATTGCATTCATTTGCTCCTATCCGCTCCTTTCCGTCGTTCTTATAAAATCACGATAAGCTTGAGATCGTTTAAACTCTAGCACGTTCCTCCATGTGGTTCGATAATTTTTTTAATTGGTTATACCCCTATATTACGATCAATCAAGTACATTTACATTTACATCTACATCTCATGTTACTTATTTGATATTTACAAGTGGTATTTAATTTTGGCAAGTATGTTTCTCCACTGAGCTTGTGGTTTTGCTCACCCCAAATATTTTATCATTTCAGATGGTGGAGCTGACATGGTGGGACATAAGGGAAATGCTTAGCACAATTTCATTTTCTTTGAGACTTTATTATTACTTCTAAATTTCTGCTAGACTTACGACTTATGAAAATTTATTTTTAGTAATTTCATTTGGATTTTATAACTTATCAAGTTGGATCTTTTGATTATTAAATTTATTTCTTTTATGCTTCCGCTCAAAGTGATTTTTCTTTATTAAATATGATGTTTTTAAATAGTTAGAAATTTAGGATGTGACACACATAGTCGCCAAATAATTATCACATAATTATAAAATGTACATAACACAAATTAAATTATATTGACACATGAGTAGTGAGAAACTCGGGTGTCACACCTAAACCCTAAACAAGATCAATCTGTGGCATAGCTTAAGTGGTAGAGGGGAGGGTGGAAAGGCTTTCCAGCTGAGCTTGGTTGCTGCAGGGTGGGGGTTCGAATCCTACCTTTGGCATTGATTTAGCCCCTTACAAGCACAAGTTTAACATTGAGCCCTCCCTATAAGCCACTTGAGGCACATCCTGCGATTTACCTCCTCCACCAATCCCCAGGGCAGGGGTGGTGGGGGCCCCTAATGATGGGGTACACCATTTCAAGATCAATCTGCGGCAGCGTAGGAGTATTTTTTTTTTTTTATTAAAAGGTGATGTGTCATGTTGAGTCACTATATTTTTCTTATTTAAAAATATTGTGCCAAATAGCCGTGTTAAATTTTATTTGAATTGACACCTGCATTTTGATAAATTGAAGCACCACGTGCGTTGGTGCGTGGTCAATCTTTTCCTTTCAAAATAGAGGGCTTCAATGAAAATTTAGCAAAATTAAAAAAAAATTTATACCTATAACATTAAATTGATATAAATATTTTTCTACTCCCTCCGACGCCTTTTGCATGTATGTAGTGAATAATTGTATTAGTGAAAGTATAGATCCATAAAAATAAAACTCTTTGGTGAGAACCAAAATGTGAAAAGACGTTTTAGGAGAAACACGAGACATTAATGCAAATTAATTAGATTAAGTGAATTTTACGTACAAAACAAATCTACTACTAATACTGAACAATAAAAATGATAAAATATATTTTACACTTGAGCTTAATTAAGAATAATAAAATACAAACTGAAGCATAGGAATATCCTAAAGTAAGCAAAAACACACAATGGCCATTAGGCTATTATTTGCAACCCCAATTAATTAGCTACACTAAATTAGAAGCTTCAACATACATACAACATTTTTCAGGTAGAACCCTTGATCACACTTTCAGTTTTCTGTCCGTATAAATCCACGGCAAGATCCTCTATGATGAGGCCTCCGGAAACCGCCGGAATGATCTCCGAGACGAGGGCACCGAGAGTGACAACATCAATAATTTGTTCTTTAATTTCAGGAATATTGTGTTTCTGATTGTGACTTAATTCCATCTGTCTCTGAGGAAGCTTTTCTTCCAACACATTTTTCGACCCCTTGTACATTACATACAGCACCATTTGGATCACCCCAAAGATGAACCCTAGAACATTAGGAATCTGTATGTATATATATATAATTTCAGAAATTAGATCATGTTGTCACCATGCATTTTAATTAGATTTTTTTTTAATAAATGATCATATCTCAATTGTAGTGTATATATGATGTTATATACTTACAGCAATGTTATAGTCTTTGCGAAGTAAGCCGTAGAAGAACCACATGACAGCACTTAATGTAAGGAAAAACGACAGGAGAAACGGCATGTATTCTACGCTCTTGGTTCGTATAACTTGTCTCTGTGGATGGATACATGCATGCACAAAATCGAGTTATTTACTACTCCATATATTATAGACATATATTTTTTAAATTTCACTGAAATCACAAAAGTGATTTAATGAAAGTATGAAACTCACCACAACACCCAAAGGCGCAACGAACACACACAAGGAGAAAACAAGGCAAATCCATCCCACAACACTGGCACGAGTGGTGCCTTGTGTGAGAAATTGAGTGAGCACAACAATGAGGCCTAATCCAACGACGTTCAGTAGAAATAAGAAACCCACAGTTTGTAGCTGCAAATCATATTTTCATCGAATTAGCAATAGAACTCGCAAAAAGTGCAACTTCTCATACAAGTTTTGTGTGTGTTAACAATAAAGGTCGTACCCTAGCCGCTCTGGGTGCGTAGTAGAGGTAGAAAGAGATGTAGACAATCTGAATAAAACAACCAACGGAGTTGATGGTAATAAGAAGGGTGGTATCTGGTTTCAAGAAAGCATAATATATCCATAGAACAGCACTGAACAGTCCCACCACGTAAGGCACTGATTGGAACCCTTGGGTTGATTTTTTCTGATATATCTGATAAAATGTTGGCCTGCATATTTACAAGAAAAAATTATTTGATTTTAATTATATTGATATTGCATTTATCAAAACAAGTTGAGATATATATATATTGATCATGCAGCAGATGTTGATGGACTTACACTGGTGCAAGGAAGACCATGAAGGAGACAATGTTGCCTGAAAATATTCATCAATAATTAATTATGATAATTGAATTAAATTAAAAATATCAAGATCATAAGATATTATTTATGCATCTGCATGCATTGCATGGAACTTTTACGTAGAAAGAAAGAATTTTTATATGAATATAAGACATCTTTTTTGTTGCATACATAAATGTATGAAAGTGGAGAGTTGTGGATGGTACCTAAAAGGCCAAAGGCAAAAGCCAAGTAAGTAGTACTCATTTCTTGCTCGATCGATGTAAGACGAATTAGAAAACTTTGAAGCACGAGTAAGAATGGTGGAGCAACATCCATTTATATAGAGGGGAATGAACTAAGAGGATTGAACTAGATAGGTCATAATTATAAAATTAAATAAATTAAAAAAAGAAGAAGATTGAATTAGGAAAAGAGTGGTGGGAGGATTGAAATCTTTACAGTTGTTAGAGGCTGAAAAGAGTGGTGAATTTATCAGAATCCGAATAGCTTTTTGTTACCCCCCTCAAATGCTCCATTTAACCAATTCGGGTAATTCCAGCCTATCCACACACCCTTCTTTTTCCCTCCATTAGTATTACCCACCCATCCAATTGGGTTTAAACCCAGTGGGACCCACTCTGACGTGTCACCCACCCATCCAATTGGGTTTAAGGGTTACAACTCATACTTCAGTTTTTGGTACTGTTTGATGCTTCCATGGCTGAACCCTAGATGTTCCTATTCAGCAAAATTACCAATTGAAGAATCACGCCACCAACCAATCATTCCTTGCCAACTCACCGTCAATAATACATACATATTGCCACTTGTGCATTATCAACCCTTCATTTAATTGCCATGATTCATCAAGCTTATGAAATATTCTTGCTTCATCAGTGGTTGATTAATGGCTAGTTAACATAATTTCAAAGATAAAAATATAGTATGTAGTGGCAAAGACATTTTAGAGGAGGAGTATTGTTTTCTAACTTTTGATCTCCTTACTACTACTAATACTTACAATACTCCCTCCGTTACAAATTTATCTTCACACTTTGATTTTTACGGATTAAGAATATTTGCTTTTTTTCTATTTTGGGGTAGTTTTATATTTTTTGGTAATAAATAAATATGTTACATATATAAGGTGTTAATGACAAATTTGAAAATTAAATTATATTGTGATTATTAAATTCTTTGTTATTTCCTTTTATGGAGTGTGAACAGATGAAAATAAAAAATTTAAGGTTGAGGATGAGGGAGTAATAATCTTTTTCCTAATTCCAAGAAGAATATTGTTTTCTCTCTAATGTTTTTTCTGCTATTTGACAGTTGGTGTCAATGGTGATCTAGTTTTCCTTACATCTTTAATGGAAATTGAATATACTTGAATCCAATGTTGCTATATATGGACATGAGTACACCAACTTGCAATCTATACATAGAATATTGTCATCATGTTCTCTTTGGAGACTAGTTGCAGTAGTGCAGTTGTACTCTTGTTTCCTTAGCCCTCAAGTATTCTTCATAAAGTAGTTCCCGGTTGAATGTATTCATTCACTTCTTATATGTGAATCCAAGAGTAAAATAATTTAATGTGTATTGAATACTTCCTCCATTCCATAATAATAGTTACGTATTTATATTTTGGGGGTCTCACTTTAATAGATACATTTCTTTTTTTTTTTGGTATATGAGACCCACGCAAAATAATTAATACTCCCTCCGGTCCATAATAAAGTTCACACTTTCCGTTTTCGTCCGTCCCACAATAATTTGCATCATCCAAAAAGGAAACATCACATCAATTTCTAACCTCAAAAGTTCATCTTAATTACAAATTTATCACTCCTACCTAACACGCATAACATACTTTATAATTTATTTATTACATAAAAAGTCTACATTATCCTCTAAAAGTCAATAAAGTTGGTCAAAAAGCAAGTTTTCTTAAACTCTGTGTGTACAGTAACGGTGCAAGCTTTTCCGGGACGGAGGGAGTATATTTCTATAAGGCTCACACATAACACTAATACAATTACCCACTTTACATTAAACAATTATTTCTCTCAATGATCACTACACATTAAAATATTGCATTTCTTAATCCACGTAAAAAAACAAACGTAACTATTACTCTGAGACAAAAAGAGTATAATATTTTAATATATAGTGCGTATTAGTGATATGTGTGAACCACATCTATAATGAATTGAATATAATAATTATTTTTTGCAGTTCTAATCTTTAAAAAAAAAATTCGATACTCTATAATGGAATATACCATCCATTATACCAAAATAGCAAATTTGATATTCAACAAGTATGGAGTATCTCCCACTCTCCTCCCTCTAAATTATTGCACATTTACTTCATAATGGGATTAAAAAAAAACCTTACTTTTAAATTTATTTTATTGAATTTTATAAGGATAATAAAGTATATTTAAGTAGTCTCAGCCAAAACTTAAACTCAAACTTCCCATTTTGCTGATCTCAAACTCAAGTTCACAGTCGCACTCTTTATAAAAGTTAATTAATTTTGGCAATACACTTAAATTCAAAAATTATCATTTATTTTCAATACATATTTTTTGAAAAACGCTAGCTAAAGTTTTATTGATGAAAAATGAAGTTATAAATATTAGGTATGGTTATTAAATCATACAGGCACGTAAAATTTATTATCAATTAATATAGACTAATTATAGTGTTCATCCGGGTGCACCCTAAGATAGGGTGTACCCATATACAAATATAAATAAAAATATATACAATTATGAGCAAAAATGTATACTACAATTTAATTGTTAGTTTTTTTAATGAAAAATTGAGTGTAAAAAATATACAATTATTAAAAAAACATGTATACAATATTGAATAAAAAGTTAAACACATATGGATGTTAGTTTTTTTAATGAAAAATTTAGTGTGAAAAAAGTATACAATTATTACAAAAAACGTATACAAAATAGAATAACATGTATACAAAATAAAATAAAAAGTCACACACATGTGGATGCACTTTTGCACCCAGGTGCACCCAATATACACTCATGGTAGCTCTCTTATCCATTGATTAATTAAATGAACTTCCAAACTTATACTTTTATGATGCTTTAATCCACTTTCAAGTGACAACTTTGATTCCCATAATTATTAATACTAGCTTTTGACCCGTGCGTTGCACGGGAATAAATTATCACAATATTATTTATATTACTCCTTCCATCTCATAAACAAATTCACACTTTCTATTTTTGTCCGTCCCATAAACAAGTTCACACCCCCAAATAAGGAAATACACACAAATCAATAATTCTACAATACACTTTAATTTCAAAATTGTCACCCCTTTACAACTCACATAACTTACTTTATAATTTATGTATTACCTAAAAATACCAAACTACCCCCAAAAAGTAATTTTTTCTTAAACTCCGTATCTACAGTAACTGTGAACTTCTTTATGGGACGGAGGGAGTATGTGTTATATAACTATTAGTTAATATTTTCTTAATATAACTTGAATTTTACGTTGTTAGTATTTGGATTTTAGAAGGTGTGATACGGAGTGCTTCACCCATCCTATGAATATTGTTGCATTTACTATTTGCACGAACATTAAGAAATATTATATTTAATGTGTAATGGGTTAAAAATATGTACTATATAATGTGTAATTGTATTAATGTTCTGTGTGGGCATCATGGAGAAATAGTGGTTGTTTTGTAATAGTTCATTTACCAAAAAGAGAAATGTAACAATATTTGTAGGTCACTCTATTCAGTAAAATGTACTCCCTCTGTCCCGCTTAAACGTCACCGGTTGCTTTTTGTGTGTAGATTAAAGAGTATTATTATTTTATATGTAGTGGGTAGTTGTATTAGTAGTGAGTGGTTGTGGGCCACATGTGGTACTTTTTTATTAAAAGTGGGAAATGAGGACATTTGGATGGAACTCCCAATATAGTAAAATGGTGACCTTTTGGTGGGATGGAGGGAGTAACAATACTCATAAGATAAAGAGTTTTTTTTTTAATATAATGATTTGTAACCTTATTCAATAACACAACTTATATTTATTATTTGAAACTTACAATTAGATAAGGCTTCAATCCATTATATTAAAAATATTTTTTTCGTTTATGAGTATTGTTACATATATTTTACTAATAAGGGCAGATCGCAAGTGTTGAAATATTTCTTTTTAGTAAATAGGACCCACACAAAACAACCAATATATATCTTCATGGGGCCCACACACAACACTAACACAATTACCCACTATATATTAAAATATTATATATTTCAACCCACTACACATTTAATTTAATATTACTCAATCTTCGTGCAAACAATAAATATAACAACATTCGTAGGGTGGGTGTAGTATTCCATAGCACAACTTCTAAGTTCCAAATAATGACAACATAGAATTCAAGTACTCCCTCCGTTCTAATTTCAACTGCACACTTTCTGACCTGTTCCAAATTCAACTTCATACTTTCATAAAAGAAAAATTTACTAACTAATATTCCTCTAACATATTTTAATTTCAAAATGCTCATCACCTTTTTAAAACACATAACATACTTTGTCGTTTATTTATTTATTTATTTTTATTATTAATTATTATTACTACAAACTTATACAAAAAAATATATTAATTTTTAATCTTTTATTAAAATATGACATTATTTTATAATTAAAAAATTAAACAAAGCAAATAATAATAATAATTATTATTATTATTATAATATTTAAGACCTAAATTGATTTAAAAAAATAAAATTAATTTATAGTTGTGTGTATTAAAATAAGACATTAATTTATAATTTAAAAATTAAACAAAACAATTATAGGTTAATAAATTAAATGGTGCAGATTTAATAATAATAATAATAATAATAATTATTATTATTATTATTATTATTATTATTATTATTATTATTATTATGTATCAAGTAGATTGGTAAAAGAAATGAGATTAATTAATAATCTTGTATTAAAATATGGGATTAATTTTAGTTCAAAAAATTTAATAAAATGATAAAATATGCATTAATTTATAGAAATTAATGTACATAATTAGCTCATATTATATATATATATATATATATATATATATATATATATATATATATATATATATATATATATATATATATATAATATCACCAATTGGGGGACACTTATGTTCCCACTCAAAATTTAAGGGCACTTATATCCTTAAGAAGGGTAGTAGATACTATAATTAAGAATATAATTTATAGTAAGTACCCTTCTTAAGGATATAAGTGCCCTTAAATTTTGAGTGGAAACATTAGTGTCCCCAATTGGTGATATATATATATATATATATATATATATATATATAGATAGAGAGAGAGAGGGGTATAGATTACAAACAAATATATCATGTAAAAAAAAAAATACTAACGTAAAGATAAATATAAAACAGTATTTGACAAAGAAAACATCAGGTCAAGATTTCACACAACTTATTCAGATTTTTTAAGCAATATGTTCACTTATTTTATCAACTCAAACACTACGGAAGCAAACTTTCGATCCTAAACCAAACTAAAGACAACGCTGCGTTGGCGATTAGTTTATAGTCACGTCTATCTGAAAAGTTGAAGTGGATTTCCAAAATTTATTATCGTATTCTATTGGTTGCTACTTCATCCTACCTTGAAATATTTGTATTCATTATTATATATAGATCCAAATTAAACAGCCAGAAATTTAAAATAAATTGAATCTCACATTTTCACTTTTTCAAAAAAAAAAAAAAATTTGAATCTCACATCAGCTATATATTTGTTTTGGGCTCAAGAAATTGGTTTAAAATTTTAGAATTCAAAACTAAATTTTAAAATTCAACTTTATAGGAGTAAATATATTCTCTCTCCTTAATTATTATTATTATTATTATTATTTCTTTCTGTTATGGGTATTTCCTTCAAACTGGGCCACGACCCATTCAGACAAGAACAAAGGCCCATAATACCAAGTGAAGTGCAAATATTTGTGAGACAAAGGGAGTAAAGTGTATAGAGAAAGGGATTATGTTTGACTTTTTTACTTTTTTAAGTAGGTGCAAACTTTCGTGGGACAATTTACAATGGAAAGTGTATCATCTAAAAGAAAACGGAAAATATATAAAATAATTATATTCCTTAAACAATTTTTAAAAAAAATTGTTATCTTATCAATAAAAGGATAAGAGTATAAAATTTTAATGTAAGTAGAAAGGTGTTAATTACCCCATATGTCCCGTCCTTATAGTTACGTTTGTTATTTGCACGTGGATTAATGAATATAGTATTTTAATGTATATTAAGGTGAGAAAAATAATAATTTAATATAAAGTGGGTAGGTGTATTAGTGAGATGTGTGGGCCATGGAGAGAAAAATAATTAATTTGTGTGGATCTCATATACTAAAAAGGAAAATGTAACCATTAGGATGGAGCACCCAAAATGAAAATATGTAACCATTAGGATGGGATGGAGGGAGTATACTTTTACCATTTAAATCATAACTTTAATTCGAATTAATGATAAATCATACTCCCGTCCCTGAGAAGCTAGCATATTTTTTTAAGCATTAAAATTAAATAGTATAATAATTTAATATATAATGATTAAGAATATAATATTTTAACTCATCCAATAATGTAGGAGATGGTACATCATAGTGCCACAAGAAATCCAAGCCAGTAGGATTGCCTTGCAAGAGTAGGGACTACGAAGTGCCCAACTCTTCATGATAAAAAGGGTTCAACGTCAATCAATTACTTTTTATGTAGAATACTCAGTTGCCCCAACTCTTCTATCTTGAGTGTACAATTTTAGAAGCAGCTCCCAATTACATTGAAGTGGTCTTTAGCATTTCTGGAGTTTAAAACAAGAACACCAACCAAGAAAGTTAGAATTATATGAAATCTAAAAAAAGATTGAGATTCTTGTTTAGTGTTGAATGACTAGAAAGTAGAAATAATACTTGGGCATGGCCCACCATATCACTCTCCATTGGCATAAGGTAATTAAGGAATAAATAGATGCATCTAATGAAAATGCAAGCTATAAAGATGAAATTATGTATGCATGCATAGTAGTGGTCAACCATATAATGTATCCAGCTAGAATACAATGTGATCCTTGCTATTTTAACCACAGCAAATTACGTGATTAAATTACTCTTTTGACCTGAATATTTCCTTCGAGAAGAATCAACTCCTCAATAATCTTCACAAAGAATGTTATCTTCGTTATCCTGGAGAACCCTACCATAAGTTATTGGCTTCACAGAGTATATTCTGTCCTCGTATAATAGCCGTAGATTACACTAGGCTAATCACATACAGCAGAATGCTATTTATCGTCTAATTTAATTTCTAGTTTTTATGGACTGTTTGGTCCAAATTGAGTTAATATTACTCAATGAGCCTTAAAAATTTTCTAAAAGAAATGGAGTATGCACACTAATTGCATTGATATGAGCTTAATAATCTTCTAAGTCCGTTAGTGAAAAGTAATGGCCTGAAGGGATGAAACCTAAGGAGGAGGTGTGTTACAATCTCCCTTGAAAATAAAAATAAAAAAAATAAGGGAATTTTCATGCTCATACCTTGTTGAATCATATGTTTTAAGGTTTATTAACCCACATACTAACTTAATGTGAACCAAACACTTCCTTACGGTCTTAATACACTACTTTATTAAGCTAAATGTTCGTGTCTATTCTAGTTAATTAAAAGTAGACCCAGTATATAGTGAGAGATGATATTGCATCTCAAAGAGCTTATTTAAATAAGAGATGCACTATATTATGAAGAGCAGTTCCCTAAAGATTGTCTCAAACACACTTTTAGCTTAACTTTGAAAATTAGAGAATGTTTTCCCTTTCCAAATTTAGAGACTCAAATCGATTCTTCATAATTTCACACTAAATAATTACATATATCTTTTGAATCTTTACTTTGAAGAGAAACAGTTAAAGTAATTTTAGGGAAGTTTATGAAATAAAAGAGAAAAATATGCAACAAATGACCATGAAAAAAGAGAAATTAAAGATTGTGCTGGAGGATGTACAATATATGGTTCTTTAAAATTAAAAATGTTATCTTATAGAAGAGCTCTTTAAAATTTAAGAATGTGTTGAAGATGTTCTATGTCTGTACCAGTATATCATTATTGAAAAGTAAATGCAGAATTAGAATCAGAGCAGAAATCAAGAACTAGCAGATTAGATAATAGGAGAAAGTCTTAACTATAAGATTAGATTAGAAGCCCAAGTGTGAACCAAAACAGGGTAGCTATTCAGATTACGAATGCAAGCACAAACATTTTTTGCTGTTGAAAACTGCAGGTACTATTATCTACTAATAATTTCAAAAGGGTTCTGTTTATACTTAGACATCTTTGTCAGTAAAAGTTTTAAGTGGTTTTCTTTACCATAAAAATACACAATATAATCTTTATAGTAGTATAAAAAAAAATAGATCCCAACGAGAATATTCGTATACCAGTTAGTGGATTCTACAATGTCATGGTAAAGAAGGTGAAAACAAACCTGTTTGCTAATTGATTATCTTCTTGTTTCACCTGGTAAGGAATGCTGGAGTGTGCCAAAGATAAACCGTGGGTCAAATGGGGAGGAAAAATTAGCAACAAGAGAGTAGTATGTATCATAGAAGCCCTAAAACTTTATGCACTATTTGATCTAATGACTATGCTTATGCCATATTTGGATATATAAAAAATATAATCAGCCTTCATTTGTAAGTTAAACTAATTACGAAGATAGATTCTTGTTTAAGAAGGTTCTAGAACAAATGTATATTATCCACTAACACATTAATCCACCAACTCTTAATCCATTTTTCTTTATGCCTCACACGAGAGAATCTCACAAGAAGGTGACTCATTTACAAAAGATTAGCAGGAAATGTCTTGGCAGTTAATAAAAACACCAGATTCTGATTTCCACAAGATCAGTCAATTAACTAAATCATTCTAATATCAAGTACATATATTTCAGAGAGGATGATAGTTTTCAATGAAAAGTATAAAATAAATTAAGGACAAGATGTAATGGCAAAATAGAGGTTTAGACAAAATGTGGGCACTCAAAATCCAGCTAGGCTGTAAATGTCTGAGAGTGCAGCCATAAGCCATCTTCCTATCCAACAAATCTGTATTTAGGAATGATATTACCAAATTTGTTATTCAAATAACATAAATTGTAAGATATTTTGAAGTACACTAGAACCCTTATAAGGGAACACATAAAAAAACTTCAATTATCTTTCAATTAGTACCCAGAAGCAAACAAGCCAGATTTTAAGCACAAAAATTTCACAGTGGATCCAATTGATATCTAATTGATCAAAACCTCAAAAGTTGCTAAAATCATTCAACTTTGTTGCTACAACATTTCAAGAAATTCATATTCTTGAAATTCCCTATATCTTATAATACCCTAATTCATATAAGTTGCATTAAGGTTGTGAATTCCTTTATATTGTTTTATAATGTGCACCATCAATCTAATCCTATAAGCATTAAGAAAATCTTCAACTTACTGGAACAATATTAGAGCAAGGAAAGACTGATAATAAAAATTGAAAGAACAAAAGGAGTTCTCAGATTGATAAATTAGTAACAAGATTATGTTTGATTTATTGAGAGCAATATAAATTAATTTACCTCTACAACTACCAAAAAAAACATTGCAGTGTCAATAACTACCAGACCTGATAACAATGGAGAACTTCTGGAGGGTATCCCACTAGTGTGTCTGACTGCAACCAAATATTGAAAGTAAAGCTTTGAACCTTGCATGTTAGATATACTAATATAAATAAACACTCATTAAAATGTAATATGCCTCAATAAATTGAAGAAAACAGAAATTATTCAACACTGCAGGCAACAAAAAGATCAGCTATGAAGAAACAGTATGATTTATTGATACCTACACACTAATACACAAATTGATCGAGTCTTTCTGAATGTAGGCTTCGTGTAATAACATGCAAAGAGTAATTACAATCATTTTTGTACAAAATTCAAAGAAAAATCCTATTCGTATCTTCCTGACCTTTCAGCTTTTGAAGAACTTTCACTAGGATGATCTATCCCAAGAGCTAGCCATATAATTTTGTAATTGTTTAAGGATAAAAATATGAAAATTTTTTGGAACATGTCAGTAGGAAACAATCGATGCAAAATGACTGAAATTCCTGGACATTGTAGAAATTATGCATACAGCTAACCAAGCTTTTAAAAAATTTCCCAAATTAAGAAATGAAACTAGTATGAAAGTAACGTATGAAACATTAATGCCTAAGCAAATTGTGTGGAGTGTACAGAGAACAGTGTGAGCAATCAAATTCCAACTGGTTGCATCTGAGTAATAGGACAAATAATTAAGCTCTCAAGGACAGATAATAACGTTCTTACAATGATCTTATCGGTCCAGTTATCATTTGAAGTATTATCAGAAAAACAGAAAGTCCAGTGTAAGGATTCATTAGATTATCATAGAATTTTAAAAAAAAAACTATAATTCGAACTCTGAATAAAGAGCTCAAAGAAAGATAACTTAATTATACAATAAGAGGAGGGGGGAAAAAACCAAATGTGGACGCCACGCTCATCCCAAGTATGTGTAACTACCTGTTAAAATCAATGAGCATATTGTTTGAGTATGTGAGAACTGAGAACTGATGCTATTCAAGTTCCACACAGAAAACACTGTAGCAAGATCGTCAAGAGAGCATGTGGCATGTGCAGATCACTGCTATGTACACTCCAGAGTTATGATTGACTTTTCTTCTTCAGGTTTAGCTTGTTAAAAGAGCAAAATGTGTGTTTAATACCGATTTGCAATGAACTCTACTCAGAGTAAGTACATAAGAGAAACGGATTGGTGCCATACTGGATTGAAGAAATAAATGGTACACAATCAGTTGAAGAGACAGAAATCTGTGTTAGATGCATGATAGAAAATATGTAACTTATACTGTGTGAGTTGGTACTTATCATATTTCATCAAAATTACCTGGAGTTCCAATCAAATTGTTCTCATCCAGTCATTTAAATATTTTATCCAAGGATTGCTTCGCTATATCCACCACAACTGCAATTAAGAATTTATAGTCAGACCTTTAGAGAGAAAATTAGATGAGCATTCTATTGTTATTTATTTCATAAGTAATAGATTTACATAGCTTAAAAGCAACTCACTGAAAACAACAATGCAGTGAATGCATAGGATGTGCACTAGAAATTTAATTTTCTATCAATAGAGGTCCTATCTGTTCTCTAGCCAGATTACAAAGTACAACGATATAACAACGAGACTTGCAAGGTTTTACTGAGGTTCTTACCATGCTCTGACCGTATAACAGTATTACTGCAACACCTGTTTCTTAAACATCTACTTATTGCCCTTACTCTGATGAAAGATACTAAATAAGAGAATTCATCAAGATATTTGTTTTTAATCCCAAATCAGCAGCCATACCACTTCACTACCAATATCTATCTTACCAAAATCATAAAGAAGAAAACTGAAAACAAACCGCCTCATCAATCACACTAGCACAAAATGCATCTATAAATTCAAGGATTGATCCATGGAAAAGTGAAAGGGTACTCTAAGATTATTCTGCCTGGGAAAGCAGCTAACAAAAAAAAATTATCATACACAAGAAGACCTCGTGGACACCAATTATCAGTTCACTAACAAATCAAGCATGAATTTCATCGATTCAAGATATATACACAATAGCTATTACTTGCATGTAAAAGAAGCACAGCAAATTAATAAGTAATCGTAAAAATTAAGAAAAAATTACTTTGAGAAACGCAGACATACATCAGAATCGAGAACGTAATCCGCGAAAAAGTCCGCCGTAGTCTTCCATCCATGCCTACCGGAACACAGCCAAATCATATGGCCCCTAGATTCACATTCATTCCTATAGATTTTCATTTAATTTGCAGTTCTTCTTCAGTGTGAGGGTTACGGCGGAAATGTAAAATTGGTTGTGGAGCGAATTTGCATTGGCGGCGAATCCTCTCCCCATTACTGTTCATTACCCTTATTCTCGCAAGATAGATTTTACAATTTTCAAATTGTTATCGCTTTCTATTGGCTAACAAAAGCACTTTTAATTATATTATAAATTATTTATAAAATACTTTCATTGCATCACTTTTAAGTTTTTAAATTGAGGTTTTTAAAAAATGCTATTAATTCCTTTTTGATAGGCTTTGGTGTGAACATTTTTATTTGAATTTGATTAATGTGTGGAAAAATGTAGAATAGAAGGTATATGAGGCAACTGTGATCCTTTAATAGTAGGAAGATAGAATTTTTCTAAAAAAATAAAATGTCATTTCTTCATATTTTTTCAACCAACCCATAGGTATGAGACTTTTTTTATTAGTTAATAATTCTCTTACTACTAAAAGAGAATCTTCTTTCCAATTAGATTTATATGTATTGCTCTCATTTAAAACGAATCATGCATATACAAAAAAAAAAAATCTAATCATATAAGAGATTAAAGCAAAGCAAGACCTTTTATTAGAGAAACTAGTATTTCAATCCGTGCAATGCACGGGATTGTGTATAACAAATAATTTTTTTTTATATTTGATATTAATGATTTAAAGACGAATAAAGTTGTACGACCAATTTATAAAGATGTATAATCGTGAAGATTTGCTGATTAACTAAATTTGAAGGTTGCATATTATAATTTTATTTTATTTTCTTTGAATATTTGTTTATTTTACCCTTAAGAAGTTGAGTTTAACAAAGCTATTCATATATGTGTATTAATCTCTTTATATTCGTCGAATTTGTTTTATATTAATTTGATAAAATTATGTATTTTCTATATGTTTATATGTCCTATATGTTTATAAATGTTAAATACAAAAAGAGTGACTGAAGTTATAAAATTATAAATCAAAATTTTATTGTAATTAAATAATATATTATAAAAAATTATTAATCTTTTGAACAATATAATATTTATAAACAAAACGCGATCATTAATATAATGAGTCCACCTTTCATTTTTCTATTAAATTCATTAATACGTACAAAGATATAATATATTTTAGGAAGTCTTCTTTTAAAGACAATCTTGATTTCATCCTCATATATAAAATATATATGTTATCTTTGAATAATAACATTTAACATAATACTGAATAATATGGAAAAAAAACATCCTACATTAACATGCATACTCACAAAAAGAAAATAAGTTGAAGTGATTTTTATGGAACAACAGACTTTTCATAAAAATGTAGAACACAAAACCACTGGAGTAAATCCTAATTTCACATTTGGAACGAACACTATTTCCTATCGATAAATAGTAAATTCTCGGGGTACAGTATGCAATAAACAACTGGATAATAGTATAAAATGAAATAAACAAAAAATAAAAAAATCAAACAAAATATTTTGTGGACTCTTTAGGAAAATGAAGAGAATACATGAAATTAATGTAACTAAAAACCTCAACATTGTCTTGCTGAAACTCCTCAATTAATGAATGCAGCAACTAATTATCAATTAAATTCTATCAATGACAAAAAAAATTTGAGTTTCTTACTTATACAGACAATGACAAAGTAAGACTAGCGTTCTCTTCACTCTCTAATGCACAATACGTTTCTAACTTCTCTGCACAAACCCATTTATTCATTTTCTAAGCTTTAAAATATTTACAATATAAAGTCAAGAATTCAATTGTAAATATACCACATAATTCTTTATATTCAGTTTTACATGTCAACCGAACAAATACCTACACACTAATAAACTTCACCGAAAGAACATGTGCAACTCCATTTCACCATCCAGAAACCAATTTATAACACTACTTTGTTATATATGGGTGCGGTGCAAATGAGTTTTAATTAACTAATTAGTTTAGACTCAACTTAAATTTCATAAGTTATGACTTAAACACAAATGACAGTTAATTAGAAATTAAGTAATTAGTTTTAAAAGTATATTTTTTTATCATGATTAATGTCTAGATGAAAAATAAAGCAACAATTAAGCGACAATTTTAGCCAAAAAAAAATATATTTAATCGACAATTATGTATCAATCATTGAAAATTAAAGTTAACAGAAATTAAAGAGGGATTTTTTAGATTTGATCATAAACCTTCAAGCACCTTTTAAGCAATAACAAAACCAGAAATAATGTTTGCTTTTGAACTCTAGATTACTTGAGACATGGAATTTTTATAGTGATTTACACCAGGCATGAATTTTGCACAGAGTTTGGTATGCAGTAATGAGGAGTACCCACATAGTTTGATTTACACGAAAAGATTTCATGTCCTACTCATTTTGAAGCTCTCCCATGCGACCACTAATAGCAAGAAGTGCTTTTAAAGGAACAAATCCATGTCTGACACATGTTACCCCAACTTCATCCCCTTCAACGATTGCAGTTTTTAAGTCCTGCGTTAATATAAATTTTGTTCAAGTTAACTCACACCAAGAAACACAACAGATAAAGCCACTTCACTATATTTGACATTCAACGCAACCTCATGTCACCTATAAAACGTCTCTGCTATTTATAACCTCAAATAATCATTTAAGAAATAAATAACTCGCTGTGATGGTGAAATGTCAATTCTGTCCCCCATCTCTCAATTTTGTCTCTCAAAATTTAAGAATAATCAGAAGCAATAGGCTTATTAGTGAGGATTGAAGTTTCTTAAAACTGCAATTCTGGCCTGTTGATCTGTGACTAAGCACATTCAAAACCTAATCTCACTGGTGCACTCATACATCGACATTACTCCCCAGCACATAATGTCCATAACATAATACGTGTGATATGAGTGCAAGTCAAAGAGCAATATGCTAAGAAGAAAAACATATGAATCCAGGTTAACACGTCAAGTAATGAGGTTAACACTAAGCTTCATGCAATCATATGTCAAGAAACACATGTCTTTACTTTCTAGAACATAGAGTACATATTTTAATTTGATACCATGATAGAAAATATAAGGGGTAAAAAATCCTTCCAACAATCTTTCCATATAGAAACGAAAATAACTAAAGTAAACAAAAAGAGGTTGATTAGAGGTATCTAATGATTGAAAATTAAAAGGGAAATAAAGGCAGGATGTCTCACTTTAGGCAAATGATATTGCAAGTCAGACAATGATATTAGGTATCGCAACAATCATTAAAGACTGCAATTAACAATAGATCATTGCCGGCAATTTCCATACAAATGTAAAATATTCATGCAGAAGTTAATAACTAATAATAATACCTCCTTCCATCAATGTACTCAGCAATCTGACCACTGGCTACTACTCCAATCATAGCTCCGACATTCGATAAAGAACCAAGTAAAGAGAACTGTTCCAAAAACTCGAATTAATACAAAATAATTCCAATGTTTTTACAATCAAGATAAGGAAATACAATGTAACAAACATGTGACACTATGAGCTCGAGAAATCTAACTGCATGGTACTTATCATACAGCAAGCAGAGAAAAATTGAGACGAAGACCTGTTGGAGGAACAATAAATAACCACATTAAGATCTGCAAAATCAAAATAGTACATCTGATATTCAAGCAAAATAAGTCAATTGAGCCAATTAATAAGGTTAAAGAAGCTGCCATTGTAAGAATTTACATGTAATACTACAGCAACCTAATAAGCATAGGCAAAATACCAGCGTTATCTCCAATGCCAGTCACCGACTCAATAATGTTTCCCGCGTAATATGCGGACGAATTATTATAATCAACTTTCAAAATTCTAAGCATATCAACTGAAAATAGTGACTGAGCATTTAGAAGTAATTGAAAGAATCATGAATTAAACATTGCATGAGAAAAGAGTATTATTCATTTTATGAAATGAACACATATAAACATTGCATGAGAAAAGGGTATTATTCATTCAAATCATAGTTAACGAAGTACATGATATTTTTCTCCACAAAATTGAGCACATAATATTCTATGAAAAATTGGGTAGCATAAATAGACACGTTAAATATGCTTTGTGCAGCTGATGTAATTCTAATACTATATTATGTTCTGCTTGTTACGTAACTGATGCATTAGGCAACAAAAGAAATTCCAAGGAATTAATTGGGAAACTAAAATTATGAATAAGAAATATATGCGAATTATGAGCATACATTAAGGTATGACATTTTTAGAGAGTTAAAATTTTGAACAGATAATGATATCCCAAAGAATCAAAGAAAAAATAAACAGAAGATGTATTCTAACAATGATATTCGTCTCCAAGGCTTGGCATAAAAAAAAGTACTTGAAGAAGAAAAATTCTAGAAATTAAAGCACTCCTAATTTGAGGTAGACATATTTAGTTATCTTAGCAACTATGGTGCACAATCAAAATTAACATAATATGACAGGACTTCACAATATGAAAGGAATTTCACAGCACCCATAACTGTATAAAACATTATCCAAACAATAATCAAAGGGGTGAATGAAAATGGAAAAGCACTCACAGGTCACAGTAGCAACTGATTAGTTGTTTGGTTGCTTTTCCTTGTATTGTTTCCTAAAATCTTCCCTGCAGTCATGTAGAGCATCATATATTAGCAAAAGCTTAATATATAAAATGCATTGCATCCAAAAAGAAATTAAATAGGAATCCCTTTTCTACATAACACAACATATAACCTTAGCATACCACATCTGTATAGCGTGCTTTCTTCCAATAAGAAATACGCACCATCATAATCACATGCATATACAGATATCCAAAAACACTTACTTCGTCAAAATTTTTGAACTCGAAGAAAATTCTCCAGTGGTGAGAGCGATAATCTTAAAGAAAAAAAATTGAACCAATTAGAGAAGTCACTTTTTTTTTTTTATCTCGACAAAAATTCTATGGCAGAGGGACTGCTTCATCAACATGGGAGTGCTGAACCTTGAATTGGAAAATTCATAAATTGCTAAATTAGACAAAGACCTTCCACAATATTCACATGAAATCAATAGATGTTTCAGGTAAGACAGAAATATCTCCTACCCAATAAGAGTCCAAATTAATTAACAAACATGAGATAAATAATTTAATACAGTAATAAAGTGAAACAAAATAATTGTGCACACTAATTTGCTTTATGCACCCTCTCAGATACATTTATATCAAATTCCCCAGATAATCTACCACGCTACCTTCAAGTTGATTGAAAGCCTTGGCTCATTTAACGAACAGAGGAACAAATAAGAACAAAACTGAACCCTCAAACTCCATCGTAGGTGTTCATCAAATACCAACACATTGTGAAAGCACAGACCAAGAGGAGTAACATCCAGAGAATTAAAATTCCATCCCAAGAAAAAAAAATCAAGGCAACAGCCTAGTTTTCGAGAGCACTCAGCCTTTGTGGAAGTTTGAAAACAGCAATCTGCCCATCGATTCAATTAAGATGCAGTCGTAAAAAACGAACAACAATAAAAAATTCAGAGTTGATTCAAGAATACTATTGAAATCAGCGAAGTGGAGCAACCCTTAAAGGAACTCCGAAATCACGAGAGGCTCTGTGTCGTCGGATGTAGAAGTGACAGAATCAGAGGAGAAAGGAAGAGCCGCTGGAAGAGTGCGGCAGCGAACATCTCTTGGCAGAGATGGGAAACCCCTGAACAGAGGAGAGCTCCTACCATCAGCGAACACCGGAGGAGACTCGCCATAACAAACGGCGCTGTAAGAGGCGGCAACTGCCCAAGGCGAAACCCTAGGCAGTGATGACGGCTGCCGGAAACACGGCTACCCTGAAATTGAAAGGCTCCACTTCCGTCGGCAAGTAGGCGTTCGAGACATGGACGAAATCGGAGACGGCTAGTGAAATCCGCAAATTGCAGAAGAGAGGCGACGGCTAGCAGTCCCCAGAAACGGCGGTAGAAGGATCTGTAGCAAAGGATGGTGGGGGAAATTTTCCCAAATCTGAACAGCGTCGTGAGAAAAGGGTAAAAAATTGATCGTGAAAAAGAAGCCAAATCCCCAATTCAAAGAAGAAGTCTATCATTAAGAGAAAAAAAAATGGGATTTGGCCTTACAGAAAAAACCAGATATGTGGGTAAACAGCGATAAGTGGCCGTGAATTGCAATGGCGGCGGGAATTTTTAGAGAGAAGGGAGAAGAAGAAGGGAAAATTAATTACAGCAGAAGAATGGAGAATGAGAATATGAAACTCCATCGCTCAAGAAAGATCGTGCGAAAAGAAAAAGAATGAACAGTAGATTTGCAGTGGATTGAAATTAATGCCTTCGGCCCTTCACAATGAAAGATACGGCACAGAAAAGGGATAAGAGTACCTTACTCGCAGAAATATGTCTTAAGAAACCGGTTACAAGTGGGAAAAAGTGCACCATTAGGGGCTATTTTATATATATATATTTAATCTCATAGAGTACAAGAAAAAAATTTACAATGATTAATAAATTGAATGTTGAAAACAGTTAAAACGGCCATCCACTATACAAAAATAAAAAATAAATAATAAAGAAAACAATCCTATGTATAAATCTTGGCTGTAAGTGGTATTTTGAACTGCATTAATGATTAGATTTTAAGCCACGTCCAATTGGAGATGTAATTAATAATGATTATAATATGTAAGAAAACGACCAAAGATGCAGACGGAACTTGGTCCAACGAGCAATCTTTGAAGCTCTCCAATCGTACCTTATTGAATACATTAGTCTCTATTTGAAGTTGATTACTACGTATTCTCCTAAGGATGCCTTCTTTTATTTTGTTTTGCAGACTGGATGCTGCAAAATAGAACAAGAAAATTTGATGAGAACCAAGAATACAGACATTTGGTGATTAGAGATATAGTTACTTACAACGATAACTTTGGGATGCTACAAACATTTTGGGGCTTAATAATGGGTGGGGGGAGGTGGAGAGGCGTAGATGTATGCCGGTGGTGGTGGTGACTTCACTGGTGGGGGAGGCGATACGTAGTAGTATGGAGGTGGAGGGGATGGTGAAGGTGGTGGAGGTGAGTTGTAGTGGTTGGGTGGCAGTGGAGAAGGTGAAGGCGGTGGGGGAGATTTGTAGTAGTAAGGAGGTGGTGGTGATGGGCCTGGAGGTGGAGGTGATTTATAGTAGTAGGGAGGTGGTGGTGATGGAGAAGGCTGTGGTGGGGATTTGTAGTAGTATGGAGGTGGAGGTGGGGACTTATATACTTAAGTAGGGGGTGGTGGTGATTTGTAGATGTAAGTTGGTAGTGGAGGGGGTGGAGACTTGTAAACGTATGGTGGGTGCGGTGGGGATTTGTACATGTAGGTTTTTGGTGGGGGTGGTGGGGACTTATAGACATAATTTGGTGGTGGAGGGGTGGAGACTTGTAAACATATGGAGGTGGTGGTGGGGACTTGTAGACGTAGGTCATGGGCGGTGGAGGGGGTGGAGACTTGTAGACATATGCAGGTGGTGGTGGGGACTTGTAGACGTAGGTTGTGGATGGAGGAGGTGGAGACTTATAGACGTATGGTGGTGGCGGTGTGGATTTGTAGACATAGGTAGTTGGTGGAGGAGGTGGGGACTTGTAGACATATGGTGGGGGAGGTGGGGACTTGTAGACGTAGGTAGTTGGTGGAGGAGGTGGAGACTTGTAGACATATGGTGGTGGAGGTGGGGACTTGTACACGTAAGTCGAGTGTGGAGGAGGTGGAGACTTGTAGACATATGGTGGTGGAGGTGGGGACTTGTACACGTAAGTCGAGGGTGGAGGAGGCGGTGATTTGTAAACGTATGGTGGTGGTGGTGGAGCATAAGTCGTAGGTGGAGGAGGTGGTGACTTATAAACATATGGAGGTGGTGGTGGTGATTTATAGATGTAAGTTGGTGTTGGGGGTGGTGAAAATTTGTAAACATATGCTGGTGGTGGTGGTGACTTATAAACATAGGTTGGGGATGGAGGTGGAGGAGACTTGTAAACATATGGTGACGATGGAGGTGGTGGAGACTTGTAGTAGTAAGGAGTGTGGCTAGACTTGGGCTTGTTGCACTCCTCATAAGGGGTCATGGGAGCATAAGCAAATGGTTTGGCATAAAGCACCACTTCATGTTTATCTTTGGACTTCACTTTAAGCTTGGCTCCATCCTTTCCCCAATGAACATTAGTTGGGATGTTACACTTTGAACCCTTAGGGGCTGCATGTAGCTTGGCGTTGCATGCTTCACCTCCATATTTGCCATATTCAAATCCTTCAACTGCAATGCTGAATTTTCCATTGATTTTAGTCTTGCCATATGCTACAATTTCTTTGTCACCACACTTGCATGTTACTTCCACAACAGCCCCTGGTACATATGTCAAATTAACATGATTAATTACATTATTCAAAGACTCTAGCTAATTTGGCACTTTGGATTTACTATTTCACTTTGGTCAACTAATTTATTAATTAATTGTTGATGTCAATGACCAAATAATTCTAATTCTAAATAATTATTACATGCATGTCATATAAAAAGCTTTACTACTTTATAAGCATACTGTAAAAACCACAACTCCATTTATCAGACAGATCACCTGGTTAATTCAATATTAAAGATTAAAAAATATTATTAAAAAATTAAAAAATAAAAAGATGTGAAATTTTAGACGTACCTTGGAGATGTTTCTTGTCATGGGATTTCTCGGGGTAAGTCCAATCGTAGCACTTGTAGCAATACACTTTTCCGGTTACCTTAACCACCCTGGGGTGGTGTGGGGGGTGGTATGGAGGGTATTGTTGAACCGGTGGTGGACGAGAAGTATAGTAATAGGGTGTTGGAGCTTTCACCGGAGGTGGAGGAGATGTGTAGTGGTATGGTGGAGGCGGTGGAGACTTCACTGGTGGTGGTGGAGAGACATAATAGTATGGAGGTGGTGGGGAGGGTGATGGTGGCGGCGGCGATTTTTAGTAGTAAGGTGGTGGTGGTGAAGGATCCGGAGGTGGTGGAGACTTGTAATAGTACGGTGGTGGTGGTGGTGGTGGTGACTTATAGTAGTAAGGTGGGGGCGGTGAAGGAGATGGTGGAGGAGGAGATTTGTAGTAGTATGGAGGTGGGGTGATGGCGAAGGTGGTGGTGGTGACTTATAGTAGTAAGGTGGGGGCGGTGAAGGATCCGGAGGTGGTGGAGACTTGTAGTAGTATGGTGGTGGAGGTGATGGTGAGGGTGGTGGAGGTGACTTATAGTAGTAAGGTGGTGGCGGAGAGGGAGAATGTGGTGGTGGAGATTTGTAAACATAAGGTGGGGGTGGAGAAGGTGATGGAGGTGGCGGAGATTTGTAGACATAAGGCGGTGGTGGAGAAGGTGAAGGAGTTGGTGGAGATTTGTAAACGTATGGTGGTGGAGGTGAAGGATCAGGTGGAGGAGGTGACTTGTACACGTAAGGTGGTGGTGGAGAAGGCGATGGTGGTGGTGGAGACTTATATACATACGGAGGAGGAG
This sequence comes from Pogostemon cablin, assembly GCA_023678885.1. NCBI lineage: Eukaryota > Viridiplantae > Streptophyta > Magnoliopsida > Lamiales > Lamiaceae > Pogostemon > Pogostemon cablin. The sequence goes on from CM042961.1 coordinate 7,583,722, forward strand.
GAGATGACGAAGGCGGAGGTGGTGATTTGTACTCGTAAGGTGGAGGTGGTGGAGACGAATAAACATATGGATAGGCAGAAACCATAGCTACTGCCAGAATGGCCAACACCACAAACAGTTGTGGCTGCCCACGGCCCGTTCCGCGGCCGTGAATCGTCATTCCGTCGTCGGAAACCACCAGCTCCGGCAGTAGTAGAGAAGATGGATGTTGTGGGTGATGGTTGAAGTAGGGGTGATGAGCAAAGTATATATAGGGAGGGATGAAAAGAATAAGTCTTTAAGGAAGAGCTGTCCATTTGGGAGGAATCAAATTGATGATTATTAAATTTTAGAATAAATAGTTTTGAACATGTTATTACAGCTAGACTCACAATTTGATTATACCCATTACCCACGATTTGCCTACTTCCTCATTTCCATTTTACATGCAGCTATGAACTAATAACTCTCATCTCTGCAGAAGAATAAGACATCATCAATAATACTCTTTGCATGCTTTTTTTTTTTCTTTATTATAATTTCCACTTCTGCTGCATTAATTTTGTAGGTTATTACCACGTACACTGTTACAAATCATTGCATGTAATAAGATCATTTATTTTACTCAGATCATTTTTTTTATGGGAATTTTACTGTGACATTGTTTTTAAACATGAGTTGAAAAATCTGGTCATTATCTTTGGATTAATAAGTATTAAAATTGTACTCCTTTCCTCCCATCCGAAATTTTACTCACATGAGATTAAAAATGTTATATTATTCTTTATTTACATTATAAATTGTTTATGAAATAATTTGTACTACTATTGTTTTCATGAATTCCGAGTATCACTTTTTTATTAAAATTATATCATTTTTTATTCGTCTCACTAAGTTTTAGACAAGTATTTGCCTAAGAAAAATAGAATTTTAGTGACTAGTGTGTAGATTTAAATGGTACTTTTATTTTAATGTCCCTAACTTTTTGAATTGATGACAAATTGTGTAATATTGTAAAATTTTTAAGAGTATTAATTTTTATGTGTGAGATTACACATTGACTAAAAAGAAAATTATAAACTTTATGATAGAGATACCAAAATAATAATGTCTAAACATTATTATATTAATTAAGTGAAAAAGCAACGTACTCCAATTATTCTAAATCTTTGAATTATTTTTGAGATTTTATTTATTTAGAATTTTTATACTAGTTTTTTTACTATTAGACTAGTTTTATAGGTCTAAACTTCCTTATAAATGGTGTTCATGGTATTCTCCCTTGAAACGCGTAAAATATGCCTCCCCTCTCTTATCTTTTGTGTTCGGTGACAATAATAAATTTGAGGACAAAATTGGAATTTCAATATCTGAATTTGCATGTTGCCCAAATATGTTAGTCATATTTTTTTACTCATCTTTCAAAGAAAAACCTTCTTTTATGCTCAAAATCTTGGCATAGGATGTCCTGTGACGCTTTGGTGTGAAATCTCATGTAACATCTTCTCATTAAATGACACGTGGCGCTGTGAATAAATCTAATCCCTTGTCCCAAGGGTTGACTGGTTGACTTAGGGTATAGTTTCCCTTATCTCTCTTACGTGTCACTCATCCAACGAAGTGGCACAAAAAATATCACACCAAATGGAAAATCCAGACCCCAAAATTTTTGGGATCGGACAGAATCACCTTCTAATAAAAAGTAGTTAAATCTAATAATTTTATAAAAGCATATGTATGCTTTGAGGAGGGAAGTAAGGAAATAAAAGAACCCTCGTATGTAAGGCACGAATACACTTTTTTTTTATAAAAATAAAATTAAAAAAAATTAATAGTATTTGAAGGTTAAAATAATCTTCCATGTTTATTATATTATAATTTTTAAAGTCAAAAGAAAAAAAAATGATAATCCTCGAATACAAATAATTTTTTTGTAAAAAATTATTTATATTCGAAACTTAAGTTGTAAGTCACGAATATAGCTAATATTTTTATAAAAAAATTGTAGCATTAATTAATTAAAATAATCGTATACGGTCAAAAGATTTTTTGAAAGAAATATGTCAAAAAGTAAATAAAATTAGAGAAACTCTCTTATGAGACTGATTTTTGGTGAGACGGTTGTGAGACAGGTCGACCCAGTATTAAAGTATGCTTATTATATAGGTAAAGTATGCTCAATTGCTGTTACAGTATTTTAATAATGAATCATATTATAATACCTCAAAATTATGCTTTAATTCATTATCCATCATACTTTTGAAAACATATTTTAACAATCTCTAAGCATACTTTATCTACACAATAGACATACTTTAACACGTCTAACAAATCGTCTCATATTTATAACGTTTTATAAGAGATTTTGTCATAAAATTATAAAATATTTTATTCAAAAGTTTTTTCAGAGCATAATCGGTAATATACAATAATATTGAACATTTAAAAGATTTTTAAAAAATGTTAATAGATAAAGAGTTTGACATTAAAAATTGAGTAATATCCTTGGTGTATGGTGTAAATTTCAAAAGTAACACCAAACAGATAAGGCTGAAAGTTATCTCTTTCCATTAACTCTTTCCATTAAAAGTAAACTCTTAACCAGGTCAGCAAGAGATAATATGTCTTATTTACAAAGTATACAATATATATAAGTAAAAATATTAAGTATTTAATATGAATAAACATAATACATGTAAAATTATTACAAATTGATTTTTCTAAATAATATTATTCAAATATAACGGTTCTTTAACATTCTTTTAATTGTATTTCATGATACTTTTTTATTCAAATAACGGTTAGATTCCATTTGATTATACGATGGATTTTTAGTACTCCTAAAATTTACTAAGTATTTTTTACACTAAAGGCATCTAGAAGAAAGCTTGGGTGAAAAGGAGTTACAATTATATTTATTAGTTTTAAAATAAAAAAACTGTAATGAGTATATAATGTATATTTATAGCTCAGAATGCAAAATAAATGAAAAAGGAAAACAAGAAAAGAAAATTAGTAGACTATACATTACCATTAAATATCCAAGAGTGGCACAAAATTCTTGTAAACTATACTTCTAGCCCATCAAATTTCTAGATATTCCATTTACACCCACAAAACATGCAGATTCATCCACTATTTTCAACTCAGTCAAGCCCCAAAAAAATCAGTCAAAATCCCATTTACAAAATTTCACCAAAAAAGAGTCTTCCAAAATCCACGACAAAAAATGCCCAAACTTTAAAACCCTCCTCTCCGCTGTTACGTCACCTCTGCAGTGTATACAATTATAACGCCGTCAACCTCGGTGAAGCAGTCAGCAACTGACGGAGGAGACGGAGAGCGGGTAACGGAAAGTGTTAGCATACTGGAAGGAGAGCGTCCGACCGTTAGGCAGCGGTTTGCCGTCGTTAACGAGGCAGTTGTCGTAGCGGAGGCGCTTGAAGATGCGTGGGTTGACGAGCCGAGCCGAGCTGAACCAGCCGCAGCTGAGGTGGATGCCGGAGATATCGCAGCCGGAGATGCAGGTGTTCATGATCTCCACCGTGTAGGTCGGAATCCCGTTGGGCAGTGGGTCGGTGGCGCCCTGGCTGATCACGATGTCCGATTTCGAACACTTGTCGCTCCATATCCTGTTGGGCTCCACCCCCTTCTCATTAGTTCCCTCCCCTGGAAACATTATTTAGTTCAGTACATTAAAGCAACAATTGGGAGACAATTTGTGGGTCTCTCTCTGTCATGTTTGTTACTCCATTTGTGTAGCTATTTTTCTTAGTCAATCCACACTAAAAGACACACTTTTGAAGCTATGTAAAATCTTGAAACTTGGAGTCTACAAGAGATGGGAATGAAGGTCTGTGCTATGTGTTCACTGAAATGTCACTCTTGGTGGTTTTATTATGGGCTTTTGGGAGTAGAGTAGGAATGAAGAAAATGACATGTTAAAGGAAAAGAGATAGTGCATAGAGAATAGAGAACAATGGTCCAAAAAGTGGCATAGCATTAAATGGTGTGTACTGTATTTCAAAGAGAGAGGCTTTTTTAGTCCTACTTGAAAAGCCCAGAATGTGGCCCATTAGAAAGAGATTATTAAGAAGCCACACGTGCAAAGTAATTCTCCTTGATAACAACTTAATGCGCCCCTAAATAATTAACCACCCTAGTAGATTGGATAATTACGACGGTATTATTGTATTATCATATGGGCATGCAAAAATAATGGAGAAAGTTAGCTAGAGAGTAGGGAGGGTATATATTTGGGTTAATTAAGGGGGGGGGGGGGGGGTTGGGGGTTGATATTGGAGAGAGTGACACGTGGAGGAAAAAGGTTTAGGGATGAGGCGGCATGTAAATGGGGGCAGAGAAACGTACGCGACAACTGAGAGAAAAGAGGTGGCTAAGGCTGTGGCAAACACTGAGTCCTGGTGGTGGAGCAGTGCACACAGTGGGACGGGTACACTCACAGAGTAGTGTTGCATGTAAACATGCAAAAGACAATGCATAAAGTAGAAAATATGACAGTGTGTAATACATACATACATGCACATATATATGCCAACAACCATGTATGTGTTATCATATCACAATAATATTCTTATTTTATCCACTGGTTATTCCACAGATTCACCCACCCTTTTGCTCTCTTTCTTCCAAAATTCCATTTCTTGATTATTATTCTAAGTGGGATGCATTTTCAAAACCAAATCAAAGAAAACTAACCATTGTTAAGAAGCTTGCGATTAGTGTGAGTGAGTGAGAGAGTCTTGCTTGGGACTCTGGTTGAACTCCTGAGCTGGGATAACTGCACTGCACCAAAATCTGAATCCAAAGTTCGAATTAATAAAGAATTTTGGGACCATATTCTATTCAATAAAACTACTACAGTTAACAGAATTTAAAAGAAAAGGACCATCAAATATTAGCCAGCGAAAGTTTGGTGGACTAACCAAAAAAGATAAAGAACAACACATGGAAACAAGATCAAGCAGTTAAAAATGTTTTGTAGCTAGCCAAAAGAAATTAAGGCAAATCTTTAGAGAAATAAGCAAAACAAAAATTCCACCAACCCAAATTAATGACTATTGAATTTGAATCTCAAATTCGTAACTCCATCTACAATTAAATACACAGAAACACGTACTCCAGTGTGAATATTTATTCAGTGAATTTATACGGACCTTTAAATCCAATTATTAGCAGCAAGAATGTGAGCACGAAAGCCGCCGTGAATGGAGCAACCACTCTTCGCCGCCGTAATGATGATGACGATTCACAATTCATATTTTTAATGAGCCACCAAAACCAGACCGATTCCCACTGAGTCGACTCGGAGGTAGGGGCTATGCCCTAACACACGAACAGCGGCAAATCACCGCCACAGAAGGAACTGCACGGACAAGACAAGAAATTATCTCAGCTTCTTCACAAATATCCTCGGGTTTATCTTTGACTGGAAATCCGTGAGAAGAAAAGGCATTGATATGACATGACAACTTTGATTTCACAACAGTAAAACGCTAAAAACCCATAGGCATATATCGATTTTTCACTCTAAAAACACGTACGAAAGCACATGAATCAACCCAAATCAACTTCTAGACTAGAAAATCTGCAGAAAATTTCGGTAGACTAGAAAATCTCAACTCAATCAAACAAGTCTAGCTACTTACTCAGAAACAGGAGAAGGTTGAGGGATTGCCTTTGAAATGAAAAGAGAAGAAAGAAAAGAGGGGTAATCTGTAGATGGAATTTCTCTCTCTCAGAATTTAAGCATCAATAAAGGAAAGTTTCCCGACATTGCTTTTAAGATAATCCCGGGAAAAGAGCCACAGCCGGATTTGTTTTCCTTTTCCATACCCAATTAATGCCAGATACTGAATCAGAAAGCAAAACACGATGCAGAAATCAACCAGTGATAAAATAGTAAAAATTCCAAAACCTGTACAATCATATAAGCATGGGGACAGAGCATTGAAAGCCAGACGATGAACAACAATTTGCAGAGGAAGAGAGAGACAAAAAAGAGAAGCAGAAAGAAATTGTGAATCAGAAAAAATGCAATATGCGTTCATTCATCTTTAATTTTACCTTTGATTTAGGAGTTGTGGAGGAGAGAGAACAATCAGTTCCGAGAAGCGTGCATGATTGTATAAATACATGTATGTACGAACGTATGTATGAGAGAGAGAGGAAGAGAGAGAATGTGGGTAGGGTTTAATGGCGGAGAAGAGGAAGGAAGAAATTGCAGAGAAGAAAGCATGTGCAGGTTGTTCTGTTTATATAGTAACCCAAGGAATGAGATGATTAATGACTATTTTAACCGCGCTCGTGCTCCCAATTAATATTATATACTATAATTATTATTTTTTATTTTTTTATTTTATTTTGGGTTTTATGGTAGCTAACTAACTACTTGTATTGGTCGCAGTAATGAGTCATTAAACCTTTTTAAGCTAACTTTTGATCAACTAATAGTAATGTTTATTTTTCTATTTATTAACGTTTGATATTAACTTATAGTGGTATAATGTTTAATAAATATCTTGGTAATTGACTTATATAAACTTTATAATAACACATGTTTCAATTTCTAATGAAATTGTCCTTTTCGTCTCGATCAGACGGGCACAATTGCTTTTTTACATATTTTATTACTTCCACGTATTTATGTGCAAATAAAGAAATGTTATTCTTTAAGGTGATGTTTGATTCGAGTTTAATCTTCTCGGTTTAAATTTAATAAATCTTCTTAAATTTTTCATATACTACACCTACATACCCTATTAACATTTATTCACCCCCTATCCTACATTATTTCTCATCGATTAATACTTTTTCTTTCTTACTCTCTCCTCTTCTCTCACTTCAATTAATACTTGATTTGGCATAAAATTTAAACCTACCCTACTTAAACCTAAAACAAACATAACAAACATAAAATAACATTATTCACTGGTTTATTAAATTACTTTAAACACAAAACAAACATTAATGTATAATGCAAGAAAAAATATGGATAAGTTGATAATTTATAGAGAAAAAATAAATAAAATTGTTAGAAATAATGAATAAAGTGTAAAAAGAGTAAATAAAATTATTGAAATTGATGAATAAAATATAAAAAGTGGGTAAGATGTATAGTACTCCCTCTGTCTGCCCGAAAGGTCCACATTTTGCCATTTTGGGCGTCCGCATCAAAGGTCGACATTTCACTTTTTAAACACATGGGACCCACACACATCACTAATACAATAAATTTATGGGATCCATACACCCCACTAATACAACTACCAACTACACCTTAAATAATAATACTTCTTAATCCACGTACAAAAAGCAAATGTTCACCTTTGTGACGGACGGAGGGAGTATATTTTTATTATTAATAGAATATTTATAAACATTTGAGACACCTCAAAATAAAAAATTTGCTAGATGGGACAGAAGAAAATACAAATTATGCATATTTGACCAGCGGTTTCGGATCTCAATTATATGCATAGTTGAGAATAATTGTCCACATCTGACATATTCCAATGTCAAATATATTACCTACGTCCAACCCAAATAGCACAATTTTATTATATTGGTTGTTCCGTTCATATTACACAATTTTTCTCTTTTAGTAAAAATGGTCAACCAATGGCCCACCACTACCCATCACATTTCTCTAATACACATATCCATCTTACATAAAATAATAATACTCCTTAATTTACGTGCAAAAAGAAAATAGTGATGTTTGCCCGGGACGGAGGGAGTACTCAATTTGCAAGGTAAATTTTTTTTTATCAAATTTGTTGACTTTAAAGGGTGTTATTATAGACTTGTAGTATTTAATTTTAGGTAATAAAAAGAGTACTCCCTCCGTCCCCCTTGAAAGGTACTCGTTTGCTATTTGCACGTGGACGGTTCTAAGGTCTTTATTTGCTTTTTGTACGTAAATTAAGGAGTATTATTATTATAGATAAGGTGTGTAATTGTATTAGAGGGAAGTTGTGGGTCATATTGTGTATTTTCTTTATTAAATAGATGAAATTGATGCTTTTGAAGCGGATGCCCAGAATAGTGAAATTGATACCTTTTAAGGGGACGGAAGGAGTATAAAATAGTAGGTGTATGTGAGAAAAATGAGTAACAAATTCCTATTTAATTAATGCTTCAATACAATAATCGATACAGAATTCGACATTTATTGCTATGACGATAATATTGGACATGATATCAAATATCCGTTATTCTAATTGACATTGAACAATTAAACTTGGGCATCTCAACTGGTCAAATAAGGGCAGCTTGTAAAAAAAAATTAAACTATTAGAGAAAAGGAATGTGATGTGTATTTTAGTCTAAAAATAATTAAATAGAATTGCTATAAATCTAATCTATATATGGCAATGATCGCTAATTTAAAGATTTTGTTCTTACAATTTTCCATACTCTATAAACGCAAATAATATTTTCATAATTAAAGATATAATATTAAAATAATTTAACAATTTAAGTTGAATTATATTTTGCACGATGAATTTATTTATTTTAATAATTTAATTGTACATTTTGGTCATATTAATTTTCAGTTTATTATTCCAAATTATTAATTAATTTTAAGAATTTATTTAAATGCAAAATAAACATAACCTTTAAGATTTATTTTAGTTTGTCGTCTTGCAATTCTAAAATTTAATTCATGATCATTGATAATACAATACAATATTCTGTACTAAGCGCACCGGCTGCTATCTATTGGTTTTTATACATATTTGTGTTTTTATATACTCTCTCGCTGACTCGCTCCCATTAAAATATACTCTATACGTTTTTAAATGTATTAGTATAATATTGTTGACTCCATAACAATATTTAAATATGGAATTATTATTATATAGTACAAAATATATATTAATATTATTGGCAAATACTACACACTATATATTTTATTATTATTAGGTACATTATAGTTATTAGGTATAGAAATAGGTAATGTAAAGTCTCAACTAACCTTTTATAAATATTGTCGAATATAACTGTATTGAACACAATATTTTATCTAATAATAAATCATAATTTTTTATTATATGAATGAATTCTGACGACGCAACATTTAAATACTAGTGAAATTAAATCAATAGTTTTGAAATCACAACATCCAAATTCATGGATTCTGAATACTTATTTAAATAGGCTAAAACTGGCGTGTCCGTATTAATTTGTATCTTCTTTAGTATAAGGACATGTACCCTTTATCATGAAAAGAATTAAAAAATTAATAAAAGTGTATACCCTTTAGAACAAAATATTATACCCTTATTAATTAAAGTGTATACCCTTTAGAAAAAAAATGTTGTACCCTCACACATTTTGTGCACCTGAGGACACAGGAGACCAACTCATTAAATATTTGTGAATACATCGTGCAAATTTTTTATTGTACTCCCTCCATCCGCTTTCAAGTGTATCATTTTTTCATTTTGGGGGTCCGCCTCCAAAGGTCTCATTTTTTTTATACATATGGGACCCACACACACCCACTAATATAACTAAAAAAAATGGACTCACACCTCCACTAATACAATTACCCACTACAAATTAAATAATAATACTCCTTAATCCACGTGCAAAAAGCAAATGACACCCTTAAAGCGGACGGATGGAGTAATATAATTTGGATACCAAAATATATTTAAATATTTTGAATATTTATCTAAATATTTCTAAATACTGCAAATTTCTTATCATAATATATTTTTTAATAAAAAAATATGTTTAAAATGTACCCATAGATAATGGACCGATCTAAATATTTTGTGTGGATCCAATTTATTATAAAAGAAAATATAATTCAAAATGAAAATGTGTAAATATTAGTATTGTGGAACGGAGGAAATATACTGTTATCTATTAAATTAGTAATTAGTAATGTTAATAAATACTTTCCCATATATTGCAGTATATTGTAGATACATAATGTTTGACAATGACAATGATCGAGGATCGAATCCCACCCGCAGCGTAGGATCAACCTGTTAATTAAGATGATTTACCTCGCTCATAAGCTGTTGGGCCTAGGGATGTAAACGAACCAAACGTGCAACGAACAGCTCGTGACTCGACTCGTTAAAAACTCGTTTGTGTTTGTTAAATTAAGCTCGTTATGTAAACGAACAGAGTTTGAGCATTGCATAGCTCGTTTGTTAAAAGCTCGTGAACAAGCTCGTTTAGTGTTCGTTTATATATATATATATAATTTATTATTATTCTTTATAATATAAATATAATATAAAAATATTGAAAGCATTTATACATGTTAAATTTTCTTATTTTTATGAAATAATAAAAAATATTTTGTTTTTATTGGTAGTTGATGAATATTTTGTTATTTTAGAATAGTTGTGTATTTGTTTATCATGTTCACGAACGAAATTATATAGGTGCTCACGAACAAAAATTTCATAAACACTTTATCAAACATGTTCTCGAACAAAAGTTCGCGAACACGTTAACGAGCATGTTTGTGAACAAAACGAGCTTTCACTAACGAGCTCGAGCTCGTTTATTTCTTAACAAACGGGACTCAGTCTTCGTAAAGTTCAGCTCGGCTTGGCTTGTTTACAGCCCTAGATGGACCGGAGTGCGGTAGCACCTGGAGTGGGCGAAACCACCTTTTTACACAATGTAGATACATAATTAAATAAAAAATTATTCTTCAATTAATTTTATGTTAAAATTTATGCAAGACCGTCCAACGGAATTACTTATGTGAGATGGATAAGGAGTGATAATATTTTTAAATGAAAAGTGATACTCAATTGATTAAAAGTGATAATTGTGCAATGAACTATTTCATGATGATTTTATAGTATAAATAAAAAGTAACATCATTTCTTTAAGAAAAGTTATAAATTTTTTTAATAAAAAGTGGTAACTAATTAAAAAGGCGTAAAATTATCTTATTGTGAGATATAGTACTTTTAAATATTTTTTTAAAATTTATAGTCTTATAGAATTAGGGAGGTGTTTTATTGTAAAAATTATTGTGGGATAAAAGAAAATTATATGAATTTGACAAATATAGTAATATTTTTAGAAATTATAAAATAAATTACTAAAATAGTTTTTTTTTTGTTAAATTAAAAATGAATTTAACAACTTCTCTTTTTTTTAATTCTAATTAGAACTCCTAATTTTAGTTTTTTTTTTCGACCTAAACTTAAAAGTGAAAACCAATGAAATACTATGTTTAATTTACTTATTTTAAATTTACTAATAAATGAAGTACGTTGTTTGCAAAGTATATAGGAGTATAATTAGTTAATTACGTGATTTTATTTTTATTTTTTATTTTATTGCTTTTTAATGCAAGGGTATCTTTGATTATTTATTTATTTATTTAATAAGTACATTAGTCATAATCTTTGTGATTTTCAGGTTACAAACTGAAAGGAAAAAGTAAGGACAAAAATAATCCCGTTCGGAGATTATCTTTGAGGGTACCGTAAATATGTTGTTTAAAGAAAAATGATTCTTTAATTAATTTTGTTGATTTTTAAGAGATAATAATGAGATATTTTTAAGTAATAAATAAAATATAAAATATGTTATGCGTTATGTGGAAGTGATATATATGAAATTAAAAAAAATAATTGAAGTTATTAATTGATTTAATGTTCTTTTTTAAATAGTAAAATTGATTGTGCAACAAACAAAAATGCAAAATGTGAAAGATAATACTTGCCGGAGTAAAACGTAAAATTGGGAGTCCTTAAGTTCGTAGAGAAACAAATCCAATAACACGAAAACTTAATGATTAAGAATTCTCAAAAGATTTTTGAACTTGAGCTTGAATATTTGAATATTGAGAGAGATCAAATTTTAAGAGTTGAAAGTTGAGAGATGAAAATTGAGAAATGAGAGATATAGATGAGAAAGTTGAGAGTTTGATGTGTGTTTTTTTATCTCAAACATAATGTGTAGATCAATCTAACGTTAGAATAATCTTAGTCATCAATTTTAAACAATCATTTAATCTCAGCCACAAAAATAGGAAAATAACTTGTTTGAATCGAAGCCGCCGATTCGTTGAGACAATCTGAGTTGTTGACTTCAAATGATTAGAAGAAAGAGCGAAAAAATGTTGTTTTTTACCGAATCGAAACCACCAATTCAAGCAAGAACCGCATGTTCTTAACTCAACAGCTAGTTACTCTAAACAGTTGATCTTCCAAAATTCACTTAATCCGATCAGTTCATTTTGAGTTTTTTTTTTTAAAAAGAAAAAAGAAAAAAAAGAAAAATCTCGCCAGTTTGACTCAGAATTTTCGATTCAAACTGGTGGTTCAGGCTCCTCCATTCTTGCGAACCGTAATCGTACCAAAACTTTTCAGCTTCGATTCTATTTTTTTTGGTTCTGGAATCGGAAATTCTAATTCCAATTAAAACTTGCATTTCTTCAGTTATAATGTACAAAGGGAGTATAAAGTAAGTAATGTAAATTAGAAAGAGGTGACAATTTGAAATTAAAGTTAGTAGGATTAGTGGATTTAATACTATTTTCTTATATTTTTGTGAACCTGTTGATAAAATGAACAAAAATAGTAAATGTAAACCTATTAATACCATGGGGGCAGTATACATAGTTATTCTTTGATTCCGTAAATATTTGTATAGAACGGGTACATTTGCACTTTAATATTACCAAAATTACTACATTACCTTTTAAAATGAGAAATATTATTCTTCAAATTCAAATATATTATGACTTTCTATATTTTTGTTAAGATGTATAATATTTTTCATTTAAAAAAGTAATAATTCATCTCTTTAAAAAATATTTTTTTTGTGTATTAAAAATAAATTTATAATATTATTGTACATAGTGAACCGGATTCATACGAGACTATTGCTTTTCTTCTAGAATATATTTGATTCAATCAAATAAGGCAAAAACTTGTTTGCACCCGGGCGCACACGTAGTGCGCCTTTAGAATTTTGTATTAAATTGTACTCCATCCCCTTTAATATAAAGATGTGTACTCTTTATTTTCTGAAAAACAAAATAGTAAAAAATATTAATGAAAAGTATATACCCTTTAGAACAAAATGATGTACCTTATTAATAAAAGTGTATACCCTTTAAAATAAAATAATACTCCATACCCTTATTCATAATACTAAATTCTAAAAGAGCACAATATGGCCTGAGCGCACGCAAACCTCACTCATAAAAGGATTTCAAATGCATACAAATTGTGCGCATAAATCTTGGCAGTAAACAAGATAAAAGGATTTCAAATGCATACAAATTGTGCGCATAAATCTTGGCAGTAAACAAGATGATGTCTAAATAAATAATCTTGGCAGTAAACAAGATGATGTCTAAATAAATAAATAATCCACTAATTTCTAATTTTTTTATACAGCCATATTAAATTGGTACAAGTATATTTGAACACATCTTCCCAAGTGTCGTGTAATATTGAACATCTTGTTTTAAAGTACAAGATTTATGATTTTCTTAGAAACCACTCGAGTGTCATTAACCCATAACTTAACTAACCAAACACACATTGTATGTATGATAAATTATCAAAGAGAAGATTGAAAATTATACATTTTCCAACTTTTCGATATAGTTTCATTATCATGCATGAACCTTCATTGCTGTGATGATAATACGCAGGGATAAAATAGTCAAATTTAACACTACCACACATTCCAATCAGTAGAAACATTTCATACAAAGCTAGCGTTCCTCCACCATCATACAGCCAAGGGACAGGATAAAAAGGACAAAATCCTCCCTTTCGACACTATAATGCATATCAACACTTGATAATGGGGCTCATTATAGCTAAATTATCACCTAGGAGCAAGATACCTGTGCGCCTCTGGGAAGCTCGCAAAAACGACTGCTTGTCTGCACATTGCTACTCCTACCACACAATTTTAAAGAATGCACAGCAAAAGGGGTGGATCATTCATAGATCTTCCCTATTTATGATGTTCTTTCCGTCGACTTCACTTTGTCCAGCAACTGTTGGATAGTGGTCGATGCTTCCTGAGGAGATATATTTTATGAGTTGTAGTAATGAAAGCAAAATATGTCATTAAATCAAGGATCAAGTCTAAAGACCTTCAATTTCTTTTTCAGAGTTTCTTCCTCAGCATCTCGGCGCTCCCTCTCTTCTGAAAATATACTGATTATACTGTCCTGCTCTTTAACCAGCTCTTCGTACTTTTGTTTCACATCCCGAAGCTGTTAAACACATGCACAAGTTATGACCACCAATATATGGATAGTTTAATGCTGCTATTAACAATCAGAAAGGTTGAAATATAGGTTCACAACCTATCAGTCCCAATTAGCTGTATCAGACAAGTACCGATTGAACGCCTATTACAATGGATTTTCAGTGATCCAATACAAAGCAAATTGTAGACTAACATTAATTATGCCAAATCTTACAGCATATAAGAGGAGCAGAGGGCAAATTTATATAAAAAATTAAGCCTGACCCTGTGGTGATGTGGATTACTTCTGCATGTAGTACAACTCAACCACATATCCATTGAACCACCAAACTATATATTTGGTTCATACCAGATTCAGAAGCAATATGATAAAAAAGTCTTCTGATATTAAATATTGTCGGAACAAATCATGAAAGAAAAAAGTAAATCATGTGATGCTACGTGCTTCCTCAAAGAATCCATGATATAATTTAAGATTAAAAGAGTTTAAACTCAACTGTTTTTAAATCCTATGCCTCAGGCAACATAAAAGTTTGAACCGACATTTCCAGAATCTACTATAACATATTTGATGCAAATGAGGTCGAGGATTGACTTGGGTTTCTATATTATGCATTTGCGAATACTTGGCTTTAAGAGAGATACTCAAAGATTATTGGTGTGGAAATATACCATGTTTTGTAATTCACTACACACGAGCATCAGTTATAATTTGAACTTTTTCCCAATTAAAGGAGGAAAAGGATATGTTGATTCTGTAAAAACAGCAGTTGCTTAAGCTGATATGTAGTTTTCTGACATTGAATGGCAACTTTATTCATTTCGTCCTTGTCAGACTATAGTTTAATATGTTATTATACAGCTGATCATAAAGAACTCAAAACTGCCGTACTACATGGAAATAGGGGTGAGCAACAATATGTGACCCAACGTGACAAGGAAACATAATTGAAATACTACCTGAGCTTCAAGAGTTTTGGATTTTTCTTCAAGAGTTTTGGATTTTTCTTTTTCCATGCGTAAATCATCCAGCAACTCACCAAGAATCTCTTCTTCTTTCTTTTTTAATCTGTGATTTAAGAAACATAGCAATTAGTTGAGTTGATGATCAGAACAGTCCAAGATAAAAACCTTAGTCCAATATAAGACCTGTCCCGCAGTTGGAGGTTCTCCTCTTTCAACTGAGTCAGCACATCAGAAGTGGCACTAGGTGTTGAAAACTCTTTCTGATAAAAACATTCTCAAGTTTGTCACATACAATAACCAACAAACACAAAAATGCAAGATAATCATGTTTAAAGACAGTAAAGGAACACAATTTACTGCAAAGCATTAATCCTCACATGATTTCATGAAAGGTCAGGGAGGAATCAAAACAGCGAAGCAAAAACAGTCAGTCAAATAAGACTAGGAATTTTTTGTTTTTAAAAGAGAGGATCCATAAGCCTAATGCATCAACAGAAGATGTCATTTCATTATGTCAAAACATCCATGCAGCCAAAATGAATCTAAACAAAAGAAATTTGATTTTAATGTTAGAGAGCAAACATCTTAGCTCAAGACAATAGGTACATGCAAATTCCAAGGTAAATTCTTACTCTGATAATCAAATTTCCTATATCCTCATACTATGATTGGTGCAATTCACCAATCTCACCAATTTCATGGTGTAATTCATTACATTGATCATACAAGTGTCAATTCACCAATCTCAGAAACCAGTTGATAGAAAGAAAACCTTAAGCAGGTATGTTGTGGAATGACATGGAGACAATTCTGATTAGATACAGATGCATCTCACAGATTTCAACATCACAAACACCACAAAACCTAGGATGAGTTAGTGTAAAGACATCAAACATAAACCACTTGCAGTAAGAGTATCAAAACAAGCTTAGTTTCAGCAGAAATCCAATATTGAATACAAAAAAGTAGTGTTAGTTGTGTCTTTCAGTTTTTCTAAAGTAAACAACGTCTGCAAAAGCAGGTAAGAATAAGGAAAACTCTTTCCACTTATATAAAATGGCAAGATCGCAGTGGATCTCCCATCACTTCCCTCATTAAACTTCTCTTCTAATGAAAAATAAAATGCTTTGATAACTTCAAAGTACCACAACTACTTACATAAAATAATCAGTTTCAAATGACCTACTTTAAAATGCCTCTAGATGCCCAATGGAAAAATTAGCTCGATGTTAATTTATTAGAAAGCATCATGCAAGATTTTCGACAAGACCTACACATAATTTCCCATAAATTCCAGTCTGGACACTTATAAGCATTTTTCCAAGCCAGCATTGGAAACTAGAAGAAAAAGCTGAAAGGAAAAATCACCTCAGTATTCAAATTTCTAGTAGTTTGGTCAGGTAAGGTACTTTCGCCACCATTACGATTTCTCAACCCATATTGCCTCGGCGATCCATCTTTTTCAAACAATTCCCTTGGGGATGTCTCATTAAACTTCCTTCTGGGAGTGTTGATTCTCCTATCATTATCCTGTATATCATCTTCAGAAGATGAGGATAATTCCGTATATTTTGGTCTGTTCCTAACTGGTCTGACATCCCCCTTTCCATTAGAATACCCGTCCAAATTCCCCTTGTCTGCTGACTTGAATGTCTTGTCACTGGAAGAGATGTTTCCCTTATTTGTTTGAGGACTTCTGGGAAAAAATTCAGGGGAAATATCTGTGAAACAAAGATACATTAGCCAGATCCTTGACAACATCATATCTGATGTTAAAATATACTGCAATTTTTAAATTTATCTTTTCTTCTTCCACTAATTTCTACATTTCCCTTGTCCAATTTTCAGGGGTGGTTACCTAGAACACTTTTAACACTTTCTAAGACCTCTTTCTTACCTTTCTTATTACGGCGAGGAGCATAGCCTATTTTGTGACAGTTTGTGGACCTGGGTCAAGCAAAGGAGAGCAAAGAATAAAATTTTCATTGAGATAACAAAAAGGAAAGCAAAAGAAAAATAAATAAATTTATAGGAACTCAAACCAAAATCATGAAAGGAAAAAACACAGACCAATATGTCTTCTGCATTTGTACTAGTCGTGCCTCGAGTCTTGCAAGAACAGTGGTCCGCTCAAAACCTTGTTTATCATGAGCTGGTTCCACAAAATTAGCTTCAAGCACACCTTCAATAGGAGAACATACTTTTTAAACAACTTAGCCATAATTAACTAACTAATTACAACTGTTACAACAATACCTATGACTCCACGTCCATCACTACCAGGTGGATGCCAAACTCTCCAAAATGGCTGGAAATTACAAATAATTATTATGAGGATTGCAATTAAGCACAGAATCAAAATAAGAAGAGAGATAAGAAATAAAATACAAAAGAAAAATGCATTTCAGAATATGATCATAAAACATTTGAATTCTGTAGAAATCAGGATAAAATACATGTATACATGTATAAACATGAGAAACATTCCAAGTTAGTAAAAGTAAGTTCTCTGATTATTTTCCTTCACAAGAAAAGTGAGAGGTGACTGAAATAAAATTAATCCGTGAGCTAAAATTTTCAGCTCTCCAATCAATGATTAGCCAATTTTCAGAGTCATCACCCACAGAAACTTGTATACAACACATTGCACCATTAACGAATTTATGTAATGGCCTCCAGGGTAAAAGTACTTAAATAACAAGATAAATTATAACGAAGCATCAAAATCAAGAGAAAGAATAAACAAAAATCCTTCTAGTCATAGTAAATAAAATTATATATACTCTCAGATACATGTACACATAAACAATCATTTAAATATACAGAGGAAAAAATGCATTAAGTCTCCACCAGTAGAGCCTAAAACAACAATGCAAAATAAAAAATTACCTTGATAAGCCGATTTTTGTGATAGACATTAAACCCCTGAACATCAATATGATCTTTAGCATCCTTTACAAAGCCAACAACTACTGTAGCAACCATCTGCAGTGGACATGAAGTTAACAAACTTGTAACAATAGAAATGGAGGAAAACTGCATAAGACTATGTATAAAAATTACATTTGAGAACTTTGAAATCCCATCAACACCTGGCTGAGGACGATATGTAACTTCCTGAGACATCATCATATCATTTACAATATTATGATGCTCAACATCTTCACCACGCAAAATAATTCGAAATCTGTGAGGAAGTCTGAGATAGAGAATAGCTGCATAACTCTGCATTTCCAACAAACATTTTGATTAAGAAAAGCTAATTTTGTAGTTATAATTTTACATATCAAGTGTTTATATTATGTAGCTACAAAAGCTAGCAATATAAATATTGGAACCAGACAGACCACCGCTTAACGTGTATAATATAAGGCCGAAGAAGACAAGCAATTGATGAAAGATGTTCTATGACTTCTTTAATTACTTTATTTTCTTTTATTCCCATAAGTATTATTAGCACTCTTTTGAGCAGGTTTTGTGAATGGTTTGCTTAGATGGAGTTTGTGAAATTTATATATATCTTGGAAATTACTTCCTAGGGTTTTATCAAGAAAATTATTAGTAAATTCGCAGCCTTACAGCTAGCGGCATAGACGAGTCTCTGGAATTCTCTTGTAGTAATGTGATTTGTGAGTGTGCCTCGTTTTCATGATAATTCTATCAGAACCTTTTAATTAAAAGAAATATGAAGAGGAGAGCGAAGGAGGAAGGACTCACAGAGCACACATTATTATTTTACACAAACTTCAGATAATTCTCCTAACTTAAATGGTTTCTGTAAAAAAAATCCATTTAAAAATCCCCTCGTGCAGAGATGTTGCAATAATAGATACAAAGTTTGATTTCTCAAATAAAATAAAAAAATTTAACCCCTGTATGCTACTTATCTGAAGACTAAGAACCTTGATAAAACTCAGGTGCTAAATTTACCTACGCAATGCGGCATAAGTCTGGATTTTGGAAAACCGAAATTAATTACATCAATGCTTTTTCACTTATCTACATTATGCTCAACCTTAGATGGAAATAGAAACAAATTAGACATGTATATAAGGTTTGTACAGTATCTATCATTAAACCACTGATGAATACAAAAAATTCATGTGCTATAATTAGATTAAATTAAACTTCATCAGTAGATCTTATAAGGTTATAAATGTTTCAAACCCTATATGTCTATACAGAATTCTCATTTAAACTTTAACAGCTGTGAGTGCTGTTGTTTACTAACAGTCCTTCCAAATATGAACTTTTGTTTGTTATCAGAACTTTATACAACCACTGTAAAAACATCTATAGTCAAGACCAACAAACTCTGGCTTTTTTATAACTTAATTAAAACTTGATACAACAAAATAATAGCCTCATCCAAAACAATAAAAATATATGTGATAACTCCAGAACTAAGCTACTCAATACCACAATTACCAATTCACATCAACTTCACATACTAAATACAGATCTGCAAATTACCTAAAGAATATAATACTAGCCCACAGTATTACTCATCAGACAAGCTAGTATGTATAGATAAAATGTAAAATTAAAAAGTAACAATCTTATAAATGCAATAAGAAGGGCATATATAAGCAACATCAGTAAGCCCCAAAAAAGCACAGAGTTCAGGTAATAGCTGCCTAAAAGACTGAATGATAACAAAGGATTCAATTCAGAATATATGCAGAATACCATTTTAGTAAGATAACTTCACAAGAGAAGACACACAAGAGCTTTTACCCTTAAGGAGTGACGATATGTTAGAAAGTGCTTGGAGTTGGGGTACTTCTTTGCCATATCTATGTTCTTTTCATCTCTGTTGACACCTCTGATTTGTATATCCTACAAAATGCAATGAAAATTAAGAAATTGTATCATGGGTAGTGAAACACAATCCATCTACAAACATAAGTTAGATGTGCCACTTACATGAGGATCAGCGTCAAAATCCAGTTCCAGCAGACCCTCATCATCCTCCCAAAGATTGTATATAATTATCCGAGTACCGTGATCTTGCATCTGATCAAACTGAAGAGTGGTAAAAAGAAATTAGCACATGGATAATATCAAATGTCTGAACAAATTAGTACTCAAAGGTCAGACCAACACAGAAAGCATATCGGCTGCTGATAGAGTCAAATCGTTAGCAAAGTCGTATTCCTATAACCAGGGGGAACAAGTAAGAAAATCAACCACCAAAATTCACCGAAAAATTCTATTTCTAATGATACCACCCAGAATGTTTTACATATATTTTGAAGATGACTAAAGCAGCACTTAGAGTCTTAGAGACTTGCAAGACTAAGTAATAAAACTTTTGTTCATTTCAGAACAGCTCATTTACAATAATATGAATAACAAAGAGTCCCTATCAAGATTTTAATATAAAACCAAGTACAAGCACATAGCACAATGCGAATATTGGAAAAGGTACAGAGTCAAAATCTTAAGGTTTGCCTATCTTGAAAAGAATCCACTTCCTTTTCAGATTGTTATGCTATGCTGTTATACACCCCAACCATACAAAAATGTTGGTCCTATTGTCACTACAAAATAAGGATCAGTGCTATAAAGTAGTGCACAAATTGTTTGTATCAAAAAAATTTGGGGGGGAGGGGGGGTTTCCATTGACACAAAGGAACTGGTGACAGAGAAGGTGCCAATGACATTTTATGCTTGAATTTAATTGCACAAAAATTCAAACTGCATTAAAAACACATATACAGCAAACTGAAACCGAAAACTAAGAGGTAGAAGGAACAAATACAAAAAAAATACCTGCCGAAGAAGCTCAGCTTCACTGGAAAATGGCGACCATTGGACTAATGTCTCAACATTTTGGTTCCAGTCAGCAGCAGATGATCGAATCATCCTGTTCCAATCTTTGCCGCTTCTCTCATAATCAAGCTTTCAGCCATTTAAGAAAAGATAGAAGACAACATCATGCACCTCGCAGTGATACTAACAATTAAAGAGCTCATAGTTGCAAAAATTTTGCATAATGATGCTGGTGTATAAACAGTATAGACAGTCCCATTAAACTTGGAGCACAATTTTGAAAAAGGAAAAGATTGCATCCCAAATATAGTCAAAGTCAACATCAATTTATCATATCATCACAATTACCAACTCCTTAAATCATATAATCACAAACCAATGTAACTGTAAATACCTGACATAACTAATCGTATGTCAATAACACATCGGTGACAAACTTAATTAACATCATATTTCTATTCAGGCAATATCCATAAAAAAAACATGGCCACATAAAATATTTAGCTTAAAATTGCTTCTTTTTTGCCTAGTTCAAACATCACTGCTTCACTTGAATGATAACTAATAATATAGTTCCCTATGAAGTGTGTGAATAAAAAAAGTGGTGGCTGGTGATACCGAAACTGCAATGTGTATGAATCGTGATGAGAGTGAACTGATTGATGTGACAAGATTGTTATTTAGGTAAGGATTTCTTCGGATGACTTTATCAGTTTGAAAACTCTTAAAGCACATGCATACAGTAACTTAGCAAGCATATGAAATGGAATGCTTGGATTACTGAGATGAAAATGAATGACTTAGAATAGCTTTCACAACAGTTGTAATTAAGAATATTAAAATGGATCAATGCTTTCTATATATTAGGGGGAAGGCGTAAAAAAGTTGCAATAGGAAATTAGAGAAACGTTTTAAAAATAATTTTAAGAATGTGTCATCCAAAAGTGAGGCAAAATACAAATATTTCACTTTTTTATAGTGCAAGGAAATGATAAGGAACCAGATGCTTTCCAGGTTAGCATTAAGTTTCCATTAAAGAAAAAATTATCATAGGTACCACCCCCACCCTTCTCTTATCATTTCACGAGCTTAAGTTAGAAAGGAATCTAGCAGTAGACCACCTATATTTATTATATATACAAACTGTATATAGCTCATGGCCGATCTGTAATTCATCAAGATATCTGTCTAGCAATATTATTCCTAGATGAATCACATCAGCCAAACATAACTCAATGAACAGTTTTTTTTTTTAAATGTTGCTAGAAGAAACCATAAAGTGATTATTTCTTATTCCTTCCATCCATAAAATTGTTCACACTTTCCTCATTTATTTGTCACATACAATCGTTAACACACCCAAAAAAGGAAATAAAACATCAATCTAATAACCTCAAAATACACTTTAATTTCAATCCCTTCCTAACACATATAACATACTCCATACTTTATTTATTATCCAAAAATACCAAATCACCCCAAAAAGTCAATACACAGTCAAAGAAAAAAAACTTTTCTTAGACGATGTGGAACAATAAATGTGACCGATTCTCTATGGAGGAAGCATTTTTCTTTAGTTGGATCATCCAATCCAAGTGACTAATAGAAATATATGTTAATTTATAACACTCCAATTTTCATACCGAAAAAACATATATAAATGAATTGGATGAAATGTTCACAGAAGCAACTTTTATTTATATAGAAATATAATACAAAATCTCACCATGGGAACCACAATATCTTCTTTCCCTGTGGCCCTTAAAAACGTATAAGATAGCAATCCAATGCTCTGTGTTGACCTACGCAATGATTCAAAATCTAATTATAGTTAAAATTGGCTAAACATCTAAATTCATGCTAAAAGGTTTAAATACAAGTTACAAATGGCTTCTATATTTGTCAAATATAGAAAATGTAAAATCAGAATCTAAGGATAAATCAATCTACCAATACATCAATTAAGCAAGCTAATAAGGAAATCATGATCAAAGTAATAATGAAAACACAATCAATCAGAAAAATATAGACAGCCTGATATTTCAATTCTCCCTCTCAAGTTGGTGCTTATCACTCATCCCCAACTTGGGATAGTGAAGCATAAAATGGACCATTGGCGACAGCATGACATTATGTCTGCCCGCCTTTGTATTAATACAAGAAAAGCACCATAGGCTTAACAGAACCAAATCCTAGCTCCTTTAAAAAGAGATCTAGGTCAAGTATTACTAAATGCAACCACAATTTGTTGCTTGCTTCACCAAGTCACAAATTACTTCCTATATATTAGACATTCGCTAAATGTGGACTTCCTATCCAATTTAGATTCAATGAAGAGTCAAGAGTCAGAATATCCTTTGACTTGCAGATGTCCACGCTTTGAAAATTAGTTCATTTTATGGGGTATACTTTAGATAGGGTAGTATACATTATTGCAGCCAGCTGCAGACTGACTATTTGGGTAATGGATGAATTGACACATGATGCTCATTGCATATATTATATCAGGATAAATCTCCCCACTAGTTTCAGATATTTTTTCAATTTGTATAATACTTTTCAGATAGATGGAAAGGTCATAGTTACTTCAACAAGACTACAAGAGCATTTGTAGGTTCAAAAGGAGAGTTACAAGTTCCAATTAATAGATCTAATGTAAATGTCCAGAGGAAGAATGCATGTTTGGACAACAAAACCTCAAAGAACCAAGATAATAAGATATATTTCAGAGTTCCTAGTCCATCTCGAATTTCATTGTCAAATTATTCTGAAATACTTATTGACTTGCTAGATTACTACCTAAAACAATTGCATCATCTACATAAACAATAAGTCTGAGTAACATCAATATCATTTCCATTACAGAAAAAATGGTGATATGATATAGCTTGTATGTAGTCAAACTTCTACATAGAGTGTCTCAATCTACCAAAGCATGTGCCTTCTGTGTTTGTGTAAATCCCTGTGGAGGATCCATATGCACCTCATCTATCATATCACCATATAGAAAGCTACATCTAACTGTTTTGAAACCAACCCAGATTAACTGAGATATTTATTACTGACTTTTTCATCTTAGCCACTGAGCAAAGGTCTCTTGCACCCACCACCCACATATACAAATCTAGCTATATAAAAATGAAGGTTATTTAATAATCCTTATATATACTAAGACTTTAGTGCTAAAAACTGCTAAGGACCCTTATGCCATGACCTGATAAGAACCGACTACTAAATACATTGTAAATTAATTTCATTCCTGAATATTCATAAAACACAAAAGCACAAAGTTCAAAAAAGTTATTTACTGGATTGCCAAATTTTGAGTCAGCAAGCCCTACAAGAAATATTCTTCTTAATAATTTGAAGCACTCTGGTTCTTCAAGAGCACAACTACATGAATCGCTTAATAGGTATTATCCATGAAACAATTATATAACAGATAAAGAATGCAAACCTTCTTTCGCTTGTTCCATGACTTCGAGAAAAAACAATGACATCAGCACCAAGTCTCATTGTGCTTGTCTTAAAACCATTTCCATCTGCCAAATAGAACTTTGGGAGTAAATCAACATTTACTAACATATTTTGGGTAGTTATGTATTTGAAGGGTGTGGGAGTGGAGAAATAGAGAAAATTTACACTGTCCAATGGTATCAGCAATTTTGCTCTTTGCAGAGTAACCAAGTGACATGCAACGACGCATCTTATCCGGATCCATTCCACCACCATTATCTATGAAAAAACCCCAAAATTATTATCAAGTAAAGGTTAAAGAAAGCCATAAAATGTCATAAAACAAAGGTGAATTGACACATGTATAACTCTAAATGCCTTTTCTATATGGCATGTACACGTTCAATATAAATAAAACACTCTACATCCATACAGGATAAAAGGGAAGTATTGGCACATGCAATGAATTTAAATCACCTTCGATCATCAGCATTTTGCTCTCATCCTTCTTGCTTATGACCATATCTATGCTGACATGTGTTGCTCCATTGTTGCGCTATAACAGAAAACACAGGTTAGGCATCAGAAGCATAAAGCAATGACAAAATTATGTCAAACAAGAATAAAGCACATTTCAATTACCTCATCCAAAGCATTATCCAAAAGCTCTGCAAAAGCTGTAAGAACAAATTTGGTTATTTATCAAGGAACACCAACAATGTAAGAATGTCAACATGTTAAGAAGAAATGCCACCATAAATATATTGTGGATTAAGCTAGCCCCTTACCTCCAAGAACCCACTTATGACTGGTAGCATTAGAGTGTAGAAACCTTGGGTGTACTCTAACATGGTCCATTCCGCCTGCGTATGGAATAAAAGGGACAGATAAGCGCTTACACACTCACTTTTATCAGTCAATCTCATAAACAAGGACAGACATGGTTTTGTTTTATAAATCATTTCTCAAGAGTAACTCCTAATTAACGTATGTTTAATCTTCCAATATGTTCTCATGTTGACATGGATTACTAACTCTACTCAGTAGAGCTTAAATCTATATTGTTTATTTTTGCTTAAATTATCGGGCTATATCAAACCTCAGGTAATTCATTTCATCAAGCAATTTCAAGGCGATTCTTCCGAAATCTCTATTAGAGCAATCAGATCAAAATTTGTGTTACAGTTAAATAATCCATATAATTCTTGACTCTTCTATTCATTAGATAAACAGCCGAAACATTTTGAACTCTTTTTCTCAAGTTCCTACAACAGAAGATCAACAAATTGCAAATAATGTGCAACACTCCAAAAGTTCTGTCCAAGATTCATTTTATTCCCGCGGCCTAATTTCATAACATTCTGTTTCAGGTAATAGGTCTAGATCATAAGGTACAACCCTCAAGTGTCTTTATGTTATATTTCTCCAAGTGCAAAAGCACCAGTAAACGAAAAGGCAAACAACTTTTTAAAAAGAAGAAAGAAGAAGAAGAAAGAAATTAAAGAGGAAAAACAACATGCATGATAGAAAATCTACCATTATAAGAATCCCAGTCACTACAAGAAGGCGCCAACTCATAATCCCCAGCCTTCCAGAACTGCTTCCCACCGTCTCCGATGACGGTGTTAACTCTGGATGACGGAAACGCCAACAGCAACGGCTCGTTCGCCGGAGGAGGCAACGGCAACGGCGTCTGTTTCGACGGCAATGGGTCAAGAAACCCTACCGGAAGCACATCGGTGTCGTTCTCCATCACTTTCCTCCTCTTCACCTTGGAATGCGTGGGGCTATCATCGCTGGACGAGTAATCGGAATCGGAGCTCGAGAGTTCGATTACGAAGGACGGCGGGGCGGGTAACGGGTCGGAGGTGTGCTTGAGGAGGCGTCTCGGGTCGGGCAGTTCTTCTTTAACATGGATTTGGGCGTTATTGGCCATGGTGGATCTCAGAGAATCGAGGCGATCAAAAGGGTTATAGGAGAATTTTTTGAAGCAGTGGTCAATTACTCTATATATGTAACTATTTTTTTTTATCTCTCTCTTATTTATATTTATATGTAATAATAACGCATTGCTTACGCTAAAAAATCGGAAGGTATAATTACTTTCCATTCGCGGTTTCGCTTTTCAACTACAGTTATGATACCAATTTTTGCATGCACATTTTTTTTAAAAATTGTACATTATAATTATAATATTAAATTAAATGTTATGTTGTAGGTCTTACGTGAGACCGACTCACGTAAGATCATTTTTCACTTTTAAAAATAGTTATCACTTTCGCTATAAATCATTATTACTCTCGCTATAAAATGTTATCACTTTTTATTTATACTATAAACTGTTCATTAAAGAACATTATCACTTTTCATTGACTTTTATCACTTTTTGACCGTCTCATATAAGGGCTTACGTGAGCTTACGTGAGAGGCTCAAACAAGTCTTTGCCTATAAGAATTTTTATCCTTGATTTTTTAGAAAAAAATTCATTTTTTAGTAAATATTTAAAATGAAAAAATATATCTTTTTTTCTAATTAGAGTGTATATCTTTTAAAACAAAATATTATATTTTTATACATATATTATACTATTCATGTTTCGGTAAATCTTTACCATAAAAAAATATCTTTTTAAATTAGAGTGTACTTATATCTTTTAAAACAAAAAATGTTATATCTTATACACAGTGTATTCAGGACACAAGACATCAACTTTTCCCTTAATACCTCAAGGAATGTTTGTTTTCGTGTTTAAAACTTTATAATTGGAATTCAAAATCAACACTTAAATTTAAAAAATCGGCCCTATATATACACACATATATGTATCCTCAATTAATACATTTTATCTCTTTATATCTCCTCCTCGTTTTTTTTCTACATAAATTAAAACATTTTTACACATCGATTTGATATAAAGTTAAAACATACCCTATCAAAAACTCAAAACAAACATAACATTACTATTTATAGTTTTCAAAATTTACAAAACCCAAGAACAAACATCACCTCTAGGGTGACCCACCCACATATCTCTCCCACCGTAAGCTTTCAATTCTATTATATTGGGTGTCTCATTCAAAGGTTCTCATTTTCCCCTTTTAGTAAAAAGTAAAAAATAATCTTTATACATTAGAGTGTATAAAAATGTAAACTCTTATACACAATGTACTCGAGGATATAAGAGATCAACTCTTCTCTTAATACCCTCAAAGGTGACGCACATATCACTTAAATAATCGTTATATATCTATTTTATAGTTTTCTAAAGTTGTATGTAGAGTTATTAAACGAAACGAGCTGTTCGAGAGCTCGGATCGACTCGCTAAAACTCGAGCTTGGCTCGGCTCGGCTCGTGACTACTCAAGCTCGAGTTTGAGCTCGCCCTTATGCTCGTTTTCTTAACGAGCCGAGCTCGGCGCGCTCGGCTCGTTTAGGCTCGGTAATAATAATAATTAATTAATTAATATTATTTAAATATATTACATTAAGTATTATTAAATATAATAAAAATTAATTAAATAAAGCTCGATAGGCTCGATAAAGCTCAAAAAACTCGACTCGTTTTGCTTAACGAGTCGAGCCGAGCTCGAGAATTACTCGTTTGAGCTCGAGCTCGTATATAGCTTGTTTTTTAATTGAGCTGAGCTCGATCTCGGCTCGATATCTACTTGAGCCGAGCTCGAGTATGTGATACTCGCGCTCGCTCGACTCGTTTAACCGGTCTAGTTGTATGCTTATATTTTCTCCTTGATGACATATTGCTCTTACATTACTTTGACTTTTTCTATTTTTACTATAAAACTTTCTTATTTTACATCTTAATTTTATATTGATTTAATTATTTATCAATCAATTAATACTAATATCAATCAATCACTCCATTATTTCTTTGATATATTTTGTAAAATTTTTCCTTATATATAGTCATGACTATATTCATTTTCCCTTTTTATGTGTAAACTAATCAACTCTAGTTTATTTTAAGGAATTTATTATATTGTATACTTCTTACTATTTTGAATTAAGTATTGCTAATTATTTTTTTTATTTTCAAAATTGAATAAATAAATGTTGATTTAATGTAATTTATTAATATACTAACATAAACAATTTGATGGTCTATGTACTATATCAAAATTTATAGTTTTTTTTCCTCTCCTAGTACATTTTTTTTGTTCCATTTATTATTATTTATTTATTTCTAAAAATAAAGTTGGTTAGGATATTTTCATATTTCAATTTTTTAAAAAATTATTTATCTAAAGAAACTCATAAGTTGGAGAAATCAGTACATGAATTATAAAAATTAAATAAAATTTTTATTTAATTACTTAAATATGAAATATATATTATTGTATAAATATAAAATATGTACTGTTTAAAATTTGATAGAAATTGTAACTCATTTTTAAATTCTTAAAATTTAATATATTTAAATTATCTTTGCAATTCGTATTGTGCTTATTTAATAATAATAAATACTACAATTTTTTTTTTATGTCAGCATAAAAATTACATAAGCCAATTTAGGCACTCCTTTACTATTCATAACATTAACTTTTTTTACATCTCCAGATATATAATCCATGTATCAATTGGAGATATCATCCATAACCCATATATATAAATGAAAAACTAGCTATCTCATAACTGCATTATGTCATGACTCTACTTAATTATACAAATTTAATCTTACAAAGTAGCTAAAGATCTAAAAGTGATTAATCTTGAGCAATCTAGGTGGAGTGAGAAGGCCATAAGAGGGAGACTTCCCGAAACGACGTCGTGCAGGGCTAAATGGTGTACAAGAGCCATATGCATGAAGATCATCAAACTGATCATCATGATCTCTATCAGAAGAATCCATCTCAGCCAAGATCTTGCAGAAAAGATGGACATCACAAGGGAGTTGCAAAGGGCCCTCACTTGTGAACCCATACTCCATCTCAGCATCTTCAAGCAGCATCTTGAACAGAGGGTGGTTGGCACACTCTGCCTTGATCACGAACCGTTCCTTCGACGGCCCAACGTAAACCGAGAAGCACCCGGTCGGAGCCTTCTTGCTGCTGCTCCCGGCTTTGTTTGATCTCTTGCTCATTGAAACATACCTCTCCACCACTCTCTTCAACACAAAGCTTCTCTTCACTTCTTCTACCATGATGAATTAGGGTTTCTTATAACTCTTGTTTGATTGATTTGGAAGGTATGAATGATTGATTGATGATTTGTTTAACCTCTGTCATAAGCTAGATTGAACATGCCCCTCATCTTTGCTGGCTTTGTAGCATTATTCATGATCAAGATTTGGTCACAAAGGGATGGATATATATGTGGGTGTATGCATACATGCAGATGATCATAACAAGATAAGAAATTGAGTGATGATGAAGTTGAGAGTTGAAGCCTGCAAGAATATATATAGTGGTGAGTATATATCACCTCCCCAGAACCCACCCCACCCCACCCCCCACCCCCCTTAAGGGTGTTTTGTCAACGCAGAAGGTGTCCCATTGACATCAATTGATGAATAGTAAGAATTTAGAGTGTGGGCCACTATAAAAAGATGGGTTATTTCTTGCAGTCACAATATTCAACTCTTCAAAAGAAGTGCACAAACAGCCAACCATTTCAATTATCCATTAACATTAATTTTTCGATGCATATACATGAACATCTTTTTCTGCATTAAGAATAGCACAAGTGGAGGAGTGGTAATTAATTTTGCTTTAGGTGGGATTTGGGGTAGTGCTTCTTCTTAATGTCAAGGAGCCACTTTTGATATATTTGTCTTCATGTTATTAGTTATCCCTTCTTTATTTGTCTTCATGAAAAATGACTTTTGTATTTATTTTATTGATTTTTTTTTGTTAAGTTTAGGGTTTGATGTTAGTTTTAAGAATATATAATTGTAATTTAATTATAATTATAATTAATTTTAGGAAAAATAATACTTGTCCTATGATGAGTCCGGTTTCACCCTACCTAGCTAATATCACTCGTTCAGTGGTTTTTTTTTGTGAGACCGTATTATTATTTATTTAAATAATATATTATCATTTTACAGTAAAAAATGTTACTTATTTTTATATAAAAATATATTGTCACCTTTTATTTATTTATATATAAGAAATGCTTTTAAAATAATTTGCTAAATGGTTATGATCATTTTCTACCCATCAATTATCACTTTTTACTGATTCGTGTCATTTCCTAATGCATTCTAACATAATATTTTTATTATCTTATCACATGAGAGTTATACATCATGATGTCGAGTGAAATCAAATCCTAATGAACCTTTTATGCATAGCAAATTAATGGTGGTTTATATTTTCTTGTGGGAGTTAGTAAACTATCAATTATGAGAGAGATGTTTATCCAATAATCTATCAATATCATTTTTAATTATGCAGGTTCATCTAAATAAATCTATCGAGGCATACGGTTTGTATATAAAACAAAGACTAAATTTTATAAGTGACCCACGAATCTCATTTCTTAAAAGAAGGTGCACGTATAGTTAAATTTGAGTGAATTTATTTCAAAAAATTCAAATTTGATTTTAGAATACGTACTGTCACAAAACACGATTATTTTTTAAAATTTCATCATAATGATTTTCAATTAAAAAACATTAGATTCATAAACTAACAAAGAAAACATTGTATATGTTTTTTTTTTCAAACCCATTTCATTCATTCATTGTGTATATATATACCATGATTTATAGATGGCAATGAAGAGGTGCCTAAAAGGAGAAATATTAGAATTCGTCCTTTTAAAAGCATGGTCGATTATAATTTTAGTCTGTTTTTATTTATAATTCTTAATTTTGATCATATATTTATTTGATTTTGATTATTTTTGTCCAAATTTAGTCCGTTTATCAAATTTAATCAGTTTCTTTTTGGCTATATTTTGGACAAAATTTTAATATATAGTATTAAATTTGGATTAAAAAAATTAAACTAAATTTGATAAAAGAACTAAATTTAAACAAAAATATTAAAATCGAAAATTACAAATAAAAATAATTAAAATTGGAGGCGGTCACACAGATGAATTTTGATAACTGCCCATAATGATTATTGCGTTCAAGAAATATTGTTAGTTCCTTGTGAGTATCTTTCTTCTGTCAAAAATGAGGGGAAAGAAGATTTCATTAATAAATGGAAAAAAATGAAAGATTTTTTATTTCTCAATTTAATATAAATATTTGTAACAACAAAAGAACATGTGGTCAAAAACCATATGCTTCAAATTCATTCCCCTACATGCATCCCTTCACATTTCTTAAATTAAGTATACTAAATTGAAAAACTAATTAATATTCATTAATTACGCCTTGACTCTGCCAAAATTAAAACTCTTAACTTAATTATTTAATTTGTTTAATTTGTTTTGATCTTTGGACGTTAGTTATCTTTATTTATCACGACAACTGATATAGAGCGTTTATATGCTTCACTTACAAAAGTGCACTTACACGGACCAAACTATCGTTATTGTGTCTAAATAAATGGAGTAATATTTTAGGGTTAAATATTTATTTCTAGAGTTTTAATATTTAATAGTATAATTATCTTTTGACTTTATTAAAATTTACCATGCTTTTGATTCACATGAGAAGACTAAGCTGGTTACCAAGGCTAAAGCTTAGTGCGTGACTAAGCTCACGGATCATCCAAATTCGACTCCAACTAATATCCTTATGTATTAAATTAAATGTAATGAAATATATTTTAATATAAAAACTTATATTCTTAATTTAAAAAAAATAAATGTTATCTCATTCAAACATTAATTTCTTTATAAATATTTCAAGTTCCATTTCAATACTAAAACTATAAACTTTAAACTTATTAAAATGAATACTCTTTAAAATAAAATATTATATTTTTAAACACTTTGTGTATTTGAATTCGATAAATGTTATACGTCTACACTGAATTAATTTTATTTTTTATTAAAAATATTATCACTTCGTATTCATTTTGATGTCACACAAGTTTTTGCATATTTCGAATTAAGTATATAGTTGTCTTGGCATAATGATCAATTATGATTCTAAAAACAATTAAAAAGAAAAAAATTAATTAAGGAATTTTAAATTCTGAGAAGGTCGTCGGAAAATTTGAAATACTTGTATAATATTGTTTATAATTCAGTGTAGACGACAGATGGATCAACATGCCTTTGGGCGGTTAAAGATTTTATAATAAATTCAACCATTGGATTAATTATTATCATTTTTGCATATTATCTCCATTAGATAGACCAGCTATTTTGTATTTGTTGTGGAGGTTAGCTATTTTGTCCTGTATTCCAAATTAATATCATAGTTTATTATTGGTTAATGAAGGTTAGCTATTATTAAAAAAAATTGGATTGTGACCATATATCACAATTTTTATGTAGTAATTTTCCCCCTTAGCTTATTTTGTGAGGGAATTTAGTTGTATTGATATTGATGAATTACAAACTCTATAATTGTAAGTATTTATATATCATACAAAGTATGCTCCATGATATGGTCTATAATACAAAATTATAGGATTATTAATTTTTAATACACCCCGAAAGATGGAGGATCCATCTTGAATAAAAAACGAAGATAAGAAGTAGTATCGAGGAGCTTTGTTAGAATGTTGGCGATCTGATCACCAGCCGCAATATGATGGACGAAGAGACAGTTAAATGGATTTGCGACGGGCATATTATAGAATGGAGGGAGTACATCATATAAAATTTTCTTCCATTAATAAAAATTTTAAAAATAAAATAAAATGGAGCAGACCATGATTCCATCATGGAACCGTACCACCCTAATGTTTGACATTATTTATTACTAGGTAAATTGTTCTATGACTTGTTCCACAAATCTTTGTTAATTTATTATTATTTATGATATATTTTGTTTTTAAAGTTTAATATTTAATTAAAATTTAATATTAATTTTAAAAGTGTAACTATAATTAGTCATGAAAGAAAAGAATGGGGGCACAAAGGTTATATATGAAATTGGTCAATGAGCTATACTTCCTTTTTATTGTTTTTTTTTGTTATTATTTTTATTTTTTATTTAATAAAAAACTTTTTGTGCATAACTTGTGTATACGTACGTGTCTTTTTATGAAACAAGTTCCATATATAACTTGTGTATACGTACGTATAATTTATGCAAGACCATGAGTTTAAAGAAACGTCAAGGAAAAAAACGACGAGGGACATCATAATTATATCAAATGGGAATGAACCCACATTTGGTGGATCAAACTTAGTCAACCATTATCACTAATATTGACTTTATTATTATTATTATTTTTTTCCACTTTTTGCAGTACTAACTTTTAATTATTCCACATTTTTCTCCATCGAAAAGCTTCACGCCTTTCTGTTAAAAAAAAATGCACTTCACTCCTGCATCCACGGTTTTATATATGGGTTTTGATGGACAGTGTAAAATATTTGTGTGATATTTCATTTATTATTTTATTCATTCGTATTTGATGAATGACACATAAAAAAGAAAATTTATATTTCAAATTAACATATAAATCTTGGAGACATGACTAATTAGTGTTAATTAATAAAAAAATAATATAAGAGATGAAATACCAAAATCTCAAAAATATATCCCGTGACATTATTTGTGACTATCTTCAAATCAAACAATTATTCATAGAAATGCATTATGCACAGTAGTGAAGTCGATTATTTTTAATTATGAATCAAAGAGAAAACTATATCATAGAAATTAATGCTGATCAATCTTATATTAAAAAATAAATAGATCATAAACCATATATATATATATATATATATATATATATATATATATATATATATATATACCATTATATCATATTATAAATCACAAGGATGAAAATTTAGGAGTAAAATAATACATGAGTCACAATGTTTGTGGATAAAGGATAAAATAGACCATAAAATACAAGTATAAAATACTCTAAAAAAATAGTGAACCTTATATATTACTATAAAAAAATATGAATAGAGACAACTTTTAATGTTTTGAAACAATTATTCAACCATCTACAATTTGTTCGTAACAAATAATAGTGACGGTACTATCTCAATATAAGACGAGTATTAGAGACAGTTAATTTAGAGACATTATTTGCGATGATTCTAATTGGTTCAGTTATTTTTTAGACCTTTTTTTACCATCTCTATTTAAAACGGTTTTGGAGATGGAGGATAATTTAGAGATGGTTTTTAATAGAGACAGTATTAGAGACGATTTTAACTGGAGACAGTATTAGAGACGACTTTTTGCCGTCTCAATTAGGGACGATTTATTGTCATCTCGAAATCCCTCTCTAACCATTAGCTTTGCCAAAATGAATTAGTTGAAGTTCGACCATGACTACCATGCCCTCGGCTAAGGCTTGAGACCACCAGATCAACACCATCCTTTTTTTGTTTCCGCCAAATAATATATTGATTTTAATTATGGAAATATTATATTTTCAAGTCTTGAAGAGGATTTGAACATGAACCTATAGGCATTGGAAGACATTATTGGCTTTATGTGTGCCAACTTTGTTATGAGTGATTCCCGTTATGTACCGTCTCAACTTGAACGGTCAAAGGCCATCTCTAAATTACCCGATTCGACACTCTAGCTCATCCACACATTACTTCTCTGAAACCCTCTCTAATACTGTCTCAACTAGAAATCGTCTCGAATACCATCTCAAATTAGAGACGGCAAAAAATCATTTATAATTGAGACAGCAAAAGCCTGTCTCAATTACTGTCTCAACTTAAAATTGCCTCTAATACCGTCTCAAAGGTAAATTTGTTATTATTGACCAATGGTAACGAGCCGTCTTTAATTAGAGACGACTAATTTACTGTTGCTATTTTTTTGCCTCTAATCAAAACTATTTTCTCCGTCTCAGACCACCCTTCTCTTTCACTGTACAACATTATTTAAAAAAGTTGCATTTTTTGACTAATTTTGTTGACTTTAGAGGGTATTGTAGTATTTTTAAGTAATAAAATATTATAAAGTGTGTGAAAAATGAGTGGCAAAATTAAAATTAAATAAACTTTTAAGATTGTTAGATAAAGTGATTTTTTCTTTTTTTGGGTGTGAATGGTATTGTGAGATGGACGAACAAGGAAAATGTGAAGGGTGGTATGAGATAGAGAGAGTATTTGTTTATTTGAGATTTATGTGAGGTTAAAAAATTATGAATAAAGATAATCTATTTTTGTTTTTAAGATTGGTTTTTTGTGTTTTTATCTTTATGTTAAATACTCTGCACAAGAGTGAGTGGTCATACATAAGAGAATAGTCTGACGAGTGAGGATAGGGAAACGAAAAAAAAAATAAAAAAATTGAAGAGGTATAATATATGATATTCCCTTTTCCCGTCAAAAGGTCCACATTTTACTATACTGGACATTACATTCAAAGGTTCACATTTTTCCATATTAGTAAAAAGTGGCCACCATTACTCATCGTATCTCTCCAATACAACTATCCAATACACATAAAATAATAATACTCATTAATCCACGTGCAAAAAGTAAATGACCACTTTTATCCAGGACGGAGGGAGTAATTGGTAAGTGGGAGGATTGAACTTTGAAGATTAATAGGGTGATTTTACCCTTAGAATTAACACTAAATCTTAGGGTACGATATAATATCCTAAATTATAAAGCTGAAATTACAGTTATTTCCTAAATATTAAAGTCTAAACTTTAAATATTAGGATACAACATATCTTAAACCACAAGGTAAAATTATAATTATACCCTAAATCCTAGAGATAAAATATGTCTTAAACTACAAGGATGAATTACAATTATACCATAAATACTAAACCTTAAAAGCAAAATATGTTCTTAAATTATAAGGGTGAAATTACAATTATACCATAAAAGTGGTAAATTATGCCCTAAACTATAAGAATGAAATTACAATTATACCCTTAAAATTAATACTCCCTCCGTCCCTAAGTAAGAGTCTCATTTTACCATTTTGGTTGTCCCACCCAAAGGATCCCATTTTCTTTTTTTGGACATATGGGACCCACCCACACCTACTAATACAATTAAAACATGGGGCCCACATACCCACTAATACAACTACTCACTATATATTAAATAATAATATTCCTTAATCTACGTGCCCAAAAGCAAATGAGACTCTTACCAATGGACGGAAGGAGGGAGTACTAAATATCAAGAATAAATAATAAATTTTAAGAATAAAATATGCTCTGAACCACTAGGATAAAGTACATCCTAAACTATAACGACGAAATTACAATCATACTCTTAAATTTAAATTTAAAAAAACTCAGAAAAGGTAATAGCAAAATACACAAAATAATTAGGGGGGTTGGAACCGGTTCTAGGAAAGTGACTAGTTTATTTTTTATTTTTTTATAGAACATTATTTTTTACATTTACAAATGCAATTACCCTTTATTCATCTTAAAAGTTCATTCGGTAAAAAAATTTTACATAAGTTTTCATCGAAAAACTAAAATTAAATTTAAAATGGTAAAATGATCACATAAATACAAATATCATTCTGTAACCATGAGTCAGGAGATTTCTTTTATTTATTTATTTATTTATATATATATATATATATATATATAATATGCTCACATGCTTATTTGATATCTAAAATCTATTGGTTTAATGGACTTGTAGCCCGATGCCCGCCCCAATTCACTTTCGGTGCACTTGATTGAATCTGACATATTTAGTCATTTTTATTACTATATCTAAACATTACTATGTATCATTATGGTGCCAACCATTCTTGTCCAGGAAATTAGTTATCGAAATCATTTTCACCTATATGTTTATTTTGATTATTTTAGTGTGTTTTTATTTTTATTTTAGTATTACGGGTTG
This sequence comes from Pogostemon cablin, assembly GCA_023678885.1. Lineage (NCBI taxonomy): Eukaryota > Viridiplantae > Streptophyta > Magnoliopsida > Lamiales > Lamiaceae > Pogostemon > Pogostemon cablin. The sequence goes on from CM042961.1 coordinate 7,621,058, forward strand.
AGTATTTTAATTTTTTGTAGTGATTAGTGTAAAATTATAAATGTCCAAGATTTGATCAAATTATGCTTAAAATAGTTAAAAATCGGAGAAAAACTGAGTCGAGAAATGCGAATGAGGAAGATCTCAAAATCCTCCCAAACTTGTGGTGAATTGGACAACTCACCACGAGAAACTCGCCTCGAGGTTGAAGCTCCCCCTTGTGGGAGGGCGAGTTCGGACTCTCCAGATCGGAACATTCAACTCGCCACGAGTGCTGCAACTTGCGGCGAATTGCGACTTAAAGTATCAGCTATCCAGAAAATGTTGAAGATTTCTCAAATTGGATATTTTTAACTTCCTTTCATTTAAAAAAATAATACTCCCTCCGTCCCGGGTATTTTTACCCGTTTGTACGGGCACGGAGATTAAGACGTTTTATTTTTTTAATATATAATGTAAGAGAAAGTAGGAATACATTAGTAATTTAAAAAGAAAAAGTGAATAAAGTTATTGGGAATAATGAATAAAGTGTAAAAAAGTAATTAAAGTTGTTGGGATTGTAAAAAGTATGTAATAAAATATTATGTATTTTTGCCAAAAATGGAATGGGTAAAAATACGTGGGACACCCCTAAATGGAAAGTGGGTAAAAATACGTGGGAAGGAGGGAGTAATAAAAATCAATTTTCATATTCAGATAATCACCCACACATTTCAGCTCTTTTCACACACATTTTCCAAAAATTGGATTATCCATGGGCCATTAATTAAGTAAAATCATGGGCAACACATCATTATTAATAAACTTGGACTATTTTTCTTTTCCTGACCAAACTATAATTCGTAAGCCCAACAAAAAATGATACTAATAATTATCAAAAATTGAAAGGAAAATATTAAGGTAGCAGATACATGAAAAAGGCACAGCAGTGATTCAAGTGAGACAACAATCTACATTCTTGTAGATTCAACAACATTAAGATAGCACAACATAAAACTCCATTCTTCTCACCTCCACCAACAAAATAATTATATCAATAAAACACCACACAAATCAATTTAAAATGAAATCATATCTTCACAAGCTGCTCAAATTTCTTCATAGCTGGAGCAGGCAATCCAAGAAGCACATTGATGCTCTTCCTTTCACTTCCATGAGAAAGAAACAGGATCACTTCCTTCTCTGGGAGCGCCACCGGGCCCGACAAAACGGGCTCTCCCCACCCGAAATCGGTCGTGTGGAAGGAGAGCCTCGACCACGTTGTGATCAGCAGAGTTGCTGCCAACGAGGGTCGGGCCCGGGTAGCCTCGAAGTAGTCTATGGCGGATCTCATGTATCCATCAGTCACCATGTTAACCGCCTCCTGAACTAGCTTAACTGTAAAAGACAATGGACTTTCGACAACATCTCCAGCTTTGCAGAGTGAGTTTGTAAGAACAATGGCGTTGCCAAAGTACTTCTCTGGGATTGGTGGATTGAATCTTGGCCGTCCATCGACTGCGAAGAGGAGCTTCGTTTGTTGATCGGGCTTGAGGTCCAATGCCTCACTTCGGGCCCTCCAGACGAAGGCGGAGAGTGCCTCGAAGGTGGTGCATTTTTGCAGGGTGCCATCTTCCATGGCTTTTTTCTTGAGGAGTTCGAGCTTGTCGGAATCGAAACAGATGGATCGGTAGAGCATGTCTTGGTTGTAGAGATCGGCGGTGTTGGAAACGTCGTCGATCTCTGCGAATTCGTGGTGGAGGAATTCGGGCTTTGGTGGGGTTCGGGCTTTGAGGATGGTTCTGTCCATGAACGGAGGGAGTTTGAGTTGATGGCCTCTGGCGATTTCACCCCAAGCATTTACGAATTCCATTGCACCAATTCCATCAAACATGCAATGGTTCATGCATAATCCAAGAACAAAACCTCCACATTTGAATTTTGTCACCTACAACAAAGAATCCATCCACCACTTACCAATTAAAGATTGAGCTCCTCTCATATGAAACAAAGTTTAAAATGTGGCACGAATCACTATTTTCAATAAGGCGTTTCATCTTCTATTTCACATTTTAAATGATTGTTTCTAAATTAACATCACGTAACTAAGAGTTTAATAGTCATTTGTAGGGTATAGGTTTTTTTATATTACGAAACACCAGCGAAAGATGAATTTTAGATCTTCTGTTATGCAAAGCAACACTACAAGTAGTCGCTGTATTTCTTGCACAACAGAGTACCAGAGTCATACCCAAAACAAGGGAAAAAAGTGTAAAAAAGAAAAAGACCAACATCGCACAAAAAATAAATCAAAAATGAGAATTACAAATAAAAGAGGACTAATATTGAAATCAGTCATACGGACGAATTTTGTTTTTTCTTTAAGGTAAACAATTACCTTAATAGTAAAATAAGCATAAACAATTATGGTTTTCATGCAACGAGATCCTAAGAATACTTTGTCTAAAAAATTTGTATAAATATATAGACCTTCTTCGAGGAGTAGTTAGATCTTCTGTTGTGCAAAAATACAGCAACAATAGTAATTAGTTGCCGTATTTCTTGCACAACAGAGAACCATAGTCATACTGGGGGAGAAGTGTTGAAAAAAAAAAGCTAAAATGTTTTGGTCACCTATGCAAAACCAAAAACAATGCTTTAGCAAAAATGCAGCAAGTTTGTTGATAGGAAACAGCTTACCTGTGCCACAAGAGGAGGGATTTGGAGTATGTTCTGGGCGCCCGGAATGTCGTAAACGAGCTTCCCGAGAGTGACGGGGTCGGGCTTGGTGATGTCTCCAAGTTGTTCAAGTTCACAATCAGCTTCAGCCTCAACAAACACAGCTCCTTCCCCTGTGCAGTCCACTATGAGCTTCATCTCAGGGCTGACCGTGAGGCGCCCCGCCAACGGGTAGTAGTAAACGAGCACCTTCGACAGTGCATCCTTGATCACCTCAACAGCATCCTCATTCCCCCTCTCCTCTGACTTGAAGCAATAGATTGTCCTAACAATAACTGCAATGTTTTGGTCCAAATTAGACAGGAAGTAGAGCCCCTTCTCTGTTTCCTCTATTGGAGGGATCAAACTTGGCTCCCCTTGTTTCACATTAAGCTTAACAACATCATGGCTGCCTCCATTCTCCATCTCAACTCCAAAAATCCCAAAATTCTTTAAAATATAATAAATATTAAAAAAAAAAAAAAGAGGTAAAACTATTAGTCCCTTTTCAATGAATATTCTCATGCAAAATAAAATTTTAAATTAGAACATACCTGCAATTACTTGTGTCTGAAGATGGAAAACTTAGATTAGCATAATGTTGAAATGGGATGAATGACTTGAATATATAGGGCAAACATGGTGTAAGAAAATTGACAATTTTGATCACTAGATGTAGTATTGAAAGTGACTAGTATGCATTCTTCATACGCAAAGATATATTAATGGAGGAGATTCTTGAAAAAAAAAAATCAATAGGTAGTAAGTTTTTGTGATGTTATTACAACATTATTTTGAACAAGTTTTTCCATGGAAGATTCTGAAGATTTCATATGGTTGAGGTTGGCTACTAGCTCCAGAACCAAAATATTACCAGTCATAATATCATATATTTGGGCATTGGAGATAATAGGGACATGTGGGGGGTGGGTTTGGTGGGGTTGGCATCCAAATTTTACTTGCTTGAACAATCACTATCTTGAGTTTCAAACTAGCCCTTTTTTTATTTATTTTATTTTATAGATGTTATTTTATATTGAGGGTTGAATAAAAGGACAGAATTGAAGATTATGATTAAATTTGTAGCATTATTTTTGTCCCCTTTAAATTAATTAGTTAGTATATATAATTTGGAGCTTGTGAGCATTATTTAACTTGTAAGGAGTAGCATGTTTGCAACTTTTGTGTTATCCACGTTATGTATTTTGAAATCAATTAACTGTAACTTTGAAATTACATTAACCATTTTATACATGGGGATCACCTGTTCCACTCCATGTTTCATCTCCTATTCCATCTATTAGATGTTTCTCACGTGTATTAATCAAGGCCTAAAATGTAACTACATGCCCTAACTCCTAAGGGTTTAATGGTCATTAACTAAGGTATATTATTTTTATGGAAAACAAGTTATGAAACATGGAGTGAAACACGATCGTGGAACAGGGGATTCGGATTGCATTTTATAGAGCTTATGGGAGAGTAGTTGTAATTTTGTCAATTGTGAATTGAAAAGATAATTAGGGAGAATAAAAAATTTAAAGTTAAAAATCATCTTCATCCAATATCTTAATTTTTTTAAAATTTATATAAAAAATTTTAAACCAAAATGTCCCTGCCTCCTTTTATTTTTTATTGTTTTATTATTCAGTGTCGGTAAGGATGTTGATACCCGACATAAGATACCAAAATCATGTCCGAAACTATCATCATAGTATTGAATGTCAGATTCAGTGTCGAAACCCAAATATAGCATATCGACACTAGATTGACACCAAATCCAACATCCAATCCTGCAACGATGGTGTCGGACATGATGTTAGTATCCTTTGTCCGGACTCCAATATCAAACCGACACTGAATAATTACATATTAGTATTTTTAATTAAATTTTATGAATAAAACAGTGTATCAATTAGAATTGTTATTTCTTTATTTATATTTAATTTTGAAATATTTTATGGGATTTTAAAATATGTAAATAGGAGAGAATACTCAAATAATTATTAATTTTGGGCAAACCAATGGTTATTAATTTAATAACATTGACTTAGCTGCGATAACTTTCTATTAATCTAATATCACTTTTTTAATTAAATATATATAGTATTACTTTTACCCATTTTCATGAATTATTAACAAAAATGAGTATCACAATTTTTTTAATAGATTATCATTATTATTTTTATTAAAAATGAATTGTATTTTGTCTAACTTGGAAAACTTATATGTGATATTGTTTTAAACAACACTTATATATGTATATTATACATGGGAAACATGTGGAACGAGTTCACACAGTTATATGAACTCAGTTATATGAACATTAATTAGTTCATGTCCTATATTACCGACACTATGTTTATTTCAATTCTGAACACCAAATTTTGATTTTCAAAATTCATATCCAAATTTTAAAAAATTCACATATATACCCCTATTAATCACAAACTCACATACTTTTTATATATTCTCTCCTCTCAAATATTTTTGATTCGTCTAGTCTCACATATCATAGCCTACATAGGCAATCAAACCATTTAGGTCACTTATTTGGTTTGATTTAAGGATCTTATCAAAACATAATTTAAATTCAACACTTTAACATGTGTAATCACATTAGTAAAATATTCAAGTATAGAAAATTCATATATAAGAGAGCATAACTATAATCCCAACAGTAACTGAATTGAATGGCATAAATAATTTATAACTTAAAAATAAAATTACTCCAACAATAAATGAAAATTATAGGAAACTAAAAAAAAAAGGGGGGGCTCAAACTCAATTGGCTTGTCAAGCTTGCTGGGCCGAGCCAAATAAACCTGACTCTACTCAAGCCCAAATTGCCGGATCCAGTGAAACCTTCCTCACAAAATGAGTTTCTTGATCGCAAAGAATTACTCCCTCGGTCCCAAGAATAGTCTGCACCCCCCTTATCGGCACGAAAATTAAGAAAGTGATAACTTTTAGGTTATTATAGTATTTTTCGGTAATAAATGTAAAGGGCAAATGGTCGGATAGACCCTCCATCTATATCACGGGATCAAGTAGGCCCTTGACCTTTCATTTTTTTCATTTAAGCCCTCTTTGTTTTTAATCAAGAAAGCCCTCCATCTCTTTTAATTAAAACAAAAAAACTCATCTGTTAAAAAATGATGGAACGGCGTTAGACGAGAAATCCAATTTCTTTCTCTTTCTTTCTTCTTCAAAATTCTCCTTTTGAGTTCTTAGTGTGTAGATGCTAGTTATCATGGAGAATTAAAGAAACATAAAGACTAGAATGACCTGGAATTATAAGAAAGGTTCAAAACCCTGACGTCGTCGGATCAGAGAATTCCGGCAATCATGCAGTGCCCTCCAGCGCCGAGGAACCCCGGCCGATGATGCCGAAACAGAAAAGAAAAGCATTGCAGCCGCCGGGAGCCAGCCGAAGCCTCCAATTAGACGTGTCGACGGCGGAGGTTGACTCCATCTTCCGACCAGTTTGTGATGATCAGGATGAATCGCAAAATCAGAAAATAAAGTGCTTTCCATTGTTATTTGAGGAAACGCCTCTCTTCAGTCTGTTCCATGAACATATGTGTCCTCCATAGGAGGTCGCTGCTAGGCTTGACCAGGTGTCTGTTGTCCAAGAAGTGTTGACGGGCTCTCTCCACCTCTTGTTGGAGCTCCGGAGTGCCATAATTCAGGTCGAATTCCCAGGTTTGTCTGCCCACGAAGTTGTTGGTGATGGACAGGTAAGGACCAATCTTCAGTCTCCACAAAGATTACGGAGAGAACGAGTGAAAAGAACACGTCGGCTGGAAAGGGTGTTGTAACGGAGGCTGAGCATTTGTAAATTGGTCATCTTGAAGAAGGTTTTCGCTGGAAGTTGGCCGGACAATCCCATTCCGGGGATGTGGAGCTCCACGACGGAGGAATTGTGGGGAGCATAGTTGACTTCGGGCCAGGCGCTGGCCGTGGGGCTGGAGAGGTTGCAGAGGAGGACACGGCTGCCCACGGATGAACGGAGTTCGATCGAAGAATTGAGGGTATGGCTGCTAGCAGCCTTAGATTAATCTTCAGTCTCCATAATGATATTCACTCCCAATGCTCAAACAGACGATCAGAAAGATTAATTGATCATACGTGGTACAAGATTAATTTAACGTAAAAATGAGGCGTTCCATTGTTATTGTTTTTTTGTTCTTCTAGAACTGATATTACAGTTGCAAATATCATTATATCAGCATGAATACAGAGGGTAAGTCCAAGCTCAAGAGAGAATCAAAGCTTCTTTAATTCTCCATGATAACCAGCATCTACCCATTAAGAACTCAAAGAAAAATTTGAAGAAGAGGGAAAGAGAGAGATACTGGGTTTTACTTGTCTAACGGCGTTCCATCATTTTTTAACAGATGGGTTTTGTTGTTTTAATCAAAAGAGATGATGGGCTTTCTTGATCCAACTTAAAAACAAAGAGGGCATAAATGAAGAAAATAAAAGATCAAGGGCCTACTTGATCCCGTGATATAAGATGGAGGGTCTATTCGACCCTTTGCCCTAAATGTAAATAATAAAGTATGTTAAGTGTATTGGGTATGTTTGATTTTTTGTAAATAAAGTGTATGTGAAAGGGAATTTTGGATGTCCTGTTAAATTTTGGTGTTACATTGTGTTTGACTTTTTGATTTTTCAGGAATGAACAAATTTTTGTGGGACAACCCAAAATGAAAAATGTGCCATCTAAAATGGGACGGAGGGAGTATACTTTTTTTGTTTACGAAAAATTAAATCCTAGCATATATATCCTAAAAAGAAAGAGCAAGGCTCTATTTCTGTATAGTCCAACTAGGGTATAGAGATTACCATTTATTACAATCATATACTTAACTATTTGGAAATTTTAAATTAATTGTACAAAAATCACTACCACAGAGCTAAAATAAGATGCTAATGGCGAATGCAAAAATATAAAAATAAAAAAAAAACCGGCAAAATGTCATAGCTCATTTTCAGCATTTTTCTGCAAAAGGTCAACCTATCAAAGCTATGTACACACTTACTCGACAAACAGTTGATTAAACACAGCCGAAGAATGTGCTTTTCCGGCAAGCCTAAGCGTCATCATCCTTTCCATATTTTCCCGATTCATCTCCAGAATCGGAGGCTTCCTCATCATCAGACATGTTCTTTATTACATCAGTGATTATATCTTTAACTTCGGATTTCCTATGCAGAAGATCTACGCCAAAGTGTTTTCCTGATTGGCACACCCTCTCAAAAACAGTTAGCAAATAGAAAACCCCAAAGATTCTAAAAATAGATATAGCGATGTGCATGTATGAAGATGTCATACCGAGTTCTCTGAGAATATCAGATAAAGTTGCCTGCAATTTCAGGATGCATACAACTTATAAATAACAGATTAAAGATTAATGGGATGTGAAACAAATAAAAAAAGAGATAAATCTTACTGTGTTGAAGTCTACTGCCTTCAATATGTCAACTACTACTGCATGCATTTCTTCTTTGCTAGGCTCCTTTTTAGCCTTTTTGCTGCCATTGCCTTCTATTAAAAACAAAATCCTCATTAAAAAACATGCAAAATACTATAAAGGCAATTCTGGAAAATGTCAGGAGTCTAGTATGTAGAATAAAAAAATATATATATCAATGGCACCTCAAGGCTCAAAATGCACCTCATGAGGAGCCTCATCCATCGGACAGAGTATTCCTCTTAACAACGCATTTAAGCATACATGAAAAGCTCAATAAATAAAGATTTTAATTTTAATTTGATACCTTGATGTTTCTTCAAAACTTTGGTTGATGACTTGCCTAAACCTTTAACCTTTGCAGGTGCACTTGAATCCATTTCCTCTTTAGTTTTTTGCTTCTTAGTCGAGGATACCTTTTTACTCTTTGATTTGGTCCCTCCAGCACTTTTCTTTGATGCAGAACTGGAAGAATTTTTAGTAGATTTACCTGGGGCATTTGAAGCTGCTGCAGGAAGTTTTTTATCAACAGATTTAGACTTCTCACTAGCTCTAACAGTATCTTTCTTTGTGCTTCTCTTAGAAGAGTTCGTCTTAGCAATTATCTCTGTTTTCGGCAGATCTTCATCTGTCTCTTCCTCTGAGTCATTCCCTTTTTTACCACTTTCTGGCTCAGGAACTTTGTTATCATCATCTTGATCATCTTCACTTTGTGAAGATTTACTTTTCTCATCATCTTCTTCCTCAGTTAAATGCTCTCTCTTTTTTTCAGATTCAGAATCCAATTTTTGTTTCTACAAAATCATACACAAGCAATGAACATAAAAGTGAATTCAATAGAACTGGAAATGGTGGAAGAAAACATCACCAAGGCCAGTAATGTGTCTCTTATCATTTGCAAATGGCTTAATATAACTATTGGTACAAAATAAGGTAAACTAGCTGTCCATAAAGGTTGTCGGTCTAGTGAATTAAATTAAAACTGTGCATTTCCATCTACTGATCTACCTAAATTCAAGCATTCTGAGTCTACAACATAGGTCGACGTAGTCAGTCGTAACATTTGCAAGTTGAGAAATTTATTAGCCTTAAAATGAGGCCAGAGTAGGGGACACACATTGCAGCATTTGTCATTTTACATTCAACAAATGTTCAATTTCAGTTTAGGCATGATGTATCAAATACTTATTCCAGCAGCGTGAAACCCGAGAGAGAATGGAAACCCAATGAAAAACGTAAAATAAATTCAAAAGAACTACAATGCAGCACAAAGCCAGAACTTGGCAACAAAACCTATCTGATTAAGAATTTTATTTACATGATATTGCCTAGCATAAAATACTCTCCGTAAATGGAAACCAAAATTTTATGAAACCAATAGAACCAATCACCCTTATTCAGCACGGACCAAACATGATAAAAAATGAGAATCATGATACATCACTGCAAGACATGCTAAGTCAACTGCAAGAAAATAGAAAGAGAAATATAACTAACCAGACTGCAGCACATTGAGAATGGATGCATGCTGTGGTATACTTTAGCAAAAAAAAGCTCAAGTTTAAGTAAGAAAAAATGCTGAGAACCTTACTCATCCAGCATGACTGCAACTTGTTAGGAGAACATAACAAAAGCACTTGAGACAAAAGCGTGCTATGCAAAAAGTTCAGTAAAGTTTAATCATTCTCACATAAACTTTCCTTCCACTTCCACGGATAACAACTACTTTAAAGCATAAAATAAACCCAAGGTAGAAATTTAAACTAGTCAAACCTTTGCATGTCTCCCTCCAGTCACATTTAAAGAACCAGGACTTTTACTCGTGGGGTCAGTACTCTTCCGTCTTTTACCCTACAGATATTTACGATAAAGGATGAAAAATAACAATTAGTCACTTCCAAGTTAATGAGACATGCAGCAGCAAAAAAAAAAAAAAAAACATAGACATACCTTTTCCTTATCAGCAAGCAAAATATCTGTTGTGGCACAAGGAGATTCCAGGAATTCCACTAATTTAGCAGAAAGTTCTTCCTGTATAAAAAAAATATAGTTTGGATAAATGAAGCACAATTTTAAGCATTCTAGAACATAACCAATTGCAAGATCCTACCTTCTTTATAGAAGTCTTAATGACCGGAATATTAAGAACGTCACAAAAATCTAACAATTTTTCTTTCACACATTTGTCAAGCTTCTCCTTGAGTTTAGCCTTCTGCTTTCCCTGTTATGATTACCAAGCACAAAGTTAAATTTGAACTGGTCAGAGAGCTTTTTAAGCCCCATTACTAGGTTCCTTCCATTAAACAAGTTCAAACAAACAAACATCATTTCCAATTTACCATAAATTTTAAATTAATTTTTACGATTCCATGTGTTGGACAACAGATAGATTAAAAGAGCATTATATTGACATAAAAGTAAACTATCAAACTACAAGTGAAGACCTTGTCTTAAGATATAACAACATAGCCAGAAAAATCAAGCTCTCTTCAGTGTACTCTTTTATGTAAAAGGATAACAAAGCCCACAGTATTAGCTGCCAGAAAAGGAAGCATTAGTTCTCCACAAGTCAGCACTAGAGCCCTTATGATGGTTATATCCATGTTAAGTAAAACAGCTCTAGAAGTCCAAATGACTCCCAAAATCCTTCTGTTACTATTTTGTAAATCAAGCTCTCTTCTGTTACTATTTTGAGCAGCAATCATATTTCACCATTAATAGAAGTCCAAACGACTCCCAAAATCCTTTCAAAATTTCATAATTTTCTGCTTTAGAATTATTTGATTTCAATGAGAGCTATTTACTTGTACCGTTTATAATGATCACTTAATGCATTCTTAAAAAAAAGTTTTTACATCATGCTACAAGTTATTAGCATCCATAATTTACCAAAAAAAAAAAACATTATTAGCAGCCATAAATGCATAGTGCACCAAAATAAGCTTTGCATCATCAGTATTCACTATATAACTCTGACATTCTTAGAACATACACAATTAGTTTTTATGACAAAAATCAAGCTATGCAGACCCTGAATGGTCGATTCTGAATCTTCTAACATTCAAATGAATGGGAATAGTTTAAAAGTGAGAATGTCAAAGAAGTAAATGCAAGGGATGCTTGTCACATCTCATGAAAATAATTAGTTACAATGCAAGCTGCTCAGAAGTCAGAACATTATCTGAAACTTTTAACATTCAAAGTAATGGTCGAAAATAGAAATAATTTAAATGTGAGAACATCTAAGAAGTAAATGCTCTGCAATGGATGCTGGTCACATCATCTGAACTATAAATAAATGCAGTCAGCAAGGTAATTATACAGTAATCACTAGGCGTGAGTGTATAATGACAGATAAGGTCCTAATGTTCAATATAGTTATTAACTTAAAATGTAAGTTTTTTTGTAAGGTCATGCGTTCTTTTCGTCAGATAATACATAATATTTCTCACTAAAGGTGCAAACATTCATGCGGCAATATCTTGATTACTGAATTCGAACTCCTAACAACGATATTTCTTGAACAAAGATTTCCTTTAAAGACATTTACATTTCATTTTATCCTCCAATCAAAATTTAACCTTATTAAGATCCAAAGAACAGTCATGGTGAATCACAATCAAACTCCAAGGAAGAGAAATCCATTTACCTCATTCTCAAGCCATACAAAACCAGAAAAGAGGCCTATGTTTTTCTTCAAATTATGCACCTGAACAGTAAAAGGCAATGTTCAGACTCCAGAATATGACTGAAACACAACTAAATGATTACAATATAACTAAATGATGTATGAACAAAGGAAAAAGTATAGCTCAAATAAAACCTTTGCTTTTTTTCCAAAAAGAATGGTGTGAAGAAGATTCAGGTTCTCATCAGCTTTTCTCTTGGATAACTTGAAGGCCACTGAAACATGGATAAAATCACAGACATCAAAGGAGTCAGCTTTAGCAGAAGCAGATATCCATAAGAACTATCAGCAGCAGATAAAGACAGACAACAGGTGCATATATTATACAAAACCACAGTAGTTTCTCACTAAAGGTACGGATTTCAATCTATTCCTTATTATAAATAAAATATATGCATTCACTTTTTCTCAAGCTTTCAAGGTAGAGTTGTAAATCAAACATACCATAGGGTATTCCTGGTTCAGTTATTGTCATTGATGTCAGGATAAACTTGGTGCGCTCCATGAATACAAGTCAATAGGGATTGATACCAGTAACCAGCGTAATAAAAGATTCACAAACTACAGAATTTTCAGTAACTGAAACTTTCATTAAACAGAGAAACTCTTTCTGGTGAGAATAATACAAGCGTTATGTAATATGGAATGAACAATACACCATTGCTTGTTCAGTAACAAATACAAATGAGAGTAAACTCAAAATACATAGAGAAACCTCAGTCATCTTACTGATAAGGTATCCGAAAGTCACAAAAGCAATCTACTTAAGCCAAAGATGAATGCACAGACATTACACAAGAGGTATGATGCTTCAGAAGAGATGAACATAATTTAGCAACTGTAAGCACACCAAAAGATGAAAAGGGTCTAATAAAAGAGCGAATGACTGGAGATGCAAAATATATTAATCACGCATCCCCTCTCTATTTACTCAAAAAAAAAATGCATATTTAAGAGGCAAGAGATGTACCATTTGGAATGTCCTTGAGCTGTGTACCTTGACCCTGCGAAAAATGCAGCCAATGTAGTAAATAAAGACTTAAGAAATAGAAAAAACAGAACCATAACCACTATTCTTCCCAACCCCACAAAAAATAATAAAGGACATAAATATGTTGATTAATAAATTAATAGAGCGAAAGAAAACAGTAGCACAAGGAAAAATTCATCATATAATTCCTTCCCAAGGTTTATTAAGAATAGAGAAACACTGACTCCATTTTATAACAGTATTCGAATTTCCTCATCTAAAATCATCAAATACAAATAACCTCTCAATACACTTTATCTTCGAAAACGCAACTCCCACCTAACACGTATAACTTACTTTATACTTTTTTTATTTCCTAAACCGACTGCGCTACCCTTACAAAGTCAATAAAGTGATTTTTTGAAAGCGTGGTACAGTAATGTGAAACACTAAGGGAGTGTAAAGCTGGTGTTCAAAAAGTAAAGGAACATTTTCTATAGTAAGAATACATGCCACTTTTGGGAAACAAAAAGATTAATGGCACTGAGGGAAAAAAAGTGAAAAAAAAATCAAATTAAATTCAAATAAAATGATTTACTGATAAATCGATATCTAATTCCAGCCAAGAAACTGTTGTTCAAGGCAGTCAAAAGCAAAGCACAATTGAAGCGCAAAGGTGGTCTAGGCGCTTTATGTGCAAAGTGCCAAAAAAAAAAAAAAAGAAGTACAACTATCGATATTATCCTGGTATAGTAAGGTTGCATAAACTGCTTTTATATCATTATTTTATTATGTTATACATCTAGAGTATGATGCACATATAAGTGTGTCTAAGCCACCTCATGGTTTTAGTCGTTGAGATTTGAGAGAAATATCAAGGAAACAATGCATATATTTCCCAAATAAAGGAACTAGGTTCCTCATAGTACGCGGATACTGCTTGAAGAAAAGAACAAAAAGGAGAGGCCATACTGGTAATGTAAAGAGAGAAAAGAAAACTAAAATTAAACTAAGTTTCAAATTTCAGTCTGACCACAAGGAGAGTAGCAGCAGATGGCCTCCTTCATAATCACATCACAACCACCTAGAAACAGCTGGTTTTTCCCTTAATTTTGCACAAATTTTACATAAATTTATTGACCTTCACAATTTAGGTATAATTCAGTAATTTATTTTTTATGGGCTGTAGAAATAAATTGTTGGCTAAGCTCAATAATAATAATAATAAAAGATTAATAGCCTTAAAACTTGTAATTTTACAACTCGAAAGCACACTCTGCCTTGGAAAGAAAGCCAATAAAGCACACGCTCTATACACGCTACACTGACATCGCTTCGCCTCAATCAATTCAACGTGCTAGGGCAATCCCTCGCTCTGGTGCTTTAAGCACAGAAACATACGCCTTAGTCTACACTATTGTTGCCTTGGAATCTCTGAATAACAGGATGAGATTAACCATGTAATAAGATCATATCTCCCATTTCATGTTCTGTATAAAATCTTAATGCCGATGCACCAAATTTGGTATGCTGTATAATAAAAGGCAAATTTGTATAAAGTAGCTTATTTGTCGATGACACGTGTGCCTAAATGTTTACAAAAACGTTAAAACATCAGCACAAATAAAATTAAAAAAACATATACCCCTTTTGTGCCCAAACAAATTCAAGCATGTTATACATTTTCAGTTATCACATAAATTAATAATCAAATCAAACATGGCATAATCTTTCATTCATAACACATATCTATATAAATGGAATATAGATAAGGAATAGATTTTCGGTTCCTTATAGAACCCAACCCGTCCTTAGCGAAAAAGTACAAGTAATGTATAAATATTCCTGTGAGCTCTCATGTGTAAGAAGCAGATAATCAACACTCCTTGACTACAACAGATTAAAACAAATTAAAAATTTATAGCTCTTGGAGCAAACCAGAAAACTACCTAAGAAAGGTACTCTTGAACTAGTACAGGCGTGTGGTCAACAACATCTTGCCAACAAAATTTCAGTATTGACAACCTCCTTAGTTTTTTACATTGCTTCATCAAATCGGATAAAAAAAATTATTATCATAGATGAATAAAAATTGAAACTAGAATGCATTTTTTCTTCCTTCATTACTCTCACCTTTCACAAATGAAAATACTCTAGACCAGAAACAATTATCTGCCAGACCCTTGTTCATAGCCAGAACTAGAAACAAAAGAATTCACAAAAATGCATTTAACCTAAGAGATACTTAGCTTAGCAAAACTACAAGATCAACATGCATTTATATCTTGGGACATTAAAACAAAGTGTGAAGCAATTTCCCACCTCAGTTTATTACTTTCTTTTTACGTAATGAGTCTAATGACAAGAGAGTATTTTCTAAATCAGAAACAAGGTGACAACATTAATGAACAATGATGATGCTACCTTCTCAATAGCCAAAGGCTTAGGAGTAGTGCTCTTCGCCGTAGCGTTGACAGTAAATCTTTCCACCGTTTTCCGCTCCCTGGTGGGCCTGTCGCTTCCCGGCGTCTTAGGAGACGATAATTCAACCGCTTTCGATCCCTTTGTTACACTTTTCCTCTTATTCGTTCCCTCTGCTTCCTTTCCATCATCGTCTTCTTCCCCACTCTTTCCCTCTTCTACTTCCTCTTTCTCCCCTGCGTTGCCCCCTTCTTTTATCCCCGCCAATTCATCTCCACGTTCCTTCTCTGTAATTTCCTTCTGTTCTACCGCTTCTCCGGGTTCTCCAACTCCAGCATCTCCTGTAATTTGTTGCTTCTCTTCAACTTCAGTTGAGCCCATCTCCACCCCTTGCATGTCTCCATCTTTCGCCGTTTCCCTTTCCGAATTCATAAGAATTGCAGGATATATAATGATAACCCAAACCCTAATAAACAGTCCGCATATCTGTGTGTTCGTGCACTTAATTATGGGAATTTGAACAGCATTGATTTCAGTGGAGTGTTTACTGAAGAGTGCAGTAGGTGGAAATAAAATACTGAAAATTAGGGCAAAATATTGGGGTGAAAAGAAGAGTGCAATCACAGGGTTTACGGTTTTTTAGTCGTAGCAACCTGAGACAGTAGTGGAGAAATTTGCTCAAGGATAAGTCTAACCACCCACGTGTAAATTGTATGGTCCCCAATGAAATCTACACTTTATCAAGTTTAAATTTATTTTTATGTATGTATAGATAAATAAATATATTTATAGATATAGATTATGTAATTAATGATATATAAATTTAAATTTTAAATTATATAATTAAAACTCTACATATTAAATAAGGGGTTAAATGTAATATTACATGCTCTAATATTATTTACCAAACACCATATATAATAATTAATTTTAGATTTATACTACTAAAGAAACTCGTTTATTTATATTACCAAACCTATTTTCATTTGGTTTTGGTAAAGTAATTTTAGGGTAAAGGTTATTAAGGTCTTTTAATATGGAGAAGTATTTTCGTAAATACATGAATGTGGTTGCAGAGATTAAAAAGTTTGGTGTGGATTGCCTGACGTCTAAACTTTAAACATGTGAAAGATAAACTAAGAATAAAAAGGGAAATTCCACTGTTAAAACCTTGAGATTAAAATAAACAAGAAGAGAGATTGGGAATTCAATCACCAACCAGGGTATCAACGAAGAACAGATGAAGAGCGAGATGGCGTAGAAGGTATTCGCACACCCATTTAACTAGGGTTAGATCGAAACTGCCGACCAAGTATTTTGTGTCCTCCACCGGCGGGCGTATCCCTTCGTTTACGACTCAGTTGAGGAAGCAATTTAGGGTGGAAAATTTTAAAACTCAACATTTCCAGAAATACGCGTCTTACTGGAGGTAATTTCGTTTATGGTGTATCCTCATGTAATTTATTGCGACTGTTTACTCAGTCTTACTGATTTTATAAAATTTTTAATCTTTTTTCAATTTTTTTTTTCCTTTAGGGTAATTTTGGCGAACTTGTACTAAGCATACTCTTATAATTGATTAAAATCACATAAAAAAAATTTGATTAAAATCACACACAAAGTCAGCATTGATGAAGTAGTCCGTGTAAATGTCTGTTATCTTCTGTGTACTTGTCTCACGAAGAATAGTTGTATTATGAGGATTTTGTTGCTGCTCATATGCAAGTTCAGCTTGGAATATTGGTTATTTGTTGGGGAAAAATAGTGTAATTTGTGACTAAATAAAATACTTTCTGATTTGTTATAATTTCCAATATCATCATCATTCTCTATGTAGACCTGTGAGCCTTCTTAGAAGTTAGATGATCTCATTTTTTCTACTTCAGGTGATACAAGCACAAAAGTACGATGGAACAGCGTGCAATGTGAAAGAAAATGGATGGATACACCAAAATATATTTCATAATGTTAATTTGATAAATGTACACCCTTATAACGCCTCAAAGTAAACAAATAATCCAAGAGGTTAACCTTTATTTTAGGGTTAACTTAACCGTGCATCTGTTAAACCCCCAGACAGACCCATTACTGCAATTCTTTATTTCGGACTGAGCCCGTTTTGTCCTTCATCCATGGAAAAAACCACACAGGAATTGGAGCTCTACACCATTCCCAGCTACTCCAGTAAGCTCCTCGCCAAATGAAGATCTGTATCTGCGTCTACACTTCTTCTACTTTGTAATTTGTCCTAATCCAGATTTCTATTTTGTCTTTATGTTTAATTTCTCAAAAAAAGGTTGGTTTTCGTGGAATAACATTCATGAAGTGGAGAGATTTTCTCTGAGAGAGTTTTTCGACGGTACCTCAGTTACCAGAACACCAAGAATCTACAAAGAGTACAGGGATTTCATCATTTCAAAATACAGAGAAGACCCTTCGAGAAAATTGACTTTCACCGATGTTCGAAAGTCACTAGTAGGTGATGTTAGTGTTCTTTTTAAGGTATTCACTTTTTTGGAGAAATGGGGTCTTATTAATTTCAACGTTTCTGAAACTAATAATGAGAAAAGTAGTTATGATGGGAGTGCTAGGATGGAGAGTGAGCAGGAAGAAGAGAATTGGAGGGGTAGGGTGAAGGTGGAAGAAGGTGCTCCTCATGGGGTGAGAGTGGTGGCTGCCCCAAATTCAATGAAACCGATTGTGGCACCGCCCCCACCACCATCTGTGGCAGTAGATGGTGGTGGGGCTGTTGGGGAAGTTGGTGAGAGTGGGTTCAAGTGGCCACCATTGGCTTCCTATTCAGATGTTTATGGGGAGTTGATGCTACAGGAGAAGAAGAGAGGTGAGGTGTGTGGAAGTTGTAAAGAGATTTGTGATTCTGCTTACTACGAATACACAAAGGTAATGCGAACTTCCCCCGCTACTCATATAGCTTTGTAAATGCATTTAATTGTTAATTTTGCTAGTTTCGTGGCTGTTTTTATTTATTTATTTACTGGTTTCCTAGATGATTTTTGGTTGTTGAATTTTATATGATTTTTCAAACTGAAATGTAATCTGATTGTTGTTTTATGAAAGTACACCATGCCAATGGGGATAGATATCTGCAAGCTAAATGAAGAATATTTAGAATATGGTGTATTAGTTTCGAGCTAGTAGATTGTGGGTTCTGGCTTGCCCTAGAATAATCAGTCTACAAATTGCATTAAAAAAATGAGTATGGTGTATTATGGACATTTTTTAATATCAATGAAAAAGCTATTACCTGTGGATCTTGGCATTGCGATTGCTTATCTAAGATCTATGCCATAATGAAATGAAAAAGTTTGTGAAGTATATTATGAGAGAATGGCAACTTGTGCTTGCAACATAAACTAAATCTGGGATTACAGCTCTTACCTTAGTATCCACCTTACACAAAATCGAACAATTTTACTGTCTGGCACACACTAACATGCATTCCACATTAAAGAAAATAACCATGCTGCAAGTGGTCAATAGCCGTAGATGCATAGAAAAGATGCATGATAGTGTTAAAATTAATTTATTAAAACATTGTATTAAGACTATTATCCTATTGCTTTGCATGAGCAAAAGGTGCTCTCATATGCTTGGACCTGTGCCCTTCTTAACAGGGTACTACAGGTACGTAAAATGGATATGATAAGAAAGTAATGCAGACGAGAGAAAAAAAACAACATTTGAATGCTATTCATTTAAAGATTTAGGCTTAAAGTAGAATATTTGTTGCATACTTGGCAATTCAATACATTCTAGTATAGAGTAATATGTCTTATCTTTTCGGAAAATGCTGTATATTAGAATTCTGATCCCCTTGAGAAGATTTTTCTTTTGTATCCCTTGATGTATTTGTTGTGATCTTTCAAGAAGTTTTCACAATTTAAAATTTTTAGAGCAGTTGTTTATTAGTTCAGATTTTATAGATTTAGTTCTAGGCTACTGATGAAAATATTCTTATGGACAATTGAACCAGATCTTATTCAGTTGTAAGATATTTCTCTATTAGTCACTACCTAACGAAATGGATCAAGTTAACCACTTATTTTGATATTGTTTTGGTTCTAGCACCCTATATAGGATTGGGGTAAGATTATTGCGGTACTGTTTTCTTACCTGGTTAGTGGTTTCTTTTAAGGAAGTCTTTGTGCTTTCCTGTTAACTTTGCGGAATGGCAAAGATCTGTGAGCTTGAGCTCTATGTCAACACTGAAATGGGGCTATTGATATATATTTGGTTTATCAACGGTGTATGTGCTTTGTGATCAACAATCATGACTAATGTCATGTACATTGCACACACCTTGCCTTTCAAGCTACATTTTGCTATTATCTGTTATATCCAACCAAGTATTTTCCTATGCCTTCTAACAGTCACCACTCTCTTTCTTGACTTGAACCTTACATATTATTTTGAAACCCTCATGTTGACATTGGAATTTGGAAGTTCTAAGATTCAGGCTTTTTTAAACTGAACTATGATTTTAAAGTGTGTAGTAAGCTATAAACAGAATTTCCTATGATTTACAATCCATCTATTCTCTTGACTCCTCAGTTCTTTATACATTATGAATCCCGTACATGAAATATTGTAAAGTGTTTTTCTTAATTATGAGAAGTAATTTGAAATCTTCTTTAGGTGTTGAGTTCCATCTTCACATGTTTGTGCGTGTATGTTTGTTAATCTCATCTGACTTCTAACTTAAAGTTCAAGAATAATTTCTTTTTTTAAAATTGGAATTCAATTAATGATTCTGGAGATAGACATACCAGGGAAAATGTCCCATGTATAATGAGTCAATATATAAGAATAGTAACAATCTTTTAATATTTATGATAGTATCTGTTAAAGATATATGTTGATATTACTATACATCTTTGCTGTTAGAGAAACCAGAAATGAAATACAAAAATTGGTAATACATGGAGATCCACACATCTTCATTTTTTATTCAGCTATTTTCACCATGTTTTTTTTTTCAACCTTCCATGTATCAGGAAAGAAAATTCATTTTATGTGAAAAATGCTTCAAAAGTAGCAATTACGATAAGGATAAATCAGCAGATGATTTCAAGTTGAAAGATACTGTGAATCAGGCAGCTGTTTGGACAGAAGCTGAAACTCTACTACTTTTGGAATCTGTTTTAAAAAATGGAGATGACTGGGATCTTGTTACTAAGGATGTTCAGACAAAAAGCAAACTGGATTGTATATCAAAGCTTCTACAACTGCCATTTGGTGACCTTATGTTGGGGGCTGGGACTGGTAATAGAAAGAGTCGGTATTTGGATGTAATTGGTGACATTAATAATTCTAAGCAAGCAGAGGAAGCTTCTAATGAATCACAAGACAATGAGAAGGCTGGAGGAGGCCTGAGTTCTGGGGTTCAGAATAAGGATCAGCAAATTAGAGATGTGAAGAGTGAGAAGGCTGGAGACCTGAGTTCTGAGGTTCAGAATAAGGATCAGCATATTAGAGATGTGAAGAGTGAAGGGCCACCACAAAAAAGAGTGTGCATTGAACCACCTTCAGATGCTGGAAGTTCTTTGATGAAACAGGTTCTTCTTTCAATCCTGTTTTTGTTCGATTTATATATTTTTTTATTCCTTTATTATGCATCCATAATTATTCTTTAGTCATGTTGTTTAGGCTTTAGCATTTCTCAAATCTATATGCATGAAAAAAGGTAACTATCAACTTTACTAGATATGCTTAGATAGCCTACCAAACAACCTATAAGAATGGTTACCAACCGGGGCCTTAATGTTTATGCCTTCCGATGAATATGGAGTTTGTGTTGAAATTTTGTTCAAGGGTTTCAAAGGACAATATTGAACTGACTATATTAATGATTTCACTACTAGAAATTGCAAAATTATAAATGAACTAAAAAAACATGCACACACCCACTCACAGAGACACACCCGATTTGCATTTTGTCTAGTCTGCAACTACTACTGGTACTTCCACTGTTATTATGAGAATTATGTGAATCGTGCAGCATCCACCGGAGTTTTGTGTGCATCATGAAATCATCAAGTGCATATTTTTCCCCTCAATTTGGACTCTGAGCCATAGGTCTAATATTTCGTTTTGATTTAATTTGTACTTCTATGTCCTATTATCAAATTGAATTTGACATCTAGTCTACCAGGTTACTCGCATCTCCACTATGTTGGGCCCACATGTGGCAGCTTGTGCTGCTGATGCTGCTGTTACATCTCTTTGCTATGAGAATCATTGTTCAAAAGAACTATTCGATGACAATGATGATGCAATTTACATTGACTCAAAAGCCTCCCCTGAAGCCAGTAATGAGGAAAGGTATTCATCTAATTTCTTGTTGAACCTTACATCTTGTGTTTAGATGATTCAATTTCACTGAAGCTGTATTTACCTCTCTGACATATTTACCTTTCACTCGTAAGAGATGCTGATGCTGAAAATACAGTAGAAGATAAACAGCCTGATCAATCAGGTATAAAAGGTTAATTTTCATTTACTCCTCTTTTATTAGTGACCTTAACTAAGTTGTTCTTGTTCGCCCCTGATCATATGAATAGACTTGTCTTTAGACCTGCTCTGAATATATCATATTCCAATTTGAGCACAGAAACTCCAGGGATACCCTCTATGAAGAGTATTATACCCTTGAATTTGAGAACACGAGCTGCATCTGCAACGGCACTTGGTGTTGCTGCTGCCAATGCTAAGTTGTTGGCTGATCAAGAGGAGAGAGAGATTGGAGACTTGGTAGCTACTATGATTGAAGCTCAGGTCCTTTTCCTAATTCCTTAGCTTATTCAGATGATAAATCCTTAAATTCCCCCAGTTTTGTGCAAATTGCATAGCATGTAGTAGTTCACGGAATTCATGAAGTCTGTATGAATAGATATAAATGCCTTCACTTTAAAGCTTGAATGGACCATAACAAATTTGCCATAAATGGATATTTGATGATTCCATGTTGGCTGTTCGAAATGCAGGTCAAGAAATTGCAGCGTAAGCTGAAGTATTTCGAAGATCTGGAGCTAATTATGGAAAAAGAAGAAGTCCAACTCGAGGAACTCGAAGAATCTCTAGTTGCAGAACGACTGAATGTGTTGCGAAGAGTATTTACTGCTGGTGTATCCAAACCAAAAGACGACCATACCCCTACCCCAGTAAAGTATCAAACCGATTCTGTTCACTGAAACTTATTGAGACACTCGATCAACTTTTTCTGGATGATAATAGAATTAGGTCAATGTATCGGTATCCACGGACTGCGTTATAGTGCTGGGATGTGTTCACGAGTATCACAATTCCTCAAGCTACTCAAGTCTGTAAGTTCACTGATCTAAATTGGAACATTTAGTTTTACATGAAGAACAATAGTGATGTTCCTCGTGTGCTTACATATTGTTAAGTTTGGTGTTTTAGATGTCTTATGTGGTTCTAAGCCTTTGTTTCAAAATCAATTCATGCATGAATTATTATTCTTTAAACTGACATCCTTCTTATGTTGCAAACTTTTATTACATTGACCAGTTTTGTTTTTTTTTTTTTTTTTTTTAGAATTCTGTACTTGAAATCAGTTTAGCCAATTGAATAAAGCCCCGAGGATGGTTGAGTCAAATTATATATCCCGTAATATTTTGTGAAATTCAATTTTTAACATGTATTATACTCCATATTTTCAGTCCAATAACTTTTTAAACTTTAAATTTAGTCTAAATGTTAATTTTAATTATTTTTCTATAAATACAAATTGAATTTGATGAATTTAAGTACTGAAATTATAAAAATTAAAGGTGTGATTTTCAAAATTCCTAGAAAATTATTTGTCAATGCTTTAAACATTTCCCACCCATCCTACCCATCTACTGATATATAATTACATATTATTCCATCTCAATTTTCAAACAGTTGATCTTGTACGGATGACATCAACTGTGCTATAAGCTTATAACATAGATGAACTAGTTATCATAGTCGTGGTAAAATTGAAATCAACAAGAAAATGATTACATAATTAAGACAACAAAAACAGAATTTAAACAAAGACCATTGTTTACATAACAACAGCAACAGTTGCAGAATTTTTTTTGGCATAAAG
Source organism: Pogostemon cablin (assembly GCA_023678885.1). Lineage (NCBI taxonomy): Eukaryota > Viridiplantae > Streptophyta > Magnoliopsida > Lamiales > Lamiaceae > Pogostemon > Pogostemon cablin. The sequence continues at coordinate 7,644,409 of CM042961.1, forward strand.
TAAGGTAAACTGGAAAGCAAGGTAGCATGTGATGATCAGTTGGGCTTGATCTTTGGGGATCTAACAGAGTCTGGCCACAAGAAGTCTTTTACTCCCGGCAAGTCTATGATTTTCTTGCTTTTGGCTTCTGATGGAAGATCTCCTGGATCCGTCACCAGAAACCAGTAATTGAACCAGTCGACCGCATCAGGATATATCAACTTGATGAACAGGATCCACCCGACCCAAGGGGGCCATGTCAGATACCTGTCTCCACGGCATGCACTGTTCACGATCGCCTTTGCACATCGTCCGACCAACTCCATTGGAACAGCCGACATTACAACCTGCAATACTCTCAAAGAGTTAGTGTTAAATTACCACCTTGTCTAAGTGAAAGCACTCTAACATGCCTCATATCATGAAGAGGGGTCAACTTGAGCAACCTTTATTAAGTTGTAGCTTAAATGACTATCTTATTTAAAAATTTAAACTAATGTGTATCATTTAGTATTTCAATCAACAAGCATTCATATATACGAATCAAGTTGATATATATCTTACGTCGCGCATCTCCTGGTCCACAACTATATTCCCATCCTTGTTAAGGAATTTGCCCTTGGTGATCTCAGACTCGATCAATCCTGGGGTGACTAACGTGATCCCTATGTCGGATCCAAACTCGACCCTCAGTGTTTCGATGAAGCTCACCACCGCAGCTTTACTTGCCTGTAACAAGGTGCATTGCATAGACGATTTGATTATATAAGATGATCATAAACCAAAGGAGCTAGCTAATGAAGATGATCAGACATTATAGAAGCTCAGCCTTGGTGCATTCAACCTACTGGCTGCAGATGCAACCACTACAAGCCTCCCTTTAGTCATCCTCAAGTAAGGAGCACCAAAATAAGTTGCATAAACTACGCCCCAGAAGTTTATATCCTACACATATACACCACAAAATAAACTCTGGGTTATAAACACATATATATATACAAGGAGAAAAACCCATATTTTTACTAGGGAAAGTGTACTATTGATTCCGTACGAAGTGTTCGTTTACAAAAAAAGATCCCACAGTTTCAAATTAGTTCCAAACGTTCCATTTTTTATCGCACTCATTAGAATTTTTTCAATGAAAAAAGTTGCATTTTTATCCCATATTAGAGGTATTAGGACAAAAAATGCTATTTTTTAGATCAATTGAAACTATGTGATCTTTTTTGTAATTAGTTTCACAAATTTTACTATCATCCCAATTAAGTTAGCCTTAAATATTTTGAACAAGTTGAATGATGAGTAGATCAGGTTGATTACCATTGCAGGTGAGAAATTGGTGACGTCACGTGTGTCTTCAAGCAAACAAACTGGAGTGATACCAGCAGTTATCACCAGATGATCCACTGAGTCAACAAAACACACAAAAACCAAATTAGAAATCACAATCCAAGAAGATTATACTACCCACAATGTATACATGCAAGTGAGTTTAATTGATGGTAAATTAGAGGATGCGACTCAAGGGGATTCATTGTCACAATGGGGTTGCAAGGGGTCAAATCCATGCCAAAGACAGTTTCGAACCCCACCCTGCGGCTATCAGTTCTAATTTTCACCCTCCCCTCGACCACTTGAGAATAGCAAGAGGAGTTGATATAAAAACAGAGTTGCATGCAGAGTGTAGAAATACAAACATTTTGTGGTGGTGTTAATTAATTTGGATATGATCAAAGAAATAGACTTACATCTCCCAAATTGGTTAATGGCTTCTTGAATCAATCTCCTGCAATCTTCAACTTTGGAGACATCGGTGGGTAGGGCTATGGCCCGAGGAGACCCAATCATATAAGCCCTTTCTGCCACCTGGCGCAGTGCGTTGTATCTACGCGCCCCGATCACCAAGAACGCGCCCTTCTTTGCATACTCATATGCTAAGTGCTGTATTCACCCAAAATTACCATTTTAGACATGCTGAATATGAAATCTTTTTTGAAACCAAATCTAAAGAGAAGACATTAATTGTTGCATCGTTGCTTTACCATGGATATATCAAATTACTGTATAATTCAATAAACACATTAAATACTAACATCTGTTATTTCCATTCTAAAAGAATATTATGATATGAATACTACCAACCTCTCCTATTCCAGAAGAAGCTCCGGCAATGACAACCACCTTTCCGGCTAAGTTTTCAGCGAAAATGGAGCACCAAATGTAGCTGAGAAATTTGAAGCAAAGGTAGGCTGGAAGGAAAAAGATGAATGTGGTGGTGGAAATAAGAGGTGCGAAAATGTTAAGTACTCCATGAACAAAATCCATGAACTTAAATGTAGGGTTGATTCAAATTGTTTTGGATGGAAATGTTACATATATAATTAGGACTTTGTTGATGTTTTAATATTATGAGATCGGATATTAAAAGGATATGTGCATGTAAAGGAATTACACACGTTACTATTTTTAACAGCTAACACGTATGTTATTGCACTTGTAGTAGTTATTTATTTGTCATTTCTACATTTTGCACCGCATTCTACTCTTTTAATGTATTTTGACAGTTTTGGAACACCGAAAAATTACATAATGTATGTTACGTGTCAGGCATGCACGTATATTTGTACTAGTTTTCTATACATATGTAACGAGAATATGTTGATGGATCAGATTTCAATGTTGAAAGATGACCACGTATCTTGTTTACTTCGACGCATGGTGGAAGATGATACATAATTTTTTTTTACTCTAACATCTAACGCATGAGTGAAAAATGACACGTACATTTTCTTATTTTATTATTATAATGCATGGGTGAAAAATGACACGTATATTTTAATAGAGGACACATATTATCAATATTTTTACTCAAGTCATATTTGTTTTGTTATATTATATATATATATATATATATATATACACGAAATAATGTAGAATAATTTAATTAATTAAATTAAATATTGTTTACCATCATCTCAAAATTGGTTATACCTCTTTCTTTTTTCCTTTTTTCAAATTGATATGTGATGTCAATATTTCTAATATTTATGTTGATATAACTATAATGATAGTGGTTACCACTTATTAGTAAGTAGAATGATATCAAATCTCATGCTTTCCAAAAATTTATAGTACATATTGCTCCTACTCTAATATAAAAATTTATATCTTTAATTTTTTTTTGGAATTTTTTTTTATTTTTTTAAACAAACATTTATAATGAAAAAATTACTATACCCTTATTAATTAAAATAAAATATATATTTTTTAAAACTATATGTTATACACTTTACGTATTATGCACTTCAAAACACAGAACACTAACTCTAATAAGTATATAAATTCAAAACACAGAACACTAACTCTAATAAGTATATAAATCGTGATAGCGGAAAATACTCAAATAATAGAAAGAGTTCGTATTTAGTTATAGCTTTTTATTAGGGAGGTTATACTTTTCTTTTAAAATATTATCATATTTCATTAATATTATAAATTGTTCATGGAATAATTCACAATATCGTTGCCACATTTCATCAATTGAGAATCACTTTTTATATCACATTTTATAAATTTATAATATTTGAACTAAAAATAAATTAAATGAATAATACTCCCTCCGGCCATTGTTAATGTATTCATTTGTTTTTTGCACGTGGATTAAGGAGTATTATTATTTATGTATAGTGGGTGGTTGTATTAGTGGAGGGTGTGGGTTCCATATTTTAATTGTATTAATGAGAGTGTGGGTCTCATATGTCTAAAATGGGAAATGGATAGATTGAGAGTGGACGGCCCAAAATAGTACAATTGATAGATTAACAGTGGACGGAGGGAGTAAAATTTAAATTATTACATTTTTATAAAATAAAAAGTATAAATTAAATAAGAAAAAAAGAGTTAAAAAGAATATACTCCCTCAATATTTAAACTAAAAAATATAAAATTTAAATTATTACATTTTTAAAAAATAAAAAGTATAAATTAAATAAGAAAAAAAAGAGTTAAAAAGAATATACTCCCTCAATATTTAAACTAAAAAATAAATTAAATGAATAATAAAATTTAAATTATTACATTTTTAAAAAATAAAAAGTATAAATTACATAAGAAAAAAGGAGTTAAAAGAATATACTCCATTTGCACGTGGATTAAGGAGTATTATTATTTAATGTAAAGTAGTGGGTAGTTGTATTAGTGGGAGTGTGGGCTCATATTTTAAATATATTAGAGGGTATGTGTAAGTCTCATGTGTGTAAAAAAAATGAGACTATTTGGGTGGGAAGCCCAAAATGAAAAAAAAATCTCTCTTTGGAGGGGACTATTTTAATTGTACTCCCTCCGTCCCGTGTTAACGTTGACGTTTGTTTTTGCACGGAGATTAAGAGATATAGTATTTTAATGTATAGTAAGATTAGAGAAATAACATTCAATGTAAAATGGGTGTAAAATGGGTAGTTGCACGTATTAGTGTTGTGTGTGGGTTCTACATGAAATAAGTAATTGTTTTGTGTGGGCCCAAGTTGACAAAAAAAGAAAATATAAACCTTAACATGTGATAATCCAAAATGAAAAATGTAAACTTTAACGCGGGATGGATGGAATATATATATATATATATATATATATATATATATATATATATATATATATATATATATATATATATATATATACCGATCCCTTTAAAATAATTTACTTACATCAATGAATAATCTTTGCCTAATTTAATATTTTATCTTTTTAATTCATGTGTTATTTTTCCAATAAAATCTAGTAAAATATAAATATTCTTTTAATCCATAATTATTTTAAAATAAATTATCTAGTTCTTTTAAAATATTCTATTCAATCAACCCGTAGACTTAAATCATTCTCCACTACTACAACCTGTGAACATAAAATTTAGTTCAAACACCACCATTAATCCTACTGCTAATCACATATTATTGATCAGATTATTAGTTAAAATGTTAAATAATATTGAATCAGATAGTTTGTGTGATGTTCTCGGGTAGTACTCGTTATCATCAGTTGTTCTGTCCTACATGTAATTGATAGCAAGCCTTACGTTTTTTATAAATTTTCGGAGTGGAGTGCACCCATTCCGTGAAATTTGTGGTTAACGTGGCGGTTGTCGCGTTCTGTCTACGGTCAGGGCGTGATATTGTGGGTGACCTAAAGACAACTAATTAAGATACTTAAAGACAACCAATTAAAATATTATGTAACCGCTTATATTCCTCACAACACAAATAGAAAATAAAGGATTGAAAAATTAAAAAGAAGTTGAAACACATATCAACAGTCCATTGAGATTCCAATTATTTAAACTTGCTGGTTTCAAGAAACTACACCAGCATTAACCCTACTATATATAATATCCACACAAGCCCTCACTCACTATGAACATTCACTCTCTCTTGGGCTCTGCCGTTTCGGGGTAAAGCATGTATTTGGCTCCCGTGTAGTCCACGAGCTTCTTGCTGAGAGCCTCCGACGATGGCTCCCCCGGTCGAGAAATGTACAACACTCGGTATAACATCTCCATCACTTCAGGGCACAACATCTTGAACAAGTAAGTCACCTTGAACCACTTTGGCTCCGTCACATATCTTTCGCCACGGATCGCTCCCCTCACGATCGCCTTCGCACAGTTTTCCGCCCTTTGTACTGGGATCATGCTTACTTGTACCTACCATTTACATTTTATACTCTTAATTACTTCAAAATCTTCATCAAATACGCATAACATACTTTACACTATTTATTACTATTTTAAATTACTACATTACCCTCGTAAAAGTCATAAAGTTTGTAGAAAATTAATTTAGAGGGATGAAAGAAAACTTACATCTCTCATGTCATGATCAACTTCAAGTCTACCTGCCTTGTTTAAAAATTTGCCTTGGGTGAGCTCGGACTCGATGAATCCAGGAGTCACTAGAGTTATCCCTATGTCGGGTCCGAATTCCACCCTCAACGTCTCGAAAAATTGTGCTATTGCTGCTTTGCTTGCCTGTTTAATCACCATCAACAATAATTTCAATATATGCATATGAAAATATATATATATATATATATATGTATCAACAAACTTCAAGCAGATATAGTTGTTATATAAATGTGAAGTTTTTACATTGTAAAAGCTCATTCTTGGTGCAGGCAACCACGAAGCTGACGAAGAAAGCACGACAATCCGGCCTCTGCTGTGTCTGAGGTATGGCGCAGCAAATCGGGTCATGTATACGGAGCCCCAAAAATTGATATCCTGCTCCAAATTTGGATGGATTAATTATATATAGCTATTGAGATTCTGTTTTCATTAATATTGTGCATGCTTGTGGTTAAATTAAATGAGCTATGATCTGTAATGGAGACCAAAATATCTCTCTAGCTAATAGCATAAGACAGAGACAACCATGATTTCATCATATATATAATGCAACAATTCTTTTTCCAATCATATGAGCAAATAAATTAAGATTCACTAGTATATAATATGAAGATGTTAATAAGCACAAAATTTAATCTTACATCATTCATACATTCAATCTTTTATCAAGGTGATGTGAAAAAGCAATGTCAAACACACATTACTCAATCTGAAAAAGTGAAAGAGTGATTCATGTTCAATTATAAATTATTTCATGGATAGCATGTTCAATTATAAATTATTTCATGGATAGCGACATAGCGTTATTGCCACCGAAGAATACCAAAGGCGCTCGAGTATCTTAATATCTCACTCTAATGATGGCAAAAGCTCCTGCGCCCCCGGGGACACGGAGGGATACTACGTGTCCCATGTGAACACAGCCCTCCACCTCCAATTCTATTTAAACCTATGTATTGCTAGGGGTTTAAATTGCAAAGGGACATGGAAATTGCAAAGGCGCACGGAATGTGTTCCGTGCGCCCGAGTGCACAGAAGCCTCACTCCATAATGATTTCAGAAACTTTAATGTACTTAATATAAATCCAAAATAAATACACCTAAATTTCAATTTTAATTTAAAATTCTCATCCACCTAATTATTCATTCAGACGGCAAAATATGAAAAACACTTCACACATACTAAAATGTGAATATATACCTTTTTATATCTATTAGTTTGTTACTAAATAGTATTTCACAACCATGTCTTTCAATATATAATATATATATTTTGCGAAAATGTTTTTGCACTTTCTATTCTCATAGCACATAATTATTTGACCGCGTAAAAAATGAAATGCTACACCAATTCAATAACTTTATTTTTATATTTCTTTGTGAAAATGTTTTTCCACATTACATTTTCATAAATACTTCTAACTTTCACCACAAAATAATAATAATAATAATAATACACAAATTCAATAACCTCGCAATGTAATTTAATTAAAAAAATATCACTTCTAAGTTCTAAGATATAATATAAATACTTTAATATTTATATATCCCCTTCACATCGGATGTCCACGGATAACACACTCAAGAGTGGGAACCTACACGCAGTTCACCACTCTAGATGAGAACCCCTGGACCCACCATAGTGAAACCCCTTCGCGACTCATCAGGCCAAATTGTTTGACATATAGTCCAAATTATTAGACATATGTTGTGCCTAAGGATGTTAAATGGGCTAATCTTACGAGGCTTTGGATTAAAAGACCTGTTTAAACTAACTATATTAAAAGATGAAACTAACTCTTAAGGCTTTGGATTAAAAGACCTTGTTTAAACTAGCTATTAAAAGATGAATCTAACTCTAATTCTAATAGATTTCGAGCAAAATGGACCAACCATACAGGGTATACATAATACAATAAGAACTACAAAAAGTTATAAATATGAATTTCAAATTTAAATTAACAATATATAACACAATAAATATAAAATTTATTCACCAGTTCTTTAGAATTTAAAGTGAGTACTAATGCATGAAAAAAAAAATTATTAGAGAGTACTGTCATTTTGGGTGGAATTTATGATTATTAAAATTAATTAATTTGTATTATAATTATTTTTGTGACACAGATAATGTTGTCTGTGGAGCCATTAATGTGGATATCATAACACTTTATTTATTATCCACTTCTACACCTAAAAATGGATAAAATTGATCATTTTTATTTTATTTTATTTTATTTTATATTATATTATAGTACTATATGAAGTATCTTATACTTAAAAAAAAATTCACCCCTTAAAGAAAATCACTTTTTTTTAGGGTGGGTCTCTTGTACACAAACAACATTTTTTAAAGGTTACGCACTTTAATTAGTAAGGCTGCAACATTTTATTATAAAAGGTATACACTTTTATTAATTTTTTTTTCAGGAAATAAAAGCTACACGCCCTTCTACTGAAGGGTATGTCATATACAAATATGAAAGGATATCTGGATGCACAGTAACCCCGATGCACCCAAGTTGTAGCCTTTTTTTCATGTATACCATTAATTACTTTATACATGTATACCCTCCAAAATAAACAAACTAAGCAAAAAGATAACTTTTCTTAAACATGAAAGAGTAAACGGGAAGCGAGAAAAAGAGAGGGAGTATTTTCGTTTCAGAATACAAAGAAATAAAATTGGAAGACTCGAGATCAATATTATAAATCCTGAAAAAAATAAAGGTATCTTGATGGGTGAAGAAGAAAAAAGTTAGTATGATACCATAATTGCTCGAAAATCAGTAATATCTTCAACTTCTTCCAGCATAGCATCTGAAGTAATCCCAGCATTATTTACCAGATGATCCACTGCAGTGCAGTCCACATAGAAATTAATTACAAATAGTGAAAAATTAATCATAAGAAATGAATGAAATAAATAATCTCACATCTGCCAAAATGATTCATAGTCTGATCGACCACCTTCCGGCAGTCCTCCACCTTGGACACGTCAGCACGTACCACCAGGACGTCCGGCGATCCCAGGTAACGCGCCGTCTCCGCTACATCCTGGAGGCTCCTCTCTCTCCTCGCCGCGAGTACCAAACACGCTCCTCTCTTAGCGTACTCATACGCAAGACTCTAAAATAGAAATTCAACAAAATAATACTCCAATGTTTTACACTAGTATACATGCAAGTGCATTAATTATACTTACTTCTCCAATGCCGGAGGAGGCGCCGGTGATGAGGACAACTTTTCCGGCGACATCCTCGCCGAAGAGTGTGCCCAAAACAGAGAGGAAGAATCTGAGGAAGTAGAAAGGTGGAAAACAGAGCAGGAGAGAGAAGAAGGCGAAGGGGGGAGCAGTGAAGTTGAGAAAGGTGTGGATGAGTTCAATCATGGCTGTAGATCAGTTGTTTGTTTTGGGTGATGATGAAGAATCTGCATACATACATACATACATATATATCTATATCTATACGGTGGTGGTAGAGAGAGATGAAGGGAGTATGGGTGGCATATTTGCATGGATAGAAGATGACACGTATTGGGGGTGCTGACATGTACCATTTCTTTCCAACTCAATCTCTTCACGTAATTTCTGCTGCTATCCTACAAATATATTGTCTTTTTTTAAGGATTTCAACCATCTGGCCACCGCTTCAAATGTACTATCTCCATTCCAAGTTCATTGCCACTGTATCTAAAATACTCCTTGCGTCTCTCTCTTCATTGGTACTGTTTGGGCTTGCCCAATTATTTATTGGCCCAAAATTAGAATTAACAGAAGCCCATGTTAATATAGAAATGAATATTAATTGTTTTAATGGCCCAGATTAAATGGGTTAATTAAAAGAAAATTACATTTTCACAATGTAATTGGCCCAATAAATAAACCACGCGCTGTTCCTTACAATAAATAAGTTTATTTATTAATTTATTGATTGGATAATTAATCAAATTTCATCTCGCAAATATGAGAATTGAGATCCGCTTTTAATTTAGTGAAAATAATAATCTTTTGAAATGGAAATAAAGTCCTTAAAAAAAACATATAAATCAAAAGAACTTGATTCAGGCATCAGTAACATTAACATACAAAGAGTCTCGACCGAGAGCACAGAAAATTGCTCATAAGCAAGTCACAGACTCGCATGAAAAAAAAAAAAATGAAAACAAAGATTAAACTTATGTTGAGAATCAAAATTAAAAAATTAATAGAGCAAAATCCCAAACATAGAAAAGATACAAGACTAAAAAAAATTATTTTTTTAAAGAAGAAAAAAAGCACACATGCACTAACGCAGATCTTAAATTAGCTATAAGTTGGAGTCAATATTTTTATAACAGAATCAGAAATCAAATTAGTGGTGACAACAATTCGAGATTCAATCAAAAAATATTTTCATATTTTATAAAAGAGTTGATATTCGGTGCACTCATATGTGTATAATTTTTTATTCTATATTATATACATGTTTTTTAATAATTGTATACTTTTTTCACACTTAATTTTCATTAAAAAACTAACATTCATATGTGTATAACTTTTTATTCAATAGTATATTACATGTTTTTTAATATTTGTATATTTTTTTACACTCAATTTTTCATTAAAAACCTAACAAACAAAGTGTATATATTTTTATTCATAATTGTATACGTTCCTGAAAGTGGGTGCACTGTATCCTGTGGTGCACCTAGGTGCACAGTAGTATTAACCTTTAAAGAATGTAGGTCTTGCATAACACCCATCTCACATAATTCATTTTACATTTTTTAAAATAATTTTCACTTTCACTATAAATATTAAGGAGTATTATTTTATTTATCACTTTCGCTATAAAAATATTACTCCCTCAATTCCATAATAAATTTCACTGTTACTGTAGACACGAAGTTTAAGAAAGATTGGTCAACTTTATTGACTTTTGGAGGGTATTGAAGTATTTTTATATTATAAATAAATTATAAAGTATGTTATGTGTGTTAGGTGTGAGTGGTAAATTTGTAATTACGGTGAACTTTTAGGGGTGAGGATTAATGTGATATTTCTTTTTTTGGGTGATAGAGTTTAATGTGGGACGGATAAAAATGGACAGTGTGAAATTTATTATGTGATGGAAGGAGTATTATTTTTGCTATAAAATATTACTTCTAGTTTATAGTATTTTTATTTAATATTATAATTCATAATTTAAATATTATATTCTAAAATATACAAAAGTAGAAGAGAAATATACTACATAAAAAACAGTAACAAAAAAAAACAGGTTGAAAAAATTAAAATTAATCAACCTGGTTTAATAAAAAAATCCTTTTTTGTTTCGAATAAGTTCTGGCTTCGCAGTTCAACTTGTTGAAGGTCTGGTTTTAACATCATTGGTTCAGGTAATCAATTTTTGAATTAAAAAAAAATTCTAACTACAATTTCATTAAATAAATTTTTTTACAAAGGAATAATATATTCCGATAAAGGTTTTGACAGCCAATCATCATCTAAATCCGGTATAATATCGTTCATAGTATTAACTAAATCTTGAATTTCAAATAACTCAGGAACATAGGCGTCAGCAATTTGCTCGAATTTTTTCTCGAATGTCCCTTCTCTTATCCCTTTGATGTTCAAATCTGGTTTAATCAAATCATCCTGAAACTTGATTGCTTGAAATTTGGATGAAAAATCTTGATTGAAAAATATAACTTTATCATATGATCTACGACTTCTTGGCTTCCTTGATATTTTCTCGAACAAAGGAATTTTGAACGAATTACGTTGTTCCAAAGATAAAACTCTATTATGCCTTCTTGAATTCCTAGTGACTCTCTTAAGCATGTTGATTATTTGTGTATATATAAAGTGAAAGATGTCTATTATTTCGTATAGACCTAGTAAAGTTTATACTTTATATTATATTATGTATGTGGGAGTTTATAAAAACGCCGATTAATTCTAATCGTATTAGGAAATTAATTATTTGTATATATTTTAGATTGATATATATGGAAATCAAATCTCAATTCATAGTTATTTATGCCGACGATATCTATTACGTATCTATGCATATATTTATTGCCAATGATTGTGTGCTTAAGTAGTAAAAAGTGAAATTTTAATAAAAAATAATAGTGGCAGTGGGTAATAAATAAGAGTGTATATTAGGTGCACCCGGGTGCACCCTTGCACCCATATTTGTATAACTTTTTATTCTATTTTGTATACATGTTATTCTCTTTTGTATACGTGTTTTGTAATAATTGTATACTTTTTTCACACTAAGTTTTTCATTAAAAAAACAAGCATTCATATGTGTATAACTTTTATTCAATAGTGTATACATGTATTTTAATAATTGTACATTTTTTTACACTAAATTTTTTATTAAAAAAATTAACAATTAAATTGTATACATTTTTACTCATAATTGTATATGTTTTTGCTTATATTTGTACGTGGGTGCACACTATATTTAGCCAATAAATAATTCTTAATATAAATAAAAAATTATGACAACCTCAATAAAAAAAATATATACACTAATATTCCCACTTTCAATGCTTACATCTTTCCGTAAGTTGATTAAAAAATATATTTTTAATATTTAATATAAAATAGATAAATGTATTAGTATGAAATATGATACTATGATGATATATTAATGAGAGCGACTAGGGTGAGATCAGTTCCATAAAATTTTGGTGGAACCGGATCTCACCAACATGAAATGGGTTAAAAAATAATTCACGTGTTATCATCTTTGATTCCAAAATTAAACATGCCAAATCCCTCAAAATACGCTACTTCTTTCCATTCCAATTTCCCAAAATTGAATCCTCACATACGCTGCTCTCCTTTCTTCTCAATGCTCCACCAGTTTTGCCAGCATTTTCTCTCTCCCTCCCCCTCTCCCCTCTCCCCTCTCCCCTCTTACTCTTTCCACCATCCACCGCAGCCCCGTCTCTACCGCAGTGAGAATGGTGATAAGAAAGCGGCGACGGTGACGGCGATGGCACCCATTGCAGCTCCGGCGGGGAGCACAACCCCTAATTCGGCGACGCAGATGCTGAGGGAGTTCTCGTTGGAGATATTCGATAAGAGGGATCTTCAGTTCATGGCGGCGGATTCCGGCGGCGATCCGGCAAAACCCTAGGGAGATTGGTTGAAATTAGATTAGGGTTTTAGGGTAGAGATTTTTGAAGGGGATTTTTCCTTTTCTTGACATGATTGATTTTTTTTTTCCTAGTGCTTTTCCTTAAAATCTCCTTTTTCTTTAATTTGTGATGATGCCAGAATTTGTATATAACCTTATTCTTGGTTTAAGACTCCCCCTTTGAAACTAGATTTGAATTTGCTAACAATTTGTGATGTTTGGAATGTGGAGTAGTAATTATTTGTTAACGTTCTGCATTTGGAATTTCTCAAATTAAATACGGTATTTCTCATGAAAGCTTTTTCTTTTCTAATGAAATTTTTATATGTTGAATTGAGTTTTGATGTTTTGAGAGATTAAAAAGAAAGAGGAAATGTTATCTGTTGATGTGATAGTTTTATAGCACAAAGTGGCTTGTGTTGATGTCTTGGACCTAAATTTAAACACCAATGATCGAATAGAAAGTCCATGTTTAGAAACTTGGGGAATGCTTTTTCATTCCTCTTCATTTAATTCTAGATATTTATTCACTTTTAATGATACAGAAATTCTACCGTTTTAAAAATTGTGAATATGAAATTATAGAGTAACCCAAATTATTAAAAAAAAGTAACTCATAGAATAATATTTTATTCTAAAATCCGAATATGAAATTAAAGAGTAATCCAAATTATTATAAAGAGTAACCCAATTAATAAGAAAGAGTAATCCAATTAATAACAATATTTTATTTTCTGAAGTGCGAATATATAAAATTAAAGAGTAACCCTAATTATTAAAAAGAGTAACCCAATTAATAGAATAGATTTTATTTTTTGAAATACAAATATAAAATTAAAGAGTAACCATAATTATTAAAAAGAGTAACTCAATTAATATAATAGAGTAATCCAAATAGAACAATATTTTATTTATTGAAATCCGAATATGACATTAAAAAGTAATCAAAATTATTATAGAGAATTAATAAAAAATAGTAACTTAAAACATGTTAAGAGAACATATTTTGCTAGGCCGCGGCTATTCGCACCCACCATTTTACTTCCATACACCCCCTTGAATTTTAAATTAATAAATACATATAGTAAATTACGAAAATAACCTTTTGATATACACACATTTAATTTAATACAAAATTATTTCTAAAACAATATACACACATCACATTCACATCACATTAACATACACACACCAAACACTTTAACAATAATACACACACATCACATTCACATTAAACATTTGAAAAACAACACAAACCTCACACCCACTCCACTCACTTCTTCTTCCACATCTCTTCCTCCAAAACCCTAGATTTTCTCCCCCATCATTCAATACTCACATTTGGTCATATGATCAACATGACGGAAGAAGAAACACCTAAGGACGTAAAGGTATGTATATTTACATGTTTAGACCGATTAAAATGTTGTTTTTCGCGTTTTATTTTTTTCCCGTCGCTGTTTTTTTCGACCAACCAGAGTCGAAAATTTTTAATTTGTTCGACCAACATTGGTCGAAATTTTGTGGTAATTTCGACCAGAGGTGGTCGAAATTTTTTATTTCTGTCGACCACTCTTGGTCGAAATTTCTTAATTAATTCGATCATATATGGTCGAAATTTAGAAAATATTTCGACCATAAATGGCCAATTTTTTTAAATAAATTCGACTACCCTTAGGCGAACAGTGTGTATTTTTCCAGCACTTTACTTGTTTTCTTATTTTAACCCCTTTATTTTGTACACAGGAATCATTTTCTTCTACTAAATGTAGTGCCATCTTATTGGGGAATGAGCTTAGTACAAATGTTTGTATGGTTGAGGATTACACGGACTTATTTGAAACTCATCAATGGTTTGATACAAGAGAGAATTTGATAAAATGGGCGCGAAATATTGGTTTAGATAATCAGATGGTGGTTGTAGTGAAACGCTCTGACAATGGTGGAGGAGGAGGCATGTGAAATGGCATGTGAAATGTATTTGTCTCCGGATGCCATCTCTCAACAAACGCAAGAATGAGATTCTTGTTTGGTTTGCGGTAGGAGATTTGCCTCACCTTGCAAAATCCAGCCCTACGGAATAAGCTTCTGAAATTGCGAGTTGATGCATCTTCCGCATAGCTCCACTGAAGCATTTTATTCACATGGCTGTGCACTTTAATAACCGGTCTTTCCCGGCCATATTCCCATATTTCGTGTGCCACGTGTTTCTGAAAATTGACCAACACATCAGCATCTGGATCATGATCGCTTTCACTTGCATAATCATAACCCGGAGTTGAAGCCTCGCCACCCTCACTTGAGGCCTCGCCACCCTCACTTGAGGCCTCACCACCCTCACCATCCTGGCTTTCATCTTCGCCACCATAACTTTCATAATCACTTAGTTGTTGGTCATGAATGGGTTGAGGTTGTGCTTCTAGCTCGTTGTGATGCATTGGCTCGGGAAGAGGAATTGGTTGTGGTTGTGGTTGTGGAGCATCTTCAGCCAATGCATCATTATCATCCCTCATCCCTCTTCGTCTATTGGATGCTGTAGGAGGATTACGTCGGCGATATCTATCTGCGAAAAATAATTAAAATGATGCTCAACAACATATATGTGATAACGCATACCTAATGAAACTAGCATGCTCAAACTACTATACTGTATACAACAATCAAATATACAACAACGTACTATTACAATATAAACATGCCCAACCAAATAAACCATATAGGTGATAATTAGGGATAGTAAATACACTATAAACTCAAAATAGACACTGTTCGTGTTGGATTGTATACTAAAAGTCTAGCTTTTTCTATGAACAATGTTATAACAATTAATTTGAAATGAGAATCATATGATCAAATGATTGCATCTTATAATTTATTTATATGTTCGATGCAATAGTCCACTTACTTTATACTGTAGATAATATGTTGTGCGACAACACGCAGAAGATCATATTATCGGTTTCCTTATAAAGTATAAACAGATGCTCACAACCGAGATAGACGGGGACTCTCTATTGGGATGGTTGTAGTGTGTTTTGGTATTAGCTTGTCTTGGCTATAGAATCACATTAGTGCACTTGTGTGTATTGAGCAGGACCGCTTGAGATCGTTCGACTTATACTGACTTATAGGAGAACTTGATCTCAGTTATTATGGAAGTTCGTGCTCTTAATCCCTATACAATAACCTCGACACGTAGGGCAGTATGTATTTCTTTGATTCATCAATGGGTGAGATTTACATGTTATTAAATCAACAAACTCGATGAGTTGGGAAGTAGTGCTGTCTCTATGGTGTGCTGTTGATTGTAGAAGGAATCCGTGTCCGTCATAGGTTGATGATGTCCCCTTGAGGAGCTCATAAGGATTATCATGTAAACCCTGCAGGTGGAATTTATTCCGGCATGATAATGAGGTTGAGTGGTACTACTCTTGGATGAGATATTAATTAATTGAGTTGTCAGTAACTTAAATTAATTAATGGACATTGTATATCTTAAACATGGGGAGACTAACGGGCTCATAATAAGAAGGAGCCCAAAACGTAATTTTGGGATTGGTACGGTAGTGCAGTAATAATATTTTAGTGGAATATATTATTATTATTGGACTTAAGTATAAGCTTTGGGCTAAGCTTGGATACTTAAGCCCAATGGAGGCCCAACCCAATTTCTCCTCCTGGTCCCTGCTGTAGCCCATGTATATAAGTCACCTCAATTTGTTCTAAACCTAACTCTGCGCCTAACATACGAGAGAGAGAGTGAACAGCAGATTGAGTAGGTCTCGTAGATCGTCGCCCACACGACGTCGAGATCGGACTTGGGACATACAGCAGAAGACCGGAAGGTCGTTTGCTGCTGCAGTTCGTCATGTTCCAAAATTCATATAAAATCGTACAGTTCTTCGATTTTAATGTATTATATACTGATGGAAAGCCGTCGAAGAGAGGATCGTCTGAGCACAAAGATCACTTAATTCCGACATCAGAAGAGGAACTTATGGCTATTCTCGTGGGACTGCGCAGACTGCCAGCGAGAATTCAACCTCTACATCAACCCTTGGTGAAAGGTAATGCGTTTCATGTTTACTTGCTTCCGCTGTGATATGATAGAAACGCATGATATTCTAACGGGTCACGTTAACCAAACGATCGAGCGCCAACAGTTCGACCATAAGTGGATGAAACTTGGCAAACTTTTCGACCACCAGTGGACGCAATATATCATTCTGTTCGACCATAAGTGGTCGAAATTTCCTAACTTTTTCGACCACAAGTGGTCGAAATTTCCTAATGTTTTCGACCATGAGTGGACGAAATTTCCTCACGTTTTCGACCAAGAATGGTCGAAAATTTCACTCTCATTCGACCATCTATGGTCGAAATTTCATGTTTCCGTCGACCATTGATGGTCGAACAGACCCTAAAATGGCGACGAACCAGGGTCGACCAGCGCCATTCGTTCACCATCAACGTTTTGCACCATTCTTAGAACTACCCATGTTGATTTCCCCAACTACAACAAATATCATGCTACCCACAACATTACCCACATAAAAATTACAAATATTTAACATAATTTCAAACATAATACTAAACCCTAGAATTTTAGAACACAAATTGGAAGGGGGAATCACTTACTAACAACATTGCTAACAAACGATGACACTCCTCCCGCCATTTTACAAGGTTTAATGGCACAGTCTTCTCTTCTTCTCCTC
This sequence comes from Pogostemon cablin, assembly GCA_023678885.1. Taxonomy (NCBI): domain Eukaryota; kingdom Viridiplantae; phylum Streptophyta; class Magnoliopsida; order Lamiales; family Lamiaceae; genus Pogostemon; species Pogostemon cablin. Next base: position 7,662,144 of record CM042961.1, read on the forward strand.
TTCCTCCCTTCTTCTCTTCTTCCTGCCTTCTTCTCTTCTTTCCTCTTTTTCTTTCTTTTTTGCAGAAGTGAGGTGGGTGAGGTGGGTGTGGGTGTTTAATTTAAGTTGTTGGGAGTAAATGTAGGATTGTGAAGTGTGTGTGTGATTTTGGGAGGAAATAGATATGTATATGGGTGTATTTCATTTAGGGTAAAGTAGTATTTTCCAAGTGTGTGTATATATCATAATTATGTGTGTAGATATAATTGGGTGTATGAAGTAAAATGGTGGGTGCGAATAGCCGCGGCCATTTTGCTAACCAAAACATATTTATTCTTTCTCGTGGTGAGATGGCTAAACATTTCATTGCCAAATCAAAAACCGACCATACACATTCCTCCTCTGTTAAAAGAAAATTTCTGTCCTGTAATGAAACCAAAACATCATTAAGACTCCCTCTGTATACTGATCCAAAACCTCCTCTTCCAAGCACGTTTTCTTCGCTAAATCCATTTGTTCCCTATACGAAATTCTTCTCCATTCAATGCCAAGTGATGGAACTGTTGGAGGTGTTTTTACACGTTTATGCCGCCTTATGAGCACGAATATGACAGCTACGATGATGGAGGGTATAATGTACACCATCAGGCCATCAAGTCAATTGATGGCAGAAAAAAGAGAAAAGAAACAAATAAACAAAGACTTGAAATTAGAGGGTAGAAAGGGAAAGATGAACAACAAAGCTTCAGAGACTTCCATTATTCCTTCCTAAATTGCAAAAATTGAAAGAAAATATAGCAAACTGCAAGCTCAAAACAAAGGGGGATTTCATCAAAATATGGGGAAACCAAATTGCATAATTCCCCTCAAATTGAACGACTCAGCAGAATTGTGAATTCATTGCAAAATTCCCCTCATATTGATACCAAATTTCCAAAAATCAAACCCCCCAAGAGTTAAATTCCTCATAAGAGAGAGAGGTGGGAAGATAGAGAGGGAAAGAGAAATACCCAACTATCCAAATAACGACATTGACCAAGAAAATGAAGAGGGAGACAAAGGCGAAGGGAAGGCCCAATAGAAACTCCAACGGCCGATGAAGTAGGCGGTAATGGGAGAGAGAAGTGTGCAGGTAACCATGGTCGACGTCAACTACTGAAAGCAAAGCGTGGGAGGAGGTATATTGTTGGGATTGCAGGTCTGAAATTTGGAGGAAGGAATTGTTGTATCCGTTTTCAAATACTTGACCCATTTTTAATTAAAAGATCTGATCCTATAAATTTAAAAAAAAAACGGTTCCAACCTAGTCTTTGCCTATATTAATTGTTTTAAAAGTGTCCCACATATCAAAAAGGGATACATTAAAATTAAAATAGGACATTCAAAATAGTAAAATGTAAGAATTGAAATTGGACCTAGAAGAGTTTTTTTTGTTTTTTTATTAAAAATGACAACGAGATCTGAATAAGGAAACTCTAATATTAATAGAGCAGATAATTTAGTACTCCAATACTTATTTTAAGAAAATTATAAGAAGAAAATCTCAATGATAACTTTTAATAATATAATCAAGATTCTAATTTATACCAAAACTATTTATACCAAAAACATAATTAATTATCTTATTATACCTAAATTGGATTAGAATTCTAATCCTCAAAATCGAATTCCAAAGCAATTCATTCTTAGTGTAAACCCTATTTGCTTCGCACTTTATTTTATTAAAATTACCTTTTTGTTATATGAAAAATTATTATTACTTTTATTAAAATTAGCTTTCTGTTCTATGAATTTTTTTTAAAGTACTAGTTTATTTTTCTATATAGTTAAATATATTTTTAGTCCCATAATTTTTGTCAAATTTAATTTTGATCATAAATTACTTAAAATTTTCTCTTTAACCCGTAACTATCTCAAAATTTTAGATTAATTCAAGAACTAAATTTTTATCACAAATTTAGTTCCATTAACTTCTGAAACTTTTTTAAAACCGTTCCAAATTTTGAAATCTTCCAAAATATATATTCCAAAATATATAATCCTACTTGAATTGGTTCAAGTATCATTTTTAATACTATAATTTCTGAAAGACACTCTTTTTCCTGTGAGGGTCACATATATCCTACATTGCAAATGTTTAATCTGAAAGGTAGTTCGTACATTATATTATGTTTTACAGAGACGATTAAATTATGAACATTCTTAAACATTACAAAAGTAAAAGCAACATGAATAAAGTATTGAGTTGTTAAACTTAATTAAAAGTCATGTATTAAAGACTAAGCTTCAGCAAAAAGAAAAGGCTAATGATCAGTTCTCATCATCAATACGCTTCCTGCTCTCCCTGCATCCACCACATCAAATAGCTGTCAATATTTTTTTCATTTAAAAAAAAAAAACATATATATATATATAATATTTTGTGCTAATATAATGTATAATAATTATATAGTAAACCTTCTTGGTAGTGATAAAGTGGACGAACTTGTTGTTGGGCTTTCCATCAGGAGATTTTTGCAAATGAGGGCCTCCATTTCTCTTAATTAACTTTTCTCTCACGAATTTTTCGTAAATGAAAGCAGCACCCCTGAACTGAGGCAGCACCAACCAAGCCACGAATAATAGTTTCACATCATACCATATTGTTATCCTGCTCCAACAACATACACAATTATTTTTTAATTAATGTGAAATATATATATAAATGAAATTAATTAAATGTACCATTCCAGCGCAGATTGGAGCAGCATCTCCATAAGAGTGATAAAAGAGTACAAAATCCAGTAAGCAAGCCACTGTTCATCGTCTACTTTAGATGCACTTTCTATTGCCACCACCGACGCATACCTACAACCACCCACCCACCATAATTCAAATTAAATTAATTTGGTACAACAAAAATGAAATTAAATTACTATTACTTACAATGGATACAGCAGCATAACCCCTGGCCTGCAAAATCAACAAAACACATCAGCCTGTGAATTTATGGGATTGATAATTAAATCTCTAAATAGTAAATCTAGAAGGAAACAAATACACCATGAATATGAGCAACAATAATTAGTGATATTATTATGAAATTAATATAAAAAAGAAAAAGAAAAAGAAAAAATAGAAACGTGCCCGGCCATGGAGTGAAGGTAAGTAAGCAGAGTCCAAAAACGACCCATTAATTATATCCTGCAAATGATATGATTGATAGACAGATAATCTGTGAGATTATTGAGAAAGAGTGGATAATTTCGAATCAAACAAACACGACTTGGTATTGAAGATAAATGAAGATGGAGTTGTTTCTCCATTTTATACCTGCGGAAGGATGGACACGTGGCGTCACATTCTGCTTAAACGTGGCACTGCGGGTTTGCCGACACCGACCGCTCCATCTGATCTGATCCATTGACAACATTGTGCTTTTCTCCGGACACAAGCCACGTGTTGCAGATCTCCACGCACATAGTCGGTGACACGTGGCTGCTCTTCAGACACCCCATTAGTTTATTCTGTTTTTTTTTTAACTTTTTTTTATTTTCGTGGAATTAAATTAGGAGTGCAACTAGTGTGCACCAGATACACGATGTAAACCGTTAAATTAAATTTTAGATTAATCTATATTGTTAAATAAAATAAAATAATTAATTTTTTTAAACTAAAACTACCCACTACTCTCATTTTAAATTAAAAATTATGGATGAATCACCCTTAAATTAGAGTCATTATGACTACAATTGCAGGTTGAATAGTTGTAGGTTTAGAATTAATTACATTAACTGAAGTAATATGGGCACCACCCACAATTTCGTTGGGGGCCTCCCATTGAATTACTAGCCATGGAAATGTGTGTTCGTCATTAATTAAATTAATTACCTGTTTAATTATTCAAATAAAGATGATTTCAGCCATAATCTCCTTACAACTTGCAACTTTTGGTATCATCTTCCAAGACTAGAATATTTTGGCCCACTCATTTTGTAGCATGTAAATAATTAATTGAACATTATGCAGAAAATAAATTAGAGTTTTGAATACTAATATCGGATCTATAAGCCTATTGATTTCATTATATGGTCTTTAAAATTTGGGAATTATCAAAATCTAGCTAAACCCAAAATTTAAGTTAATAAACATACTCATTATAATACTGAAAATTTTTGGAAATGTAAATAAATAAGTGGATTGCTACATGTACCAGTAAATATCTTGGTAAGATACATCTCGAAAAGAAAAATAAGACTATAGGACAGATGGAGTACTTTGTAATTTGTGGATCACATTTATTGTAAATATTTTAATTACTACATGAATTTAGTGGAGTCTAACTAATAATTAATCTCTCCATCTGGACAATAATAATAATAACCACACATATATCTAATGACTTTAAATGACATTTTAATTTCAAAAAAAATTACTAATAATAATAATAATAATAATAATAATAATAATAATAATAATAATAACCACACATATATCTAATGACTTTAAATGACATTTTAATTTCAAAAAAAATTACTAAAATTTAATACACACAAAATACAATTTACATTTTATTTAATAATGAAAATATTAAAATATTCAAAAATTTTAGTAGAAAAAGTATTTTCTCTCAAACATGTAACAATAACATTGAATGGAGAGAAGTATAGTATGTAATTAAATAAGTACTCCCTCCGTCCCGGGCAAAGAGTTACATTTGCTTTTTACGCGTAGATTAAGGAGTATTATTATTTTATGTAAAGTGGGTAGGTGTATTAGAGAGATGTGATGGGTAGTGGTGGGCCATTTGTGTACTTTTTTTACTAAAATTGAAAAATGTTACAATTTGAATGGAACACTCAATATAGTAAAATGTTGCTATTTGGGTTGGATGGAGGGAGTATATGACAATAATGTTTAAAGTAAATTAAATAAGACATCTAAATATAAAAGTAGTAAAAAGTAAACCAATAAACTAAATATTACTCCCTCACAGTGGCGGATACAGGGGTACGACTGTACCCCAAAACCCCCCAACCCCCTACCCCACCTCTAATTTTTTTTATATATTTATATGTATAAATAGTTATATATTAGTTAATTTGTACCCTCAAATTATTTAATTAATACAAATTTATACACAATTTATCATAATTTTTAATAAATTTACACTATAAATTCATAATAATAATGTCTTACATTGTTTTTTACAAATAAAAAGTAGATGGTCTCAACAATAATTATAATTTTAGAGTGTTATTTAATTATTATTATACGATTTGAATATCAAATACTCCCTCCGTCCCTCTAATTACTTCACACTTTTCTTTTGATCTGCCTCAGCACAAATATATATTTCTAAAAATGGTAGAAATACATCTCAATAATATCATTTTTTACACATATTTCAATAACTTTATACATATTTTCATTAAATTATCTAAAATACTCATTTTTTACACACATCTAAGCAACTTTAAATATAAAAAATAAATTTTCTTAATATATGCATACAAAAAACACGTGTTACTTATGGAGGAGTAATATTTTTATAATTGCATATCGTTCCCCCGAAAAAAAATTCCTGGATCCGTCACTGCTCCCTCAAAAGATTGGACCTCTCGTGTGTAGATACAATGGAGAAGTGCAATTTTTTTTTATGGAATAGAGGGAGTATATTAGGATACTTAGATAATTAATACTCCTTCAATAGAGAAGTGCAATTTTTTATGGAATAGAGGGAGTATATTGATGAGTGATATTTTCACCTAGATTTTAGTATCTTTTTTATGTGTGTTTTCGTATATTTTTATCCGTATTTTATGTGTTATTTGATTGTATTTTGTGTTTTCATGGAAATGTGTGTGAATGAGCTTAAACCTATAATTTTCACTTTTTATTTGATGCTAGATATGATAAGGAAGACGTAGGAAAAAGCGGATCTCAATTCAGAGTTGAAACGAGGGAGAACGAGCCAAAACAGTGAAGAAATACAGGAGCCAGCACCAACACGGGCCATGTAGCCAACACGGCCCTGTAAGTGATGGCCGTGCGGCGACACCTATTCGTTCAACACGGGCACCTTAAGGCCGTGTCCAGTCGCACGAGTCGTGTTGGCAGCACGAGCCGTGTCATCAACACGGCCCTGTAAGAAAAGGCCGTGCGGGAGCATCAGTTCACATGACACGGTCACCTTATGGCCGTGTGACAGAGCACGACTCGTGCTGTGTAAAATCCTGAAAAAAAAATTAGAATCCTTCTAGAAGCCTCCCAAGGGGTATAAATACCCAATACTTCAATATGTGAGAGGAGATCCGAATTCCACCCTTCCACACACACATCACACACCATTTCTTCTATTTTACACCATATTCTTCATCTCATTCATTCATTTTTGGATCTACATCATTTCTCCATAATTTCTACCATCCAAATCAAGTGAAGAAGCAAGGAAGATTGGGTGATCACCAAAGGAAGAAGGGAGATTCAATTGGATCCATTTCCAAGGGAGTTTTCATTCCAATTTTGTGTTAATCCTTTAGTTTACCATGATTTGTAAGAATTCTAATGTCTATGTTATGGATCTTATGAAGATTGTAGGCTAATCTCCCTTGTGAGATTAGCAACATGAAGGTTGTTGGTTAATTTGTGGATCTATGTAATTAAATTCATATGTTGATGGGGATATTTGATTTTCTATCATTGGTGCTTACATATCTTGAGATCTATGATGTTTTGTGTGTTTGATTGTTCTAATTATATGATTAGATTGAGAAATCAATTATGTGCTTAGGATAGTCAAGTGAATCATTATATCAAACACCTCATGTGCATTATAAATTGTAAAGTGATTGAGAAGTCCTTTATTATTTAAAACCCTTTAATAGAACATGTGATTAGTTAGATTGAGAAGTCAATTAATTATATGAAGGGATTCTTTAATTGAACTTAGTACCTAGTTGGAATAGTTTAATTGAGAACCAACCTTTGATCTATTTTGAGATTGTGCAAATGATCTACATCCTATTCATTTCGTGAGAAAGTTTAGGTGGTATATGTGTTGGCCCTTAGTCTTAACCCTTGATACATATGAGTTTAATGCATGAGTCCATGAGTTACCACTTCATTAGTGTTGTTAATCTCACTTCTACTCAATTTGGAAAACCACCTTCCATCCATCTATCTTATTTGCTAGATCATTGCTTGTTCACTTGCATTAATTGATTTAATTTCTTGTTTGATCAACCAACCCCCATTGATGATTCGTTTCTATAAAATTGTGATAAACGTGAGATCGCTTGAGCTCTAGTGCCGTCCTCCTAGAGGTTCGATAATTTTTAGTTGGTCATACCACTAAACTATGGCTAATCAAATGGCGCCGTTGCCGGGGAGGATGTGCAATACATGCAAGGAAGAAACTACCAAGGTAATTATCAAAATAATTACCAAGGTAGTTTCAACCAAAATCAAGGAAACTATCCACCAAGGCAAGGAGGTTTCAATGGTCAAAGTAGTGGAAGCTCATACCCATAACAACAACAAAGGTAATTATCAAAATAATTACCAAGGTAGTTTCAACCAAAATCAAGGAAACTATCCACCAAGGCAAGGAGGTTTCAATGGTCAAAGTAGTGGAAGCTCATACCCATAACAACAACAAAGGCAAGGAGGTTTCACTAGTCAAGGAAGTGGAAGCTCTTACCCACAACAACAAAGGAGGCAAGATAATTTCTCTTATGCAAACCCAAGTAATGCGGTTGCTTATCCTCCGGGGTATCATCCGGGAGCTAAATTGCCAAATAATGAAGGAAAATTATCGAACCCAAGGGAGGTAGGCACTAGTGCTTAATCGATCTCACGTTTGTTGTAATTTTATAGAGACGAATCATCAATAGGATTGGTTGCAAACAATTAAATGACAAGTGATCAAAGCAAGTAATGATCAATCAACAAGATGGATGGATGGAAAGTGGTTTACCAAATTGATTAAAAGTGAGATTAACAACAATCAAGAAGTGGTAATTCTAGGAATTATGTATCAAATTCATATGTATCATGGATTGAAGACTAAGGGCCAACACTAAAATCACCTAAACTCCCTCTCGAGATGGATAGGATATGAATATCAAATAGCTCAATGGATTGGTTCTCACTTAAACAATTCCGACTAGGTACTAAGCTTAAATGAGAGTCCCTTCACACAATTAATCAATCTCTCGATCAAACCAATCACATGTCCTACCAAAGGGTTCTAAACTATGAAGGACTTCTCAATCTCTTCACAATCTATAATGCACATGAAGTGTTTGATGAAATGATTCACTCAATTATCCTAAGCATATAATTGATTTCTCAATCTAATCACATATTTAGAACAACTAAACACACAAATCATCAATACAAATCAAGCAATACATAACCAATGATAGAAAATCATAGATCCAATCAACATATGAACTTAAATACACAAATCCCCAAAATTATCCAACAACTATCATGTTGCTAATCTCACAAGGGAGATTAGCCTACCATATTAAGAAGGAAATGAACATAGACATTAATATACTTACAAAACATGATAAAACTATGAGGTTTAATACAATAAATGAATGGAAACTCCCTTGATGTCACTTCAATGGTGATTTCCTTCCTTCCCTTGTTATCTTCCTCTCTTTCTTGCTTCTTTTCTTCAATTGGATGATGATTTTGATGGTAGGATGATTGTAGATCCAATGGATGGTGAATGGATGAAGATGAAGGTGAAAATGGAAGAAATGGTGTGTGATGTGTGTGGGGAATGGTGGAATTCGGATCTCCTCTCACATATTGAAGTATTGGGTATTTATACCCCTTGGGAGACTTCTAGAAGGATTCTGATTTTTTTTCCAGGATTTTACACAGCACGAGTCGTGCTCTGTCACACGGCCATAAGGTGGCCGTGTCGTGTGAACTGATGCTCCCGCACGGCCTTTTCTTACAGGGCCGTGTTGATGACACGGCTCGTGCTGCCAACACGACTCGTGCGACTGGACACGGCCTTAAGGTGCTCGTGTTGAACGAATAGGTGTCGCCGCACCATCATCGCTTACAGGGCCGTGTTGGCTACACGGCCCGTGTTGGTGCTGGCTCCTGTATTTCTTCATTGTTTTGGCTCGTTCTCCCTCGTTTCAACTCCGAATTGAGATCCGCTTTTTCCTACGTCTTTCTTATCATATCTAGCATCAAATAAAAAGTGAAAATTATAGGTTTAAGCTCATTCACACATATTTCCATGAAAACATAAAACACAACCAAATAACACATAAAATACGGATAAAAATATACGAAAACACACATAAAAAATATACTAAAATTTAGGTGAAAATATCACTCATCACACCCCCAAACTTAAAGTGTTGTGCGTCCCCGCACAACGAAAATGATAAACCAAGGAGAGTGATTTTCACCTAGGAAAAGACTAAACGAACATAAGTAACAACACATCAATAATAATAAGAATCACAATTTATGCTAAGTCATCCTACAACATTAGATTCATGACATGAAGAATTAACAAGTTCAATATAAAGAGAATGATAGTGTAATACAGTCCTTTTTTAGTCCAAGCCTCACATAGATATCAATTTCACTCAACACTCTTTAAAGTAGGGTAAAACAACACTCATCAATCGATTGGCTCGACTCGCTATAAGCTTGCTCGTGGACTACATTCACAAACCACCAAAGTTTAAATTAATGATCAAAAAGGTCTTTAATTGGGATGTAATGATAGGCTCTTTGGTAGGGTAGGAAGAATGTGGATAATAGTGACTAAACAAGTGTAAGTAATCGAAGAGATGATCAACTTCCTCAACTTCTCCACTTTTCTTTCTTCCTTTCTCAACTTTGGTAATCACAAGCACTAATCATCAACTTTCCTTAGATTTTGAGCTTCTTTTAATGCATGCTTCCTTCTTTGAACTTTTAAGTACTTGAGCATATTGTTATTGCTTTGCTCATTTTCTTATTTTGAGGTTGCATGTCCATTCTTTCTTGTGCTCTTTTTATCCTTTTTCTTGCTTGTTTACCATTTTCTTTTTTCTTTTTCTTCCTTATCAAACCTTTCTAGTTACCATCTCCTCAATCACCCACACAAATGGTATATATGTAAGGCTTAAGTGGGTAATCATGGCTTGTAATGTGCTTATATCACAATAAATAGGCTTTAAGGCTCAAAGTGGTTGACTAGGGATGATGTTCATGGTAGGAAAATATATGGTAATGACTATAATAACAAGGATGGCCTTAGATCATGTCACTAATCTCCACTAATCGGGCTCGTTCCTATAGTCCTTGAGCAAGTTCTAACTTATCAAATACAACCAATCCACTCATGAAGGAAAAAAACCATGTATGCACGGTTGAGGCTCAAATGCTCACAAGCTTGTGCTCGGACCTTAAGAAACTTATTGCACCAAATTCATCTCAAAATTGAACAAGTTAAGTAAAACATATCACAATTCGAAAGTGTAGAGATTCTTAATCATAACTTGTCATCACTTATCACTACAACATATCATCACTCATATTCAAAAATGACTCACAACATCCCAAAACAAACCACCAAATATACCAAGACAAAAATAAGAAAACACACAAAACATAAAATAAAGACTCAACAAACAAGAAACAAAACAAAAACACATAACATGCAAAAACAAAAATCACCATCATTAAACAATGAAGCACGTATTCAACTCATCCATAACAATGTAAGCTCACAATAATACCAAAATTATTGAAAATGAAACCTCCCAAAAACATAACAAATGAAGTAGCATGCAAATCACATCAATCCAAATCAAATTATGTCAAGCAACTAAAAGTGATAAGGTGTAGAGTACTCCCTCAATAGGCATTTAGTAAGGAAAGCATTCGCTCCAAGCTCCATTTGTGCTTCCAATACCCTTCATTCATACTCAAACTCATACAACACCATTAGCTCAACAATTGCCTTAAACATATGGATTCACATGCACTTCAACACTACCAATCATACCAAAATCCAACCAAACTCATGAGAAAATTTTAAAATTTGGGTGAATTTTACAAGAAGATCTTTCATCATCAATATATCATCATATCAAACACACTTAAGTGGTGAGTCACACCACGCACTCTCCCCCCAAACTTAAATCAAACTAAGAGGTGAGAATTAAGTTTGCAAAAAGTGGTGGGACTTACCCTTGTAGTTTCCATTGATGATCTTCTTGTGGAGAAGTAAACGCATCCACACGACTCAAGCTATGTTCACCATGCACTTTCCTCCCAAACTTGACTCGAGACAAGAGTCGAGAATTAAGTTTGCAACAAATGGTGATATTTTTACTCAAATCCATGAAGCACTTCTCCTTTCTTCAACATGCATTTTTCACACAAGCACAATCCACCTACAAGACCAAAATCAACAAAAAGCATCAAAATAACAAAAGAATGGGTTGCCTCCCATTTAGCACTAAGTTTAACGTCTTCAAGCCGGACGGAATTTCACGATCATTGGACCAACGAATGGTCCATTCCACTTTCTCCTCGCATCCTCACTTTGAACATTAGCTTGGCCTTCTTCTTGTCCACTAGCTCAACCTCACCATTCTTGCTTACAAGCATCAAATCGTCATTGAGAAGTGATTCTAGTGGACTTTCTCTTTCTCCTTTGTCAAATTTCCAATCGAGCTCCGATGTTTTCATCCTATTAACATCACAAGAAGACAAATTAGCATTTGACAATTTCATATAATCATGAAGAAATGAATTTAAATTGTCAAAGAGAAGAGAATCATGATCATCGAAATCATCCGGAGGCCTTGTATGATGAGGCTTGATCCCTTTATCTTTCTTGCACAAGAATGTGACATTCTCTCCAATTGAGCTCAAAGAAAGCTCTTCTCTCCCAACATCAATCTTTGATCTCCCGGTGGCTAGAAACGGTCTTCCCAAAATAAATGGAATTTTAGGGTCCGCTTTCACTTCCAAAACCATGAAATCAACCGGAAATGCTAACCCCTTCACTTTGACCTCAACGTCTTCAACAATCCCAAGTGGCTTCACAACCTCGCCATTTACTACTTCAAGAAGGATTGTTGTTAGTTTTAGCTCTCCAATTTCAAGGTCTTTAAACGTGGCATGAGACATCACGTTGACACTTGCCCCCAAGTCACACAATGCATCAAGGGTGCTTTTTCCTTCAAAATCACAAGGGATTATGAACTTCCCCGGATCACCAACCTTCGTAGGCCCCCCTTTTAGCATCGACTCACTTGTTTCGGGTTGCTCCTCTTTCTTTTTCTCCTCATACTTCTTCTTGAGCGACTTCACAAATTCCTCAAACTCCTTTTTCTTCTCCTCCTTTACAAACATTTGTGGATAGAGAATAGGGAATGGAGTGATCGGAATACCCCAATAGTCACGCTTGTACTCCTCTTCTTTCACCTTCTCCTCCACTTTCTTTTCCTCTTGCACCCTTTTCCACTTAGGTATCCATTTAGGCTTTTGCTCTTCTTTCATTTCTTCAACAACCTTACTTTCCACCAACCCTTCTTCAACCTTTCTTTCCTCTTCCGTTTCAACAAATAAACATTGAGCTTTCGGATTAACCTCGGCTGTAGCCGGAAACTTTCCTTTTTGTTGAGCACTCAATGAACTTGCCATTTGTCCAACATTGTACTCCAAAGCTTTGAATCTTCTTTCATTAGCTTCATCTCTAGCTTTGTTTGATGCAATCAATTGTTCAAGTAGCTCATCGGTTGATGCTCTTCCCTCATTGTTTGGTGTCTTAGCTCCCGGTTGATATCCCGGAGGATACGCAACCGCATTGCTCGGATTAGAGTAGGAAAAATTACCTTGCCTTTGCTGTTGTTGTGGGTATGAACTTCCACTACTTTGACCATTGAAACCTCCTTGCCTTGGTGGATAGTTTCCTTGACTTTGGTTGAAACTACCTTAGAAATTATTTTGGTAATTCCCTTGGTAGTTTCTTCCTTGCATGTACGACACATCCTCAACACGTGGTATAGAGTTGGCCCATTGTTCACCATTCACAACATTCGGAGGTAGCACACCTTGCTCGACTTGTAGCCCCTCAACCATATTCGCTCCTTGATCGTTCATACTTTGATTCAAGCTCATTTGTTTAATGACTTCCGCCACTATCTTTTCCATGCTTGGCATTTGTGCTTCAACATTCACACTCTTCACACTCGAGTGTTGCCCTTGATCAAAACTTTCAAATCCATAGCATCCACTTACCCTCTCCGATGGCCATTGGTACACATTTGTAGCAATCTCTTCAAAAAATTTTATGGCCCTTTCCGGAGTCACTCCAAGTACGGATCCACCCGCCGTAGCATCAACAAGCACTCTTTGCCCATTCACAAGTCCTTGATAGAAAAATCCAACTTGTTGATTCTCCGGGAAACCATGTTGTGGATACTTGCGTAGCATATCCTTAAACCTTTCCCACGTTTCATAAAAACTCTCTCGAGGCATTTGCTTGAATTGAGTGATCAAGCTCTTCATTTGAAGCGTCTTTGAAGGTGAAAAATATTTGTTCAAAAACATTTGTGCTAGCTCGTCCCAAGTGTTGCACGTACCCGGTGTAATAGTGGAGAGCCATGTTCGAGCTCTATCCCTCAAAGAAAATGGAAACAACCTCATCTTGATACAATCTTCACTCACCCCATTCATCTTCATGGTGTTGGCAATCTCCACAAATTGAGCTAGATGAGCATTAGGATCTTCATTCGGGGTTCCACTAAATTGTTGCTCTCTCACCAATGAAATCAAGCCCATTTTAAATTCAAAGTTGTTGGCATGAATTGGTGGTCCCATCATTTGTGGCATTGTCCTCGGCATGAAGAAATTCCGGATCACCCTTTGATCATTTTGCATTCCATGTTGCACCGGAGGTGGAGGTGGTGGCACATAAGCTTGTTGTGGAGGAGCATAAGCTTGTTGAAAGCCTTGTTGCCTTATAACTTATTGCACCATTTGTTGAAGAAAAGCTTGGTTGTTCATAGCTCCATGATTTTGATAGGCTTGTTGAGGAGGATTCTCATTGAATTGATGTGCGTTGTCTTGCACGTTCATATTGTGTCGTCCTTCCCCATCATGCTCTATCTCCACATGATTATCTTCTTGAAAATTCTCCATTGAATTACTATTTTTGGTTTTGTTCCCCCTTCTCCTTCTCCTCAAAGTATGTTCAATCTCCAAATCAATAGGTTCTACTTGTTTCCCCTTGGATCTTGTTTGCATATACCTTCAAAAATGAGAGAAATTATAACAAAGTTTCACAAAGTAAATACAAGTAAACAAATAAAATAATAAAAAAATATCTCTATTAAGATTACTCAAAACGATCATTCGTCAAGCTACTAGCAACCGTTGCCTCCCCGGCAACGGCGCCATTTGATTAGCCATAGTTTAGTGGGTAATGACCAATTCAAGAAATTATCGAACCCAAGGGAGGTAGGCACTAGTGCTTAAGCGATCTCACGTTTGTTGTAATTTTATAGAGACGAATCATCAATAGGATTGGTTGCAAACAATTAAATGACAAGTGATCAAAGCAAGTAATGATCAATCAACAAGATGGATGGATGGAAAGTGGTTTACCAAATTGATTAAAAGTGAGATTAACAACAATCAAGAAGTGGTAATTCTAGGAATTATGTATCAAATTCATATGTATCATGGATTGAAGACTAAGGGCCAATACTAAAATCACCTAAGCTCCCTCTAGAGATGGATAGGATATGAATATCAAATAGCTCAATGGATTGGTTCTCACTTAAACAATTCCAACTAGGTACTAAGCTTAAATGAGAGTTCCTTCACACAATTAATCAATCTCTCGATCAAACCAATCACATGTCCTACCAAAGGGTTCTAAACTATGAAGGACTTCTCAATCTCTTCACAATCTATAATGCACATGAAGTGTTTGATGAAATGATTCACTCAATTATCCTAAGCATATAATTGATTTCTCAATCTAATCACATATTTAGAACAACTAAACACACAAATCATCAATACAAATCAAACAATACATAACCAATGATAGAAAATCATAGATCCAATCAACATATGAACTTAAATACACAAATCCCCAAAATTATCCAACAACTATCATGTTGCTAATCTCACAAGGGAGATTAGCCTACCATATTAAGAAGGAAATGAACATAGACATTAATATCCTTACAAAACATGATAAAACTATGAGGTTTAATACAAGAAATGAATGGAAACTCCCTTGATGTCACTTCAATGGTGATTTCCTTCCTTCCCTTGTTATCTTCCTCTCTTCCTTGCTTCTTTTCTTCAATTGGATGATGATTTTGATGGTAGGATGATTGTAGATCCAATGGATGGTGAATGGATGAAGATGAAAGTGAAAAATGGAAGAAATGGTGTGTGATGTGTGTGGGGAAGGGTGGAATTCGGATCTCCTCTCACATATTGAAGTATTGGGTATTTATACCCCTTGGGAGGCTTCTAGAAGGATTCTGATTTTTTTTCCAGGATTTTACACAGCACGAGTCGTGCTCTGTCACACGGCCATAAGGTGGCCGTGTCGTGTGAACTGATGCTCCCACACGACCTTTTCTTACAGGGTCGTGTTGATGACACGGCTCGTGCTGCCAACACGACTCGTGCGACTGGACACGACCTTAAGGTGCCCGTGTTGAACGAATAGGTATCGCCGCACGGCCATCGCTTACAGGGCCGTGTTGGCTACACGGCCCGTGTTGGTGCTGGCTCCTGTATTTCTTCACTGTTTTGACTCGTTCTCCCTTGTTTCAACTCCGAATTGAGATCCGCTTTTTCCTACGTCTTCCTTATCATATCTAGCATCAAATAAAAAGTGAAAATTATAGGTTTAAGCTCATTCACACACATTTCCATGAAAACACAAAACACAACCAAATAACACATAAAATACAGATAAAATATACGAAAACACACATAAAAAATATACTAAAATCTAGGTGAAAATATCACTCATCATATATTAGGATACTTAGATAATTAGTACTCTTTCTGTCCCACCCAAAGGATCATTTTTTTTATTTTGGGCATCTCATTCAAAGGGTCTCATTTCTTTTTTTATACATATGGGTCCCACACACACCCACTAATGCAATTAAATTATGGGTCCACACTCCCACTAATACAACTACCAATCATGCATTAAATAATAATACTCTTTAATCTACGTGCAAAAAGCAAAATGCACAATTTAAGCGGGATGGAGGGAGTACATTAAAAACCCACTTATTACTTTGAAATTAAAATATAAAAGAAATATATGATTATTAACTACATAAAAATATATGGTAATATTTCAATTTATCCCCACGACATGCGGTAAAAGTTATGTAAATTTAAATTGTTATATGCAGTAAAATAGTACTTTATGTACAAAAAAATTGTTATTTGAATCATAAGTTGTTATATATAGTAAAATAGTGCTTTGTGGATATAAAATTTATGTAAATCGTAATTGTTATGCACAATACCAATTTATGTATATTTTTATTACAGGACTTGAAAGATATGTAAACTATCAATAAGGGAGCTGAAAGATTTTTGCTATCAATTCAGGATCCGAATGATATGAAACTATCAATACAGGACCTGAAACCATGAAATTTTAATGTATTTTTATTAATTCAGGACCTAAAATTCTATAATTTTAGGTCTTGTATTGATAGTTTCATATCTTTCGGATCCTGAATTGATAGCAAAAATTTTTCGAATCCCTAATTGATAGTTTACCTATCTTTCAGGTCCTGTATTATAAAAACTCTCCAATTATATACCATATAAAAATTGTTATCTCAAATTAAGTTGGGGCTTTGGATAATTGATTTTATCTCATAAAATAAAAGGCATTTGAAAGAAGCTGATATGGACTAGAGTGAGGGGCCTACTGAAATGGCTTCTTAGGCCTTGCAAGATGCATTTGGTATGGGCCATAGCTACGGCCCAAAGGCAAAAAAACTAACATGAACCCAAAAGCCCAACAAAATACTACTTTTTGGCCTAAGAGGATTAATAAGGATATAATTTTTTTTATTGAAAATGTTAATGTTGAAATATGAATAGTATAAAGATTTGATTAAAAAATTTTAATTTTTTTTTTTAGAAAATTAAGGGTATAAGTTCTTATAATAAAAAAAAATTATACTTCCTCCGTCCGCCCAATAGGTATACATTTATTTTTTGCACGTGGATTAAGGAGTATTATTTAATGTGTAGTAGATAGTTGTATTAGTGAGGTGTGTGGGACCCTTATATTAAATATATTGGTGATGTGTGTGGGTCTCATGTGTTTAAAAAGAAAAATGTATACCTTTGATGCGGACGTCCAAAATAGCAAAATGTATACCTTTTCGATGGACGGAGTGAGTAACATATAATATTGAAGTATACTATAACTTTTGGAAAGTATGGGTTTTGTGGTACGGTGTCCCAAAAACATGCAAATTTTAGCCATAATAATAAAATACAATAAATTAATTTATTAATTAAAAAAAAAACTTATACCAGTGAAAATGAATGGCTAACAAAGGACAATGAAAAGAAGAAAATGGAATGATGAACAAATCTGTGCAAAAGTGAAAGAGCAGTGGTAGAGCAAAGGAGTAATTAAAAATAATTGGGTAAAATAAGTGAAAGGATGGATGTTGATGAGTCAAAATGTAATCATCATAATTCTAAATAAATGAATCAATAGTTACCACTGAATGACTGTGCTACTGCTCACCTATATTCCACCATCAATATCATGTGCTTCCTCACTTGTCACTACCCTACTATTAAACTTGTTTTTCATTTTACCATAAACAAGATGTTACTCCGTCAACAACTATCTCACATGTTGATTTTTACTGATATTAAAAAATTAAAATTGATTTACTTTTTTAGGAGTAATATGATATTTTAGGAAGGGAGTGACTATTTGCATCTCAATTTTACTAAACATACCCCAAAAATTATTTAAATTAAAATATTTTAATTAACATGACTCAAATACCCTTATATAATAATATATTCATAAATACATTACTAAATGCACCCCAAAATTACTATGGATACCCCACTTTAATTATAATTCCAGAAAAATAACGATGTTCATTGATTCTTCTCAAACTCTTGGTGTTATGACGTCGGACCGCCTCTCTTACAACTACGCCATGCTAACGTCCGCATCATACGCCGGCCACTGGAGCTGTTGTCGAGATGTTATCTTCTCAGAGTCTACAGAAATCCACCAAAATACGCGAGGAAGAAATTCATAAGATTACTCGTGTACTGAGTAGAGTCTGCAGGAACAGAGTTAATCTGAATAATTTGATCTCAACGTACACGTATAAGCTCTTGCTGGAAAATCATGCGTCGGTAAGAAAAATATCGGCGGTGAAGTGGGGAAGGAAATTATCAACCGAATGAAGGGGGTTTTCATTCCTGCCATGGCATTAGGGATTTGCGATTATTTTTTGATTTTGAGGTGGATTGGGTACAAGGGATTGGAGAAGAATTTGATTGGTTTGCATAAGAAAAGGGATGAGGTGTTGCATTGATTGATGAGTTTTGGAAGAGAAACGACGTCGTTGAAGGTGGAAGGATCAAGGAAGAACAGTTTGATTGGGACTTTGTTATCTCTTTAACAATCAGAACCTGAATTCTACAGCGACGATGTTGTCAAAAGTATTATGCTGGTAATTGATTATCTGAAATATTTATTTTCAATAATTATAAATAAAATGGGGTATGTTAATTAATTTTGGGGTACATCTAGTAATGTATTTATGAATATATTATTACATAAGGGTATTTAAGTCATTTAATTAAAATTTTTGAATTAAATTTTTTTTTGGGTATGTTTAGTAAATATAGGGGTGCAAATAGTCGTCCATTTTTAAGAATAATAAATGAATAGTAAAATATGTTATGTACAAGGAGTTGATACATTTTTGAAATTAAATTATAGTATAAGAGTATTATAAGGTTATTGATTCAGTGTTATTTTCTTTATAGGTGTGAAGATGAATTGTGGACGGATAAATATAGAAAGTGTGAAGAAAATTATGAGATTTGATTAAGGCCCCTCTCTCAAAAATATCATTAACTCGAATATTTAAATAATGTATTCGAGTAATTATTACTCGAAAAATAATTGAAAAACATTACTCAAATATTTTATTTAACCGAATACATTACTCACACTAAGTACTCATAAATCACTCACAATACTTACATCATTCACTCACATTACTCGAAATTACATTACTCACCTACAGTACTCGAATACATTAACTTAAAATTTTTGTTAACTCGAAATTTTTATTACTTTATCATTATTTTACTTGAATATATTCAAGTAAAGGGTATTTTTATCAATTCGGATATAAAAAGATATTTTATTAAAATTCACATAAAAAAAAATTCCTGCAGGGCACTGTCATGCATCATTAACACTTTTTTATATTGATATAGTAGGGTGTTTTTTAATTTATTCCTTCGTCTCTAGCACGAGTCCACAATATGCTAAAACTTCAACAAACTGAACTGACAAGAAAACTATAATGTTTGCTCTAATTCTGTATTAATGTACAAGTATTTTAGTACTTGATGTATGAATGCAAATGGTGACTCAGGGCTGGCCCTGTGGCGGTGCCGGCTGTGCCGCTGCACAGGGCTCCATTCCGGCGAGGGCCCCAATTTTTTTTATATGTTTATACATATTTTTTTATATGGTATATATATTAAATTGAAGAAGTAATCTCACTGCAATGCCAGCTTAAGAGGTTTGAAGGCTCCGTTGATTTTGGTAGGTCCCGGTTCAATTTCCTTATTAAAAAAATATCTTAACTTAAACTCATAATTTTTTTTAAAAAAAATCCTTATAATAGATTTTGATTTTTTTTGTATTATGATTTTATGATTTTTACTTATACAAAAAAGCAATGTGATGTTTTTTGGATAATATGGATGTAATGTTTGTTTTCAATTTTTATGCAAAAAAAAAGTGTAGAATTGTAGAGGAGGAACAAAGAGAATAAGAGTATAATATGGATGAGATAAGAGGAACAAAGAGAATAAGAGTATTAATTGACAACAAAAAAAGTGTAGAAGGTGAATGTTTCGATAATTATATCATTTATTTATATTTATATATTCAGGTAGTAAACAACATTGCTTGAATGATATTTTGCACCGCCCCCAAACTTTTAGGACCGGCCCTGTGGTGACTGAACATATTTATAGCTAGGAATCATTCCACGTACCCTTGGAAACTCCTATAAGTGTTGCAACAATCTTCATTGCAAATGGTCATTGCAAGTGGTGGTCAAATATATTTAGTTGTTACAACCATTAAACCCTGCACCATGTTATAGTTTGATTAAATGCTTGGTATTACAAATTTACAAGCTTAAATTTGAACTATGTAGTTGTTGGAGGTATCCCAAAGATCGGTTCAAATCCCTGTTGTTCCAAAATGGTATTTCACTCCTTATTCTATAATTTAATTTTTATTAAAATAGTATACCCTAATTAATGACTATTAAACCCTTATATACATGGCGTTAGTTTAGACATTAATTGTAACACGTGACATGTATATCTAAAGAGGAGAATATGAGATAAAATGCATGAATGAAATATGTGATCTCACCTGCCCAAAGATTGTGCATGCCTTTCATTTCCAATTGGGTTGAAATAAATCTAAGTTGACTCCTTCATTTCTTCATTTAAGCTCATTAATTAAACTCATTCTAAAAATCATTGGTCTCATCTCTTGTTGGGGACAAATAAGTCTAGGTCCACTCTTGCTAAACTTTTTCATTTGAGCTCATTACTCTTATAGAAATTTCTATTACTTTAGCTCAAAATATTTTATATTCTCGAGAATACCGTACCACCGTAAAAATTAATAAATTTGATTAAAAAAACAAATTATCTTAAACTTCGTACTTACAGTAAAAGTGAAAAATTACTCTAAACGGAGGGAGTATCACTTGTGTAGAAATGATAATTTTAAAATCATAGTTTATTATAATTATGTTGAATGATAAATGTGTAATGAAAATTTTGGCACAGGTTAATATATATATATATATATATTGAAAGGAAATTTCTAACCGAGGGAGTGACATTTTTTTCTCATTGATTCTTTACAAGATTCTCTCTTCAACCACACAAATACGCAACGATCTCGAATTGCAAATTTTGAAATATGAAATACAAAATGTAACAATTTGATATAAACCAATGAAAAATAGGAGTTGGATTCAAACTAAGTAAAACTTTCACCTCAATTTCTTCCTCCCATATCCAAACAAGGGAAATTAACAAAAATTAAAATTAAAAAGAGTGTAGTATGATATACATAGTACATACAACATATATATGTTGGTTTTATTATCATGCATTGTATGACACTAAAATTATGATAATATAAGGGGAGGGGGTACAAAATCATGACAAAATTGAATTCTACATGAAAGCCAAGAGTGAAAAGGCGGTTTTACCCTTTCCCCATTTTGCCCCTGGATTCACACAACACAGCATGCATTCGGATTCTCATCACTGAACATCTGTGGGGGATAAGAATAAGAATTGATGTCTTGCACGAAGCGTTGATGATCCAACTGGATATTTTGTGGGTAGTAATAGTACATCTCCGCCTTCTTTATCTCCGTCTTCGGCTCCTCCACTGCCGCCGGTTCTCCGTTTTCTTGTCCTGATTTGATTGGTTCCTCCTCTTTCTTCTCTGGTTGTGGTTTGGGTTTCTCCTCCTCATTTTTGTTGTCGGGATCCACTTTAATGATTGTGGCGTGTTTTCCGGTTCTTTTGAACACAAAATCGATCAGATTTTGGGGCTCCAACTCCCCTTTTACCCTCACTTGTGAACTCTTCAGATCAGCCTCTGCACTTTCTACTCCTGCATTTATATGTAATATAAAGATGAGCGACAACTACGCTGGAAAAAGCTTTTGTTTTATTGTCAGTATTTTACTTTTAGAGTTGGTATTTTGTGCCTCAAACGCACAATGCGTTTTAAAGGTATTTCTAAAAAACGTACACTACTATTTATTTAATTAAAGAGTCAATTCAAATATACTAATGTTTAAATGAATTTTTTTTCCCAAAAATTAATGGTACAAGTTTTATAAGGTGTACTACATTTAATATTTAAAGGTATAATTTTGTTAGGCTGTTAGATTTGAGCACCTGAAAACACACAAATTTTATTTTATTTTTATTGTATAATTTGTAATACTAAAACGTAATGTTAGAGTGTGTAACCTGATTAAGTATTAAATGATTCTCCTATATAACATCTTATGATTAAGTGTTTCATAAATGGGTGGCGGTGAGGTTCGAACTTTGGACCTTTGCTAGGCCTGAGCTCTGATACCATGTTAGATGAGATAATTTGGAGAATATTTGTCGTGATATTGATCAAGAACAATACAGTATAAATAGTACAAGAATTACAACAGAATCCACAATCAGTGGAGACAAATAAGAAAAATATACACACAATAAAAATCCCTATAATTACGTTAGTTACTTCTATTACGTACTAAACAATTTCATAGAACACAAATTAAAACACGACTTGCATATTAACGGACTAATTTAATGGTTGTTTGTTTGAAATTTGAATAATGGAAAAGGGATTTAATTAGAATTGACCCTCGTGTTTAAGGAATGAATCTTGAGGATTGAATGCAATATTTTAATATAATTAAAAAATGTACTCCCTCCGTCCCGTTTCAATATTTATGTTTCTTTTTGCACGTTGATTAAGGAGTATAATATTTTAATAGATAGTGGGTGGAAAGATATAATATTTAATGTAAAGTGAGTATGTTTATTAGTGTTGGATGATATATTAATTATTTTAGATGGATCCATATTAAAAAAAGAAAAACATAAACATTTGCGCAAAATATAAATATAAACATTGTTACGAGGATTACATATAGAAAAGGAGCATTAAATTAAAAATTCCATTTTTTTATGGTAAAAAAAAGCAGAGAGAGAGAATTGAAACCTTTGATTCTTTGAATACGCTTTTCAATCTCTTGAGCACACGCCTCGCAGTGCATGAACACTCCCAACACCATTGTAATCACACCACCACCACCACCACCACCCTGGAATGAATTGAAAAGTGAGAGAGAGAGAGAAAGAGGAGAGAGAAATTGGTTAAGAAAGAAACCTCGTGTTTATCCTCTTGAGGTTTGACCAGCACCACGTCCACCACCTCTTTTTGAGCAGGAAGTGGGGAGATGAGCTCCACTCGGCGGTGGCTCTTCCTCTGAACCCTCTCCAACACCTTCGCCGGATCTGCTTTCTCACCTCGAACCACCACTCTACTTCCTTTGCAATCAGTTATCACTTCCTCCACTCCTAATAATATCCAATTAATTCATACTTTTATTTATTTTTAACCAAAAAATTAAATAAAAAATGATTTAATTACCTTCAAACCCTTTGAGGCACCGCCGGACTTTTTTAGCACACCCCTCACAGTGCATAAAAACCCTCAGAACTATTTCCGGCGGCATTTTCTTCTCAGCCTTGTGCTCTTCTTTTTTCTTCTCCTCCGGTTTCTTCTCTTCCTGCGCGAAATCAAAATGGAAAAAAAAAAAATGAATTGATAACCAAAAATTAATGAGAGGAATGGCGGGTGGGGAGAGAAAGAGGAGAAGAAGTGGACCTCTCCCATTAGTTGATTTTTTTTTGTCGCGAGATGAATGGATGGGCGAGAGAGAAGACACAGAGCGACACCTTGGAGTGTGTGTTTCTTAGCAGGCAGAGGAACTGACGTGGCCATTATATAGTACGTGGCACGTGGATGGATACGACGTCGTAGACGTGTTGTTACGATTTACTATGCCTCATTATTTTGTTTACCCATTTTTGGATGCTTTTTCCCATGAGTTACCAGTGATTTAATTTTATGTTCCCTGTAGAGTAGTATAGTAGTTCGATTTCTCCTCCAATCCATTCCATCTTGTATTTGTATTTTATAGGAATGGGAACGAAATTAAATGGAAATGAAGGTGGAGTTACTGGAGTCGGGATGCTAATAGTTGTATACCCTCTACTCTGTGAACTTATAGTATAATTTCAAGAGGATTTTGGAAAAAATAAATATTTTTTAAATTTTAAGGAGTTGTAGTTTTATCCCACTCCAAAAGCTTCTTTATATTTTTCCTCTTTCGAAGACTTATTTATTACTCTTTCTTTTACTCCCTCCATCCAGTTTCAATGTTTACGTTTGCTTTTTGCGTCTTGATGACAGGAGCGGAACCAGGAAACTTTTTTCGGCGGTACGACGTAATTATAAAAATATTACTCCCTCCGTAAGTAACATGTGTTTTTTGTATGCATAAATTAAGAAAAATTAATGTTTATATTTAAAGTTGCTTAGACGTGTGTAAAAAATGAGTATTTTAAATAATTTAATGAAAATATGTATAAAGTTATTGAAATATGTGTAAAAAATGGATATTATTGAGATGTATTTCTACCATTTTTAGGAAAGTATATTTGTACTGAAGCGGATAAAAAAAAGTGTGAAGTAATTAGAGGGATGGAGGGAGTATTTGATATTCAAAATCGTATAATAATTAAATAACACCCTAAAATTATAATTATTGTTGACACCATCTACTTTTTATTTGTAAAAAGCAATGTAAGACATTATTATTATGAGTTTATAGTGTAAATTTATTAAAAATTATGATAAAGTGTTTATAAATTTATATTAATTAAATAATTTGGGATACAAATTAATTAATATATAACTATTTATATATATAAATATATATATAAAAAATTTTAAAAAGAAATTGGGGGTGGGGTGGGGGTGGGGGGTGGGGTAGGGGGTTGGGGGGTTTTGGGGGTACAGTCGTACCCCCTTGTACCCCCCTGTATCCGCCCCTGCTTGATGAAGGAGTATAATATTTTAATAGATAATAGGTGGAAAGATATAATATTTAATGTAATGTCACGACCCACTTTTCATAACTTATAATTCTTATAAATATTATCATCATAAAATTTGCACATTATTTTTTTTTTTTTACATAATATATATTATCCAAACGGTCATACCAGTTCAACATACACAACTGGTTTCTTACACCACTTCAATCCACACAAACAGTTGACAACTTTTTTTTTATTACATAATAAAATATCAGCGGAAACAAAATAAACACACGGTCTAGCCCAACAGGTCGTCATCTATGTACATCCACTCGAAACCTTGTAGGAGCTCCACAGCTTTCACAGTATACCACCCACATACTCAAATATTATCAGGCTCACCTACAATGCATAAACTAATGAGACAAAAATCTCAGTAAGTAGAAATCATGCATGACAATGCATGAAAATGCACTTAATTCTTAATCTACTAATTTGTCTCTTTTATTTAGAAAACTGTTCACGTTGCGGGATCCCCACGACACACTTATGATATGCACCCCAAAATGAGCTCAATGGGGACGATTTTTCCGAACCCCGACAATAGTGACGAGAACGATTTTTCCGAACTCTGACAAAGTGGTGGGGACGATTTTTCCGAACCCCTGACAAAAATGTCGGGAACGATTTTTCCGAACCCTGACAGAGATGCATATATAGTGGCCGCACACACCATTAGTATCTTATTAATTTTTAGGGAAAACACTTTTCATGATATGCATGGTATGCAATCAGTTCAATTAAATATACATCATAAATCATTTATGACATCAATATCAACATTTAATAAAATAACAACTTAATTTAATTCACACAAATCCACTTCATCTTGGATCACACGGATCTCTTATAATAACAACACCATCTTGGATCACACAGATCCTTATAACCAACATCTTCTCAAGTCATGCGGATATATTTTTAACAGTTCCTAATCACACAGATATATATAATACAATAATATTATTTCAAATTACATAAATTCACAACTTGTATAATCAATTAATCCCAAATAATTCATAACATAATTAAACTAATCACAAATAATTCACAATATAATTATCACATATTAATCACAAATAATTTACACACAACATATTTATGCATTGTAGTTGGACTTCTACTTACTTGAACTCCGGCAATAGTAACACTATAGATCCGTAAAAATCCGAAATTAATTCCTTCCAGCTCCGGCACAAAACCTTCCCTCACTCTCAAAAAAAAAATTTTTTTTTTTTCTGTTTTTTGGGGCGTGAGGTAATCACCTCCCCACACCCATTTATATAAGCAAAGAGTTGTCCGACAACTCAATTAATAATAAATAATTTTTTTTTAAATCAAAATTACGGCTGCAATCAGCCTGAATGAACAACTTTCAAATTTGGCTGCTAATGAGCCACCAATTTTGACTTTTAATATTTTTTTTTTATATAATATTATTATTATAATAAAAATACGTGTAATACTTAATAATTAAGAAAAGTGTATTTATACACATAAAATAATTTACTCATATATCCAAATTAATACACGTAAATATTTATGCACACATATATTCACATATTGTCACCATTATTATCACAGATGTCTCAAATAAAATGTAAAGATAAATAAAATTGAGAAACAATTACCACATAATTATAAAATACACATAATACAAATTAAATTATATAAACACACTAGTAGTGAGAAACTTGGGTATTACATTCTTCCCTTCTTATAAAAATTTCGTCCTCGAAATTTACTTACCTGAAGAGGTCTGGATATTTAGCCATCATCTCATCCTCTCTTTCCCAAGTAGCCTCCTCAACTATTTGGTTCCTCCATAATACTTTTACTAATGGTATTTCTTTATTTCTGAGTTTCTTCACGTCTCGCCACAAGATCTCAACTGGTACTTCCTCATAACTCAAATCTTCTTTCAACTCAACTGGTTCCTGCCTGAGAACATGAGATGGATTTGGAACATACTTCCTCAACATAGACACATGAAACACGTCATGTACTCTAGACATTGATGCTGGTAACTCCAACTTATAGGCAACACTGCCAACTCTCTCAATGATAGTGAACGGACCAACATATCTTGGACTGAGTTTTTCTTTCCTTCCAAATCGCATTATCCCCTTCATTGGAGATACTTTCAGAAATACTTTATCACCCACTTCAAATTCCAATTCTCTCCTCCGTTTGTCTGCATAACTCTTTTGCCGATCTTGAGCAACTTTCATCTTCTCTCGTATACGGGTAACAGCTTCTGACATTTCACGAATCAAGTCTGGACCCAAAAGTTTCCTCTCTCCAACTTCATCCCAATATACTGGAGATCTACACTTTCTCCCATACAATGCTTCATATGGAGCCATCTCGATGGTAGACTGATAACTGTTATTATACGAGAACTCTATCAAAGGCAAAAATTTACTCCACTGACCTTGAAAATCCAACACACATGCTCTGAGCATATCCTCCAAGATTTGTATTGTACGCTCTGATTGACCATCTGTCTGTGGATGGAATGCTGTGCTGAAAGATAATTGTGTCCCCAATGCCTTATGTAAACTCTTCCAGAAAGCAGACAAGAATCTCGTATCTCTGTCTGACACAATGGTAAGTGGTACTCCATGGAGTCTGACAATCTCTTGTATATATAGTTGTGCATAACGATCCATAGAATACGTAGAACAAATAGGAAGAAAATGAGCTGACTTAGTCAATCGATCCACGATAACCCAAATAGCATTGTGACCTTTCACTGTCTTCAGTAGTCCGATGACAAAATCCATAGTAATATTTGATTAGAGCTATTTTCACCTAGATTTTAGTGTCTTTTTATATATATTTTCGTATTATTTTATCCGTATTTTATATGTTATTTGGTTGTGCTTTGTATTTTTATTGAAATGTGTGTGAATGAGCTTAAACGTAAGATTTTCACTTTTTATTGGATGTTAAACATGATAAGGAAGATGTAGGAAAAAGCGGATCTCAATTCGGAGTTGAAACGAGGGAGAACGAGCCAAAACAGTGAAGAAATGCAGGAGCCAGCACACGAGCCGTGTAGCCAACACGGCCCTGTAAGAGTTGGCCGTGTGGCGACATCTAGTCACTCAACACGGGCAACTTCAGGTCGTGTCCAGTTGCACGAGTCGAGTCGGGAGCACGAGCCGTGTCACCAACACGGCCCTGTAAGAAGGTGGCCGTGTGGCGACATCAGAAGAGCCAACACGATCACACCTGTGCCCGTGTTACAACACACGACTCGTGTTGCAGCACACGAGCCGTGTTGCGTAACACGGCCCTGTAAGGCGAGGCCGTGCGGCAGCATCAGAAGACACAACACGGCCACCCCGTGGCCGTGTTACAGAGCACGACTCGTGTTGGGTATTTTCCTGCAGAAATTTCCAGATCCTTCTAGAAGCCTCCAAAGGGGTATAAATACCCCTTTATTCAACAATTGGCAAAAAAATCCGAAAATCCTATCATCTACACACACCTCACACACCATTTCTTCCATTTCCCACCATCATCTTCATCCACCTTCATCCATTTTGATCCATCTTCATCATCTCCATTAATTCTCCATCAAAACTTCATCCCTTCCATTGGGTGTGAGAGATCTCAAGGAATCAAAAGCTAGAGGTGGAGATCAAGAAGAATAGAAGATTCTCTTCAAGAAATTGATAGGGAAGAATCCATTCATTTTGTATTTCTTTAGATCTTAGACTATGGGTAATTGTAATGAATCATTTAATTATTTTGTTACTTTTACTATGATAGGCTAATCCCTCTAGTGGGATTAGGAACATGAAGAGCATATTAGATTTATATTATCATGTGGATTAAATTGGTTTTTGATTTAATTGATGTTGATTTCTATTAATGGAGTTTAATTGTCTTGATGTTGTGATGGCATGGTTTGTTATTCATGAATGTTTATTGGTTTAATGGATTGTTGATCAATGGATTATTTGTGGTAATTAAATGCTATCATGATCTTCATGTATGTATTGCTTGGAGTGAGACGGAAACGATCCTCTATAGTATTAGGAAGGCATGAATAGACATTGAGTTTGGGTTTGACCGAAAGGATATTTGAATTCAATGAGGGGAACCAATCCATTCGTTGGCCTTAGTACACAAAAAGGGAGAGTTTAGTCTAACTAGTACCTAGATGGAAGGGGTTAATGTTGGGCTTTGATCTTAAGTGCTTTTGGGAGTCCAAAATGGATCAACAACCTTTGTAACCCGAAAGGGAGCTTAGGATACAATCGTGATCATCCTTAGTCTACATCAATTGAGTTGAATTCCGTTTGCATGATAATATGAATTGAGTGTGCTTGGATGTTTCTAATCCCATGTTTTTCCATACTTGAACTTAAGCACCCATTTTCTATTCTTGTCATTCTACTTATTTGATATTGTTATTTACTTGTTACTTGTTTTAGTTGTTAATCAATCTCAAAACCCCCGATCATCTTTACAAAAACAACAATGAACATGAGCTCACGTATTTTGCTAGTACGAATATAACTCCTTATTGGATTGATAATTTTTCTTGGGATATAATACTACAACGATCGAGTATTCTTGCTCGTGAGTGCTAAAAATAGGCAAACAATATTCTCCCACTTCCATTCTGGAATAAATAGAGGCTGCAAAGTTCCTGCTGGTCTCTGATGCTCGGCTTTGATTTGCTGACAAGTCAGACATTGCTCTACATATCGAGCAACATCTCTCTTTATCCCTGGCCACCAATAATATAACTTCAAATCTCTATACATCTTAGTAGCTCCTGGATGTACAGAGTATGGTGTTGAATGAGCTTCTACCATCACTTCTTTCCGAATGTCATCTACTTCAGGTAGACATAATCGACCTCCATAACGAATCACACCATCTTCTCCTAATTGGAAGTCAGAAGACTTTCCAGAGCTGATATCATTCTTTATCTTGTCAAACAACTTATCCTCCTGTTGGCTCTGTCGAATCTTATCCATCAAAGTTGGTCGAAGTGTCAGAGCTGCCATCCTTGCTTCCAACGATCCTTCCTGAATGATCTCCACACCCATCTTTTGCAAATCAAGCAACTCTGGTTTCTGATTTACGGTCATAGCAGCTACACTCTGTATTGCCTTTCGGCTCAATGCATCAGCAACCACATTAGCTTTTCCGGGATGATAATTGATAACACAGTCGTAATCCTTTACCAATTCCAACCATCTTCTTTGCCTCATATTCAACTCTTTCTGAGTGAAAAAGTACTTCAAACTCTTATGATCAGTATAGATTTCACAACGTTCCCCATACAGATAATGCCTCCAAATCTTGAGTGCAAACACCACTGCGGCTAACTCTAAATCATGAGTTGGGTAATTCTTCTCATACTCTCTTAACTGTCTGGATGCATAAGCTATCACTTTCCCATTCTGCATCAATACACACCCAAGACCATTCTTTGAAGCATCACTGTAAACCTTGAAGTTTCCTGTCTCCGTAGGAATAGTTAAGATAGGTGCTGATGTCAATCGTTTCTTTAATTCTTGAAAACTTTGCTCACATGCCTCAGTCCATGTGAACTTCACATTCTTCCTAGTCAACGACGTTAATGATGAAGCAATCTTGGAGAATCCTTCAACAAACCTTCGATAATATCCAGCCAATCCAAGAAATCTACGAATCTCAGTGGGATTTGAGGGTTGTGGCCAATCATGGATTGCTTTAACTTTACTTGGATCTACCGAAATTCCTTCTCCCGATACCACGTGACCCAAGAAAACAACTCGATCCAACCAAAATTCACACTTTTTAAACTTCGCATACAATTGCTTCTCCTTCAAAATCTCTAACACATTTCTTAAGTGTAGAGCATGATCCTCCTTATTCTTAGAGTAAATTAGAATATCATCGATAAACACAATTACAAATTTATCGAGAAATTCCTGAAATACTCTATTCATCAAATCCATAAATGCTGCCGGAGCATTTGTCAAACCAAACGACATCACCAAAAATTCATAATGCCCATACCTTGTACTAAATGCAGTCTTCGGAATATCCTCCTCTCTAATCTTCAACTGATGATACCCCTGTTGGATTGTATACTAAAAGTCTAGCTTTTTGTATGAACAATGTTATAACAATTAATTTGAAATGAGAATCATATGATCAAATGATTGCATCTTATAATTTATTCATATGTTCGATGCAATAGGCCACTTACTTTATACTGTAGATAATATGTTGTGCGACAACACGCGGAAGATTATATTATTGGTTTCCTTATAAAGTATAAACAGATGCTCACAACCGAGATAGACGGGGACTCTCTATCGGGATGGTTGTAGTGTGGTTTGGTATTAGCTTGTCTTGGCTATAGAATCACATTAGTGCACTTGTGTGTATTGAGCAGGACCGCTTGAGTTCGTTCGACTTATACTGACTTATAGGAGAACTTGATCTCAGTTATTATGGAAGTTCGTGCTCTTAATCCCTATACAATAACCTCGACACGTAGGGCAGTATGTATTTCTTTAATTCATCAATGGGTGAGATTTACATGTAATTAAATCAACAAACTCGATGAGTTGGGAAATAGTGTTGTCTCTATGGTGTGCTGTTGATTGTAGAAGGAATCCGTGTCCGTCATAGGTTAATGATGTCCCCTTGAGGAGCTCATAAGGATTACCATGTAAACCCTGCAGGTGGAATTTATTCCGGCATGATAATGAGGTTGAGTGGTACTACTCTTGGATGAGATATTAATTAATTGAGTTGTCAGTAACTTAAATTAATTAATGGACATTGTATATCTTAAACATGGGGAGACTAACGGGCTCATAATAAGAAGGAGCCCAAAACGTAATTTTGGGATTGGTATGGTAGTGCAGTAATAATATTTTAGTGGAATATATTATTATTATTGGACTTAAGTATAAGCTTTGGGCTAAGCTTGGATACTTAAGCCCAATGGAGGCCCAACCCAATTTCTCCTCCTGGTCCCTGCTGTAGCCCATGTATATAAGTCACCTCAGCTTATCTGGAACCCTAATCTAATTCATTATTCACGTGTGATGAGGGTTGAGAGCAGATTGAGTAGGTCTCGTAGATCGTCGCCCACACGACGTCGAGATCGGACTTGGGACATACAGCAGAAGACCGGAAGGTCATTTGCTGCTGCAGTTCGTCATGTTTCAAAATTCATATAAAATCGTACAGTTCTTCGATTTTGATGCATTATATACTGATGGAAAGCCGTCGAAGAGAGGATCGTCTGAGCACAAAGATCACTCAATTCCGACATCAGAAGAGGAACTTATGACTATTCTCGTGGGACTGCGCAGACTGCCAGCGAGAATTCAACCTCTACATCAACCCTTGGTGAAAGGTAATGCGTTTCATGTTTACTTGCTTCCGCTGCTTGTTAGAAATACATGGAACCCTAACGGGTCACGTTAACCAAACGATCGAATGCCAACAACCCCGACCGCAAATCAATCTTAGAAAAGATAGATGCACCCTGTAACTGATCAAACAGATCATCAATGCGAGGCAATGGATATTTATTCTTCACCGTAACTTTATTGAGATCCCGATAATCAATGCACATCCTCAATGTGCCATCCTTCTTTCGAACAAACAGAACTGGTGCTCCCCAAGGGGAGAAACTAGGTTGAATGAATCCTTTGTCTAGCAACTCTTGTAATTGTATCTTCAATTCCTTCAGTTCAGCTGGTGCCATTCTGTATGGTGCTTTAGATATAGGAGCAGTTCCTGGTTGTAACTCAATAACAAACTCTATTTCCCGATCTGGTGGCAAACCTGGAAGATCATCTGGAAATACCTCCAGATATTCCCGAACTACTGGTACATTACCAAGAACTGGACATTGCTGCCCCTCAACATTCATTACACTCACCAGATACCCCTCACAACCACTTTCCAACAACCGTTGTGCTTTTGTTGTTGATATCATAGGAAATCTGAAAATTTTCTTGATCCCAACAAAAGTAAATGGTTCTTCCTTCAATGGCTGAAAAGTAATACTCTTCTTCTGACAATCTATTGTCGCACCGTACTTTGACAGCCAATCCATACTCAATATAATATCATAATCATTCATATTTAACACAATTAAGTCAGCGAGGAGTTGTCTTCCTTCAATAGGAATAACACAACCTCGAAGAAGTTGATTAGTTTGCTTTGATTCACCAGAAGGTATCATCACCTCATAATTAGCTTCTATTAAGTTAGATGTTCCACCCAACTTCCTCACATATTCCGTGGATACAAATGAATGTGTTGCTCCAGAATCAAATAGCACATAGGTAGAAATGCCAAAAATAGAAATCTTACCAGCGATAACTGAGGGGTTCGCATCTGCCTCCTCCCGCGTCAAAGTGTATACTCTTGCTGGAACTCTCACTTGTTGCCCTTGTTTCCCTTTCTTAGGACAAGTAATAGTCATATGTCCTTTCTCTCCACATGTGTAACATGTTCTCGGAGGCATGTGACACTCTCCACCATGTGGTCTAAAACAATTTGGACACATCGGTAGAGGCGGCGCCTGTGGCATTTTCCCTTGATCGAACCTGGGACGCTTATTTGGTTCTCCTTGTCCTTGTCCTTGTCCTTGCTCCACTTGAAAATTTGATTTCGGCCTCTGAAATGGCATCGGCCTCTTATCATTTCTCCCAAACTGCTGCACCGATTTCTATTGAAATTGACGTCTGACAGCTTGCGCTTGTCTGATCCTCATCTCTGCTTGTTCAGCAATCTGGGCCCTTTCTGCCACTTGTGAGTATGTTGCTCCATGCAGTCCCGCCATACTCACATCTCTGAAAAGCTCAGGCCTTAAGCCTTCCACGAATCTCTCCACTTTTAATGCCTCCGTACTCACCATATGTTCTGCAAACCTTGACAACAGTTCAAACTTACGAAGGTAATCTGTGACTGTCATGCTACCTTGCCTCAACTGTATGAACTCGTTCATCTTCATGGCTCTCACTGGTGCCGTAAAGTACTTGTTTCTGAAAAGTTCCTTGAACCTTTCCCATGTCATATTCGTGGCATCCTCGATACTTTTAATCGTATCCCACCAGTGGCCTGCACTTCCTCGTAACATGAAAGAAGCACACAGCACTCTGTCCCCCTCTAAAATTCTACTGTATTGAAATATGTTTTCCACCGTGCGTAACCAATCCTCTGCATCTGTGGGGTCTGCTGCGTCCTCAAATATTGGAGGGCTCAGCTTTCGAAATCTTTCACAAACCATTTCCACACGTTCTACTTGACGTTGATTGTGATTAATATTAACCTCTGGCTGTCCACCCATATCTCTCTGTTGAATCAGTTGTTGTATCTGTTGGGACTGGCGCTCTACCAGTTCCATCAGGCGAGTAATCATCGCATCACTATTATTTCCTTCAGTAGGTGTTATTTGCTCAGCAACTCTATCACTTTCAGAACTTTCACCCATAATTCTTTCCATTTTGTCTACCAACTACAAGTCCTACACCACATGGCCAATAAAATTTATAAAACACATAACAACACAGAAGGAAAATAACACTTACACGCAAAGCTGCTCTCCCAAGGAATGAGTTCATGTACATAGATAGTCTGCAGGACCCAAACCGTGCTCTGATACCACTCTGTCACAACCCACTTTTCATAACTTATAATTCTTATAAATATTATCATCATAAAATTTGCACATTATTTTTTTTTTTTTACATAATATATATTATCCAAACGGCCATACCAGTTCAACATACACAACTGGTTTCTTACACCACTTCAATCCACACAAACAGTTGACAATTTTTTTCTATTACATAATAAAATATCAGCGGAAACAAAATAAACACACGGTCTAGCCCAACAGGTCGTCATCTATGTACATCCACTCGAAACCTTGTAGGAGCTCCACAGCTTTCACAGTATACCACCCACATACTCAAATATTATCAGGCTCACCTACAATGCATAAACTAATGAGACAAAAATCTCAGTAAGTAGAAATCATGCATGACAATGCATGAAAATGCACTTAATTCTTAATCTACTAATTTGTCTCTTTTATTTAGAAAACTGTTCACGTTGCGGGATCCCCACGACACACTTATGATATGCACCCCAAAATGAGCTCAATGGGGACGATTTTTCCGAACCCCGACAATAGTGACGAGAACGATTTTTCCGAACTCTGACAAAGTGGTGGGGACGATTTTTCCGAACCCCTGACAAAAATGTCGGGAACGATTTTTCCGAACCCTGACAGAGATGCATATATAGTGGTCGCACACACCATTAGTATCTTATTAATTTTTAGGGAAAACACTTTTCATGATATGCATGGTATGCAATCAGTTCAATTAAATATACATCATAAATCATTTATGACATCAATATCAACATTTAATAAAATAACAACTTAATTTAATTCACACAAATCCACTTCATCTTGGATCACACGGATCTCTTATAATAACAACACCATCTTGGATCACACAGATCCTTATAACCAACATCTTCTCAAGTCATGCGGATATATTTTTAACAGTTCCTAATCACACAGATATATATAATACAATAATATTATTTCAAATTACATAAATCCACAACTTGTATAATCAATTAATCCCAAATAATTCATAACATAATTAAACTAATCACAAATAATTCACAACATAATTATCACATATTAATCACAAATAATTTACACACAACATATTTATGCATTGTAGTTGGACTTCTACTTACTTGAACTCCGGCAATAGTAACACTATAGATCCGTAAAAATCCGAAATTAATTCCTTCCTTCCAGCTCCGGCACAAACCCTTCCCTCTCTCTCAAAAAAAAAAAAAATTTTTTCTGTTTTTTGGGGCGTGAGGTAATCACCTCCCCACACCCATTTATATAAGCAAAGAGTTGTCCGACAACTCAATTAATAATAAATAATTTTTTTTTAAAAAAAAAATCAAAATTACGACTGCAATCAGCCTGAATGAACAACTTTCAAATTTGGCTGCTAATGAGCCACCAATTTTGACTTTTAATATTTTTTTTTTATATAATATTATTATTATAATAAAAATACGTGTAATACTTAATAATTAAGAAATGTGTATTTATACACATAAAATAATTTACTCATATATCCAAATTAATACACGTAAATATTTATGCACACATATATTCACATATTGTCACCATTATTATCACAGATGTCTCAAATAAAATGTAAAGATAAATAAAATTGAGAAACAATTACCACATAATTATAAAATACACATAATACAAATTACATTATATAAACACACTAGTAGTGAGAAACTTGGGTATTACATGTAAAGTGGGTAGATGTATTAGTGTTGGATGATATATTACTTGTTTTAGATGGGTCCCATATTTCAAAAAGGAAAACGTAAACATTGAAACGGGACGGATGAAGTATTGATTATAAAGTAAAACATTAAAAAATAAATTGAAAGTTTCAAGAAACATTTAATTTTAAAGAGTTGGTTTGGATCTTTAAATTTAAAGAGTGAAAATCATTATGTAAAAAAAAAAAGTTAAATTAAAGACACTTTTGGAGACATATTTTCATGCATTACTCTTCAAATTTTATATTATTTTGTATTTGAAGAGACTTTTGGAGTTGCTCTTGCTCATTTACTCTTTCTTAGGCTTAAAAAATACCCCTTTATCATATTTCAATATTTACGTTTGCTTTTTGGTTGATTAAGAAATACTCTCTGCGTTCATTTCAAAGTGATCCTTTTTTTTCATTTAGAACATTACATTCAAATAGTTCTCTTTCTTTTTTTACATATATGATCTACACACAACCATTAATATAATTAAAATATAAAGTTCATACTCCCACTAATATAATTATCCATATACATTGTTATTGGAGGGTGGGAGGGAGTATAGTTTTATGGGATTAATAACTCTAATTCGAATACGAGGAAACTCCTATAAAATGCGCTCATTTACGCGTAAGAAAAGATTAATTCTTATTTGCTACTTCAAAATTAAGGAATTTAGTTCCTTTGCGAAGATTTGGGGGTTTTCTTATTCAATTTGATATATATATATATATATATATATATATATATATATATATATATATATATATGAAAAGATTTGTGTGAGACCGTCGTCAGAAAGTGATAATTTTTATATTAAAAAGTGATATATTAAATTAATGAAAAGTGATAATATTATTTTATGAACAATTTATAGTATAAATGAAAAGTGATAATATTTTATAGAGAAAGTGAAAACTATTTTAAGAAGTGTAAAATGATCTCACGTGATACTATCTCACACAAGACCTATATATATATATATATATATATATATATATATATATATATATATATATATATATATATATATATATATATATATATTGATTAAAAAAAATTATCTCATTATTGGCATTCTCACGCAAAACTTACTGATTTAATTTAGTTGGTTTTACTTTTATTCTTTATTGTTCATTCTTAAAATCATTGTTAAGATTATTGTTATTATTATGATTAAAAGGATATTTAACATTTAGCAGTGCAATTTATAAAGAATTGAAAAGAGATATACAAACTAAATATTTGTATAACTTAAAATTATGTGATCATCACATGGGAGTGGAAGATGGAAAAAAAATCAAGTGTTAGGTAATTAAAATACTTAAAACTAAATATTTATTTTTCTATAAAATTGATAACTTGCGAGCTACCTGCAATATGAATTAAATGTAGAATATACAAATTATTAAATTGATGTAAATACACAACAATGATTTAATGAATATTGATTATATGATTAAATTTTTTCGTAAGAAAATTAAAGAGAGAGTCCAACTGTAAATTACAATAAATGGAATGTCGAAGTGACAACTTTCTCCAACCCAGTTTGATTGGGAACTTTCTCAATTCATTCAATACTTTGATTGGGAACTTTCTTAATTCATTCACCTTTATAAATAATACAATGGATGCACAAATTATATGTAGTATATTTGAATTAATTTATTTTAAATTGATGTTAAGAGTTTCAAAGAAATAACATAATAAATTATAAGGGCAATATCTTGTAAGATGATTTTGTGTGAGACTTAAAATATTCAGTACACTGTCAATCTATTCATTTTACCATTTTGGGTCCATTCTTAATCTATCAATTTTCCTTTTTAGACACATGGGACCACCCACACACTAATACAATTAAAATATGAGACCTACACACCCAACTAATACAACTACCCACTACACATAAAATAATAATACTCCTTAATATACGCGCAAAAAACAAACGGATAGATTAATGTTTGACGGGGGAGTACTAAGTAAAAATAAATAAAAATTTATTAAACTTAACATGAAAACTTATATTCATTGGCAGAGGGAATATAAAACATTTTTTAAAACGCGCTTAACTCGGTCAAAAGAGAATTTGTCTCGTAGGACAAAATTCGTGAGATGGTCTCTCTCATTCATTATCTTTTTAATATACAATTTTTGTGTGAAATCGTCTAAGTGAGACTATTTAATGCTTTTTGTGATTAGTTATCACTTTCGTTATAAAATATTATCACTTTTTATTCATCTCATATAAGGGCTTACGTGAGATTGTTTCACAAAGTCTTTGCCATTAAATTTATGATATAATAATTATAATTATACATTTTACTTTTAAATTTAAATATAATAATTAAAATTAAGCGTAACTATGAGGTGTACCTAGTGTATCGGTCCACCCCAAGTTTTATAGGTTTAAATGGGGTAGTGCATAGTTTTTTTTAAAAAAAATATATTAATGATATTATTTTATTTAATGATGAAGATTAAATTAAAAATTAATCTAATGATTAACGTGTATGTGCACCCTAATTGGATTATAAAGTTAATTACCTTAAAATCTAATGGTTCAAAATTGACAATAGTTGTACTCATAAATTTAAGCAAAATTCCTGGAAGCAAAATGTCAATAAGTAATGGAGTAGCATATAACACCTCTTGTTTTTAACATTTATTAGAAGTTCAATTTACACTATTAATCCGTATATGAACCAAATAGCATTGATGTAATTGATTAATCAACATGAAGATTTATAAGTATTGCATTTTAATCTAAATGAGACATATATATCTTTGTCATCTTCAAGAGATTAATGGCAACACGCAGTCATTAATACTTTGGACAACCTTCTGTATTGTCACAAGACGAAATAGAATTGACAGATAAATTATTTCAACAATATCTACAACCAAATTTAATGCAGTGTTGATAACAACATCTTCTAGAATCTCTCTTTCGAATTTGGATGTTCAATCAAGAATCACCCAATTCACTATTCTATTTACAACATCAACTCAGAGATCCTAAACCAAAGTTTAATAACTTTTTTTTTTAATTATTTGGGCTTTGCTGTGTTTAATGTTTTTTTTTCCCCCGACATGTATATGATTCTTCAAGTGACCATGTTATTAACCTCCTCATTTTTTATTTAAAAAAACTTCACTCATACCTAATACTCCTTTTATCATTTATTTATTACAAATAAAATATCAATACACCCCCCTAAAAGTATTGTCTTTCTTTATCTTTTAGCAAAAAGAATTGTGTAGATTTTTTGGGATTAAAAAATACTATATACAAAGAAAGCGAGAGCATTTTTCAAAATCAATGTTGACAGTTGAATTCAGGTTCTCGTTTCACCCCAAACCTTAAAATTTTAATTTGATTAAATTATTCTTCTAATCATCCAGTGATTCTATACAAACAGTAACACAAAGATTAATTTCCAATTAATTTGAAGCATATAGTCAGACAATGTAATTCTAATGAACAAACATAAAATCCAAAGGGCAAAGCATTAAAGAGCACCCATGCGTAGTAGGTACAGTACAGAAAACTTCACCTTTTAACTATTTTTATTTGATTTAATATGATCCTACAAGCTCTATGCCCATCTTGAGCTCTTTAATTTTCCTTAAGAAGCAATTTGTTAACAGAAGAACACTATGCAATAGAATTAAAGCAGTTATGCCTAACAATAATGTCCTGTTAAATCTAACTACAATGACACTTTTACAAATGAAGTTTTAAGGTTTTTTTCCTTCTTAAATTTGCCCATATCAAAAAGCTCACCAGGGCCAAAACTGTATAGCTCAACTATTCCACCCTACAAAAGTATGTATTTACATTTGTCGATAAGCATCCAAGATTTAATCCCTAGTCGCCCGACCATCACCACGAGGCATTTTTTTTGATGCCACTGCAAAGAAAATGAGTATCAGCAACATAAGTATATAACCACAAAATAAAATCACACAAGTATTTTGAACATGATTTTACACTTTCATGCACATAAAACCAATTATAATTATGAATGCATGAATAATTTATATCAGCAGGCAATTATTAAGCTCATTATAAAAAATCACAGGCGGATCTATTCGCGCACTAGCACACAAACTCAAGAACTGTGTGCATGTGTTGGGGAAAGGGGGGTTGCTTACCATCCTCCACATCTTTCTCTCGATAAAAGTGAGGAGCTATCTCCAACAGCCATTCAGGTTTTAGTTCGGTCACCTGTAAAGCAAATTCACATATAACATCATAATCACAGGATAAAAATGACTCATGGAGGATAAAGAGGGCAAGTATGATCTTACCTGCCGCATGTACTCTTTGGTAGTTAACACCAATTCATGGTAGATGACCCATCTCGGAAGCAACTATAAAGAAAAAAGAAAAGGGACGTGAAATGCTACATTATGAGTGGAAATTTTTGATGGTGTGAATCACATAATAATATGCTATAATGAGGCACTCTTTCTTTGGTTTTGCTTTACTACAGAAACCACAATTGTATTTCCCACCGCATTATGCATGGAGGTTTTGAGAATGTGATTTCAAATCTGTAAATTCCCACCTAGAAATTGTTGGAAGAAATTCGATTAAATTTAATTTTCTAATATTTGGTTAATAATCGAACTCTTTTTACACTTCCTAAGAAAACCTTGAACCATTCAACAATGCTTAAAATTCATAGATCCAAGTTCATTTTCTGAAATCCAAAATCTCCAATTCAAACACAACCTTTACCAATAGAACATGCGCTAAGTTTACCAGATCAGATTGAGAATTTATAATCTTGAATCTTAATGATTAAGGAAGAAACATTCATCATTATAACAGAAAAAAGAAGAGAACCTACCTGTGCTAAACCTGAGCTCGGGTGAAGATGAACAGTCTGGGGATACTTCACAGTTCGGTAATTTCCACTCTTTTGTAGCCTTGCAGAGTGGGGAAAGAACCCAGATGTTATGGCTTTCTTTATTGCATCCAAATCATTTTCATTTGATGTCAATTCAATTTCAACCCTTTCTAACAGCCCTTCCAGCTGATCCCGAATATCTCTAGCTCTCTTCATGCTCCTGACCTGGATATGGACATCATGGCATTCAAGCATCAAAATGTTTGCTGCAAGCGAAGATGATTCTAATTGCTAAATAAGATCTTACTTATCCAGAACATGATATTGGAAAGTGGGATTCAAGCTCAAGTACAATAATCTTGGTTGCTGACCCAGATCTTGGTAGATATTTACTAGGGGAACCACTATAGTTTAGCAATTAAAATTCTTATTTTTGAAAATGGAATCATGCATCTCCACCCAATCTTTTTCAATTACTAAACAACCCAACACTAAATAAACGAGTTATTTCACTTCTTCTCCAAAAG
This sequence comes from Pogostemon cablin, assembly GCA_023678885.1. NCBI lineage: Eukaryota > Viridiplantae > Streptophyta > Magnoliopsida > Lamiales > Lamiaceae > Pogostemon > Pogostemon cablin. The sequence goes on from CM042961.1 coordinate 7,703,923, forward strand.
CAACACCTTTTTACAACAGAAAAATCATAACACCACGCCATTAATAAAGTTGTTTCACATACCCATATAATGCAAATGCATACCAGATTTAGTAGTTATTTTCCAAAACTACTCTTTAAGCACTTAATTTTCCCATAAAGTCAATTCTTAAAAATGAATTTTGATGTCAACCTCAAATTCTTTTTTGCAGATAATGTTCACTAATCACAAGCATCAGAGATACAAATGATTTGTATTCACAGAAATATTATTCCATCAACTAAAAAAAAATGAACATAATAGCAAGTGACTAAACAGCTAAACTAGGAAACAGACCTGGATATAATTCTCATAGCACCATTGAGTTGAAAAATTAGTTTCCTTCCATGTGCTATAGACCTGAACAACCAAAAAGAGGTCACTTAAAAATAAGTCTAACAAATATGCAAGAAGTCTTTTAGTCACTCAAACTATGCCAGGTCAGACCAAGACTTAAAATCTATCTCCAATCTTATTTTTGGAAACACTTGTACTAAGTAGTCTCAGGTGATCCTTTCTATATTTAAAAGACCAACAATTAGAATTAATTATCATAAACATTAAAAATGAGAATACTACTGAAGTAAACTTCAAGGCATCCTAATTTTTTATAAAATGGTAAACGAAAAGCATCTCAGAAAATGCAAATGCACAACCTTCAACAATGCAATATGATCTCCGACATTTCCCATGTGAAAATTCAAGCGTGCATTATCAGCATGAACCTGCTTATCCTTAGGACGATAAAATATTGAGTTTCCAACGGACAGCATAGCAGCAATAGATATGATCTCATCAGAGCACTTGTATTTGTCAGAAGCAACAATCATTTTGGATTGCATTGGATCAAGCGGGAACTCAGACATCCTTCTGCCTACTTTTGTCAATTCACCATGCTTGTTAAGTGCACTCAGAGCATAAAGTAGTTCCAAGGCCTTCAAAAGAGCTTCGGATGGCGGAGGGTCCATGAAATCAAAGTTAAGAAGGTCATTAATTCCAAGGCTCTTGAGCATGAGTACAACATTAGCCAAGTTAGTCCTTTGTATTTCAGGCACAGTATTATCTTCTAGATCATGATAAAAGTTATAAGCAGTATACAACCGAAAGCATTTGCCAGGACCTGTTCTACCAGATCGACCAGCTCGCTGGTTAGCTGATGCTTTTGAGATTGGGGTTATCAATAAACTTTCCATCCCAGTCCGAGGATTGTAAGACTTCATCTTGGAGAAACCCGGATCAATGACATACTTGATCCCATCTATTGTCAATGATGTCTCAGCAATATTAGTAGCCAAAACAACTTTGCGTGCACCTTCAGGTGTGGGCTCAAATATTTTAGCCTGCAATTCTGTAGGCAAATTTGCATAAATTGGACATATGATTAATTCTGCTATTTTTGTTCCCAATCCTCTAGTCCTATGTTTGAGAATTTCTTCAGCAGTTTCGATCTCCTCCTGCCCAGTTAAGAAAACCAGAATGTCACCATCTCCTGGTGGTTGCGTCACATGTATCTGAAGAGCAGTAACAATAGCAGCATCCAAATAGTCAGCTTCTGGAGCTTTGGTATAATGTATTTCAACAGGGTATCTCCTTCCAGGTATTTTGAAAATTGGAGCAGAATCAAAATAATCACTGAATTTCTCTGCATCAAGTGTGGCACTTGAAATAAGCAATTTAAGGTCGGGGCGAAAACGAGAGATGTCCTGTCAAAATAAAAGGGTTGAATGAGACTAGAATATAACTGTGTGCCCAATTTTGCTAACATCTGTTCATAAGAATAATGACCAAGCAACCCATAAGAACTGGGATAGACAATAAGAACCAAATAGTAAGTAGGATAAACATTAGGAAGTAAGCCTGATAAGGAGAGATTACACTCCAATCTAACTTAATTTCCATAAACCAGTTTTAACTATGAAATATATTTCACAGAAAACGATAACCAATTGAAAGCCCACAGATGATGTCAATAGAAGATCCATTAGAAAAGAAAAGAAAAGAAAAGAAAAGAAGAAAAAACAAGATTACAAAAAAGGAAACCTGAAATTCTTCTCAACCAAAAGACAAGTCTCCTGAAGTTCCAATACAGTCCAAATTAGTTCTTATTAGAACCCTAAGAAGTACATGCTAACTAGTTGTAGTCCTGCTTGGTGATGCGTAGGTCAAAGGTCCTTTAATAATATTCAGACAGTGATAGGATTAGGATAGTAAATCTTAAATTAGGATTGTTATGGTCAGTTAACTTGTATTTGAGCACTAGTTCCTATAATTAATCTTAGAAACATGTAATGTCTAATTTAGAGAGCATGCTTATCCTAGAAATCTTTAAGGTCAATTCATTGGATCACAAATGTTTTATAGGAGGAATATACTTTGTTTTGCAAGTATCAAATAAGTTGCAAGGTTGGCCTTTAACAACTTTCCTTAAACCCAACCTCTTGTTAAATTATTTCAACAGTTTTAAATTATATCAAAGAAAAAGTAAATAAATAAAAATGCTGTGCAACACCTCACCAACAAAACAGAAACATTGGCACAAGATGACTATTCTTGGTTGACAACTCAAAATCAGATTTATTTACCCAAAATCACTTAGCATAATGCAACACAATCAGACCCTAAGTTCATCTATAAGGTATTGTTTTTCCATACTATTTGAAAATACAACAACATTAAGGCAACCCACAACAGATAACATTCACATCAAGACCCAGGGTTTTACCTTGACCAAACCAAATAGGACGTCTGTTGAGAGAGTTCTTTCATGGGCTTCATCCACCATTATTACACTGAATTGTACAGTATATATTAGTAACAACTCGTATAATATTATAAAAAATGTACTGCCGCATTGACACACATACCTGTAACTTGCAAGGTCAGGTTCTCCAAGGAATTCACGCAATAACATACCATCTGTCATATATTTCAAGAGAGTCTTCTCTGATGTACAGTCTTCAAATCGGATAGAATAACCAACCTAAAACATCACAAACCATTTAGTTAATATAGCACATCCTAGTGCAACAAGAATGAGCAGATTCAGGAACCACAAAACAAAACCAAATATCTAGGGGCATCTTAGGCCATTAATGGACAAGAGCCTTCCTTACTAATTTAGAAAAGAAACAATGAATTACAATCATGCAATCCTATAACATAGAAAAACACAAGATAACTCTGTGCATTTATGCATGGTTTCATCAGATAAAGTTCATGTAACCAACCTCTGACTGTTGTGATAGTTAACAGCTTTAAAAACTACATTTTACAAGATCCCTATAATCTAAATAGTTAACAATGTACGACTACAAATGAGCAGCTAGCCAAACAATATCTTTTAATAGCAGAAAGCGCACCTCATGCCCAAGTTTTACTCCCATTTCTTGAGAAACTCGAGCAGCAACACTCATAGCAGCAACACGCCGAGGCTGGGTACATCCAATCTGTTAACAGATGTTGGCCATCATAAGTAATTTCATATAAAAGTATAATAAGGTAACTATGGTAGTCTGCAATAAATGTGTAGATAGTATAGTTATGAGCAGCAACAACTATACATGTTCAGACTGATATATCAGTGATCAAACCCAGAGGTCCAAGCATTTGTTCATTTTTTTCAGAAAACAGTATGCCACATAAACTTAGCAGCCACTTCAGGATCCAAAGAGTGCATCCATCTTAATATACACTTTGCTAGGATGGTATTTGCAGAAAAGATAATCCATACGAATAGAAAATATACAGAAAACAAAAATAGAAACTAGAACATAGAAGGCAATATAATTTTTACACACAACACAAATGCTCTCTATTAACATCATGATTCAATTTAGTTTTTAACCTCACCTTCCATAATCATTAATCAAAATCAAAATTGAATAAAAATTAAAATAGTTCAGTGGAATTTTATTGTCTAAAATTGACAGATAATTCAACTTTGTATTTCATATTAAACTAGAACATGGGAAAAAACATTTACTACAGTCAATATGCAGTACCTTGAGCTATTGCATAAGCAAAAATGAGTTCAATAGTGGGTGAACTATCACATATTTCCACACTTGAATAAAGTTTTGCAGATGGCAGCTGGTTAAATCAGAAAATAAGTTCAGATGGACCTTTGTACCTTTCCTAGCTTACTGTATCCTGCCTCATGAAGGTATTGAGGTATCTGTGTAGTTTTCCCAGAACCTGTCTCCCCAACAATAACAAGAACCTGCGAATTGATTGATTTAGATTTCACTTTGGTACAATAAATCATTTGACAGCTTTAAACACATAAAAAAACACTTGAACATGTTTATTTTGTTCATTAATTAATTGGGAAAAAAAAACCACCACCTTTACCTTTAAAAGCGATTTAGTCCCAACCTTTAAGATTTTGGCCAAAAAAAAAAACTTTAATTTAAAAAACCATTATATAAAATAATAAAGTTCTCATTTAATATCTATATTTAACTTATTTAATTTAAAAAAAAATTACTACAAATTAATACATATAAACAAAATATCTACATCATTAATTTTTATTATATGAAAAAAATTAATTATTTCTAGCATTTAATAGTAAAAAGTCAATAAATAACATTAATAAAACTTTGTAAAAATTTATTATTTAGAGGTTTTTTAAAAAAAAATATATTGATTTTTTACTTATTAAATGTTAAAAATAGTTACTTTTGTTCACATAAAAAAAATTATTAACTTAAAAAATTTTCATATAAATTAATTTGCAATAATTTTTTTAATAAAATAAATATATTTATTAGAACTCTATTATTTTATATAATGGTTTTTTAATATTTAAATTTTATTGTATGGGTGCAACTTGCCAAAAAATTATATATTTAAATTTATAATTTGGTGTCTTTTTTACCAAAATCTCAAAGGGTTGGGACTAAATCGAAATTTAAGTAAATGTGGTGTTTTTTCGTACAATTAACTCAAAGATGCCATGGAAGCTGATGTGCCAAAGGTCAGCCACACCAGTGATCGGGAAGCATCTAGCTGCCCGATGGGTGCGATTCGCAAAAGACTTCAAAAGTGATGGTCTTTTTTGCTAAATCTTAAAGAGTGGGACTACATTGCAAGTGAAGTAAAGGTGATGGTTAATTTTGCAATTAACCCTAAAAAAACTTGAACATGTTTCTTTTGTTCATTATTTATTATTCATCAGCATTCACTGAAGAGAATAAACAATTTGGTAAACATTTCAGAAAGTCTGCTAATTAACAAATGAAATCAGAATGTTGGCGAAAAACCAAGAGACAGACAAATACAGATAGTAACTGACCCTAATCTGGAGCTACAAAATAACAAGTAATAATTACAATTTAGACCTGAAAGAAATTGTCAAACCTGATGGTCATTTACAGCTTGAAGTAATTGGTCCCTATATGGATAGATTGGTAGAGTCTTTCTATCACTCTGAAAAAAGATGCGCCAATAGAAAGGTCAACACCATATGCAATAACCTAATAAAAAAGAATATACTTCTTAAAAATATTTGGTTGAAAGGACTTCATCCTTGATACTATATATTATTTTTGTGGAATAATCTAAGTGTTCATTCAAAATCCAAACAGCACAAACCCTTGTAGCTTAAGAAGGTCTAGAACTTGCAACTTTCAATCAACTTTATGGGAAATATGGTTTTTAAAGGGGTATCCACTAAAAATTAGCAACTTTGATATAAATGAAGTGAGAGCCCATGATCAAAGAGATGTTTCATCCGTGGATATTTAGGATTAGGAATAAGTTCATACCAGAAAAATGACGGAGCTTTCGTTTCACTATCAGAGTTTATTTCAGATCTTGACATATATAATAATATATAATCCTATTTTCTCAGTCAACAAATATTACCGTTTTTTCCCGTTCAGTTTGTACCATTTTTTCTCAGTCTAACAGTTCCATATTCAAATCAACATTTATGAAGAGAATTGAATACACACCTGGAGTTTTTCTAATGCTGTTTTGGCAGCAGATGCCTCCGGCGACTCCATAGATATCTCTTGCTCAACCTGCATACCAAATAGTATCAAGAAAATTGCAACAACTGTGTCTAGATCAATAGAAATTGCACAAGTTGGATATACATACATTAACACCATCCATGACTGCTGCCTTTATAAAGTCTATTTGGTCTTCAAACACATACCTGATCAATGAAAGCAACAAGAGCATTCAGGCATCAGAAAAGTTTCATAACTCCCTTAGTTTTACACCGAACAGCCATCTCAGATCATCAAAAGAATAATTATCAAGGAGGTATGGTGCAACTATAAGTCAAAATGATTGAGTTATAAAAATGGATAGGCATAAATATAAGATTCAGAGCACCATATATGACTCACTCATAATCATCATTTCTTTGCTTTCGATCTTTGGATCCAAATTCAAGAGTCCCTTTGCCTGAGACATAATGATCACGTGATAAATAATTGATCATATATTCGAAACACAAAAACAAATTGCCATAAATGTCAACAATTACCACGCTGATGGTTTTCCCAGGCTTCTTGTTCAGCAAATGGGTTCATCTTTTCTTCTGCTGCAGGGTCCCTGCGTGGAACAAATGGCAAGTTAAATGAAATTTCCGCAACTCCTATTTAGTGTCCATAACTGCATAGAATGCGCACTTAGCCTAAATGGTAGCACTGGTTGTAGAAGCATTTAGATTCCTGTTAATGAAAATAACCTGTAACGCTGCACTGCCACAGCAAACCGCTCTTTTTGTTTAACTCCACCTTCCTGATCATATGCTTCAGGCATCCTATACTGAGCTTGATCAAAAATAAATAAGAATGATAATTATAATCAATAAAGGCATTGCACATGGTAAATATGACAGAAACTTATAAGGCTTAATAACAGGAATTTAAATCTTGTGATAATATCGCTCTTAAAGCAATGCTTACAAACTTGATTATAAACAACACTTAATACAAGTATCAGAAACTGGAGAGCCAAAAGGTGTGCATACGCATGTATACATATTAGATCAAGCTAACAAGTGGATTACGAATTAATCAAGCAAATGAAGACAGCATTTCATGTTGACAAAGAACTAATCAGATTGGTAAAAGTAACACCTCAACATATATACACATGAAAAGCTGATTACCTCATTTGTATCAGACTCTTCTGTCCTCTCCTTGACAAGATCATAAATTTTTTTCTTGTATCTGTCAAAATAGAATATTAATGACACTTGGTCACACTTCTCTATGTAAATGACAAGCACACAAATTAAATTCTTAGGTTGAATATTAATAATGAACAAAGTGAAGCATCAAGTTTAATGTTAAGGAAATTAATTCATTCGCTTAACAAATTATGTAGATAACCAATCAAAAAGTCACTTGCACTGAGTAGCATTGTCATTTTTTATAAGAAGATCAATAATTTCATGTCTCAAGCCAAAAATGTCTTAAATTATGAACTAAAACCAGTATCCCATGACTCATGAATACATTGTATAACAGGCCATTGGAGTAAACTAGAATCAGATCTAAGGCAAATTAAGATAGAAGAAATGGAAATACACGCTGCTATAATGAAGTAACATATAACACGAACATGATAGCTGAAGGAATGTGATAACAAAATGCCAGAAGATATTATTGGTCAAGTTCACAAACAGTAATATTTGATCACTGAGTGCAGTTTGAAGCTGAGTTTTTTTAGCACCATATTTAAACACATCACAACTCCCAAAAGCGCAATGTTAAAACAGAACCCTTATACAGCTCTCTTTGCAATTCAAAGCACATAACAAGGATAAAGCTATTATATCATCTCATAATAATTGGAGAAATGCAACATTCCTTTTTATTGTTATATTTATATGTTGTCTATTCTGATATTGTGTAATCCCTTCGCTATTTAGGAAAATGCAAAATTACTCTAGATTTTTCCATTGTTCGATTTTTGTTTAATAAATTGAATAAATAAATGCAATTTCCAGAAAGATTTAAGACACAACACACTCCCAAATTATAGAATCAACACACATAAAAACAAATATTGCAAGGCAAACACCAGAATTAAATTAGATGAATGTCTCAATATATATTTAAAAAAAATGCTACTAAGAGCATTCACCTCAGATCACGGATCTCTGTTTCAGTTAGCTTGACATCTTCGAATAAGTATTGCTCATCTTCTATATCATCTCTGGATTACCAAAAGAAAACTTATAAATGACGAATCAATAGAACATGATACTTATATTTAAAATTCTAACTGAAAACCAATAATTTAACTTCACTACCTGAGCGCATCTAATTTCTGTTGCTCCCTTTTCTTCAGATACTCTTGTCTTGACACTTTCCTGAAGTAGAAGAGAAAAAGTTTCCAAATCTTTATGTACAGTAATCCAGACAAATTCTACAGAAATGTGCTTAAAGACCTTATCAAATTTCATTGTACATTGAAGATCTACATTATTATTCAATAACATTATATAAAAAAAAAAAAAGAAACAAAATTCGTACAAATTAACGAAAGAGGGAAAAAAATTATCCTAATAATTTTAATTGATATGTAGTCTTTTAGTTTCCTGGTTGAGATTTGTAATTTCAATAAATCTAAATAAGCTAAATGAATTATCAAAAACTGTTCCAAACTTGCAAGAAAAGAATGATCTATTTAATGCACATGGAAGGAAAATAGGGTCCAAATTCATAAATATCCAAGTCAAACCCCAGAGGCAAACAGACTTGTGCCAACCAAATAACATTACATGTTCATAAATGCATTGGAAAATATGGATTTTTTAATTTGGAATATAACAATGCCTGAGTGCACTTTGATAACAGAAAACATCAACACTATGTAACACAACCAAATCCGTGCAACAAGGACATGCATCATGAATGGTGACCTAAGGTAAAAACCTTTGTATACTTCGATCATAGACGATGAATCACCCACTCTAAATTATATGCAACCAAGGAAAGATGTACAAGCTTACCAAGCTTAAGACACATATCTATCTCCATAAACAATGGAGAAACCATGAGCCCAGAACTAAGTTTTTCAAAGTCACATGTAAAGCACCTATAAAATGTAGCCATCAAAATTTGCTACTTTAAGACACAAAAAAACAACTTTTTTGTTCATGTTAATGAGACTAACAACACAACATCCAGATTCAGTATGGATATACAACCACAATTGTTGGTCAAAAGAAGAAAGAACGCATTCACCTAGTAGAGGAACTTTATGACAAACCTTAATGCCTCAATGTCATCATTCTCCAATGCATTGGATCTCCGAATTTCCTCTTCTGTTAAGAAATGCACCACATAACCAGACTTGAGTTAAGCCATGAAAAGAAGAAAAACAAAACAGCTAACAAAATTCCCATCCATAGACTTCAATAGATATTTTATTGATCTGAGATTAACTAAAGTCCTTCAATTGATAATTGATTGCCTCTAAAATTAGCAATGCCATAATCGTGCTGTGTTATAAAGAATTCAAACATACAAATGAAAGCCCTTTTTTCCTCCCTTCTACAAAAAATTTGCAATCCTATGATGCCTTGCTTAGAAACTACCACCACCAGCAAAAACACTTCCCACGGGTAACCTTTCAGATTAATGCCTCATGGCACATGCCCCTCACAACCCCCCGGCCCCCATATGTAATTCAGGTCTGGCCTGCATGTAATGTAACACATACAGATGCGGAAACATGACTTTCAGTTACTAACATTTTAGGCACAAACAACATTATGGAGTTTTAAATAATTATGTTACTTACACCAAAAGTTAATATTTGCCACCAAAAAGTAGACAAAAAAGAAAACACGGTTTATTAACTAAACTGCTGATAGCATTACATATCAGCATCCAAATGAGATTCTCACTGGATATATATACTTTGTATAATGTGTTAAAATTTTGGTGGAAATATCTGAACAATGCAGATACAAAGATAGTTTCACAAATAAAAGAATAAACTCAACATCTCTATAAGCTAGATATTTTACCTTGTTCTTTCTTTGTTAACTTCTGATCCATCACCTAGATAAAGAAAGAAGAAAAGAAGAGTGAGTTGAATATTTGAGAGAAGTGCTACAGATATGATCACAGAAGTGACAGAACAATACAGCCAAAACACATACATGATACACTGACATACATGAAAATCCTAAGAGAGAGAGAGAGAGAAACACACACACACACACACACACAAAAAAAAAAACTCAAGGTCAAATTGCTAACACATTTAATGGTACCTTCCTAGTCCCTGCTGCATCACGTTCTCGGATACGATTTCCTAACTCCTCCCTTTCTTTCTGATCACGCAGTCTCTCTTCTTCTGACTGAAACAGGAGAGATTGCATAGAATAATAAGGAACCAGAATGTCTTTTAAATGGAAAAGGACAAAAACAAGTACACAGCAAAGAAGCAGAAACATGATAATGCATACAATAGTTAATATCCTACAACACCAGTCATCACCTAGCCTAATGCCTATTATAAAGGGTCTTCCTACGCCCAACATAGAGTAGTGACCAGCTCCAAGCAACATGGCTTAAGCATTTGATTTTAAAGTTGGCAAATGGAAATCTATGTTTGACAAGGAGAGTGCTCCAACAGAGCAAGGATTTTTTACTCAAGAAGGAATTATATCAATGGTATAAGTAAATTCATAGCACCACACTACATAAATCGAAAGATGAGGTTTAATTTTCATTTTCGAGAGAATTAATGAGTACTTACAAATATACCTTGAAATTTTTTAAACCCTAGAGGCTCAGTCCCCCCCCCACACACCCAACCACCACCACCTAACTCCACCTGTATATGGTCCGACCTGGGTCCTTCAATCCAAACAACGCATTATCAAGTAGACAAGTACTCAAAAAAATAACTTGCAACATAATTCTTTCAAATTGTTCCATCAGTACTTTTTTCTACCTATTCCCCATAATTTGCGTTTTTTGCAGATGGGATTATTACCCATTAAAAATCAGAAGAAAAATTAATACCTAAAACTAAGGCTACTTGGGGTAAAGAGGCAACAAATTGAGAAAATTAAACCAAGATGAAACAAGTTTCATATATAAAACACACATAGCATCATATTGTACCTCAGAACTATCATCTTTATATTCAGCAGTCCGTCTTCTTACTCGCCTTTCTTTACCTTCAATGGTAGCTACCTACACCACCAAATTATGCATACAGAAGCATATAATTAAAAAAGAACAATGTATCTTCTAGTAAAAGACAGATAAATGCTACAAGGGTAGTGATAAGAACATAAGAACAAGTACCTCATCATCTGCATCATCCTGATGTCTTTTTCTGAACTTCTTTTTCTGAGTGTCCTCTTTCTTAGGTAATGGAGCAACAGGAACATTATTATCAGCATCATCTTCTTCCAAAATTGAGTAGGTTTTTTGTTTTCGAGCAAACATTGCAGCCTCCCTTTCTTGTTGTTGGTATAGCTAACACAGGAAAAGAGAAAATGGGACAAGTATTATTGCATTAGATTATACTCATAACATTAGGAAAATATTTCTAAGTTCATTTGATGAAAGAAGACAAGAATAACTCACATTCGGCCCTGTAGTCTTACGCTCCACTCTGGAAAATAAATCTTTGGCAAACGTTAGCGTTTCCGGAGAAGACGAGATTTCCAAATCTTTCAGTTGATTTACTATCTCAGAGGGAGATGAAGCTTTCTTTGCTGCAAGAACATGCCAAACAAACCATGCCTCAATTCCAAACAGAAAAACAACTTAACTGTAGAAATAGCGAAATCACAATCATCTGTGTTCTTACACAGTGTAATCACATATTGCACAACAGTAGGCTGCGAATACCCCAAAAGCGACATTAATTTATCGGAAACCCATGTCTTCAGATCACCCATTGTAGCTGCAGAGACAGAACATAAGAAAATTATACGAGGGTTACAAGCGCAACTTCATAACATTAGTATGCTGAAATAAGAATTTAACATGTAGGCTTCCTGCTAACACCTGTAAGACGAATATGATACGAATTGAATTTCTTTGAGAAGGGGGAAAGTAACCCTAATTAGATTATAGCGGGGAAGACAAAGGGGAAACAACCCTAATTAGATTATATTCATGTTTATTTCTATTTTTATTATTTTAGATTAGATTTTTTTTTTTTTTTGATAAAACTGTTCACGAATAATTATAAAAAATAATACAATACTAATAATATAAAAAAAATCGCAGGGTTAATTGAGTAATCGTCAACGGTTACATAAGCGCGACCGCTGCAGCGATATCTTATTGCCTTCGTTTGTTTTTATTTTCTTTGTTTTTTTACATTTAATATTAAAATATACATATATAGATATTTTTTTAATATTATTATTAATATTATTAAAAATATAGTATAAATTAAATAAAAAGTTTTATCAATTCTCCTTGTAAATCACAATTAATTAATATTAAAATTTGAGAATTCTAAGCAATGAAGAGCGCATCTCTTTATTATATATGAAACACAACATGCACTAATCGAAGGCAACACATCAATGTGAAAATGAAATGATTTGACCTAGTAAATATATGAGTATTTCATAATGTTTCTTGTTATCCTTTGAATACACCTTCTTTTCTTGGAATTTAATTACAACTAAGCAAAGAAATACACATTAAAATAACTGCATAATTACTCTTCCAAACGAGGGAGGTGAAATACATTGGGTCGAAGGTCTTTCCACAACCCTTTAAGCAATGATTTTGAAAATATTAAGACAAAAATCATGTAAGTTGTGAGCTATCTTTTTAGTTATTGCTACATTATATGCATCATTAGATTTGATTATGTTATAAATTAAATGGACAATTTTTGAGTTTGGTCATTGGTGGAGAAGACAATTTTCAAGACGAGCTTTAGGCGAGTTTTGATGGACGATATTGGCTTGCGCAATGAGCCATCTCGTTTTTATATTTTTATATATATATAATTTATTATAACAATCTAAAATAAAACTATGAAAGCATGTTTATCAAAATGGACTTGGAAAGGAAATAGAATTATGTGTTTGTTTGGAGGGAATTAAAGTGCTACAGTAATTTTTAATTCCCAAAATATGAATCCCTCGTATCCACCCAAAACTTGTATTATCATTTCAGGGTAAAAAGATCATGTAGGCCCCTAAATTTATTATTGTGGATCAACCAAGGTTTAAAATTTTCGGAAATATCTACGATATTTCCACGATATATCCGTATTTGGAGAGTACCGATATCGATATTGGGGAAAAAATATATCTTTTCTGATGTCGATAATATATCAGGAAATATCGATAACAATATCGATATCGGTTTGCCACAGTTCAAATTTTTTCAGATGTCGAGATATATCGAGGAAATATCGTTAAAATATCGATAAAATATCGAGGATATATCTAAAATATCGAAAAATTTCCATATTTAATGAAATTTTTAATAATTTTTTATTTACTTTTACCAACTAAATACAAATTTTTCATTAATTCGATCAATATAAAAAAAAGAGCAACATTTACATGAAATTATTAAGACTGTTTTATTTTATTTAATTAATTATCACATATCACTCTTCATTGAAATTATTACTACTAAGTAAATGAAGAGTTTCCTTTCATGTACATACTGTGATAGTATACTCTGATTAAAAATACAATTATTTTGGTATATTCAATCGAATCAGGACGGAGGGAGTATTTTTTTGATACATAACAATACTAGCGCATTCAAAACTATGTTCAGAATTTCTTTAATTCGATGAGTTGATACCAATATTTTTTAGATCAAGATGACATCACATGTTTTACATCTAAACATCATATATTATCATTTTGGTATTAGTTATTAAGTATTATATGATTTTAGACTATTTAAATATGTTGTAAATGATTTGTTTAGCATATGTTATGAGTTTTATTGAGATTTTAAATTGTATTTATACATTAAAATTAGTTAAAATATACTGCAAAATTAAATAATTATTTTTCTTTTTTTTTTCAAGTTTTCATTTTTTTTTACCGATATCGATATTCGATATATTCATCGATATATCCATAAATTTGAAGTACCGATATTTCTACCGATATCGATATTTTAAACCTTGGGATCCACCACACCCTCGATCTATTTTTTTAGTATTCATGCCCTTTAATTTTTTTAAAGAATCAAATTTACCCACAATCTTTCATTAACTTAGCAAAATGCATTTTGTTAACTAAAAGGACCGACAACACAAATGGGTGGGACCCCTGGGGTTAAACTAGATGCAACCCCCCGAAAGATGAACAATTTTGACTAACTAGATGAAGTTTCAATCAGCGGAGGCAACTCTCTCCCATCTCCGCCAGCCCTTCCTCCGGCGGCGTTTTTCAAAAGCCTCGCGTGGAAGTTCGTAGTGCGAGGTGATTACGTCAGGATCAACAGCAACACCAGCTCGAGGAGTGGTTCCCCTGATATTGACGAAACGGAATCTGACGTTACACCCTCGGCAGAAGGTGGTGGCGAGGTGGTGGCATTCCACCCGTCACCGCTATTCTTCTTCTTATCTTCGTGGTAAAGAGAATTAAAAAATCCCTTGCAGAACTCCGCGTTGCTTCGCTTCTTTTTTGTCACTTTCACTGCTCTTTTGCTGCGGTGGTGGTGGAGGAGGCAGCGGCGGAGGCGCGCGGAGTTGGCGGTGGTGTAGTAATTGGAGCTTACTAATCTTCTGCTGCGGCGGTGGTGGAGGAGACGGCGGCAGAGGAGGGATTGGCGGTGGTGTAATAATTGGAGCCGTGAATTCCATTTCCCTGCCTTCTTCTACTGGATCTTTCCAACTCCGACATCAACCTCGTTCCTTCCGTTGAGGAAATATTTTATTTTTAACTACATATCCCACCCATTTGACTGTTGTAAGTCTTTGTAGTCAACAAAATGCAATCTTGCTAAGCTAATGAAAGATGAAGGCCACGTTTAATTCATTAAAAAAATTTAAGGGCTTGGATGCAAAAAAAAAAAATAGATTGAGGGTGTGTTTGATCCACAAGAATAAATTTAAGGGCATAAATGACCTTTTGTCCTTCATTTCATGGTGAAAAGTCGAAAATCCCTCCATTTTAATTTATTATTAATTAATATTCTATAATGATATAAATTGTAATAAATAAAAAATTATTGAAATAATAAATTTCTCTAACAATAATAAATAAAAGCTAACAAAAAATATGAATCTATTCTCATAGAATTTAATCATGTCAAACAACATTAATAGTAATGATAGTTATTCTTTATTATCAATCAAACAATATTATTATAAAATATAAATCCATTATCATTCCTCACAACTATCACTATAATTCGTATTCCGATTTCTTCAATAAACCAAACGCCCCCTTAATAAGTTATTAATGGGGCAAGCTGTATCAAATTTGGGCCAGGCAAGTTATTAGTAGAGTGAATCGGCTACAGCATATTAATTCACTAATGAGATGTTTTGGTTTTGTGAAAGTATAATTAACAAATTTGGGCCCAATTTCTCAATTATCAACTGCAAATTAGGCCGATTCAAATATCAAGTGGTGGGTAAAAATTGTTCATTTGAAAAAATAGCTTCCACCTGATATAGGCCCATTGTTTATTTTATGGTCATTGGTCCACATTGGGTTTATTATGTTTACAGGGTTTTTAAAAAGTCAATAAACTTCATGAAACATCCAGTGATGAAGTTTGAACCAAACCCTTGTGTTCCATGTGTTCTCTTAAAACGTATTTAAATTGTGATTTCATTCCGTCATATTATAAAGTATCTATTTTTTTTTTCACACCTCATAACAAAATTTTAAAAAGTTAACATAAAATTACACAATTCAACATTAGTTTAAATTATAAAGTGTGGATGAAAGAGTAAAACAACATAAAATACTCATCGGTTAAACATTAAATATTGGCAAAAGTTTAATTGACTCCAGGAATACGGGAACACGGTCCGTGTCCCCATATGAACTCAACTTTTTCCCTCTCTATTATATTTAAATTTATATATTGATAGGGAGTTTAAATTGTAAAGGGCCACGGAAATTGAAAAGGGGCACAAATCTAAATTCATGTGCCCGGACGCACAAGAGACTCACTCATAAATATTATATTTATGTATAAAAATAAAAACAAATACTAATGTACACCAATTTTTAATGTGCATCAATTCTTTCTTTTTTTTTACTCTCTCTCTTTCTCCTTATTTTTCTCTCACGCTCTCTCTCCTTATTTTTTTCTTTTTTTCTGAAGCCGTATCTCTCATTATTATTTTTCTCTCTCATCCTAACTTTTACCATCTATGAAACTCTCTCACTCCTCATGGTCTTTCTCTCTCTCAAATTTCATTACAGCTGCTTTTATTTTTTTTCTTATCATAAATAATTACAACTTTGTGATTCAAGTATCATAAATATTTAATTACAATTATAAATACAAATACATACATTAATAAATTAAAAAAATATATTTTAAATATTTTTAGTTCTATACACTTATGTTAAAAACATAATACAATTATGAGTATAAATACATATATAAATTAATTTTTTTTAAAAAATATTTTATGGTTATCCATTATTGTATATGATTGTATTTATAATTGTATTACTTTTCTCAAAGTAGCGTATAAAACCAAAAATATTAAAAAAATAATAAAAAACTTAATACACTTGTTAAGAAAAAAATTATACACTATTTAATTACAAAAAATACAATATCTGATAGTGAAGATTTGAGGCAATAGATCGATCAAAAATATGAAGCACAGTAAACAAATTCACGCATTAATTTCAAAACAAACGATCTTTATTATTCTTTCTCTCATCTTCACCACTTTAACACATATATATTAACTAATAATAAGTTATACAATATTATAAAAAAAGTAATACAGTTTAACATTACATTAGTGCTTAACAGCGAGATTCGAAATTTACGTCGGATCTAGCCATAACAATGTCGAAATCTGCTACAAATTGCTCCAACTATTCGCCATCTAGCGCCAACCATCACGCGACCTCCGGAATCATCGATCGAGGCCGACGATGGTAGATCTGACCCATCACTGCCACACAATGAAAAGTGTATCACAACCATCGCCTTTCTACCTAGGATCCAACCGTCACTGTTCGTCGCTGAAGCGCTTCTAACCGAAAACCTTGAAGAGAAAAGAGAGGAGATGCAGATTAGGATGGGGGGGGGTGAGAGAGAGGAGTGAATAGCGTGTTTCTTCAAACTTGTTTGGAGAGAAGAAATAAGAAAAACAGATGGAAAGAGATTGGGGAGGGAGGGAGAGAGATCGAGAGTGAATAGCGTGAGGAAACCAGATCTATTTGGGGGAGAAGAAGAACACAGATTAAGAGTGAGAGGAATGAATGAGTGAAATGAGTTAATTGGATATTTTTTTCTTTTATATCTGACCCGTTTACAAATACAGATTATGTTTTTAAGGTGCAATTGTTGCACAATAGATCAACTAAAAAATAAATGGATATATAAAAAGGAGACGGAGGAAATATTTTTTATATACTCTTAAAATTTAATTTTTATTTTTCGAGTTTAGTGTTTATTTTTAAAGTGTAATTATAATTTTCAAAGTTGTAGGATATATATTTCGAAAGATGATAATCAACACCAAAGTTGATAAATAAAAATGAGTTGGTCTCCGGTGTCCCAAGACACACGAACACAAGTATTTAATACTGCTAGTTTTAGTATTAAATTTTTGTGTTCCCATGGGGCACGGTGTGTCCTGGAGACACAGAGTTTTTGTCAATAAAAATTACTTCATATATAAAGGTTAACCTCTTAGAATAATATATAAGTCACATGAATAATTTGTTAATTATCTGGTGCATCCACTTTTAAAAATATATATACACTTTGTTAACGAATTTTCTGTTAGTTTTTTTAATGAAAAATTGAATGTAAAAATTTTATGAAATATTAATAAACATATATACACTACTTAATAAAAATATATACATATATAGATACATGTGTACCACTTAGTGCACGGATATCAACTCTGAATAATTTTATAAAGCAATGAATTATGATTGAGTTTCGCTCAAAACCTAATCCTCTGAACTATTAATACTCTCATTTTAATAACAAAATAATATTTTTAATTTATATTTCAAGTAACAAGCAAAGTGAAATATATATATATATATATATATATATATATATATATATATATATATATATATATATATAATTTTTTAGCCAACTACCCTTAATTTGCAACAGTTAAGTGGGTGCATGAATGTGTTATTACTAGATTATTATTAGGGAAAATAATTTTTTTCGTCCGCTAACTTTCATTCATTAAAATTAGTTCATTAATTTTTTTAATTTTGAAATTAGTCCGTTAATTTTATAACAATTTTGAAATTAGTCCATTAACTTCATAAAATTCAACATTTTAGTCATTTGACTTACTATGACAGGTCATTTGAATATTTTCACCCCAATTAATCTATATCATATTTTTATTTAACCAATGTTATCTCACTTTTCATTTTTCACTTCCGTATACCAAACAAACAATATTAATCTCATTTCTAAAGTGGAGCAAATTTGACTAAATATTGATACTTCCTCCGTCCGCTCGAAAGAGGGTATTTTTTCCATTTTGGTTGTCCGTTCCAAATAGGGTCACTTCCTTTTTTACACACATGAGATCCACACACACCCACTAATACAATTAAAATATGGGATCCACTGCCCCCAGGGCATAGCTCAAGTGGTAGAGGGGAGGGTGGAAAGACCTTCCAGCTGGGCTTGGTTGCTACAGGGTGGGGGTTCGAATCCTGCCTTTGGCATG
Source organism: Pogostemon cablin (assembly GCA_023678885.1). NCBI lineage: Eukaryota > Viridiplantae > Streptophyta > Magnoliopsida > Lamiales > Lamiaceae > Pogostemon > Pogostemon cablin. The sequence goes on from CM042961.1 coordinate 7,722,799, forward strand.
GATTTGGCCCCTTGCAAGCACAAGTTTAACAGTGAGCCCTCCCTATAAGCCACTTGAGGCACATCCTGCGATTTACCTCTTCCACCAATCCCCAGGGCAGGGGCGGTGGGGGCCCCTAATGGTGGGGTACACCATTTTTTAAAATATGGGATCCACACTCCCACTAATACAATTACCCACTACACATTAAATAACAATACTTCTTAATCAACGTGCACAAAAGCAAAATGCCCTCTTTCGGGTGGACGGAGAGAGTATAATATCAATTCTTAGTGGATGCTATTTTTTTTTAATAGTATATATATATATATATATATTATTTTTTTTTTTTAGAATAACCTGCTAATGACCTGTTGAAACGAACGATTTTGTTGAACTTGGTAAACATGATGGACGATTTTCAAAATTTTCAAATATAATGGACGATTTTCAAAATTCTACAAATATAATGGACGATTTTCAAAAATGAAAAACTTATGAACTAAATTCAAAATTGGTCTATTTTGATATATTCAACGAAAGTTTGGCTAACTTAGTGGTTAAAAAGACTCGATTAAAATCTCAATAAATCCTCGATTAATTGTGCAATCAAGAGACATTTCAACACTTTTGTGGACTTACGCATCAATTCTTCACTTTTTATCTGGAAGTAGCATGCAACTTATTTGGTCATTACGTACGAATGGAATTACATTACAACTCCTCTCCTAAATTACGAACATTTTTTTTAAGAGATTAAGAAAACGTAGATCTCACAATTTTATTGATTGACTTTTATAAAGGTAATGTAATATATTTCATAATAATTATAGTTTTTTTTTACATTCTGTTTTTTCTTTTAAAAAACTAACATAAAATTAGTATAAAATAAAAATTGCTGATAGATGGAGTGACTTTTATAGGTTAATAATACTAATATAAGTTGTAAATAGATGGAGTGAGTACTACAGTAAAGCCTGATCTATAAATTAATATACTCAGGACTGAATAATTTATTAATTTAGAGAAATATTATATAATTAATAAATTAATAATTTATTAATTTAAAAATGTTATATACAAAAAAAATATTTTTTATTATTTATTTATACATATTAGGAATATATCGATTAGAATATAAGATTTATACTAATGGATTCACAATTATATATTACTCCCTCTGTCCCATACTTATCTTCACGCCTTTTGTTTTCTTCGTCCCACACTTATTTTCATCACCCAAAAAAAGAAAACTTCACATTAACCAACAACCTCAAAAGTTATCATAATTTCAAAAATATAACTCCCACCTAACGCACATAACATACTTTATAATTTATTTATTATCTAAAAATACCACTATATCCCTAAAAAGTCAATAAAGTTGGTCAAAAATTAACTTTTCTTGAACTTCGTATCTACAGTACCGGTGCATATAAGTATGGGACAGAAGGCGTATTACTTGTAAATCAAATCAATTATGTGAGTATAATATCTCATTAATTGTGCAATAATAATATTTATTTATATTTTATAAAGGGTCAATTACTATTATGTACAATTTATACATCATTATTACTAATAGATACAATTAGCTATTTATACATTATTATTACTAATAGATACAATTAGCTAAAAATATTAATAATCAATACATTAATAATTAGAGAAATGTCCATGTTAACCTTATTTTAATTGTGTTCAATAATAATTAAAAGGATAAGATTAATTATTTTAATATTATAAATAGAATCCACCCCATTATTTACTCCTAAATTCAAGCGGAAGTGAAATTTCAAATTTCCTCAAAAATCTCATTCCAATTATTTTGTAAACCAATTAATGTTTGTTCCGTAACGATTATTTTGATATTCAAAATTATTTAAGAATTATTTTGGTGTTCAAAAATTAATTAAGAAATTTTGGTATTCAAAAATTATTTAAAAATCATTTATGTATTCAGCAATATTTTGGTATTCAATATTTAGAAATAACTTAAAAGATTGGATCATTTTATTTGATATTCAAAAATTAATTAAGAAATTATCGTGATTGGTCAAATATTATCACAATAAGAACAATATATTCGGAAATATTTTGATATTTAGAAATAGTTATAAATTATTGTGATGAATCAAATATTACCACAATAAGAACAATGTATTCAGAAATATTTATGTTGAATGTATTTGCTTCCGAAAATCCTATAATTATATTTTAAGGTAATCTAAATAAGAACGATGTATTCAGAAATATTTTGAAGTATTCAAAAAATTTGAATTCAGTATAATCCATTCGCTTTCAGAAATTCTACATTTATATTCAAAGTTGATTTGAACATAATCTCTACCAATACAGTGATCATGTGGACTAATATAAAATAAAATTACTTTCAAGATGACATTATTTGCCTCATAATGTCTATAAACCTGAAGAGGAATTAGAGTCAATAATTCTGCAGCAACTAAATCACAACAATAATAAAAATTTGATCCTAACAATTGGATCGCCTCAATAACTTGTATTGCCTCAACTGGAATCATAACTGTAAATAATAAAATTTTTATCGCTACAATAATATATATTATTCTCACAGGGTAATAAATTAGAATACAGAATGGTGGAGTAGTAATAGAACAATGTATAATTTGTATTAGGTGGTAATAAATCCTAGAACTAAATCAATATAAAATATTGATCTATTTTATTTGTTTTCAACTTGCCTCAATAAAAAAATATAATTTTCATAATTTACTCATACATATTAGGAATATATGGATTAGAATGTAAGATTTATACTTTAAGGAATTTACAATTATATATTATTACTTATAAATCAAATCAATTATGTGAGTATACTAATATAAAATATTAATCTATTTTATTTGTTTTCAACTTGCTGCAATTGAAAAATTTAAGATGTAATGTAATTAATGCAAATTTGAAGTTCAACAAATAACAGTAGTTTCTGATTTTTACTAAATTATCTTAGAATGTTGAAGTTGCTAATATATGGAGTATAACATATACTCTCCCCGTCCCATAAAAAGAGTTGCGTTTACTGTTTATACGGAGATTACACTACAAGAAAGCGGAAGTTTAGCGGTGATTTTTTAGCAGCAAAAAATTTTCATCGCCAAAATGAGTAGTTTAGTGATGAAAGTTGAAGTTTCGTAGCTAAGTTGACGATTCTCTCAAAATTAAATAAAAAATCAAGTTAGCGACGTAAAATATATTTTTGTTGCAAATATTTGCGACAAAATTTTGTAATTTCATCGCAAACCTCTGACTTTGCGACTAAATTCAATTTTGTTGCTATTATTTGCTATGAAATTTAACATTTCATTGCTAATTAAATTATATATAAAAAAATTGAACCCTTAATAACCTATTTGCGACTAAAAATTAATTTTCATCGCTAATGTTTGCGGCAAAAGAATTTTATTTCTTTGCAAACTTGGTAATTTGCTACTAATACTAATTTAGTCGCTAGTCTTTGCGATGAAATTTATAATTTCGTCGCTAATGTAATAATACAATAAAAATAAAGATTTTAAAAATTATGTTTGCAATAAAATATTTATTTCCATCGCTACGTTTTGCAATGAAAAATGATATTTTCGTTGCGAATATAATTATACAATAAAAAAATAATTCAGTTATTTTTTTCACCTGCTTAGGGTAAGAATAATTTATAATTATGATTTCATTAATTAATTTGCTTGTGTCTTAGATATGAATATTTGTTTTCATTGTTGAATTTAGCTACTAAATGTTAAAATTCATCGCAACTTTTAGTGATGGATTTTAAAATTCATTGCAAATATTAGCTTCGAATATGTAAGTTTCATCGCAAAATTAAATAAAAATTAAAAAAAATATATAAAAGGTAGACATGTAGTACATATTAAACGCAGCTTTCTTAATTTCAATTATTTAGAAAATATTTTAGCGATGAATATATTAAATTTATAATTAATAGTAGCGACGAAAATTATATTCCATCGCTGACTAATTAAATTAAAAATAATTTGACAAACTCAGCGACGAAATTTAAAATATTCATAGCTAAAGTTTTGCGACAAACTGTAAACTTGGTCGTTAACATGATTTCATGAAAAGCGCATCTTCTTTGTTTTAATTTTTTTCAAAATTATTTTAGCTATGAAAAAGATATATTCATAGCGAATATTAACGACGTTTTTTTAAATTTCATCACTAATTAGTTAAATTAAAGTTTACTCCAGTTGACGAACTCACATCTTCTGAAACTTAGAAACCCTAAGTCAAATTCCGCCATTCTTACTCATGAAGAAAGGGATCTCGATTTTCAAATCGGAGAAAATCGACCCTTCATCTCCCAAAATATTCAACATCCACTGCAGCTCGTTCGGTCCGTCACCGATGTCGTTCGACCCTTCATGAAGAATTTGAAATCGATTCTCGAAAAGAGAAACTCTTAACCTCCCGCACAATATTCATTCTCGGCGGCTTGAATGTATTCACAGTAAGAAGGTAAGATTTCAGCTATAATTTTAGTAATCCTCGCCTCTGATGTCCTACTTCTCTGTTGTCTGTGTAATAACGAATTTTGTATTTATAATAAAATAAACACAAAAGAATTACAATGATAATCCAGACGGATTGAACTTGAAAATTAAGGAAACAATCTCTATCTATCCTCTGATTCTTCTCTCGAACCAATTTGGCTTGACTTTGACTTGACTTGTTGACTTGACCGCGTGTGTTGAGTCGGATCTTCAGTTGAAGCTTGTCCGAACTCGAATTTGGGATCTTATAACGTTAATCCAGAGGCATCGAGCCTTTGTTTGGATTAAACGTACTTGATCCGAAGAACACTCGATCTGGGGGGCTTAGCACCTTAATCCCGGGTCGTATGCTGTTCTTGGCGCGAAGAACACCGAAGAACTCAGTATATGAAGAACGCTTGATTTGGGGGGCTCCGCACCTTAATCCCGAATCGCTTGCCGTTCTTGACTTGAAGATGCTTGAAGATCTCAAGAGAGCGCTGCTCGTGTTCTTGATCTCTTCAGAGCGTTTATGTCTTCAAGTATTTTGAGTGTGTGTGGAGTGAATGAAGGAGGGCTCCTTATATAGGTGAGGAATGAGCATGCCCCATAAATATCTTGCAATCTGATTGGTCTATGACAGATTTGGCCTGGTTCTGCGGGCTTGGGCCGTTCCAAATATATCACAGCTTGATTGGTCATTGCTTAATTTGACCTGATTCTGGAACCTTCCATGCTTTACTTAACTTAGGGGTCAAGTTTTACTTAATTTAAACCCTACTTAATTTATTGGGTATTAAATTAATTATCAATTATTTATTAATCTATTTTAGGAATTAATTTATTAAATCCCCAAAATAAAATATAATAAATTAAAATTGATATTTAATCAATAAAATCCACGTGTCGCCCTTTGATTGGACCGTGAATTTTAATTGCTTACAAATGCCCCCTTGCGATTTATTCACGGACAGAATGTCTTGTTGTGAAGGAATCGCAAAAGATTTGTTTCTTGTTCACCAAGATTTCATGACCCTTACCCAAAATTATCAAAGTTATTTGTAGTAAAGAATCTCCTACAATTTTGTAGAGCTTGCACACCTCACAATAATCTCCATAATTATCCATGAGTCCACTAGTAGCTTCTATAATTATCCACAAATAATTTCCATAATTATTCATGAGTCCATAATTATCCATGAATCCACTACTATATAATGATACTTCATGAACTCAATTTTTTTCATCAAAGCTATCCAACAAACAAGATATTCAACTCGTCGAGGTGGAGAGTAGTCGACGGCGGACCACCCATGGTGGTTGCTTGTCGGGCTCGCACCGTGAGGTGGAGAGCAATCAATGGTAGACTACCCATGGTAGTTGCTTGTTGGGCTCGCACCTCCGATGATGTTGGGATAGAGAGTAGTCAACGGCGGACCACCCATGGTGGTTGCTTGTTGGGCTCACATCTCCGACGACGTTGGGATAGAGAGTAGTCAACGGCGGACCACCCATGGTGGTTGCTTGTTGGGCTCACATATCCGATGACGTTGGGATAGAGAGTAATCAACGGCGGACCACCCATGGTGGTTGCTTGTTGGGCTCACATCTCCTTTGACATTGGGATAGAGAGTAATCAACGGCGGACCACCCATGGTGGTTGCTTGTTGGGCTCACATCTCCGATGATGTTGGGATAGAGAGTAATCAACGGCGGACCACCCATGGTGGTTGCTTGTTGGGCTCACATCTCCGATGACGTTGGGATAGAGAGTAATCAACGGCGGACCACCCATGGTGGTTGCTTGTTGGGCTCACATCTCCGATGATGTTGGGATAGAGAGTAATCAACGGCGGACCACCCATGGTGGTTGCTTGTCGGGCTCATACCGCGAGGTGGAAAGCAGTCAACAGCGGACCACCCATGGTGGTTGCTTGTTGGGCTCACACCTCCGACGATGCTTTGGCGAAGAGGTGACAGAAATCCGACCAAAGAGAAGACTTTCAATGGCTCAAGTCAAACCAACATCGTCGAGGTGGAGAGCAATCGACGGCGGATCACCCATGGTGGTTGCTTGTCGGGCTCGCACCGTGAGATGGGAAGCAGTCAACAGTGGACCACCCATGGTGGTTGCTTGTTGGGCTCACATCTCCGATGACGTTGGGACGGAGGCTCAAGTCGGACCAACATCGTCGAGGTGGAGAGCAGTCGACGGCGGACCACCCATGGTGGTTGCTTGTCGGGCTCGCACCGTGAGATGGGAAGCAGTCAACGGTAGACCACCCATGGTGGTTGCTTGTTGGGCTCACATCTCCGATGACGTTTTGGCGACGATATGAAGAAACCTGACCAAAGAGAAGCTTTTTAACATACTCAGGCAGTCGAACCAACGATGTCGAGGTAGAGAGCGGTTGACGGCGGATCACCCATGGTGGTTGCTTGTCGGGCTCATACCGCGAGGTGGAAAGCAGTCAACGGTATACCACCCATGGTGGTTGCTTGTTGGGCTCACACCTCCGACGTGTTGATGCAACGAGAGCGGACTACCCATGGTAGTTGCTTATCGAGCTCATGCCTCTGGCAGCATTGATTTGAAGAGCGGGAGGGCGATTGATGGCAGACCACCTATGGTGACTGCTTATCGAGCCCATACCTCCGGCAGCTTTGATTTGAAGAGCGGGAGGGCGGTTGTTGTCTGCTTTCGATCGGACCAGCCGGAAGATGGTCTCGTCGCTTTAGTGTGATTCAGACTAGATTCGGTAATGCTCTTGGCGACTGGGAAGCAGAATGGCGTGTGAGAGCGGCGGCTGATGGCTGCTCTCGACGACTGCTCGCGGCGGCTGCTCGCTAGCGAGAATCCGGCGTGAACCCTGGCGGCGGCACGTCGATCGAGCTCTGGAAGTAGCGCGCGCGGAAACGTACCTCGGCAGCGAGCAGCGCTCCTTGGGTCGCGAATCTGACTGTGTTTGGCTATGATTTTCTTATGTGAAGGGCAACAGCGAGCTTCAGGCGGCCGGGTGCGTGACCGGTGGCGATGCGAGGTGAATCCCTGGTGGTGTTGACGGGTACTGATGGCTGGTTGTTGTTTTTCGAAGAGAGAGGAATTGGTTGAGCAGCTTAATCCCCTTTTGCTGGAGAAACCCATTCCACGCAATTTCATAGAGGAAAAAAAAGAATAACTTCAATTTTGACCCCATCAAGTTAATTTTGACTTGCTCAAACTCACCCAATCTCAAATCAGCTTGCTTACTGCATTCAAGTGCTTCCAACATTAATTGGGCCCTTTATTTTTTTTATTTATTTTTTTTTATTTATTATTTTTTTTTTTTCAGTTTCTACTTGGGCCATCTGATCCTTCTTATTCACTTGGGCCGCCTACTGCTTCATATTTTGGGCCAAGAGTGCTTATATTGATTTTAATTTTCATGATTTGGGGCTTAAATTAATTAAACACACATGAATTATTTTAATGGCTCACTTAAGCATCTTGGGCTTCTCCATGGGCTTAATTTATAATTTTGGTTTTTAATAATTAATTGATCCCATAATTTATTTAGGACCTTTTAATTAATTAAATCCATAAATTTAAATTAGCTTAAACCTCTTTCTTTGCTAGCTTTAAGGGACAACATGGATCACCCTCATCACTTTACCACCTTCATCATTTCACCACTGTCTTTGCATTCAACCACATCTTCTCTTTGTCAACCTTTTTCTTCTTAACTCGTTCACACTTCAATTTATCGCTTGCCTCGCAAACTCGACTCGAATTGCTTGGATTATGACTGAACTTAATAAAATGCTAAGCTGCCTACGTACCTCTTCGCAGAGGATCAAGTCATTACGTAGTTCAAGGGGACATGATTTGATTTGAATGGGGGGGTGCCGTACACAGTTTATACTCATGCGGGCCAGGAGTGACTATTCTTTAACCACTTTAGACAAAGTAGGATATTTAATGCTTTAACCACTTAAAATATCTGAGTGGGGTGAATTAATAGTTTAACCACATATAATTACCTTTGGTGGGTGTCATGCACAGTTTATACTCATGCGGACCAGGAGTTTGTCGTACACAGTTTATACTCATGCGGACCAGGAGTAACATGCAGTTTAGGCTCGTGCGTCAAGGAGCGTTGTACTTGTATTTGTTTTACGCGTAGTAGCGTTTCAAGAACTTCCCATTTATGGGGCCAATGTTCACGCCATCTTCAGAGATCAATTTGTAGGCGCCATTTGTGTAGGCTTCTTTCACAACATGAGGGTCATCCCACTTGGGTAGAAACTTATTTCCAACGCGATGGGTGACTACTATAGGTCTTCTCACAGCAAGCACCAAATCGCCAACTTGAAAAGAACGTACCTTAACTTTCTTGTTGTATGTTCTAGAAAGGCGAGATTGGTAACACTCAAGTCTTTGTTGTGCTTCCAACCTCTTTTCATCTAACGCTTCTAACTCTTGAAGACGTAACTTTGCATTTTCTTCCTCGGTGAGGCCTTCTTGTATGGCTATCCTCAAAGAAGGAATTTGCTTTTCAAGAGGCACAACAGCCTCAACACCATACACCAAGGAATACGGAGTGGCTTGAGTAGGTGTTCTATAGGTGGTACGGTACGCCCATAAAGCTTCATTGATCCTTTCATGCCAATCTCTTTTTGACTTGGAGACCACTTTCTTCAACAAACTGCATAAAGTTTTATTGAAAGCTTCGGCAAGACCATTAGCAGCTGCGTTATACATTGAAGATTTCTTTTGTTTGAAATCAAACTTCTCACATAGCTTATCAATCCAACTATTGCTGAACTGCTTTCCATTATCAGTGATGATGTAGCGCGGGACACCATATCTATAAATGATATTGATCCGAATGAAATCAGCAACATTTTCTTTCTTTACTTCCCTCAGAGGCACAGCTTCAGCCCACTTTGAAAAGTAATCTGTTGCAGCAAGAATGTAGAGATGACCACCAGAAGACTTTGTAAGTGGCCCTACCACATCTAAACCCCAAGCATCAAAAGGCCATGAAGCGACTGTCGGATGTAAAGGCTCCGGAGGTTGATGAATCAAATTTCCATGGAACTGACAAGCTTGACATCTTTGTGCGTAATCCATGCAATCCTTCACCATGGTTGGCCAATAGTAGCCCATCCTTTTAATTCTGAAATGTAGCTTCGGTCCGGATTGATGAGCACCGCAAATTCCGGAGTGAGCCTCCTCCATTGCTTGAATAGTTTCTTCCTTACCCAAGCATCTCAAGAAAATTCCATCGAATGATCTTCTATAAAGTGTACCCTTGAAGTAGATGAACCGAGGTGCCCGACACCGAATATCAACCCTTTGTCGTGGATCGTTAGGCAACTTATCATATTTCAAATAATCCACAAGCGGTTGGCGCCAATCTTCTTCTTCAATTTCGAAAACCTCCACCACATGATTTTCAACTTCTTCATAATCATCATCTTCAAAGATTGGTGGTACAACCCAACTTCTACACACCGGTATTTGAATCTGCATTTCTGGCATAGCTATAATTGATGCTAACTTAGCGAGGGCGTCAGCTTGCTTATTCTCTCTTCTAGATAGATGCTTAATATCAACATCACCGAGATAACCCATAAGCTTTTGAGCATACTTGTAATAGGGGAACAACTCAGGCTTCTTCACTTCATACACTCCAAGGAGTTGATTTATCACCAATAGCGAATCACCATACACTCTAAGGTGTAGCTGCTTTATATCGACAGCCATTTCCAAACCAAGTATGAGTGCTTGATACTCAGCCACATTGTTGGAACAATTTTCCATTAAAGAAAATGAGAAGGGTAGAACTTCACCACTGGATGTTACAAACACGACTCCCGCACCAGCTCCCTCTCTATGAGATGCTCCATCGAAATACATCTTCCAAGGAGAAACTATATCCACAGTAAAAGCATCTTCATCGGGGAGTTCATCAGATAGTTCCCATTCAGCAGGCATTGGATGATCAGCTAGAAAATCTGCCAACACTTGTCCTTTTACGGCCTTTTGAGGGACGTACACGATCTCAAACTGTTGAAGTTGGAGATACCATCTTGCAAGCCGATCAGAGAGTACTGGTTTTGACATGACAAATTTTAGTGGGTTGGCTTTCGAAACTAGCCGAACTGTGTGAGCTTGAAAATAATGTTTCAACTTCTGAATCACGAAGATAAGGGATAAACATATCTTCTCAATGGGTGAATACTTCAACTCGTTTGGAGTCATGGTTCTACTTAGATAGTATAGAGCTCTTTCTTTGCCATCATCATTTTCTTGTGCAAGCAAAGCTCCCACAGAACGCTCTTGAGCAGCTAGATAGAGAATTAACGGACGTCCATGTATTGGAGCACTCAACACTGGTGCCTTCATCAAGTATTCTTTAATGCTATTGAAAGCATTATTGCAAGCTTCATCCCATTCGAATATGCTGCCCTTCTTCATGAGATGACTAAATGGCTGGCATCGGCCAGCTAAGTTTGATATGAATCTCCTTAAGTATGCCAACTTTCCTTGCAGACTTTTGAGTTCATGTATGTTCCGAGGCACATGCATTTTCATGATTGCGTCAATCTTTGCTTTCTCAATTTCAATCCCTCGACGGCGAACAATAAACCCAAGAAATTTCCCAGATGAAACTCCAAATGCACACTTGAGCGGATTCATCTTGAGTTGATGCTCTCTTAATCGTTCAAACACTCGCCTTAGATTATGAAAATGATTTTTCTTTTCTTTTGATTTCACCACAATATCATCAACATAGCATTCGACAATCTTATGAAGCATGTCATCAAATATCTTTTGCATGGCTCGCTGATAAGTGGCACCAGCATTCTTTAAGCCAAATGGCATAACATTATAGCAATATATCCCTTTCGGAGTACGAAAGGCTGTCTTCTCTTGATCCTCAGGAGCCAAACCAATTTGATTGTAGCCAGATGACCCATCCATAAATGAAAGGACCTCATGCCCCGTTGTTGCATCAATCATGAGTTCAGTAATTGGTAATGGAAAGTCATCTTTCGGACATGCCATATTCAAATCTCGGAAATCAACACATACCCTGAGTTGCCCATTTTTCTTTCTTACCGGCACGATATTGGAAATCCATGTAGGATATTTGACTTCTCGGATCTTGCCTGTTTCAAGAAGCTTATTAATCTCGTCCTCAATCAAAGGAATCAACTCTGGTCGAAATCGACGCTGCATTTGTTTAACTGGCCGAATTCCCTTTTTAATGGACAAGTGGTGCATTGCGATTTTCGGATCTAAGCCTGGCATTTCCTTATGCGACCATGCAAAGACATCTCTGAATTCTCGCAAAAGGTTGACATACTTTGTTTCTTCCTCAACATCTAGCAGAGCACTTATGTAGGTAGGACGTGGTTCATTTTCATCACCTAAGTTAATTTCTTTCAATTCATCAACAGTGGCTTTCACTCCTTCTTCAAATTGTGGAGGGGCATCTTCAGCATCTACTTCCTCCATTTGAGAATCTTCCACAGCAGTAATATGATTGGTGGAAGCTACACTTTCTCTATCATTATTACTATCATCTTTGGTAAAGACGATTCTTTGCACTTTATCCTTCAACACTCTTCCACTTGAGACAGTCAAGATATTTTGCCGCTTGATACGAGATGGATTTTGACTCCGGAGTTTTCGGAGGTTAAGGGACTTGACATGATTTTGCCTCCTACACTTCCCTTTACAGGGTCCAAGCCTTTCGAAGACACTCCCAAGCCTTTCAAAAACAGATAATCTATTGACTTCCCTACTACTTGCGTCAAACATATCCTCCGTGGATAAAGCTTCTCCCTCGGTGATATAATTTGTACTTGCTCTTCTAATTGCAATGCGGACTGGCTTTTGAGGGACATATCCCAAACCTGGCTTAGCCTTCTTGATAGTGTGACCACTATTTTTCAACATTATCTGAGTAACATTGAGCCCCTGTCCTGGTGGGTTGATAGTTTCTTGACTCACCTTGCTCGTCATCGCTTTTTCCCTTGGTTCATAACCAGCCTTCATAAGGAGTTTATAAGCTTGTGGACTATACGACTTGGTTATTTCAGCTTCAAACACTTCACCGTGTTCGGTCTTTGGTCCTTCAATAGGACGTGTGAACCCTTTGAGTGGTGGAGAAGAAAGTTTACTAGCATCAATTTTTGTTAAAGGCAAAGTCAACTCTTCCGAGGTCTCAAGCCCTTTGCCTTTGTTCTCCTTGAGAGTGACAGATGATGTACTACCTTCCTCATCATTTATTTGTTTATTGCCCCCATTATCTTGCACTGAGGCTTCTTCACGCTTTACTTCCTTTGTACTCTTGAAGAAATATTTAGCATCGGCAAAGTAAGCTTCAGCTTCAGTAAATGGCTTGTCGTCACCGAATACTCTTTTCACATTGTCACCTTCACTATATTTGAAGCACTGGTGTAATGTAGAAGGAATCACGCCATTCTCATGTAGCCATGGGCGCCCCAAAAGCATGTTGTAGGAAGTTTTTGCATCAATAACATGGAAAAGGACTGTGGATTTCATCTCATCAATTAGCAAATCAAGAACTATTGTGCCGAGAGTCCTTTGCCCCTCATGGTTGAACCCTTGGATCATCAATCGGCTATGGTTGAGTTCATCCAATGGTATTTCTATCTTCTTCAACATTCTCAAGGATAAAATGTTCACTGCCGAACCTCCATCAATAAGTATGCGATTCACTCGCATCCCTTTAGTATAACCAGTCACAAATAGAGGTCGATTATGAGATTGCATACCCAACAACATATCTTCATCCGTGAAGGTCACCTTCATGGAGTAAGCTTCACCCTTAGTTTCAAGTTGTTCGCTTTCATTGTCCTCATTCGCGACATGACATGAGCCTCCATTATGACTTTCTTCTACAGAAGTGAAGTTTGTGCCCGCCTCATCTTCTAACACGATTTTTCCTTCCTTAACCAGTTGCATGATCTTTTCCTTAAGAACGAAACAATCATGAATTGGATGACTCACCAACCTATGATACTTACAGTATTTTGGGTCATTAGTTCGGCCGGCCTCTTCTGGACGTTTCATCTCAGGAAGGTCAAGGAGCTTATTTTTCATCAGATCATCAAATATGCCAGAAAGGTCTGAGCTCAGAAATGGATACTCTTTTTCTTGCATCTCCTTCAGAGTTAACCTTCTTTGCCCCCACTCTTGGGCAACTTGCTTCCCTTTGTCCTTCTTATCATTTTCATTCTTTCGAACCTTGACCGTTATAATATTTGTGGCCATTGACTCTTTGTTGGAACTTTTAACATAGGACTTGCCCCCCCTTTTGAAATCTTGTTTATCTTTAGACTTGTAGGAGTCCGACATTGGTGAATGTTTGATTCCACTAGCAGCCATACTTAATTCCATGTCATGGGCCCTAGTAGCCAACTCTTCGAAAGTCTTAGGTTGAATTCCTTTGAGTATATAAAGGAGATTCCATTCCATCCCTTGGATACACATCTCAATAGCAGACTCTCCGGATAATCGGTCCTTGCAATTTAAGCTCAAATTTCTCCATCGATTGATATAATCAATCACAGGTTCTTCCTTCAACTGACGAGTATTAGTTAACTCAGTCATGCTAACAGTTCTCCTCGTGCTGTAGAAACGATTAAGGAACTCATGTTCCATTTGTGCCCAACTATCAATGGATTCAGCTTGCAAGTCGATATACCAATCAAATGCATTTCCTTTGAGAGAGCGAACGAACTGCCTTATCATATGATCTCCATAAGTACCAGCGTCATGGCAGGTCTCAATAAAGTGTGCTATATGCTGCCTCGGGTTTCCCTTGCCATCAAATTGTTGGAACTTGGGAGGCTGGTAGCCAACTGGCAACTTCAAGTTGTCCACTCTTTTCGTGTATGGCTTGATATAAGTAATAGTAGGCTTGGAATTCTCCTCAAACCTTTCTTTTATTGTTCCAAGTATAATATCCTTGAGTTGATCTACTTGGAGTATTCCATCAGCTGAAAGTGGCAACGTCCCTTGAGTTTGCTCCTTTTCAATAGCCTGGCGCCTTGTGACCTCTTCCACTTCACTATCGTCCATGACTCCTTTTCCGTTTGCATGGCTAGTCTCCGCGATGTCTCTTTTCATCAATTGGGATATCTTTGTGTCTTGAGCTTCTATGTGTTTCGTGAGCCCCTCGATAGCTTTCATCATGTTTGCTAATTGTTCCTCAACAGTCGTGGCGCCTGCCATCATTACTGGAGCTGCAACGGAGTCAGATGAAGAGTTTGAAGATGCAGAATCTTCATCACTATCATCTTTCATAGGTAGTTGTTTTCTCGAAGCCTCCTCAACCGAAGGGTTGGATCCAGATGAGGCTTCCGAACGAACTTTTTCTGACATGCTCCTTGTAACAACAGCAACATATTCAGTCAATGCCTCTGAGAGCTTAGAATCAGCAGTCCTACCTACAGTAATCTTGACAGGAGTCATATCGTACTTCGAGCTTGTAGAGAGAAGAGATGAGAGGTAGAGACTGTCCCACTGGGCGTGCCAAATTTGTAATAACGAATTTTGTATTTATAATAAAATAAACACAAAAGAATTACAATGATAATCCAGACGGATTGAACTTGAAAATTAAGGAAACAATCTCTATCTATCCTCTGATTCTTCTCTCGAACCAATTTGGCTTGACTTTGACTTGACTTGTTGACTTGACCGCGTGTGTTGAGTCGGATCTTCAGTTGAAGCTTGTCCGAACTCGAATTTGGGATCTTATAACGTTAATCCAGAGGCATCGAGCCTTTGTTTGGATTAAACGTACTTGATCCGAAGAACACTCGATCTGGGGGGCTTAGCACCTTAATCCCGGGTCGTATGCTGTTCTTGGCGCGAAGAACACCGAAGAACTCAGTATATGAAGAACGCTTGATTTGGGGGGCTCCGCACCTTAATCCCGAATCGCTTGCCGTTCTTGACTTGAAGATGCTTGAAGATCTCAAGAGAGCGCTGCTCGTGTTCTTGATCTCTTCAGAGCGTTTATGTCTTCAAGTATTTTGAGTGTGTGTGGAGTGAATGAAGGAGGTCTCCTTATATAGGTGAGGAATGAGCATGCCCCATAAATATCTTGCAATCTGATTGGTCTATGACAGATTTGGCCTGGTTCTGCGGGCTTGGGCCGTTCCAAATATATCACAGCTTGATTGGTCATTGCTTAATTTGACCTGATTCTGGAACCTTCCATGCTTTACTTAACTTAGGGGTCAAGTTTTACTTAATTTAAACCCTACTTAATTTATTGGGTATTAAATTAATTATCAATTATTTATTAATCTATTTTAGGAATTAATTTATTAAATCCCCAAAATAAAATATAATAAATTAAAATTGATATTTAATCAATAAAATCCACGTGTCGCCCTTTGATTGGACCGTGAATTTTAATTGCTTACAGTCTGCCTTAAATATTTGTTATTCCTCTCCTCTGTCGTGGTCAAGAACAGCAGTTCCCGGCGGCGTGATCGAGAATCGGTGGTGGAGTCCTACTTTCCCGACATTGATTCAGTGTTTGGCTGCAAAAATTTCAGTTCAACGGCAGGAAGAAGAAGCAAATTTGGGTTCACAGGGTAGAACCAGTTCGACCAGCAGGTCCGTTGGTTCGAATCGGCTGTTCAACATTTATGCAGCAAGTTCAAGTTCAAATTTGCAGCTTCCTCTCAAGTACTCATTTCTAATCCAATTTCTTGGCTTCAATTTTTTGCTCTTTAAATCTCTAATATTCTTCATGAAATTCAAATAAACAGTTTAGAAACTTAGAATCAAGCAAAAGCTTTGAATTAAATTGTTGGCTCATGAGCATCATTGTAGAACTTTGAGGAAAATTTTCAAAAATTAATATCTACCTCCAAAAGGTATGAATTCTTCTTCTCCTTGATATAAGTTACAAATATGTGTATTATTGGTATTTGGGAATCATGTGATGATATGAGGCTTGATTTGGGCAAAACCATTCTTTTTGTTGAATTTATGTTAAGAGCTTATACGAATAAATTTGCTACAGTTGAATGAGAGCTTAAAAATTCCTTTCTTATGTGCTTGTGGATTGAATTTTGGAAATATGACTTTATTATTGGTATGAGTTTACTAGATGATGATTGGAATTGAGTTTAGATATATTTTATTATAATAATGGTTGAGCTTAACTATATGAAAAGTTTGCAAGATGATGAACTAAGATGACATTGTGATTAGCATTCTCTTCAAAGTTCATCTAATGTGTAGGTTTATACACCATGATTGGCAAACTCAAAGGAAAGAAGACATGCTATAAGGTTTTTCTTGTCCTTTATCTCTCCCTACACTTGATCTTAAGTTCTCCATTTATGAAATTCTTAAAATGAGTTCTTGGTGGATTGTTTGCCTTTTTTCTTTTAGTTGGGTCTTAATCACCTTTATATAAACATGTGACAATTAACTTTATTGGATTGATTCTTATATGTACTTCAAAGTTACTCTAGTTGGGAGAATGAGTTGGGTGAGTTGCTAAACAATATTACTTTAAAGTTAGTTGTTTCATTTCTTTAATTTTATATTTGATTGTCAACTTCTGCAGTTTGGTTTTTCCTTGTCTTTTAGATATGTGCAAGGCTTTATTGAGGGACATTAAGAAGAAGTGTGTCATTCCCATCATGCAAGAATGGTAAGAATTGTTAATTTTAAACTCACCTCTTGTTATCTTTGAATTTATATAAAATTTGAGTTTTTTATTTACCTTTTGTTTCTTTGAATGCTTATACTTTATTGAATTGTATACTTATACATTTCTTTCCACACTTTTATGGTTTTTGTAAGATTGTATACCTTATTAAATTTTCATTTCATCTTTCTTCTCTTGACAGGTTTCAGGTTCAAGGATAGGAAAATATTAGCTTTTATTTTTTTTAAAGTATGTAAAACTTACATATAGTTTTGTAAGAATTCAAATAATGTAATTTTCTAATATATTTTTGTAAGATTGTATTATTTCTATTTTAATATATTTTGTGATTAAGAATTTGAAATTTGACATATTACAAATTATATATTTAAAATGAATTCATATATTATTTAAAATAGAAAATAATATAAATAGATGAACTCAACAATTTAGCGGGGAAAATTTTTAATTTGTTGCTAACCTAGCGATGAATTTCATCGCTCATTTTGCCGATGATATTATAATTTCATTGCTAAAATTTGCGATGAAAAAAAAAATTTCGTCGCAAATATTTGCGATGAAAACATAAATTTCATCGCTAATATTTGCAACAAATTTTAATTTTCCCCTTTATTTTCGTAGCTAAACTTGGCTACGAAAATAAAAAATTTCGTCGCAAACCAAGTTAGCTACGCTCTTGTGGCTGGACGGAGGGAGTATACTAGTATGAAACCTGCGTACTACACGAAATCATTTAAATATTATTCTTATTAAATAATTGATGATTGGTACTCAAATTTGAATTGGTCCCTACTTGAAACCTAACAAATTATTAATTTTATCGAGATTATTAATTTATTGAGGTTTTACTGTAAAATTTCAAATTTTAACAAATTATTAATTTTATCGAGATTATTAATTTATCGATGTTTTACTGTGAAATTTCAAATCTTATTAAGTATATAATTACATAATTTATTTGTCCATTTCTCAAACTTAATTACAATTAGTACTTCACTACTATCACTATTCACTACATGCGTATAATTTATTTTACGATTTGGTTGAGTCATGCAGCAATTAAATCTAGAGCATTTATTGAACCGTTAGTTTTTGGGTCAAACATTTAATACCCAAAATATTTTGCTGAGATTTTAAAGATATTTTCTCAAAAGACTTTTATAAACTTTTATTTTTAGTTAAAAGAATCGTAATTTATTCTCAAATCACATTTTTAGTGTCTATATTATTACGTAATATTTTTTTAAAAAAGAACCGTAATCCATTCCGATCTTTTTTTTTTGTAAACATAATCATTTAAAAAAAATAAATAAATAAAGAGTGTCATGTTTTTTTATGTAAATATTTGTGAGAGATGATTTAATGGAAAGAATTTTAGATGTAAAAAAGTTACAATTTTTTTAATAATAAAAAGCAATCCTCGAATTAATAAAACATATCATTTAAATATAGAGTATATAATTTATTACCAATTGTTGGTGAGTTTGTTGTTAGTTTTTTAATGAATAATTAAATAAAAAATATTACATTCATTAATAAACAAAGACATATACATTATTGAATAAAATTAAATAACTTATGTGCATTAGGACTCACGCATCATGTACGCAGGTTCGACCCGATTCAATATTCATATTTGAGTGATGTTTGCGTGCGCCCGGGAGCACGGGAACACATTCCATGCGCTTTTTGAAATTTAGTATTATGGGTAAGGGTACATTACTTTGGTCTAGAGGGTATACACTTTAATTAATAAAAGGTACACAATTTTATTCTAAAGGGTATACACTTTTCATTAATATTTTTTTTCTTTAGAAAATAAAGGCTACACATTTTTATACTAAAGGGTATACAATTTAACATAAAATTCTAAAGGCGCACGGAGTGCTGTTCATGCGCCGCCCAGATACAAACAATAATTTCCCTTAGAAAATAAAGGTTACATATCTTTATACTAAAGGGTATACAATTTAACACAAAATTCTAAAGGCGCATGGAATGTGGTCCGTGCGCCCGGATCCACAGAAGTTTTTGCGTTCATTTTTTTGTGTATTAAATGACATGACATTTAATTTAGCATAAAATTTCATACCCTTAAATTTATCCTTCATTTTTCTTTTCAATGAAAAAATAATATTTTTATTAATAAAGTATTTATCCTGTAAAATAAAATATGAAATACATTGTATACCAAATGGAAAAAAAAACTCGTTAGAGGATATAACAAGGGATAAGATGGTAATTAATATAGGAATTAACTATAATAATATTACAATATGGGATCTAATTGAGGTGCACTTGTTATTGGTAGATCTGAATGATTTAAATTACTCCATCCATCCCAATAATTACAAACACAATTATTGGGACGGAGGTAGTACTAGATTATAATTATATGAAAAAGATTTGAGTGAGATCGTTTCACATCAAACACGAAGACTATTGTGAGATGAATAAATAGTAATATTTAAATAAAAAGTGATACTCAAATTAATAAAAAATAATAATAATATAGTTGATTATATCATGAACAATTTGTAGTATATACATAAAAAGTAATAACTATTTAAAAAATCTTAAAAACGATCTCATGTGAGATAATCTCATATCACCTTAATTTTATTTAATCATCACCATCAAATTAAATAAAAGAATAAAAAATAAACTAAATAACTACCCATTAACACCCTAATTTTTATTTTAATAAGGTGCATTTCAAAATCACTCTATAATATACTGTATTAACTAACATATGCATCATGATTCATGTATGAACTTTGATGCAGTTTCTAACAAATTTAATGATAAACTTTTTATAAGGCATTCTTAAAAAAAATAATAATAATAATAAAAAAAAAATATATATATATATATATATATATATATATATATATATTCAAACATTTATAAATTTAATTGGTGCACTGAATTTAATCTCCATAATTAAATAAAAATTAATACTAAAATTTTTAAAAAATAACTATTCAATACACCATATTTTAAATAAAATTTATAAACATTAGTTGGAGAATTTTGCACTTTTGATCCCGCATGACACATAACCTCTTCAAAGTTGTCCCAATATTTTCACTTTTAGTCCCAAACGATTATTTCTTTGCAGACTTGGTCCCATACGACTTCAACCTAGTATATTTAGTCCCACTCAATTACACTATTTGTCCCAATAAATAAAATTCATATTTTATTTTATTTGTTTATTTACTCATTTATTATTTTATTTAATGTTACATTTTTATGACTTTTTAAAACATGTTCAAAATAATAATAATAATAATAATAAGTATTAAATAAATAAATAATCATTTGAGACTAAAAATGAAAATATTAAGACTATTTTGAAGAGGTTATGTGTCCTGCGTGACAAAAAATGCAAAATTCTCACATTTGTTGCATCGGTAGCTATACCATTTTACTCTTTATTCTCATATATATTTTTCATATATCACCACCCACTCCTAACATATTAATTTAATTTGGTATATAAAATAAAACAAATCATACAAAAACTCGAGGAAAAAGTGAATCTAAAGTGATAAATCAAGATAATATAGCATGATAAAAGCATGTGTAAGTTTAGTTACCAAAAAAATTCATATTTTGACAATTTATGGTGCAATAAAAGTAGTGAAAAAAATTCCAATTACAATACTCTCCCTATCACATACTCCATTTATTAGCAAAAAAAAGAATTGAACTACCATTAACACCATTTAAGTCCATTCCTTCATCTCCAATTCAAGATTATCCTTTATTGACCTAGCAATAATACCACTTAAATACTCCATCATCTAAATAAAGAAGATTATTATTTTGATTTTTGTTTGAGGACTAAAAACCCTAATAATTTCCTAAAAATGTGGAATGACAGGCAAACCCATGTGAATTGTGAATTTGACACACTTACTAGATTCAAACTTAGTCTTCCAAAACGCCCATCACCCCACCACACCCCACCCCACCCTTACCCCTACCCCTGTCACACTATATGTTGCATTGCTTGGTTGTGTCCATCTTTTCCTCGTTCATGCTACGATACAAGAACATCCCCCTCTCTCCCCCTTAAACTCTATAAATTCATTCTCAATTCCTCGACTCTTCCACCCCATCACCTTCTTCTCGATTCCCTGAGATCTCTTTTTACCCTTTTCCTATCCTAAAGAGAGAGAAAGATGTCGACGCCGGCCAGTAAGGTGTCGCCGCCGCTCAAGGATGACCTCGACATAGTGATTCCGACCATCAGGAACTTGGACTTCTTGGAGATGTGGCGCCCCTTCTTCGAGCCCTACCATCTGATCATCGTTCAGGATGGGGACCCGACCAAGGTGATCAAAGTTCCCGAGGGGTTCGATTACGAACTCTACAACCGGAACGACATCAATCGGATCCTGGGTCCCAAGGCATCCTGCATCTCCTTCAAGGACTCCGCTTGCAGATGCTTCGGATTCCTCGTCTCCAAGAAGAAGTACATCTTCACCATTGACGACGACTGCTTTGTGAGTTTTTTTTCCCCATTTTTGCTGTTCAATTTTGAAATTGAGTCGGAATTGTGCGAGTCGGATTGGTGAGTTGGGGGTCCGAGTTACGACTTGGATCTGAATGTGTGTGGACTGCGGATGTGGTTTCGTTGTTTGGTTTGGGGATCTGGGAAGTCAACGGTCTTAGAAGAAGAATATCTCTGTTTATTCGGAAATTCTTCTTTGGGGTGTGTGTTATGCTGTGACGCATTGCAGTGCACCCACAAACCGTGATCCAGCCCTTGTTTAATGCCACGTTGCTTATGATTGGGAAATGGATTTCTGCTTTTTGTGGGGACACTGTAATCAAAATTATGTCTTTTAAGCCCACGTAATGGATCTAATTAAAGTTTTGAAATTGAATTGGTGAAGTTCTTTGTAATCGTCATTTAAAAATTTAAAATCTTCCATTCTGCTTTGTCAAATCTCTCTCTTTCTCTCGTTCAAGTGAACCCTCTTTTGGATTCTAGATTTAAAGAGATTTACATAATTACATTGGACGTTAGTCACGTTACACTCATTTTTTTTTATAGGAAAAGTGCAAATATTATTAAAAAACATACGAGATTTACCGTCACACTCAGATAGTATACAAAAGTTACATTTTTTACACGCAAGAATATAAGAATTCTCCACCAAGTCTAACACAATACAAAATGAAATTAAGACGTTATTCTCCAATCTCCATTACACTCATTTTACAAGCTCTATTTTTTTTTTCAGACCGTCTAACAAAAGATTAATGGGAAAGAACTGATAAAATAATCTTCAGTTAAGGGTGTGCTCTTTTCTCGGATATAATAAATTAATGTGGGACATTGCATTTGTAATATAGTGTTTGCGTTTGTTTTCTTATCTTGTTATATGAATATAACGAAGGAGATGAATGATGGTGAACTGGTGCTAGATAGTATATTATTATATCTTATTTTCTTGAGTTGCTGTTAGTGTTAGTTTTTTTCTTTTCAAGTTGTGGAGATTCAATCAACATATTTAATACTGGATATTATATGGAGCCAAGTGGCCTGTGGTGCATTTCAATTAAGAAACCAAACTATTTGTGCTGGAGAAAATTGGAAGTGGGAGAGTGCTACTAGGAACATTAATCAATTTTCCTTTTCTGTCATGGATGTAATGTGATCATATAAATCTGTTCTCTTTGATAATATGAATATGTAGTACTATATGTTATGTTTGTATTCTAAAATGATGAAATGAATGCAATGTGAATAGGTGGCCAAAGATCCAAGTGGGAAAGATATCAATGCTTTGTCCCAACATATTCAGAATCTGCTCACTCCATCCACTCCATTCTTCTTCAACACATTGTATGATCCATTCAGGGATGGTGCAGATTTTGTCCGTGGCTACCCGTTTAGCTTGAGGGAAGGCGTGCCAACTGCCGTCTCCCATGGACTCTGGCTCAACATCCCTGACTACGATGCGCCAACTCAGCTCGTCAAGCCTCTTGAGCGCAATACTAGGTTAGCCTAAAATCTCAGAAAGAAGGCTCATATTTAATCTATTGCTCTTTTATTTTGTAAATAAAACAAATGCTCACATATTCTTTTATTACTCATTTGATCATGTAGTTCCCTGTCTGTCTTAAATTGTATTCATCCTCTTGCACAGGTATGTGGATACTGTATTGACAATTCCTAAAGGATCTCTGTTCCCTATGTGTGGAATGAATCTTGCATTCCACAGGGAACTCATTGGTCCTGCAATGTACTTTGGGCTCATGGGTGATGGCCAGCCTATTGGGAGGTACGACGATATGTGGGCTGGCTGGTGCACTAAGGTGTGTTCTTCACTAACTCTATTGCACTTTATTGTTCAAATGGCTAACACTATCTATGCGGCTACGCCTTCATTATAACGTTCGTATATTCTAATAAACTGATAGACCCAAAAATCCTGTTTCGTTTCGGTTCTCTGAACTCCCTTCAATGTTTGCATCCGAAATTTGTTTCCTTAGCATAGTTTGTAATACTCATGACGTGACAGCTGGTGTAGCACCCAGACGGGTTGGGTGCGATTAGCGCCTTAGCGGTGTTCAACTGAGCATGGCTAGGCTGGGACTTTTACAACACACATGAGGGGAAAATTGTTAAACTTGATTTGAAGAAACGATGAATTAATAACACATCTGGCTAAACGGTTCGACCTTGTTGTAGGTAATCACTGACCATTTGGGTCTAGGAGTGAAGACTGGGCTGCCATATATCTGGCACAGCAAAGCCAGTAACCCGTTTGTGAATCTGAAGAAAGAATACAAAGGCATATACTGGCAAGAGGAAATCATCCCGTTTTTCCAATCCGTTACATTCCCAAAGGAAAGCACGACCGTGCAGAAATGCTACATTGAGCTGTCGAAGCTGGTTAAACAGAAGCTCGGTCCCGTTGATCCTTACTTCACCAAGCTGGCCGACGCTATGGTCACCTGGATCGAGGCTTGGGACGAGCTCAACTCATCCACTCCTTCAGCTGCTACTGCTACTCTTGATATCAACAAGGATGGATCATCTTCCAAGAAGAAGTAACTTTCAGAGAGAGAGAGAGAGAGAGAGAGTTCCTTATTCGGCTCAGTTATACATTATATTTCGAGCAGTGATTTCATTAACATTATATTGTACTCTAGACATTGAGTTATCTCTTTCGACGGCTCGTAGAACTTCTAAGTTATTCCATCTTCTTGTTAAGGACTATCTTCTACTACACCATATATTGCAATAATATTTACATTTGCCAGATGTGGCTAATATTTTTCTTATCTTTCACAAATTGACACTGGGAGTTCAAGTCTACATTATACTATAGTATTAATAAGACCTGTTTGGCACACTTGGTACACCGGAATAAGGGGTTTAGACGTATAAGTTTACGCATATGGTCAAAAATAAAAAATATATAATTAGATCCATTAAAAAAAGTAACAATTTAATATAAAGATTTTTAAATGAAATCAATTTTGATATAGATTAGGCAGCCATATTAATACATAGGGATACTTTGTGCCTGACGCTGCTCTGGCCGGCCATTGGCTCATTGCCATCTTCCAAAATTTTGATGCAATTTAAAAATTTTCAAAAAGAATTTATTACTTTTAAATACAATTTTTATAGTATTATTTCTATAAGATAATATTGAAAATGAAATTATACTACCAACTATAAAAAAAATATTACTAACATATACATTTAGTTAAACTCTTACATTTGTAAGTTTCTATTGATTTATAAGCTTACAATTCAAGACTTAACAAAATTTATAATCAACAAATAAGAAAAAAAAAACAATAAAACAAAACAGAATAGGACAAATTTTGTGCAATGCATCTTAATATGAGTTATATATGAGACAATAAGAAATGATGGGTAAAAATTTTAATAAAAAATTATATCTGATCAACAAAATGATAACTGTTTATTTGAAATATTTTATAAACCATTTGTAAAGTATATGAAAAGATAATATATTTACTAGAAAAATAATAACTGATGAAGAAAATGATAAAACCCTCTCACGGTGAGACGGCTTAATGACACGGCCTCACAAAAAAATCACTCAACAAAATGAAACAGAATTGAATTTTCTCCAAATGGCATGTTGCCATTTAAGAGATGTTTCCAGTTAGTTAAAATCTTAAACTTTGAATATCATATAAATTGAAAATATTGGAGAAGTGTTGACTAACGGGGTAATATTTAAAATAATTTAAAAGTGAATTTGTGAAGTTGAATCAAGAGTTACTCCCTCATCCCTGGGGAAGAGTTCCATTTGCTGGTGGGCACGTGGATTAAAAAGTGCTCCCAAAAGTTACAGTAAATGCATCTCTTTGCCCTGGACGGAGGGAGTATTATTATTTAATGTATAGTGGGTAGTTGTGTTAGTGGGTGTATGGACCCCATGTTTTAATTGTATTAGTGGGTGTGAGTGGATCTCATATGTCCAAAAAAGGAAATGGATCATTTGGCTGGGACAACCAAAATGGTAAAATGTGACTCTTACCTAAGGACGGAGTGAATATATTTTTATTCCTTAAAAAGAAATTGCTTCATACTCAAGTGTTTATGAACTATAGCAATCGCCTCCAAGATACGACTTTAAATTTTGAACTTGTAATACAACGAGTTAAAAGTAATTGACGAACGAACAAATATTTGGAACTTTCGGACTTGGTAGGATATTTTCAAAAAATTCTAGGCTAGAATATAATATGTAACATTGTAATGCAGGATTGGAACGAATCTGCAAATGAATTTTGAGGCCTATTTATAGTTTAAGAGTTCATGTGCCTTTTCAAGAATAGTTTCTTAGATATAATTAGTGCTGTCAATTTGGGTTGAAATCAATGGACCAACCCGTCCAAATCCATAAAAACCCGTTAGTAATCCGCCCAAAAAATGACCCAATCTAAAATGACATGCCCAATTTAAGCCCATTACACAATGGGTCACAGTGGGTCGTAGGTTAACCCGCTCCAACCCAATAATCTACCACCCATTCCTACCCCCACCAACCCCACACTCCCGCCCAACCCCCAAAATTTTTTTTTTAATAAAAATTTAGATTTTAATATTAAAATAATAAAAATATTATTACACATCCTACCCCCACCCACCCCCAAAAAAAATTTTTTTTAATAAAAATTTAGATTTTACTATTAAAATAATAAAAATATTATCACACATTCTACCCCTACCCCCACTCACCCCCGCCCACCCCAAATTTTTTTTTATAAAAATTTAGATTTTAATATTAAAATAATAAAAATATTATCACCCATCCTACCCCTAACCCCACCCCACCCCACCCCCTAAAAAAATTTAGATTTTAATTAATATTAAAATAATAAAAATATTATCACACATTCTACCCCTCGCCCATCCCCCAAAAATTTTTTTTTATAAAAATTTAAATTTTAATATTAAAATAATAAAAATATTATCACACAGCTTACCCCCAGTCACCCACCCCTTCCCAATTTTTTTATTATTAATATATATATATATATATATATATATATATATATATATATTAAAATCTAATTTTATTAAAAAAAATTTGGGGTGGTGGAGGTGGTGGCGGAGTGAGTGGGTGGGTGAAGGCTATGTGGTAATATTTTTATTATTAAAATATTAAAATTTAAAATTTTATTTTATTATTTTTTTGGAAAGGATGGGGTGGGGTGGTGGTAGGCTGTTGTGATAATATTTTTATTATTAAATATTATAATTTAAATTGTTATAAAAAAGAATTTGGGAAGGGGGGGTGGGTGCGGGTAGGGTGGGGGGTGGGTGCGGGTAGAGTGGGTGGTAAGTGAAACATCTTTAAAAAAAATACTACTAAAAAAATAAAAAAATTGGACCAACCCATGGATCGATCCCGACCCATTAGTGACCCAACCCGAAAATTACCTGACCCACGAGTGACATAACCCGCAAGTGACCCGACTCGCATGTGATCCGCCTCATTTGAGCTTGTATAAGATCGGGTTATGATGGATTTGGGCTAAACCAACTCACCAACCCATTCTCACAGCTCTAGATATAATCTAGACCGACCCCCTGATCCCAGATCGGATCATTGCCTAGCCACCCGAACCGACATGTCCTAGCTCATAAAACTGTTTTATTTACAATGCAGGATTTCAACATAAGTACAATTAATTACAAACAAACAAAGCTCTTACAAATACCATTTTATTTATTGAAGATCTCGCTTCCTTCCTATTCCTACTCCATCTACTAGAAAATAACTTTTTTTTTAGATATAGATTAAGAAAATACACTTTAAAAAATAATTTGATACTATTTTTTAAGTGATCAATAAAATTTAAAATGAATTAAGTGGCAATAGGTGATGATTACATTTAAAATTTAATTTGACATTTTTTAAGTATTAAATAAAATTTAAAGTGAACTAGTGGTACTAGGTGATAAAATCATTTTAAATGTTAAAATGCATTGAGAGTTTTGTTGTATTTAGTATATTCACCCTTGAAAATGGACAAGTTATAGGTGACAAATCAAAAGGAATATTTTTTCAAGATTGAGGGAATTTCTTTAAAGAAAAGAGAAAATTTTGCAAACATATTATTCGAACGTTTAACATTTGTAAAGTTATTCGATAATACTCACGCCCTTGTCAATTAGATTGGAGTTAATATATGCTTTAAATCCTCCATAATCTAGTCTTGCTTAATTTCCCCACTACTGAAATTTATTGCTTGCAAGGATACAAATCTTATGCACAAAATTTACTGAATTTCACATAGTACTTTAGCTACGGTGAGAGAAAATTGAATAAATTTACAGGAGAGTTTCATGTACATTTTCCTCGTATATTTTGAGAAGGCAATTATACCGTCAAATAAATCATAAACAATAAACCACGTAGGTAAAATATATCATAAACCACAAAGGTAAATTTACAATTATAATCCAAGAATTAACACTAAACAGTAAAGATAAACATCAACCCTAGGCGTAATATAGACATAAATCACAAGAAGTCTAGAATGTGCTTGCAGCGGAGTGCAAGGAATACTTTTCCATAAATAAATAACTTGACCATCAGTAGAAATTAGGATTCACTAATTCAATAATATAATAGTGTTTCTAACCCCCCCAAAAGAAGAGAGAAGATATTGCTATCTTATCTCCATTGAAAATTAACTTTGTAGAGACTAGTCCAGTTGCCCTAAAAGTCATTGTATGAAGAGATCTACCTCTGTCATTCTACTTAGGGTGATATGTCTTCTATCAAGCCTTTCCCATCCATTGCATCATAGAAGAAGAAATTTTTCAAGGGATCCCCCTTGCCTGATATAGCTTTGATAACCTCCTACAATCATTAAAAATTTTAAAATCAGACAAAAAACAATCAGCAGCAAGTATCAGTTTGCACGGCATATAACCTGTCCGAGGATTCCCCCGATAACGGCACAAACAGGTGGAAATTCGGTTCTACCCTCTAACAATCTCTCGAGAAGAGTATCTGGGATTTGAGATTCATCAAATGACTGCATACATTGACATGAGATTATTAGTTGAACAATTAAAGCAGGATATGTAAGTGGATCACGGTTCGATAATTGAATTGACATTTACTTGAGCATCGCAAAGTTCCTTCCTCAACTTTTGAACTTTCTGCAAGTCAGCAGCAGAAGTTTCTCCAGTTTTACGGCCCTCCTGCTCCTCAAACTTCTCTATAACTGAAATTACAGATAAACAGAGTACGCACACTTAAAGATGGTTTGATTCGGAAAGCTGATACAATGATAGTTTGACAGATACACACTTGAAATGAAGATTCAGCTCCATTATTTTTACTAAAATGCAATGTTTGTGTGAGTATATGCTTGCAGATATAATTCTGACAATATTTGGATTACTCTTGCACTCATGAAGATCAAAACACTCAAGAAGGAAAAGATGACTGCATGACTCAATTTTATTTAGCGCATTGCATATGTGTGTGTTCATAGTCTAATATGGCAAATAAAGATTACTGATAAGCAGAATCTTGCATTAACCAGTGAGCATCCTTTTCCCAATCCTTCATTTCCAAACTGAGTCTGAGATTAGAATGTCATCATCACAGTTTTGTGATTATTGAGAATAAATATAGCTTGCACATAGTACTAAGAAGAATATAAAGGGCTATCTGATCTCCAATTAAAAATTATTAGGAAACTCAGGAACTTCTTGGAAAAATTATCTGATCTCCGACTTATTTAACTTTGCTAGAGTTCAAGGTTCTCCTTCTAAAGAAGTCCGCATATAATTAAAAAAACTCCACAAAAACAATTATTATGCGAAATCCATTTGAACAGAACAAAAGCCAATTTATACCTCGCATAGCTAAGTACAACTTAGAAACCCTCCTTGGAAGAGATTTCCATGGGACAGAAATAGCTGCCTGAGATGAGAAGATAATACAAGTTATGACTATATTAGTAGAAGACAACTAAGCAGGAGCAGGAGAATGTAGAGCTGTATGCGAGAAGAAATTTCTAAAGCAGCACTTCTTCCCCAATACATGAGATTTCTTGCATGACAAATTTAGCACTTCCCCCAATCCCCATGAAGAATAGAAATTCAGGGAATGCTCCAATCTAATAACTTGAGCCATTAGTCTCAAAAAGAAAAAGATCACATGTTCATTTACTAAGACATGTCAAACAAACTGCAATCATTCCATTTTTTTATTTTATTTACACCCTCATTTTTTCCCCCCTACTATTTACAAGAAAAAAAAAACCATCAATATTCATATGAATGATTTTCCACAGCCAATTACACCATAATTAGTAGTATTAAAAAAATAGTATTTGGAAAAGCTTAGCTCAGGTCATTTACAAGGCTAGAGGCTACTCGAGCTCATTCTCGAGCTATTAAAAATACGCTCAATCAGAAAGGCCCACAAGCTGGCTCAGTTATGTTAATAATTATTAATATCATAAATATAAATAATGAAGTAATAATATTATTATTATAATACTAAGTTGACTTTTCTAGCTTGAGTTATAGTCCAAGCTCTGACGAGCTCAGCTCGTTTTGCAAAACAAATTGTGATCTAGCTCGACCTTGAACTTGTGACCTATGAGTCCAGCCCAACCCTGATATATATACTCAACTCGAGCTCAAGCATGAAATACTCAAGCTTGCTCAGCTTGAATATCAGCTCTAACCAACACCCTTCATCCCACTTTTGGAAAACCATTTCTCACCAGTCAGGCTCTTGTACTTGCTTTCTACATCACACTCGCACAAAAAGGCAAAGAAAGAATATTCATTTAGGGGTTGTGATTCGTGTTATCGCGTTGACACAACAATAATGTGACATGATAAGCCTGAACCTGAATAAAATAAGAATGCATACCAACACAACAACAAATACAAAATTTTTCATGTCAACACCGCACAGCTCGATTATAAAAGAAAAAAAAAGTTAATATTTTGAGAATTAAAGAAACATTACAGACCACTGCTTTGACATAATAATCACCAATATTAAAGGCATCAAATATAAAATGCTAGTTGGAAAAATTATTTGCATTACCTCAAAACTTGGATATGCTAGAAGGCATTCGACTGCTTCATCACCTTTTTTCTGTCAGGAGGAGAAGAATAGAACTTGGATAGCCATTCTAACTCAAAAAGATTAAAGATTTTGAAAGTCACAGACTTAAAATCTTTAGCTTAATCAAATCAATACAATTCACAGCTGTAAAGGAAATTCACAAATCTGGGAAAGACACCCAAAATCTGCACATAATCTACCCAAGTATTTGAGGCATACAACAGAAAAAATTGTAAATCTTAAAAATGTAACCTTGGAATAGATGTAATTCTGCATGTCCACAAATATTTCAC
Organism: Pogostemon cablin; assembly: GCA_023678885.1. NCBI lineage: Eukaryota > Viridiplantae > Streptophyta > Magnoliopsida > Lamiales > Lamiaceae > Pogostemon > Pogostemon cablin. The sequence continues at coordinate 7,753,947 of CM042961.1, forward strand.
CACACGAGTCTCGGCAATCTACCGTATAAAATGCAATGCGTTTTAACAATTTGTGGCACTTCTCATTAACTGATTTCTGCAGCATTTACAAAAAAGAAAATTGTAACAAAAAATAAGACAAATATTAATATATGTACAAATAAGCCAGGACAAGGAAAAGCGGCTATACTTTTGTTGATAGAGTGCAACCACTGATAACCACAGCATCAAATTTGTCAAAGAACTCAACACTGAAGTCTGACAAGTCACCTGCTTTCATTCGACAGTTAATACATAAATGGTCGTAAAAGAGCTATACATAAATGGTCGTAAAAGGGCACACAGATATAGCAAAACTGTTAGACATTAAGAATTTTAAAAGTTGTTCAATCAAACAGAAGTTGAATAGAAATTCCACATACATCAAAGGAATGTTTCTTTAATTGTAATACATTTTATAGAATAATAGTATCCTTAATTCTTTTTGAACGAGTAAGAGGCCAGAGCCAATTCTCTAAAGTATGGATATATAGGTATAATTATAAAAACAGCTGATTTGAAATTTACTTGAATATAGTTTCTCCTAGCACTTCTGGTTCCCATCTATCCTGGTAACTGAAATACTTATGTCAAGTGATAGTACCAGGCTTATCTTATGACAAACTAATGTCAAGCTATGAGTAAAAGAATGACGAGAGTAAGCATACAATTTCAGAAATTCCCATTAAATTAATCATCAAGAATCAAGAAATCTACAAAAGACAAGTAGCAAAAAGGGTAATTCTACCTTTCTCAACAGAAACACGAACCATGGGGTTGAAATCCTTCAACGAATCACTACAAAGCTCAGCGAGAGATTTCCCGGAGTATACATTATGGTCCGGAGGAATCAAAAAATTGGCCGACAACAATTCTTCAGTCACTATTCGATCATCATTTAAAGTTAAACTACCAACTCCTGCTAACACTATATTCTTGCAAAACTGAAAGAATATAAAACAACCATTCAATTCGGCACACGTCAGTCCCTCCATTCATCTACGAACGCACACTACACATCTAAAAGCTAAAAAACGCAAACTTAATGGTTATAAGATGAGAGAAATACCTCAACCGCAGTGCCTTTTAGTCCACTGACGAGTATATGAGATTTGCTTAGCCTATCAATGATCCATAACAAAGAAAAAGTACGTTAACAAGGAATTAAGAGAAAGAAACACACTAGAGTGTTCAGAAACGTTAGAAATTAAACAAATATTTAGTACCTGCGCTGAGCATCGGCGCCCCATACGCGAATTTGGCGATCATATAGGGCAGTTTCTTGTTCGGTCAATTCCTCGCCATTCATCTCCAATTGCAGCCTGAAATTACCGGAAAAGCTTGGTTCTTTGAGACTTGAGAGAGAGATGAAAAACCCTAAGTCTGGAAAGCAACTGGACTTAATAAAATCAGAATTTTAGACCAATTTATAATGACGTTTTTATAGCCAAAATCTTTTCAACTAAATCCCGGAGCAATTTTAGTTTAACATAGTAAAATATTCGAATTTTAATTTTTATATTGAAAAAAAAAAGGAAAGAGTTGGTATCGTACACTTAAAGATATAAGATTTTATTTTAAATGATACTTGACATTTCAATTAATAAATATATGAAGTAATTTTTTTTATTAAAAAATGTCAGCAAAAATAATGAAAAATATTAATATTTGATTGAAAAATAAAAAAAAATTCTCAGAAAAAAAAAGGGGTACATTCAATAGTATAAAGGATGGCAAAACTTTGTTAAAGGAAAGTAGTTCACACTTTTAATATTTTGTTCATTTTAAAATTTGTGCATAATATTAAAATCTTTATAATAGTAATACTATTTACCATCCAAAAAAAATACTAATATACCTATTTACAAAATTGTCACATATTTATACATTCAACTAAATAAATTTATACTCTTTCTCATTAAATTACTTAAATGCTACTATTATTTAGTATTTTATTTTACTTGAGCAATTTTACTTAATTCGGTGCACAAAACTATGTTAATAAATTACCGGGGGTGTAATTTTACTGTAAGGAACAATGGACTATTATTCAATTGGATGGTTAATTATTGTTCATGACAAAACAAATTATCATGCCCTTTTTATAATTTTATGTATGATAAAGTGTAATTGTTCAAAATAAAGAATGTTACCCTTAAAAACATAGTGTAATATTATTATCACATATGATAAGTTTGAGAAGCTCTTTGTGGAGGAGTAACCCTCAAATATATTTAAGAGTAACTTTCAAGACTTTTAAAGAGTAATACATTTTAAGAAGAAGAGTAATACTACTCTTATATACATGATAAGTTATATAAACTCTTTTGAAAACGAAATAATACCTAAGAAACATAGGAATGAGCTGATTAATCCTCGATACTGTGTATCTTTTCCCTCTGATTCTGAATTGCATAATACAATCTTTAAACCTACAAGATACACACCACCAATTCCATCCATGCACTCAAATAATATTATACTTAATTAAAACTACTTTCATTACCACTTCATAAAACACACATACACACACTAAATTAAATTAAATGAATAGAAATAAACTTACCAAGGTTCTGAAGATCATCAACCACATTTCTTGGCATGGCCTTAGAATTTTTTGTGTAGCCACTGAACGAATGGAGTGTCAAGCTGCTTGATGTGTCATGTGTGTGTATATAAAGCGAATGGCTTCATATGGATTGATTTTAACCAATAATTAATAGATTCATTAATAATAATTAATTTATTAAATCTTTTGGAATCCCATTAATTAATTAAGTGTGTCCATTAAGATTCTTGTCATGATGACCTTCTAATGTACCATGAAGAGAAGAATATTAGTCTTCCACAATGGTAAAAATGAAAAAAAGTGGGAATACTAGAAAATTGCCCTTCAATTTTATTATTACTTTTTAATTCTTTTCTATCCATGCTTTAATGGAAAGTACAAACCCGGAATAACAAAAAAAAAAAAAATTATTGAGTTGATATTGACATGATACTAATAAAAGGGGGAGTACATTTAGAGTCAATTTTTAAAAAATTTGATGGTTGTTAAAGTATGATTTATAAAGTATGTTGAATTATATATTAACATATGATTTTAATGTATTATAATATGATTTATTATTGACATACTTTAACTAAATATAAGAATATATTATTTATATAATAGTAATAAGTAGACGACAAAAAGACCTCCCAATTCTATTTCTCAAAAATCAAAATCTATGGAAGAATTCGATTTTATTTGGAAGTCGCTTTCTTTAGCAAGAATCCTAAACATAGGTAAAAATAAGAAAATTTATCTAAGCTAACATATGTAGTTATACTAACTAAAGCACTTAACTAAAATGGAAATAAAAAAATGAAATAGACTCGAAGAACTACATATAAGAATACATTATTTATACTATAATAGTAATAAGTAGTGATGAGTCGATCAATCTCACCATCCGTCTCACAGGAGAGTGTGTTTAACCTTTTTGTTTCGCTTAGCTTAGTACTCCTTATTAAGATTATTTAATAATTATGTATTAAAATATACTAATACGTATTTTTTAATAAAAAAATATTTTATGAAATTAAAAAAGAAAAATATTATTGTGAAATAGGGAGTCTATTTTGCTTGCCTAGAATATTGTATCAATGTATTCATCACAGCCACAGGCTACCAAATTTGGGCTTTCATCCTGAAATTGGAACCCTAAAGAAAACTGCGATGGTGAAGGGAAAGGCGAGAACCTGCAGCGGGGGAATTGTGGCCGGAGTTGATGATTTGGGGGACGATCTCATGCAAAACATCCTCAGTCGGTTGCCGGCGCTATCCTTTGCGTCCGCAGCTTGTGTTAACCGCTCCTGGAACTCCATCTGCGCCACCATCCTCTCTTCTCCCAAACTCTCTTCTGCTGTATCATTTAACCCTTCTCTCGAGGTGCCAACTATCTCTCCCTCTCTCTCATTGAGTTACTCTGTGAAGGAAAACCCATTTCCTTTGTTGCTTCCTCTGTTTCTGTAAAATCTTCTATGTTTGAGATTCTATTTCTCTTCTCATTTCTGTTGTGGACATGAATTATATGTAACGAAGTTGAGATTTTGCATTTATAGTTGATGGTTTTGACTTATGTCCATGTTCATTGGCATTAATTAGGTGTACATTCTGCTGAAACGATCTCGATTTATTTTACTTCATTTAAATGATTAACAATTGTAGCTGAACCTGAACAGACGCATAATACTGCGAAATTAAGGCCACCCAGAAGTTAAGTTCCTTAAAATTCGTTAATTTCCACCTAAGTTTGAAAAGGTGTTATTGCATGGATTGGATTATGGCCACTTCTGTGATTTATGCAATGAGAAATATGACAAATAGGAAATGCAGTGTCATGAATTTGAAAATTTAGAGTGCTCATGCACTTGAGGGAAGTAACTTGATTCCTTTGGTCTTTTCTAATTTTCTCAAACTTTTTTTTTCCTTTCCTGTCTTCCTTTCTCCGCAACAATAATGTATTTGCTGTTTTGGTGGTAGAATGCTGTGAATGAGGTTGTGGATAAGGTTTTACTGGAACCCATTCGCCCCCATTTTCTTATGGCCTCTGTTGGTCCCTCTTTCAACTTGCAAGCAGCTATCCAACTGGTATATTTTTGTCATAAGTTTATGTGAATTAGTTTTGTGCTTGCTTGAAGATAGTTTATAAAGATGATATTTGTGCAGTTTGACGGGAAATTTGGATCCAGGATTCCTATAATTGTCACTGTGTCTGAAGGAATTATTGGGAGGGATGTGCTCACAGATCAGTTTGTAGAGGTAATAATTTATGGCCATATTGGTTATATTTAAATTTTTATCACAGACACCTACATCAAAAAAGTAGGTTTGAAAGTTTCAACCATGACATTGTGCACATTGTTGCTTCTTTCTTGCTATAGAGTTATGAATGCAATGCTTATGATTTTTATTTTTTTGGTATATTAATTGGGTGAATGAGCTACTTATTTATTATTATTCTGTTTTCCTTTTTTCGTTGTTACTATTATTATTGATGCTATTGTTGTTGTTATTGTTTTTATTTTCGTAATTGTTGATACTTCTACTGCTATCGTTATTATATTTATGTATTTCTTTTCTTTCTTTTTTATTTTTTATTTTATTATTATTATTATTATTATTATTATTATTATTTTATTTATTTATTTATTTTTTTTTGGGTAATGTGGGTTCTAGTATACTCCTGTGATTTGTTAATCTCATTGGTCTAGGTTCAATGGGAGGTAACAGAGGAAGAAGATCATGGTGCCGAATTGCTGGAGGAGAATTTGAACCGTGCCATTATACTGACAGTTGGATACGTACCTGGGCTAAAGACCTCTTTAATTCCATTGACGTTCAATAAAAAGGTAATTGAAGCTATCTGCAACAAATATGTTTACCATAGCGAAAGATTTCATTATGCTCACTGGAGAAACTGCTCTATATCTGTCTAATTAAATGATAAAATTGTCTTTTTGAGGTTGAAAAAATAGTTAAAAAGACAGTCTTATGGTACTGAGTTATGGTTTTATTCTGCAATTTTAAATGTCAGTATTTTGAGATGATGGAAATGTCAGGGATGCAAAAGACCTCTTGTTGATGAATTTGTGATGGATATCAGAGAAGCTACATCAGCTGTTTCAGATTCTATCTCTCCTGCTGGAATCATTTTGTTTTCTGTGAGTTGAGATCTTGTATATTTTCCTGTAAATTCCACCTTTTTCTGCACAAATGCTTATACATGATATACACATTTTATTTTTCTCAAGAAGTATATTACTTTGTTCATATTTCTTATGTCCATTTTGCATGATACATTTTCCTTGGACGTCTTTCAAGTTTCTGAGTGGCTCCTTGTACTGGATGATAATTCCCTTTATCCATACACATCTATAACTACATTTTTTTTGTTATTTTGCTGAATTGTGTGTCAGAAGAATGTTGAGTGTTTCTTTCTTTTATGGTTTGTTAAGAAAGCCAGGCACTCAAAAGTCTATTGATGGAAGGAACCTTTACCTGAGGTACATGTACTCTGGAGGCTGGGAGTCCTGGAAACCCTTATTTTTTCTATCTTTAACAAAGGGGTTTGATAGGACTAGAGCCTGGGATCACTAACATCAGGGCATGGCCTCATCGGCAGAGTTTTGATAACATCTTATAAACTTCATTATATATTTAGAAAGATCTCATTATGTAAGTCTGACATTTGATTTAAATGGTGTGCTAGGACCGGAACACAGACATCAAACCAGTTCTTCAAAAGATTGGTGAGTAAACTGTGACTGGACATTGCCTTGGATAATATATTTTCTTGACTCTAAAATTTTCGCAAAAGATAAACATTTCAGTGAATGCGGTGAATGAAGACTTCACTTAAAGAAACAAAAAAACTTGATTTGCTATTCTAAACTAAATTAAATGTTAATTTACACTTGTTTAACAGTTTTTTTTCCTCTCAGAATATGCCTTTTCCGAGGACACTTTTGTTGTTGGTGATGGGGGTAGTCAATTCTTATATAAAAGTGATGGCAGCAATGATATTATGAATATGCCACATACCACTTGTTATGCAGTTGCTCTATTGTTTGCAAGGGATAGGAACAAGTCGTTAGGTGAGTTTGTTTCTTCATCTTGGCCTTTTGAGCAAAATCACTCATAACTGTTGTTTCGAACAGTAGATTGCTTGGTTTCGGTGCTGTCAATTTTCATGTAGTTACTCAGCCAATATCAATGTACTTTGTCTTCTAATTAGCCATGTGAGCAAAACTTATCATCAAACATCGGACATGGTATCAACTCACATGCTACATTTTGTTTTATCTAATAGTAATTTGCTACATTTTGGTGTTGTCTACTACTTTATTTGAATCAACTCATCCAGTATCAATGTTCTTTGTCTGTATATCTATCTGCAGCAATTGGAGAAACTCAGTTTCATGTCATGTTATCAACTGGCATTTCACCAGTTGGTGCTTCATACAAGGCAGCTTCTGTTAAGAATAAAAAGAATTCAACTTGGCTCACTGCATCAAGAGAAACAGTTCGTGAGCATCTTGATGGTCAAACTATTCTATCTGAAATTTATGATGAGGTTTGGGACCCAATTTAAGAATTACTCCATGTTAACTACTTAACTTGCAGCAGAAAGCTCTTCGGCTGTGTTTGGTTTGATGGATTTGAAATGCTCATATTTTAATCTGTGGATCGCATAACTGCCAGTTGATTATTTAGATTGGATAAATCCCTCTCAAACTAGTTCAAATTGAAATGGTGTACTTCAAATTCTTAATCCAAATGCAACCTTAGTTAATTTGAAAAGGATGGTATATATTAGTAGTTATTTTAATTTTACATATTCGATAAAGCTATAATAGAAACTGATCTTCTTTTAAAATCAGTACTTGTGATGGTTCTTGTCATAGTTATGCCTTGTAGATGAAGTAAGATTAAAATGTGGTCTGTATGTGACATTAACGCAATGAATATCTGGAAAATTGATCAATTGGCATTCTATCAATGGCAATCAGCAATCACTTGAAGGGACACAGTAGAGCCTTTCTTTTTATTGCTTAATTGTGTCTATAAATAGAACTAAAGACTGTCAAAAATGTCTTGTTTTCATGAATGCACAGTTGGCTTAGTGTTACTCATATATCAATACTGTTGCTTTAACCTTTAGGCTCAGAGCAAAAGGAAAGTCATTACTTCTTCTTTTAGATTTTTATTTTTTCTTAATTATATTTTATTGCAGCTTGGAGATCATATTCACTATCCTGCTTTCTTTGTTGGAGTCACTAAAAGGAGAAAATGCTCAGTTGGGAAGGAAAGAGTACAGCGGATGCAATTTTATGAATTCCATGATGTTGTCGGGTAATGTACAAGCCTTGGGTTGATAAAACTCCTAAATTAAATTATCTATCCTTGATTTTATCCAATTTACTTTGGAGCTAATCTAATAAAGAATTGGTTTTTAAAGTATTTAATGCATGGTGATTGGTTTTGGATAGTGGATTCTCAAGTATGAATTATTTGATCATGTAGTTTAATGTAGACAATTGTGAGAAACTTAGGAGGACCATGTCAAACTGGTTTACTTTTGAAATTTATTTTTGTATTTTACAAAAGGAAGTTGAATTCTCTTGAACAGATAGGAGTTTCAAAATTAGTTTTCTAACCAAATTTCACCTACACAGATGTATTTTCAAGGTTGTTTGCATATTAGGCTGAAGTGCATTGTTTGAAATGATAATCATGCTTACATTACATTAATTTCAGTTTAAATGTACTGAGAATGATAACTTGGTTTTCATTTCAGAGGAGACACCGAATACCTTTACGTCAATTCCGTGGGTATCAGTACTGGAGATCCCTTCCGCTTCTATGTTTCAGACTCAAAAGCAGCTCTATCATCCAGCAATAAAGTCTCTGATAGCCTCAGACATCTGAAGCTCGACTGTGAGTGCAAAGGTGATCATCAAAGCATTGGTCTTGGTAATTGTGCCAAGCGGAAAGTCTTTGGTGGGATAATTTTTACGTGCTGTAGTCGGGGTGACTCGTTCTTCGGCTATCCAGGTATTGATAGCTCCCCATTTTTAAAGAACTTTCCTGGGGTTACATTTGGCGGAACTTATTGTGCCGGTGAAATTTGTCGCGGGAACATGAACTTTTATGATCAAGATAATGAAGAAGGTGACCTTGTTCACTGCTCTGAGCATGTTTACAGTGCGGTTTACTTGGTCATGTCTTACTGTCCACCACCACCACCACATTAAATTATAGGGAAAATTGCAGTTTTAGTTTTGTAACTATAAAACAGTCCTAGTTTTTGTCCCCAAATAAAATCTTTGCTATTTAATCCTGTATCTTTTGATCGAGAATTAATGCTAAAGTTGGATGTTCACGACTTTGGTTGTGATGTTTTCCAGTCAAATTCTCAGTAGCTGCAGGCGATGTAGGAGTAAAAATTCATGACCATGATTCTGGATTCACCCCCCTCCCCCAAACCTGTAAATTTTATTCAGATATAAAAAAGTAAGGAGTAGAATCATACACCATATAATGCGCATAGCAACAAAGAACAAAACCTAAATTACACGAGAAAAAGGTAGCTAAGATGTGCCGTCTCAAGTATAATGCTGTCCGCTAGCTGATTCGGAAGAATTTTTAATAAGTGAAAACAGGTGATTTGTCAACCCACTGGCGTGTTTTGAAACACCAATGGAACACACATTGGCATAACAAATCGGTCTGGCCCCTATGCAATCGACTCATTCGAGGGTAATCAAATATTGAATCCTATTTTCAGAGTGTTTGGTTCATTAAAAAAAAATATTAGATTGATTAATGAAGCTTTAAAATATCACAAAACATGAGAATTGTCTTAATTTTTTAATATTATAACCCACATTTTTTAGGTTGTAATTTATGGGCTATTACTTTCCAATCAATGGGCTTAGAAAAAAATAAAATTCGCTTAAATAAAATTAATGTATAAACTCCCTTATTTTTTTAGTAAATTTTTAAGTCCCAAAAATTATTAACTCGTGAGCCAAAGTAACCCTAAAATTAGCTGTGGGGAACCTCCGATCTCAAGATATAGAGAGGTTGAATGCGTGGAAAGAAAAAAGAATGGGTCTCTGGAGAAAAATGGTGTAGACAAGGGAAGAAGAGAGGGCGGGGGGTTATCAGTGGATGCAGGAAAAGTTCCATTTGTGGCGTCGGAAACTGCCACAGGGAACGGCGATGAAACAGCTGCAGATGCTGAGGAGGTATTGCCAAACAGTGTAAGATCGAATTCGGAATCCACAGAAAATGTATCTATTGGTGGAAAGAGGAAGAGCTTAGTTAGTTAGTTATATGCAGTAAGACATTTGATAGGAGTTATGTATTGCTCTTCGTTCTCCATTTTACATATTCTCTGTTGCAAAACTCATAAGTATATGATTTCAAGTGAAAAGACAAGGAAAACTCCCAACAACCATTTATACTATTTTGGCCCTCAAATAATTAGAATCTGGATTATTCAAGTGTTAAAAAGTCAAAAGAACATCAAATTCAATAAGGAACCATTTCAAATCTCACTAATTCAATGAGATGCATACCGACAAGGATGGGCTTTCATTGCTTATTTCTTCTCAAAAAACTGAGCACAAGTTGGAACTTCAAATTCAGATAGAGATCCCCAGGGTAGACTTCAACTTCTCAACCTCCAAATATACAGTCGAGTAAGGTAAATACTCCGAGTAGTAGCTTCTGCTCAGATCATTTATAGCAACGGCAAGTTTAGGGATCTCAAGCGTCTCCTCATGCGTCAAAGTCCTCACAAACTTGGCTGGATTCCCGGACCAAAGCTCACCGCTTGGTATTCTTCTCCCTGGAGGAACCACGGACCCAGCTTCAAGGATTGAATGCGTTTCCACCAATGAACCCTCCATAAGAATGGAGTGCTGCCCAATAATGCACTCTGGCTCGATTGTGCAGGATCGTAAGAGACTGTATGCACCCACTGTCACGTATCTTTCAATTGACGTGTCAGCCGGCAGTCCTGTCAAGTGCACCAGTATTGTTTCTCATGAAAAACTATGATGAGTTCTAAAGTTAAAAATGCGTAAAAAAATACACAACCATATCCAATATTTTACTAATACACAATAAAAAAATTCCAGTAATGGACTCAATTACTTAATTCAATCAAAAGGAATACTGGTAGCTAAGAAAGTAACTAAAACTATTCTGATATTTGATTAGTTTAAATACACGCGGAATTTTGTCCGTCAAACATAGTTGTTAAAGGCGCGCCTAAGGCGCTGAGGCGCGGAGGCTCACAGCCGTGCGCCTAGATTGGCCGATATTTTTCAGGCCAAGGCGTTTGTGTCGCAGGCGCGCGCCTAGGTGCGCCTCGGTGCGCCTCGGAGAGATCTAAAAGGCGCGCCTTAGGCGCGCCTCTGAAACATTCTGTTTTTTTCTTCCCTTTTTTTATTTTTGGAAGTTGCTACTTCTATTTTAAAGTTCAAAAACGTTTTTATAAGTAGAAGGGGGGCAGCCCACTTATAAGGAGTATATAAATTGAAAATTAGGGTTAGGGTTTAATAGAATTTTCAAAGAAGAGAGAGGTGGGCTGCAGCTGCCTTCACCTCCACTCCACCACACCATCTGCCGCCCCCGCCTGGCCGCGCCGCCGCCGCCGCCACCGCCGCCCAGCTGCCAGCCTGCCACCTGCCGGAAAGTGAGTTTTTTTTAATCTTTTTCTTATTTTTTTAAAGATTTTTTTTCTATTTTCTTTATGTTATTTTTTTTTTTCTAATTTAGTTTACTTCTTTCTTTTTTCTGTTATGTTTGGACTTTTGAGTAACTTACTTTTTTCTTCTTTTTTCACCAATATAATTTAACCTACTGTTTTTTTTTTTCCTTTTTCAATTATTTTCAGATTGTTTTTTTAATCTATTTGATAATTTATACTACTCTACTCCATCACATAGGTAACAATTAGAGATGGATGAAAGTGGTAGTGGATCAACAATTAATTTATCAAAAGACCCGGCGTGGAAGTACTGTGAAATAGTGAATAATAATAGGAATGAAACGAAATGCAACTTTTGCTAATTAGTTTGAGGAGGATGAAGAATGAGGACTAATTAGTTTGCTAATAGCTTATCTATTGAAATGTTCATTAACTTGCTACTTATTTGCGTGGAAGATTTTAATTTTTGGATTTATTTGTGTTTATATTTTGTGTTATGATGCTATTATGAGTTATTATGTATCATTATGTGATGTTATGTAATTTTTATGTTAGTTTAGTTAGGTAATATGATTGTAAGTAGGATATATTTGAGTATATATATTATAAATTGAGTTTTGGGCAAAATGTAGCCCAGGCGCGCGCCTCGGGCGCGCCTTGCGCCTCAGGCGCACTTAGGGGTCCTTGCGCCTCGGTGCGCCTTGCGCTTTTAACAACTATGCCGTCAAATGAATAAGCTAGGAGAAAGATGATATACCTCTACGATATCCGGATTCAAAATAACAATATAGCCTTTGAGTGGGAAATTTCCAAAGGAATTTTATCCCAAGTGTATTGATAGGATTACTAAGATTAAGTTGCATCTAATAGTTTCAGGTTGATTGCATACCAATGGCGACTCCTCAAATTTATAAACCAACCAATATTCTGTAGAAAATGCGAAATAGTAAAAAGTAAAGAAAAGAAAAGAAAGATGAATATATGCAGGCACTATCACTGCAGACATCAGCATGCCGAAATAGTAAAAAGTAAAGAAAAGAAAGATGAATATATGCAGGCACTATCACTGCAGACATCAGCATGCCACAATTGCACGGTGGAATTAGGATTTAATCTTTGTCTTTAGCTGGGTTTAGTGTTGATGTTTAAGGCAAACTTTTAATTTCACTTTTGTGATGGTCTATTCTACCCCTCAATCCATCCAACCTTGTGATTCATGTACTATTTTACCCCTCAATCCATCCAACCCTGTGATTCATGTATTATTTTACCCCTATTTCACCCTATGGTTTTAATTTTTATCCTTAGAGTTTAGTGCTAATTCTAAGGGTATAATTATAATTTCACCCTTGTGATTCATGGTTCATGTAACTCTTGTGGTTTATGGTCAATTTTACTCCTAGGTTTAGGGTTCAACCTTAGATATAGTGTTAATTCCAAAGGAACCTGTGGAATCAGCTTGCCATACCTGTAAAACAAATAAAAGTAATGCTGTTTTTACGTATACTTTTTCAGACTAATACGATTAGCAAGATTACATTTCATCAGGAACAAGTTAAACCACTGATGCAAAGACAAACATATCTATCACCACAAGGTAGTGCAATCTCTACATGATAATTCAGTTACTGCAACTAAATCAAAAAAATCAAGTTGTTTTTGGGTCATATTAAATGGAATCGGACGATAAAAAGACAAAGTTCAAACTCTATAAAAGTCCAAATACATTAGTCTACAATCTAACACATGGTCACATCCATTAGTAGTTCCTAAAGATAAGATGCATACAGTAAAAAGTTGGACAGAAGACGGAAATGGTGTTTCAGGCTACTTTATAGGAAATTCATTTCTAATTATATTTCTGCTGATGTGTACTGCAATAAGAAAAATGGCACTGCTATAAAATAACATAAAATTGAACTTTAGGCAGAATATTAAAGGACTTTGTTTCCTGGTTAAAAGTTATTAATATGTAATGTGTACGTTTTTTTGTGACTAGTCCGGCCGTACTTTGAACTGTGTGACCCTAACCCGCATTTGTCATGAGGAGACTCAAAGCAAGGATATTAAAACTATATGGAATCCAAGTCTAAACACTACCACCTATCTATACCTAATCACTTATACACAATTTCCATCCAAACACATATTCCAACATAATTAACAACAATATGACAATACAACATAAATCAACATTGTCACCATCCCACTCTATAAAAATCATAACACACATACATTAAACTATTCATAAAGAATTCAAATATCAGGATCCCAAAATCTTCTCCTGCACACCATAGTCCCCTAACAAAGATACCCTAAAGCAATGTTATAACTACCATTTAACAAAGGCTTTAACATTAGATCTTTCCTACTTTAAATAATTTGATGTGTGTCATCACTTAATTTTTCACTCATTAAGTGTAAACCTAAGGCAAGGACTTCCGCCGGATCCAGGAACAATAAAGCATGCCCCTTTATTATCTTGACATGTAAAACCTAATCTCAATGCTGGGAAAATAGCCAATAGCCCAGCAACACCAAGAGCACATACTTCTAAGCAGTACTACAGAACAAACTAATTAAGCAAACCATAACCGAATAATTGTTCACCGCCAAGGTCCTGTAGCTTGTGAGCTAGAAGCAAGAAAAACTAAGCTGGGTGATTCTAAATTGAGTTCTAATGTTATAAACCAGCCCATTTTGCAACAAATTCCAATATATGAATTTAAGTCCTATCCTTCCCATGATTTAAAGTCCAAAGTTTATTTGCGAGATTGAACCGACTTAAGGAACTATTTATGATACCCATGTTCTTAAGCAAATGATTCCCATCTGAAGTAGATATGGTATGTGGAACAAGTCCTAACCATTTGATATTTAAACAATGTTTGACCACATAACAAGATTTTCTTCAAGAACTCATTTACATCATCAACAGCCGTTGCATTGAGAAATCTGAAGTTCCGGAAGGACTACATTCAACCTAACACTTTTTATACCTACCATTGAACCATCTCAAGTTTGCATCATCTGGAAAACAATCATTTAGCTCCGATTATATATGTAATTCACTGCATCCACTAATCTAAGCTTAGAAAAGCAAGAAATAACGATTGAAGGAATAGAAGCTACAGACCCATATCACTAATTACAAAAATTATAGACCCAACAAGTTCATTCCCAAAAGTACAAGCACCGAAGGGGTGGGTACAAGTGAAGAAGCTGACCTGTGGGTGAAGACCACGCGGCGTGTAGAACACAGCGTTCCTGTACATTGGAACAAAACCCTACGGTGATCTTGTTAAGGTCACCTCGCAAAGCGGCGCCGTTCCAGACGGAAGCCCCATCGTAGACCACCACTTGGCCTGCCAAGACGACATTCGGCGCCACGTAAGCATCGACGGCGATCTTGGGGGCCCACTGCCCCAAAGGTATGATCTTTCTCTGGCCCCTGTAGTCCCACTTCACTCGATCTGGCGACTCTCTTATGATCGGAGCGGGTCGGGTCGGGTTATCCGCCGCCTGAAGTGCTTCTGCCGAGAAAGACCGGGCAGGAAGAGTTGTAGTAAGCGTTCGTGGCAACAGCCTTCGGGAAATCCTGGCAATGTTTGCCATTGGCTAACTTTTTCAGCTTGATTATTGCTTTTGGGAAAGGAAATTGGAAAGATGTCGAAATAGAAATGGGGTGAAGGGCTTGCTAAGAATTAAGATGTGTCAACCCAAATCTCAAAAAACTCACCCCTTTTCTTTTACTCCTTAAAACGAATTAAAACGGTAGCAAATTATTTGAATCTTACTCCACTTTATTTAAGTCCTTGTTCGAGTTCATTAGTTAACCTCTTTAAAATGTTTTGAAGAGTACAACATTTTAATTAATAAAAGTATAATTTTGTAATTAAAAAAATCAAATGAAATAGGAATAACGTAAATATTTAATTAATTTTTTTTTTAAAAATTCAAGTGTATAAATCCTTACACAAAAAAAAATTATAGTATTAGGATACTTCCTTCGTCCGCCTCAAAAAAATTTATTTTTCTATTTTGAGCGTCCGTTTTTAAGGGTCTCATTTTCATTTTTACACATAATATGAGACTCACACCTTATCTTACAGTTAAAATATAGGCTCACTCATTCATTAATACAACAACACATTATATAATAAATAAAAATACTCCTTAATCCATGTGTATAAAACAAATTTCAGAAAATGTGGTGTATAAAACAAATTTTAGAAAATGTTATACTCCTTAATCCATGTGTATAAAACAAATTTCAGAAAATGTGGTGTATAAAACAAATTTCAGAAAATGTGGAATTTGGAGCACGTACGACAGAACACACAAGCTTTTGCCTTTTAAAAAGCTGCTATATTTTTCTTATTTACTCCCTCCGTCCCGAAAATATTGACATATTTTTTTGGCACGGAGATTAAGAAGTATAATAATTTAATGTAAAGTGGAGTGAGAGAAATAATATTTAATGTATAGTGGGTAATTGTATTTAGGGGTGGGCGGTATGGTATACCGAAGATTTTTTGTCATACCAAATACCGTACCAAAATTTTCGGTATATAAAAAATCATACTGTTACCTTACCTAAACTTTCGGCATACATAGTTCGGTATACCGATATTTCGGTATAGAAGAATAGTATACCTTCTACTTACCAATATTTAGGTATATTGTATCATACCTAAAATATCGGTGTATACCGTCCTATTAGATAGTTTGTTATGCCATTATGCACTCAAAATTCAATAAATCTAATTAAAAAAAACGAAAGATAGCTATAAAATAAATTTTAATAGATAACAAATTCATAATAAGAAAAATATTCGACAATTCACAAACGACCAAATTAAATAAGAGTGAGTCTCATGTAAATCGGGTTTACAGGTAAATCCTATTTTTTTAATTACTCTTTATTATATAAAAATTACTCTTTGAAGAGTAATGATTTTTATACAGAAGAGTACTAATTCATGTTTCTAAAAAGTAATTTTTCATGTACTAAAAAGTAATCGATAAACAAGGATTTACAAGAATTTGAAAAGTAATTTTTTAATTTAGAAGAGTAATATTTTATGTGCTAAAGAGTAATTTTTTATGTACTAAAAAGTAACAGAGTTTATATAATTAAACGTAAACCCGGTTTACACAAGTGTTTGTCATTAAATAAATAGTACCAAATGATCTACACAAGAACCATATGAAACTTATATTAAAGGCAAAAACTTGTGTACGTCCGGGCGCATGGGAGCATATTCCGTGCTCCTTTAGAATTTCGTGTTAAATTGTAGTATACCCTTTAGTATAAAGATGTGTACCATAACAAAAACTTATGTATGCCCGGGCGCACGGGAACACATTCCGTGTGCCTTTGAAATTTTGTATTAAATTATATACCTTTTAGTATAAATATGTGTACCCTTTATTTTTTGAAGAAAAATAAAAAATATTAATAAAGTGTAAACTCTTTATAACAAAATAGTGTACTTTTATTAATTAAAGTGTATACCCTTTAGACCAAAACAATGTACCCTTATCCATAATACTAAATTCTAAAGGCGCAAGGAATATATTCCCGTGCACCCGGGCACACACAAGCCTCACTCTATATTAAAATCAACATTTTTTAAATTTTCAGGAACTACATAATTAAAAAAGAAGTACAAGATATAATGAAAGCCAATCAACTTTATCACCCATTATAATTATGAAATTTACATTATGATTTTAAATTTAATCTTTTAATTAAATAGTGTATATACATAATTTAATTAAAAATTATAAAATATAAATAATAATTATAATTGCATATATCATGTAGTATGGTATACCGTATCATATTACCCAAAAATTGAATATTTTAGGTATTGATAATTTATATACTTTTATCATACCAAAATTTTCAATACGCTATCATACCTTACCAATCGGCATACCTAAAATTCCGATAAAATCGGTATTTTTCGATATGATAAGGGCAGTATACCGAAATTTCGGTATTTTTTCCCAGCTCTAATTATATTAGTGATGAGTGCGATGTGTGTGTGTGTGTGACAATTCAAAAAGGAAAGTGTATCAATATCTTTGGGAGAGATGGAGGGAGTACTTTCGTAAAAAAACACTAATTTAATAATAAATGGAATAATGATGAAATCACTTGAAACAAACATAGCCCAATCCGCTAAACACATGCGGCGCCTTGACCGAATAACTCCGCCGCGTCGTACTCATATAAAACTCCCACCGCCACAACCCGCCATCGAATCCATCTCCTCCTTGCTCAAGAAACCCCCAACCCGCCATAATACATATCAAGCCAGACGGTTACATGCTCTATTGTTGCTCGGCGGCGAAGCACCATTCTTGGGATCGCTTCTGGTGCAAGTCTACGCTCATCTTGGCAGTTTCCACTTAGCGTTGCTGCTCCTTCGCAGCCTCCGCTCCTTCCATAACCAAAACATTGCCTGTAATGCTGTTCTACGAGCCTATCTCCAGTCTAACCTCTTTACTGAAGCGATTCACTTCTTCGGACAGCTTTCGCTCGAGCTTAGCTTCGTTCCCGATAACTATACATGCCCTCTTGTCTTGAAGGCTTGCTCGGGATTGCGTTCACTCGAAGAGGGTAGGAAGGTGCGTTATTTGATCCGTTTCTACGAGTTGCACAGCCACTTTAAGCCCAATGCCCACACTAAGTGTGCCCTCATCGACATGTTTGCAAAATGTGGAAGCTTGGATGAAGCCCGGATGGTGTTCGATGAAATGTCTCAGAAAGAGAGGGACTTGGCTTCTTGGACTGCTATCATCTCTGGCACAATACACCAAGGGCAGGTGCTCGAAGCACTGTGTTTGTTCGAAACGATGAGACACGAAGATGTGATCCCTGATTCCGCTCTCATGGCTGCCATAATTCCAGCTTGTGGTCGACTGGAAGCCAAGCAAATGGGAAAGGGTCTGCAAGCCCTTGCTTTGAAGAGTGGCCTCCACAGTGACTTGTTTGTTGGCAATGCTATCATTGATATGTACTGTAAGTTTGGAGATACTTGTCAAGCTCACGGTGTGTTTTGCAGAATGCCTTGTAGAGATGATGTCTCTTGGAGAACCTTAATTGCTGGTTATTCACAGAATTCTCATTACCGCAATAGCCTTGAGCTCTTTATAGAGATGAAAAACCTAGGTGTAAAGCTTAGTGGAATTGCTGTGGCAAGTATTCTTCCTGCACTTGGCAAGCTCAACTTATCAGAACAGGGGAAAGTGATGCATGGATTTATCATAAAACAAGGATTGGACTTTGATGTTGTTGTGGGGAGTTCACTGGTAGACATGTACTCAAATTGTGGGTTAACTGAGGAAACTGAAATTCTTTTAAGAGTCTGGAGAGATTGGGACCTTATGATTTGGAATTCAGCAATTACTGGGCATGCTGCTTCTGAAAACTATGGTTTTGCTCTTAATGTCTTTCGGAATTTATGCAAGTCTAAACTCAAACTAACTTCCATCACTTTGATGAGCATCATTCCAGTTTGTACTAAATTGGGGGCACTCAAGCAGGGCATGGAAGTTCATTGTCATGCGACGAGGACCAATCTCGTAGTGGATGTGCCAGTCAGCAACTCCATCATTGATATGTACTGTAAATGTGGATGTCTTCAGCTTGGACTTAAGGTCTTTGATAATATGGTGGACAAGGATATTGTTTCATACAACACAATAATCTCTGCTTATGGTTTCCATGGGCATGCAAAGCAAGCTTTGGTCCTCTTCGACGAGATGAAATCTTTGGATATAAAGCCAACCAAAGCAACTTTTGTTGGTCTGCTATCTGCGTGCAGTCACGCAGGCTTAGTGGATGAGGGCCAGTCTCTCTACAACTCCATGATTAATGATTATGGTATAACACCCAACATGGAGCATTACTCATGCATGGTAGACCTGCTTGGGAGGGCAGGTCGGATCGATGATGCATGTAGCTTCATCAGGACAATGCCCATAGATGTAGATGGTAATGTTCTGGGATGCTTGCTTTCCGCGTGTCGAGCTCACAATGTGATGGTACCTGTGGATCTTGTAAGTGAAGCAATTCTCCAAAATAAGTTGGATGATTCTGGATACCATATACTTGTGTCGAATATGTATGCATCCACAAAGAGATGGGAAAATGCCTCGAGGGCCAGAGCTCTGATTAAAGAGAAAGGCTTAAGAAAAAAACCAGGAAACAGTTGGATACAGATAGGTCACTGCACTCATGTTTTTAATGCTAGAGACACAACGCATTACGAGTTCAGTAAAATACAAGAGGTTGTGAAAATGTTGTTCTTGGAGATGAAGGAATGGTATGAGGTGGATCCTAGTCTTTGATTACCTGTTGCAAGTGGTCATATCTACTGGTATAAAGTTCAAAATCAAGAGCATTGCATTATGAATTGCTTGTAGAGTGGCAATCTTGCATGGAATCCGAAGTCAAGAGTGAAGTAATGGAGATGGAGTCATTGTATGAATCTGCCATTGTTTTAGAGGCGGAGACGGAAGAGTGCAATCATCCATTCCTAATCTCAAAGATAGTGAGTAGTACAAATTAAACATGTATTAATTTTTATTTTATTTCAATTATTTATATATATTATAAGAAATATTTGCCTTGAAATTATTTTTACCTTTTTATTAAAATTTTATAATTTCTTATTTAATTCTCGAGTTTGCCTTTCTCCTCAAAAATCTTTCCCGTGGTGACCTAACATATGAACTTAGCCCTAACCGTTCTCCCGCCAAATTTATCCTTTTGTTACTGATTAGTTGTCGATCGATCTTTACTCGCTTCATCGGAGTTGCAAAAATGGCGCCGCAGAGTTCGAAGCTGCACACCCTAATACAGGCGCTGCTGTCGCGAGGCCCACTCAGGGAAGTCGATTTCCGCTCTATCTTCTCCAAACTCGTTGTGAAATCTTCAGGTTTTATAACCCTCTTTCTCTTTGATTCTTTAATGCTGAATACTTTACATAGGGAAGATGCCGTTGTTATGTGCCTCAGAATTTCGTCTCTGTTTTGTGAGTTTGTTATTGTGGATTTTCCTTTATGTTTTATGTACGTGTGAATTAGGAGCACACGAGTTGTCTTCCCTTTTTAGGGCTTTCCATGGTGAAACTGCTAAAAATGTCGTTCGTGCATTTATGTTGAAGTATCAATTATTATGGTTATCTGCTGGCTTGCTCTAGTTCGGTTTTTGGAAATTTGATCTGGCTTTGCTTGTTTTGGGGGATCATTTTATCAGACGATTCTGAATATGTCTTTTTTGTTGATGATATTAGTCCGTGAACATAATTCTTTGACACACTGTACTATGCTGGATTTGGCTGGCTTTTGTTTTCTTGTACGCCTTCACTATGAACAGTGGCGGACGCAGGATTTCCGTCGAGGGGGGCCCAACTTTTCTCATACAATAGTTCGTGTTTTTTGTTCTACAAATTTTAAGAAGAATTATTTTATTTACCAACTTTTATTAACATTTTTCTAAAGATGTTTTAGTATTTTTAATTGTATTATGTAAGAGTAACAATTTTGAAACTAAAGTCATTAAAATTATTAAATAAATATGTTATTTAGAGGGAAAATAAATAAATAAAAGAGGGAAAAAAAATAACAGTGCTGCAGGAATCGAACACACAACCTTTAAAACTAAAACATCTTCACTTCACCACTTGGACACAAAAGTATTTCAAGAAAATTTCTATATCTATACTAGTAATTTTTAGAAGTTCAGGGGGGCCCAGTGCCCCCCCTAACCCCACAGTGCGTCCGCCACTGACTATGAATAAGATATATGGTTTCATGGTATTGTTTTCTTCTTTGCAGGATCACTGTCTCAGAAACAGCAGTTATTTAATGAGTACCTTGCCAAGATAAATGAAAATTTGAGTTGTGTTCAGTTAGAGGTACGAGCATGCCGAAACCAATATGATGGCCAAGTGTATTATGGCGTGGTCAATAACGTTGCTGACGAACAGTCCAAGCTTGGAACAAAATACACAGTTCCTCAGATTGCTTTCTACAAAGGCATTGTGAGCCTCTTTACTTTGATGTCCTGCATTTCCTTTCTTCATTCTTTGTTAACGTTGGATGGAAATTTTGCTTGAAGTTGCCCAACTAATGGCTTGCCGATTATGGAATCATTAAACAGGAGGTTTAAAGTAAAGTGTAGATAACTGAATGAAGTAATAAGAACTGAGAACACATAATGTTGTTTAATATACATGATCTTACTGAGACATTGCCTTCCGGAGATGATCATGTAATGTGCTGATTTTTATCGTAATCTCTACTTTTACATCTTTCCTACACATGAAGAAGTTAATGTATCATGTATGCTTGCAGCAATACACCTGCTTCCAGCACAAGATAAACGATCCTTCTTGACTCTTGATACAGTAGTTTGAATTTGTTGTCATTTCATTGGCTCTGTGTATTTGGTGTTAAAGGAGACTTTCTATGCCGTAGATGTATATTCTAAGTGGTTGAAAATACCTTGTGTCAGCCAACAACATACAAGTTGGTGATTTGCATCAGGGTACTGGTAAAATTAGCATGTGGAATCATGTACTTCTAAACTTATGATAGAAGCAAAAAATCCAAAAGATTTGGCTTCCTCCCAAATCAATTTGGCTAATATTAGAAACTTTGCTAGCATATAAAAGCTGGATGCTTGAATAATGATATTGGCTAATTCGTTTCTTTATATGTGAAACATATTCTTATACTTTTTAAGTGAAATAACGAAAAATCAATCCTATTTCTCTTTAATGCTTAGTTTGTTTTGGAATTAACATTAGGTTGATGCAATCATACAAGATCCTGAAGCTGGAGGTTGCATTTTCAGTACTGAAGCCCTAAATGTTCGGTTGGAACAGGTTTCTGGTTTTCTTTTTTACTTTCTTTTTATAGTGAATGATACTTTACATGTATAGTTGTATATTAAGGAGCAAGTTCTTGATAACCTTCCCTATCTATATCACCCTAGCTGACTATATCCCATGTTGTTGGACTCCAGATGGTAGGATGTATCAAATGAAACAGAAATTGCATTTTGGTGTGTGCACGGAAAGCTTGTGAACTTTGACCATTAAATATAAATAATTTAGGGCTAACTATACGCAAGTTAATAGGTTAACTCATTCTCAATCTCAGGGAGGTGCAGGCCCGATCCCTCCTGCATTTAAGAATTTTTCTATGTCACAAAAGGAAAAAACTCTTGATCAACTTGTAAAGGACCAGTGGCTTTGTTCAACACCGGATGGAAAAATTGGCATTGGTGTAAGATCCTTCTTAGATCTGCGAAGTTGGTTTCGGACTAATGAGGTTCCCGCATGTAATGTATGCAATGAGGCAGCTGTTAAGGTTTGTGTAGCATTTCGAAATCTCAAGTGTGTGTTAATTTATCACTAAATCAGTATGTGGATCTTTCAGAATTATGGCCTTAATTTATTTTTCTGAGAAGATATTTTCTTGATGTTGCATTGTAAACTAATTCTTGCTGTACTGCAAATGATGAGCAGGCTACACTTTGCCAAAATGAAGCCTGTAATGTTCGACTTCATCTCTACTGTGTAAAAAAGAAATTCTCTGGACAAAGGGTACTAAGTTGTATTCCTCTAATTTTAATGTTTATACTTGTCTGTTTTCTTGTTGGAAAACGAGATGTAATGTAGAGTCTTGATTCACAGAGTGAACGAGTTTGCCCGGGTTGTGGTACGCAATGGCATGGTTCAGTGGTCAAAACAGAAGCTGAGACAGAAAATGATCAGGATGTTCCCTCTCAGAACACACAACCGCCTGAGCCTTCCGCTAAACGAACGCGAAGATCTGAACAAGAAGTTAATTCTAAGCCAGCAGAGTCGGTTGCATCCACTTCGGTTAAATCCGAGACGGCTAGGGCAACTCGAAGATCTGCTCGGCTATCCGCCCGCTAAGGCATATGCTGAATTTCATACATTTTGGTTACATGCAATCCTCGGGTAAACTTTATCTGTGGTGAAAATTGCTGACGATCTAGTTTTAGAACAGAAGATGAAGTTCTTATGGTGAATGATTGTAGTGTAAAGTAGCAGTAAATATGCCACTTCTGCCTATTTTCATATTTATTGCACATTGGTTTGCCTCCATTTGGCTCATTTCCATTCAAATTGATCATTTTCTTATTGTTGGGAGTTCCAATTTGTGGGCACAGAAAATAGATGCATCCATAACAAGTTTACGGATGTAAGGAGGATGGATGCGAGTATTATTAAATACTTTTTCCATCCTACGTATCAATATTTCCATTTTGGTCCGTGTTTTAAGTAAAAGGTTGATAGCTAAATGTCAACTTAAGTACTCTTAAGCATCGAGGTATAACTGTGTAAGAAAATGAGCTAGATGAAGCCAAGAAAATGAGCTAGATGAAGCCATAAGTTTTGAGATAATATCAAGAAACAATAAGTTTCAATTTGAAGTCATGAGCATCGAAATAAATAAATAAGAGATGTTATGTCTTTTTTTTTTATATCAATTCTAATTCTGGATAGAAAGCTACTTTTCTTATGAAGTGGGCAAAATATATTCTCCATTCCAGATGATACACTTTCCATTTTGGGTTGTACCACAAAAATGTGTACATTCCTAAAAAAGTAAAAAGTCAAACACAATCACCCTTTCCCATACACTTTATTTACAAAAAAAATCACATTTATCTAACACACCTAACATACTTTATCATTTATTTATTACTAAAAATACCATAATACCCCTAAAAGTTATTACTTTTCTTAATATGCGTGCATAAAGTAGTTTGCAAATATTTGTGGAACGGGAGTAGTACTTTTTATTTGATTTATGACAAAAGCTCCTGCGCCCCCGGGGACACGGAGGGATACTCCGTGTTCCCATGTGAACACAACCCTCCTACTCCAATTCTATTTAAACTTATATATTGCTAGGAGTTTAAATTGCAGAGGGGCATGGAAATTACAAAGGCGCACGGAATGTGCTCCGTGCCCCGGGTGCACAGGAACCTCACTCTTGATTTATTGTATACAGAACCTCTGGACAGGTCACAAACACGAAAATAGCACTGAGGATGATATGTACAGACGTTGCACATTTCTCTAGTTTAGGCTGTGATAATTATTAATTCAATACATATATGAATGCATTAATTAAAGATTAATAACTTTACATTTGATATCTTAGTATTTCTATATCTATTCTACACATTCTTTTTTCCACGACTTCCTTACAACTTTTTCTATGCATCATAAATATTTTCTTACTACTTTATTTAATTAATCTGATTCTCTGTCTTGTTTCTTAAGATTTTTTTCAGAAGCGTTTAAAAAATATAAAGATTATTGTATAATAGATAATTGAGAGACTACCTTGCGAGACGGGTAATTTGTGAGACGAGTCAATCCATCACTAAAGTATACTTATTGTATAAATAAAGTATGCTTTTGCAGTTAAATCATGTCAATAATAAATTAAATTATAACACACTAAAATCATACTTTAATGCATAATTTAACATACTTTAGAAAACATACTTTAACAATATTAAACATACTTTATCTAAATAATAGACATACTTTAACAGGTCTTACAAATCGTCTCACCTAATTAGCGTCTTACAAGAGACTTTGTTTAGATAATTATATTGATGTATGATATATATATATATATATATATTCTTGATATATGCACAAGTTCATATATACATCTTATATATATTAATTGCGAATACACTGATATAAATAACTTTTAAAAATATGATGTGTCGCGATATGGTTAATCGTTATATATTTTTATATTTTTTTATTTTAATATTATATACTATAATCTTTATATTTTTATATTTTATTATTATATATTAACAAGTATTATTATATCACAATTATATATTTTTAAAATATTTATTCTTATCTACAAAATATTTGATAATCCTTTATTCGATTAGTTATTTCAAGAAAATAATTATCTAAATATTATAATATATTGAATTAAAAATAGATTCACTATTTAAAATAAATAAATAAATTACACTCCTTTTATTTTATTATAAGACAACATTTAAAAATTAATTACTCTATTTTTTTTAATTACCGTATAGCTTCAACTAAAAAAAATTTATAAAAAAATTTATTTAACATAAATATTATACTATTCATAATTATATATACAACATTATTTAAGTTATAAATATATATAAAATAAATGAATATCATGTAACACACGGGCAAAAAGAAAACACAAATAATTATATAAATTAATAATTTAATTAAAGTATTTAATTAACATAAATATTTTGTCTATAATAATAATAAAACATATTTAAACTAATTTATTTTATTAATCTAAAATAAAGTATACTAATTAATCCGTGTACTGTACGGGAGAAAAAAAAACTAGTATACATATATTTGTTGTGCAATGCGCGTGCATGTTACCATATTTAATTTACCTATTTTTTTAAGAATACTTCTTATAATGTCTGTACTAGATTTATATGCATTGATAACCTCCATAAATGACTGCTACAATATGCAAACTTTATGATAAACAAAGGTGCCAATAGAAGTGAATATGAAGTATAAGTTATAGAGTCATGAAATAGATAGAGACAAGAAGTTTATGTTTATTTTGAAGGCTCTTTCCCAACCTTGGGGTCTTGACGAATAAGGGTAGATCCTTCAGAACGAACTTTGTCAGAAGGCAATACAAAAGATTGGCTCTATCTCTTCATCCTGATAAAAGCATGTATGTCAGCAAGACGAATGAAGATTTCACGAACATGTCTCGAGCATGCAATGTTAGGTCAGATCGATAAAGATAAGAGATCTGCATACGACATGAAGCTGAGACTAGGATTCTTAAATCAGTGGAGCAACTTAAGTTCAACAAATATATGCACATGTTCTTTGTGTGTGTGTGCGCGTGCGTGCAATACGTGTGCATATTACTATATATATATTCACACATGTAATTTCTCTACGAATGATATCTGCATAAAAGCTTTAATTACATGAATATAGTTGTTATAACTTAAAGATCACTTTAATTTGAATGCAGATCAAGATCTCTTTCCTATACTTGAAGTGTAGAGTACGTGATAGAGTGTTTTTACTTCGTTAATCATTTTTTGACATTTAAAAAAGAGAGGAATTGTAATCTAATAGATCATTTAAAACTTGTTAGAGGGAAACACAAAAGATTTGCTCCTGTAACAAGGATCATGATCCTTTGTGTTCTAAAGAGATTCAGAATAGAGAGATTTTATTCTTGTTGTTCAAAAAGAGAATCAAGTATCTACTTATACTTGAGGGGTTTAGATCTTCGTGCCACTTTGGTGTGGCATTTCTTGTGTTACTTCGTTGGATGAGTGACACGTACGAGAGAAAGAGATACTATACCCTAAGTCAACCAATAAATGTAGGAAATAAATCCATAATTCTTAATGCCTTAAACCCTATTATGATAAATGAGATCCAATCACAAAGTGCAAGCGCACCTTAATCCATTAATCTTGTTGTACATGATCCAAATTGATGATCGGAAGGTATTATGACCTTCCTCAACTGAGCCTCATTATTTCTTTATGGGGACCGTAGTAATCCCTCCCGATGGGGAGAAGGGAAGACCATGTGTGGCTTAGTATTTTGGGGACCATAACCTGGGTAACCTTATATACTACTTCAATCAGGCCACCCATTATCACCTAATTACGTAGTATTTGGTATCTACTCATTGGCCCATATCATTATTATTATTATAGCCCATAGACTTTACACTTTAATTGGATCAATTAATTAAGTCCATAAAATAATTGAATAGCTAATATAATTGCATAATAATATATTGCCCACAATTAGATTATATTGGAAATTAAAAATTTCCAACAATCTCCCACTTGGGCTATATATTTCTCAAAGCAATTATATCAAGAGTCCTTAGTTGCGCAACTTTATGCTATTCATTTTCAGGCTATACTTAACAATCTGGTCCATCTCATATACTAATATGAAATCACCGCGACATTCACCACATTACAAATCGTGGTTAAACCCCGACAATCACCATATCAATATACTCAATGACATAGATCAAATATGGGGAGTAGCATGGAAATTACATGCAATGTGATCAACATCATGTCTATTTCCAACTGGTCCAACTTTAATCTTTAGTGAGATCAATTCATAATGTAAAATATTACAAAAAAGAAAAATTAACTTTAGTGAATTCACAATGAATTCAAAACCATCAACTTTATTCTGCAGAAAACTAAATTATACAAATCAAAGTGTCTTAAAAATTTTAAAGAACAACAAAATATAGACTCCCACTGAACTAATGTATTCTAAAACCATATAACACCCACATGAGTAGCTAGCTCATAAAATTACAGGGCGTTGAATACATGATTGGCGAATCCGTATTTAAAGTCTTTCATAATATGCTCTACCAAAATTTATCCATAATAACACTTTCTTTAACAACCAAGAATTTTATGTCAATATGTTTGACTTATAAGTGCTCTTGTCGTTAATACTTTACTGCGAACTAACTGTCACAATCAACTTTATGTGACAAAGTTTCGCAGCCTTTATTTCATGTTTGAATGCCCTTAGCTTGCTACTAATTCGGTTGTCATAGTTAATGAGCTATAAGTGTTTGCTTAACACTTTTACTTGTATAGCTTTTTAGATCAATAGAAGATGTAGCCTGAAGTGGATCTTATTCTTTTGGCATCGAACAAACTTAGAATCAGAATTCCTTATGATCTCTAACAAATCTGATCCATAATATACAAGCATGTTATCCTTAGTTCTCTGTAAATACTTTATAAAGATCCATACTAGTGTTACTTAAATGTCTACTTAATATACCAACAACAGAAGCCAAATTAAGTCTTGTACAGACCTCATCATACAACAACTTTCAATAGTCAAAGCATATAGAAAATTTTCTATATTTCTTAATTCTTTAGTTTAACTTTAGGGTACCTTATTGTGACTCCACTTGTCTCCCTTAGTTTAACTTTAATATTCTCCCACTGAATCACATAAACATCTACACTTGTCTCAAAACCAAATGAGACAATTACCTCATGATGATTCTTGTGATTCCTTTACGGAAAAACTTTCTTGAATGGATAGAAAGTCCCTTAAAGCAATGCCTTCTTTTCCTTTTGAGTATAATCCTTTACCAAGATGCGGACCTAATCATCTCATATTGATTTAAACTCATAACTTATAGTATTAACCCACTTAGACTATTTGGACCTTGCATGGCTTGATGAACATTGTTTGAATGTTCTACCATTAATTCTATAGTGTTCTCATTATTTAGGAGAAAACTACATAATCATCAGAATTGTTTTTCTCCCAACTCTAGTGGTTTCCTTAGTGACATTAATTCTTGAGGTTGTTGATTTTATTATGCCTGAATATTATTGACATTGTCCTATCGATATTCTAAATTTGGACATTCTTAAAAGTATAAGTAGGGGTCTAATAGACTCCTCTTCAAAGACAATTTCTCTAATATTAATTATTCCTCCCCCAAATCAACATCCTCACAGAATTCTGTATTACCCGTCTCAAATATGAACCAATTAATTTGGATCACAAAACCTTATTCATAATCCATAAAGCAGTCGATAACTGTTTGAGTCCAAATTTCTTTAGTAGATCCCAATGATCTAGCTTTAGTTGGACATCACCATATGTGAAACTCATAAAGAGTTCTCACAACTACTTTAGTTAAAACTTTATTGAGACCATAAGCTGCAATCTTAAGTATCTCTCCCATTAATAACCATATGTTATGGAGTTCAATCATGCCTCTTAACTGCACCATTCACACTTAGCAACTTTAATATGGTGTATTATAAGACAATTCCACAAGCCTTTAAGAGAAATAAAATGTTATACTTTAATTTCGTCTTTAGCAGCTTTCTTTATGAGTATTCTTTTATTGCCCTTATACTTTATTGAGACTAAATTTTCTTGAAGCCTACTAGTCTTATCTTTATTGTTGAAGTTATCATCATGTATGATTTTGTTATTGATATAGGTTAAACTTAATTAGCAGACTTCTTAATTGTACAGAGAATTATTGCAAAATAATTTATAATGTTCGCATTAAACTTTATAATCTTTCAAAATTTAAATAACTTAGAATCATCTCAAGGAATCAAGCACATCATTAGTATCTTGTCCAATGACAACAATACCAACTTGTAAGTGACACCCTCTACGTATTAGTCAAATACTGACAATAAAACTGTCAAACAATAGCCTTCCTTTGGGCCGACATATTACTCATATGTTAAACAAATAATTATTACATATTCACCACCACAGGTGCTTGTGTGTTTTGGGCCAAATATTAATTTACCCTTGGGCCGATCAATACCCGCATGAAGATACACTTGCACAACATTACTCCCTTCGTCCCGTTTCAATGTTTACGTTTCTATTTTGCTCGTCTCATTTTAATGTTTACGTTTTCCTTTTTAGGAATATGGGACCCAACTAAAATAATTAATATATCATCAAACACTGATACACCTACCTACTTCACATTAAATATTATATTTTTCCACCCACTATCTATTAAAATATAATACTTTTTAATCAACGTGCAAAAAGCAAACGTAAATATTAAAACGGGACGGAGGGAGTATTAATTGGGGACCCATCACAAGACACCTTGTGCAACATTAACCTCGTCTATGGACAAAAATTAACTATTGGGGTAATCTTGGTATAATAATCAAGTATTGATAATAAGTTCTGTCAAACAAAAGTCTATCTATGGACCGACAAATGTTCACATGAACAATTTAAATAATTATCACATACTTATTATCACATGTGTGTTATTATTCTGTCAAACTGTACCTACTTATGGGCCGAACACAGAACACATAAATAATTCCACACCCATCTATGTAATTTCAATAAAGTCTTTCTCCACACACAGATGCTGCTATGGCAACATGATGCTTTGATTGACTAGATTGAAAATTATTAGACCAATTAAACAAATATTTTAAAATATTAAGTTTAATTGAACAGCATTAAAAAATATCTCCCCAATTTTAATTTAATTAAATTCCTCAACCAAATAGGAATTTTAGATGATTACCTCGTATTTAAAAATAATAAATAATTTCTTAACTTAATTAAGAATTTCAAATTCTAATTTGAATAAACTAGATTAGGTAATTATCCTTTACTTAATTATTTACCACTAAATTCTTTACCGAAATATGTATGCAATACAAGAAGCTATAACGACTACAGTGACCTGTCCATTATGATGTCACGTGAGTCGTGTATGTTCATTGTCCAGAATCAAAGTTTGTGATAAATATATGAGCAAATAAAATACCATAAGAAATTGATATAATTACAATTCTTTAATTTAAATTATCAGGCGTAGATGCTCAATTGTCAAATTTCCACCATTCATATGTGAATTTCAAATCCCCATGTCAACTCCATTAAAATTGAAAGTGAATTTCTCCATTAATATTGGTAAAATAACATAATAAATTGAATTCATGTATCAAAATTAATCAATCTAAAATATCATTCAATAATTTTAATACAGTCAACTCAAGTATTAATGGCCAAGCATTACGGCTCAAAAGCTTACACATACACGTAAAATTTCAACAAATAGACGTGATGCCACTAATTAATCAGAACAGATTAGTACAGTGATAATTGAATACGTATAACTAATCTTCAGGAAAGCTGTTAATGGAGCATACCCACAAACGTTAATCACGAGAAACATGAGTTGGTCTTATAGGAGTTAACGATCCCCAAGGTTCTTACTCCATTATCAAATTACAGAAATTCCTTTAATGCAAATTATTAAATTATCATTATAGATTGCTACTATGATTCAATAACAATCCAGATTTCATGAACAACCCAATTGATAAGAAATAATTAATAGCCTAAATTTCCTGAACAACACTGATAAGAAATAATAACTGCAAAGCATATCTATTGCAGAAATACGTACGAGTATGTCTTGTACAGTGTACACATGTACCCAATAATGATTCCAACTCTTAGATAATTTAGAATCCCATCATATATTCTCAATGAAGAGGCAAAATCATTAGACCATGGGAAAAAAAATTATAGGTCCCATAAATAAAAAATTCACAAATTCATAGTCAACCTAACCTAAACCAAAATTTGTAAATTATGGATAAATTTTAATCTCTAAACATAAAATTATGATTTCGCAGATAGATTAAACACAAATTTTGAATCTTATCACAATACTTTCAGATCTCAGAGAACCATAAATAGGGTGACTCTGATACCACTTGTATGAAATAAATCCATAATTCATAATGCCTTAAACCCTATTATGATAAACGAGATCCAACCACAAAGTGGAAGCGTACCTTAATCCATTAATCTTGTTGTACATGATCCAAATTGATGATTGGGAGGTATTGTGGCCTTCCTCAACTAAGCCTCTTTATTCCTTTATGGGAACTGTAGTAATCCCTCCCGATGGGGGAGAAGGGAAGACCATGTGTGACATTTTGGGGACCATAGCCTGGGTAACCTTATATACTACTTCAATCAGGCCACCCATTATCACCTAATTACGTAGTATTGTGTATCTACTCATTGACCCATATCATTATTATTATAGCCCATAGACTTTACACTTTAATTGGATCACTTAGTTAAGTCCATAAAATAATTGAATAACTAATATAATTGCATAATAATATATTGCCCACAATTAGATTATATTGGAAATTAAAAATTTCCAACAATAAATCCTAGGGATAAGGGATTAAATACATTTCTTGTGTTACTTCGTTGGATGAGTGACATGTAGGAGAGAAAGAAATATTATACTATAAGTCAGCCAATAAATCCTAGGGGTAAGGGATTAGATTTATTCACCCTCCCATGTATCATTCTATACGGAGATATCACGCTAAAGTGTCACCTGACATCTCATGCCATTCTTGAGAAGGTGAGACTTAGGGATGTTTGGTTTGTTTAAAGGAATGAGATTCGAAATAGGAATGCTAGTATTGAGGAATGAGAAAGGGTTTGTTCTTTAAAACTGTATTGTTTGGTTATGAATGGGAATAACTATCATTAATATTAATTTTGTTTGGATTGTTTTAAAATTCTTTGAGAATGGAATCAATATAATTTTTTTACTTTTTTTTAAAGGATTTTTGAATAAAATTTTAATTTTCTATTTAGAATAATTTATAAATTAAAAAAAAAATTAAGAGAAAAAAAGAAAAAAATGAAAGTGGGTTGAGTAAGGGCTGGAATGACAGTCATTCCTCTCAAAATTGTGAGGAATGAAGATTCCCACCTTTTAAGAAATCAATTCACGAAATGATACCCATACTCCAAACATGAATTTCCATTCCATTACTATTCCTCCCCTTCTAAAGTACTTATCCAAACACCCCCTTAGAGGTGAGAGAATGGGGAATTAGGAAGTGAGATACAGAATTAGACAATGAGATAATAATTTTTCAAGCTAAATTTGTTTTATAGACATATTTAAAAATGGAGCGATGATGTATGTTAATATTTGAATCAATGTTGTCAAAATCAGATGGACTGGTCGGTTCAATCAGTTGAACTGGGAACCAAATTTGGAACCGATTCGAAGCATCTTAAAAATCGGATTTTGAGGTTGAAATGGATTGAACTGGTTGGACCGGCAAAAACTTGAAAAGTCGGTTGAACCTATATATATATATATATATATATATATATATATATATATATATATATATATATATATATTATTTTTTTCAATTTTTTCGACTTTTTCATTTTATTTAATTTTTTTTATGTTTCCCCTCTTCTTTTATATTTTTTAGAACATAATATTTAAATTTTGAATTAAATTATAATTTATAATATTGGATGAATGTATGAAATACGAATTATAAACTATAAATATATTTTTAATTAGAATTTTATTTAAATTGATTTTTTAACTTTGTAAAATAATTTGGGTGATATATATTATTTTTTTCAATTTTTTCGACTTTTCATTTTATTTAATTTTTTTATGTTATTTTTTAGAACATAATATTTAAATTTTGAATTAAATTATAATTTATAATAGTGGATGAATGTATGAAATACAAATTATAAACTATAAATATATTTTTAATTAGAATTTTATTTAAATTGATTTTTTAACTTTGTAAAATAATTTGGGTGATATATATTATTTTTTTCAATTTTTTTGACTTTTTCATTTTATTTAATTTTTTTTATGTTTCCCCTCTTCTTTTATATTTTTTAGAACATAATATTTAAATTTTGAATTAAATTATAATTTATAATATTGGATGAATATATGAAATACGAATTATAAACTATAAATATATTTTTAATTAGAATTTTATTTAAATTGATTTTTTAACTTTGTAAAATAATTTGGGTGATTATAAAATTTTTATAAATGATATTCTATAAAATATAAATGTAAATTTAAATTTTACGATTTTTTTTTTAATCCACAAGGGGTGGATGGGTCGTGGGGCGAAAAGCGGACCCAAGCTTCTTCTGGACTATATATACTCCCAAGTCTCATTTTCGTACAGAAAAATTTAAAACCACAACTTTCCTTCCTCTTCTGTTCTATGTTGTGCGAATCCCCCTTTGCCCATTATCCCCATCATCGGAGTTGCTGCCATTTCTCACTTCTCACATCCCTTTCCTTCACTTTGCATCGCCTCCAACCACAGCACCTCTCAATGTTGCTCCACCAGCCAACCCCTCTCCTCTCTCTCACTAAACAATTCCTGAAAAGCTTTCACTCCTTAGCTGTTGCCTCCGAACTCAACTTCTTATAAGCGCCTATTAAATCTCAGGTACACTAAAATTACCACTTTTTCTTGTTTGATTCTATCTTATCCCAGCGAGTTTTTTTTTTTTTTGAACTTTTGTTGTTTCTTAGTTTCTGAATATTGATCGTGACATCTTTGATTTTCTCGACACTGGTAGTTCAGTGGTTTTATGGTCGTCTGAATTTGTGTATCTGATTGGTGATTGGTTTTGGGGGGTGGAATTTATTTTTTTTATTTTTTTTAAATGGTTATAAGCTTTGAATTCGTCGGTCATCAAAATTTTCTTTTCCTTGTTTTACCTCAGTTTTAAAGCATGGTGTTCTTTTTTTTTTTTAGGGCGATTTCTGTGAATAAAATTTTGGTTTGATGGTATTTTCCAAGTAAATGGTATTTGAAGGCTTTACAGCATAAACATTAATTTTAAGTTTCATTTATGTGACGCCAAACTTTGGTTATTTATGGCTTGATTTTGATTTCATTTGAATTTTCTAACATTTTAAATATATATTTACATTAACTAGTATTTAGATATTATGGTGAACTTTGCATTGTTCTCTGATTGTTAATAATGTGGTGTCTTATTTCAAGCAGATTTGCAGCTGAGTCCTGATAAAAACAAGCACTCAGAAGCAGAAACTGCATTCAAACTTGTTTCTGAGGTGAACTTATTTTTATGTATAAATCCATGTCTTGAATCAGTTTGTGTGTGTAGGCAAATGTGTGTGTGTGAGAGAGAGAGAGAGCACTTTAAGTGGTTGTAGTATGGGAGCTCTCTTTGATTTATGCTATGATTCAAGTGTAACTTGAAGGAATATTAGAGAGCAACGTTGAAGCAGCTGTTTCTTAGATAAAAGTTTTTGATAAAATAAATGAATTGATCTAAAGAATCGCATTATTTCTACTGAAGTAGTGGTTCAACTAATCCTGTAGAGATTCTCTATCAATAAATTAAATACATTGTTGAAACCAGTAAATCACAATGCCACCGATACCAGAGAAGAAAGATAACCTTTTGAAACTTTGGGATTAGAAATTAGAATTAGGACGCATGTATGAAATCTGTACTGTGTAGTGTGACACTATTATTATCTGGAAATATTTTTATGGACATTTTGATTAATCTCATAATCTTATTTTATGGTCATGTTTGTTATAATTTCATGTCTATATATACTATCGCCAGCATCTGATCATAACTTAAATACTATTTGAAATTCTATGACATGTAGAAATGAATTAAATGATATTTATTATTTGCAGAAAATAGGTATTGCATTAATTGAAATATTTGTATTGGATTTTGAATATCTGTGAGATTCATTGTTCTGTTGTGAGTTATGACACAGTTTATATTTTTACAAAAGTAATCACAGACACAATTAAAGGAACACAGGGACAATGCCAAGTAGGCGCCTCCTCCTTGTCTGCTCTTCCGACGAAGAAGAAGAAGATTACCATCCTCCGCCTCCGCCTCCGCCTCCGCCTCCGCCTCCGCCACCGCCACCGCCACCGCCACCGCCACCGCCGCAACAACAACAAAATGAAGATATTGATGACATCATTATGGATGACATAGAAACCGATTTCCAAACTGTGACCCTGAACTCCGCTAACCCTACCCCAAGTAGCAGCAATTATTCTGCCACCACTGAGACTCACAGACACAATAGCCGCCATGTTGAACCGATTCCCCTATATATATCCGACGAAGACCAAGAAAACATTAATATAAACGACCATACTAGCAATTCTTTTTCTGGCAGTGCCAATGGTAATTTTGAGGTGTCGCAATCTCCGATAAATGTTGTATTGGTAAGAATAGGAGTGAGAGTTAGAAAGGAGTGGCTGGATTCATGTTTACAAGGTCTGCAGTCATCTGTGCAGGGGTTTCAAAGGATGGACGATTCAGCAAAGGCGAAACTTTGTTTTGCACAGTTTTTGTTGTCGGATATGAATCTCTGCGGGGCTGGTGTGCTTCCTCCGAACGTGCACACTTTGCATATGATTGTTCTCAAGGGGCCCTTTGTTTTACAGGTTTACAAAATCTTTCATTTGGATACTTCTCTAATGCTTCACAATTCCATTTAATCCAAGACTCTTTTTTTTGTTTTCTTTTTACTTATAATTAGTTTAAATGGATGATAGAAATTTTATAATCATTTAAGATCTTCAATTTCAGGTTGATTTTAGATATCTTGTCCCATTTTCTTTAACATGCCTACTGATGATGATTGGTGATGCTTAATGCTTATAGAAGAAATTAGTTGTAGCAAAACATTGTCAATTATGTGAATTTGAGTTTCGCCCTACGGTTTGCAAGCAGACAACTTTACCAATTTTTCTGGATGAATATTGACCCTGTGGTAAACTTGTGTGTTTTCTGAACATTTTATAATCTGTGTGAGAGTGTTTTAAGAAGCAACATTCGGTAATACTGAATATCTGTAAGTGATGGAGTGTGTTTAGCAGAAATATTCCCGAGTTAATTCTTAATTGCACCTCTTGTGAGGATTATATAGGTGGATGAGGTAGTAAATATCAGCAAGCCCTTTCGTGAAAGGTACAAAAATGCTGCACCAGCAGGAATCAAGAGGTGTCTTAAGCTGTCTATGACAGATGGTGTCCAACGCATTTTTGGTATGGAATATAGACCTATCAAAAATCTGGAGGTTGCACCGGCAGGACTAAAGGTCTCTTTGCTATACACATAGAGCACATTTGACTTACCTTGGTACCTTAATTAAGGTTCAGTTGATTTAAGTGTGAAAGCATTATGCAGGTAGTTGTTTGTAATGTAGATGTTAGGCATGGGCTCATGATGCTGGTCCCCGAAACTATTGAAGTTCTCGGAGGAACTGTTGAGGTATTGGAAGCCGCTCGACAAAGGCTCGTTCATGAAATAAATAAGCCAGCACGGGGAAGAAGGTACTAATAAATATTTTAATGTAGCTGTTTAAGATTTGTCAGATAGCTTTATCTCATTAAACGAGATCATCCTAGCAATTTCATAATAGTCAGAAGTGTTCTACTTTTTAGGTTTACTTCTAACTTGCATCCTTAATTAAATCAATTCCAGAACTAGGACAGGGGAGATTCCTCCACTAACGACTAGAGCGACACATGCTGCGTGGCCGCGATCTAATGATGCTGCTCCAGGGCATGTAGATACAACTTCCTCAGTGAATGCAACACCAGCACAGGCAAGTGGGCAAGGTATATCAAG
Organism: Pogostemon cablin; assembly: GCA_023678885.1. Lineage (NCBI taxonomy): Eukaryota > Viridiplantae > Streptophyta > Magnoliopsida > Lamiales > Lamiaceae > Pogostemon > Pogostemon cablin. Next base: position 7,791,370 of record CM042961.1, read on the forward strand.
TTATTCAGCTGCTCCAGGGCATGTAGATAGAACTTCCTCTGTGAATACAACATCCATGCAGGCTAGTGTGCAAGGTAGGTCTAGTTGAATAACTTGCTGAATTTTATCTTATATGTGCTTCTCCATCTGATTTCAAAATTTATTGGATCTGCAGTTAGAAACCCTACAAATGTTGTGCATAAACCAGATTTTGTAACTCCATCTAGAAGAACTGATGCTAAGGCGAGCACGTCTGCTGCAACCTGGCCACAAGAAATAGCTGAAGTTCCTTTGCATACTGATATGCCTACTGGTGTACAACGACAAGGTTTGTCTTTTCTGTAAACTCATACATCTCTTATTTCTGGGTTTCTCCAATATTCAGTCTAAGATTTCCTAATTATCTTGCATTCATGATTACAGGGCCCAGGGAAGAATTTGAAGTTCGAGTGACTGGAAGAAATACCGAGCCTATCACATTGTCTCCAGTGCATCCTCAAGATCGTGTAACCACTCCACAGCATTTTAATGAACCCACTATAGGAGTTGTGGCACCTCCAGAAGTAACCAATGAAGGTATATTAACAAAATTAGATCTTAAGAAAAGCATGTTCGTGAAATGCTGCGTTTTTTCATTCTGTGTTCTCAATTTGATTTTAATATTTATTTTTTTTGTGTATCCAGTGAATCCATCAGGCATTCCTGACATTTCTTCCATGCTAGTGGATGTTGAGGAAATGTCTATGTTGGAAGAATTGGAACACCGTTTTATACTCAGCAGAGATAAAGAAATGCCTTTCTCTTATTTGGCAAGTTTGTCTGCAAAGTTTTCTTCAAACAATGATGAAACTTGTGTTGTTCGAGGGAAAATAAAGGTACATTAATGGACTGTGTTTAATCTAATGGTTTTAGTCATTTAAGCATGACGGCCTTTCTTGCAGTGCTTTCTCACTGATGTGAAGATATTTAAGCACAAAGGAGTTAGTTCATACGAACTTCAAGTTTATGTTGATGATGGAAGCCTCATCTCTGAAATCCTAATCGATCACAAGGTGAATAATTCATCGATAATAAAATCATCTTAGAAGCTCATTTGTATATCAATTAATTGCTTTCTTCTTCAGGTTGTACAGAATCAAATTGGTTATACACCTCAGGAGGTTGCCAGTGCTCTTGCATCTTCTGATAGCAAGTGTGTTAGCCAGATTAAGGAGACCATGAAGAAGTTTCAGATTTTTTTGGTTAATTTTGAGGTACAATTCGGTGCATTTTTTTCAATCTGTAACTCCTTGCTAACATATGGACAGTATGCCAGCTTGTAGATCAAATGCATGTCAACATGTCAGAGTTATTCTTTTAAAAGTTACAAAGTGGAGTACTAATGTTTTTTAGAAATGGCCCTTGTATATTTTTACAGATATATTTGCCATTATAACCCATTTCTCTTTAAATTTTGTTCCTCCAATGCATGATATTCCTACCTCCCATTTATACAGTATTAGTGGCCTTGAAAGGTGTATTAAGAGAAGTTTTTGAAGACACAAAAAAAAAAAAAAGTTGATATACTTGTGTGATTCATATAATGTGTGTATCATTTTAATGCTTAATAGGGGTGTATTAGTAAATGTCTAGATAAATGTAGAAGGTGAATTATATATTTAGGACATTCCAAAAAGGAAAACAAGACTGTATAAATGAGATGGATGCACCATGATTTTAAGATAGAAAATTGGTAAAAATGAGAGATTCATCATTAGGGAATGATGAACTGCAAGTTCAAAGGAGATTGACCTGGTCCTTGATTTTCTGATGTTTAATTTTTTATTAATTAATTGTTAGCATCTTCTTTTGCAAAATTTGTTCATGTGTGTCTCCGATTTCCCCACTTAACAAACATTTTATTGGGAAAATTTATTCTTAGTTTCTGTAAAATCATGAAATTCGGTTTTTGAGCAGGGAACAATGATCGTCGAGATGAGTAAAGCTTCAGATATTCCGGTTGCTGTTGAAATGAAGCAGGGGTGCCCTGCATCCGATACATGGTTGCTTTTCAACAGGGTTAACACTTTTTCTAATCACCCACAAAATCAGTCACATTTGAATCCAATTGAGTTATCCCCTTAATCTCATTTTATTTATTAGGTTAAGTCTTGTATATACTAGGTGTACGTGCACGTGGGTATTATTTTAATAGTTTATCATTAAGGTTTAATACTTTACCTTTAGGATTTTATTGTCTTCTTACGTTCTTTTCCATTAATTTGAATTCATAGAGTTGGGTATAAGTTAATTTAGGTGCACATAAGACTATTACCTACTGGAATATCTTCACTCTTGGATAATTCAAATCATTTGCCACCCCTAACATAATTGTGTACAAATTCACCTCATTAACTTTGTATGGTACAAATCTTTGGTAGCTCAAACAATTTTCTATTACCGCAAGTGAATAGAAAGAACAATTAAAGATCATCTCGCGGCTATCAGTTGGCAATTGCAGGGCGTGGGTTTGATTCTTGCCTCAGGCATGGAAATCTAATCCCTTGCTATAAATGTCAAATGGTGTTCCCTCTACTATAAGCAACCGGGGACACATCTTTCGATTTACTTTCTCCAAGTTACTCATTCCATTCCTGGAATAAGGGTAGTGGAAGGTGGAACCCCTAAATATAACTTTTTTCTTTTCCAATATTTTTATGTTAATTTTAGTCATGTAATATTTAATCCAACTTGACTGAAATTGAACAGGAAACTTGAATATCAGACTAAAAAAATAGTGAAATTGATATAACAATGACTGAAATTGAAAAACAAAAAGGTTAATATAACTAAGATTGACAAAAACAAAACTAAAATTAAAATGTAAAAGATTACAGGACTTGAAATGGACTAAGAGAAAAATTACAAAAGTCAAATTGATATCAACTCACATCTAGAATATGGACTCGATTGTTGAAATTTGAAAATAAAAATAATTAAGATAGCAAATTCACCGACTCCTAGATATTGTTACAATTTACTTCACTCATCTCATATAAAACTTGCAAAGGCAAAAACCACTCGGCAATCAGCATATTATTACGTTTACCTTGTAAAATGGCAACGAGGGCAAAACTGGAAATCGCAGCACTCAAGCCTTGTATAACTGGTTCTGTACTTGTAGAGCTTCTAAAATGCTACTAACCCATCTGACACAAAGATAATAAGGTTATAATCGATTGTTACAAAAGAAGCTTAAAAACAGACATTAAAATTTACTTTCCAGAGACTGAACATATAAATATAGCTATATGTATCCTATTTTTCTTCTTCTTCTTTTTTTTAAAGTCAAACATGTATCTTATTAAAAGAACATAATCATTAACTTTTCCTGAACTAATCATCACAAGGTTAAATTGAGAACAATAGGCACATTCCGAAAGAAGACACTAAAATAGGCATTTCATTTGTGTATGCTCATGCTGCTGCATCTCTTTAGTAGAGGTGCTACCCCCTGAACTATACAAAAAGTCAAATCGGGCATTAATAGTAGACGCCAAGCTCAGTTCGACTTAAGAATATTAATTCCCCAGGGGGTTGACTATGCAAAAGACTCATTAGCTTAGTTGAAAATTACTACAGAGAAAGCAGTTACCCTTCAAGACCAGGATTTTCTGGGAAGTACACATTCCTTAATCCTAACTTTTTAGCAGCTAAAGCAGTTGTCTCACCAATGCATGCAGCAGCATTATCCCACCTTTGTGGTTCTCGCATGAAACCAACCCAAGCACTGGTAAGGAACAAAGGCACATGTGAACATATAAAATAAAAGAATCAATTTAAAGAATCTGTTTGTGACATAGGGGGAAAAAATAAGCATAAAAAAAATGACAGAAACTTAACCGAATTGCAGAAGGGGAAGCGAAAGCAATAACAGGAGCACTGAGAGCCTGCTCTAAAACCATTTGATCCACGTGACTAACAGGAGCCTGCATTATTAGTTTACACAAAATTCAGATAAGCTGAAACAGGTACAGTGCCGTAATTATGAACATGAAGCAAAGACAATCGGTGTGGAACTGATGTGAGATATCATAACAATCCATTCCCCTTTAAATCAGACATCCATGGGTAGCAATCCCCTCGACCCACCATCTGGGTGGCAAACCCTAGGCCCACCATCTGGTATCCCCTTTCCACAGCTCGTTCGGATCCAGCAGATCAGCCCAAACTGTTAAAATAAACAAACTAGGAGACCTAACTTAACCTAAAACAACGGTGGGTAAAGGGTTGACCCTACTTATATAACCTTCCACACTTTCATGTGGAACCGATGTGAGAAATCATTACATTAAACTTTCTCTACTCCTTCTCTCTTGGAATTTAGTTGTTTTCTTCTTCTTCTTCTTCTTTTTTTTTTTTCCACATGAAGACAGAATTGATAGGAGAAAAGTCTAGGAAAAGAAACTATAAATTCAAAGGGGCTTGATGTGATGAGAGAATTTTATGGTGTTATCAGATGTTTACTGTTAACAGAAGCAGATTCTCCTATTTCACGCAACAGCTCAAAAAATACCAAAAAAATGTCATACCGTGGTGTAAGTGTTCAGCCTAGTAACCTCAAATCCACGCTTTGTAAGGCCATCCTCTGACATAAATAAAGTCAAATCATCAACAAAAGTAGTTTATATTTTACGTTGCTACAAGGCAATACAAGACTTTCACTATCAAGGTCCATAGTTGATCACACATTCACACTAGAATTTTGTAAATTAAAATCAAAACTGCAATAAGGTCATAAGAAATATTGTTGGCACTTACCAATCTCATTGCTAGCTTTCGCTGAAGCAGGATATAAAACAGTGCACCTCACCTTGCCATAGTCTGGAAGCTCAGCAGCCAAACTTCTGCCAATTGCTAAAGAGAACAATTAAAGTTAGTAGTCATGTCTTGGTGAGGGGAGGGTGCAATAATTTAAATAGCATATTGAAATGCTCATTTTAAGTAGTTATTCATAGATCTGAAATATGGAACTGATAGACACCTTTTGATGGAGTAAACGCCACATCAAGGCTTGTCTTTGAAGATGTCAAAATATTTCCAAATACACGTGCTGTACCAGATCCCACAACTCCAATCCTGACTTTTGGGGCTCCTGCAGCTCTGGTTCAATATAGACATAAATAATAAGAGATAGTTGTTTCAAGCTTCACATTTGAAATTTAGTTTGTTCAAAGAAAATATCTTTTCTTCAATTAAAAAGCTAGTGTCAATATAAGTTTTCTGAAAAAGAGATCAACTAACATAAACCAATTGGCTATAAAGAAACCATCTATGTAAAGTCAAGCAGTGTTAGATGCAACTAACATGGCCCAAACTGAGAAAGCAAAATGAGAGCATTATGATGTGCATTTGCAGGTAAAAAGTAACAAAATGACCCATAAAGGATACAATTAAGGGAAAATGAAATGAGATGGTTAGATGCATTAGACAGAAAAGTAAACTTAAATCACAGGTCTAGTGGAAAAAAAGAAACAATGTAGGAACAAGACCCATAGTTTCAGTATGCTCTGTAATTTAAAAATTAAGGCCTCTGAGAACCAATGGTCTAAGATAGCAAGAACATCTGAATGCCTGATTGATGTCTTGGGTAGGAGATCTTTAACTGAACCAAGATTCTCTAATCAAGAAACCTCCACCAACATAATGAATGAACACTGGGAGAAGTGAACCTGTGATCATTGTTTCAAAAAGAGGACAAAAAACAACATGCCGACAAGCTAGTTCATTTTTTTTTTTTAATCTTTTTGATGGTTTCTTCTGATTTTTCTTCCATAGATAATAAATTACAAGCATGATACTATCTTATTCTTATGATTTCACATTCGGCATTCGCAGCCTTTACTAGATAAAAGAACATTGTATTATGGTCTTTAAAAACAGAAGACAGTAATCCTCTTTAAGACTATAAATATCAATAATTAAGAGGAGCGCTGTTAAACCTTACTTCCATGCATCAAGAAAAACAACACCTGCTTCCGGAGAACTTATGATTATCCAATCAAACGAAGTTCCTGAAACATGTGGAATATAGAAAAATCAGGTAGTCTCCAAGTCAACAGATCTCATTAAGTTATTTTTGAACTTTCAATTATGAATGGTACAACAAATATCAGAATCAAATTAACAAAGTACTTCAAGCCCAGTATAAACATACATACCGACACAGAAAAAGGGAATGTCAATACTCATTTTATTAAGAACATCTGATATAAAAACTAGACTAATTGAAGGAGACCTTGAACACAATTTTCTTATCTATCTTCAAAATACCCTTTATGTGCACCCTGGTTATCATTTCTGAAAAGCTAATAGCAACAGACTAAATTTGGTTTAGAAAAACAAAAATGGCATAAGTTTTATCAGACGAGGAATAACCTTTTAATAGAAGTTATATTTTTAGAGATTCAATTAGATTTTTTTAAAAGTATAAGATAATGGGATTCAACCGATGGCTGTAAAATTGAAGCATATAAATTAATCCAACAAGATGCCATATGAAAACTAGAATTTTATTATTTTACAGGTCCTACACAAACAAAATTAAAATGCTCTTTTAAATCAGGACATGAGATTAATAGCATCCAATGATTTTCATCACTCCTATGGCCACATGATCAGCCTCACACATTAAGACTAAAAGGGTGTATGTTGCCAAATCAGACATGCAGGTTTATGGTCTAGTTGCCAAAAAAATCCATACATGTAATGAGATTTTTTTATTTTTTTAAAACTTTTTTAAATTTAATTTCAACTTGGCCATGACACAGTCAATTAGGCACAGTTCAGGCCAATTCTTGAAATAACAATAAAATTCATACACTGCAGATCTGATTTTAGGGTCCTAATTCCACATACTTTATAAACAGCCAAAAATTACCTAATTTTGCTCATTTCTAAAATTGATCAAAATTGGTCCTGAATTGATAAAATTACTTACTGACAATTTCAATAGAAGTGGCAAAAACAGAAAAATCTCACAAACGTTTGCTGTGGAAAGTAGGCACATTATCATAAGTGAGATCTCTATTAGAAATAAAATACAAAAAAGTAAGCCATGAACTTACTGCTCAATATAGAGGAAAGCTTGTCAAAATCAGGCATCTTAGCATGGTGGATAAGGGGGAGCTCAAGGCAATTAATTCCATGAGTTGCCTGAAATGTAAAACAGAGACATCTCATAACCCAAAACAGCACGAATGAACCATAAGCACAAAACAAAAATCGCCAAGGAAACAAGTTTGCTTGAATACTAACAATGGCAACAAATTTCGAGATCCTAAAAACATAATTAACCAAAATAGAGTGCAATAGGATCTAAATTACATTCCCAAAATAAAAATTAATAATAAAATTACCAATGCATCGATGAGATTGTCATTTTTGCCGCGTTCTCTGGTGACAACTACTTTGGGAGAGGAATAAGAAGCTGAAAAAGAAGGTAAGGCTTGGATTTTGGGAAAACCAGTAGCTGGATGAGACTTCGGAGAGGCGAAAGGGTAAGGAATTGCAGCAGCAGGAACCGGAGAGAAGGTGGTAGAGAGAGAAAATTTCATGGTTTCCAGTACACGTGTTGGGCTGATGTTTGGGTTTGGCTTTGCTTTGCGAACCTGAGAGACAACTTGCATGCTGCTTCACAAAATCATTTTTCACTGGCAGAGTGCCACGTGGCCGTGCGTGCAATCGTATGGAGTAATATTTTTATTTTTATTTGTGATTTAAATTTATTTTTTACTCTAGAATGATTGGTTTTTTTTTTTATAGTACATTCAGTTAAAACTAAAATAATCACTTCCAATCTATGGATATAATGTAATTTTTTGGTGATTAAGTCTTCTAAACATGTGTAAATTTTATATTATCAATGTTTAATGAAATCCAACCTGTTATTTGTAAGGAGTGAGGCTCCTGTGTCACCAGGACACCGTGTTCATTTGCAATTTAAAACCCTAATAATACATATGTTTAAATAGAATATAGAGGGGAAGGTTGTGCTCACATAGGACACAGGAGCTTTTGCCATTTTTAAGATCACTACGAAGTTTTACAAAGACAAGCCTACTTTAATTAAGCATCTTTTTGAACAAATGAAGAAAAATGCCTTTGTAACACCCTAGATTTTAATTTACACTTTGATCTATATTCCCTACCATCACATTTTTATTAGCCCAAATTTATTCTTTCAATCAAATATAGTACTTAAAAAAAAGAAAATCTTCCAAAAATATTTCCTTTCCCTAAATAAAAATAGACATTTTAGTGATAGGAAGTTTTCTAATCTTTTAAGGTTTGTCAATATATATATATAAAAGTTAGTAATAAAAAATTACTTATAATAAAAATAAAATACGCATGTTAAATAATAAATAGTATGTGAAATATACTCTCTTAAAAAGTGAGTGAATTTGGTAGCTATTCATAAATAACCAATCAAATTTATTTCATTTTATTTTCTTTTCTTTTATATATGGACTTTATTTTTTTCACCCGAAATTTCATTAGTATATAATTTATTTATTTAATATTTACATTAAACAAAAAATATATCAAATATTAATTTCCCATGATCTTTAATTTTACATTCATGTGGGGAGGGGGATTTTTTTCAAACTAATATTTTAGTACGTATATATTTTTTAATTTTAAATTTATTTATAAAATTTTCAAATTATTTATTTTTATTAAATTTATATTTTAAAATATAATTTCTAATTTTTTAAAAAAAAATATATAATATATTTAAAATTTTATGAATTTTAAATTAAAGGACGGTTGGTAGTAGGTTAGTGCAGGTTATGAGGTTAATGTTAATGATTAATCCACAATCCACTATTCGGTGCCTTTGAATGGGGCGGCATTTTGTAGCGGGTGAAAATGCATTATTTATTAAATTTTTATATTTACAGGATATTTCATTCGCAATATTGCACGTAAAACCTGAGTAGTAATATACTGAGAGCCAACACCAAAGCAAATCACTAACCAAGAAGGCTACTATTTGAGTAGACCGAGCTCAACTCTATAAACGCCAAATCAAGTTCAAGTATCTTAAGAATAACAACTCAGTCTCGACTCGAAGAAACGTCGATTCTCATTTTTTGGCTTCTGCAGGATAGACAGGATTTTCATCAAGTAACATGATGAAGGGGTTTACTTCCGCAAGAGAATTAATAAACTAAAACTGATCATCCGAGCTTCGCAAAAATCATTCTTCTATCCAAATACCGAAACTCACAAGTGACAAACTAAGGTCAAGCATCTTTTCTCATAGGTTGAATTTCGAAGGAACCGTATCAAAATCATCAAAATCAAATCTCTGCCGCTCTCTCCCCACCTGAATAGTTTCAGCAACGAGATAAATTATGTATAAAGGGAAAATATACGAGCAGCAGATTGGGGGGGTTCGGATTCTTGGGCAACACCAAAATATTGAATGACGTACCTTTCCCAGGTAAGTAGGGTCACATGACATCACTTCATTCAAAGTTGTTAGCTTCTTCGAAAGCATCATAATCCTGAAACAGATTTTAACAGCTTGCTTACAGAGCAGATTTTAACAAATTACACCAATCAGTGTGTACCTATATTTCAGAGTTCTGATATTACACTAGGATCTAAAAAAAAGTAAGAAAAATATTAATTCACAAAACTGGTTGCACGTACTTAAAAACAAGTACTACAGCTTTAAGTTTTAAAATAGTTCCTTCAGAAGCTCATCATTTCATTTTACTAATCTAGAGATTTCAAATTCAAAAATACACACCTCTGGATTGAGGAGTCGAGGTGTTCGATCATATCACATGTTTTATATTGCTCTGGATCCTCAAGGAATCTAACCATCCCATCCTTCTGGTTGATTGTAGCATAAATCTCACCCTCTTGAATCTACATTTAGAAAGACATATAAAATGCCAAAAGAAAAGAGCTCCAGCGCACTCCATATTCCATAACAAATTAAGCATGCCAATGTTAACTTACCATCTGAAGTATAAGCATCTCAGCCTCTTTGGGACTATTTAGCTGGGCAGTACTAGCAATGTCTTGGGGGGAGAGCGTCAGATATGTCTGAGTTAACCTCTGAATATTGCGTTTATACATTGAAGACACCACTTGCTTCACCAATCCAAGATTCTTATCCTGTTAGTTCAATGATAAGTTCATGTTAGACTTGATGGAAGCACGAGAATGAAGGGCATTAAATGCAATGCTCCAATCTTCTATGCAATAAAAATGACATACACTTTCAAACTTGTCATTGTTTGTCTGAACAAACGCTTCAAGCTCTGATACTTTTCCCGTCCTATAACTATTTACCAATTCAAGGTAAGGCTGCTCAAAGAAAACATAAGACTTATCTAATTAGAAGAGTACAATAACTGGAAATCAAGCAAAAATATAATATGCATAGCCAAAAGCTTGGAACATAAAGAAAGCACTCATAAGAATCACTGGGACACATGGTTTCACTAACAAGAGGAGTCTCCCCTCCTTCAAGCCAAATTGATGTCAAATTAATTATCTTAATTTCATAGAACGTTGATCTTTTAAAGGTGATAGGTTTCATGAGTTTAATTCTCTATTTATGTACTAATTAGTTAGAGTAGTGGAGATAAGAAGTTGAAAACTCTTTAAGTTCTAACTGTAGATAAGTTTCAAGTCTTATAATCCTATTTGTAATATATTTATGATTTTAAATTAGAGGATGTTACATCAAATGTTCCGGTATCTATTAGGCAATAAACTAGAAATTAAAGCAACTTGAGAGGTAAAATGAGAGAAAACTCCTCGTGTCCACATTTCATCTACACAAAGTATAAACCCCAAGATTTAATATCTTACGATCTACATCTACACTCTAAATTTCCACATCTCAATGTAACACAAGAGCTAGAACAAGACACACCAGATTTACTACTCAAATGAACGTAGGGAATTACATTTATTAACTTCTACAAATGTGCATTCACTAGATTGTTATGTTGTGATTCCAAGTATGCATTGAGCCTTAAACATTTTGGTACTTCTGAGTACCATAGGCATGCCAAGACTCCCTCTCGAAGCCAGGATTGTATAAACATCCCCAGGGTGTACTCAACATGCTATAGACATTACTGATCTATCAAAGACTAAAACTTCATATGCTTTTAATGAGTTTACATAATGTCGGTGCATGTCATTTTTATACTTAAAACTTGAAAATACTTGTTCACTCCACAGGGCAAGTTAAAATGCTCACCCCAATAATAAAAACTTTCAGAATTTGATGGCTGAAGGTGGCTATAATGGAGGTATAATTGGCTGGAACTACTCAATAATAATAACCTTAAGATTGCATTCGACCCAAGAACTTATTTTCTTCACTTGTAGGCTACAATGTTGAGTACGAACATATTACTGTCTTTTACTTAATGAATCTCTAAATATTATCCTATTACATAATTAGTATAATAATTTTCTGTACTTAAAGTCCATCTGTTGCGTAAGGGAAAAATAGTTTATTTAAATTCTAAATAAATTATCATGTAATTTGAATACTTTACTTGAGTTCATTTTTATCCCAAGACATAGTTTTATAAAATTGGGATTTAACAGTTGCTCATACTCAAATATAAGACAATATTCCCATAATTAGTCTCTCTTCGGTGTTGTTCACTTATCTCAATTGGCTTCAATAAGCAATGGTTAATTTGTGGACTCTATGCTCAACAACCATTCTATATCACTAAGAAACGGTTTCCGAACACCAAAAAACCAGAAAAACAGTTTCCAGAAATAATACCTGAGATAGGCTCCTTAGATTTCTTTGAACAGCTGAAGAGGTATACTTTGGAAAACTAGTAGAGAACTGCCATCAAGATCAAAACATGTACAGAAGACACTTAGCAAGCAGCAATTAATAAGAGGGATATTGAACTAAGAAATAGACCCTAGTGGCTAAAAAAAAGGGTGTCCTAGCAATTGAAATGATCAAGTTCATTATACTCCAGGAATAGTAATTTCTCTCACACAAATAATCATACTCAATTTGATGGAATGTTTGATCTAAAAGTAAAATAGTTCTTCAAATTACTCAGGTAATGCAAATTGCAAGAATTGAGAAGAATGCAACAACAAACTCAAAAGATTCAAAAGCTGAAGTCTGTTAAGCACCAAAATGAGGTTTTTAAAATATGATACTTCAAAATAGTCTATAATATCTATGAGAATTTGTCAAATAATTAGAGCAGGTTGCACACAAAGTGGAACTTCAATATGCCTTAAAAACCAGATCAAACATTTCATTCCTAAAACTAATACAGCAACAAATTAATGGGACAAGCATAAATTAAGGAGGTATCTCCACATACCTGTCCAAGGTGAATGAGAGAAACCAGAATGTACTTTTTGTATGCTTCAAGTGCTATAGCACTGATAATAGGCATGGGTGCTGTGACGACCTAAACCATACCAACAAGAAAGATAAAAAAGATGGACCATAAAAGAAGTAGCAGCACTAGCACACTAATAAATAAGAACACAGATAGATCCTTATGCAATAATAAGGAGAATAAGTTTCACAGACATTATGTAGGAGCTCCAAGGCTTTCCGAAACTGCTTTTGTCCGATGCAAATCATACCCCTACAACAATATCAGATATCAAAAGTATGCATCAGTAAAACCTCCTTACCAAGCTTTAACAGAAGATTGGTTTAAAAAAATATCTCTGGCATAACAGAATATTTCATGGTTGTATGATAATGTATGAAAGCTGCTAAAAAGAAAATGCAGTCTTGGAAACCCGAGACCCCAAGAAAACTAATCAATCTAACTCATGATTATGAACTTCAACAAGTATAGCTTCAATACTCAGAGATCAATGTTCGAAAGCATGGTTTGACAATACTTTAACAAAGTAAATTAGAGGACACATGCAAAACCTAATAAGATGGAGCAGCTTCTGCACCTCACTAGTCACTTCCAAATACCCAAAAAGTGGATAGCGATCTTAATATACATCTATTATCTGATAACAGATATATATTAAGACAAAGTTAGAAATATAAGTATGTTATCAGGAATATTTACAAAGTTAGAAATATAAGTATGTTATCAGGAATATTTACATACCACGCTCACATTGAAGAAAGAAGTAAAAGTAGTACACATGAAGGTACTTAAATATAACCAGAGCTATTACAACACAATATCTGATGCTTCTAAATGGAGTCAGCTGAAAAGCAGAGTTAAAAAATAAAAATTTACTTTTAAGAGCAGATAAACAACTTACCCATAATAACAATACAGGAACAGATCGCGAGGCTGGTCAACCTCAACCTCAAATACATCATCCTCCAAAATGGAAAGACCTACTTTATAGCACTTTGACAACAAACAGAGAAGAAGAAAGTCAGGATGTAAAGTTGTCAAGTGTTCAGTTGACGTCTGAAGCTTGCATATAGCTGTCAACAGTGGATTCACACCACGCATGGGATCTTCAAGCAACATTACTTGGTCCTTTAACCTTTTGCAAATAGTTATAACTGCAAGTCAATCAGCCAAAATTTTTTACATAAGTAGGAAATTAAAAAATCAACCAGAAAACTAAAACAAAGTATCATATGATGGATAACATGCATACATTTATCGGGCGCCAGACGAATTTGCTCAGCAGCACAAACAGCAATAAACCTTGCTATAGAAACCACGACATCATTGCGTTGCTCTTTCGATATTGAAGCAGATGTGCACGCATCCCTGGAACGATAATTTCGCAAAATTACCAAATCAAACAAGCGACAGTCCTTGCATACATGTAGTACACAGTAGCATAAGTTCATGTACTCGCGTACTACAAACTATACAAAAGAATAAACAAATTCGCTAGTAGGAATTCAAACACATCTACGACACAGCAGCAGGAGTTCAGGTAAAATTAAATAAACAAGGACAAAAACTCCTAACAATCACTGAATATTAGCACTGAATATTAGAGACGAAAATCGACAAATTCCCTGCCAAATAAACCACAATCAAAACAAATTCTTAATAAATTAAAATTTTAAAACAGTCAGTGAGAAATTTTACGTTGTTGCAGCGAATAATAATGTTGGAATAATACTTACAGAATGTAGAGGTAGCCAAGGGAATGTACCGAAGGATGGAGTTCGTTGAGCAGAGGGGCGAGCCGAGTGGACTCGCGGTGGAGCAACTCATCGGACTGTTTCAATAAATTCCGGAGCTGAGTTAACTCGTTGATGTTGCCAAATAGCACTTGGATTTGAGCGATCAGCGATTCCACTGAATTCATATTCAGATTCATTCCTTCACACTATTATTTTATTATTTATTTATAGTATTTGATTATGAAATTGAGAAGAAAATAGGAAAACCTTGAACAAATAGAAGGAATGGGCCGAGAATTACGGAAGATTGGGCTTGCTTCTGATTATGGTCCGAGAATCACAGCAGATTGGGCTGGCTTCTGATTTTCTTCTGACCGAATATAGGATATGACGCGGAGGTGAACAAATTCATTAAAGTTGCACTCAGAAAAAACAACTTCTCTTGTTTAGTTAAAAACCATGAAACCACATTATTTCTCTTTTATTAAATTTTCCAATTACAAACAGCATAAAAAATCTAGCAATTTTGGGTATCTTTCCCAATAGCAGGCTAAAATTTAATTTTTTATGAATCTTCAAATTTCAAATGTGTGGTGTAAAAAATGCACAACTAGATGGGCCAATGGATCATTGATAATATTGGGCCATTGCAACTGGGCCTCAATCTGAGGACAGCTAGATGGGCCAATGGATCATTGATAATATTGGGCGATTGTAACTGGGCCTCAATCTGAGGACAGAAAAAAGGAAAAAAAAGAAGGGTAAAAGTCGCCCACCGTGGGGCTCGAACCCACGACCACAAGGTTAAGAGCCTTGCGCTCTACCAACTGAGCTAGACGGGCTTTATGCAACAAATTCTATAATATTTAAATTCATATATATATTTGATGGATGCTGGGGCAAGCCCTCACGGATATGGATAGAGCAATATGTAAAGCATAAAATATAGGGGCAGCTATGCGCACCCCGAAATTGCTAAATATACCCCAAAAATAAGTTAAATTTAAATATTTTAATTTACATGACTTTAATATCCTTATAGAAAAATTATATTTCTAAGTACATTAGTAAACATACCTCACCCCTTAAATATATTGCTAAGCATACCTCACTACTCCGGCACCCCTGCTGCTTCTGTACTTTCCCAGCGCTTTACGTGAATTATTAATCTCTATGCAATTGCATATGATATTATAAATACATACGTAGATGGACGAATACAAAACTCATCGTGGGTGGAGTTTGAATGTTGCTTCAATTGGAAAGTATTCATAATATATTGTGATTGATGATCCTGATTTTTGTAAGAATCCGTTTTTGGACTTTTTTTATTTGCCTCGTGAAATGTGCGCGATTAACTTTGCTTTACGAAGCGTGGAAAACGTACTAAATTTTGTTCTATCAAGTTTTTGCGAGATTTGTTCAGGCTTTTTTTTTTATTGTTTCAGAGATCGATTGATGAAATCTTTGTCTGGAGTTTTATTGTCTTTGGGGTTTACAGTATCAGAATAGGCTGCCGGCAGTGGTGGGGTATGTCTAGTAATAAATTTAGATATAAATATTTTTATAAGGGTATTTAAGTCAATATGAATTAATATATTTAAATTTAAATTCTTTTTTGGATATGTTTAGTAATTTTGGGGGTGCGAATAGCCACCCCAAAATATAATCCCTCCGCCCATTTCAATTTATACACTTGCTTTTTACGAATAATAGTATTATTTTTATGCAATTAATATTTTTCATGTATAATAAGTTGAGAATTTGAGATATAATACATAATATGAGATATTCTCTTGTGAGACGGGTTATTGTAAAGTAGGTTAATCTATTGTCAACGTATGTTTATTATATAAATAAAGTATGTTAATTTGTAATTAAAGTATGTTTGTAGTAAATCATATTTTAATACTTTAATATCATACTTCCATTCATTATTCATCATACTTAAAAAAACATACTTTAACTACTAATAATCATACTTTACATCTATAATAAACATACTTTAACAACGGGTCAATCCGTCTCACAATAGACCTTGTCATATTATTTTAAGTGTCTATAGACAAAAGTACTCAATACTCAATAGTAAAATATCTATATCAACAAATGAATAATGTTTTATCATTTTTAACCAAATAATACATAAAATAAAAAATAAAAATATCTTCACCGATATTCTTATAAATATGCTTACAATGTTACACATACAACCACGCAAAAACCACCGACACCTTAATTAGGGGTGGGCACGGTGCGGTTTTGCGGTTATTTTGATAAAATTTAAATTACATTGTTATATGCGGTTTGCTTTGAGGACTAATATTAAATCGCGGTTTATCGAATAAAATTTATCATGCGATTTTAGGCGATTTTTCGTCGGTTTGACGGTTTGGCTGTTTAAAAAATATCGTTCTAAGCAGTGATTTTAAAAATCGATTGGACCGGCCGGTTGAATCGGTTCAATCGAGAACTGGCCTCTAAACTGCTCCAAACATTTATAAAACCATTTGTTTTAATTGAACCGGCCAAAATCCAAAAAACCGATTGGATTTTCCTGGAATGGTGCAACAGATGTATGCAGTTTGAATATAAATTATGTAATATGCTGTTGAGAGAATATATAAAATTGTGTATAAAATATGAATTATAAACTATAAATATTTTATCTAATTATATTTTTATATAAATTGAATGTTCTCTTTATAAAATAATTTTGGTTATTATAATTTTTTTAATGAATTGTAATACTATAAAATATAATTAAAAATATATATAATTCAATTTTTTGGTTGAACCGCCGATTGAACCGGTTCGATCGATTGAACCTCGAAGCGTTTCATCTATCGATTCAGTCTCCGATCCGATTATGAAAACATTGGTTCTAAGACTATTATATAACTATACAATACATATGAGTATATATGAAAACAAAATGTATATTGTTAATTTAAAGGGTCTTTAGTCCTTAGAAAAAAAAATATTGCAAGTCACCAAATTTAAAAAAAAAAAAAAAAACTTGAAGGTGTCATATCATCTTTCAAACTCTATAAACAACACAAATATTATAATCCATAAAGCAACTTATATTAAAATTATTTCACAATCAAATATACTTAACCTTGTGTATGTCTTTTGACTCTTTGATGATATATATATATATATATATATATATATATATATATATATATATATATATATATATATATATATATATATATATATATATATGTATATAATTAAATATATTTATAATTTGAATAATATATGGCGATGCGGTGCAGTGTAATTTTGGATAAAAATTGAAATTGCACTGTTCTAGCGATGCCGTTCTTCTTCAATAAAATTAACCACGGTTTAGTAAAAATATCACCAAGTGCGGTGCAATACAGTGCGGCTCGATTGATTTTGGCGGTTTTTGAAAAACTATGCCCACCCCTAACCTTAACTCATAATCTGACCTACACATTCACTCATACATCACTTTCGCTTTAACACCGACATTCTAATTTACATTCTTACCGATGTAAACACCCATACTATAACCACACAATATCATCGAAATCCTAAAATCATAATATCACCTACACAATCACCCTCGCCACACATACATGTTAACTCCGACATCCGTACCGATATTGGAACCGATATACTTACCCACATTAAACTCATGTGTAGGTGAATGTAAAAGTACCAATATACTCCGACATCCGTATTGATATTGAAACCGATACATATACTCACCTATACACTCACCACAGGACATATTTGGAAGAGTGTCACTTGATTAAAGTTCATATAAAAGTTATTTATTGTTGGTAAAGATATTAACATGTAAAATTTATACATATTTTCAATTATCCCATGTTTTAATGTAGTTATATTAATGTTGTGTTTGAGTGTCATTGAAATTAATTACCCCTGTTTTGTATGGACTCATCTATAAAAAAAAAGATAAAATAAAAAAAAGAGTAAACATCAAAGTTGCATATTCTTTTAAATACTAATAATACTATAGTATGTTTTAACACCCTAACAAGTCACAAAACAATACTACAAAAACACCCTTACAAGTGACAGCACAATACTACAAAAAAAACACTCAATTCATCAAATTTAATAACTTTATTAATTTTTCAAAAAGAAATTTACTCAAAATATCCTTATTTTAGCATATTAAAAAAAAAAACATTTTCTTAATCTCCTTGTGTTAAATGGAATATGCCAAGTAAAAGCAAATGTAAATGTAAAGGAAGTTACAAGTAGAGTTGCAATGGATGCATAAAATTGAAAATACAAGGAGCTCATTTAACTGAAACCAACAACCTAACAAAATTCAATTTTATAAAATTAGTAGATGATATGCAGATCTGGCTTGTCAATTTTCCAATTTGAGATGCTTCATTCAAAATTTAACTAGGACAGATTCAGTCGAGCATTGTGAGATACATCAGTAAGTTGACTCAAATGAAGTTCATTATAATAGACTGATGACTATCTACAATTAAAGAATTATGGACCAAAATTAAATGGAAATCTTAATGCAAAATAAAAAACAAAAAAAAAAAAATTTGATGCTTTTTGTCGTGCATTACCATAAGAGAGTAGTCATCCTTGAAGTTTGTTAATTATGTAGCAAACAATTGATTTCAACATAGAAAAGTTTGATACATGCGACGATTAGAATCTGATAAGAGCTTCTGACTCTATAGCTAGCCTTGTGTTTGATCTTAGATCTAGACTAGTCGTTAGCTGTTAGTGATGTCAAATGGCTTTAATGATGCTTACAGTATGTGTAACACAATCTAAACAGTCTTTAATCATGAACGTATTAAGCTCTTAGAATCCCCTCAGTGGCAACCTCTTTAATTCACAAAATCATGCATGATGAGCTTTAAAGTTCTATGACCTAGGGTTTATTAAGTTCAGTTCTATGCCACTTTCTAACACATAAATACATCAAAACTGAATCTGTACCTCTTTGACAAAGAAATTAAACCAATTTATGCCCCAGCATTATGTCCAAAACTTGTAGGAGACCTATCTTTCGAGGGTCCTTCGAAAATCGCGCTCCTCAAATAATGGAATGTATAAAGTTCTGATCAACCAAAGTTAGATTATTTTCACCTGCACAAAAGAACATGGTAGGAAAATTATTCCTACTGATAAAATTAAGAAAATCTGATTGTTGATGACAAATCTGAAAGAAGTTTATTCAACTATGTGGTGAACAGTTCAGAACCTCAGCTTTAAAGAGAACCCTGACAAAAATGCTGGAAAAAACACTTAAAAATGATTCAGAAGAATTTACAATTTTTTATATATTGATTTAAAAAACATCCATTATCATAATTCATGAGGCATAATACCCCAACTCAAATATCTTTAGCATATTCTAAGATTCTGATTTAGAAACTGTAACAAGTCTAGGGAAGGGGTGAAAAGAAAAAGTAATTTATTGGTGACAGCCACACCTATATTTGTAAATTCTTCACTCTTAATATGGCAAAAAAGAGAGAAGAATATGGATTAGAAGGACAATACTTGTAGAATTCTGGGAGTATTTCCACCAATACAGTGTGCCCATATACCTTTCACATTCCTCATTTACAGGTAACTTTAGTTTGCATTCTCACCCTGCAGACAAACACAAGAATGCATAAGAAAAATACTATTCGTGCATGTTTATTAAAATGGTTAAAGAAGACTACCTCTTTTGGTTACAAGAGATGGTTTTATTGTTATCCTGCTACTAGTCCAATAAAGAGCAGAAGATGTAAGCCCACAATACATTAGGCAGCAACTAACTGTTCCATCTCAGGTTCTTATGAGATTATGTTATGACTGACCATGAAGTAATTTTCAGTAATTATCTAAACAAAAGTAGATTAAAACAGCTTCCATCGTTGAGCCAAAGCAAACAGCATCCAAATGGTGGAGTAATATATTCCATGTATATCTAGAAAGTATCATAAGGACAAATTATGTAGTTATATTTGTATCTTACAAAATACAAGTTAAACAGAAACAAATATGAATATTATTGACAAATTGAATAGCCTCGTGAGAAATGTGAACCATATTCAGTTTTTTGCAATCATTCCAGCAATAATTACTGAAAAGTTTAGTGCATTGATGATGGAGGGTTTGTGAAAAATTTAGTCCAGTAGTTTCAACAGCATATCAATATTGTTCAGAGATATTTTTCTCTTTACTTATATAAAAGCAAAATGAGAGCCCAGAGAAGGGCCTTCAATCATGTGATATACTGTGAGATCCATCAATTATCCTACCAAAAACATAAGTATCTTCAGATAGCAAAGATCGACACAGAGAGTGAGTCGGACTAGGAAACTGTGCTAGCATAAATAAATTCAAATTAGGGTATTTGGTTTTCTACAGAAAGATTTAGCGTCCTAGTTTATTAAGATTACAAAGTGATTTGCTTGGCCATTCATGGGATAAAGCATCAAACAAGGTGTTAAAATCAAATTACTTATTACGGAATTCAAAATTAATGCAAGCACTGTTCAAGATTAATTAAGCAGATAAAAAACCATTTAACCTTTGAGCCATGTCTAAAAAAACGCAACGGCGTAAAACCACCATGAACTATACAATTTTTTCAGCTTCCACAAGATTTCAATAACATTCAGCAAGAATAGAAATGTTTAATCATTTCTAGTATGTGTAACAAATTTCATCAAGAAAAACTTGTGTATCAATTTTTATCAGATCTGTGACTGTTGTATAGGAGACTGTATCATTTAGAAATTGGAAAAAGAACTACCTAAACTGCATCCAAGCTTTCTGATTGTTGGGATTGTAAAAAATTCCTTTCAATCTTCTTTTCCTTTTTTCTTCTGGAGTATTTCAAGAGGGTCTTGGATTCTTCAAAACTGCTTCTCTCATGTACAGGTAATTGTCCAGAATCTCCTCTCTCAGTTGACTCAACACTTGTGATCACCTTGAGAAGCTCTAAAGGGAGAGCAGCAGGGTCCAACTCATAGCAACCCTTAGGAGCATTCTCAGCTTCTAGCCCACTCAAGACAAAGAAAGGGACTTGATGAGAAAATCTAAACATCTCTTCCCGCGAAATAGTCCGGGTGTCTCGCTGGTCTAAGAGTTGTTTGAAAACTGATGTAAAACCAGGCACTTTAACTAGAGGTGCAACCAGAACGCCTTTATCTTCAGTGTGGTCTTCAAGAATCACCACCAGATCATATTTATGTACTATTTCATCTGCAGTGTTCTCATCCCAATCAGAAGACCAGTTCCTGTACAATGCCCAAACATCACCTTTTGTTGGGAAAATCTGAATCACACCTCTTGTCCCCTTCTTTGACTTAACTGGATGAGAGAAAGAATTTAATGTTCTACTCAACATAAACTTTCCACTCCTAAATTCTCCACTAGTCTTGGAGAAGCCAGAAGCTATCCAGTCCAGGGTCCCAAATTCAGAACTCGATTTTGAGTTCAACCAGCTAATCTGCATCTTAAATGGGCTCCTCGACATGACATGATGAATCAAAGCATAATAACGAGGCATGCCATCGTCGTCGTCATATGCAGCCCATATCTGACCTTCAGTAAATGACTCCTCTATTCTCCCATTGTCAAAATTGTGGAAGTTCGCATCTGGAACTGTCATGCACACGGATTCATCAGGGGCATCTAAATCAGTCTCTTTCAAAGTTGAGTTCTGCTGCTGAAATGAGCTGTCAGAATTTCTGTGTAAACCCCTTGGAGGATTACCAGAATTGATCTGATTAGAAGCACCCAGAGAATCCTTTCTGTCCACTCTCTTCAAAACTTGAGAGCCAGATTTTTCAGACTCCCATTGGTTCAGCCGGCTAAGAATTTCCACCCTAGCCTTCCTCGCCAGCATAGTGCGCAGCTCAAGCTGAGATAATTCCTTAGCATTCTTAGGCTGTTGTGCTGCTCCAGAATACCCCTTTACATTTGAAGAAGCCCTCTTAACACTTGAGTATCCTGCTGCCCCTTGGCTTCCTTCCTTGGCACTATTACACTTTTGGCTATCTTTTCGTCTTCTTTTCACTGGCTTCTCTTTGTTAATACCTACGGAATCAGTGCAAGGAGCTGAAGCTGTTCCCAGATTTTTAGGAACACTGCAGCTTTTCTTCATCACATGGTCATTATCCTTTCCCTTGTTCACTGTTTCAGGCATAGATGCAACAGATGAATCTTCTTGTTGGTGTGGAATGGAAGATTGGTATGAACTGCGACTGTTGGCATAAGGAGCAGGCATCGGTGTTGCCAAAAAGGGCTGCTGGCAGCGAGGACATAGAAGATTCTGGTTGAGATAAATCTTCCGAAACTCGTATTGTATCCTGCATTTATTGCACAGCGTCCAAAATGTATCAGATCTTAATGGGCAAGTGCTGGACATTGGCTGATTTTTGAAATGAGCATTTCGATTTTGAGAGGCTGGCCTTGAAGCAGGATCAAACTGAGTCATAAAGTCTGATGCGGGGCTCTTTCGATGCCCAGGAATCACTGGAGGATTTCTGGAAGAATTTGGGTGATTACCAGTAGGCGAGTTTGAGTTCATCTGATAAGGTGGAACGTTTATGGTGCTAACTCCAGGTATTGGATAAAGTGGTGGCTGCGCAGGAGTGTACCGTGAATTAGCAACTGCTGCTGCTAGTGGGGTCCACTGACGACTTGGAGTATACTGGAAGGGAGATGCCATGTTTCTTGGGTGCTGCGAGGAATAAAAACATGGCGGACTGGGGGCAGATCCTGGAGTATTTGGTCGTGTGGATACATGCTGCGGATCAGAGGCATGGGCCGTACTTGCTGAACAGAAGCTGCTACTCTGATTCGGAACTTTTAGGTCCAGCTTCATGTCATATGCAGTTCTCTTGTCCTTATCAGACAAAACGCACCACGCTTGGGAAAGGATCATGAAGGCTCCATCAGCACCGACTGACTTGTTTTTATCAGGATGAAGGGATAGAGCCAATCTCTTGTATTGCCGTCTGATAAGTTCTTCATCAGCAGAAGGATCTACCCCGAGTATTCTGTAGTAGTCTACTTCTCCATTTATGGTGTTCTCTTGTGCAACATATACATTTACGATGTCAAGAAACTGTGTCAAACCTTCAAGCTCGGGATAGAGATTAAGAGCCTTTAAAGCAAACTTCTTGGCTCCAATAATATCCCTCTCTCTTAACTTAAACTCTGCAATTTTTTTAGCCCTGACAGCTTCATCTTTGTTGCATTCCATTTTATATTTATATATCAGCCTTAACCTAATTTATCAAAAGAATGTTCATAAAAAAATCAGAATTGGCAAAAAAATATGTTAATGACATTGGTAAATAACAAAATCTAGGTGTGTGCATGAAAGCAATCCCACAATTTACAGAGAATTCACAATGCAGAAAAAAGATCTATCAATCATTCCTTATTTGTTATCCACCTAGTTATTTAAATTAATCTGACAAAATCAGTAAACTTAACTAATGTTATGATCCGGACCAAGCAAAGATATATGACAATAAGAAAGTGACAACCAACAACTTTAAGAAGAGACGTCACAATTTGATTGGACATTATAATACTAACAATACGAATGCGTTCATGAAGCAACCCTCTACAATGAATCTAATATATCAAATCTACTAGTCAGTAAAGCCTATGTTTACATACATAAATAAATAATATAAAGTACACAAACACATGCATGCTTAATACAAGAGTTTATTAGAAGAAATTGTTAAAGAACTGCACTTATTAATAAAGGATTACACAAAATTCAAGAGAGTTAATAGCTGAATCACTGCAGCTATAATAATTAGTATTTGACAAACATGGGAATCACTGCAGCTATAATAATTAGTATTTGACAAACATGGTGTTATTATATTATTCGCATATATGCCACTACCTAGATCATGATCCATTTATTTATGACGTAGAAAGGATCAGTTGAAAGCTGTTAAAGGATAAGTTGAAAGCTGTTAAAGGATCGAACGGAATTTAATCCGAAAAGGACAAGTTTTTAATAATATTCAAATTAGCGCCGCAATTCCAGATAAGGAAGTCAAACAAACCCTTCACCGCAAACTCAACACGCGTCTAGGACATGATATCCACTCTAAATGAGGCAAACATACATAATATTGAATAAATGATATTGCCGTGTGGGGATGGATTTCCCCGGGGGGTCTTAAATCAGGATTTTGTGAATAGGAATAAAGCATAAGTGGAAAACTGAAATTAGAACAACTGTAATACGGAATATTTCAAATCCGTAAACCATGTCCCGCCAAAACTCCATGCACGTATGAGGCATTCACGTGAGGTTCACATTGTAAACAGCATAAAAGAGCAGATCATTCAAAAATAAATTCAGACTAATCTACAGCAAATCGACGCTTGCATTCGGAAACTGAAAGTGCATGCTTTGTCTGTCAATGAAACATGTTTTCAGATGATAATAACAATCTATATTATTTCCTTTCAAATGAGAGGGTGGAGTGTAAATTGTCAAGAAATAAATTTGAGTCACCTATGCTTCAAATGAGCTCAGTCAAGTCTTCTTCTACTTCTTCCTTTTTCTCCTTCTCCTTTCTCTTATTTGATTTCTTTCCCCTTTTCAGATAACTTGAAAGCTTAAACACATAACAAATCAAATGTCATTACCATCAAAATATCAATGAGAATGCAGTTATTTTCTAGATCTCTTCATTAATATTCAAGCATAAGCATCACCACCACCACCATTCTCCACCCATCAATACCAAATCCAAAAGGAGCAACAGAAGAAAACGAAGGTCTAATTGAAAATAAACAATTCTGCTGGCAAATAATTTTATGCACAAAAAATGCAATTTACTGATACAAATGAAGAGAGAGAGAGAGAGAGAGATTATAATAAGACAACTCCATTTGAGCTGTGAATCATCAACCATGATCAGAATTCTCAACATGCAAACTCATAAACGCCATTGATTCAACTCAAACTCTTCCATTCGAAAATCATCAAGCAACATGCAAATCAACAGAAACTCAGAAAACACACTACATGGAAACAAGCGGTTCAGCATTAACGCACAAGTTGAGATGTATACCTAATGTAGACTGTTCCAAGTGACGATTGATGAATTCCGACTGAATTCAGATATCAGACCAACGGGTATTTGAGTTCTCCGATCAACACACAGTTCACCTATGGGCTTTGCTTTCGAGAGATCAACAAATTAAGTTCGCATTCAGAGAGCTTAGAATTGAAGAATGCAACAATCTGAAGAAATTAAATACTCTCAACGTCTTAATTTCTCAGAATTTTGAAGAGAAATTCTCAATAAATAGGCTTAGAGATATAGCAGTATTTATTAAAGGTGACGAGAGCCCCCCTGTTTTTATTTTGGGGAAAGGCTTTGCAGTTGTGTTGTATTAAACCCTAATCACGGTTTAATTTAACCCTGATAGATAGATATTACTATGTGAATTTAGTGTGTGTAAATCTAATACAGTTAATATTTCTTCTGTTTTTTTCTTTATTATTATTATTCATTTTTTCATATTTTCCAAATGCAGATAGATTATCATATTTTGTCTGAATATTTGACCATATATTTATGTGGTTTTGATTAGGTTAATGCCACCATTCAACTTTTTTCTTTATATTTATCTAATCTAATACAATCTATAATAAAGCATAAATATTCTATAATAAAGCATAAATATAAATATTACAGATTTCATGAGCAAATTGAGTAAGAAGATGGAGTTAATGAAATATTCCATAATATTACAGAAAGCTGTATTTCTAACAAAATACCAACCGCATTTACTGCAGCAATATCAGCATGCCTTTATGTCTACTTTCATTTGAGACAAACTTTCTGGTCTATCTTATGAGGTCACCCATGTTTATACACACACTAATACACACACACAGTGATACAGATACAGATACAGATACAATGCATACACGTATGTGTTGTGTAATGTAATGTGATGCAATGAGATAGAATGAGGTTTCAGTAGCAAAAAGTGATTGGAATTCTATACCAGCATTGCTATCTGTCTAAAGAAGGGGAAAAGAAAATCAGATCTAAACAAGAAATATAACTTTATTCTATTAATGGTAATACTGTAACAACATTAATTTGAAAATATATAATAATAATAAAATGTCTCCAAACAAAATCTTTTATAACTAGACAGACTAAACTGTACAGAGCAGTAGAGATTGAAGCTTGCACAGTTGCCAAGTGAACCGATGTCCAACCCAACCATAATGGAGAAGAATGTTTTCGTTACGTACACGTCGAACAAGATCCTGAAAAGCCTTGAATGAATATATCTCTTATATCAAAAGAAAATAAAAAAGGGAAACAAAGAACAGATATAGTAGCATGAAAACATATTGATAAGGCATGTGGATTATATAAATGAAATCAAAATATTGATGGCCGTAGCATAATGATGATATTCAACTAGTTCGATCACAAACCTAATTGCTTTGAATCTGAATTCTGTGTTTCAGTGTTGAGACAGAGAAGGTCCTTATCACCAAAGTTATTGCTCATCGTCATGGCTGAAAGAAAAAACAGTTGCATAGCTTGAAATTTAGTCAAAATCCAAGTCCGGAGTGACTAGTATATATGAACTTCTAGGGTCCACGAACATTGTTGCAGGAAAAGAGAATAAAGTGCCTAATGCAATCATGAAAGTTTGGAAGGAGAATCTCATTGTAAAATATCGTTTTGCAAAGTTGACGGCTGCACCACCCATACCTTGTGGTTGACGGGTTGAAGGGCTCAGCTACCCCCTGTTCTACATTTAGAACAAGTGAGAAAAAAACCAAAAGAAGCTGTTAAAAGTGGAAAATTCATGAATTCTTTGGGAATATAAAGAAATTACATAGCTCAAACTATTAAAAAAAAAACAAAACACAGCAATCTAATACAACCATATCATCTGTTGCATTCTCATGCACACAGCTAACAATGGCAGCTCAAAAGACCTCAACGGGCTGCAATGACATACCAAAAGCCGCCAGAATATCAATCTGGAATTTTACAGCACAGGCTGCACAGCAAAAGATAAAGGCATCAAGGTGCTAGAAATCCCTCTAATTCAATGCCACTAGATAAAATATTGTTCTTTCACATGTTCAAGGGAACTTTGCTTAGTCAAAACCATACCTACAGTAACATACTTTACAGTAATTAAGCATCAACATATCTGACTCAAAAATGTACGCAATATCCAAGATAAGACCAGCCTAGCCTCATATGTAAGCACTCTGTACCATTGACCTGCAACTCCACAAGTTTGGGTAAATTATCCTCACAATCAGAAATCACATTCTCCGTAAGACACTCTTATAGAACAAAATCACATAAACCCATTCCCTCAATTACCCTACTTGCTTTTTCCAATGACATTCAATACACATCCATCACGTATTACGATACACGTCCAATTCACAATATCCTACAGACAAAACAAAATCACCCATTTCTCTAACAGAGTGATAAATCATCTCCATTACCAGAAATGTAGGAAGCGTGATCAAACTTAAACCCTTATTTCCAAAATCATCAGGCAAAAAACAAACTGATATCAACTTTTAAAACATGATCTATAAACAAACTGATTAAAACATGAATACCAGCAGAACAATCATTCGCAGAATGCCAGAAACTGTATACCGTAATGTAACTGGGATGTTGCCCGTTGACCTGTTGCTGTTCTATGAATTCGCAACTGAACCAAAAAAAAACTTAATAAATAGCTTTTCTAGTGTTTAAGTTCTCTGTCAACAGAATTTAAATTAAAAATATTTGGACTCGGAGAATGTAAGAACTATAGAAAATAATCTATTTTTGCTTTTAGAGAAAAAATTAACAAAATGACCTGGGTTTTGATGATGAATTGAGAGTTGTCCTTTCCTTGAGTTGAGGGGAACGGTTTTGGTCCTTTCGGAGGTGTCCGGTTTTAAACTAAAACCCTAATTAGGGTTCATCAACGGAAACCTAATGTAACACGAATTTCATATTCCTCGGAAATTCCCTAAACATTTCCATCAATAATTCATTCATTGATTCATTCATTCTGTTAATTCAGGTAAAGGTCCTAATAAATACAGCAAGTAATTACGCGCTCATTTTTCCCACTGCGCTCTTCACTTTCTACTTTGTAGCTTCACTCCTACGTGTTGCATATATTTATGGATAATTTATTTTAGGGCCAAAATTAGAAATGTCATTAAAAAAAATAAAAAATACCCAATTGCTTTTCTTTTTTTTTTTTTTGACTATTTTTAGTATAATTTGACCCAAAAAAAAAAAGCCCTTAATGTAATCAATAATTTTTTAATTAGAAAATTCTGTCAATTATAATATTGTCCGAATATAACAAAAATTCAAAAAAACCGAATAGAACAAATATCACAAAAGAAATATAGAAAGAAATAAAAAAAAACTGAATAGAACAAAAAACAAAGTCCGAATAACACAAAAATACAAAGTTCGAATAGGACAAAAATTACAAAGTTCGAATAGGACAAATCACAAAGATAGAATAAAACAAAAAAAAATCCCCTAAAATTCGATGACATTTTCGGAGTGGTATTATAGTACATTTATATGAAAAGTTAGCAGATTTGATTATTTGTAGTCTAGACATTTTTTATTATTTAAATTTCAAATTTGACAAGAAGTGATAATTTCTCTTTATATATAATGCTAATTTTTTTTTTATTACTACGAATATTTCATGAAATAATTTACTGATATTATCATTTTCATTAATATGAGTATCACTCTTTATTAAAATATTATCACTTTTTATCCGTTTAATAGAGGTCTTCCCTTAACACAATCTCACACAACACAAGTATTTGTTATATTTTTATTATTTAATTTTATTACGTAAAAATAAATTCTCGATATATTCTACATTATTGTAAAGGCAATAACTTGTAAAGTGATAATAACAATTTTAATAAAAATTGATAATTAATTACAAAGATATAAAATGATCCATCCAGCGAAGATTGCAAGAATATTTTCTTTCAAATAATAATTTGAAGATGGGGCAGAAAAGATATTTATCACTTATCAGTAGCTCCAACATCCAAGATTGCAATTTATATAGTCTAATCTACTCCATTGATTCATCAAGACTTGGGGCATACCACCCTAACTCGTCCACGATTCGCTTCAATCTTTCTTCTTGACCCTTGGAGTCTCCTAAGGCTGTCGTGAAGGGATATACGTACGTAACTTTGGTTGCCATAGCTCTGAATGAAACGACATCTCCATTTACCAAAAACTCAACAACATCTCGACCAAATCCGCCATCCACCTCAGCTTGCAAATACTGCCCTGCATCATTGCATGCTATTCATAGACTACACAAAAACTCAATTTTGCTTTGCACTTATCTAATGAGATGCATTTCAGTTTTCTGCAGAAATAAGGAAATCAAATGCGTCGCATTTGTTTGTTTGTTTCCCTATAAGAACCCAAATTAAGGCTCACGTTTCAGTTCTACAAGTAATGCATGCATATAAAGTGTGAGTATCACCCAGTGGGAAAGAGCTTTTTTATGTAAGATTACTTGCATGGATTACCGACTTAGGTTGAGCACTTATGACTGAATTATTCAGGTTGCCTTTTCTCTTTAAGTATGCATCAAAATGAGAAATAACTATTACCTCGAGGTGTATCTTCAACAACCTGAATCTTGACATTCTTTTGAGTTTTTAGCAGTGCATCCTGCAATTGCTGATTTGATACAGTTGTAAGAATATTAGTTCCCTAAAATGGAGACTGAAGGAGCTAGCTAAGAAACAACTAACCTGAATAGCAGCACTATTTGAAGAATTCCCTTCTATCCTCCATGGAAATGCAAAATTTGATGACCTGGGGTTGCTCGAAACACACCCAGGATTTATCGAAGGGCAAGGTCTGATTTTTCTGAAAGAAGTCTTATTCCATGTTATATTTTTACATCAGAATTCGAATGCTCTAACTCGAAAAACTTGAAATACTGCGCTTATGCATAATGAAAGGAACACAATTTAAAACCAAAAATATGAAATCTGCAGGAGTTTCTCTATTACCAACAAAAGCAACGAGAGACAAAGTGCACCAGGAAAAGAGATCATAGTTTAATTGAAAATAGCAATCGAGCACAAGTGTGATCAAAGTTGAATTCGAAAGTAGGTAAAATATTCTAAGAATCTAGTTTTGGGTATGTTTGGCTATCTGCACAATATATAGAATAAAAACTCTCTGTTTCATTTCATCATAAAACTTAAACTCCATGCCTATATCTATAGCATTAAATTTAATCAATGGGTCATCCAAACACATTACTATTTTAATGTTCACAACTTTTTGTCACTCCTATTCGCCTTACACCTCTCACCCTAGTCGACACCATTTCCCCCTAAATTTCCAACAACCAGCTCTACATTGCCACCATCAAGTTGAGTAATTGTTCTTGATATTCAGAATGGAGAATTCAATCAAATCAACATAACATAACATAATCTGATTAAAGAACTAGAGAGAAATGCATTTTATCAAACACCTTCAATACATTCCCTCCCATAAACAGGCAAGCAGGCACATCTTTTTCCAATTAACAACGAACGTCAGGATGATAAAACATTGTAAAAATATAGTGAAAATCTCACATCACATTTGCAGGCCTGATTATACAGATTAAACCAAAACCATTGCAATAACAGAGAGAGAGAGAGTACCCATTTTCCAACCCCGTCGGCAAATTCTGGGCCTGTGAAAACGGAGTAGTTGTCGAAGAAAGCGGAAGAGATTTCGCATTCAGAGCAGGGATTGCAGAAGACGGGAGTGGAGTGATAAGGGCGACAGCAATTGCGAGGGAGATGAAATTTTTGGACCAAATGGTGGGTTTTGAATTTGTAGTGCTATAATTCTGCTTATCATCGTGGTTACTGATACAGCAATGGACACCAGATTTGAGAGTAAATCTTGGGGAGGGTTTTGAAATGGGGAAGAGTGGAGATGCATGGTGGAGAAGGTGAGCCAACATGATCTTGTTTGGGCGTAATTGGAATCTTGTTATTTTTTTCAGTTACTTTCAACTCAATGATTTTCACTGCTGACATCACCAGTTTTTACTTTTTGCTTTTTACCGGGGTAAAGGAGTACTTTTACATTTTCAGACGTTTTCCACATGATTTGGGATTATGAGTTTAATCTTACTTTTTGGGTAAACTTATGTTGTTTATAAGTTAGAAAGAGATGAACATGAAAAATATGAAAAATTACTTAATAAAGAGAAAAACTTTTTTAACTAAAAATATTACTCTTCAAAATTTTGCGCACTGATTACCAATTACTCTTTAATATATGAAAAATTACTCTTTAAAGATATAGAATATTACTCTTTTGCACGAAGAATATTACTTTTTAAATTCTGATTTGTTGTGATTTATATATTTTTGTTGATATGAATAATATTTTTTATTCTAAAAAATAATAGTTTATTTTTTAAAAAGTAATTTTTCACACTAAAAAATAATTCTGCAACAAAATATGATGCATAGAGTTCACAAGAGACTTACCCTAACCCCTAATTTACCCACCTTTTATACATTCTCGTTTCTTCTCGTTATTGTTAATTTGACATAAAACTAAAACTTGTACAACAAAAAATCCAAAACAAACCTAAACTACTACTAATTGATTTCAAATAGTATATCAACTCAAAAGAAACACATCCTTACTAAATTGACGGCCCCTCAAATTTAAGTGCAAAAAATTAATCTTACATGAAATGATGGGGCGTTTAACTTGCCAACACATTTCAAAATTCATCAAGATCCAAACACTTCAATCACTGATTAATGATTATTTCCACCTTTTATAACCCTTGATCAACCTTCAGTTGCATCAGTTAATTTATTTACATAGAAAGACATAACAAACTGACACTTCAAAATCAACTGTTGTCCTCAGCTCAAAGCTAATAACTTCACATAATTATTAGCAACACCCAACAAAAAATGAAAAAAAAAATCCAAATTTCTGGATTTTTTTTCTAATAATATCTCTAGGCTTTTAGCAAGCACTTACCAGGGATTAGAACCTAGGCCAAAAAGAATAACAATATGCACATGAAAACAATAGGAAGAAAAACTGGAGATTGATCCACAGAGTGAAGTTAGTTGTGTCTAGAGGTCAGAGAAGATCGCATGTCCACAATGGCAGACGGATCTGCTCCCATCTTGGTAGCCTCTTTGCTTGCTCTTACGAATCTGGAGATGGCGCCTCTTACATACTCGTGAGCTTCCTTAACATTCATCTTCTTCCCCGTGTCATCTGGGAAACTGGTCAAGAAATGATCCCCGTTCAGAACAGCAGCTAGTTGCA
This sequence comes from Pogostemon cablin, assembly GCA_023678885.1. Classification (NCBI taxonomy): domain Eukaryota; kingdom Viridiplantae; phylum Streptophyta; class Magnoliopsida; order Lamiales; family Lamiaceae; genus Pogostemon; species Pogostemon cablin. Next base: position 7,823,902 of record CM042961.1, read on the forward strand.
CCACCTCGCTCTGGAACTCGGACAACCCCCTATTCTCGTCTACGGCTGTCCTCCTTAAAGGAGCCACATCTTGTAAAACCTCTGAAAACACAGTTCATTTGTGAGGAATGTTAGCATACAAACCCTCCCACTCAGAGGTTTAGGGTGGGGTGGGGGGTAAACTTAAAGTTCTGCTCAACTCAACAACTTTACAAGGGAAGTAGGAACCAGATTGTCCTATTCGAGCTATTACACTTTGGCGTTACGTTTCCATGCCACTTTATAAGCATGAGCTTTCCTTCTATTGTTTGGGGCTAATTTATCAAAGTTCATTATGAGCAAAAAGATTTTTACAAACATATGTTTTAAACTAATTTCAGCAAGGTATGCACCACAAATGCAGATATTTTAGAACATGGAGCACCATATAAGTCAAAGATGATATTACCTGGGCAATCAGTCCTCGGCGAGCTTAACTCACTGAAAACATGCTCAAATGTACCAGCCCAAGCATCTCTATGAGTTAGGAAGGGCGATGAGAGGTTGAATATTTTCTTTATGGTTGCTGGAATTGATGAGTGTTCATACTCAGAATTCGGAGAGGGCCCTTGTGGCTTGCTTATCACTACAAAACAGAGAAGGAAATTAGTTCAGATCAAGCACAAGTTAGTGATGCAGAAGTGAGCCAAATCAGTTAACTTTAATTTGATTGAGCAGATCTAGTAAACTCATTCCTCTTTTCACAAAACAAACTCTAGCTCTTAGTATCACGAAAATTAGTCTATTGGATACATAAACACTTCCAATGACAAACAAACAGGGGTACTGTAATAACCTGAATTTTTCAATATAAATAAATATATACATGTACTTTTTATTTTTTATAAAGTATCTATATCAACGTATCTTTCAATAATCCTCTCACTAATATATAATTATATTTATATTTATATCATAGACATATTATTTTCATGATATTTTTACAAGATATTATAATAATTAAGAATATTATTATTAAGGATTTATGATCATGGATATTATTATTATATAAAATATATATGGTACATAACTTAGTATCTGATGGTAGTTGATTTATGATAGGATTTATCCATTATCTCAACTTTTCCTTTTCCTAAAAGAAAGGGGATTCAATCCAACGCACACATATAATATTAACTCCTCAAATAAAATTCTCAATCCTTGATAAGCAGTTTGCTATTTCTCCAATTATTTTTCTCTCCTTTTATATACACTCATATACACCTAAGAAATCGAAAAACACTCAGAGACACTGAAGAGAGAGGGATAACGATTTTAGTATTGCGGTCAAATTATTTGAGGTGAGGGATTTCTTACTTATTTTTATTGAACATTATATGTGATGATTTTGAGATCATGTGAACAATATATGTGTTGATTTTAAGTTTATGTGATGCTAATTAATATGATATTAAAATTTAACTTATGAAGCATGAAAAGATAAGTATAGAGAAAATATGTTTTCTGGACTATAAAGGAGGAGGTCTTATGTACCTAGGTCTTATGGACCATTATAAAGGAGGAGGTCTTATGTACCTAGGTCTTATGGACCATTATAAAGGAGGAGGTCTTATGTACCTAGGTCTTATGGATCATTATAAAGGAGGAGGTCTTATGAACCTAATGAAAGAGGAGGTCTTCTGGACCTTAATAAAGGAGGATGTCTTGTCACCTTTATGGAGAGGAACATATTTATAAAAAGAGGATATGAATAAGGAAAGTATTATAATGCGGTTGTTTGAGGTAATTACATGGCTTAATTATTATTGCATGTGATGTTTAGTTTGATAAGTAGTGATTTCTCACTGAGCCGTGGTTTTGCTCACCCTTATCTCTCAAATTTTCAGATGAAGGAGCTGGCGTGTGGGATTGGAGGATGTCTAGCACCATTAAATTTAATTTTATATTAAAGTTTAAGCATTTCATTCAATATTTCATTGTGGAATTATTATTTCATGGAAATTCAAGTTTTCTTAAATATTTAATAATTTAATTCCTTTAAGCTTTCGCTTAGTTCTTTTAAATAAAATAATTTTTTTAATTAAGAAAAATCAGGATGTGACAAATTGGTATCAGAGCGAGGTTTACGATTCTGTATACCCGTTTCTTCTTTATATAAAAAGCTAGCATCCATCCGTCACACTGCGACAGCTTCGTTGAGGTACGAAATTTGCATTAGTTCATTTTATGCAAGATTATTAATTTTTAAGAATTTCAATATATTTATATATTTATAAAATAAAATTTTGTTAGACTTAAAATTGTGCATCGTGATATTTATATTTGTAATAATTTACAATTTGTATATATATTTTTTTTTTTTTTAGAAATTAAACTTTCCTTCCAACATATAAATGTGTTGTAATATGTATTTTTCCCTTAATAAATCCTGTAAATTTTATTATGCATGCATTCTTCAGTTAATAAAATCTAAATTTCGAGGACGAAAATTTTCTAACGAGGTAAGAATGTAATAACCTGAATTTTTCAATATAAATAAATATATACATGTACTTTTTATTTTTTATAAAGTATCTATATCAACGTATCTTTCAATAATCCTCTCACTAATATATAATTATATTTATATTTATATCATAGACATATTATTTTCATGATATTTTTACAAGATATTATAATAATTAAGAATATTATTATTAAGGATTTATGATCATGGATATTATTATTATATAAAATATATATGGTACATAACTTAGTATCTGATGGTAGTTGATTTATGATAGGATTTATCCATTATCTCAACTTTTCCTTTTCCTAAAAGAAAGGGGATTCAATCCAACGCACACATATAATATTAACTCCTCAAATAAAATTCTCAATCCTTGATAAGCAGTTTGCTATTTCTCCAATTATTTTTCTCTCCTTTTATATACACTCATATACACCTAAGAAATCGAAAAACACTCAGAGACACTGAAGAGAGAGGGATAACGATTTTAGTATTGCGGTCAAATTATTTGAGGTGAGGGATTTCTTACTTATTTTTATTGAACATTATATGTGATGATTTTGAGATCATGTGAACAATATATGTGTTGATTTTAAGTTTATGTGATGCTAATTAATATGATATTAAAATTTAACTTATGAAGCATGAAAAGATAAGTATAGAGAAAATATGTTTTCTGGACTATAAAGGAGGAGGTCTTATGTACCTAGGTCTTATGGACCATTATAAAGGAGGAGGTCTTATGTACCTAGGTCTTATGGACCATTATAAAGGAGGAGGTCTTATGTACCTAGGTCTTATGGATCATTATAAAGGAGGAGGTCTTATGAACCTAATGAAAGAGGAGGTCTTCTGGACCTTAATAAAGGAGGATGTCTTGTCACCTTTATGGAGAGGAACATATTTATAAAAAGAGGATATGAATAAGGAAAGTATTATAATGCGGTTGTTTGAGGTAATTACATGGCTTAATTATTATTGCATGTGATGTTTAGTTTGATAAGTAGTGATTTCTCACTGAGCCGTGGTTTTGCTCACCCTTATCTCTCAAATTTTCAGATGAAGGAGCTGGCGTGTGGGATTGGAGGATGTCTAGCACCATTAAATTTAATTTTATATTAAAGTTTAAGCATTTCATTCAATATTTCATTGTGGAATTATTATTTCATGGAAATTCAAGTTTTCTTAAATATTTAATAATTTAATTCCTTTAAGCTTAGTAAACTCATTCCTCTTTTCACAAAACAAACTCTAGCTCTTAGTATCACGAAAATTAGTCTATTGGATACATAAACACTTCCAATGACAAACAAACAGGGGTACATATAAAAGGGTAACATTCCTACAAGCTGAAAGTTAAAACCCAAAGAAACATTATCCACACAAGGAGACATCAACCATACTATGTGACTATCATTCAAAATCAAACTAATTCATGAGTCATTGCCTCATTATCAACTAATACAAAGTAAAATTATCATGCCTCATTATTACCAAACGAAAACAACTGAAATGCAAGGTAGTTGAGCATACCAGTTCCTTTCTTGATCCAAGGAGAGATCATAATAGTGGGCACGCGAACTCCAAGCCTATCGAACTTAAAGAAATACGGTGCAGGGCCGGTGTTCCCATCCGGATTGGGGATATCAACATAGGGTGTCTGGACATGATCAAAGAACCCACCATGCTCATCATATGTGATAACAAAAAGGGTCTCATTCCACTGTGGACTCGCCCTCAAGGCCTCATAAACCTCCTTCACCAACTTCTGCCCATTGGCCACATCATGGGAGGGATGATCATCGTTTGCAGGCCAACCCACCATATCAAAATACCTAGGCTCAATCACAGTCAAGCTAGGCAACTTCCCATGCCTAGCATCTTTCTTGAACTTCAAATCATACTGATGGAACTTAAATATGTACTTCAATTTCCTCAAATTTCTATAGAACAACGTTGTTGGGAAGTTCTGGAAATAAATACCAAAATCCAAATCATTTTCATGAAGTGAATCAAATATGGTCTGCTGTGGATACCCAGTAGCTAATTGCCTCTTCACATGGCTGGTGGCGCCATGAGAAGTTGCAGAGTATACAAAAAGCCTATTGGGCTGAGTAGGGCCCGGAATTGAGCAAAACCATCTATCAAACACTGCGAATTCACTCACTAAAGCACCATAAATAGGCACATTTTCGGGCCTAAATCCTTTCATAACAATTTCAGATAGATTCGGGGATAGGGTTAAAGCTTGCTCCACAAAACCGGACATAGAAGGAATGGAGGCAGATCCGAATACCTGCTTCATCACATCTTCGAACGAGTGACCCGGGTCCGGATCCACATACTCAGCGCCATCGGAGAAGCAGATTTTCTCGGAATTGGCTGCAATCGAATTGCATTCTTCCCCAGTGACGCCATTGATTGAAGGGTTCAGGAATTTCTTCATCCATCCAAGCATGTGGTCGAATGATCTGTTCTCCAATACCAGCACCACTACAGTTTTGATGGGGGATTGCTGCTCATGGGTCTGCAAGAAAACACTCGAAAGCAACAGCAGAACAAGAAGAACAGCTCTCATCTCGCTAGATTCTGAAAGTCGGTTAACACTGAGTGGGAGGGGGTGGAATAAGAAATGAAGCAATCAAATATCATCAATGGAGTTAAAGAAATAGGAAAATGATTTTGTCATGTTGTGTGTAGTGGGGAGTGATGCATGTATGATAGGAAATGGAGTTTGAGAAAATTAAAAAAAATAATTGTTCACAGGTTACAATGAAGAGAGAGAGGCCAAAGATCTTTGACAAGAATGTTCTGGTTCCTCAAATTATAATTTTTTTTTTTTTTTTTTTTGTTGGATTCTTGCATGATTATGGGCTCATCCAGCATTCGTATTCTGAATTTCTGATAAATCTAATTAATAAGCTGTACAGAACATGCATTAATAAATGAGCATAGTTAGTGTACAATCGCTCTTTTTTATTTAAGATATAACCTGAGGTGCTACTCTCCTTAATTAATTAATTTGTTGTCTTTCTTAATTAATATTACTCCTGTCTTTTATTTTTTATTTTTTAATTTTCATTATTATTATATTAAAAATATCTTGTTTTGCAATCAAACTTAAGGGTGAGGTTTTTTTTTTTAATTTTTAAAAACTGAGGATTAAATTGCTTTACAATTAACCCATACATATTAATTAACTAGTATAGATCCCGTGTATTACACGGGTGTAAAGTTATAATTTTAAAAATTATAATTCAAGTTTGATATAATTATTTATTCAACAATTTTAAAACATATAATTCAAGTTTAATATAATTATTTATTCAATAATTTTAAAAAATATAATTCAAGTTTAAACGGAGTATAATATAAGTTTATATTGAATAGTCAAATTCAATTTATATATACTCAAATGTGAATTTGGAAAAAGTTTAATTTTTTGTTAAATTGATTTATCATAAAAATATTTAAAAATTTAATTAATTGGTTTTCAAATTTTGTTATAATTTCTATTGCAGAATTAAATTAATAAAAAAATATATATTAATTTAATCATTGAAGAAAAAAATTTATAATAAAATTAATTTAAAAAATAAATTCAATATAAATCAATTCGATGAAATAAAAAATTAAAAAAAATTAAAAACTTATAATATTAATTAACCATGAAAAACTAAAATATAATAAAAAATTTAAAAGAAAAATAAAATTAAAACAAGTAAAAAATATAAAAGAAATTTTGAAAAATATAAAAGATTTTGCATTAAATTAATCAATAGAAAATTTAAAAAATAGTAATTCATAAAAAAAATGTATACCTTTTCTTCCGAACTTGAATAAAACTTTTATTCTTTACGTGTGTATAATGAATGGATAAAAAAATTTATTTCTCGATCGATAGTAGATTATTTGCACAAAAGTTCACATGAAAAAACTCTAAAAAAAGAATAAGAACAAAAAAATATGTTTAAATAAAAACAAAAATTAATCAAAATAGAATTTAAAAAATATAAAAGAAACCGCAAAAATTAATAAAAGAAAAAATAGAAGACTTACTTTTGAAAATGAAGATAGATTTTGTTAGTTATGATAAATAATTTATGTGAATGAATAGATAAAGAGTCTTATTATATAGGTGTGGAGGATAAATTTTTTTTATATATATTTATATAAGATTTGATTTTTATTTTTATTTAATCTAATCATATAAATATTTTTTGAATCTAAAGAAAATTTATAGATTTATCACTAAATATTAATTAGTAATTATTAAAATTAAAATTATTTCAAGTGATGATACATCATTAAAATTAAAAAAAAAATTATAAAAAGACTAAAAATTACTAATAAAAATATATAAAAAACTGAATTAAAACAAATAATAATAATAATAATAATAATCTAAAGAGAAATCATAAAAAATTATAAAAAATAATAAAATTAATCATGAAAAAAAAATGTCAACGTAAAAAAATAAAAAACTACATACTAATAAAAAATTAAGAATAAAATAACATAATTAAAAAATTAATTAGAACAAAAGTTAATCAAAGGAATTTAATAAATATAAAAAAATAAAAAATTATAAAAAAAAAATTTAACTATGCATAAATTCAAAGAAATAAGAAAAGAAAATAGGAATTATAACAAAATTAATTAAATAAATTTGTAAAACCATGAAAAAAATAAACATACTAATAATTAAAAAAAGAATTAAAATTAAAAAATATATAGATATAATTAGAGTGAGACCATAACGAAATTAATTAAAAATATATATATATAAAAACAACAAAAATTAACAAATACAAATAATAATAATAATAATAATAATAATAATAATAATAATAATAATAATAATAATAATAATACCTTTATTGAGAACTTGAAAAAGCTCGTCACGATGAATAAATTATGTGTATATAAGGAATTAATAAAGATTCTTATTTATAGGAGGGGAAAGGATAAATTTTCTAAATTTTAAAGGAAATATATGTATTTATCTATATTAATTTTTAATTAATAGTAATTAATTTTGATTTTTTAATATCTTTTTCAAATTTTAAAATAATATATGTATTTATCTACATCTTAAATAATATACTATGTATTTATCTACATTAAATTTTAATTAATAATTAAAATAATTAAGATTTTTAAATTTAATTAAAAATTAAAATAATTGAAATTAATTCTGGTGATGACACTCATCAAAATTAAACTCTCCTTTAATATTTTAAGGATAACATATAGAAACAAATAATCACTGAAGAAAGATTCAGTGAATTTTGGGAAGATTGTGAATTAGTGGGTGGATGGGCCGAAACGTGTCCACGCTATAAACAGAAATCAGACTAACGTGCCACCTTCTTGTTACCAAGTACCTTGTTCTTTTGAAAAATTTTGTGAGATTGATATCAATTTTGGAGGGCAACTTATGTGACACGGCTCACGGGTCACCCGTGACTCGGGGAATCACCCTCAATTTTGAAATAAAGAGTACATTTAGAAACATTTAATTAGAAAAATATACACAAATTATATTTATATTTAAGTCAAAAATTCATGTGAAATCGTTTAGAATGTGTTACTGTGAAACAAATAAGAAGAAAAAAAAACTTAATTATTAAAAAAGTGATGAACAATCTAGTGAATTTTTGCATGAATAATTTACCGTAAAATATAGATAAAATCTTTTATGAATGTAATAACATCGTATTATGAAAAGAACTAATTAAAAATAAAAATAATAGAACGATTTCACCGCGAAACTGCTCTCATCGGAATACTGCTTGTATAATAATGCCGGGTATAATGTGTTTGGATAAATTACCAAAACCCCTCAAGATTTGTCCAAACTATCAAATAACCTTTATGATTTGAAAAACTACCAATTGCCCCATTTGACTTGTTTTTTATTTGAGCATTGATAAAAATATTTTTTTTAAAATAAAGAGAGAAGAAAATGACATTAATACTCATGAATTTAACATTGTATTTTTTAATTTCACTTTTTAACAAAAAAAAAAACAAACGTAGAAAATTGAGATTAGAGAGATTTTTTTAATTTTTTTCATGTTAAAATTTTTTTAAAAAAAATCTTTCTAATCCCTGGATATTGAAATTAAAAAATTAAAATAAAAAATAAATAAAATAGTGAAATTTAAAAATACAATGTTAAGTATATGAGTATTGATGTCATTTTCATGTAAAAAAAATCCCTCCAATTCTAATTTTTTACATTTAATTTTTTTTTTAAATAGTGAAATTTGAGAATAGTACAATGTTAAATATGAGAGACTCTTTTGTGAGACTGGTTATTTGTGAGACGGATCGATCTATCACTAAAATATGCTTATTGTATAGTTAAAGTATACTTATTTGTAATTAAAGTATGTTAATAATAAATCATATTATAACACATTAAAATTATACTTTAATGCATAATTCAGCATACATTAGAATACATACTTTAACAACCATTTAACATAATTTATATATACAATAAGCATATTTTAGTGATTGATCAACCTGTCTCACAAATAATCCGTCTCACAAAAGACTTTGTCGTTAAGTATATTAGTCTTGATTTCATTTCAACCCTTTTTTATTTTAAGAAAAATAATAGTATTTTTATTAATATTCAAATAAAAAACAACTTAAATAGGATAATTGGTAATTTTTCAAATCTCGGAGTTTAAAATGTGTTTTAAAAATAGTAATCGCACACCGAAAGCAACACTAGTTCACAATTTGGAAATCCATAATAAGCAGACAATCATATACAAGAATGCCTCATATGAATCTAGAATTTCCAAACATTGTTCTTATTGATAACATCCAAGGAGTTGCATTAACAGCACCTTAAGTATAAATCTGCAGTTGATCTTCATCATACGCACTTGTGACTTTTCAAATCATACAATGAAGTCAAAAAAACATTTATAGGAAATCAAATTTTCGTCATAATCACTCACCAGTGCTCTCTTATTTTCAGGAGATACCAATTCCCTTTCTTGTATGTATGTATACACGTGAATCCACAGTCCCAACTTAAACCACCACACCTCACCTAAACTGACCCATCAGTCCCATTTGGTCATCAAGTTTCACAAACTCTCGATCGAAAATTATCCGGATACGAGTAGGTTTAATTTCCAGATCTCCTTAAGAATGCTAATACGCCTAAACCAGCAACTAATGCAGCCCCAGCTGCAACGCCGCTGTATGCAGAAGCCCATGCGGATTCTGCATGCCCATATTCCAGATTACTTTTTGATGATGTTCCTCTATGAGAGGAACGAGGTGCTCCTGAATAGTCTAAATGCAATCTCAATCCCTGTTTGAGTACGTGCAGATTTCATTACTCGCTTTTGGCACGATAAATACACACACAGAGATAAGCTTTCAAATAAATATGATACCTTCCACCCAGCCAGTCTCGCATGTTCCACAGCTGCTTGCAGATCGTTGTCAGATGCAAGTACAACCTTGTCCTTGTCTTCATCTTCATACTATACAACGGCGGTAATACACAGGCATTAGATTGGAAATTCGTAAAATGGGAAGTGAGAAGTGTAATTGTAGGACATTCTACCAGAATTTGTGGAAGATTGTTGCGATCAATTTCATCCCCGATTCTCTGAAGGATTGCAGTTATAATGTCAGACAAACTCTGCGTACCTAAACACATAATATCAAAAGAAGAGTTAAAAGCGATGCTGTTTGAGAAAGAGAATTGAAATGATAAAGGATACAACATGAAGTTTTCCTCATCTGAACTGATAGAGCAATATCAATACCTGGTATTTACATGCATATACATATAAAATAAATAAATATGTACATGATATACAAATATTTTTATTTATTTTTCATACGCACCATCACACAATTTGCATGATTTCGAAGGCAATTTATATTATATCTACCAAGGAGAAGTAGATAGGAAGATACCACATATAAATCGGTGCATCCTTCCTTTCCCATCTTCAATTTTGAAAGCAAACATATTGGATGGGGTGGAGGAAGCATATGGAAAAGATCGTCCAGTCTCTCCTCCCTCAGAAGGCATCTTCAAGGAATTCTCACTGAGATATCATCAGCAATTTTAGAAGGTTGAAACAAATCAAGAATGGAAAAGTAAGGGAGAAGTGTTAATAACCTCCGAGTCTCATCATCATCGTCTGGTGTTAATTCCATTGCAGAATCCCAGAACTTTTGCATCATGGTGTTAGCCTCCATATAAACTCCTGCACTACTACCCACCTGGAAAAGAGCACTTATCAACACACAATTTTCACAAAGAATGTAATATAATGAGTAGATTTGCAGTGCCAAAATGAGTAAACAAGCAAAAGTTACAACCTTACAGTTCTAGCTATTCTCCTGCATGTCATTATCATATCAGTATGAACCAATAAGCTTTAAAAAGTGTTACTTGAATTCATAGGTAAATTTTGTAAGATGGAAAAAACATACAGAATTTATCCATAAAAACAAAGGTTATCCAACATTAAACTTCTCTTTTCAAAAATAAAAAATAAAAATTAAACTTCATAAGAGTTTCAATGACAATCGAACGGACAAATCTAAGCGTGGCCTGGATGACTTCACCAAATTTCTTAGTTAAAAAGGACCAAACACATTTACTTCATCCACTACAGCATTTTCAACCAGTTGAATTTCTTCTCCCAGCTTATCCCATGATACACAGTAGGAAGGATTATTGAAAGTTTTAGCATCAATGAAACTTGAAGTATACAACTTATGCTTCCACAAGAAAGTTGGTCCTCAATTTCACTGACATAAACACGCACAAACATAAGATTGTAATGTCTTATATACAGTGTTATCTTGATAACTAGATGGATAGAATGGAATATCTTGGTAATTAATATCATTTAATCAAAGAGTATTGACATGGATACAGCTATGCCACGTAAATGTTTCTCTTGTGCTTAAGTATACCACATGGGATCCACCACACGTGGAACTGTGTTCTAATGTACCAAAGATCACTATTCCGCTGAAGCTAATCTAGCTACACATCACAGGCTGATGTTCTGAAAATTAAGATACAGTCATCATACATCATGGGTATGTTTCCATCTTCATATTGTTGGATTTTGGAAATCACTCGAGATGCGCTGAAAACCAATGTTTGTTTAATAAATCATCAAATAATGATTATACCACTCAGAAAACTACTTGTTGAAGCCTTTCGGGCCAGTGCTGCCAAGGTGCCCTCACAATAGAAAATATATCACTCAGGAAACCTTGATTACATTATGAACCTTTAAACATGAATTTTTAATTAATTTCACTATCTACTTTCTAACTATCCTCGTTACTCACAATTAACAAATAGTGGAACAAGAGAACAAAGAGTACTAGGCACAGAACTGGCTTCTGATGATACATTGTACGTAGATCATATCATGCTTGTCACAAATTACTTGCAGGATAAATTGAACACCCCTCTCCCAACTTCAAGAGTCAAGACCAAAAAATTAAAAAATAAGAATAATTACAATGATGATAATAATGACCTGCTTAAGTAAGATTCCATATGACTTACCGTTGCCACAGCAGCATGAGTTATATGAAGCACATCAACTACAGCTACGGCTATTCCATCTGTCATTTCCATGAATGATTTGAGGTGATTGAAGATTCTCAAATTATAAAAATATCCATAACACATTAACGAATATTATAGAAAGATATTAACCTTTATCAACAACTGGAAGGTGCAAAAATTTCCCATCATGCATGGTATGAAGAGCATCAACAATAGGTGTATCAACTGTCGCACATTCTGGATTTGGTGTCATCACCTGTAGAATAATTTCAGAGAATCAAAGGAAAGCTATGTCGTCAAAATACTACCCAATCAACCCACAATTACTGAATGAGCTGTTAAAATTGGTACTTAATCCAGAAAATTTATCCACACAAACCATATAACAAATGGAGCAAGCTCTACTAAAAAACATGGGTGAAAACCCATCCAAGGGGAGAAAGTAGGGGAAAGAAAGTATACCTTCTCCACCGGTGTAGATTCTGGGGGAAGATCCTGAGCTATTACTCTCATCAACATGTCTTTTGAACTAAGAAATAAATAGAAGGCACATTAGTTGATATTGAAAATCAAGCAGAAAAGATTCATGGATGCTATGTTTTGCCCCATTTCAATTTTCAAGTACATTTGCGGCACGAAAAGAAAACTCACGTCAGTATTCCTCGTGGTTTGTTTTCTACTGTTACAATAGCAGAGCTTGTTCGAACTTCAAGCATCTTCTTTGCAGCTATTAGCACAGTGTCAGTCGGATCAACTGTAACAATCCTAACAAACCACTGAGGTTAGTTCCAGCATCCGATTTTTGGAAGATACTTATTTTAGTCATAAGATTCATATTCACAATCATTCAATAGCAAAGTAGATATTACCTACTTTGAGTTCTCTGAGATAATAGTGGACAAGGAGGGTCTAAACATTCTCTCTCGAAGTGTCTCAATGAATGTGTTAGGGCCTACATGTCAACCAATTTAAACTAAATCAATTGAAATGGCAAGATAATAATTGATCATGATAAGACTGACATGCATGATATCAAACACAAGATAACTGATCATGATAAGACTGATATGTATGACACCAAAGGTCATGTGTGACTAGAAAAGTAGTACTAGAAATGCAACAAAAAGCAGAAAGCACGGAATGGAAAATGCATCCACCAACCAGACACTGTGGTACCCCAGTGTTTCTCAACACCCTCAACAGCAGCTGCAATGGCCTTTCCCTTCTCAGCTGCCCTCTCCAAACGAGCAATAGCATCATATAAACATTTTGCTATGTCAAGTACAGCAATCACCTCTCCATTATCAACTACTGGTAAATGTCTAAACTTTCCTGGGGAAAAAAATCATGTTAAGAGTGTCATCCAAAGTATGGGATAAGATTTATTGATGCTGAAGAATGTGGTTTGAGGGGAAAAAGACCTTGAACCATTTTTTGCAAGGCTTCAACAGCAAGAGAGTCAGAAAGCACAAACACTGGGTTCCTTGTCATAACCTTGGAGACAGGAGTTTCCTCAAGATTGACCTCACGAGCAATGACTCTTGTAGCTATATCCTTCATTGAGTCGATAGAAGAATATAACCATTCAGTTTTACAAGAGAGGTAATAAAAATAAGGTAAGAAGATTCAAGTATACTTCATGCATCCAGTATCATAATGTCCATCAAACCTTTACCTTATCTGTCAGGATTCCACACAATAATGCATTTGAATCAGTCAGCAATAAAGCATCAACTCTACGGGCAGCCATCCGACGACAAGCTTCATAAAGAGATGTAGTGTCAGGTATTGTCAAGGCTCTTGATAACCTCAATCGCTTGACTGTTCGTTCTCCTGTCAGTCTGTTGAAAGTATGAGAGATTATTATCAAAAGATCAGGTAACATGGAATAGGGTATTATAGACAATCTCTAATGTTTTCATGTCTTCTATCTCAAATTAATTATAACTAGTGAAATATTTACATACATATAAATAATACTTGGGTGCTGTATACAGATAAATGCACGTGCTTTACATACAAGGTATACTTGCATTTCGATCTTCAGTATAATAGAGGGAACATGCCTGACTCAAACAGAAATCAAGCTCAACTGGAACCCAAAGTATTATCTAGAGTACAATGGTTCCCCACTCAGGTGATGACACACACCCAATTTATTGCTTATTCTCTACTAAAATATCAAAACAAATGAAACAAAAGAGAATGGCGAAAATTATTGATGTTGACAAATATGAAGAATTACACAAGTTACAGTTATATCCAATAAGTCAATAACTACTCATTGAGGAGCTAATACATCACATATTATTTAAGAATTAGACAATCTAATTTTCTCAAACAAATGAAATTTAGAAATCGTTTGACACACCATTCAATCATATGTTTTGACAGAATGGTCACTTAAACCATAAAAACTTAAAAAAAGAAATCAAAGGAAACGTTGATTCTTTTATCCATATAATTGAAGATTCACCACAAGATGACCTAACCTAAAAATAAGCAAAATCAGGTACTACATGAAAGCAGGACAAAAACATGGAGCAAAAATAGTTTTTCCAAGCCTAATAGATGAGGAACTGCTTGATAATAATAACAATAAGGATTACAAAATACCTAATTTTACTAGATTTATTCTAAAAGTTAAATTTTCAGGGATGACTTTTAAAGGAACGCCTATCTCTGTTGGTACTATCTCCGAAATTCAACTGCTGTGAAATGATTAATCATATAGCAGAGGCAATTGAACATGCCCCAATGGAAGCTGAAAAATACTTATTTGGGATTTAAATTCATTTTATGTAGGCCATTGTACTGTAATCACTTAACAAAAATAGCTCAGCGTGTACTGAATTTTTTTAAAAAAAAAAATAATAAACATATAGAAAACTGTATCAGAAACCTCAACACAAATGATATCAATAAACGAAAAAATATTTGAAACAGTTCAGCTATGACTATTTTGGGAACAATTGCTATGTAGTTCAAGTTCAGCATTTCATACAAGTTATTGACTCAATACTTAATGATGTGTCATATTTTACATTGCAATGTGCATATCTTCTTCTTATCTAAAATCTTATTTTCTTCTTCATATTCTCTCTTGATTTGACTCTCCACTCTCCAAAATGTTTGGAGTCACTTTTGACCACCTATCTTTGCTTATATTATTTTATTTTATCTTCTTTTTAAAACATTTCTGGAATGTATAACTAAATTCTAGAAAAATCAGAGCCAATTTCAATTGCACAATTTTTGCAATAAAGAAGAGTATTAAAGAGGGCAGCTGATATGAACAGGCAGTCCCAGACTGTGTGCAAAAATATGCCTCTATTGGTGCTAAAGTGACTCAAGCCATTAGTATTTTCCAGATAGAGAAGTACTAAACAAAAAGGCAAAGCAAGAGAAAAGGCCATGAAGAAGATGAAAACACATTTTCAAGGGAAAGCAATTGCCTCTTTCTTTGAGCAATTGTCAACTTATAGGAGAGTAGGTCCACAAATGCTTGGCATTCACTCATTGATGATAATTCAAGTTTAAGTTTAGTTTGCTTTGCAGGATTAACTTCAAAAGTTTAAGTTTAGTTTGCTTTGCAGGATTAACTTCAAAGACCAAACCACGATAATTACTTAATAGAAGAATATAAAAGAAAAGTCGAGCACACGGAAGTCCACATAATACCAAAGCACTCCAAGAATCTTCACGGAATTTCTCCTATAAGGTAGAACAGCTTCGAACTATCACAAACATCCTAATCGATATAACAAAAATCCAAATTAAAAAATTCATTCGGGATCATGTAATTGAAATATGCCCAGCGAACATATGTACCGTACATGGAACGCGAAACAGCGGTCATAGATTTGCGGTGTTGAGAGGCGGGATCCCCTGCTGCGCCGCCGTTCTCCGTGGCGACCTTCTTCCTGGTCAACGTAACGCTTGTCCTCGACGACGGTCCTTCTTGACTGATCGTCATCTAGTCGAATCGATCAACAGAAGTTAATCAGTTCACCAACTACAAATCTTTCACGATCAATACATACAAAATACAGCACTAACAATCAAAAAATTCATAAATTAGAGTAGCTTAAATCGAAAGCTTAGTGAGAAGAAGCATTTACCTCGACTGATTATACCGTAGCAACCAGGGAAGAGAAAGAGGTCGTATGAGCTGAGGAGATTTGCGTGGATTTTGCGAGTGTGAAAAGTGGAGCACCCGCGTGAGAAATGGACGGATGAGGGATTTGCTCTTTCTTTTGTCAATGGAGTATCGGTTATTATTACCGTCTCTCTATAAAATGATGTGTTACATATGATTATGGGATATGGACCAATTGGAAATAGCAACGTGGACAAATCTTGGCCATTAATTCAAACGAAGTTTTTCTTCTTTTTATTTTCATAGTGTTTACTTTTTCGATTCATAAAATAAATGAATTTTATCGATTCAAAACTTAAAAAATTAATAAATTATTAGTTTGGGGTTCAAATTATTTTTTTTTATCAAATCGAAGTTTAAAATATGTAAAACTATCAATTAAAGATCTGAATTTGTCAAAAAAATTATTTCATATTTTATCAATTTATGGCCTAAATTTAGGCTCCAAATTGATAGAAAAAATAATTCAATTTCTCAATTAATAATTTACCTATTTTATAAAATTCCTAAAATAAAACATGAGAGCAAAGTGAAACCCCCGTTTCTCTTTTTTTTCCTTCAATTTTTATTCTCATTAAACAAATTTTCTTTTAAGATGATTAATATGTGAGATAGGTTGTAGGACTTGTCGATCCATTATTAAAGTATTACTATTGTTATTGTTATATAGATGGAATATATTTATTATTAATTAAAATATGATTTTCTAAAGTATATATGATGAAGAGAAACCATGCTTATTTATAGTTAAAGTATGTCAATAATGAATCATATTATAACACCCTAAAATCATACTTTAATTCATCATTTATTATATTTTAGAAAATATAATTTAACAACAATTAAACATACTTTATCTATTTAATAGGCATACTTTAACACGTCTCACAAACCGTCTCACATATATAATGTCTCTCAAGAGAATTTTTCTATGATGAATAATAAATTAAAATATATTTTTAGTGTATTATACTATAATTCTTTATAAAATTATTTAACTATTATAATAAACATACTTCACTTATATAATCAACATACTTTAATACTAAATCAACTTGTCTCACCATTTATCTCATATTTGAGTGAGGCTCCTGTACACCCGGGCGCACGGAGCACATTCCGTACGCCTTTGCAATTTTTGTGCCCCTTACAATTTAAACTCCTAGCAATACATAAGTTTAAATAGGACACAGAGGGGGAGGGTTGTGTTCACATGGGATACCGTGTCCCCGGGACGCAGAAACTTTTGACAATATAAATTGGATGAATGAAATGAAATGAAATAAAATGATAACAAACTGAATAGAGTCAATATGACCCGAATAAGTTTGAAGAGGATGAAAACATGGAAAGTTGGAAAAAAAAAATGGAATGAAAGAAACAACGTGAAGGGCATAAATTCAATAAAAATTGAATTTGGACAGAAAAGAGTTTTAAATATGACTGATGGTGATTTTACCTTTACGGTAACAGCTATTTTACCATAAAAGTTACTCCCTCCATCCCATTAAAATTGATATAATTTTTTTTATACACGGAGATTAAGGAATATAATAATTTAATATAAAGGGAAGTAAAGTGAAGTGAGAGAAATAATATTTAATATGAAGTGGGTAGTTATATTAGATGTGATATGTAGGGCCCATGAGAATAGATTAATTGTTTTTATGTGGGTCCATGTATTAAAAAGGAAATGTGTCAATTTTAGTGGGACAAACCAAAAAAGAAAGTGTGTCAACTTCTATGAGACGGAGGGAGTAATATTAATTTTCAGAATTTAAGTATATAACTATAATTCCATCATACGTTTATGATATATTTGTATTTGGAATTATTATTAATTTATTGTTATCAGTCTAATTAATTAATAAGAAGAGTTATCTATTTTCATTTTGTTTTATTCTTCTTATTTTCATTTTATTCTATTCTATCTATTTTCATTTTGTTATATTTAGTCTAGTACTTTTCATTTTGTCATATTCGTTCCTTTTTCAATTCATGTCATTAGTCTTATTTTTTATTACATATTTTATTTACGAGAGCAACTATGATGAAATATTCTCACTAAATCATTTACGACTAAATTGATATGACTTAATGAAATAACAGTGGAATAGAATGAACCCATGAATGAAATGATAATGAGAATGGAATGATTAAAAATTATTTTTATCATGATTGATATCGTTCAGGAATAACTCAAGTAATAAAATTTGTATTCCTTAATTAATTCAATCTTATTCATAATATTTTTATAATTTTACATTATTTTATATATTTTAATAATTATAAAAAATATATTAAATTAAAAATAAAATAAAATATTAATATTTTTAAAATATTAATAAAATTTAAAATACAAATAAAAAAATTATATATATTAAAAAATATTAGACTATGTATATAAAATTATATTTATATTTATATTACATGTTTATATTCAATTTAATTAGTAATGTAAACTTTTTATATTTAATTTACTCATTTTTAAATATTAAAATAATTATATTCATCTATATTTAAAATTTTTAAGAATTAAATTAAATTTTATATTTTTTACTGAGTTGAGTATATAAAAATATTTTATTTTTTATTTAGATTTTAAATGATTTAATATTTTTTATTAAATAATTTAATATAAATATTTTTAATAAATATTACATGTTATGTAGAAAAATAATAATATTTTTACAATTTTTATAATTACATAAATAGATGTTGTATAAATTAAAAAAATTATATATATAGAGTGGGGTGGGGGGAATATGAATGGAATGGAAAATATCATGGGGGTGGGAGGTGTTGGATTGTATACTAAAAGTCTAGCTTTAGTATGAACAATGTCATAACAATATTTGAAATGAGAATCATTGATCAAATGATTGCATCTTATAATTTATTTTATATGTATGATGCAATAGTCCATTTACTTTATACTGTAGATAATATGTTGTGCGACAACACGCGGAAGATCATATTATCGGTTTCCTTATAAAGTATAAACAGATGCTCACAACTGAGATAGACGGGGACTCTCTATCGGTATGGTTGTAGTGTGGTTTGGCATTAGCTTGTCTTGGCTATAGAATCACATTAGTGCACTTGTGTGTATTGAGCAGGACCGCCTGAGATCGTTCGTCTTATACTGACTTATAGAAGAACTTGATCTCTGTTATTATGGAAGTTTGTGCTCTTAATCCCTATACAATAACCTCGACACGTAGGGCAGTATGTATTTCTTTGATTCATCAATGGGTGAGATTTATATGTATTAAATCAACAAACTCGGTGAGTTGGGAAGTAGTGCTGTATCTATGGTGTGCTGTTGATTGTAGAAGGAATCCATGTCCGTCATAGGTTGATGATGTCCCCTTGAGGAGCTCATAAGGTTTATCATGTAAATCTTGCAAGTGGATTAATTTCCGGCATGATAATAAGGTTGAGTGGTACTACTCTCGGATGAGATATTAATTAATTTGAGTTGTCAGTAACTTAATTAATTAATGGGCATTGTATATCTTAAACATGGGGAGACTATCGGGCTTATAATAAGAAGGAGCCCAGAACATAATTTTGGGATTGGACGGGTAGTGCAGTAATAATATTTTAGTGGACTATATTATTATTATTGGATTTAATTAAAAGCTTTGGGCTAAGCTTGGTTAATTAAAATTCAATTGAGGCCCAGCCCAATTTCTCCTCCTGGTCCCAGCTGTAGCCCAATATATAAGTGAACTCAGCTTCCTGGAACCCTCAGATTATTCCTGCGCCTCTTTTGGTGAGAGAAGTGAAGAGAAGCAGATTGAGAGATCCTGCAGACTGTTGCCCACACAACAGCAGGATCACACTTGGGACATACAGTAGAAGATCAGAGGTAGTTCTCTGCAGTTCATCCTCTACACCAACCCAGAAGTACGGTAAACACGTTTTATGCTTTCGCTGATTTATTTGCCTGTTTATCCTAATGGATCACGTTGAACCGCACGATCCAATTGCCAACAAATGGTATCAGAGCGTTGGTTTCGTGGTGAAACGTGAATCGTAAAGTTAGGGTCTTGTGATTATATGATTATGTGTTATGATCCGGATGTAATCACATGTTTTTGTGCTTATCGTGTTTCAAGTACGCATGATAGAAAATGCATGAATAAGGGTTTGTATTATTCTATTTCACATGATTGCCCTTATTGACATGTTCGAATGAATACGAATTCTGTTTTATTAATCACTGCAAACTTTACACACGCATTCACTATGTGTGACGGGGTCAACGTGGAAAGAAGAAACTTTCGTGTCATAGTCAATGTACGAACACGATGGACCCGATTCCAAATCGACCCAGAAAATACGTTTGCAAGCACAATCAATGATGGTGGCGCGTGTGGCGAGTCGGAAGCGACTGCCGATGACCGGTGTTAAAGATGAGATGTCTGGTGGTTGGCGAAAACTGCAGCGGGAAACGTTGACTGGAAGGCTGTTATTGGATTAGTCTACTGATGCTTCCGGTCCTTCCGAGCGGTTCGCGGCGTCTGACGGAGCAGCTTCCAGGCGGGTTGCCGGGGTTTTCGATCGAGTCAGGAGGCGATCTGACTGAGTCCTCCATGGATTCTGTTCCCTCCTTTCGATCGGATATGGGCAGTTCCGGGGCGCGACGTTGAGAGGCTTCAGACCTTTGCGGCTGGAGGTACCGGCGAGGCTAGGGGCTCCGCGGCGGTGCTGATGGTATCGCCTTTAGACATCGATCGGGGCTGCCAACAGCCGACGCCTTCCGGTGGTCGCAATCGGGTGCACAGGTTGAGCGGCGGAACGGCGACTGGTTTGGCGATAGTCGTGCGTCCGGCAAGGTGTTGTCGTGGCGGGCCGGCGATGCTGCAAGATGTGGACTGGCGCGACGGCGGTGGGCTGGGGCACGACCGACGACGGCTGCTGCACGATGTTGGCGGCTGTCAAATAGGGCAGCTCGTGGCTTACCGTCGGCGGCAGGGCTGATAGCCGGCGGCCGTGGGACCAGGAAGCACCGGTGGAGACGGGTGTTGAAGCTGGTCGCGGCTGGGGCTTTTCTAGGGCAGCAAGCATGGGTTGTTGGGCCTAGTTTAGTTATTGGACCTAGTTTTTATTAATGCTATTGGGCTGCTGGGTCTATTTTTAATTAGGTATTGTTGGGCCCAATTCAGTAATTAATAGTGGGCTGCTCATTTTTTTAATTTGGTTTTGGGCTGTTGGGCCCAATTTTAATTAAATGGTAATGGGCTGCTGGGCTATTTTATTAATTGCTGGTTTTAATTAATTGTGGATAATGGGCCAAGCATGATAATTAATTAATTATATTAATGGACTAATTTTGTGCTAGTGGGCTTAGTGGAATTAATTTAGTTTTGGGCTAAGATTATGAGCCATAGATAATGAGTATGATTAATTAATTAATTTGCTGCTCATTTTGTGATTATTTGTTGCTCTTCAGGCCCAAATTAATTGATCCACTATTTATACAATTAATTATTTTATATAACTGATTAATTGATTTAATTGTCAATTATTGTTGTATATGTGAAAGGCATGTTCTATGTAATTTATTTATTTAAATTGCTGTTAATATAAGCATGCTATTTTGTATATTTTATTCTGGAATATTATATGCATGTTAAAACCCTCGGTGTTAAATAACTAAGTGGGAGAGGGGATTGGTAATAAATTCTCGCGGCCTCCATTATTGGTTTGTTAGCGATGTGAATAGACTTGCGCGTCGGCATTAGAGCCTTCCTCCCCATCGGATGAGTTTATTCATGGATTGCTGGAACAGACTTCATTAAATAATTACGTTTGTAATGTGATGCTTATGAACTTGCGCGTTGGCTTAGACCTTCCTCCCTATCGGATGAGTTTATATGCGGTTCACTGGTACAAACTTGTAATTGATGACTGTAGGAAGTTATCCGAGCGTGTGTGCACTTCTCTATCTGTAAGGCACATAAGCTTGGGTCGCGGACTTGGGGTCAAATAATGGTGTACACTTAGATGTAAATAATAAGTATTCTCCCCATCGGAGTCACTACTTTTATTTGCATGGCTAAAGAGGAACCGCCTATTAATTATTTTGTCATAAAGTTAGGTTGACAAATGAAATTAATGGGTAAAATCTTCTCTTGTAAATGTTCGGGTTTGTAAACGTCCACACTATCGTGGCTTGCAGACTCACGGTGCTTGAGATGTCGGTGAATTTTATTTTATATTGTTTTGAGGGAATCAATATAAAAGAATAAAATCCGAAGATTTGATCGGTAAATTTATTTGTGATTCTCTGAATTTTGAATGGTTTTATTTCACTAATTGTTAACTAAAAGACATTACATTTACTTATCCAAATTAAATGATTAGAAAGAATCTTGGTTTTGATAATTACTGCTTAAGAAAATATATGTGTATTCTCACAAAGGACGTCTCATGATGCCTATTAAAGTCTCTAGTGAAGAGATGAGAGGCTCATAGAAATATGATGGTCTCATATAACTCTTCGGATACTTGAGTAAATTAAAAAGGCAGAAGATCATGGTTGAATTGATGAATGAATTGGAAGAGCTTGGAATAGAAATTGAAAGGGAAACCTAAATCAATTTATTCTTCACAATTTGCCTGGATGTTTTGAGCAAGTTCTACCTGAAATACGAAATGTTGTATATGGTGGGAAACTTCTGACAAAACATGTGGCAAAAGAAATCCATTTTTCATCATGGTGTGAACAAGTTTAATATCTTATTTACTAATTGTTTAAACATGATTAGTGATTGCATCTACTGACACGAACTGTGTAGATACTGAAATCACTAAATGTTTATTACTGAGTAAGGATAAGATTGTTAATAACATGGGTAAAACTACAAAGGTAGTGGCTATTGCAGTGGGAGTTGTTTATTTATCTCATGATAAGAATAATCAATTGATTATGAGAAATTGTCTTTACGTACGTTTCATAGAAAGAATTTAATTTCGGTTTCTATGTATTAACGGATGGATACTTCATTTCATTTAAATGACATGGTCATAATAATGAGGAATGAGGCTATAATCCGTTAAAGTACGTTGGTGGATAAAAAGTATACTCTTGAATCATGTACATCCCACAGATGCAATAAATAGTAATTAAATAATGCATCTTCTAATATAAGTAAGAGAAAGGAACCTTCGGAGATGAACTAAACATACATTTGGCGTCTAAGACTAATTCATTTTACTTGAGTATGATTCAAAAGTTGATAGCCGATAGACCGTAAGGTTTATCTGAAGTGGAAACTATCGGACTTGCGAGTCCTGCTTGGAAGTAAAAATGATTAACTGTCTTTTCAAGGCTGTGGGATGTAGAGCCAAAGATATATATGTTGGAATTAGTTCATTCTGATTCAAGCGAACCTAACAATATCCAGGCGAGAGGTGGTTATGAATATTCAAAGATTATTCTGTGAACCGATATATTTATTTGATGCACTGCATGTCTAAGTTCTTGGATTAATTCAAGAATTGTAAGGCTGATACAGTGAGCGTCATGGAAAATATATCATATCATTACGATTCAATCGTGATGATGAAGACCTCTTAGGATAGTTAGGAACTAATAATCAGAAGTTGAGATTTAGGAACTAATAATCAGAAGTTGAGATTAAATCTCAAGTTGACTACACCGGGCATGCCCCAACTGAATGGTGTGGTGGGTAGAAGGTATAAGGCTCTTATGGTTATGATTAGATAGATGATGAATTATTTGGAATAATTAAATTCATTTTATGGATATGCCCTAGATACAGTAATTCGTGAAACGTTTGTCTGTATATGGGATATCCTAGAAAAATGGAGGGTAATTTATTTAGTCCAAAAGATCGAAGGGTGATTGTCAACACAAACACTAGATTTTTGGATAAGGACTATGTAATAAATCACAAACCCATGTGTAAATTGTTCTGAAGGAAGTGAGAGGAAAACACAAAGTAAAAGTACCAAGTGTACAAGAGGATATACCACAAGGTAAACTGCAACGCGTGTCACGTCTGATACACAATTACAAGTAGTGCCTTGTCGTAGTGGGAGGGTTGTATGACAACCCATAAATATATGTTTTGGGAAAGTCGTGAGACTTGATCCCTAGTAAACATGGTATTATCCCACGGATACGACGTAGCACTACAAGATTAAAATGCGAAATCTTAGTAAGTTGCAATGTATGTTGAAATAGAATCTACGGATTCTAAATTAAGTCTGGAGCTTGAAGGATCACTAAAATGGTGTAAAAGCCATTGCAAGTGGTCATAGGAAACAAAAGAGGATCATATGGAAAGGTGAAAATCTTGAAAGCAAAGCTTGTTGCGAAAATATGTACTCAAAAAGAAATGGTTCGATTATGAGGGAACATATTCGCTGGTAGCTATGCTTAAATTGATCCGGATTCTTTTATTTATTGCTGCTCATATTGAATTATGAGGAACAACAAATAGATGTCAGGACAACTTTCCTGATTGGAAGTCTTGAAGAAAACATCTATGTGAAGCAACCAGAGTAATTCATTGCAAAGTGCTAATAACATTTTTGATAGTAAGCTTAAAAGTGTCCAGCGATGGACTAAAGCAAGTTTTAAGATCGTGTAGCATCTGTTTTGATTAGGTAATCTAGTGGCATGGATTTAAATTAATGAGCGGATGAGTCTTGTGTGTAGTAAAGAGTGAAGGAAACGTGGTGGTATTTCTTGGACTATATGTAGATAGTATCTTGCTCATTGGAGACAATGAAAGAGTATTATCGGGCGTATGGGTATGGTAAATAAAGCGGTAGAGATGAAGGACTTAAGAAAGACAAATTATATCCTTTTGATCACAGTAATACGGATCACATGAAAGGATATTATGCTTATCTCAAGTTTCATAAAATGATACAGTCCATACTCGTTTAGCATGTAAATTTATCTAAGTGAATGTGTCTTTGAGACACAAGAAGAAGATAAATAGGATGAAAGCGGTTCCTTATGCTTCGGCGAATAAGGAAGCTTAATCTAAGAAATGCTATGAACGATGTTGGACATCTGTTTTGCTAAATGCATGAACAGTGGGTATCAACGTAACCCGGAACAAGAATGATGAACTGTAGTAAGACATATATAAAGTGCCTGAGAAGGACTGGAAATTATATGTGGATTTACTAAACAGATTCACTGCTTCTTGTGGATTACGTAGATTCAAATTTTTAGTCAGATTGGACGGCAGTAAATTCTCCTCAAAGGTTATGTGTTTAATCTTAGGAAGTAGAGTCATAATGTGGAGGAGTGTTATATAGAAATATATTTCAGACTCCGGACTCCATCATGGAAAGATGATGAATTGGAGCCTATGAGGCAGCCAAAGTATCTATATGACTCTAGAGACTTCATGATGGACTTTGAAGTGTTTCTAAGTTTGCCCAAGGTAATCACAATTTACATTGATGATATTGGTGCAGTTGCAAACTTGAAGAAATCACAAGTCCATAAGGCAATTAAATACATGGAGCGCGAGTACCACCTGTTACGAGAAATTGTATGATGAGGGGAAGGTTGTTGTCGCCTAGATTGCATCGGATGATGACCTAGTAAACCATTTACAAGGACCTTAAGGCGAGAGCTTTTAATGGTCGTGTAAGTGGGAGTAGGAATCAGATGTATGGCAGAAGACATGACATCATAGTCTTTTAGTATAAGTGGGAGATTGTTGGATTGTATACTAAAAGTCTAGCTTTAGTATGAACAATGTCATAACAATATTTGAAATGAGAATCATTGATCAAATGATTGCATCTTATAATTTATTTTACATGTATGATGCAATAGTCCATTTACTTTATACTGCATATAATATGTTGTGCGACAACACGCGGAAGATCATATTATCGGTTTCCTTATAAAGTATAAACAGATGCTCACAACTGAGATAGACGGGGACTCTCTATCGGTATGGTTGTAGTGTGGTTTGGTATTAGCTTGTCTTGGCTATAGAATCACATTAGTGCACTTGTGTGTATTGAGCAGGACCGCCTGAGATCGTTCGACTTATACTGACTTATAGAAGAACTTGATCTCTGTTATTATGAAAGTTCGTGCTCTTAATCCCTATACAATAACCTCGACACGTAGGGCAGTATGTATTTCTTTGATTCATCAATGGGTGAGATTTATATGTATTAAATCAACAAACTCGGTGAGTTGGGAAGTAGTGCTGTATCTATGGTGTGCTGTTGATTGTAGAAGGAATCCATGTCCGTCATAGGTTGATGATGTCCCCTTGAGGAGCTCATAAGGTTTATCATGTAAATCTTGCAAGTGGATTAATTTCCGGCATGATAATAAGGTTGAGTGGTACTACTCTCGGATGAGATATTAATTAATTTGAGTTGTCAGTAACTTAATTAATTAATGGACATTGTATATCTTAAACATGGGGAGACTATCGGGCTTATAATAAGAAGGAGCCCAGAACATAATTTTGGGATTGGACGGGTAGTGCAGTAATAATATTTTAGTGGACTATATTATTATTATTGGATTTAATTAAAAGCTTTGGGCTAAGCTTGGTTAATTAAAATTCAATTGAGGCCCAGCCCAATTTCTCCTCCTGGTCCCTGCTGTAGCCCAATATATAAGTGAACTCAGCTTCCTGGAACCCTCAGATTATTCCTGCGCCTCTTTTGGTGAGAGAAGGGAAGAGAAGCAGATTGAGAGATCCTGCAGACTGTTGTCCACACAACAGCAGGATCACACTTGGGACATACAGTAGAAGATCAGAGGTAGTTCTCTGCAGTTCATCCTCTACACCAACCCAGAAGTACGGTAAACACGTTTTATGCTTCCGCTGATTTGTTTGCCTGTTTATCCTAACGGATCACGTTGAACCGCACGATCCAATTGCCAACAGGAGGAATGTCCATTCCCACATATAAAAGGTAATACCCATTCCTTTGGAATCGGTATTCATATTCATAAAAATATACAAGAATGAATGAGAATGAGATTAGGAATTACGATTCCATTCCCACTCCATTCCATCATACCAATCATGCCCTTAGTGGAACATGTGGTTCTCACTCTTCCATAATTAATTAATGACAAAAGCTCCTACGTCCCTGGGACATGGGGACACGGTCCGTGTCCCCACGTGAACACAACCCTTCATCTCTCTATTCTATTTAAACTTATGTATTGCTAGGGAGCTTAAATTGTAAATGGCA
The DNA here is from genome assembly GCA_023678885.1 of Pogostemon cablin. Lineage (NCBI taxonomy): Eukaryota > Viridiplantae > Streptophyta > Magnoliopsida > Lamiales > Lamiaceae > Pogostemon > Pogostemon cablin. The sequence continues at coordinate 7,851,370 of CM042961.1, forward strand.
CGAAAATTGCAAAGGGGCACGAATCTAAATCTATATGTCCAAACACACAAGAGACTCACTCTTAATTAATATGTGCTTCCTTCTCATTTAATGTTATGTTTTTTTATTTTATTTATATTTAAAGGATCACTACACCCTAAAATTTATGGGTTAAATATACCCATAAATCTCAATAGTAAAATTATAGATATACCCTAAATCCTAAACTATAAGAATGAAGTATATCCTAAACCATAAGGATAAAATTATAATTATACCTTAAAACTTAAACTCTATGGTTAAAATGTACTTTAAATTATAAGAGTGAAATTATAATTATATTTTAAATCCTAAATTCCATGAGTTAATTATACCCTAAGCTCTAAACCTTATGTGTAATTATACCTTAAATCACAAGTGTTAAATTACAATAATACTCTAAACCATGGAAAAAAATATACTGTAAACCACAATGATTAAATTACAATTATACCCTAATTAATAAACCCAACCAATGTTTGATTCGGGTTTATTTTTTTAGAGGGTTTATTTTTTTAGATTTAATAGGTCTCATTAAATCTCTCATAATTAATTTTTACTTTTCAATTTATTATTATTATTATTTTAAAGCTGTTAATAATAATAATAATATTAATAATAATAAAATTAAATTACAAATTATAAATACACTTAAAAAAATAATAATAATAAAGTTGGGTTGGCCAGCAACCTGTCATGAAATGGAATGGGATTTGGGCCTAGTATAATAAGCTCGAAGTCCGTCTTGTAGCCCGCCCATCAAAACCCATCAAAACGTGGGTTGAGGCGGGTTATGGGCCGCCTAGCCAGCCCGTTTTGACGCAACACCCTTTGCACCCACACCGGGAAGTCGTTCTTCTATCAGAAATCGTTAAAAATATCGCGTCACTTCCCCCATATATATTCATCCCTCTGAACTTCTCTCATTCTTTCTTCCCCCAACCAATTCAAGCGAATAATTCCTGCAAACGCATGGAGCAGAACAACCCGCATCAAGGCGCAGCGCCGCCGCCGCCGGCGTATCCACCGCAACAGCCGTATCAACACCTCCTCCAACAACAACAGCAGCAGCTTCAGGGGTTCTGGAATTACCAGCGCCAGGAAATTGAGCAGGTGAACGATTTCAAGAACCATCAGCTCCCGTTGGCGCGGATTAAGAAGATCATGAAGGCCGATGAGGACGTGCGCATGATATCGGCGGAGGCGCCGATACTCTTTGCCAAGGCGTGTGAGCTCTTCATACTTGAGCTCACGATCAGATCGTGGCTCCACGCCGAGGAGAACAAGCGCCGGACGCTCCAGAAAAATGACATTGCCGCCGCCATTACGCGCACCGATATCTTTGATTTCCTGGTTGATATTGTGCCTAGGGATGAGATCAAGGATGAGACGGCGACTTTAGGGGGGATAGTAGGGCCACCAGTGGGTGCGGCTGGGGTTACTGGTGTTCCATTCTATTATCCCTCTATGGGACAGCCGATGATGGGTCGACCTGCCGTACCTGGGGTAGATCCGAATGTTTACGTCCAGGCGCCGCCGCCACCGTCCCAAGCATGGCAGTCCGTATGGCAGTCCTCGGCAGAGGATGGGTCGTACGCCGCCGGCGGTGGTGGGAGCAGTGGACAGGGCAATCTAGAGTGACAAGGGTAATTCTGTCATATTATGTTTTCCTTTCGGCCTCTTCCAGTCTTCTTGTATTTGGAAGGTTGGAACTTAACTAGTATCCAAATTAATTTTAGGGGTTTTTCTTGTTACTATAATATTTAAGCTAGTTTTATCGTCTTTTATTGTGAATTATGCCCTTTATGTGCAATTCGCTTGTATTTCCTTTTTTATATTCAGCAACATGGGGAATGCGTTTCATGAAATTTTATGGTCTTTCAAGTCCTCTATTATGAAAATAAGGTTACTGATGTTGCTTTACTAACAGCTTTGTTCTGGTGTATGAGAACAAATCTTGCATTAAATGAATAATTTACATTTTGTTACCAAATGTATTGCAATATGTAAGTGGAGTTTCGCCTCAAGTTAAAGGGTATCTTTTACTCTCCTGGCTCAGTATTTCCTCTTTTGTATTTTCTTATCTGGAGACTGGAGAATATATTTTCCACAGCAGAGACCATACTATGTTAATCATATCTGTGTATAGAGGATTTCAAGATGGAACAGCTACATAACACGGGTATAAGCAAATGGCCGAATAAAAGAGAATAGATTACTAATTTCCATAATTCCATTTTCTCCTTGTGCCAATTATATTCTGGTTGTAAAGGAGGACTTGCAGACACCTGTAAATCACTTCAAGAAAGAGCATTAAGCTCTAAAGGGCTTTGCTTTATTTCAAGTGCATTGGTTAGAAAGTTGGGTTTCAAGTTTATTACATACTCTTTTTCAGTTATGGGTATGAATGTCCTTTTGGTCCATGTGTTTATTCCATCAATTGTTGTACATGGTCTTTCCTTTCTTTGACTTCCTATGTTGTTATGGTGGTGCATCATGTTGTTTGATTATAGGAGTATTACTTATTGATATATATACATATCCATAGTTTGGCCTGTCTTATTATGGCTTTCAGGTATTCTGGCTTCTATTTGAGTTTGGAATTCCGTTCCTTTACATGCACCTTTTGGTTTCCTACAGATGTTATACACTTAGAACATTTGTATGTGTTGACAGAAAATTTTCGCAAGTGTTACTATGTAAGGCATTTTTATTTAGATTGTGTGCTTGTAATTTTTTTTAACTAAATGGATGTGTTGGATAGCATCAAGAGTTACAATATAGTAGTTGAAGCGTGTTGAACCAAATTATATGAAGCTTGGTTGACTTGCTTTTAAAACGATTGTAGGAATTCTAGCATATATTTCACAAAATTTCCTTTGAGTTTCAAAGTGCTGGATAACTAATCATACGGATTTAAGTTGCAAGTTTTAGAGCATATCTTTAGAGCATTAGCAACACTATAATTGATCTCCCAGCTGTAGATTTAATCTCAATCTTTGCATCATCTTAATTCCTGAGTCCACTAAATAATGCAAGGAAAAGGGTGAACTTGCTGATAATTGACTGAAGAATAAAAATTACACCCCTCCTGCCCATACCCCTGGCAAAGTCACTCAGTTACCTATCACCATCATTTCATTGACCAAGTTCTTTGTCTAATGCCCTGCTAATTCATTTATATATTAATAACTTGAAAGGTGATTCCTTCAGATAATGAACATAAGAGTTGCTTAGTTGGAGATATAGTAGCTTTTTTTTTAAAGAAGGAGTGGAATAATGGTTGGTGTGGTGCGATACTGAGCATCAGTGACATATTTCAGGTATGTGGTAGATAAAACAGGTGACCTAGAGCGTGTTTTGATACACAGTTGAGATTGGGAAAACAATTATTTCAAAAGCTGTATCTTATAGCTTTTATACTGAAGTGTTTATCAATATTTATGTTTGAAAAAAAGCCCTTGTGGGATGGGGAGGATAGTTTGGTTATTGTGATGCACACTGGTTCTTTCATATTACATCAGATGTTGCTGTACTATTTATCATTGAAATACAATGCTACTTACACCACAGGTTTTGTGTTCAAACTCACGTAACGTTAAGAGTCTAGTTGCCTCCACTTTTCTGTTTTTTCTTGTATTCACTGTAAATTAGATCTTGTCCATGAACTTTCGTCGATGAAGTGACAAACAAACATGGTATCAGTCCGTGGGACAAGATTCCAGTTGATATATATCTTTCAGTAATTGCATGGGGCCTCTTTTAAATGTTGTCACTCACTTTTTTTTGCAGCAGCTTCTGTGGGATAGTTTTGACCATTTTTCAGTTGCAATTATACCCTTCTTTTATGTCCTGTCCTGTTCTGTTCTGTCCTTTATTATTTATTTATTTTTTTTACTAAGGACCTCATTGTTATTCCGAACATAAATTGCATTTTTTTGTAACAACAGCCAGCATGACTAAGAGACATAGGGGTGTAATGTTAAGTCATGACATGTGCATCCTAGAAGGAAAATTACATTTTCATACTATAAATGTTTGCAAACATCTATGTATGATGGTTTTAAATGTAATATCATTATATCCATTACTTATATAATATGTATAGAACTTGATATTTTGTGCAGGTGTTGCATTTTATCTCCTCATATCCATGCGATCATTTCTCTTGTGCAGTGATACAGTGAGCTAAGAAGTGCCTATCATCTGATCAGCATTGAATTTATGAGTTTTTATAAATCTTATCTTTCTTTGCTTGCTCTATATTTTTTTCTTCATGCCTACATTTGTTCTGATTTAGGTTCTTAGCAAGTATTATAAACTTATAGCTAAAAGAATGCGTCTGTTTTGAGCATAGATCACCCATAAACTGGTAAAGAGTGTGTAGTGTGCACATCCACTGGATAAACTGTAAGCCAACTATACACCTATGGGGTACACAGATAGTCAACAAAGCCCTAGATTCTAATAGCCTACTTGTAGGTATTTGTGGTCAATGTGTGTGTTGTGCGCAGGTAAGTTACATTTTTCTATAAGCTTATTACTGCTATTACACTTAATCTTATCAACTCTCAAAACTGTGATTGATTAATGTTTCTGAGAAAGACAAACTGTTTATGATGTGCAGAACTTTGTTGCATTAGTTACTCCTCTTATCTTGAAATGCCAGAATCTACCCTTGGAAGAAATCAAGTTTTCCTCACACAAGAATTCCCATGAGAACCACTTTTCAATCATCCGATCAATATCATGAACAATAACATGAGTCATGTTTCCTCTCCTTGCTAGTAGGCTAGCCGTGTAGATGGAAGCCATTCTCCCTGGGGAATCAGGTGTGCTCCCACATGGTCCATCTACCATCACCACATCCCAGGCCGTATCATACACTTCCTGTGGGAGGTTCCTGAGTTCCAGGTTGCATTTAGACAGTTTAGGCAGGTGAAACTTTGGCAAACAATTGGGGTTTTCTCTTGCATATCTGAGCATCTGGTAAGCTTCTGATGCTTTTGTATTGAACATGATTTTGTGAACTTGTGTATTGTTGGCAGACTTTATTGTGCTTGAATTCTGAAGATTATCCTCAAGAAAGACAGTGATTCCACCATTATTCAGAGATGCTACGCTAGAATACCGATATTCACTCCCAAAAACCAGTAGATTGCACGGGACTCTCTTAGAGAAGAATCCCAGGAGATATTGCATCTCCTTGTCTGTTAGATTGCTTGCATTTGTAGATGTAGACCTACCTTTGGAGGGAGCTTGTGGCATGACGATATTCGTTGATCCACCCTGGGAGGGAGCTGGTGCATGAGATTGATTATTTCTACAGATTGATGAAGCTGAGGAACATTCATTCTGGTGAAGTGGAAGCAAAGCAGAACGAGTCAGAGGTACTGATAAATTAGCAATCATACTGACATTCAGAAATCTGAAAAGGGAAGCACTGAATAAAATGAAAACAAGAAGTGGGATAATATTCTTTTTTGTGAATTTCATCCTCCCCCCAGCCCCTTGACAATACTTTGGATGCAGAATTCGTTTAAAACGTGATTTTGATTTTACTTGAGATAGCAATGGAGTTTTGGGAGTGACAAGATGATGGCAACGGGTTATTTCTGGTGGCATGTTGATCCTCAGGCACCACCACCACTGCTACTATGTCGCTCTCATTATAATGTTTAAGAATTTTTTGACAGCTAGCTAGTAGATGATGGTACACATATATTGAGAGGTTAAGAATTTTCTTGAGTGTGGAAGAAGGGATGGTCTGATTTATCTTTGGGATTAAGCATACTTTATAGAATGCATGCTTCTGAGTCATTGGTAGATCCCTTGGATAGTTGCACTTTTCTTAAGATTACATAGTGAAATTGATGTGTGTTTATATACTATTTCATTAGAATGTAACTTTGGTTTCCATTGCCATCATGTATGAGATCATTTGGTGCAAGGAAGAGATGCTTTTATAAAGTTGTTGCAGGGACACTATCAATCAGTTGAATGATGCCTAGTTTTCAAGCCATTGTGACCCTCCCTACAATTATTGGTTGGTTAAAACTAAGCACCCACCCCAATTTTATTACTATTATTATTATTATTATTATTATTATTTTGGTACAGAAGCTAACATTATTAAATCAGTAGAATTAATATATTATTAAATCAGTAGAATAATTTTCATATTATTTAGCATATACTAAGTAATAAAGAATGGAGGAGCGTTCAACATCTCCAATGCTCTTTAAACACAAATTTTTAGTTAATTTAAAGAGTAAATCACAAAAAATTAAATCCAAAAGGTTTTTTATTATAACTTTTGAATTTAACTTTTTTGTTTCACTTTCAAATTTAAATTAGAGAGCCAGCAAAATTTTTTAAAATTAAATTTATTAGTTGTTTACAATTTCCCAATACTAATTTTATGGGAAATTTATAAAATGTGGAATTAAAAAATAGTAATATAGTTAGTATATGATTGGATGGATAATATATATATATATATATATATATATATATATATATATATATATATACTATGGGAACTTGTGCAAATGAAGAGTGAAATTTAAAGAGTGTGTTAGGAGGGTTTTAGCAAAATAAAAGTTAAAATCAATAGATACTCTTTATTTTACACAATATATATATATATATATATATAAAGATGATTTTGAAGTCACAAGGACTTTCTTTAAATAATTTTCTTTTTACCAATTCTTAAAGGGTTAATTGCGTAAAAAGTCTCCACATTTGCTTCAATTGCAAATTAGTCTACACCTTTGAAATTTGGCAAATAAGTATATCACATTTGCAAGAGATTGCAAATTGAGACACCAGTCAGATTTTGACCAATTTTGACATGCCCAAATCCAACGTGGAAATAAATAATTTTTTTAAAAAAAAAAAATTCCTGCAACCTGTGTCTTCAGATTTCCCCTTACAAACAAAACTATGAAGAAGGGGGTCGAGGATGATCTCGCGAGAATTATCAGTTCTGACTCACTGCTAATCACAATTCTTAATTTCACCCACACTATTCATTATCACTTTCTTTGAATTTTCTACACATCTAATCTATCTGGAAATTATGTGATATTTCTTAATAGAGAACATAGTGGGAGGGGCACCAGCGCACGGACGGAGATGGGTGGATCCGATCCGACAGATCTGAAGTTGCGTCGACAGCGCACGTTGGTGGTAGCACGACGGGTTTCGGGCGGTTCGGCGTTCGCGACTGGGCTGAGGCAACACGGGCGGCTGGCTGCGCACGGTGGTGGCAGTCAACGGCGCTAAACTCCTTGTGGTGAGAGACGAGTCTTCTCCGACTGGAAAAGGCCTCGACCTTTGCTGGGCGAAGAGTTGTCAAGGCTTCCGGCGACGAGCAGTGGTGCACGGTGGTGAAGGCGTGCGGCGGCATCGGTCTTTCCTTTCCAAATTGGAGGCTGATCGATGAAAAGTTGAGACAAGAAAAGGAAGTTTTGAGAGGAAAGGGATTGCAGGATTTTTTTTTTTTAGTTTTATTTTCCAAGTTGGAATTAGAATTGGACACTCAAATATTGTCAAAATTTGACCGGTTGCTTGATTTGCAATCACTCTCAAAGGTGATATACTTATTAGCTAAATTTTAAATGTTTAGATTAATTTGCCATTGTAATAAAGGTGGAGACGCAATTAACCCATTCTTAAATGTGACATGATACTCTTCCTAGTTTTTGATTGTGTATTTGTTTGCTTTATTCATGCGGATTAAAGAATGTAATATTGTATGAATTGGATTGATATGTATTTATTTGCTTTATTCATGCATATTAAAGAGTGTAATATTATGAAGTGGATTTTGAGTGTGATTTTACTTTTTTTTTTCCATCAAAAAATGTAATTTAAAATGATGGTATATTGTGAGTGATATTTTAGAACTCTTAAGAATTATAATAATAAAAATTAGGGAATTTATTGAATTATTTATCTAAATATAGAGGTGTATCTGACCTTTTTCTAAATATCAATCAATATTTTATGGCAAAAGCTCCTGTGCGCCCGGGGACACGGAAAGATGCTCCGTGTCCCCATGTGAACACAACCATCCCCTCCAATCCTATTTAAACCTATGTATTGCTAGGGGTTTAAATGGTAAAGGGGCATGAAAATTGTAAAGGCGCACGGAATGTGCTCCGTGCGCCCGGGTGCACAAGAGCCTCACTCATATTTTATTAAAGGAGAATTTTATATTCACAAAATCCGAAAAATTTAAGGGGTAAAAATAAGTACCAAAAAATTATAGGGACTAAATTGAAAATCCAAACCCTCCGCCCACTAGTATATAACGAAAAACCCTAGCTCTTTCATCACTTCTCTCCTCCTAGTTCAGGCTTCTACTCTGTGAGTTTTCCTCCCCTAATCTCTCCTACCCGAATTATCTACGGGAGAGGAATTGATCCGCCCTCCACTATTGCTATTTCCTTATATTTTGCTTGAGTGTAATTTCTGATTTGGTCGAGTTTTGATTGCAGAAATCTGATATATCAGCTTCGTCCTTTTTTAAATCATAAAATGGCCGTAAATTTCGATCTCAGCTCAGCTGCTGGTCTCAAGAAGCTTGATGACTACCTGTTGTCCAGAAGTTACATTACTGGGTTAGTTTCAATTTTTTTTATTTGTTAATCTTCAGTGATTGTGATTGGTGTTGGTGGATCAGAATCATTGGTTCGAGTATAGTATCTTGGATCTGCGTTATTGATGGGTGCTTAATTTATTTTAGGTGTAGTTGATGTATCGTTATAAATGCAAGCATTGATCTCTATGTTTATGTAATGGATTATTCTTAGAGTTATTCGGGTGCTTGTTGTGGATCAGAAAGCATGTGTTTTTTTGGCCAATGTTACTTTTTTACATTCTTGGTCTCCGTTATCAAGGGTTAATAAGATATTGGTGCACGTCGCACGATGTTTCTTCCTGTTTATAATCGTGCACACATAATATTTCACTTACTACTGCATTTCTCTGACCAACCCCTCAATTCACACATAATATTTCACTTACTACTGCATTTCTCTGACCAACCCCTCAATTAGTTAGCGTATATTGGTCATTGTTGATGAGAGATGGGTGTACAAGCATATATTAAGAGTGTGGATGCGAACTTCATTCTTATTCTAGGATTTCAGGCATTCTCAAATTCGATGTGATGAATGGTTGAGCTACTATGTAGTGGATATGATGCTTACCTTTATTAGTTAAGTTGAGATGCTTGTGTGCTCAGTTAAAGTTGGTTTGTTGGCTAAAAACAATTTTAAGTACATGTATGATACTCATTTATACTGTTTCAGATATCTTGCATCAAAGGATGATCTTGTTGTGCATGCTGCCTTCTCAAAGCCTCCATCATCTGATTATGTGAATGTATCACGTTGGTTCAACCATATTGAAGCATTGCTAAGGATTTCGTAAGTTGAAATTAGTTTTTAACTTAGAATTTTTAATTTTATGATTTTTAATATGTTAATTTGATGTTTGCTTGTATATCTGATTGGGCTGTTGCAGAGGTGTTTCTGGTGAAGGGTCTGGTGTGACAATTGAGGGGTCAGCTCCAGCTGTCGCTACTCCACCTGCTGCAGACAGTAAGGCAAGAACTGAGACTATAGCTGGCTGGTGTAGTTTGTCTTACCACTTAGTCTGGTTTCTAATATCTGGAGTTCAACCAGGATTTTTATATTACAACATAATTATAATTGTGTCATGATGTAATGTTCAGGCTTCAGTTGCTGAGGAGGAGGATGATGATGATGATGTGGATTTGTTCGGTGAGGAGACTGAAGAAGAGAAGAAGGCTGCGGAAGAACGTGCAGCTGCTGTGAAGGCATCTGGAAAGAAGAAAGAGTGTAAGTTCTTTAGACATGCATAAGTGGAACTAATATTCTGTTGTCCTATTCTATGAATTGTTCAAGTTATAATCCAGAGTTCCAAAAACTTACCTTCTGTTATAATAAATATCCTTTTTCTTCCAGCTGGAAAGTCTTCAGTGTTGTTGGACATCAAACCATGGGATGACGAGACTGACATGAAGAAACTTGAGGAAGCAGTTAGAAGTGTGCAGATGGAAGGTCTTCTGTGGGGAGCATGTATGTGTTCCTCTACTTATTCTTATAATTAGTGATATGGCTAATGATAGTTGTGTTTTTTGGAGTGGGCAGCATACCTTCTCCGTCTGGAAATTCATGTGTGGTTTGGTGATGTTTCATGAATGATGTATAATATATGAAAACCTTCTCTTGTTGCAGCTAAGCTTGTTCCCGTTGGATATGGCATCAAGAAACTGCAGATTATGATGACCATTGTGGATGACTTGGTGTCTGTTGATACCCTCATAGAAGAGCATCTCACAGTTGAGCCCATTAATGAATATGTCCAAAGTTGTGACATCGTGGCCTTCAATAAAATATGTAAGTCTTATCTCTCTTGCTTGAGTCAGTTTAATGTGTCGACTAGATTTCATAATCTCAAAAGCCTTCCACTATATCAAGTAGAATTATTGATTACGTGTTCACTGGGTAACCAATTATCTGTTGTGAAGCAATGCCTAAGTCGAGCCTGATAGATACATCACTTTGATTAAATCAGTCATTTAATTCGTATTTTCTACATCTCTTACTGGAAACATGTTTTCTTGCAGAATTATATCAGCTGAGCGTTGTAGGGTTTTGCCAACGAAGACCCATTTGATTTTCATACTATTATGTTTTGTCTAGAATGTGTTGCTTGATTTTCTCTGCATTATCAGTTGTTGCATAACGTACTAGTTTATCCATTCATCTTTCATACATTGTAAACTTAATTTATTTTTATCTAATCTATCCAACTCGAAAGTGAGTCGTCCGTGAACTCCAACCTCCCTAGCATTCTTTCTTTCTCCAGCTCTTTATAATCTATATTTACACCTCTCTCCTCTGCTTCTTTATATCTTCCTTCATTGCGGTTGCTTTATGGTCATCTAGCTGTGAGAGTTGTCTTCTTTTTCATGTAGTAGTAACTCGGATAAGAAGTGGCCGTCTTTCAATAAATTGTTTTATGAATAATTTATAATATCGTTTTATGAATAATTTATAATATAAAAGATATTGTTTACTGATAGTGTCTTTAATTAAAATGTTACTAATATTTTATGATAATTTATGATAGTATCTTTAATTAAAATGTTAATATTTTATAATAATTTATAGTATAAATAAAAGGTGGATTCATGATGCTGTGGAATTTTTTTAATTATAATACAACATTCAGTAAGAATCAAATTTAATTATGAATTGAATTAATACAATTTGTGATGAATTTAAAAAAAATAAAAAAAATGAGAGTACAGTAACTAAATTTGTGCTTTTGGATGTAAGATATCTTTTATCTAAGTGTATAAAATTTTAAGATAATAATTATATTTTAATTTATAATTAAACACAAAAGCAAACATATTATTGGAATGAAATATACACATTATAACAAGAAATACATTTAATGTCCATAAATATCTTTACACTAGTCCATGTGTAGATTATTGAATTTAAAATTTGGAAACACCTGTCCAAAAGTTGCAATCAAAGAAAACAAACAAACATGATAAGATATTAAATTAAACCAATTAAACACAAGTGACAAAGACAAATAAAAGGAATTATGACAAAACAAGTGTTATTATTATGAAGGCATCATCATTAAAATATAGAATTATAATTCGTTAGTTATCAACAGCAAGTTGGCAGTGGGCTTTAATGGAAGTCCGGATAAGTCTGAGCTTCAAAGTAGAGCCTCTAACGGATAAGATTAAAGCACGACCCGAATTCATCGCCTGCCCTACTTTGACTCCGTCGGGCCCACCAATCTTCCTGACACGTGTCCATCGTCAACACTCAACGACCACGATCCCTCGCTGAAACATCGGACCACGGAGTTAGCGTGAACCGCGTGGTACTAGATCATGAATCCTCGCGCATATTATTTTAGTATGATTGGTTTTCGGTGTGCGTCGCCTTTTCAAGAAAGTGAGATTCAACAAGCTACCTAAATTTTGTCATCAAGTAGTGATAGTTAGAACTCTGATTCTCCGTTCTGATTGAGCCTTTGATCCAGAGAGAGAGAGAGAGAGAGAGAATGATGGTTATGGAGGAGAGCGAAACTCCGAGGAGCCCAGAGGCGAAGCTGGGGATGCAGGTGGAGGATTTATGGGATGTGCAGGAGCCACAATTGAGTCCGACTGACAAGCTGAATGCTTGTTTCGAGAGTATTCCTGTATCTGCTTTCCCTCCTGCTCCTTCATCGCAAGGTTGTTTGATTTCTGGTTCTTTCAATTATTGGTTTGGTTTAGTATAGTGTGTGATTTTGTTTGGGGATTGTTGAATTTATGACCTAATGTTTATTTTGAGCTATCGTGATTGGGTTTGTTGTGCTCATTGTTGAATTGATTGGTTATTCTGAAATTCACAACGTTGTACACAAGTTGATATGCTCAAAGGTGATGAAATAACAGGGTGGGAGAAATATTTTTAATACCGAAAGTATGAAATCTGAATGATGATTGATCGGAGGAAATCATTTGTATCATAGCTCGAAACATGATATCCAAATCAAGAGACCCCTATAAAGAATGCATGTTTTATGCAATTTGTAGAACCTATATGGTAGCTCCTTTTGTTGCCAATTGATGATTAGTACGTTGTATGGATGTCCTTTTGTAAGCTGAATGGTATATGTTCTGTAAATGCTTTCATACTTTTTTTGTTGTCCATGTAATTCATGATTGGGATGCGGGTTCCTTTCTTCAGGAATTTTTGTTCACTTGTAGTGAGCGAAAGCCTGCAGTTATGTTGGATTTGGGAGGGTTGGGGGTTGCAGATCTTGCTTTTACACCTTGTTTGTGTACGTGGTGATGGAATAATGAATTTTTGGACCAGATTAATTTTATGAACTTTTTTTCCCTCCTTCTTTGACACTTCTTCTGTGTAGTTACTGAGATAAAGTCAGACACGAGCGTAGCAGAAGCTGTGAAGTTACTCGCTCGTCACAAAATCCTTAGTGCTCCCGTGGTAGATGTAAATGCTCCGGAGGATGCCAGTTGGATTGACCGATACATCGGCATTGTGGAGTTTGCTGGCATTGCTGTGTGGATATTACATCAGGTACATTCATTTATAATGCTTGAACCTGGATTGCTTTAATATTTCGTCTGGTGATTACATCGCATTTCATTTTCTTCTGATATGTTCATAAAGTTAAAAGAGTAATGGAAACATAAAACATGGTACTTTCATAGAATTACTCCTTATTTGGGCATTGAATGTATTAAATATTTTTCTAGCATGTTAACATGTGATCAAAATTATTGCAGTCTGAAAAGATGGAAAATGAGCCTCCCTTTGAGTCGGCCTTGAATGCGTTGGAGAATGATCTCGGTGGCCCTGCTGTTGCAGCAGCAGCCAGTGGGATGTCTTCTCCACGATTCAAAAGTATGCACCCTGACTCTCCAACCACCACATGTGGTAAATTTTTCGAGGCACTCACATCTTCTGATTTATACAAGAATACAAAGGTTATTTCTTTTCCTGTTCTATTTATTTACTACATACTGCAATCTTCAATCCACTGTTTACCAATAGTTAGTTTCTCCTTTCAGACTCTAAGCCTTTCTTCCTGATGTGTGCACTTTTTGAATAAACAGGTTGGCGATATATCAGGATCTTTCCGCTGGGCTCCGTTTCTTGCATTGCAGAAATCGAACTCTTTCTTGACAATGCTCCTACTGCTGTCAAAATATAGAATGAAGAGTATACCCGTGGTTGATTTAGGGGAGGTAAAGATTGACAACATAATCACTCAAAGCGCTGTTATTCACATGCTACAAGAATGTGCTGGTCTTCATTGGTTTGAAAGCTGGGGTTCGAAGAAGTTATCTGAGCTGGGACTTCCCTTGATGAAATCCAACCGCATAATAAAGGTGAAGGGCAGTAGTCTACTTAACATGTGTGTGCCATATTATCGTGACAGCGACACAGTATACAAGTGAAAGTATAGATTATATGAGATCTGGAACTAGATAAAGTGATTACTCCAATTCCCGTACAGCTCTATTATGATAGTATAAGCGGTGTCATGGTCAATCTGAACATATACTAAATATAAGCTATGAGAATATATACAACATGACATTTATTTTCACTCATAGTTTCATATTAGTCACTCAGTATATGTTTTTTGTATGTTAATTGAAGAGTTGATATAGTTCATCTTGCGTTTGATTTTGGAAACTAAAACTTTACAATTAGATTTTTGAGGTATGTTGTTCTTTTGCTTATTCACCACGATGCACAGCTCAAATTGCTTTCAATTGCAAATGCAACTCCTGATTGACTTTTGGTATGTCAATGCTTGTTTGGTGTGTGCAGGTATACGAGGATGATCCGGTGCTGCATTCATTCAAACTAATGAGACAAAACGGAGTTGGAGGTGTGCCTGTCGTTGCTAGTGATGGCAGTAAGGCAGTTGGTAATATAAGTATTAGAGACATACAATTCCTTCTCATTGCACCAGAAATCTACAAGGATTACAGGTTCAAATAATCTCCTTCCCAACCTTTGGTTCAAACATTTTTTTTAGTCGTAAAGTCAGTTACCAGGACAAGTCTCGTATGAGATCATTTAACTACTTTGGTTCTGCAAGAAAGTCGCATAAATTTTGGATCTACTGTGAACCAAGAACCGACATGTGTCGATTCACAACTGATCTTGTGTTCGCAACACGAGTTGATCTTCTTCATTTGTAATATTAAATGCAGATCCATCACTGCCAAACATTTCCTTACAGCAGTTAGAAGCTACTTAGAGCAGCATCACAAAGAGTCTCCGTTGCTGAGCGGAATGGTGACATGTCGGACAGACGAGACCCTCAAACAAGTTATATCGAAGCTAGATAGCATGAAGATCCATCGCATTTACGTGGTGGATGAGACTGGAAACCTTCAAGGAGTCATAACTCTACGAGACATAATCTCCAAACTGGTGCACGAGCCGCGGGGATATTTCGGAGATTTCTTCGACGGGGTCCTGCCACTGCCCTCGGACAGCAGGGTCTAACACCTCTGTAGAGGATTGCTGCTGTTTCAGTGAATAATTGGAGCTGGATTGAGCTTTTCTCAATTGTCTAAACTGCGAATTTTCTTGTAATCATAGCCTTGTTTTACTCTTTTGTTCATTAGCAAGATCAAATTTTGTTGATCGACTGTTTTTGTGTTATAATAATCTATTATGTGTAACATACTTCAACAAACCTAAGTTGTTGTTTAGGGCCGTACTAGGTAATGTTGAGAGAGAATCTGTGTGATAAATAAATGATTTTTTTTTTCGTGGAAACCAATATCAGAATAAAAAAACCATGCATTCTTCTGCATTCATAAACCATGGGCAGAGTGGTTAATTTGTGTGACGTAATTTGCTTAAAAAATGGGGGAATTTTTTTTAACAGGATTTGGACGTCTGGATTTTTGGTAGAGATATATTTAAAGGTAGAAATAACAAGATTGGATGTTTTATGATAGACAAAGACTTGTGTGTCTCAAGTAAGCCCACATGAGATGGACAGAAAGTAATAACTTTTATAAAGAAAAGTGATAATAAATTTATGAAAAGTGATTATATTCTTTCATGAACAATTTATAGCATAAATAAAAAGTGATAATATTTTATAGCAAAAGTGATAATGATTTATAGCGAAAGTGATAACTATTTTAAAAGTGAAAAATAGTTTACGGTTGTATGACCTATACTTTATTATGATATAACAATGTGCAGAGGTAAAAAATAAATAAATAAATACTTCCATCAGTGCAAATTTTGGAGTTATTATTTTTTATGTATCGGATAATTATATTTATAATAAGTAGTGGATTATATATAAATCCTTCTACTAAAAATATAAATTAAATGAGGACTTTTGAATTACACGTGTAAAATAATAAAATAAGACGGTTTGCACTTGGCCGAAGGGGATAGTACGTAATTGGAGAGGAGGCAACGAGTATATGAACGATTTATTGGCAAAATGTGTATGTAATCATCCCACAAAATGATTCTAAGGAGGACAATTTCCTATTTTGAAAAAATTATATGAAATCATCCACAAAATAATTCCAAGAATTATTTACAGAATAATCTTATAAATGAATAGCACTTTTTTCCTGAATAGATTACAAATTTTTTTTTTTTTTTATAAGAAATAGACTTCCTCTTCCATAAAAAGTACTCCATAGTAGTAGTATTTACACGATCTAATTTAAGCCCTAGCTTTTAAAATTTTAAGAGAGATCGTCTCGCTGGAATATTGTCTCTACACAGTAGACACCAATATTGCCGCTTCATCAGTGTTGATAAAAATATGTAAACAATGTAGAAATTTTTAATAGCATTAACCCTCATAAATTCTACGAGCTAGAAGTTGATTTTTTTTATGACAAAGAGTTGGATTTGCCTTCGAATTATTGCTTTTGAGATTAAATAAAAAGTATTTTAACTTTTACAAATCTTTAATTTTTTTTTTTACAAATAAACCCTTTATTTTTATATAATAGAATAATAATTATATCTCTCTTTCATAATTATTTTGAAGCATTTTACAAATTAATTTCAAATAATCCAATTTCTAAAAATTTCAAATTTTATATTAAAACGAATCTCTTCTTAGGAACTTTTCCGATTTATTATTAGATTATAAATAAATTTGTTAACAATTAATATGCTTTTCTTTTTAATCACAAGTTCATTGGAGTTTTTTAAAAAAAAAAAAAATCTTGTGACCTACCTATTTTGACACAAAATGATTAGTCTATTTGATGTTAGATTTAAAATCTGAAACCATAAATGAAAATCTTATAAGAAAAAGTTTGTTCTAACATCAAGTTTGTAAAATTTTAAGAAGAGGTTTGTTCTAACATCAAGTTTGTAAAATTTTAACAATTAAATTGGTTGGACATAAATTCTTAAATTATCTAGTCGTGAAATTTCCCAACGAAATTATGGTACAAATAATATACTAACATCAGATTTAAAATCTGAAATGATAGATGATAAGCCCGTGAGAATGAGGCTTTGTTTGTTATTGATTTTTTCATACAAGTTTAAGGTTATCTAATTCATAATCCCTTGTTTTAGTTTGAGTTTAGTAAAACCGAATTATATAAGCACATCTCTTACATATATCACATTCTATTTATCTCACACAATTATCCCTACTCTTATACATTAATTTGATATAAAATTAAAATCTACCATACTTAAAATTCCAAATCTACCATACTTAAGATTCCAAAACAAACTTAGATTTAGATTTACTAAATCCAACTAATTCTAAATTCATATTCTATCATTTATACTTGCACTCAAACAAACATCGTAATTCAATATAAAGTTTGAAAATTTTTCAAGGTTGGATTGCTCGCAAGTTGACTTATAATGTTAATAGTTTTTCAGAACATGGATGATCCATTTACCATAGATAAAAAGCATAAATGTTCCATTGTATAAAGATTAAGGGTGTGTTCATACCAAAAAAAAAAAAATACTTTTTAAGGTTTATTTGATCCCGAGACAATAGATCTAGGTCATAACGGACCCTTCGCCCAATTTTTTAATAGCATAATCCCTAATAAAACCTAGGAGCTAGAATTTAAATAGAATCAAGTACAAAAAACCATTGCCATAATCAAATCTAAAGAGGCATATCGGAATTATAGATATATAAGAGGGATACCCCCTTCTCAAACCCAACCACGGCAAAATGATTCTAAACATAGGGCAAAAGATGAGGTGATTGATCCAAACTCGATAAAAGACAGCAAGATATTTTTCAACAAAATTCCCTCCCAAGTAGTGACCCACCATTCTAATCACTGGCTAATCCTTGCTCTACATTTCAGATGAACCTTGGAATAGGCCGAAGGAAGCAGGTGAGGTGATGGTAACAACCTCTCCTACAACTCAGGAGAGTTTAAATCGAAAAGGCACCGGCTATTAGCACTAATTCAAATGTTTATTCACTATGTACAGCTAAAAGAAAGAGACCATTTTAGTCATGGTAGTGTATGCGACACTTTATGAAATTTCCAAACATGTTTTAGTACTATTCGACGCCAAATGATTGATAATATACGTGTTCGCCGCAAACCCTTGGATGAGATTTCCAAATGTTTTACTAGTATTGTTCAACAACTAATTGTAATCGGACACTGACAAAATGTGACTTGGACTTTTTCGAGGGCAGAATAATATAGACATTAAGAGGCAAGAGCAATTAAAATCTTGGAAGAGTCCTAAAGTTCAAGGATATGAAAACTGAACACAATAGGAAACCAAACATAAACATTAATGAGTATGTAGCCTAGCTTTGAACAAAAAAGGAAGAGAACATGCCCCAAATGTCATCAAGTCTGACTCTAATATAAGTACACCACATATTCAGTTCCACGCAGATGATGATCATAAGTTAAATGTACAAATTATTACAGTAAGTATACCTCCATGAAGACAAGACAGCAAAGCAAGAATACCTGAAACCTTTATGTACTTTTTCTTCTCATATGGTGCAGGATAAGGGGTGTCCCTTCAAAAAGATCCAATAAATAATTCTCTAAATCCTCTGGAGTGTATTTTATATATCTCCCTGCATGCCTCCCACTTTCCAGGTGACTCCCAAACCTTCCCATAAACGACCGATATGCTGGGATCACCTTTTCCGATATGGATATTCGGAGTTCTTCACGAAGCTGACCATCCGGGACTTTCCAAGCTGTTTGAATCCTATAGATTTCTTCGAAACAAGCATTGAAATTCTTGAACCTCTCCTTCAAAGCTACCTTTGATGCATTACTTGAGCTCCCACCAATCCCTTCATCCTTCAAACACGACAGCACCTTACTCCATGATGATCTAAGGTACTGCGTTGCGTATTGTCGGATCAACCCACGCCGCTTCTTGATCCAGTTATCACCTAAAAGGTTCCTCAGCTCTGAATCCTTCACCTTCTGCACAATGTAGAGTATGTTGTTCATCAAGAATATATACTGCATTGCGGGGTCCTCATACACTTTTGACTTCTCCTCCAAATTCGACTCCAAAGAAATAATCAAAGCCAACAGTCTCTTAGCAATGGCTGACATGCTTTCCAACTCTGAATTATCAGAATTCTGCCGATCTGATCGGGTAGACTCAGCCTCCACATGTTCCAAAAGTGAATTGAGAGTTTCGTTGTAATCCACAAGCAACTTGGTGTAGTTCATCACATATCGAGCAAGAGGATGAATCTCAGCATTTTGTATAGGCTTTCTAGAAGCTTCTCCCTGAACTGCACTCTCAAACTCCACAAAAGTCCCAATAGCAGCTTCACCCAACCCATCCAACACTCCTTTGGCCTCATCACAAACCATATCACCTGCGTCTTCATCCATAAACAGTGCCTGTAGATCAGGCAAAACCTGAACTAACGCATCATACATATCAAGAATCCTAAACAACTTCTCGACGGACCTCTTCCCGATTGCCACAGCCTCCCCAAAATTCAACAACTGCATCACACAACCTTTTGATGTCTCGAGGAAGCAAACTTCCTTGATCAAATCAGACCCAGCAAAAATCTGCTCGCACAAGTGTTTCTCGCTCGACAGAAGACCTCGAACAACTACTTTAACAGCTTGAATCCATTTCTTCATCTTATCATCCAATGAACGCCACTCAATCCTCTGCACCTCCTCAATGCTCAGTTTTTCAACCCCAAGAATCGCCAAACATTCATCTAGAACGTCACGCCGGACACTACAATAGACCTGGCAACATTCCTTCTCATACCCAGATCGGATCATCCTATCGGCAATCTCTCGCAGATCAATCACGGCATCCGGGTGGATCAATTCAAGCGACATGTCGTCTCCTCCAAAGCTCACACCCCTACCATGGCTGTGGTGACTGTAACGCCCACTGCTTACATCTTCGAGACTCTCACTCGCTTCATCGTTAAAAAACTCAGTCGCAGCAATGGCAATAGCAGTGGCTGAGGAAGACAGTGAAGAGCGGTGGAGGCGGTCGGGGTCAAGGGGGACAGTATTTCGGATCAGCAGATGACGAAACTCATCCTCCAAACGAGTCATAGCGAGTTGCAGCGCGTTCTCCGCACGGTCCGTGACTTCATCACCGGCATCAACGGAACCAAGGTTCAATTCCTCGGTCAACTGTATCATCTCATCAACCGCCGCGAAGTAATCATCAGAGAAAGAAGACAAATCAGCGTCATTCAAAATGATCCGCTCAGCGGCGTCCAGTCGAGAAACAGTCGACGACGATTCACCCGCCGCCGTCGGAGTCTCTTCTGAGGAAACGAAAGAAGAAAGAGTAGAGAGACGGTTATCGAAGGCGGAGAAAATCAACAGCATATCGTCGGTGTCGGAAGTGTTGCCGCCCAGGGACTGCACGATCCGCTGTGCGGTGGCCAGAACCTTATCCTCGCCCTCAATCGCCGCCGCCATCTTCTTCAATCCCGAGTTCTCCTCCGTGAACCTGTATGTATAAATGAATTGACTGACGAATTAGGGTTCCAAAATTGGGGAAATGGGAAGCTTAATTTGTACTCCAGAAAATAAATTGGAAAGCTCAAACGTTGGGGGCGTCCATTTCTCTACTTGGCTTGTTTGGTTGATTGATTGATTGACTGCTTGATTGTGGATATACAGAAAATTGGAATTGGAATTGATTTGGGGATAAGGAAGGAAAACCCTGACACGGTGTCGGAGCGTTTGGTTTGGGGGTGTAATCAATTCCAATGGTGGTTAGGCCGCCCTTGATTTGATTAATTAGGAAATGGGGATTCTTTGTAATTAATTACCGATCTTAATACCAATATTTGCCAAAAATAAAATTTTTAAGTATCTAAAGAAGTTTTTATAAATGTAACTAGACTGGATGCACAATGTATATAAACTATCTTGTGAGAATTTATAATCTTAACTTTTGAAAAAAAAAAATCTTAATTAAACAATAATACATTTTATATTGGGTTAATTGCGTAAAAAACCACGAACTTTCAACGAATTGCAAATTAATCCTGACTTTTATAAAATTGCAAAAAAACCACGACCTTTCATATTTGTGTAATTCGCACCCATCGGGCAGCTGAAGCCGCCCGACTGCTGACGTGGCGTTGACCTTGCCACGTCAGCTTTTAGTTGATTGCAAAAAAAACCACAACCTTTACTTAAATTGCAATTTAATCCCAACCTTTGAAATTTTGGCAAAAAAGACCATAAATTTTTTATTTTATTTTTAAATTGCATCTTCTAATAAAAAATTATACATTATTTTATTTTTAAATTTAAATTCATAACTAAAGATTATGTATTAAATATTATTTTTATTTTGTATTTTCATATTAAATGTTGTATTAAATATTGTTTTTATTTTGTATTTTCATATTAAATGTTATATTAAATATTTATTTTTTAAAAAACTTTTAAAATTTTTATTTATTAATTTTTTACTACTCCATAAATTTCAAATGTATAAGTCTTTTATTTAATACAAAGTATTTTTATTATTTAAGTATGAGATTGCTTTGTATAAATTAAATCTTAACGAATATTTTTTCTCACTATAAAATTTGAGTTTATAAATTAATTTTAAATCATTTATTTTAATAAATTATAAAATTCCTTAAACATTTCATAGGTATATTTGTCATTCTTTTATATATAATGTGAAATTACGAAAAGATATTGAGACATGGCGAATACTTTGATTTTTTAAATTATAATAATTTTATAATGTATAAAAATATTTTAAAAATTAAAAGAATTTAAATATTTAGAGATTGTATAATTTTTTTACTACTTAATAGATATAATTAATTTTATTCACATAATTTAAGTAATAAACATTTATTCATATAATAATTTTATTATTTTATTTAATAATATTTTAGAGTTTAAATTAAAAAATAAAATAATGTATAATTTTTTATTAGAAGATGCAATTTAAAAATAAAATAAAAAATTTATGGTCTTTTTTGCCAAAATTTCAAAGGTTGGGATTAAATTACAATTTAAGTAAAGGCTGGGGTTTTTTTTTGCAATCAACTAAAAGCTGACGTGGCAAGGTCAACGCCACGTCAGCGGTCGGGCAGCTTCAGCTGCCCGATGGGTGCGAATTGCACAAATATGAAAGGTCGTGGTTTTTTTTGCAATTTTATAAAAGTCAGGATTAATTTGCAATTCGTTGAAAATTCGTGGTTTTTTACGCAATTAACCCTTTAATTTATCATTTCATTAAAAAATAATGTCCCAATCAATCAATTAAAATGAATAATATTATCATTTCATTCTAATTGAAAAATATTGTTTGGTACTTCAACCCGAACGTAAATGAAAATTTAATTATAAAAATATTTATATCTTAGTGTTTTTTACCTCCATCCTTTGCCTCCTGCTCGTTTTTCAGTTTCTCAATTTTAAGATAAGTGCTGTGTTTCGTGTTTTCTTTGATCTCACACCAACCAAATCCTTGTTCTTCGCACCCGCAGGTCACTTCTCCTCTTCCATACGCTCTTGTCCCAATTTTGTATGGTGTCTGCTTGTGCTTGAGTGGCTGGATAAACTGAAAATTGTTTCTTTTAATTTCTGCCAACAGCAATTAAACTTCTCTATCTGATTAATGAATTTGTTTATGTATTTGATTGTGATCCCAATACGTCTTAATTTCAGCTGTTTTTCGTCTGCAATTTTATTCATTTTTTGAGCCGGCTGTGGCTGTTCTACCTACCTTTGTTGCTTCATTTTGTGTAAATTGCTCATGCCTTCCATTGCCATTTCTTATAGACTCGCAACTCCGTGCAGTTATGTGGTCTCAAATTTCATCCCAGTAGCCCCTTTTTCTTCTGCACATGCCTTGTTTTACTGTCTCTGTAATAAGTTTTCCTCTCGAAAATTGCTGACCCCCCCTCCTCCTTGTCACACGGCTTCTCTTTCCATGTCACTTACGCCTTTTCACTTCATCTCTACTCTGTTCATCTATTTGTACAGGTTTCTCCCCTCACACCTGCTGGTTAAATTGTCTTCCAAGCTTGATTTTTTTACTTCTTAATTTGTTGATTTTACTTCTTCGTTGCTGATTCTTTAAATATCAAACCACCAATGAAAACAGTTTACAGGTCGTGCACAAAGCTAAGTAGATAAATATTGTCTGGTCATTATACCTCCAATATTTTTCCCCTTTGATAGAATCTCTTCTTATTGTTCTCTGTTGTTTCAACTTAATAATTTCCTTTCATAGAATTTGTTTTTATTATTCTCTGTTATTTCAACTTAGCAATTATTTCTCAATAATTTACTTTATTGACGAAATTTGATGTTTCTATGAATATGCTCATCCAATTTACATTTTTTAATCAAACAGGGTATTACAAATTTACTGGTGATGATGATTTTATCAGTAATTGAACATGATTTTACAAATCTTCAATGTTCCAATTTTCAAATGTTGTTGGAGTGATCTCGGATGCGACAGTAACAGTAATCAAATGTTTATGCTTATTAGTTTTGAAACAAACAATTGATTCTTTTTGCATGAATCAAGTTTCCTTTTAGTAATAACCCTGTGTTTTAATTGAAATTAATTGTTATATGATTAATATTACCATTGTTTTCTTCCTCCTGTGCGGGAACTAATGGTAGTAAAGCATTTGAGGACCCTGTTATATTCCATGAATAGTATTGTGTCTAATATTGTCAATAATTGAGATACTTATTTGATGTTTGAACCTTCTCTCTTTCTCTCTTGCTCTCTCTCTCTCTCTCTCTCTCTGTCTCTCTCTTTTTTCCTCTCTGGTTGTTCCTGTTTCAGTTGGTAGGTTATTATATTACTACTTTATAAGGTGCTCATGTTTAATAAATCAGTTGTAGTCTACATAGAAACTTACTTATCATGGCATGATTATACGAGGCAGATGTTACATTCTCAATTGGAATCTTAAAATTATGTTTTTGGGCAGTGTTAATTCTTTTTACATTATCCACTTCTCCTAGAAAGCTAGGATGGTCACATCTTTCAACTTTTATAGAGAATAAATTTCCAACCCGTGTTACCAGAAACTTTCCAACGCCTTTTAATCTGATAATCAACTGGATACATTAGTATTGTGTGTGACTGCTGTCACAGTTTGTTTTTTATTGCTGTATAGTGTTAAGCTGCATTTTTCTACATCATTTAGGTCTGTTTTGTTGTTACCATGCTCCTACTATCATAACTACAGAGCTTGAAGAGATTCTTATTTCTTAGTTATTCCCCTTTTATCATTTTCTATGGTGCTTTTATTTTTCAAAACATATTTACTTACTCTCTCTTGCCTTTTACCAGTTGAGTGAAGCAAGTTTAAATTTATATCTTTAGTTTTTTGATATGCGAGGTGTGTATACTCTAAAATAATAAAGATAAATAATTGTAGGTGGAAAGTGTAGCTATTGCTGGCATTAAAATTTTTTAATCAATATTTAGCTATTTGAAAATATAATAATGCAAATTTCGCTCTTCCTGACAGTGAGGAAGAAGGAATAAAAAAAGACAGTTCAAAGCATTGGAGTGGCTATATTCAAATTCTTGATCGAAAGGTAAGATAATCTTATCCATTGATGAAAAGTATGACATTTTGATGACAAATTGAGAACACTATGCTCTTCTTTATAAGCGTCAGTCACTTTGGTGATTTTTTTGGGTTTTTTGGAGTGCTGTTGTCTCCTATCCTTATCTGATCTCACCCCCATTCTTTCCGGCTCCCTAATTAACTCTGTCTTAAGTACATGCTTAACTTTCTGAGGGAAGTCATTATAGTCTTGTTACTCATTTAGATTATTGTCATTCAGTTAGGGTTTTTAGTTTGCAAATAATTTGGGCTCTTTAGAATCGTCGTCATATTTCCTATTTTATTTGCTTTAATTGGTGGCATTCTTACTATATATGATTCTTTTTTGTGTGTTACTTTGCGTTAACATTCATTGAGAAAGAGAAAATAAGGTATTAATCAACCTAAATATGATGGGATTTGTATATGTGGAGTTGTTGATCTCATTATAATTATTATAATTTTTGTATATTGAGTTGTTCATATCAGATTCAAGATTTATATCTAATGAGCTTCTGATATCAGTATAGTTGATTGGATTTGTACATGCTGGGTTGCTGTTACACAAGAACAAGAATTGCAGCTACAAATATTGGCTCTTTGCAACTCTTTGAATTGTACACATGAAAACTTTAAGGCTAGCATGACCTAACTCGCACAAGTACATATTCTATAATCATAAGTATGTTTTTAATAATTTATTAAAAAAAAAAATTTTCAAAAAAAAACATAAAAATTAATTTATTAAAAATTTGAATAACATCATACACAAATCCGTCAACTTAAGATATACTGTTACTTCAATGTATATACCATGGATATTAAGATAAAATAATAATATGGGTATACACCTCACAAATTGAGGTGCTCCTGCCTAGTACCACCATTAACTATTAAGAGTGTTCCTCTCAAAACAGCAAACCAAAGTGGGGTATCTTTCATTGAGGAGGAGGATATGGGAGATGGAAATCACAGTATGTGGGGTCATTTGCCGCTTTTGGTGAGAGCTAGCTCCAAAGAATCGGTGGAGTACATTCTACAAGCACTTTGGCGCACCCGCCGCACCGGCGTCGACGCCGCTGACCGGAAAATCTTCTGTGATATACTTCAACTACCCAACGATTCTGATCTCGACCCTGTAAGTAAAATTTTCTCTACTGCCCCCTATCCCTTATAAGTAAATTCACAGTATTTTTTTTTGTTATTTTAGCTCGATATTCCGGTGTCTTTGGGGTTTTTATTTCATGATAAGCTGAAAATGAATGGAAGGAATAAGTAAACCGTTCCCCCTTGGTGGTGAAAAGTTTGGAAATAATTTCTGACTGATATTGTCATTGAGAGGCCAATTTATACCTATATGAATTATAGTTTATGAGATTGAATGTGAAGAAAACCTAAAAGTTCATGATATTTTATTGCTTTTTTTCTTTTTTTTGTACTTGAATTGAGGTGACATGAAGAGGAAAAATGCATTAGATTTTTTAGCAAAGCGATTTTTGTAACAGTATTGTTCTTTGCAGAGAGGAATTAGAGATGATAAAGATAATAAGAAATTTGGTTTATTATGAGATTTAAATGGAAAAAAAGAGTACAGTAGTATTGCAAATGTTGTCGAATGAGGGAGAAAGGTGAGGATAGAGATAATTCCTGTGTTAGAGGTGTGCAAAATATTAATTTGTTGGTATGCCTATTTATAATTCTACGAAAGATGGTCCATTTCAGCTTAGTAGTTAACATCGTCAGAAGTTGTTGCAAATTATGGCCTCATAGTGATCCTAACTTATCAAAGCTATATTAGAATTCTCAAGCTGCAACTTGTTAACTGCTTCATTATATCTTGGTAGAGCTGTACCTCGTGCTCTGTCATACGAAGGTATTCTCGAATGTGCTGCATGATAGAGCACTTTGAAGCCTCATCTATCTGATTATATTGTTGTTGATGAATGTTATTCATTGGAAGAGCTTGCTTATAAAAATTCTAACCTTCTAGTTGCTAGCTTAGAAGATAGCATCCTTTTTGGGAGGTCCAATCTCCAAGATCGAATAACTCTCTAATTGCATAAGAAAACTATCTGAATTCTAAAATATATGACTCCATTGAAGGTTGTGAAACAGTAGGAAAGAGCTGGGCCCTAGCGATGAGCCTGGTTGGTTGGTACCCAGGCGGCCAATACAGGATAAATACAAAATTTGCAGCTCAGAACTGGGCAGGGACTGTTCCAAGCTTTCCACTGTAGGTTGGGATTCTTGTTCCAAAATTAGGAAAGCAAAGATTCACAGATGTTGTCATTGCTGATAAACGTTTGAAGAGTTTTGGTTAGAATAATTCCAAGCGATACTTGCCCTAGCTTCTTAGGTGGTGATGCTGTCTTTTGCTAGAACACCAGAACAAGCTTCTCAATGTTTTTGCAAGTGTTGTTGTTGCTGATAAATGTTGGCCATGATGGCTTCTTAATGAAATTCTTCTAAATGGGATATTACCTTTTGGGACCTCCATCCAACCTTCAGGATTAGATAGTTCTTTTTTTGGATACAAAGAGTATCTAAGTTGTCAATGAATCTTCCATTATTTATTGTTGTGAAAGGCACCAGGGGTAACTGGGCAGATCCTGGTGGGTTTAGGTGCAAAAAAATAAAATAATAATAAAGAAAATTAAGGTGGCATCCTAGCACCTGGCTGATGGTGCCACATTTGAGTGGAATTCTAATTCCAGAATAAGGAATTAGAAAAGGTTTCTCAAAATTTTGTAACTTCTATTTGCACTGGCTAGGTTAGGAGACAGACACTTACTTTCGGGAGTTCCAACCTTAAATAGTTCTCCGATTGGATTGAAAGAGTATCTACTATATTGTCAAAATATCCAGCACTGACTGTTGTAATATGCTCCAGTTGCGACCAGGTATGTTAGGTCGTGCCAATTCAGTGAAAGAATTTGTAGTTACCCAGCGCTATGCTGCTACATTTGGTTGGAATTCTTAACAAAATAATGAACATTATAAAAGGTTTCTTGAAATTTGGCAATGGAGTCCTGAAGTGATCACATATCAATCTACAATAATTACACATGATTACAAAAATAAGTCCATGATATTTCATAAAAGGATTTTTTCAGATAACTTTATCAATCTGTTATGGTACGGGAATCGAAAAAATCCCCAATCACAAATCCAATTAAAAAATACATCTGATAGATTTAGTTATGTCTTCGAAGGATTGATGTTGAATCCACCTGTTAAACTTATCTTGCCAAATTGTTACTCCCTCTATCCCGTACTCATATGCACACTTGTTTTTTACGGAAATAAGAAAGGTGATTTTTTTTGACTGATTGATTTTTTTGGTAGTTTGGTATGTTTAGATAAATAAAATATAAATTACTGTAAAGTAAGTTATGTGTGTTAGGAAGGGATCCCAAATTTGATATTAAAGTTTATGATGAGGTTATGATTTTGGGTGACATTTCTAATGTGGTGTAAACATAGGTATGAGACGGACGGGAAAGAAAAATGTGAACATAAGTATGGGACCGGGGGGGGGGGGGGGGATAACAATAGACTCCATCCCAACACTGCAACATATATTCCTTCAGTGGTAAATATCCTCACCCCAGTTTTTACTGTTCTAGGCTCATGCACACCCTATCACAATTCACAATGGGGGTCTCAGTGTTCTATATAAAATGGAAGGTTCCACTTGAGCTTCTTTTCCTAATAAAAGCAATAAAATTTTTGTTGTTCATGCTTACGAGTGACACGTACCACCCACCTGGTTCATTGCATACAAGCATCCTACTGCAGAAGTAGCACCCTCAACTCTACCCTATGCAGAACCCTTCGTGCATATTGCTCTCAGCTACCTAGTGCTTGCTGGTGATGTGTTGTTAGGCATAGAAGCTAGGGAGCCATAATTTAATCCAAAATCATCGTTGAAGGTAAAGGGACGACCCGCAGTTATATTCATTCCACACTTCCGTGTGGAACTGATGTAGGATATCGTAACACGTCTATATATTAGTCTAATTATTTTATGTGAACCATTTTTTTTTGTCTGCTGTGGTGATTTCTCTTCAGCTAGTCCTTAATATTGTATACATGCTGTCATGTGGATTAAATGCTGAGATGCTTCATAATATGTTTCTGCAGCTGTTGGTGTGCTTACGAGTGTTGATTCGAAGGTGTATTTATGATATGGTAAATAAAGATGAGATTCAGAACTTGTTCCCCGATGAAGTTCTCCCTGAACTGCAAAGATTATTGACGCTTTTACTTCAAAAGTTCCAAAAGGAGTGGCGAGAGGATTTATCAAAAGATCAGGTAAGAGATCTACATTCATGGTATAGGGAAAGTACACTGCAAATTATTCCAACAACAAACCCTAACTCAATCTTTTAACTTGTTTCCTACTGTTGTTCTGTTTAGATCGTCTTGCCCCGTTTAAAGGCAATGACATGGAACATGGCAAATCAAAGCACCGAACAAACGGAGCCTGCTGCTGTTATTAACTTGAAGGTACCTTTTGACTCATCATGAGATGAAATTATTAATTTTTTCTTTTAATGTGTGAACTTCTGCTTTTGTACAGCTTCACAGTGATGCTCGACCAAACGCGGGCGAAATGGACGTCAAGTTCCAATTGGCAAAAGATACAATGGAAATGATGTTGAAATCCATGTATCATATAAGAGACCAGTTGTCTGAACCTGTAAATCTGTCTTGTCTGCCTTTTGATTGAAGATCTCTTTATTTGTTTATATTTATAGCTGGTTTGTTAGTCTAATCTTCTGATTTCGCCATCAGGGTGAAACACAGGAGACGTTGCAACTTCAGAATTCAAATGTGGTTTAATCCATTTAACAAAGGACTGCATCACAAATTTGGATTCTAGAGCTGCAGAGACTTTTCTTTTTGAAGGGAAATAACAACTTTTAATTGATGAGTTAATGGAGATATTTAATTCATAAAGCAATCATTAGCACAATTTATGAACCCATGAATACTTTTTAGTTGCCTGAATATCGCCGGTGAGCGGTGGTGTTTTTGTTGGCTGAAAATTTCTAGTGAATTTCCAACTTGTCCCATAAAACTCACACATTATATTTTTATCTAACATTACCTTCTTGACTTAAAAATAAAATAAAATAATAATAATATTTTTATTCAATAACTTCAAATCTAACAAACATAACATATTTTTTACAAAAAAATTATTACTTAAAAATAAGATTTGTGTAATATCATTTCACGTGAGATTTTTTTTTTTCAAAATACTTATCACTTTTAGTTAAAATAATATTATTTTATATTTATACTTCGAATTGTTCACGAAATAATTTATTGCACTACGATTATTTTTCTTTATTACAAATATCATAATTTATTAATATGTTATCACTTTTATGTGTTTTACATAATTTTTCTTATAAGAAAGTTTTACGCAAGTCTTTGTCTGTCTAAAAACATTGGGCAAATCTTGTTTGAGACAATTTTATACTTTCATAATTAGTGATCACTTTCTCTATGATATACTTTTTTATTTATACTAAAAATTGTTTATGAAATAGTTCACTGCACTTAAGGACGGAGGTATATTGGGCGGGGCACTAGGCCCCCTCAAATTTTAAAAGTTAATATCATATATATAAGATATAATTTGGATGTCCACATGTAGCCCAGTGGTTTTGGACTTTTTGTGATAAACTTACCTTCAAGATGACTTGAGGTCGAATCCTAGCGGGCCAGATTTTTAAAAAGTTCCCGGGATACGGTGTCCCCGGAGCACAAGAATCTCACTCTTTTAATTATTATTTTTTCCTCGTCTATTAGATTTTTAATTACTCCCTCCGTCCCGAGTATTTTTACCCGTTTGTACGGGCACGGAGATTAAGACGTTTTATTTTTTTAATATATAATGTAAGAAAAAGTAGGGATAAATTAGTAATTTAAAAAGAAAAAGTGAATAAAGTTGTTGGGAATGATGAATAAAGTGTAAAAAAGTAGTTAAAGTTGTTGGGATTGTAAAACGTAGGTAATAAAATATTATGTATTTTTGCCAAAAATGGAATGGGTAAAAATACGTGGGACACCCCAAAATGAAAAGTGGGTAAAAATACGTGGGACGGAGGGAGTATTATTTTTTTCTCTTTTCTCTTTTATTTCTTTATTTTATTTTCTTATTTTTTTCTCTTCTGTATCTTTATTTTTTTTCCTCTTCTATTTCTTTTATGTACAGTTATTTCTAGTATTTTTAAAGTATCGTTGTTTCTATTATATTAATAAGTTGTTCTGTAATATAGATCTCTCCTTTTAATTTTTTAACTGTCACTTATAGAGCTACAATATTTTATGCATGTATTTCTATAATAATAAATTTATTTTATACTTAAAATATACATTACTCTCTTCTTTTATAGATTTTTTTCAGAAAAAGAGAAAAAATAATAACATCAATTATTATAGATTTAAAACATATAAAATTATTTTAAGAAAATAATAACGTGACAAAATATTTTATTTTACGATGGCATTTTGGGCCCCCTGACTTTGAAACCTGGCTCCATTCCTGACTGCACCATTATTATTTTTTATTGATTAAGTATCATTTTTTATTGATGATCTTATTACCTTTTATCCGTGTCACATTACTTAAAACGATTTCATATCGTCAAAAACATCTAACTCTTATAAGCCAATAAAATTAGAAAATAATAATAATATTAATAATAATAATCTTACACAACATGCCACAATAAACTAAACGTGAATCTTACCACCGAGGGAGTATAATGTTCAATGGATTTTAACTCCACAATTATCAATTTTTTTTAAAAGAGAGATTGGTTAGGGTGGATGCTATATTTTTCCCTTTTTTCCAAAATAAGCGGGCCTAAGGATGGGCCAGGTTTAATCACCTTTTACACTACACAATTAAAAGTCCCTAATAGCCCAAAATAATTTGGCCCATTTAATACTTAGGTCAATATTCAATATTTTCTTGATTTCTATCATAATAACGACTACATTTGACCTTTTACATTACCATTAGGTTAAAATTCAAGAAACGGCATTTTCTTGATCTCAAATAGTAATATCTCCAAAATTAACTCTCAACTGTTTTTAACATCATCGTCGAAGTTCAGTGTCGACACTCCCTACTTCATGGCTTTTCAGAAAGAGAAAAGGGATCGAAGTGAGGTTTAAGGAGTGAATAGGGAAAAAGGGATTGTGTTATAGGGTTTTATCATGAGATTTCTTTTGGGTATAATGATCAATAATCACCGCTATTGTACAGAGTTTTGCTGAAAATTCATGGGAACATGAAGACATGAACGAGAGGCAGTTGAAAACAAGATTTCAAGTTGTTGAACTGCTTTTTTTTGTGTGGAAAATCAATCAGGTTAATTCACTGGGCTTATTTCTACTTTTGTTTTTTATTTATTTTTAATATGATTGTCAATAAACTTAGTCTCTGTATAACTTTGTTCCCATTTTGTGAATATTTAACATATATGACAAGCTTTTGAATGAGAGGGTTTCATGAGATAAATTTCGAATAGAATATTTCGTTCTTAAAGAATGAGTTGCAGATATGTTGTAAAGTATTAATCAGATTAATTTACTTAATTTTGAGATTCAAAGATATAAAACTTTGCGCCTAGTTGAACTTTTGTTTGAGAGAGTTTTCTTATGATTCTAAAAGATCTCATTGTTACATGGAGTTTTTTTTTTTTTTTCGTGTGTGTGTGTGTGTGTTGTCTCGTTAAATGATTTTAAAATATAATAATATAATACTTTCTGAATATTCTTAGTTGGATACTTCTCAATTCACTGAATTTCTGAATAACCTTTTTTTTTTTTTTTTTTTTTTGAGTAGTAGGCTAGTGATTCATTGTGGAATATTAATCATGCTATTTACAGAATGTGGGGAGTCAATCATTATAAACTGGCTCTTATTTGCACGTTTGTTTGAGTGAGTTTTATAATGATTATTACAAAAGAACTTGATCCATATTTTGTCTCATTTTATGAATTTTAAAGAAAATAAATTAAATTTCTAATATTCTGATTTGGATCACAATATTTGTTTTAGAATGGATATTTTTTAATTTGTAGAATTTCTGAAAATTTCTAAATCATTATATACTTGCTCTTATTTGAACTTTTGTTTGAATGAGTTTTATAATTATTATGAAAGAACTTAATCCATCTCTAGTCTCATTTTATGAATTTTAAAGAAACTAAAATAATTTTTTAAATATTCTGAGTTAGATCGCAGTATTTGTTTTAGAATGGATATATTTCTTAATTTACTGATATGTCTGAGCAATTTGTCTTTTATCTTACAAGATTCAATGGATGGCCACGCAGACTGCTGTATTGCTCTTTCGAGTTTCAATATATCTGGAAAATTTCAGAGGTAATTAAACTCAGTTGTAAGTTGATCTCTAGTTATGTGTTTTCCATATCATGTTCTTTATTGCTTATATATTAGTATTAGATTTGTGGAGCGGTAAAGTCATAATCTAGAAGCATATTAGGACATGGTAACCTTTTCCTGAGACTGATTAGTTTGTCTTAGGATGACATAATGAGATTTTGTGCATGATCTGAATTGTTCTTATATCTTTATTCGCCTATGATGCAAATTTCTATAAGAGCTTATAGTTTATAAGGTGGGCTAGCATACATGTATATGTATGTGTATGTGTGCATTTGCTACAAGCAAGTGGTTAACTCTAGTTAGTTTACCATTCACATTCTACATTTTTAGGAAGTAGCTCTCTTGTCGATCTTGGGACTATAAAAATATTTGAATAATTCTTAATATTTATGGCTATAGTACCAAAGAGATAACAAGGCTTTGGAATAACAATATTTATATTTATTGGGTGTTGATGAAGGATTTGTTATGGTTGAGGTGCATGAAGTCTTAATCTTGGTGGTTATGATTTGTGGGAACTTGTTATTTGTTAATGAAGGCAACATAGATTGATTTCTCCTAGATTGTGGTGTATGCAATGCAGATCAGTACATGGAAATTGGTGTATTCTTAATTAGGTTATATAATGAAAAGGATGAAACTATTGCAAATAGACTAGACTTGAATCAAAATAAGTGGATATGATTTGTGGGTAATTGTTAATGGAGGGAACATAGATTGATTTCTGGTGGATAGTAGCGTATTTATTGCCAAATAGTATATGGTAATTGTCAAAGTCTTAGGTTATTAAATGAAATGGATAAAACTAATGCAAATAGGCAACACCAACCAAAATAGGTAATGAAGTTGATGACAAACTTGGTTTATGGTTTTGACTTAAGCATAAAAGTTATGGGAGTTGTATTATGAAGACATTTGGATAAGTGATAATACTTTCTGTGAATGTCCATTAGTGTCTTATTTTGGAACTTCTGTATACATAAGTATTATAATGCCAGATATAGCTTGTTAAGTTTGTTTGTAGGAAGGGGCAAACAATTTAGTCAACTCCATACTTGGGATTAGTTGGATGACCAATGATCACTATTGGGTTAACTATTTCTTTGAGGTTACAAGTTTGTCATGGTCTAGTTAGGTATAGAAATGCATATTCTTTATAAACTATTGAATAAAAAATAGAAAGAAACTGAATAAGGAAGTTTCTATAGGAAGAAAATGCCAGTGGATTTACTAAATCTCGTAATAGGATTTCATGAGGTTCTAGTTTTAGTGTTCAAATTTGTCCTTTCCGTGCTTGGATTTAGTTGGATGACCAACTATCCTTATTATTTTCTTTGAGGTGACAAGTGTTGATGGTTTATTTTGGATGAAAGATCTTGTTTACTATGGGAAGAAAATGAGAGGTTGTGACTTTAGTTGAATAGACTGAAACTGAATGAGAGAGTTTCTAAGGGGAAAAAATGCGACTTTAATTGCTTCAATTCATCTTTGAGAATTTACAAGGTTCTACTTTTTGGCTTAACTACTAAACTCTTAATCATACTTCTTTCATTCAAATTTCTATCTTAGATCATACTATCATGATGTCTAATTTTTTAAATTCCCTTCATTTTCAACGTTATTGTTTCCTGAAAAAAGAAAAAAAATTCTCATTTTCTACCCAAATGTTTGAAATAAAAACTCCATGTACACAAATTTTAAGATTTTAATTGCTATAATTTCAATTTTAGAATTACGAACACTCATTTCACCATTTTTTAAAGTATTCTACTTCTCTTTAAATCTCAAATGTGTTTTCGTCATATTCTTTTCCAAGTTTTTCATTCTCATAACATGTTTTTCATGTAATAAAATTTGATTTCGCAATAAATTAAAATGATAAAATTTTTAATATACTAAAGGAGAGTTTAATTTTGATGAGATGTCGCTCCAGAATTAATCTCAATTATATTATTTTTTTATTATTCATAATTTTTAATAATTATTTTATGATTATATCTTAATTAATATATTTATTTGTTATAATTAGTAGGATATATATATTCATATATTATTTACTTAATATTCTTTATACTAATTATTATTTGATTAGGAGATAAAAGATATATCTTTAATATACTAAAACCTTTCCACCTATAAATAATACTTTTTATTAATTCATTTAATTGAACAAAAGCATTCTTCAAATTCTAAAGAAAGGTACCCTTTGCTTTTTTAATCTTATTTTTTTTAAATTTCTATTGATTAATGTCATGTTGTTCCTTTTATGTTTTTTAAATTTTCTTTTGATTATTTTTTGTTCTTTTTTTATTTTTATTTTTTTTAATTCTGTTTTTCTTTTTATTAGTATGTAAAATTAAATTTATCTTTTGTTATAATTTATTATTAATTTTTTTTCATGCTCAAATTTTTAATTTTTTAATTAATTTTGTTATGATTTCTTTTACTCATCATATTTCTTTAAATTGATTTACATTAATTTCAATTTTATGTTTCTTTTTAATAATTTCCTGTTATTTTTGTTAATTGTTTTCATTTTAATGTTTTTCAGTATGTAAATTAATTTTATTCTTCTTATTTCTTTAAATTAAAATATATCGTATTATTTTTTTTATAATTCTCCTTTGATTTTTTTTTTATTTCTACTCCCTCCGTCCTATAGAAGTTGACACACTTTCCTTTTTGGTTTGTCTCACTAAAGTTGACACATTTCCTTTTTAATGCATGTGACCTACACAAAAACAATTAATCTATTCTCATGGACCCCACATATCACCTCTAATACAACTACCCACTACACATTAAATATTATTTCTCTCACTTCATTTTAATTCACTTTACATTATATTATTATACTCATTAATCTCCGTGCCTAAAAAAAATTATACCGACTTCTCCGGGACGGAGGGAGTATTAATTAATGGTACCCTTTTTTTTAAATCTTATTTTTAAAATTTTTATTAATTAATATCATGTTATCTCTTTTATGTTTTTAATTTTTTTTTGATTATTTTTTGTTCCTTTTTAATTTTTTTGTTTTTGTTTTAATCTTTTTTATTTTACGAAAATTAAATTCATCTTTGTTATAATTTTTTATTATTTTTCATGGTCTAATTTGGAATTTTTTTAAATTAATTTTGTTATGATTTCTTTTACTCTTCTTATTTCTTCAAATTGATTTATATTAATTTAGATTTTATGATTTTTTTAATAATTACCCGTTATATTTTTTAATTGTTTTTTTAAATGTTTTTTGGTGTGTAAATTAAGTTTATTATTTTTATTTTTTTAAATTAAAATTTACAGTATTAACTTTTTATAATTCTCCTTTGCCAAACTTTTTTTTCTTTTTTAATTTCTATTAATTAGTTTCATTATTTTATTTTATTAAATAGAGTTTAATTTTGATGATGCATCATTTCCATAATTATTCTCAATTATATATTTTTTTATTCTTAATTTTTAATAATTATTTTATTAACATATATATTTATTTATTTTTGTTTTAATTCTGTTTTTCTATTAGTACCTAAAATTAAATTTATCTTTTGTTATAGTTTTTTATTAATTTTTTTCATGGTCAAATTTTTAATTTTTTTAATTAAAATTTTGTTATGATTACTTTCACTTTTCTTATTTCTTCAAATTAATTTATATTAATTTAAATTTTATGTTTCTATTAAATAATTTTCCGTTATATTTTATAATTGTTTTTATTTTAATGTTTTTTAGTTTGTAAATTAGGTTTATTCTTTTTATTTCTTTAAATTAAAATATACCGTATTAATTTTTTTTACAATTCTCCTTTGCTTTCTTTTTTTTTTCGTTTTTGAATTTCTATTAATTAATTTCATTTTTTTTGTAAAGATATATGTTAGTTTTAATATAATTTTTTCTTCGGTATATCAAATGTGAGTTTTATTTTGATACGATGTCGATTTTTTTTAATAATATTTATATTTCTTTCGATTTACACATCTTAATTTCAATATAATACTTTTTTGTTAGTAAATTATTTTTTTTAATATTATAATTTCATGCCCCGCGTAATACGCGGGATTTATACTAGTTAATTCCTTTCGTTTTCAATGTTCTTGTATCCTGCAAAAAGAAAAAAAATTGTCAAATTTTTCTTCCCATTGAAATAAAAACTCCATGTACACAAATTTCATGATTTTATTTTCTATTAATTTAAATTTGAGAATCACAAACACTCATTTCACCGTTTTCAAAAGTATTCTACTTCTCTTTAAATCTCAAATGTGTTTTCGTCATATTCTTTTTCAAGTTTTTCATTCTCGTAACAAGTTTTTATATAATAAAATTTGATTTCCCTAAAAACTGAAAAGGTTAAAACTAATGCAAATAGGCAACATCAACCAAAACAGGTTATGAAGTAAATGACAAACTTGGTTTATGGTTTGAACATAAGCATATAAATTATGGGAGTTGTATTACGTAGACATTTTGATAAGTGAAAACACTTACTGTGAATGTCTATTAGTGTCTTATGTTGGAACTTCTGTATACATTAGTGTTATAAATTCCAGATATTGCTTATCAAGTTTGTTTGTAGGAAGAGGCAAACATTTTAGTCAACTCCATACATGGGATTAGTTGGATGACAAATGATAACTGTCTGGTTATCAATCTCTTTGAACTTACAAGTCTGTGATGGTCTAGTTAGGTATTGAAGTGCAGTTTCCTTATAGACTACTGAGTAAGAAAAAGACAAAAACTGAATAAGGAAGTTTCTGTAAGAAGAAAATGCCTGTGGATTTACTATATTTTGTGATGGGATTTCATGAGGTTCTAGTTTTAGGGTTCAAAATTTTCCTCACCGTGGGACACGGTCCGTGTCTCCATGTGAACACAACCCTTCCCCTCCCTATTCTATTTAAACCTATGTATTGCTAGGGAGTTTAAATTGTAAAGGGGCACGGCAATTGGATCGTGTGGTTCAACGTGATTCGTTAGGAATTCAGATAAACGATAACAGCGGAAGCAAATATAAACGTTTACCGTACTTTTGGGTTGGTGTAGAGGATGATCTGTAGAGAACTACCTCTGATCTTCTACTGTATGTCCCAAGTGTGATCCTGCTGTTGTGTGGACAAGCAGGATCTCTCAATCTGCTTCTTTCCCTAACTTACGCCAAAAGAGGCGCATGAATTCTTAGGGTTCCAAGAGGCTGAGTTCACTTATATACTGGGCTACAGCAGGGATCAGGAGGAGAATTGGAGTTGGGCCTCCATTGGATTAAATATCAAAGCTTAGCCCAAAGCTTATATTTAATCCAATAATAATAATAAATTCCACTAAATTATTATTACTGCACTACCCACTCCAACCCAAAATTACGTTTTGGGCTCCTTCTTATTATGAGCCCGAAGTCTCCCCATGTTTAAGATATACAATGCCCATTAATTAATTAAGTTACTGACAACTCAAATTAATTAATATCTCATCCGAGAGTAGTACCACTCAACCTTATTATCATGCCGGAAATTAATCCACTTGCAAGATTTACATGATAAACCTTATGAGCTCCTCAAGGGGACATCATCAACCTATGTCGGACATGGATTCCTTCTACAATCAACAACACACCATAGATACAACACTATTTCCCAACTCACCGAGTTTGTTGATTTAATACTTATAAATCTCACCCATTGATGAATCAAATAAATACATACTGCCCTACGTGTCGAGGTTATTGTATAGGGATTAAGAGCACGAACTTCTATAATAACAGAGATCAAGTTCTACTATCTAGTCAGTATAAGAAAAACGATCTCAGGCGATCCTACTCAATACACACCAGTGCACTAATGTGATTCTATAGCCAAGACAAACTAATACCGAACCACACTACAACCATACCGATAGAGAGTCCCCGTCTATCTCGGTTGTGAGCATCTGTTTATACTTTATAATGAAACCGATAATATGATCTTCCGCGTGTTGTCGCACAACATATTATCTACAGTATAAAGTAAGTGGACTATTGCATCATGCGTATAAATAAGTTATAAGATGCAATCATTTGATCATATGATTCTCATTTCAAATATTGTTGTAACATTGTTCATACTAAAGCTAGACTTTTAGTATACAATCCAACAATCTCCCACTTATACTAAAAGACTATGCTGTCATGTCTTCTGCCATACATCTGATTCCTACTCCTACTTACACGACCATTAAAAGCTCTCGCCTTAAGGTCCTTGTAAATGGTTTACTAGCTCATCATCCGATGCAATCTAGGCGACAACAACCTTCCCCTCATCATACGATTTCTCGTAACAGGTGGTACTCGCGTTCCATGTGTTTAATTGCCTTATGGACTCGTGATTCCTTCAAGTTTGCAACTGCACCAATATCATCAATGTAAATTGTGATTACCTTGGGCAAACTTAGAAACACTTCAAAGTCCATCATGAAGTCTCTAGAGTCATATAGATACTTTGGCTGCCTCATAGGCTCCAATTCATCATCTTTCCATGATGGAGTCTGGAGTCTGAAATATATTTCTATATAACACTCCTCCACATTATGACTCTACTTTCTAAGATTAAACACATAACCTTTGAGGTGAATTTACTGCCGTCCAATCTGACTAAAAAATCCGAATCTACGTAATCCACAAGAAGCAGTGAATCTGTTCAGTAAGTCTACATATAATTTCCAGTCCTTCTCAGGCATTTTATATATGTCTTACCACAGTTCATCATTCTTGTTCCGAGTTACGTTGATACCCACTGTTCATGCATCCAGCAAAACAGATATCCAACATCGTTCATAACATTCCTTAGATTAAGCTTCCTTATTCGCCGGAGCATAAGGCACCGCTTTCATCCTCTTTATCTTCTTCTTGTGTCTCAAAGACACATTCACTTAGATAAATTCACATGCTAAACGAGTATGGACTGTATTATTTATGAAACTTGAGATAAGCATAATGTCCTTTCTTTGATCCGTATTACCGTGATCAAAAGGATATATTTTGCCTTTCTTAAGTCCTTCATCTCTACCGCTTTATTAACCGTACCCATACGCCCGATAATACTCTTTCATTGTATCCAATGAACAAGATACTATCTACGTATAGTATAAGAAATACCACCACGTTTCTGTCACTCTTTACAACACACAAGACTCATCCGCTCATTGATTTAAATCCATGCCACTGGATTACCTAATCAAAATAGATGCTTCATGATCTTAAAGCTTGCTTTAGTCCATCGCTGGACAATTTTAAGCTTACTATCAAAATGCTATTAGTACTTTGCAATGAATCACTCTGGTTGCTTCACATAGATGTTTTTCTCAAGACTTCCAATTAGGAAAGCTGTCTTTGACATCTATTTGATGTTCCTCATAGCAGCAATAAAAGAATCCAGATCAACATAAGCATAGCTACCAGCGAACATGTTTCCTCATAATCGAACCATTTCTTTCTGAGTACACCTTTTCGCAACAAGCTTTGCTTCCAAGGGTTTTCACCTTACCGTATGATCCTCTTTTATTTCCTATGACCACTTCCAATGGCTTTTACACTATTTAGTGGTCATACAAGTTTCCAGACTTAATATAGAATCCGTAGATTCTATTTCAACATTCATTGCAACTTACTAAGATTTCACATTTTCATCTTGTAGTGCTACGTCGTTTCCGTGGGACAATACCATGTTCACTAGGGATCAAGTCTCACGACTCTCCCAAAATATATATTTATGGGTTGTCATACAACCCTCCCACTACGACAAGGCACTACATGTAATTGTTTATCAGACGTGACACGCGTTGCAGTTTACCTTGTGGCATATCCTCTTGTACAATTGGTACTTTAACTTTGTGTTTTCCTCTCACTTCCTTTAGAACAACTCATACATGGGTTTGTGATTTATTACATAGTCCTTTTCCAAAAAATCCAGTGTTTGTGTTGACAATCACCCTTCGATCTTTTTGACTAAATAAATCACCCTCCATTTTTCTAGGATATCCCATATACAGACAAATGTTTCACGAATTACTGTATCTAGGGCATATCCATAAAATGAATTTAATTATTCCAAATAATTCATCATCTATCTAATCATAACCATAAGAGCCTTATTCCTTCTATCCACCACACCATTCAGTTTGGGGCATACCCGGTGTAGCTAACTTGAGATTTAATCTCAACTTCTGATCAATAGCTCCTAACTATCCCAAGAGGTATTCGCCATCATGATTGAATTGTAATGACTTAATATATTTTTCATGACGCTTCACTGTACCAGCCTTACAATTCTTGAATTAATCAAAACACTTAGACATGCAGTGCTAGGGGTGGGCGGTATGGCATACCGAAGATTTTGGTCATACCATATACCGTACCGAAATTTTCGGTATGTAAAAAATCATGCCGTTACCTTATCTAAACTTTCGGTATACCTTAGTTCGATATACCAATATTTCGGTATAAGAAAATAGTATATCTTCTGCTTACCAATATTTCGGTATGCCATACCATAC
The DNA here is from genome assembly GCA_023678885.1 of Pogostemon cablin. NCBI lineage: Eukaryota > Viridiplantae > Streptophyta > Magnoliopsida > Lamiales > Lamiaceae > Pogostemon > Pogostemon cablin. Next base: position 7,893,029 of record CM042961.1, read on the forward strand.
CTAAAATATCGGTATATACAATCCTATTAGATAGTTTGCTATGCCGTTATACATCTAAAAGTCAATAAATCTAATAAAAACATGTACTAGAAAAGTGAAAGATAGCTATAAAACAAACTCTAATAAATAACAAATTCAAAAATATACGACAATCTACAAACGACCAAATTAAATAAGTGTAAGTCTCATGAAAATCGAGTTTACAGGTAAGCCTTATTTTTTAATATTACTCTTTAATATATAAAATTACTCTTTGAAGAGTAATAATTTTTACAGAATAGAGTAATAATTCATATCTCTAAAAAGTAATTTTTCATGTACTTAAAGTAATCGATACATCAGGATTTACAAGAATTTGAAGAGTAATTTTTTAATTTAAAAGAGTAAAAAATTATGTACTAAAGAGTAATTTTTTATGTACTAAACAGTAACCGAGTTTATATAATTAATATCTAAGCCCGTTTTGCACAAGTATTTGTCATTAAATAAATAGTACCTAAGAGATCTACACAAAAATATATGGAACTTATATTAAAATCAACACTTTTAAATTTTCATATAGGATGGAATTACTTAATTAAAAAAGAAGTATTAATATCATGAATGTCAATGAACTTTATCAATAATTTATAATTATGAAGAAATATACAATATGATTTTAGATTTAATCTTTAATAAAATAATGTGTATATATAATTTAATTAAAAATTATAATACATAAATAATAATTATAATTGTATGTATCATCTAATATGGTAATATCGTATCATATTACTAAAAAATTGAATATTTTACGATATTTCGGCATATACCAAAATACCGCGGTATTGATCATTTATATACCTTTATCGTACCAAAATTTTCAATACGGTATCATACCTTACCAAAAATTTCGGCATATCTAAAATTTCGGTAAAATCAGTATTTTTTGTTATGGTAAAGACGGTATACCGAAATTTTGGTATTTTTCCCCAGCCCTAAGTGCATCATATAAATATATTGGTTTCCAGAATAATCTTCGAATATTCATAACCACCTCTTGCCTGGATAATATTAGGTTCGCTTGAATTAGAATGAACTAATTCCAACATATATATCTTTGACTCTACACCCCACAACCTTGAAAATGCAGTTAATCATTTTTACTTCCAAGCAAGACTCGCAAGTCCGATAGTTTCCACTTCAGATAACCTTACGGTCTATCGGCTATCAACTTTTGAATCCTACTCAAGTAAAATGAATTAGTCTTAGACGCCAAATGTATGTTTAGTTCATCTTTGAAGGTTCCTTTCTCTTACTAATATTAGAAGATGCATTATTAATTACTATCTGTTGCATCTGTGGGATGTACATGATTCAAGAGTATACATATTATCCACCAACGTACTTTAACGTATTATAGCCTCATTCCTCATTACTATGACCATGTCATTTAAATGAAATGAAGTATCCATCCGTTAATGCATAGAAATCGAAATTAAATTATTTCTATGAAACGTACGTAAAGACAATTTCTCATAATCAATCGTTTATTCTTATCATGAGATAAATAAACAACTCCCACTGCAATAGCCACTATCTTTGTAGTTTTACCCATGTTATTAACAATCTTATCCTTACTCAGTGATAAACATTTAGTGATTTCAGTATCTACACTGTTCGTGTCAGTAGATGCCATCACTAATCATGTTTAAACCACTAGTAAATAAGATATTAAACTTGTTCACATTATGATGAAAATGGCTTTCCTATTCCACATGTTTTGTCAGAAGTTTCCCACCATATACATCCTCTTGTAATTCAGGTGGAACTTACTCAAAACATCTAGACAATTTTGGAAAATAAAATTGACTTAGGTTTCCCCTTCAACTTCTATTCCATGTATTTCCAATTCATTCATCAAATTATATCATGATCTTGCGTCTTTTAAATTACTCAAGTATCCGAAGAGTTACATGAGACCATCATATTTCTATGAACCTCTCATCTCTTCACTAGAGACTTTAATAGGCATCATGAGACGTCCTTTGTGAGAATACACATGTATTTTCTTAAGCAGTAATTTTCAAAACCAAGATTCTTTTCTAATCATTTAATTTGGACAAGTAAATATAATGTCTTTTAGTTAATAATTAGTGAAATAAAACCATTCGAAATTCAGAGAATCACAAATAAATATTCCGATTAAATCTTCGAATTTTATCCTTTTATATTGATTCCCTCAAAACAATATAAAAATAAAATTCACCGACATCTCAAGCACCGTGAGTCTGCAAGCTACGTTAGTGTGGACGTTTACAAACCTGAACATTTACAAGAGAAGGTTTTACCCATTAATTTCATTTGTCAACCTAACTTTATGACAAAATAATTAATAGTCGGTTCCTCTTTAGCCATGCAAATAATAGCAGTGACTCCGTTGGGGAGGATACTAATTATTTACACCTAAGTGTACACCATTATTTGATCCCAAGTCCACTGCGCGAGCTTGTGTGCCTTACAGTTGGAGAAGTAAACACGCGCTCAGATAGCTTCCTACAATCATCTATTATTAGTTTGTACTAGTGAACCGCACACAAACTCATCCGTTAGGGAGGAAGGCCTATTGCCAACATGCAAGTTTATGCGCCACATTACAAACAATAATTATTTAATGAAGTCTGTACCAGTGATCCGTGAATAAACTCATCCGTTAGGGAGGAAGGCCTATTGCCAACACGCAAGTTTATTCACATCACTTACAAACCAATAATGGAGGCCGCGGGAATTAATTATACCAATCCCCTCTCCCACTTAGTTATTTAATACCGAGGGTTTTTAACATGCATATAATATTCAGGAATAAAATATACAACCTATACATGCTTCTATTAACAGTAATTTAAATAAATAAATCACATAGAACATGCCTTTCACATATACAACAATAATTGACAATTAAATCAATTAATCAGTTATATAACATTAATTAATTGCATAATTAGTGGATCAATCAATTTGGGCCCAAGAGCAACAAATAAGCACAAAATGAGCAGCAGATTAAATAATTAATCAAGCCCATTATCCATGGCCCATAATCTTAGCCCAAAATTAAATTAAGTCCACCAAGCCCACTAGCACAAAATTAGTCCATTAATAAAATAACTAATTTATCATGCTTGGCCCATTACCCACAATTAATTAAAATAAATTAGTCCAGCAGTTAAGGTCCAACAGCCCATATCCATTTTAATTAAAATTGGGCCCATGAGAACAGCCCAAAACCAAATTAAAATAGAGTTGCCTTTAACTATTTTAATTAAAATTGGGCCCATTATCCCAAAACCAAATTAAAATAAGGCCCATTGGGGCAGCCCATACACAACTGCTGCCCTAAATCACAGCCGCCTTCATCCGTCCCTGCCAGCCGATCAGACTCCGCCAACGAACTGCAGCCGGCGCCCTCGCCGCCGGCCGTGCAAGCTCTCCCAGCCGCGCCGAAAAGTCACAACATCGCCATCGAAATCAAGCCAGCGACCATCCTCACAAGCCGCCATGATTTCCAGCGACGCACACGTCGCCTATCGACACTCGCCGGCGACCAAGCCACAAGCCAGTCGACACCAGCCATGTGCCCGGGTGCACAAAAGACTCACTCTATTTTTTTTCTTCTCATTTTTCTACCCAATTGAAAAATGATATTTTTAGAGTATAAATTGTGTGTAACAATGACATGGAACCTCAGGAATTAAAAGGACAATTATACAAATTAACACTATATCCAAGGTAATTTAAATACACAATAAACCACATTATTATAATGTTATATTAAACTGAATTATAAGTATACTCCTAAAATTACTACTAAACTGTAGGTACAAAATAAACCTAAAAGTAAAATATTACACGAACCATAAGATTTCATCAATTGATAAATAAAATAATTAATTAAATATCACATTATACAATAAAAATTAAACCATGTAAATAAAATAGTAACACACAAGGTTCACATTTGATGATTGCAATGCATGCATCCCCTATGGCCAGATAAAGGAATAGGATTTTTCAATAATTAAGGTCATTAATTTTGGGGTTAAACTTGTGGATATAAGTTCTTTGGATCATGTAAAGGTAGTGCCATATTGTTACAGTGCAACACTTATTGACAATTTGAAAAAGACAAATGTTAAGGATTTGTCATAATTACTGTGTTGATGATCACACAAGATCATGGCCCTACATCTGTTTTCCAAATTGCCTTTATGTTCTCAATTAATCCAAAAATAATTGAGCACCAACACTTCATTACGATCATGGGCTATCAAGATTAGTTTAACAACGGTTCCAAATTTGGTGATCGTCTACATTTTTAATCGGGCTTTGTTTTGTTTTGATTTATATAAATAGATTATCTAATTCATTACTCATTCTAGTTTCAGTTTAGTAAAGTCAAATCATATAAATCACATCCTATATCTCACACAGGTATCACATCTACTTTTATATATTGATTTGAAATAAAATTAAAATTTACTCTACTAAAATCCCTCAAAACAAACATAAATTTAGATAATCAAACTTGTAATACTCACTACTAACATCATCCAAATTCATATTCTTTTTTCTACTTGTAATACCCACTACTAACATCATCCAAATGAAACGTGTGATATAATGTATTATAAAAACCTAAACTATTTGTTGGAAAAAATATCACTTTGGATCTTGTATCTTTATTTAAATCCAATTATGATCTTTTAATTTTTTTGTTGTTTCAATTTATTGTTTCAAATTTAGTCCTTTAAATATCAATTTAAATCAATTTACATTATATCAATCCAAAAAATTGGATATCTAGCAAACTGCAAACCCAGTGTCGTAAGTTAGATTTGTTGGTTACCCAATTTTGCCAATTAATATCATTGTAAATGACGGAAATTGATACACAAATAACTAAAATTATAACATAATAACGACCTAAAATGAAAAGGTAAAATATTGTAGGACCAATAATCATAGTTAAAAAAAAAAGCTTACCTTTCTAAGATCTTTTCCTTCTCTTCGGGATCAAACATCAATTGCAAGGATTCGATAGATAGCTCATTGGATAGATATAGATGAACAATACCTCACGGGAAGAAACTTCGCGCAGAGTTTTATTACTATTAATGGGTGGCTCCGGGATTTCTTATGGGCACAGGCATCCGAGGTAATGCAGTCTTATGGTTCTTCATTATCTGCATATGACCTATTTTTCTTACTTGGTGTAGCTTGTTACATGGATCGTTAGTGGGAACTTAGTTTCCGTTTAGGTATGCGATCTGCCCAAGAATAAAATATTAAATTTTGCCATTAATTAATATTTTATTCTTGTGTTTCCATTGGGGCACGTGTCCTCGGGACACAGGAGACCACAACTCAAAAATAATAATATAAGACTTGAATTTATATTTTTCAAATCTAGTTCATCTTGAGGTTTAGCTTTCCTATAGATTTTAGATATTCTTCTCCTACAATGCATTACCAATTCAAATGGGGTATAGAAAATGATTTATCATAGTGGTACAAATTCAGATATCGGATTTCTTGTACCAATAATTCGAATCGATTTTGCATGTTTTGTTTTTCTTGAAAATTTCACTAAAATATACCCTTCTCATAATTCATATTTAGGTATGTATTAATGGGGCTATTACAACTTACAAGAGATTGTAAATGGAGTGGTGATCTCTTTAAGCAAGTTAATTCCGGAAGCACTAGGTTGATGTTGCCGAAGAAAAAGCCTGGGAAGGACTAATTAAATGGAGAAGGGGAGCATCAACCACATCAAGTGATCAGAGAAACTTATAGTTAAACATATAGATCCGCCGTCTATCACCGTTTCTCCACGCCGGAAATCTAACAAGGAGGACAAAGAATTAGCGCTTTTGGTTTCATAGGACACGCATACTCTACAAAATGGTTCTGATAGTCCCAAATAATTTTTTCCTTAAACAATCGATCCATAAATTAATAAATTGTAAATCTAGTCCCAAAAAATTTTTCTTTGCAAAGTTAGTTTCACCCGCGGTAAATTTTCTCTATTATGAAGTATGACTTCTAATTATAAAGATTCCTTATTTCTTTTTATTCATTCCAGTTGTTTATGAATTACTAGTTTAGTAATGATTCATTTTAATTCAAAAAAAAACTCCATCCGTCCAGTTTAAAGAGTTTTTTTTTTTTTTTTTGACATTCGTCTTAAAGGGTCTCATTTTCTTTTTTCACATAATACTATTAAAATATAGGTCTCATGACGGAGGGAGTATAGCATTCTTTTAAAAAATGTGATATTTGATCAATAAAAAATAATGTATCCATAATTGAACTACTATTTTTATAAATAATTTGTTTGATGGATAAAAAATTAATGACATCTTAAATAAAAAATGATTTATTAATAGAAGTATCCATTTTAGATTTTAATTACACCTAAATATAATGAAGAAAAGAAAAACAGTGCTATCAATTACACAAATTTACAGTAAAAATATAAAATTATCCTATTAGGTTGCACATTTCTTCTTGTAATTTTTTTTACATTGTATTGTTGCATTTTTTTTTTCTGAACATTGCATTATAGTATATTATTTCCTGCAAATTGCATTGTTGTATTTTTTTATTTACATTGTTGCAAGTTATATTACAAATAATACTCAATTATATATTTAAAAAATAGTACATTTTTAATAAATTATTTATATATTAAATTACTACATTAATTATAATAAATAAAAATTCATGCTATTTTACTCTAATGCAAGGTTTTAGAATACGTGTTACTCATCTAATAAACGAGATATAAAACCAAGGTGCTATTAGGAAGTATATATCCAGCGATTGAATTCCGGGATGATTAAGTAGGGGGTGGACATTTTTTTTTGATTTCGGGTGCCCAAACCTGTCCGATAAAAAATTACCCGAAAAACCCGGTTTTTTTGGGTAATTTCGGGTTTCGGTTTTACCTGAACTCAGTTGTTAATTATCGAATTGGGTATCGGGTTTTGAAAATTACCCGAATTATCCGATCGGGTTACCCGATTTTTTTATTATTTTTTTTATTTCTATTATACTCCATATAATATAATATATACTAATATTAAGTAGGTTTCCATTACCCAATCTCTATTTCCCAATCCTCGGTTCATGCTACATATTCATTGAAGAGAAGTAGAAAATCCCTCAAATCTTCATTTCCCACAAGTAGTGAAGAATCTCAATCTCCATTTATTTATATATTATATGAAATAATAAAGAAATTAATATTTTTTAAAGAGTTTTATACAACAATTTACTAAATTTATAATATAATATATCTTAAAAATATATTTAAATTTCATTAAATCACATTTTAATAAATAGTTTGACACAATATTATTATTCTTATATTTATCATTAATTAATTTTTTTAATAATTTTTTTAAAGATGATAAATATTAAATTTTTTTTAAAGTAACAATATATAAGGATAACAAAATGTAATACGGAGTACTAATTTTATCACATGAAATTATAGGAAAAAAATATAAAAAATTTTAAAAAAATAGTAATAAAAATTCGGGTTACCCAATCGGGTACCCGAAATATCGGATACTTAAAATACCGGTTCAAGTTCGGGTAATGCATTTTAAAACCGAAATTTCGGGTGCCCTAAACCCGAATTACCCGAAACCCGGTCCGATACTAATATATAGTGTGGTTGATGGATATATAGAGTTAGTGAAACATGTCAAATGGGTTGTTTCTGCAAAGTGTTGTTGGAAGGCTCATCTTATCCAAATATGTTAATTTCAGACATAGATAGTGGGTGTTTGGTGTTTTGGTGAAGTAAAGTTAAGGGGTTAAATACAAATTGTATACAGCTAACTTTCTATGCTCTTGTATTCTTCTCCATCAATTGCTTCACTTTTTGTTCTCATTCATTTGCCTTTTCCCACCTCTACAAGGTTCTCACCTTGACTAACACCTTAATAATAATACTTGCATTTCATCATTATTAAATCCATGAATCTGCTAATTTAGCATGTACACTGAGCCAAAATTTATATGTTTTTATGGAGGAGCAACTACATTTGGTAGCGCATGTCGACTAAGAAGCATGCAAATGGATACGAAGGGATTTGAATGGATTTATCCTCGATGTTAGCAGTATAAGTGACACGTGAGAGAGAAGAAAATCTAGCACTTGGCTTAAGATTGATGCTTTCCTTTTAGAGCTTAGCATTATTTTCTTTTTTACGTGTCGCTCATCCAACAATACGGCTCATCCAACCCGGGAAATAAAAATTAATATGACATAAGAACTTCGAATCTTATGAAATCCTAGTATAGTAATTTGAAAAAAAAAATGTACTAGGGCAACATGTGTTATTAAGTGTTGTAAATTAAGGGGAAATTAAAGTGTTGAGTGAAAGAATAAGAAAATGTATATGAAGGCTAGTCCAAAATTATTATATTATACTTTTTTAATTTTGGGTCACATTCTCTACATAGAGGTCATTTCATGACAATGACATGATATTAATAATTAATGCACATCTAATTGCAATTACCAGTTCATTAATTATCATGCCCCCATAAAAATACAGTCTTGAATCAGACAAGTCTCAACAGGCCAGAGTTCATGAATGGGAATTGCACAAATTAAGTCATTGCTTAAAGTCAATAGCACCTCAATTTCATGTGCATGTGCTATATCCAAAACCCCACCACACAACCATCTCCATGCTATTCACTGTTTCACTTATCTTTTTTTCTTGATTAATTACTTTTAATAAATATCATGGTATTCACTTGTATTAAATGACATCATTATCTGAAACAAATGGTTTGCATTAATTAGCTCATTTTTTCAAGAGAAATGGTATATAATTAGGTATGTATTAACTATATTAGTGTAAGTGATGAAAGAATGATCCAAGCAAACAAAGAGATCAAATGGAAGTGGAAGATTGATCTGATTCAATAAATTGAGTAGTGTGCCTATCTAGCTAGTAGGTGGACCACCCAAAGTGGCACTTCTTTAACAAGACAAGCACTCAGATAACTGCAAATAAAGTTGTGGGCTAATACTAATGAAAATATCCTAAACTTTGAGCTTAATTCATTTTATATTAAATCTGCAATTTTGGCATCTCAAATGATTTGATGAAAAGCTATCTCTCAGATGTGAGAGAAAGAGAATGATATAGGTGTCTGAAAAAAGGAGATCCACATCTTTCACCTATAAATTTTCAGTTTCATATTTGAATATAAGACACTTCTATTTAATAAACTAATTGGAAAATCACCTCGCAAAACACATTCTGTAAAATCGATAAGGAATAATATTTTAGTATAAAATAGGATTGATGAAAATTGATAACATACAAGAAAAATAACATCCAACTCAAATAGAAAATAATAACATGATCTTACTCAAATTATTTTGCGGCTTTTAAAAGAGTAATAACTTTTGCATCAACAATTATTTAAATGATATATGAAACTCAATTATTGAGTTTTTTTATTGGAAATACATACATGGTATAATTAATAAATAAAAGGAAAAAATAACTACTGATCAGTATATAGGTTATTGGTTCGAATTTTCTGTGTCATTATATCTTCTCCTGCATTACATTATTGGATGAATAACACGTAGGAGATGGAGAAAAATTATTACCCTAAAAAAGAACTTAAACCCTAAATGAAATGGTTTGGATTTCTTCCCCTTAAGTGTCAATCATTTAAAATGTGTCACATAAAATAATGTACGAAAATTATGTAAAAAGATACGGTATGATATGCTACATCATCATGTTGATATCCTGCATTATCACCCTCATCATGCATTCCCCTCTACTCCAATTCTTCAAACGACACACTCATTACATCACTGAAACTAACATATAAATTATAACCATAGAGAAATCAACTCAAGATTGAACAAACCGTATGTATAATTATTTTCTTGATCACAATCAATTACAAATATTCCATCAAACCCTAATTAGGATGATTAATTACACATACAGTAGTAGTCTTCAGAAAAAAAACACACACAGAGAGCAGGGTTTTCAAGGCTTAAACCTCTGCCTGCAAGAGTAGCAGGTAATAGAGTGATCAATCTTCTGACACGTGGCCTTCAACTTCTCAGCTCTCTCCACCTCCTCCCTAGCTCTCTCCCACACGTGGCGCGCACGTGCGAACTCCGTCTGCGCCAGCTCCATCTCCCGCCTCGTCAGCTCCCTCACGCGCTCCGCGTACGCCTTCTCCACCGCGGCCAGCCGGATTTGCTCGGCCGCCTGCCACTTGAGGGCCTCCACGTCCATGTTGACATGATCCTTGTACTTCCTCACTTTCCTTATTAGGACACAGTCAGAGGGAGGGTTGGATGAGACACTGATGGACAGTTGTAGGTCGAGCGAGGGACCACCGAACTGATCCAACGACTGGAATTTCATCATGGGGGGATCGGAGGGCCAGGGTTGATGATGATGAAGCTGCTGTGATGAAGAAGAATGTGACAATAGCGCCATTTCTCTGTGGCCTTCTTCTTCCATTGGGAAAGGGGGGTGAGGTGGGGGAGGAAGAGGAAATGGAGTTTGAAAACTCAGGTGCACATATATATATAAACACTTGGAGCTCAAAATTGCCCACTTCCCCCATACATTTAAAAAAAAAACAATGCTATATGATTTTGAAAATTATCACTCAATAATTTTTTTTTTAAATGTCAACTTTTAATTTTTTTATTTATATCAGAGTTAAAATTATTTTTCGTCCCACGATAATTCGATTTCAGTTATATTTTTATTTAGTCCCATGACTCTTGCTAAAAATAGTCACATGAATGGCACGTGGCATGTTGATTAAAAAATTATAAGTCATCGATGGTGGTCCCAAAATAGCTATAAAATTCGATTTTGGTACCATAATAGTTATTTTTTTTAAAATTTATAAGTACCATAACTTTATATTTGAACAATTTACGCCCAATTTATGCCTTAAAATTAAAATTTCATCGAAAATTGTCATTATAGCTACATGTGATACATGAAATTTGGGAATCAGATGTATTTTACATACGTAGCATCCACGATAAAATTCATCAAATCATCATATCATATGATCAAACTTCATTTAATCTGATTGTTCCACTATTTACATTACATTTTCTATTTTCAAGTCTCAAAAGTATACATACTATAAAAAGTGGAAATTTACACCATACTAATACCCTCACAATACCATGATACTACAACACTGTGACCCAATTTTTACACTAAACCCAACAACCTTGCAATTTTCTCATTCAATTACCCTATATTCCTCCGTCGTAAGTTAACGATTACGTTTGTTTTTTCACGTAGATTAATTAAGAGATACTCCTTCCATCCCATTTTAATGGTTACATATTTTCGTTTTGGGTGTTCCAATCCTAATAGTTGTATTTTCTTTTTTAAGCATATGAGACCCACATAAATTAATTATTTTTTTCCCATGGGCCCACACATCCAACTAATACACCTACCCACTTTACATTAAATTATTATTTCTCTCACCTCAATACACATTAAAATATTATATTCATTAATCCCCGTGCAAAATGCAAACGTAACCATAAGGACGGGATGGAGGGAGTATAATATTTTAATGTGTAGTGATAGGAGAGAAATAATATTTAATATAAAGTATGCATTTGTATTAGTATATTATGTGTGGACCCTATATAGAATAATTAATTATTTTGTATGAGCCCAACTTGATAAAAAATAAAATATACTCCCTCCGTCCCAAAATTGATTGCACATTTTCTACATTTATCCGTCCCAAAATAGATTGCACTTTCCAAAAAAGGAAATATCACATCAATCCCTACCCCTAAAAGTTCATCTTAATTACAACTTTACCACACTCACCTAACACACATAACATACTTTATGATTTATTTATTATCTAAAAATACCACAATACCCTAAAAAGTCAACATTTCTTAAACTCCGTATCTACAGTACAGTGCAATCAATTTTCGGACGGAGGCTCTTAACGTGAGACGGAGGAAGTATATGTACTCTTCCTATCTTTCATTAATATACACCTTAAAAATACTTTTCTTAATTCCCATACAAAAATATGTGCATAAATTATTAGTACGAATGAAATATAAATTATTTGAATTTTTAAATTGTCAAAAAAAAAATTAAAAAATGTGAGAATTATTTTTTAAATTATTCAACTATAAAAAATAAAAATTAAATATGCCATTTTATTTAAATCAAAAGATAAAAGAATACACCTAATATTAATCAAAATTTGGGCCATAAAACCAATTTAAATCGGGCCTAATGCCAATAAGGGCCTAAATCCATTTAGCCCGTCTGGTTACTTAATTATACATCCTACTTAATTTAAAAGTGAATTGGGCCAAGTTTGGTCCAAGTGCAAATATGTGGGCCGGTCCGTGGCGTTCCGCGCGCACGTTATTTCAACTTCAAATTTTTGGCTCCAATGAGTACCAAAATTCAAAACACTGTCGAATCACAGCAATTCATTCTCTCTCCACGTACACACACTGTCCCATCCATCCTAAAGGTGTGGAGAGAGAATGTTTGGTAGAGTTAGAGCTTCATCCGTTAGCTCGTTGGGACTCCTGGAAATGGAAAGGCCGCCTCCCAAAATCATTAAACACGATCATCTCTCCATCTACGGTACCATCTTCAATCCTTTTAACTTTTTTACTAGATTGTGTAAAGGGAGATAGGGATTTTGTATGGCTCGATTTAGGGCTTCTAGTGTTGGATTTCATAATTAAGCAATTAATTGAATCCTTCGATTTAGGGATTCTGCAGCTTTCTATGTTTCAGTCCGTGCTCCTTGTATCGATTTTTGAGGATATAGAAGATGAATTTAAAATTTTGGACTTTGATGTATGATCTCAGATCCTTGATCTAACATCGAGTTTAGTAGTTCCTCAATCGCCGTTGAGGACATCCCTTGTTTTTGACTCATCAAATGCATAATCAATTAAGTTTCTTCAACCAAATGTCTCGATTCTTACACGTTAGTAAATTGCCGTGGGGTCGTTGTTTACCATATCTAAATGCCTTCTATTTGTTCAGAACGAGATATCTGAACATACTGCAGCTCAAAAAACAGTGAATCAGAGATAATAATTGTAAGGTACAAGTCATTAGGTTTTCAACAATTGGGGATAATGCTAGGTGGTGTGGATTTTAGAAAAAGCTGGGCAGGACCTGTTGAGCCTTACCAGCACATGACTGAAAGCAATAAAGATACACTTGATAATTGATTATCCAGTTCATCTTTTTCAAGACTGCACCTGACCCTAACAAGCTTTGGATTAATACTAGGCCTCATCCTACATTAGGCTTGGTTTTATAGCCTTTTCAGGTTCCATGATCAATTGGGACCAAGTGCTTAAGCATGGGTTAAATGGGGCATTTCAGAATATGTAGGCAATGTAGCCTATGTTTGTTTTAAGCTGTGGGGTTGATTTGGGGATTCAACTTTGAAAATCTTGGAATAGTGATAGTGTGATTTTTAATGGGGAATTGGGCTAGCTTCTAACTTGTGTGGTAATAATGAGATGATGATGTAATGATTGGATTTGGTTTGTTGTGAAAGAAAAAGAAAAAGCATAGTATGATAAATGAAAATAGTATAGAGCTAGAATGTAGTTGGATTATAAAATATATACTGATGAGTGGTTTGTGTTGTGGTTGTAGGTTGATTGGTCGAATATAAGTAATTTATAGAGTAGGGCTTGAGTGGGTTTTAATTTTTAAAATTCTACTCTAAAATCCTTTAATCTGTCAGTCAAAAGTTTGAAACCAATATAGCTATAGGGTTGCCAAAATAAATGCTTCTAGAAATGATAAAAAAATCTTTACAATTGCCATGATTTTGCAACAACGTTCTGAGATGTTTGTTTGTTGTTGTTAGTGGACCAGTATCTGGTTTTGGGTATAATCTCTGGAGCACTTCAAATATAAAAATTAAGCATCTTACTTCTATTTTAACTTTTTGATGTTAAAAGACCGTTTTGAGTAGAAAAGGTGGGATTGTATCTCCATTAGTGGTGTAGCAAGAAGTGATGAAATGCATTCTTGTAAAACTTTTTCAAAAGACGAGTGAATAATGTGCTTAGTCGAGGATTATTTTGGTGTAGCTAGAGTGTATTTGAATAAAATAAATTATAAAAGACACATATATTCCATCAGTTCTACACAAAGATAATGAATAAACTGTCACTCTCCTATGAAGACATGTCTTAAATAGCAAAAGAAATAAGATAAACTTAAACTTGAAAAAAAGACTCCCTCATTTAATAGAACTATTCTTCCAAAATAAGAAGCTCAAGAGAACTTACCAGCTAAAGCAAAAAATATAATCAAAATAAAAAAGAAGATAATAAAGAAACTCATAATTGCAAAAGATATCAACTTGATATCGTCATCTTTGAAATATGCAATCCAACAATTTCATAGTTATGGTACAATACTCCATTCAATTTCATGATTGAAAATAACTGAATATCCATTTTATCTGTTTCAATTGTTTGTAGAATCTACCCTTTTGAAACTCAAACAAGGATCACATTGTAACTCAAGGTGCAACCTTGAGTCTACTAGTGCCAATGAATCTTGCAGCATGGCAATTGAGGAGAATGTAGATGCTGATGCTGATTATTCCTACACGGATTCGGTTCCAAACTTGAGTTCAAATATTCATTCGAAACAAAAAAGGAGCAAGAATATGTCTATTCTTCATTTTTTCTCAAAATCAAATAAAGATGTGATGGATGTTGAGGCTGGTTCATCATCTTCTTCTATCAGTTAACTGAGGATGGGCCTGATGGCTGAGTGAAATCTGTTGTGAAGGGTAGTTTTTTTTTTATTGGTTAGATAGCCCCATTATTAAACATAATTTGTTGCGTTGAGCGTGTTTTATATTTAAGATGGATGTACAAGTGGACTTTATGGTATAAGTAGTTTAAATATTGGTATTATAATTTTAAAAATATCTCAATTAATAGTAGATTTAAAAAAATATAACCCATAAATTTTCCTTTAGAAAAATCTCACCTTTTCTTTTCGTCTCCATTTTTTTTTTAAATGTGATATTTTGATTTTTTAAACCTCTTTTCTTTATATAATAATGTCCAATTTTTTATGCAAATATGGTATTTTTCCAAAATAATAAAAATTAAGCACTAAAAACGGTATTTTTGCTTATACCCCAATGTGCATATGAAACACTATGTTGTATTCAACTTTATGGAACTCACCTTGTATATTTAACTTTATTTTCCAAGTATTTTGAATTATATCAATTCACTTATCAGGTTGAGCAATAGAACACTCAGATAGTTGATTGCTTATCCCACAAACTTTAATGAAAGGAAAAAAATACTCAATAAAATAAAATGAACCAATCAAAATAAAGAAATGGGCGGATTGGAGATTGAAGCTTGATAACATATTGTTCATAAATTAGAATTACAAAAATGAATGGTAGATGACCATGGAAAACCCCCTCTCCTTTATTCCTTGAGCCAAGGCTCTAAAATTGGTGACCATTCCACCACTTCTCCTTCTTTGAACCACAGAGCTGCAAACAAATACACACCACATCACATTTTATCACACTTCACTCTCTCTCGCACTTCACAACATGATAGATATCAAGAACAAATCTCAAGAAGTTATTTGTCCAGAGTAGAATTTGGGCTTGAATTTCTAGCACCAGAGTTTCTTGTCTTGTGGGAAAAGGCAGAGCTTTCCTAGTGTCTTAGATCTGTTTGACTTATCTTCCAAAACTTTTCTCACTACATATTTTTGTTGATGTAAGGACATTGCAGACAACTTTCAGATGATATGCAATGAATAATAGTAGGTAGTGAAGATTCTGATGGCTGAGCATAAAAGAATATGCTTAAATTTCAAAATCTATCCACACTTGTCTCAGCGTAGACATAGTTTATAATCTAGTTCTAGTTTCATTTCTTTTTTCTAGAGATGTAATGGTAAACTTTCTAATGAGTACTAAACACCCTCCCCTGATAATATGACGACACCAGGTACGTTATCAAACAAATTCAGAACATCCAAGCATTGCCCCAAACCACATATCTAATTCCACAAGGCAGCACTTTAAAAAGAGAAACTTTACCTGTTTCTCGTTTTCCATTTTCAGGACTGTCGCTTCCGTGAACCACATTCCTGCCAATGGGATAGCATAAAGAAATAAAGGAAATGATCAGATTAAAAACATAGAATGGCATATGTGTCTGATATAAGAGGTTTCACCTTCCAGTTTGAACAGCAAGATCTCCTCTGATGGTGCCTGGCTCAGCATTAAGAGGATTCGTTGCTCCGATTAACTTACGTGCAGAGGCAACAACACCCACACCCTCCCACACCTTCACCCCACAAATCATATCATATTCACATTAGTTGGAAACAACGTCAAACAAAAAATATAATTATGCATTCAAACAATTGAAAAAAATATTACCATACACACAACAGGACCAGAAGTAATGTAGGCAATGAGTTTGGGGAAGAATGGTTTGGATTGCAGATCCTTATAATGCTCCTATAACCATTGCCACAAAGAAACATCACAACTACTCTTCATTACAATGCTCAATCTGAGATGACAACATATACTAATATGACAAAATTCATCAGTTCGAACCACACCACATGTCTACTAATCCATATCAAAGCAGTTTATATACAATTGAATTATCATAAGATAGACCTGGGCAAGTTCTTGGGGGCATTGAAATAGCTTCAATCCAGTTAATTTGAAACCCTTTTTCTCAAACCTGGAAATTATCTCTCCAACCTATCCATCCACAACAAGTTTTTATTCAAATCACCAAATTAACCCTAAAGCATTAATCAATGCCTAAAAGCTTAATCTTACAAGGCCACGTTGAACTCCATCTGGCTTAATCATTATGTAGGTCTGCTCCACTTCTTCCTGTAGAAACACAATTACATCAAGCAATGCGACTAGAAAAAGGGGGAATTCAGATATAAAATGGGGAAAAAAGCAGAGCACCATGGCAGCGACTAAGCGGGGAAGGAAGACGTGGGGTTTGTGGGTGTTCCTGGGGGCAGAAAGGGAAAAGGAGAATAGAGAGGTTGACCGGAAAACGGCGAGGGGGGCGGCGCGCCGCCCAACGCGGTGGGATAACCGAACATTGGTTGCGACTGTGGAAGTGGGAGTAAGAGTTGCACCACTTATGACACCAACACCAACACCAACACCAACACCAACACCAACACCAACCATTCTTCTCTCACCTCAATCCTCTCTCTAACCCCACCTTTTGAATTACTACACGTTAACGGCCGCCTTGCTTTCTAACTTTCAACCCCTCTTCTTAAAATCTGTTTTTTAACTTCGGTTGGTGCAAAAATATACCCAATTTCCAATTTGGGACGCTCTTGGATGGGGTTGGTCTCGCAACAAAATCATTTTAATTTTAAAATAGTTATTATAATTTTTTATTAAAAATATTATTATTTTTTTAAAAAAAATATTATTATTTTTTATTTATATTATAAATTATTTATGACTTTAGCCCGTTCTGGGTTGAATATAAGTCTGTGTTATGAGTTGAACCATACTTTTATTTGTCGGGCCAACCTAGATTTTGAAAAGAAATAACACATGAAATTTGGTTCATTTAACTCATAATATTACTCACATGCTGAATTAATCCAATTCATTTAAAAAGTAAATGTATACTTTCCAAGCAACTTAAGAAATACTGTGAAAAATTGAACCGCATCATTCTTTTGCATAGCCTACTACATGCAAGTATGCAACATTTCTAATTGGTATGATTAATAATGAATGCACTTTAGTTTAACTCAATTTATTCAAATTTTTACTTAAAGACCTTTAATTTTAGAGGGCATGGAATTAGTTACATATGACGTGGCCCTCGCTCTTTTTTTTTTTTAATTATAATTATATTTTTAAAATAAAAAAATAAAAAAAGCACAAAAATGTTATGGAATATATATACATAAAATAATTTGCTTTGTTTTTAAGATTGAAAAGTCATTTTCAATATTGTATTTGTATACAATATATACTTAGGAGGCGGCTGCCATCTTCTATATACTACGGAGTACATGTTAGTAATTGTTATAGGGTTCGCCCAATTTGAAATAAGTTGCCCTTTTACCAATAGTCACGCATTAATTAATGTTGTTTAAATTAAATTGAAGCATACGACTATAATTACATTATTTAGTCAATTTGAACTAAATTAATACTTTGCAATAATATTAAAATTTACATATTGGGGAATATTATCATTCGTTCGAATCTCTCATATTTAATCATATTCTAGTTGTATAATTAGTAATTTTAAAATTCAGATGAGATTTAATTTTCTTATATTGTGGACCAGATCTGCTTTTCAACTGCATACGAAGTTTTTCTTTTAATTCAAACTTAACTATTAATTTGTGGTTTAAAAGTTATTAAATTAATTAAGGGCCTAAAAAATATACTCCGCAAGGATTAATTGGAAGAAGACCATATTTGAGAAATTGAAAAAAAAAAGTCATCTTCAAGCATTATTATAAAACCACCCAAAGTGAGATATTTTCCACAAAGGTAGGAATTAAATGTAGGGTTCATTTTTTAAAAATTAGATAAGATTTGTTCATTTTTTAAAAATTAGATAAGATTTGCAATAATGCTTAAATATGAAGTTCCTTTTTGTAATTTCACTTTATAATTTTCAATAAGAATAAAGTTCATAATTTTTCCAACAATTAATCCAAAATATAACACTATTAATTTACGGAGTAAGATTATAAGATTTTTAAAACATAACAGAAATATAAAGATTCAGTACATGAATAATGTCAGAATAAGAGACTGCTTTTGCACCCAATTCATAACAGAACTACACTAAAACTTGAAATGGTAAAAAATCATAATAAATAAGAAAAAGAAAAGCTACTGAAAAGTGTTGGCCAAGCAGCTTTCGAGTCGAGCATATTCTTCTTCTTTTTTTTTTTTTTTTTGAAAAAATTATAAAATTTAAAACAAATGGAGTAATTGATAAGCCAAAAAAAAAATTGAATGAATGCTAAAACTTGTCACATTTGCTTTACCAGGCTGGGATCAAACGATCATTAAAGGAGGCATAGCAACCAAACAACCACCCAATCCTTCTTCTCTTCTCTTCTACCTCCCACATATTCTTCTGAAAAAACCACGTTTACGAGCACCTCCTTTCAAATCTGTATCTAATGCAGAAGAAACGACAATTTATTTACCTGAGATTTTCAAGAAAACACTAATAAAGAAAATGGTTGATTACTACAAAAATCATCACGTTTGCTGCGATTGTACATCAGTCCTAACTTTTGAAATTTCGTAAATGAAGACACTTCATTTAATATGTGTTGCCTTTTGAGCTAATGACAACATAGAGTAATCGCAATAAGAGTCGAAATGCAAATGTAAAGACAATGTTGTATTCTATGGGAGAATAACGGTCTTGCAGGCTAGAAATTAGAAAGTAATAACAAAAAATAAAACCACATTTTGGTTCAAAATGTAACACACATTAAAGGTTGTGCCTTTGTTTGCAAATTCTAAAAGTTAGGAATAATTTGCAATAGAAATATACATGATGATTTAATTCGCAATCAAACCTAAAAGAAAATAGTGACCTGATAGCCTCCCTGCAAGATAAAGAGCTTCTTCTGCAATGGGTCTCCATTGCTCGGCACACGAATAGTTGATTCCGAGCCCCACGCTAAGTCCTCTCAGTAAATGGACAGTTCGAAGAACGGAGAACAGTTCTTCAGGGAAAGCCTAGGACACCCGTACATATAATGGTTATGCAATTAAAAACCAGATCTGGTCCACAATATCAGAAAATTAAATCTCATCTGAAATCTGAAATTACTAAATTTAAGACCAACTCAGTAATACAGAAAAGAAAACACAATGAAACACCATGGCATACCATGTGGTTGTCGATCTTGGACATCTTAGAGAATGCTAATACGCTTCTACTGGCTATTAAAAACAGCCAGTTAACGTTATTAACACCAACAGTAACAGATAACTGCATTTCGAAAGTTGAAATAAAATACGAGTACCTGAACACCGATCTTTTTAATTGAAGATTCTTCTGAGAAAGGTTGCAACATTTTTACACCAGGTGGTAGCTTCGTGTCGAACATAGTTTGGGCCAACTTAAACAGCTCCGTTTGCTCATCCTTACAATTGCTTAAGGTGTCTATACCAAGCTCCCTAACGTCACAATTGGAATATTAATTACACCTCAACACATACACATAAATCAACACAAGGAAGGATACAGATTAAAACATCAAATTCAGTAAACATCAAATCCAACTAAAGGATTTTCAAGTGAAACAAGATATCAATGGAAAATGAGTTCTCAGGCTATATAACTTATAAGCAGATGACTTTCATCAGAATACAAACTAGAATCTCATTGCTACTTCTTCACTTTCCGACTATTAACCATATATTTCATTGTCACATCTACAATAGCCTTTCATGCTCCAAAATATTAATAATCAATAAATATCATATGATATGACCTCATGCCATCACATAAATTCATAATGCATAAGATTAGTGTTTGTCATGCATTGTTTGAAAAAGAATTAGTTAACAGCTCAACATGTACTCTACATAGAGAGAGGGAGATAGTAGCTGAGGTGTATTACCTGTAGCTCTCTGCTGCCCTGATAGGATCATTATCAGCAATAGCAAGCACCAGGCTAGCATATCCTAACCTCAGTTTATTAGGAAGGTCCTTCACTTGCCCGTAATCAAGCAATGCAACCTTTTATTTTGGGAAAATAAAACATTAATATCTTGTTGAGAGAACTATAAAGTATGTATGTGGACACAACACAAGATTGCTCAGGAAATGAGACGATACAATATACGGACTTACCTCAGAACCTCTACAAATTAAAATATTTCCAGGATGGGGGTCAGCATGAAAGAACCCACTCTTCAGTATCATTTGTCCGTATGCAAGAGTCAAGCTTTTAAGGATATTCCTGTAGGTTAACATACATAAATGAGAAAAATATAAATCATGTGTCTTCACAAAAGAAAAAAACATGGAAATTGTCACCAAAACAAATGTAAATTGAAAAAAAACAAAATACTACAGTGCTCCATGTTGCAGCATATATAGTATTACACATGCCATCCAAAGTATAAAGGGTTAACCAAGTTTATAGTTCCCCGACCTGTAGTTTAGGTTTTATCTAGTAGTTTAACTATATTGATTCTAATGGAAAGAAGAGCCAATAAAATAAGAATGATTTATTTGACAGGAGATAACAAAGATCTAGTCCCACAGTATAAACAGAATAGAAGAGTTATTTCTGCATATGTGTCCTAACAGTATAAGTCATCATTTATAATAAAGATCAATGATCAAGCTAGTCAGGATCCAAAATCAGTGCAGCCAATATTACTCCTAATTACCGAATCACATTTCCCAAGTTGGTTTGACTCCACTGATTATTTTTTCTAATTGAATATATTCCATGATTCGTGCCCCTGTATTTTTCCATCTTTATTAGCTTCACTTTCGTATGGCATACATACCCATAGTTTATCATTATGCAGAAGAATCTAAGAAAATTAGTCTAAAAGAAATAAAAGTCTATGGATTCTATATTCCTAATCAAACTTACATAGGACTTACAAAGATATATCACTTCTGAAAACCAGCGCCACTCATATTAAGTACAAGCTATGTGTATTTAATTGATGGATTCGACATGCATCAATTTAATTTTGTTAACAAAAATCGCCTTATAATTCATGGGTGTGTACTATTCTAGAAGATGGAAGTAATAATTACTCATACAAAGAGAGCATTGACAAAACAGGTAGCACCCCTAACCTCGTGCATCCATGAAAACCCTATTCTCAAATTCTATAAGATAAATTACTTGATGAGTATCTTATTTTAAAACACAAACATAGATTACAAAGGGGTCTCCTGGAATTAAAATCATACATCACGCAGTATTCTGTCGACATTGTACCAAAAACAGACATTTTGAAAATCTAGAAACTAGTAAAATCTTTCAAGTCAAACATCATCAGAATCACAATTATACGGGAACAAATCAAGAAGAAAGAACTGTTTGAGGAATTTGGAAAACGTGACGGATAATTCCGCAAATGAAATTTCAGTTGTCTGGAGAAAAATGGCCTGACGCAAAAGAAACTACTTGTTGATGGTTGCAACAAATAAGATTTATACTTGGGCTTTATGTTTGAAAAAAAAAAAGAAAAAACTTGGTAATACAAAAGGCTAAGAAGGAATTTCATGTTCATTTCCTCAGGGTACTGCTCAGTAAAGACTGCAGGATATAAATTACACTATAGTGTTTGTCTTAGAGGGAGGCAGAGTCAGATCCTTTATTAGACTTTGGATGACACTATTTATAGTTGGACAAGAGGGGCTCATTTAGGCTAGCATAGCATCTTAAGGTCCAGACAACTTGATGATACCAGGCATAGGTCGTCATTTTGGAGTTCTGGTCTCAGAACTTGTCCCATGGGTTTGGGCCAGCGAGTTTCTAGGTCGAAGAGAACATAGCCCATCCCATAAATGGGCTAACCAGAGGATTGGGTCTGGTCAGTGAATAACAACTGCCAATCATATCAAGTAATGGGACTTGATATATTTGCTGCTAGATTTTTGTGTGATGCTTTGATTGACTTATTTTATTTCAAATATTATGAATTTTCGTATGTGCATGTTTAATTTTGGCTTAAATGGCTTAGTTCATATGTCATACTCATATAAATTGTTATATTATATGCCTTTTAAACTTATTTTATTGGGTAAATATGTTGTATATGGGTTATATTTAGTGTAGAATAAATAATGGTGTTATATTATACATTAACTCCGAGGCGCGCCTCAGGCACAGATATGCCTCGGTGTGCCTTGGTGCGCCTTGCGCCCTAAATAACTATGGACTTGAAGCCATAAAGAAGTCTTAGTTACTCTGGGAGATTAGAGAATCAGCACTTAGCCTGATAGCAGTTAACATTTGACAATACACTTAGCAGCACTTTGAAAATGACAAAATTAAAAATAAAAATTAATAAAATTAACTGAGAAGTACTTGAAAGTTGGGTTGATTGATTCTATAGGAAAAAAAATCTTAGTGAAATAGATTTTAACCAAAATGGAAAGAATGGGAAAGTGTTTAAAAGCAAAAGTAAATAAGCAGAAATAAACAATTCACAATAAGCAAAAAAATCATGGAAAAGAGGATTTTCTGTGTTTCTGGGATGATCAAAGGGCTTACTGCTTTGCTGTTGCTGCTAGCTTACCATCAGGATTTATGCCCCTTTTGGCTATCTCATGTCCAAGCTTTAGGATTGGAATCCCATCAATATATTCCATCACAAGAACCCTCCTACAATATGAATTGAATAAACTTTAACATGAGACATACTTGTTATAAATAAATGCTTTAGGTTCAATTGTTCCTGGACATGTATGATTATACCATTAAATTTTTTTATTATAGGATTCAAATAATTGAGAGTCTGGAGTGACATGATTTATGTCTGACTCATTAAATTACTCTAAGAAGAAAAGTGATATCATACCGTGAGCACATATTCCGGATAAGTCGGGGCACTGAAACCAGGGTCTTCTTGTTGATTCCATAAAGGAACTGTCGAATTTTCTCCATAGCATCAGCTTCCCTCAAAAAATCGAATTCATATCCTATCTTAGGAGACAAAAGGGAAATAATTGTCACTCCAAAAGTATTACCAAACTTTGCATAAAATGCAAAAACAGAAATTACTTCTTTAAAAAAAAAATTGCAAAGAAGTTCACTTTGATCATAACGATATATCTTAAGTTAAATTTGGAAAGATTTCCAATTTTACAGGAAAAAGACCAAAGCATAGATAAACAATAAGATCAGGAAAACCCAGAGAAACCTAGACATGAAAAATAACTTTTTTGTTTTTTGTTATCAGAACTTGTTTATTACTTAAAGATCGTTAAATCTGCTAAATTATGATAATTTTCTATCACTTATTTTTTTTCATTAGTTAACCATTCAAACAACCATTATATATTTATATTGAAAATCGAAAAAACATTTTTGTTTTATGAAACGTTTGAATTCACTAGTTGGAATAATTTGTATAAAAGATCAAGAAAGCACATCACAACCCGCAACTAACCAAGCCATAAAATTTCTGGAAAAGAAGAATATAAGCTACAGTAAAAATAATGGTTCTGATCCCTTGTAATTTACTTCAGACCAAGTAAATGACTATAAGGTTTTAACATTTATCAACTTTGTGAGTATTCTCTCAATTCATTATCTCATAAGCTACAAAAAGAAAAAAATATCAGGCATATCAGGTGGTTAATGGTTATTGCTAAAATGACATGATTAGAAAATTAGCAGAGAGAATGAACCAAGCACCAAGTATACCTGTTTCTCCATTTCCTTGGTTACAGAATAGAGGTCAAACTTTATATCTGTCTTTTGCATGTATAAGGCAAAAGCTTGCAAGTTTCGGATATCAGTCATCATCAATTTTTGGACACCAGGATGCTGAACCTACAAAGACAAACAATAAACCATTAAAATCTTATCAGATCCAGTAGCTAACAATATAATTTCAATACCTTCACAGCAACGTCATTGTTATCACCTCTGAGTCGTGCTCGGTGTACCTGATCAGGCATAAGAGAATATGACAAGACAGCAAAGGAAACCCAACTAGCAACGAAGCAAAATATTCTCCATGGGTAGTGAAATGACATCAATTGACATTTCCACTCTCTTTTTTTTTATTCAAACCCTCTTCCTAGCAACTCTTCTTCATTTTATCTCACCATAATGTTGCATTTATCTACTTCCAGAAACGAAAATATGAAAAGTCTAAGTTACATTTTGTATATATATAGTGTGTGTGTGTGTGTGTGTGTGTATAACACCAAATTAAATGAATGCAAAGATGCTACACTATCAAGTTATGAAATGTGCATATTACATTAAAGTGTCCATACTATGGAAAAACAAACACTCTTTACAAATTTTCTACCCCCTTTTTTTATCAGATGTGTTAAAAAAAAAACGATTCCTTGTTTTTATCTTTTTCGCCTTTAACCAGAACACTCATCCGAACCCAAATCTACGAGAAATTTGATTGTCACTTTTTCACCAGAAAACGTATCCAGAATGAAAAAGCAGTCCATGTTATTTCACCAATGGTATCTTAGATTAGTAGTTACTGAAACAAAGGGCATATATATTGCTCATGCTGTTTTCTTTAATAAGCAACTGGAGGGATAAGAGAGAGAATATTTCTCTCAGCATTGCAATGCTAAAATCTGATCATGCAAACCAAATAAACACTGTGAGAACTTAGACAAATACCTGTGCAATTGAAGCAGAACCAAGAGGATTATCATCAAATCTTTCAAACAATTCATCAATACTTTGAGCCAACTCTTTCTCTACCACAACCTTGATCACATTGTACGGGGTGGCAGGGGCCTGATCACACAGTGTAACTAGCCGTCTCACCCAAGCAGCTGGTGCCAAGTCTGGCTTACCAAGAATTTGTGCGATCTAATCAAACCCAAATTGAAAACAGCAAACACTATTACACAAGCTAATTAAAGTTTAAACTACTCATCCCTAAATAACATTAGAACCACAAAATGCTGCAATTATGGATTTGTGGCCTAAAAGTGTCAGCACTAAAATCAGGATTTTGAAGCAAAAGAAACAATCAAAAATTAATACCAGGATAGAGCCCAATGTTACAACAACTCAACAAGTGTGAGAAAAGGGAAAGAAAAGGTTATAGATTGAATTACCTTGAGAAAAAACCCCCCGAGATCAGAACACATGTTATATATTTTATCAGCGGCAACTTCGTGTTGCTTCTCCCACATTCCCTCCCTCTTGTCCGCATCTTTCTCAAAATTCACACGGACTTGTAACACCTGAACACATTGGGGAGAGAGATTACACAGAAATCAATCTTCCCCGAAACCGAAAAGTTAGAGAAAGAATTAGTACCTTGTAGCCAGTATAGATATTAACGGCTCGAACCCAGAATTGGAATGATCGGTGCCAGGGTCGGAAATGAGCAGAAAGCTTTTCCTGAAATTCTTTGGAATCAACCAGAAACATGGTGTGGAATTTGGTCCCTCTTTGTGGAAAAAGCGTTTATGTTGCATTGAGATGAGAAGAGATGTCATGCAAATTACATTTTATCTGTTTGTTTGGGAGTGCATTGTGGCTGATTTTGGTTCTGAGTATATCAACGGAAGTCCCTCTACTCCATAGCACTCAATGTAGAGTGGGATTTGTTACGAGTAACTTATTTTTATTTTTTTTTAATGAGAAGACATTCCTCAGATGTATAACATATTAATATTTTAATAACAAAGATGGTGAATTATTTTATGAATAATTTATATTATATAAATAAATAAATGATAATATTTTGAATGAAAATAATAATTTTTAATAAAAAATAATACTACTATTAAATACGTAAATCGTTTTATATGAGACGGTCTCATACAAGTATTTTTTTAACTTATCTTAACTTACATTAAAAATGTTACTACCTTTTACTTATATTAACCATTGTACTCGCAATTGATTTTAATTTAAATTAAAGAGTAAAGATATTACTCACTCCGTTCTAAATTTATCTTAACGTTAACGGTAGATATGGAATTTAAGAAAAATTACTTTTTGAATTACTTTTAAGAGTAGTATGGTATTTTCTAATAATAATAAATTAATGATAAAGTATGTTATGTGTGTTAAAAATATGATGAAAATAATGAAATTAAAGTATGTTAAAGGGATATTGGTTAATTATTTTTTCCTTTTATAGAAGTGTGAAATTGAATTTTGGACGGATCAAAATGAAAAGTGTGAAGTTGGAATGGAGGGAGTATTTTTTTTATTTATATTAATAATGATTTGTGAAGATTGTCATTTTTTAATAATTAAATACTCTCGTAACTCATTTAGAAGGACGATTTCATATTGAGTATTGTTAAATACACACCTCTTATTAAATACACATCCCTTTTATTCATTTAATTCTTAATTTTATTGTATACACCCCCTTTAAATTTTCAAAACTACCCTTTTAAAATTAAAATTATACACACCCCTAAAACCTTAAATTAAAAATAAAATCCCAAATCACTCTTATTAAAATAGAAAGAAAAATATTTAAAATTTAAACAATCATAAACAATTGTAAAATTTTAAATTTTATAAGGATATATTCTGAAAAAATTATTTCTTCCATGATTCTTTGTGCACTGCAGCACTGGATACACCATGAAACAAGATTAAAAATGGTTGATATTGAATACAGAAAATGAAGCCACGTACAACAAAATGGTGACTCATGGACTGAGGATTAGACCAAAAAAAATAATGAATGATTTTCAAATTTTAAGAGAGAAAATTGTTGGCGAGAACAAAGAAGTAGATAGGAGAAGATGAAACGATCAATCAATGAAATTTGTGTTTTTGTTGCTTTGCTTCATTTCATTTCCGTAATTTTAAATTTGGGGAATCATTGAATGTGTATGGGATGAGAGGTATAAATCAAAATCCTTTGCTGTGATTTTAGAAGACATCGTGATGATTTTAAAATCTAATGTAGTATATGAGAATTTAGGGTTTTTAAGATTATGTTTATAAAAGTGTTAATTAATTTACAATTTATTAGATTAATATAAAGTATTAGGAGTGTGTATTTAATGAATTAAGGATAATTTAAATTTTTTAAAAATACATATTTTAATTATATTTTAATAAGGTGCGTATTTAATAAAAAGGGGTGTGTATTTAAAGAGATCCTTGTGGAACAATTTCATGGAATAATTGATTAGGTGATAATAATAATAGGAGTATTTTTTAGTTATGGTAAATACTTTCTTGAGATCAATTCACATAACTCTTTTGTGAAAAAGAAAAAAAAAAGGTAATAATACTCTAATTAAAAGTCATAAAAGTGATAATTGTATGTGTGAATTATTTTATAATAAATAAACCACGTTGTAAAAAAAGGTGATAAAAAGAATATAATTAATTTAAAATATGACCAAAAATAAAAGAAAATATTTTCAATATTTTGAAAAATGATTTAATTATAATATTTTTAATAAAAATAAAATTAATTAAAATTTGAAAAGGTCTCACTCTCACAGACATTGCTTTTTATTTTTAATTTTATTTTAATAAAATTTCAACGAAGTTCCTAAGATGAGTGGGGCATTTATGGAATAATCTGTCCGTGAAAGGATGATACGGTAATTTAAGAATGAGTGCATTATTAGTGTTAGTGTGTTACCACATTTCGAAAACCAAACAAATACGTTAATCCATCCCCACTCCACTCCGACAGCTACTGCAAACCCTCTCACTCTCACTCCATTGAAGCTCCACAAGTAAAGCTACTTTGAATTTTAACACATTGGTGAGCTCTTCAGTCCATACCCACACCAAATGGGGACTGCCTTTCTACTCCTCTTCGCAAGCTTTCACCTGCTTATGCTTCTTGGTATGTAATGTACCCACCATTAATTCCAACTCCACTTTCTCATTAACTCCGACTTCTCTCTCTTCCCCCCCACCCCCCTTCTCTCTCTCTCTCAAAGAATGGTTCTTGGGTAAAGCAAAGTGGCTTCAGTTTCTTTTTCTTCCTTTTTACTGTTTTTTATTTTATTGTGTTTCCTGTTACAGTGCTATGTTACCTCAAAATGTGATTCTTGGGTAAAGCTTAAGTAGTTTCAGTTTTTTTTCTTCTCTTCTCTTCTTTTTTATTTTTTATTTTTATGTTTCTCTTTTGCTGTTTCCTGTATGAAGTGTTTGTCTCAAAGTCGAACAGGGATATAATATTTTGATGTTTTCTGATCAGTAAGCTTTAGTGAAAATTATTTCGAGTTTTCTTGGCCGTAGAAATGTTAATGCCAGCTGCACACGTCCTTCCCTATATTTATATTTTTTTATTATTAATTTCTTTCTGGGCTTCTTGGATATATTTTTATTAAGAACTTATTTCATAAGTTAGACCAGTAAAACTCTTGGTAAGTAAATTAAATGTGGTAGTATATTATATAACCATAGTGTTAGACTTAGGTATGAACATGAGGGCCCTTTAAGTGCAGATACTTTAATCATAATTCTGCTGCCATATATAAATATATATGCTGCCACCATTTGCTGTATGTTAGAATATATATGCTGCATAAGGATTGATTGTTGATGAAATGTGGAAAAGAACATTGCTGTTTTATGTATGCACTGAACAAATAATGTAAGGTAGAGGCATTGGATGGATTTATTTCTAACTTAACTCAGTTTTGAACCATCAAATTTTTTCATTTAAACAGCTATCATTTTGAAGAATGATGATGCATCTTAGGTGTATGCAAAGATAATTAAATTGAAATATCATGTTACAAATTGCATGAAATAAAATGTCTAGAGAATAGAGATTGTAATTATGTTCCAGTTGCTAATATGATGCATTTTCTCATGCTGTTTGGAGAGTAAAAATTCTTTTATCATTTGAAATGATTTCAATCAAATTGCCGCGCCAATACTCCTCCGATTCTTTTATGATTTTAGTTGTATCATGAAAGATTAACTTGATGGATTACTAATGGAATATGAATGCTTATCATGAAAGATTAACAAGTCTCCACCTAGTTTGAGTTTCAAATTCCAGCGTAACACAGCATATGGTCACCGACTTGTAGGGAACAGTTTCATTGTTAAGTGAAGGATTAAACATTTTGCTGTTTTCACACACACACACATAAAAATTGGAGATGCATGTTTCTGATAGTTGATTTGCTTTTTCAATGAATAAAGCTTATATAGCTGCACGAGTCATTGTTATATAGTCATCAAGATTTTACACTTTATATTACCCCTTTCGTGTGACAGGTATCTGTAAAGGTGGCAAAGTTGGTGTATGTTATGGAAGAAATGCAGATGATCTACCCACTCCAGATAAAGCTGCTCAGCTAATCCAACAACACAACATAAGATATGTAAGGATATATGATTCCAATATCCAGGTGCTCAAGGCATTTGCAAATACAGGAATTGAACTCATGATCAGTATCCCCAACTCAGACTTGTTAGCATTCTCTCAATTCCAGTCGAATGCTGATACATGGTTGAAAAACAGCATTCTTCCATATTATCCCGCCACAAAAATCACTTATATAACTGTTGGTGCTGAAGTCACTGAAGCTCCCGGTAACGTCTCTGCAATGGTAGTTCCTGCAATGCAGAATGTCTTAACTTCCCTGAAGAAAGCAGGTCTTCATAAGAAGATCAAAGTATCTAGTACGCATTCGTTGGGTGTTTTGTCTCGGTCATTTCCGCCTTCTGCAGGGGCTTTCAACAGCAAATATGCTTTCTTTCTGAGACCCATGTTAGAATTCCTTGCTGAAAATCAGTCTCCATTTATGGTTAATATATACCCTTACTATGCCTATAGAGACTCCTCAAGCAATGTGTCCCTAGAGTATGCACTGTTTCAGTCATCGTCTGAAGTTATTGATCCAAATACTGGTTTTTTATACACTAATATGTTTGATGCTCAGGTTGATGCAATTAATTTTGCCCTCATGGCTTTGAATTTTAGAACCATACAGATTATGGTCACTGAAACAGGATGGCCTTCTAAAGGATCTCCAAAGGAGACTGCTGCTACTCCAGATAATGCACAACATTACAACGAGAACCTGATCCGCCACCTCATCAACAATACTGGTACTCCTGCCAAGCCAGGGGAGGATATAGATGCTTACATCTTCTCACTGTTCAATGAGAATAGAAAGCCCGGGCTTGAGTCCGAAAGGAATTGGGGATTATTTTTTCCTGATCAGACGAGTGTGTACAATCTAGATTTTACTGGAAGGGAGAGTACAGTGGACATGAATCCAAACACAAACAGTACCAGTTCAAATGGAACATCATGGTGCATTGCATCAAGCACTGCTTCTGAAGCCGACCTCAGGAATGGCCTAGATTGGGCCTGTGGTTCTGGAAATGTTGACTGTTCAGCTATTCAGCCGAGCCAGCCTTGCTTTGAGCCTGATAACCTTGTATCTCACGCGTCTTATGCGTTCAATAGTTACTACCAGCAGAATGGAGCTACTGATGTTGCTTGCAGTTTCGGTGGAGCAGGAGTCAGAACCAACAAGAACCCCAGTATGTACATGATAAAACCCTCTGGTTCTTTGAATAATTTGTAGTGTTCTCTGCAATACAATGCAGGCTAACCTACTTCGTTGCTCTGTTTTATGCAGGCTATGATAACTGCCTATACATGACATTCGGGTATTGCAATCCTTCTGCTAATCAGATCTCTAAATTTGATCATTTTCACTTAGCTTATTTCTTCAACAACACCATGAAATTCTGCAGGACCAACAAAACTGCTGCAGCTAATTCGACCGCCAGTCCTTCAAAATCATCATCATCCAAGCACACAGTTTCTATGTGCATTTCCGGTGGCTTGCTGATGGCTTCATTCATGTTTCTACATCATTCGTGCCGTTGAATTCTTGCTTTTTGGATGAAGGCTTCTCTGATGAATGTGATAAAGGAGCAGCAACATGGAAGGCAATTTTTTGTAGATGAAAGTTGCATATGGAAGAAGCTCCATTGATAGCTTATCGTCGTAGCCCCCAAGTCCTTTGACTCAATTAGAGAAGCCATGTGTGATATCTTCAGTTAGCTTGCTTTCCTAGGATGCACAGCATACAAAAAGACTTATGTTGTATGCTTGTGAGATTATGTATTATTAGTTGTGGTAAATCTTGAGAAAATTGTGGTTATTATGAGATGCAATGAAACGTTAAAACGTGTGCATTTTGAGGATTCTGTTTAGTTAGTTTTTGATGGATAAAAATCCAACTTCTTGATCAAGTTTGAATGCTTTCTGAATTGGCTGGGTGAAGTGGAAATTTCTTGTTGATTAAAGCTCTCTTCGAAAAGTGATTAATCATGCTAGTATTTTAGTTTTTTTTTTTTTTCAAATTTAAAGATCAAAATTGGAAAAAAAAAATCGACAAAAAATTGAAATGCTGAGAAGATTTTGTGCGAATGAATGCATACTTAGACGATGGTGTCTAATATTTTCTCTCATTTTTAATTCCTTGAAAAAAAAAATACTCATTCCAGAAAATTGTCAATCATTTTCTCATTAATTCGTACAATATAATTATTTATTCATCTCCAAAAGAGAGGAATATAATTATAATTTAATATTACCTCGTATACACTAATTTAAAAAATGTTAATCTTTATTTCCACAAAAATATAATTTATTTATTATCTAAAAATGTCATTTTATCCATTCCTTATAAAATACTCCCTCCGGCTAGTGAAAAGGTATCTATTTTGCCATTTTGGGCGTCCAATCCAAAGATATCCCTATTCCTATTCTCTTTTTAGTAAAAAAAATACATCACATGCCCACCACTTCCCTATAATACAACTACCCATTCCACATATAATAATAATACTTCTTAAATCTACGCGTAAAAAGCAAACGGTTACCTTGCATTGGCCGGAGGTAGACATGCACCCCGGTTCGGAACTGGCGGTTCCGATTTTAATTTTTTTTTTGTTTTAAGCGTAAAAAGTAAAAAAAATAAAAAAAATTGAAAAACCGACGGTTCGAACCGGAACCTCTGATTTTTTCCCAAATATGAGCAACCGGAACCGAACCTACCCCTACCGGTTCCGGTTCTTTTTTTGGCGGTTCCGGAACCGGCGGTTCCGGTTCCGGTTAAAACTGGCGGTTCTCCGATTCGAACCGTCGGTTCCTGTTTTTTGGTGCATGTCTAGCCGGAGGGAGTAATTTTTCCTTAATATTCATGGCACAGTAAAAGTGAAAAATGTTGAGGGACGAAAGGAGTACAAGAAAGAGAAAGCATTTTGTGTGAAATAATTTTTCTTATTAATTTTTTAATCTAACTATTCTTACTCGGTAACCCAGATGCATCATAATTTAACTTTACTAAGCTTATATGGAGTTCATTACACGAATTATAACCTGGCCATTCCACATTTTTAAGGGTGAGTGATTATAGGGTAAACCTAGTGCATGTTTAAACTTTAAATAAAGTAGTAATGAATAGTTATTTTATTTTAATAATTTTATTTAATTTAATGATTGAAATTAATTTACATTTTAATCTAACAGTTGAGATCTTATAGTGCAACGAAGACGTTAAAGCCACCGGTGCTTTTTAAAGTGTCAAATCTTTACTATACTAGACTACTAGTACATAAAGAAACCTGATCATTTGAGTGGGTGTCTGTGTATTGCAAATTTAGAATTAAAAAAAAATAAAAATGTGGGCCCATTACGTTAAGAAGCAGTTCATCGCTATAGCACCCGCACCCACATATCTATCCGACATCCTTGCCAATTACGTACCGACATCCTGGCCAGTTACGTACGGTTGCCGGTCATCAAGATTTACACGAGTTCCGCACTCTTTTCTTCTGTGCGACGTATTCAGTGAAGAGCTTGGGCGGCATTTTGTTTTCATCATAGACACCTCCAAATACGTCTCCCAATTGATTTCCTCCATGTTTTCACTCCGTCCGCCTGCGGCTGCTAAGCGTTTCTGCGCTCACAGGTAACATTCGCTTTTCTTTCAACTTTAATTGTGCGTATGACGGGCTTCACTTTGCTGTGCTTGCTGATATACTGCTGCTTAGTTGTGATGAAATACGGCCTGTAATGTTTGCTCTATTAGCTGGTATGTTACTGCCTAACAGGTGTATGATAAATTGCCCCAAAGAAAGTACATTTAACACATTTGTACGCATTATTAATTGGACATTAATTGGAGAGTCAGTATGATATTGTATTGATGAAGGGCTCAATTCAAACTCTTAATCATATCATAGCTAGATAATATAAACCATAATCACACTAGAGATACACCAGTTCTTGTGCTCTCTGTCTCTCTTCTTAACGTACTACACATGATTTGAATTAATGAAAAGGCAGAGTGGATGAGATTCTGCCCCCCTACAATGTAGAAATAAATAACAACATTAATGGGAGGCAAGAGATAGCCGTGACAGATGATAATGGATTTATTGCAATAAAAAAACGTGAAAATGGCTCGACTCACTCTTAACGGCATCCGAGTTATGTTGTTTGACTTAAATTATCAGGGTGATGGATCTTAGTTAAAGAGATAGATAATCTGAATTCTTGAATGCATCCCACAGACTCTCGCTCGTTCACCCGCGCCTAAACTTTAGGATTAAAGAACACCAAAAGGGCACAAAACATTGTAAAGATTGTGTACAGGAACTTGAAATATATGCACTACTTGGTTTTTTCAGCAAACTATGCTAATTTCATACTTTAATTTTGACTTACGAATTTTTAATGGATTGTTATACAAATAAGTGCCTTCTGAATGCCAAAGTCTTGTCTTGTTTGTTATGTTTTCTGCAGTAAGATTGTTATAGCGTTAAAAACCGACAACTTGTGTTTACTTCTGGTGATGTTGAAACTGATGTACTATTGTGCCAACAAGCATCATCTTAGAACTATACCCAAAGTACCCCATCAATGCATTTCTTGGCGTTCCCTAACATAATGTTAACCTTAACGTGTTCACCTCTTCATTGTTGAAACTCAAAGTTGTTTTGATTATAGGAGTTGAGGTTTTGAGTTTCCTAAGTAGATAATACTCCTTAAGAACCATTTTCAGATTTTGAAAATTATGGAAGCATGACTTGTGTTGTTTATTTATTTTTTAAAAAGTAATCCTGAAACATTATTTACCTGGACAATTGTTACTTTCAGCAATATTCCTCTTAATCCAAGTATGATTGAGGGCACGACATTGAGGGCTGGCCCTGCTAGAAACTTCAGTGTTATGGCTAATATTGCTCTTCAGGTTCCACATCTGGCTTGTGATGTTGTGGATCGGCCTAAGAAAGGAATTGAATTTGTTAGGGAATTTCTTATCACACACATATGATGTGCCTGAATAGAGAAACCTGAAGTATACAATAGGCTGAACATAGCAATCCCGACTCCTCCATCTAATAAAAGTGATCATTTTTGGTAATTTTACTTTACACCTGCACTCATTTCAAATTACAGAGTGCTCTTTAAAATTGACGGGGTCCTTTGAGTTATTCGGGAACTTGAGTTGTCATTTATAAATTCAGGGTTTGTACTATTTTTCGAGTATATGAAGGTTAAGTTGTTTAAATCTATTCTAACTGTTTCTGCCACATTTATTTTTCTTACCTAATTCTTAAAATATAATAATCTGGCAGTGGCAGGTACTGATAACAAGTCTACGTTATTGTTCTATATTTTAGATGTAAAAGGACAATTTGTAAAAATTCAAAGTACTTCTAGCACGTCGTAAAGAGAATGAAACTTTACCAACAAAAAGTATTACAAATCTTCAACAGTTTGGCAACAAGTTAATGGTTAGGGGCAAGGAAGGGTTCCCAGACGTTGTTTATAGTTAGCATGGAAGGGGGAGAATCAAAGGATGAGAAAAGGATAGAAGTTGAGAGAAGAGTAGTGGAGAAAGTGGGATTTGTGATATCCTCAATTGTGCAGGCGAAGCGCGTCGACCAAGTTATTGTAGCACTCTATTCCCTCGCCGTACACTTGTTCCCACTTCATCCCGACTCTTTATCAGGTTAACTTATTTTTCAGTATACAACGTCATAACATGGTATTCATTTATTTTTTTTCTTTTAATTGTAGGTAGTATTGATGAGCAATACCGAGACGAGGTATGCATTTTGAGTACTATATGATCATCTTATGTCTAGTAACTGAACGTGTAATCAAAGTTGATAAAAAAATTACTTTGTCTTAGTCGAATTTCATGGATCATGAAGTGTTTTTCTTGAGTAGTTACTTGCTGTGGAAGTTCCGACTGGAGATGAGAAAACTGAATGGTGGAATGTTTTCTACAAAGGATCTGCTTTTCCAGCTTTTGCTAGAGTTTTGTTGTATGGTAAATTTTCTTTCCCATTTTGTTATTCTAACTGATGGATATGGAGTTTTCATTCTATCATGGGAGATGCTCTGAATAACTTACTGATTGGTAATGCAACATTGGTTTTCCTCCTGCTTCAGCTTAGGGGGAACATTCTGTTATGTATACACATTATAACAGAGCCATGCCGTCATGTATATAAAAATGCTTCTGTTCGTAATTTTAAAAGCATGCTTTCCTTTTACTTTAAAGTTTAAACAATTATTCTTTGTGCTTGCAACAATATGCTATTTTGCTAAGAGAATTTTTACATGCTGCAAAATTATTCTTATGTTATTTACTTTTGTTCTATCTAAAGATGTAGTCTCTTCTTCATTTTTGATATCTTAATAATTAGGAGTGTCTTATTAAAATATAATTCTTGAATTGGAAATGAATAATAATTAAAATTGTTAATTTTATACACTTATTGGTCATTTATGCTGTAGCATAAGGTCTTTTGCTTCACAATTCATCCTTTGATTTCTAAAAGTTTTTTTCATTAATTGTAGATGTTGCTTCCGATTGGCTTGCCTGTTTTCCAGCTTCTGCTAGAAAACAGCTGTATGATGCATTCTTTTTAGATGGTTGTGCCACAGAGGTAGTTCAAGTTGTGGTTCCTTGTCTTCAGCGCTGTGAAACTGGCCGTTATGATGCTAGTGCTGTGTGCTCAAACGCGGAGAGGTAATAAGTTAATTATCAGACCAATGTAACTCTTAACAAAGTTGATTTTAAGAAATTAAGATAATAAATTAAATGTCCATCACTTTCATGAATGGCTGCATTTCATGTGCATATTGCATAAAATTGCATAAAATCTCACAGTATCTGATTTTTTTAATTACTGGAACAAGTATGTTTTTAATAAATTTTGTCTTGTTCCCCTATCTATTTGACACTTATAAATTACTATGCTGTAAAAATCTTTCCAAAAAAAAATGGTGCCATCCTCATTGATTAGTTTCATTTTGTTACTATTCTTTTTCCTCATGTCAACAAATGTTGAAATTTTTTTAGAATTCAAAATGGGGACTGCTGAGTCTTACAAATTATATCACATTCACTTGGTAAGGTTGGTTTCTGCATTTATATACTTACGGCATATCATTTCCTACCTGTCTCAACTTACCCGCGACTAGTTCTTGGATATGTGTAGGAAGAAATGGACAATCTTGAACCATAACTACAAATTTTAACATTACTTCAGCTTGAAAATTTTCAGCTGGTTTAGTATACCAGAAAATCAATAAATTTGTGTTGCTGCAAGTCTTATGCTTAACACTCTTTCTCATCTGATCAGATTACTGGTGCTTTGCCTTCTCGAGAATGACCTGGTACTTCGAATGGCGAGAGAATTTAGTCATCTTGAATATTTAAGCCATGAACAACTCGAGCAAGCCATTTCCAGGACCTCTCAGCTTATTACATCTATTCCTGACAAAGCTAGACGAGGAGCTCCAACTTCACTGTCCTCAATGTATCCTTAACTAAAAATTTCTTCATATCTAATATATTTATCCTTCATAAGTCTGGGAATAGTGAGGAAGCACCTACTTAGTAGTTTTCCATCTGAGTCTGTTGATTAAAGCATTAGAACATGTTTAATATTTTATATTGCTAAGCTTGATGCTCATTTAAGATATTTAGTTTAGTTGACCAGTGAAAGAATTAGTACAATAGATAAGATGCTGTACAAAATCTGCACTTCATCAATTCGTCATATTTTTGTAGTTCTATGTGTTGTCCACCATGATATTTTCGGTGGGGGGATTTCGTTCCAAGTTCAATCTCTCTGCAACTTCCTTCTAGCTCTGTTTTATTCTTCACCTGATCTGATACAACTGTAGTTTACAGCAGGTACAAGAAAAAGATGGTGGGACAGCCCATTAATTGATTAATTATTTTTTATTGTGTTGGGCTGAAATCGTTGTATATTTCTGCGAGTAAGAATTATAATTACCATTGTAATAGGAAATTGATGGTCACTCATTCATTCTAGAAAGTTGTATTCAGCCAAGTATCGGCGTGGGCAGAGGAATTCGTGTTTGTTGGGTTTATTGGTGATTCATCTCCTTAACTCTAAAATGATGTTTCCAGTATGTTCTTCAAAAGACTCACCACTCAGCTTCTCCTCGGAGCAGAGGAATGGGATCTAAAGCTGGTGAATAAATCAGCTCTTTCAATTGAAAACCATCTGGATGCCACTGTTATATTTGTTGGAGAAGCATTTGCCCGCATTTCTCGTCGTGGCTCAGCCGGTATTATGATATTTTTATAGCCTGATGCATTTTGGAAATCCACATTCTTATGTGAAAAGTTTTCACAGTTCTTACATTTTGGCAGATGTGCTGTTAAGTGAGGTCATTCCTCTGATCCTAGGGCATGTTAGGAGTGTAATGTCATCAGCCTCTGATTTGGCTATTGTGGAAATATTTGAATCAAAACCTGGATTTCGCTTCTGGTTGAAGATCATGGAAGGTGTAAAGGATTCCCATTCTGTGGAAAGAATAGCTGAAGAACTTTTGCGTCAACTAGCTGCTCAAAACCTTGAAGCTGTTGAAGGTTACTGGATTCTATGGATACTTTTTGGTCAAGTCTATAAGAACCGTAATTCAATCAGGTACAAAGAATTTACCATGTGACTTTGAAGTTTCAATTAATTGACTAGGGACTGTTCTGCATCTTTTTTACTAGTTGTGTTGTAATATACCATTGTTAATTGTGTTTGTACTGATAGGATGGTGTAATGATTTGTGTTTCATTGATTATTTGTTTGATTGAAATAATGAGTCTCTGTGTTAAAATATTATGTACACATATATGTACACATAACTAAAAATATTTTAGGCGTGGATGTACACAAATTTATGCATATATGTTTTATAATAACTAAATATAATGTGTGTGCATATATATATATATATATATATATATATATATATATATATATATATATGATTAGAGCTATCATATGATGATGCTCCATCAATATTTATTTAATAGCTGTATTTGTTAAACATATACTCATATGTTTAATATATGTATACATACATAAGTGAATGAATATATACATATGGGTATATATATCCTTCCAAATGAATGGAACAATTGTTCCATAATGTTTGATATTTATTCAAATGAGTGTATATGTTGAACCACATATTTAATAGGGCACTTGATACTTTTATGCTTTTATGTTACAGATTCGCCTTTGTAGATAAGTTCTTACTTTGGAAAACATTTCCAACCTGTTGCTTAAGATGGATTATAGACTTTGCTGTGCTTGAATGTGTCCCCGGTAGTGCTTCATTGAAATCTTACAATGCTCATGGCCTCTCAGAGACGGTGCATCGACTTGTGGTAACATGGTCTACAAAACAGTTTGTCCAATCATCTCCAATTGAGCAGCAAGCTTGTATCCTTAGTAATTATTGATGGTAGCAATCATATACTTTTTGGGATCTGCTGTTTGACCAAAAATTCTTTACTAGTTCTTGATATTTTCACCTGCAAACTCCCTGTAGAATTAGCATTCCACTGTCTACCATATTTTTTAGCAACATCAACTTTTAATTTGAAGATTGCTTTTACTTCTGTTACACCTTGACATATTATTCAGATGTAACTGCCGCTTTAGGCCTTTGCCTGGAGAAGATGACTAAAGAAGATCTAGAGGCAACAAAGGATGGACTGCACTTAATTCTTCAGGGAATTAGTTGTAGGGCTTTCCTTCTAGTTTCTCTCTTTATATGAAAATCTTGTCAATTGTTTGTTTGAAGTAATTACTCATACATATTTTTTTCTTTGAAAAATGCATCCAGGTAGGTTGGAGAACCCTGCGCATTTGATTCGGAAAATGGCAAGCACCATTGCCTTAGTATTTTCAAAGATTGTAGACCCTAAAAATCCTTTGTACCTAGATGATAGTTGTCAGGAAGAGTCAATTGATTGGGACTTTGGGTTAACAACCCCCAAAAATGTCCCCGCCATAACAGTAGTACGTGGTGATGGAGAGACTTGTGAAAAAGAAAGCTCTTCCACCCAAATATTAGGGAAAGAAGTTCAAAGTAGACAAGACATGGGGGTTGGTAATACTTCTAAACCTAGAAAGGAAAAGGAATCTACATATAATTTAATTGACCCAGATGAGATTGTTGATCCAGCAAACCTAAAAACTGAATACACCTTTAATGACTGTGAGAGTGACAATGCAAGTGAGGATTCTGAGACTTCAGGTGATTCATCATTGCAACCGTATGACTTGGCGGATGATGATGTAGATCTAAGAAGAAAATTCTCACAGTTGGTTGATGTGGTTGGAGCTCTGAGAAAGTCCGATGATGCTGAGGGTGTAAGTTGAAGATCATTAATGACATTGTTCATTGTATTGTTGTTTTTGAGTATTTGGCTTAACTAGAGTTTCTCTAATGTATCATACGCCCATCTTTTAGGTGTCTTTCACATACATATCTTTACAAAGTTGCTAAATCAATATAGTTACCGTGGGGGCTCTGGATATGAAAATATTGCACCTTGATTGACGGTGATTCACAGTATGAAGCAGTTGAAAAGCTATAGCCCTTGGCTTGATTACACTAGCAGTACAGTTTGTAATGTATTATTGCTTACATGTATGTTACTAAGGTCACTTAAGAGAAGTAGCTAACAGTTAGTTATTAGCATTAATTAGGTGCTATTATTTGAACTTCAATGATTATGAATGGGCGTTGATGCTTAAAAAGATCCAACTTCCAAAAGGAATTTTTTCATCGTAAAGCTGTTTTCCCCGTTTTGCAGGTTGAAATGTCCCTGGATGTTGCTGAGAAGCTTATTCGAGCTTCACCGGATGAGCTTAAGTATATAGCTAGTGACTTGGGCAAAGCTCTTGTACAGGTCCGTTGCTCTGAATTGACTGTTGAAGGAGATGAAGAATCAGCTGAAGAGAAAAGACAGAAGGCACTGGTGGCTTTGATTGTTACAAGCCCTTTAGAAGCTCTTGATAGTCTGAACAAACTGCTTTATTCTCCTAATGTAGACATAAGCCAACGAATAATGATCTTGGATGTAATGACTGATGCAGCTCAGGAGCTTGCAAGTGCCAGAATTTTGATATCAGGACGACAACCAAAGGCTCTAATATCATCAAATTCTGATCAACCATGGTTCATCCCAAAACACATTGGTCCTCCAGGAGCTGGACCCTGGAAAGAAATCTCTTCAACAGAAATTCCATTGAACTGGTCTTATTCCTATGAAAGAGAACTACCATCCAAAGCAGGTCAGATTAAAAAAGGGAAGACACGGCGATGGAACCTTAGGCCATCGATACAGCATAACCAGTCGGAATGGTCTGAGAATAGTTTTCCTCAATATGCTGCAGCATTTATGCTTCCAGTTATGCAGGGATTTGATAAAAAGAGACATGGGGTTGATTTACTGGGTAGGGATTTTATTGTGCTTGGTAAGCTCATATACATGCTTGGTGTGTGCATAAAATGTGCAGCAATGCATCCTGAATCTTCTGTTTTAGCATCCCCTCTTTTGGATATGCTAAGATCCAGGTAAATTACGTTTTATAAGTTCCTTTAATTTGAGTTGGTTTTTAATGGACCTCCATATATTCAAAAACCCTTGAATAAAGATTAAATGGAACATGGTATCTTAAGACTCTGGACTTCTCCTGATATTGCACAGGGAGGTATCTCATCACGCAGAAGCATATGTGAGAAGGTCTGTACTTTATGCAGCTTCCTTTGTTCTGTTGGCCCTTCATCCCTCATATGTCGCATCTGCGGTGGTGGAAGGAAACACTGAGATCTCTGGAGGGCTCGAATGGGTGCGTGCATGGGCATTAGAGGTGGCTGACTCAGACATAGATAGAGAATGCCAAACGGTATGCATGAAATTAATTGCTTACCAAATTATTGAATTTTCGTGTGAGCTTATTCCACTGTATCTTGATCCTACTTTCGTTCTACAACTCTGCTGAGCCGATGCATGAAGTTACAATTCTATTCGTAAGGATATGCATATCAAGAAATTGAAGCATCAGCATGCGAACTTCTTTGTCTTTAGTAGATATAATCTTGTATCTGCTTGATGTGATTTTGCACATTTAAAGAGATCCAAACAATTCTTAATCAGTCATTCAGCACTAAAATTGTTATCCATGAAATGTTTATGTTTTGCATATTGTAATGCAGCTTGCAATGGCATGCCTGCAACTTCATGCAGAGATGACTCTACAAGCTTCTCGGGCGCTTGAATCGTCCTCGAAAGAGGAAGCATCAATTGCAAAGGGCATTACTCTACTCCCAAGTGTGTCTCATACATCCATTAAGATTCCCTACATAAATTCATAACCATTTCTAGTTCCTTGTACATGCATAGATTTTTTCATGTAAGATTTAGAATTAATTAAGACAACCATCATTTGGCCATCAAACCTCTCGCCGTTGGACAATGCCGAAATCCTTCTCCACCCTCCCCTGTTCTCTTCCTCACATTGCCTCCCCATCTAATTCCTCCAGTATTATCTCGTCGTGGACAAGGGAAATTCGTCCCGATTTATAGTGATTTGAGCGATTATGGAGTGTTCTGTTCATCTTGAGTTAATATTATTGATAGGTTTTTAAATTTATGGAAGGTAATTTTAATTGAAGATAAATAATCTAATTCTGAAATTATGGAAGTTCAAAAGTTTGCTATCTATGGAACAACGTAGCTAGATAGGTTTATAGAGAGAGACTTGAGAAATATGTTATTATCTGCAATAAAGAAATGAGAAGTGAAAATTGCAATAGAAAATCCGGATAAGAGAAAAATGGAAAATTTACATACTACGGGATTTTATACGTGTTAAAAAAAGAAAAAGTTAATAATAATAATTAATATTATAATAATTGATTAAATCTATAAATAAAAAAGTTAATATGTGCATTTCTTTGTGACTTTTTATATTGATGATGTAAATCCAACGCAAATAAAGAAATATAATTATTGATGATATACAAGATATAAATAAAAGTAATTAATTTTCTTTTTCAATAAACATAACTTTAAAAAAAATAAAAATTATCTTGCATTGCATGAAAGAAAGTAAATGCAAGTAACCTCTTACCTTTATATATATAACCTCTTGAAGAATGGGCCAAACTAAATTAAAGTTGTGGGATTTTATTTGCAGTAAGCCAAACAAATATTGAGCATATTAAAATCACAAAAATGGCTGAAATATTAAGTTTGGCAAACTGGCATGCTGCTCTGGAGAATTAGCACAACGGGGATACATATTACAGATGACCTAACATTTCAGAGACCTTTCTCAAGCATGGCACGGACTCTCATAGGCAATCCATAGAGCCTGATGAAGCCGGCAGCATCGGCTTGATTGTAGATATCGCCATTCTCGAACGAGGAGATATCTTGCCTGTACAGAGTGTTGGGACTTTCTCTGCCTGTTACGTTCACCGATCCTTTGTAAAGTTTGAGAGTCACTGATCCAGTAGTTGTCTTCGTGATTTCCTTCATGAATGCATCTATTGACTCGCGAAGTGGGTCGAACCACCGGCCAGCATACACTAGTTCCGCATATTTCAATGCTAGAAAATCCTTAGTTTGGATGGTTTCACGATCGAGTGTCAGAGACTCAAGTTCTTGTGCTGCAGTGAAGAGTATAGTCCCACCAGGAGTTTCGTACACCCCACGACTTTTCATGCCAACGAGCCGATTTTCAACCATATCCACACGGCCAATGCCATGCTTTCCGCCAATCTCATTAAGCTCTGAGAGCAGAGTTGCAGGAGAAAGTTTGTTTCCGTTTATTGAAACGGGAAGACCCTCAACTATACCGATTTTCACATACCTGGGTGGATGGATGGGAAGAAGACGTCAAGATTATGCATGAAATGGAATAAACCAACCGAAAGAAACAGGAGAAATTTAGTAATAGCAATTCACTCTGGTTCATCAGGTGCATCTTTAGGGTCAACAGTCATCATGAACATATCCTCCTTGGGCTCACATGCTGGGTCCTCCAAGATATCCCCCTTTAATACAAAAAATTTACACAGTGATGGGATCACACTTCACAGGAAGAAAGGCAAGCACAAT
Source organism: Pogostemon cablin (assembly GCA_023678885.1). Classification (NCBI taxonomy): domain Eukaryota; kingdom Viridiplantae; phylum Streptophyta; class Magnoliopsida; order Lamiales; family Lamiaceae; genus Pogostemon; species Pogostemon cablin. The sequence continues at coordinate 7,937,331 of CM042961.1, forward strand.
GGATAATGACTAAAAGTCATTTAGTAATGCAAATAAGCTAACGTAGCCTTAGGAATACTACACTACAAATCCGTTTATTCTCTCTGAAAATCATTGCAAAACAGTGCAGAAATATAAATACTCTGAACTCAAACATATTACTTTAAAAGAGCTCATCAATCACTGAAAGTTCTATTTTTCATAATGAATAAATCTAGTAATAACCAGAAAACTGAAATGCTACTAAAGATGAGTATATTTTTTAAGAAGTGATTAAATCGAATCACTAAAAAAAAAAAAACTCTTTGTACTAATGGATAACTCTAGTTGTAAATTCAAAACTCTTAAGCAGTATATAAAAGCTTCTGAAGATATGTGATAACTAATTACCTCATGACTGAGATGCCATAGATTCCTATCTCTGCTGTAGATTGATTTCTTTGTCACAGGAACAGGCACATTATGCTTTTTAGCATATTCAATTGCATCTTCTCTTCCCCTTATACTCCACTCCCTCCACGGAACAACAACAGTGAGTTCAGGATTCAGAGCAAAGAAAGTGAGCTCAAAGCGGACCTGCAACAGAAAAGAAGGATCAAACTACCAGGGTGGAAATGAATGAGAGCGGATGATGAGACGTTTCGAAGCATGCCTGATCATTTCCTTTCCCAGTACATCCATGAGAAACAGCATCAGCTCCAACCTCTTTGGCAACATCAACCATGGCCTGCAATTTTTGTTGATTAACACAATAGTAGCTCAAGGTAATCTTCTTGAATGAGATTACAAGATAGAGTTGAAGGAATATAAATACTATGCTCATTTTATCTTTAAACTCTACCTTTGCAATAACTGGACGAGCCATTGAAGTCCCAAGCAAATACTTTCGCTCATAGATAGCACCAGCTCGTAAGCATGGAAATATAAAATCTCTGACGAATTCTTCCTTTAAATCCTTCACCACGAGTTGACATGCTCCGCTAGCCTTTGCCTTTTGTTCCAAACCTTCTAATTCTTGTACCCCCTAAACAGTAACAGATACAATCAAACATACGACATTACACCACAACAACCCATCCATATTCCATACATATTTGGTTACAAGAGAATTGTTTAAAACATATTAAACACTATGAAATTCAAGAGCAAATATGTGCAATCTGTAGTCAGTTTTGTCTGATCCAGTTTTTAACGGGAAATTTCACATACTTGGCCAACATCAGCAGTGAAGCAAACAACCTCGCAACCATAGTTCTCCCTGCAATGTACAAAGCAGAAAAAATTCTTCTTACAAAAAAAAAAAAAAAGCAGATAAACAAAGATAAAAAGCTCTAAATAATGTGTAGCAATGGAACAGATAAAGTGCATCCTATGACAGTTTGTGACACAGGTGCAAATGCCCTCCAAGAAAAATAATATTAATTATTGTTTTGTTTTTATTTTGATTCATTGTCTTACACTTATTAAAATTAGAGGCAAGTTTAGACCATTACATAGGGGAGATTATAGGCCAACAAAATGTATATAAGCATTCCACTTTTATTAATAAATGCTTTTAAATGGGTGGCATTGCGTTTCTTATAATAAAAAAGTGAACTAACCTGACTGGAATGTCATGCTTTTACATTTACGTTGATGCATAAGTTTGGAACAAACATGTCAACTAAAGCATTATTGGGTAAAAGAGAGAATAATTGAGGCAAAATAGAGATGGAAAATTGCAATAGAGTACCTAAGCCAAGGTACAATTACAGAGGTGTCCAAGCCTCCACTATATGCCAGCACTACTTTTTTCAGTTTCTTTTGCAAACAATGTCCATCTGCACTGCTGGAGGTCATTGCTGCACCCAATTTAGCTACATCACATTGTGCAATATCTCCATGGACAAACTTAATTGAATTACGAACCCAATTTGAAAAATAAATAAGATTATGCATATAAGATTAACAGCATACAACAAGTAGAAGAATTCATCCGTGTAAATGAATGCACGATCAATTAAACAAAAATGCCATAACATACAAAATTATTCTAATGAATCTGGCATTTTCTTTGATCAAAGAAAAAGGGTTCAAAGTGTACAAGAATGGTACAACAGCAACAATACGTAGATCAGATGGAGAGAGAGACATGTATTAGCATTACTTACTGGGGAGAAGGCAGAGGTAAATAGATTGGGTGAGCAGTGAGCACTGAGCAGCGATGGAGGCGGGGCGTAGAGTTTTATTGGACTAATATTTTTGCAACCATTTCTTTTCTTTCTCAACACAAAACAAAACAAAGCAAAACAAAACAAAGCCCATTAGTCCATTACTTCAGCCCTCTACTCTTACATGCCATCAGCCCATTCAATTACTCCTCATTAATCCAAATTCTAAACAAACATTAAATTAGCCTCGTTGTGCCTAGTGCCTACGCGGTATCTTCCTCCCTTAATTTTTTTTTTTCTTCCTTCCCTTTCTTCCCCCGTCCAAATCGAATATACACGCACACTGTGTTAATCACTCCCTCATGTCTTCTTCTCACTCAAATAAGGGCATTTCGATTCTTCTGTTTTTGGCCACCCTCCCACCCCTCCCTCACCATATCTTTCTTTCACCTCCCTCAGCGTCTGAAGTTTAAGCTTTCAACTCGTCTTAATCGCCGGCCTTAGAAGTAGAGTCGACAAAGGTATGTTTGATTGATAACTGATATTTTAGACAAACACAGCAGATAGAGAAAGAAAATCTGTAATGAAGAGCTGGCTGCAGAAAGAGCTCATATTTCTAGTTCTATACGTTATCATTTTCTACATCATCGTCATTCGTCGCTCTCTCCAGCTCTCCCATGGTATGTGAAGTAGTAGTCTTCTTTGATAGTACATATTTTATTCCACTTGTCTTTTTAGGATTGTTTGTTTTTTAGAAATATTTTAATTGATGTTACTTGTTTCTGCTAATTGTATTTACAGATCACTATGCCAAGCTTTATGGTTTACGCGCTGGGTGGATCTCCGATCGACTCAATGTATTAAACTTTTCCTTCATAAGTTTTCCTATTGTTGATGGCAATTACGATTGTTTGTTAGTTGATGAATTAAGTCGAATTGCAGTTTTTTTGCCCCTGTTTTTTGGGCATAAATTTGAAACTCTTCTTGTGTATAGTCTATTTAACGGTGACAAGTGGGTTGGTGTGTTGGGTTGTCTCACAATCCGGTACAACCGTGGGTTGGGATTGGTTACGGTGTGGGTTTGTCTGGCGGGACTACCTCGTTTTCTTTTTTGTATATGATTTTTACAATATGAACCTAAAATGAAAGTATAGAAATAGGTTAGCAAATAGGGCTACTTGACCCATGATTCATAATTTTTTATTTTGTTTTTGCAAAAGTGTGGTTGTATAATGGTGGGGAAGGTCATATGCTGTGTGGGCTGCAGTGGGGTGGGCATATGCAGTTTAATAGTGTGGGCTATTTGGCGGAGTGAGTTAATTGTGGGGAGGCTCAAGTTAACCCTGTGGGCGTTTTGACAATTATAAGTCAATTGCATGAGTGAATCAACTGAATTCTTTTCTTTTATAATTTTGAACTTTCTACTTTGATGATGGCACTGTAATACATATAGCAATCATTTCTAAAATGAACAATCACACGTAGGAGAAAATATGTGTCTTGGATCAATATCGACTAACTGATTGTTGATTGATTTCGGAATTTAATGCATTTCGCTATGCGGGGAATTGTATATTTGACTTGTTTAATATATTAGCTGTTTCATACTGTTTCTATTCTCTTCACGTACAGGATGCTACTGATGCCCAGTGGAGAAGTTTCAGGGGAAACTTGCCAATTCTCTCTAGTGTGTTTTTGATTTTTTCATTGGTTGCCAATGTGCTGAAAAAAGCATTTTCCTTGAGGGCAAAGGGGATGTCTATCACTTGGATTCTGATTTCTTTGGTTTATTTATTGTACCTACATGGAGCATGGTAAATAAATAAGCACATGCAACGTTGATAAACTTAGCTTATACTTTGAGCTGTTGTACTAATTATGACCACACCCTTGTCTTGCTTGCAGCATCATGTTTATCATCACTATTGCTTCAGCCAATTTTGTCGTTGTGAAGGTCTGTTTCATTTAAGACTTTGATGTTTCTTCTTTATGCTTAAGATTATTTTATTGTATAACTCTATTTGCAGATGTGACAAAACTACTGATTGATTCTTGCATTGCCAAAATGGTTATCGTGGTCGGTTTGCTATTAGTCTTATGTCTTTTTTCCAGGGAACTGTAGGATTTTGTTATAATAATGAAGATTTTCACTCACGGGCTTTGTCTTCATGACTTTGTGACTTTGATTGCAAGCACTGCTACTTTGGTTGCTAAAGTACCAAAATGTATAAATGATTGGCTTAATTTTCAGTGTCTGTGGGATCAAGTTGGTGGCTGGGTATTTTAAGCTTTAGACATCACTGAACTTCATGACTTTGCTTTATTCAATCTTTCAAATTTCATCATTTTCTATCTTTCAAGTTGAAGTATTTAGCAATTTCAAGTTATAAAGTACTCATGCCTTCACCAAATTTTTGCTTATGCAGATATTTGGAAGGACGAAATACTTCTCATTTGTGCTCTGGATCTTTAACCTATCATTTCTTGTATGTAACCGTATTTATGAGGGATACAAATTTTCCAGTTTAGGGTAAGGTTTGTTTTGGCTGAGATATGTATATTATTGATATTAACTTTCAATTGCTTATACTCATAATTGTATTCTGTTTATTTTGGTTCAGAGAACGCTTGGCTTATTTGGATAATTTCCGAGGCACCTTCAGATGGCACATCTGCTTTAATTTTGGTATTATTAGTGTTTACTAATTTTACTAATTTGTTGATGTCTGATAACAAATGAGGCATTTTCCCATTTTCTTCGGGTAAATGACATCGCTCAAGTTGCTACAAAAATAATCTTGAGTTGTATGGAAGATAAGGGACCTAAATGCATTCGGAGTAAAAGGATTAAATGTATGTGTAAATCAATGAACAAGTGATCTATTGTCAACAATTCAATTTCTGTCCAAGCAGAATGATGCCTATTCACCCTTTATTTAGAGTAAACTTCTGCTTCCATGTTTACTTATTGTCATGTGTTCTTGTATGAAATAGTCTTAGTAAGAGTACTGATTCAAATTTTCTGTCTTCTTAAGTTTGTTTTTGTCATATTTTTCCTTAATTCTGGAGTTTCTCTGATAGCAGAATTATGATGATATACCCCATGAAAGTGAATTGAAAGATGACAATTACTATTCTGTGGTAAGCATAAGATGTAAAAAACAGCTTAATGATTAGTGTAATATATATATATACTGTATATTTTCCTTGGTAGCTGAAGTTTTTTTATACTTGAGGACTCAGCATAAGGAGCTGTAGAGTTTCACCATTTGTATGTGCCCATTATATGCATCACCTCATAAATTCTCTAATTGTATTGCTGGTATAATGCACCTGCATTTTCTTTGGTGTCTTAAGTCCAGTCCTTTACCTTACTTTTTCACTAATAATGAGAATTTTATTTATTTATGTGTTTAAAGATTTCTTGCAGTTGTTTTACGTATGATAAGCTTTGGTCATGACTACCATTGGACAACCCAAAATAATAGTTTTGATGAGAAGGTATGATGTAAGAATAATTTTCTTGATCTTCAGGCCTTTTCTTGAGTTTCAAATTAGTGTCTATTTAATGAACCCTTTCCTCTCTTTTAATTGTTGCTCAGACATACAAGGCATTTAGTTAATCAATATCATGTAGAATTCTCTTGCGGGATATGCTAATATATGAATATGATTCTAGGAGCAAAAGGTCTCTTCACTAATAATTGAATTGTTCTTTTTCTTTTAACTATTTCCTTTCAATATTTTAATACTAGTGTAATGAATTATCTGTTGAAACCTGAAATACCGAAGCTGATGCTTTAAATCATGAAGTTCTTGATTGTTGATGTGGAGCCTTAATATAGAAAAAGTTGGTACGCTTTTGGTTTAAATGCACAATATGTTGTTAAGATAACATCATATTTGATGCTTAAAGATTGATGAAGTATTTGGAATGCTTAGTCTTGGCTTTGCTCACTTGACCAATATTAGTTATGGTATTATTTGGTAAACAAAGATTCGGAAACAATGTAAACACTATCAGAAATGAAATTATGATATATTGTGAGTGGCTGAAAATAAAACAGGAAAAAACAATTAACATAATAAACAATGGCAATACAGAACTAATAAAGTTGTTTCGTTGGCATTTTTTATTTTATTAGCTGGTTCTGAGTGTTTAATGTTTGGTCTGGCTGTGTAAGTCGTAAGAGAAGGGTCAAAATTTCTACTTCTATTTTCCTGAATTTTTTTGTCACTAATTTTTTTTTTTTTTTTTGATAGAAGCATGTTCAGCGCTGCAACCATTGCTCAACAGGAAAGACATGCTACCTGCTGTTGCAGGTCAGCTCTTGTAAGACTTGTATAGGCCACAATTATGATAATAAAGTGGTTTGCAACAGCTAGGAAACTTAATTATATTCCTATGCTGACGTTTGTGTATTTTTTTATCAACTCTGTTTGATATACTTCTCAGGAGAAAAGAGTCACAAATGACAAATTTTCATTTACAATATACTTGTGCTATTTGGTGTATGCGCCTCTTTACATTGCTGGACCAATCATTAGCTTCAACGCGTTTGCTTCTCAGGTTTGTTATGCTTTTCACTACATTATGTGCACTTGGGGTTTCTTATTATGACATCAACATTGCTGATAGTAAAAAAAAATAATAAAAATAATATTATTGTTTTTATATTTCTATTTCTTATGTGCCTGTCAATTATGTTTTTGACTACTTGGACTTGATATTCACAATTCCATATTGTTTCATTTTCTCTTTGTGCTTAAAAGGTTTTTTTAACCCTATTTCTCCTGCTTTCCATGAGGGTGAGATATCAGATATCATTAAAGGAGGATATTTTTTATACTTGTCAATGAAGTACAGAAGTTGAATACATCTGTCCAATCTCAATTCCAAATGCTTTTAATTGTATGAAATTCTCCATTTTTAAAGTATCTGCTCTTTTTTTTTTATATATATATATATTTTTTTTGTATTCTCTCTTATTTATTTTTATATCTTTCTTATTTATTATCTTATATCACTATTCCAACATAACACAGTTGCTTCTCCTGAAAATCATTGTGCACACTTTGTTAATGGTTATTGAATAGATGTAAATGGGACTTATGGTGTTGTGGCAGTTGGATTCTCCCCAGACCATCTACTCATCTGGAGAAGTAGCTTTGTATGGATTCCGTTGGGTATTCAGTCTTTCCCTGATGGAACTAATGACACATTTCTTTTACTATAATGCATTTGCCATTAGGTGAGTTTTTATATATTCATGCCAATAGATGCCATTCAATGATTAATCTTTATGTTTTTTGCTTAATCATTACTGCTTGCAGTGGTTTGTGGAAACAAATGTCTCCAATGGACATCTTTATCATAGGATATGGTGTAAGTTCTGATCTGATAATTTATCCTGGTTTTCACCATATCTGAATTAATAGTCGTTTATATTGATTGCTTTTAGAAGCATTTTTGTCTGTTGAAATTACACCGTTCGTATGCCAAGTGCTGACAAATGCTAATTACTATTTAGCTATTATTCATAGGAATGCAAATCACTTTCCTGGTCTGTGTGTCTGATTATTGGTTTGTGGCCTAATGTGATTTGACTACGAGCACATCATACTTTTCTCTTAGAACACTGGAGCTTAATCTATTAGAAGTGGAAGCCAGGGCCAAAGGAACCCGATCAGAAACAGATTCGTTCTTCTAATCAAACCATCAATTTCTAACAACATGAATACGAGATTAAATGAAATCAATCATGGAATTAGTAGTAGGTGGTTTTCATCTTTTATATTAATGAATTACAAGAACCAACTATAGTTTTGTATATAACTGTCATTTCCTTCCGTCACTTCATTTTAACTCGTAAATGTTGAACCACTCCAAAATAAAGTTTGAGGCTAGATTTTTTTTTGTAAATTTTTGCATAATTTCTTATGTACATTTCATTGTACGTCAGACTGTAACATTTAAAACTTGGTGATATATTGATAAAATGCAGGTTCTAAACTTTATGTGGCTAAAATTTTTGCTGATCTGGCGCTACTTCAGATTTTGGTCACTGGTGGGTTTCCCAGATCACTTATTTCATATCCATACTAATTTCCATGTTCTGATATGTCCGGCGTAATTCATAAGATGGTTGCAATCAGTGCTAACATTTATACCATTTGTAGATTAATGGTATTGTGACTCTGGAGAATATGCCAAGGTGTGTTAACAATTGCCACAACTTGGAAAGTTTTTGGAAAAATTGGCATGCTTCGTTCAACAAATGGCTTGTTAGGTAAAATTTTTTCCCTTTTTCTTTCTTCAGTTCTGTTATTTTACTAGTTTGTTATTCTGTCAGCCGACACTGACTGATTTATATTTCTATCAGATATATCTATATACCTCTTGGGGGTTCTCGTACAAAGCTGCTGAATGTTTGGGTTGTCTTCACCTTTGTTGCTCTGTGGCATGATTTAGAATGGTATATTGCTTCTCTGAGTTTGCACAGTAAATGATGTATCCTTTCCTTTTTCTTGTCCTACAACTTGTTTTTGTGATCCAGGAAGCTTCTTTCTTGGGCATGGTTGACATGTATATTTTTTATACCGGAATTGCTTGTAAAATCAGCAGCAAAAGCATTTGAGGTATATTAGTACTTCATAGATGAATGAAATTATATTTATATTGATAGGAAAAGAGTTGCTTATTTGTACATCTATCATGGCACTATTTTAGGAAAGAAATGTACCAAGTCTAGGAAATTATCAAGCTGCTAATTAGACTCATATAATAAATCTATAATTAAGGAATATATATTTATATAAAACTCTTTGCATCCTGATAATAATCGAATAGGAAACTATGTTTTAGAGTAGATAGAATGTTTCTAATATAGAATCGAAAAATTAAATAAAACACAGAATATGTTGGTGTCCTACATAGAAAATCAAATGATTAAAAAAACTAGTCCAGGAAGTAAAGAGGACTCCAACGAATTCCTGACCGTTGAAGCACTCACGTGTAAAATGATAATTAAACACCTTCATTTTTGTTTACTCGCTGTCTATTTCAATATTCTGTACTGCCTATATAAACTTTTTTTAAGAGAGCCTATATAAGTTAAGACAGTAAAAATTGTACAATATTTTTATGGATCAATTCTTAGCCATCAACTTTCAATATTCCTCCTTAAACTCTGGAGAGAAACAAGAAAAAGATTAAAGATTTGCAGGAAATGACAAGAAGTTAAAATTTTGAAAGCTGCAAATCACATACATTTATGTTAAAACACAATTGCAGCATGGTTAGAAAAGTACATTAGTCTTCTTGAGGATCAATTTATTCTGCAATTGTGTTTTCACATGTATGTTTCGACAAAATTGTTTAAAAAGAATATAGTTATATCAGAGTTTTTCCATCTACCTTAGGGCATTGAAGAAAGTTGATTTACCAAATTATATGTATGTACACACTCAAATTAAATATTAACTATCATATCAACTGCAAACTCACCCCTGATACTCATTATGTTTTTCGTATCATATAATTTTTCAGGTTGAAAGCCCTTTGAGGAAATTTATCTTTCGTGAACTTAGTGCTGTTGCTGGTGCAATAACGATAACTTGTCTGATGGTTAGTCTTCTGCAAGTCATCATTTTGCTAAATTTATCTTGTTATAGATTTTTTATATTATATTATTGATGTAACATCATAACATGTTTATTATCATTATACACGTCAAAACTGTGACAGTGCCACTAGGGAAGTAAACGAATACCTTGGCTTGTTAGAATTAGCTCAAGTTTGAATGAATATTAAAAGTAGAGCTCAAGCTTAGATTGATAAAAGAAGTATTGATCTTGAGATTAGCTTCAGTTTCTTAAATTTTATTGAGTACTTTCAAATATGTTTTGTGGGTTTGTTAAATGAGCTTGTTCATGAGATTTTGAGCCAGATTCCATTAGTCTCGAGCTTGGGTTGATAACATTATAGAGCTCAAACTCGAATTGACAATTATTTTTCAAATTGACACTGCTAATTTACATCCGTATCTGTCTCTTCTTTTTTGTGATAGCTGCTAGTTGACTACGATTGAAATTGGATCTGTCAAAAGTCAAAGTGCAATGTAAAGTTACTAAATAATTAAATACTTAGAAGCAGTTAGTTATTATCTGTCTACGATTTTCAGCATTGGCCATTCCTTTGCATAGACTTGTGTCGATTGCCAGTTCTCTATTTTAGTAGATTTATAGCATATATTTTACTTAACTAGTTGTTGAAGAGGTGATGCGGATTGTACTTCCTATACACTCTAGAATTACCTTATTTTCTTGCTCCTCAAATTCTCTGTGAGGTTTGGATTGTCATTTTGATGTCCTGCAGTCTGAATGACGACAACCTTACTGTTCTCATTCATGGTGTTCGTAAATATCTAACAGATTTCTGTCTTAGTTGGGGCGGGCCATGCTGTTGAGGTTACTCTATTTTTAACTTTACAGGCTCCTTGGCTTGATGTAGTTTCAATGCACCTGTAGGCTACATAAGCTTTTACGCAGCTTTATTATCCAAATGAGTTGATCACTGTTTATTTTGGACAGATTATGGAAACCAATTTAGGCAAAGGGTGATAAAAAAAACTGTCTTTTGGAAACACACTATCTTACAGCTTAATCATTGTGACTTAGTTGGAAAAACATAAAAAAATGTGAAATGAGTTTACACAACAACCAGAACTAATTATTATTTTTTTAAATAAAAAGGTGTTATGAGTCAAAAGAGAGTAGTATACTAATTTGAAGCTTTGTAGTGCAGGTGGCTAATCTTGTTGGGTTTGTAATTGGTCCATCAGGCATTAATTGGTTGGTTTCTGGGTTCCTCCAGGAAGGAGGTTTGTAGCGTGCACTTTCTTCATATTATTTATTTGCTTCGAAGGACATTACATTGTATATGTATTTTTCAGGCCTAGCTACAATTGGTGGCTTATTATTCACATTTTATGTTGGAACAAAGGTACACAAATTTTGGATCAATGAATTTTTAGTTTCTTTCGTATAGCAATTTGTTTCTTAATTTTTATCTCAAATGTGCAGCTCATGTTTCACATTTATGATGCTAAGCAAGGGAAGGACAAAACTAGATGATATGAAGGTCTGTTTCGTGTATCTACATAAACAATGAAAGCTAAAAGTGAACATTAGTCATACAAAATCACTCATAATTTGATGAGATTTCTTAAACTCGAAATGTGAAAGGCCTGTACTTCCTCTAGAATGTTGTTTAGGCTACGAATCAGAATTCACATTTTCCTCTAGGAATGGCCCTTTATTTATTTTTGGAACTAGCAGTATGTCCGAAGTATCAAAGATTAAATAGAATAATGCTGCTCTTTGTAGCTCCACTAGTAAGATTAGCATCATTCATGATTAGTACTGCATTCAAAGATTTTTATGTCTCATGTTGTTTTGGTGTATATATCTCTGAGACTTGTGTGTCATCTTTACAGAAGAGTTGCCATTTCAGTTACTTTTATGACTAGAATCGGAGATCGGACATTAAAATTGTCGGAATACAAACTCTCTACTAGAAGAAATCAATTGTTTCAACATCACAGTTTCCAGCTCTCGTGTCACGTCAGTAGGCTATCTGTTCGTGGAAGATGTATGTTGATGGACTGCTGTATGGAAGTGGTAGTTTAAGTAGCTTCTTGCAGATTTTGAATCTTTCCCAAATGAGTTGGATTGTGGAAATGATTTTGTATTGTCTAAATACTGATAGAAAGAGTCACAAGTTTCCTAAATTCTTCTTCTTTTTTTTTTTTTCAAAAAAAAATATATTCTAATGTGTTGATCTACCTCCTTTTAAAGAGCAGGTCTTGATTGCACTCGAATGCATGAGTCCGTATGGGTGTGAAAATAATGAAATTTTTGGATGATGAGTATTGACATTTTTGCTGCTCATATTAGAATTTAAGAATTTTTTTATATTATGTGAAAAATTGATAAGGGGATGACTATTCGTACCTCAATTTTTCTTAATGCACTCCACTAAAATTAGATTAAAATATCATTTAATTAATAAGACATAAATGTCCTTGTATTATCCTTGTAAATGAGTTTTCTCCACAATCCGATGGTTCTCCAACAGTTTGTTTTCCTACGACGCCTTACCCAATCGGATCACCGCCGTCTCCACCAAATATTAGGAGTTCTCGACTCACTCGGTTTCTGTATTTTAAGAATGACAATTGTAGTAACTCATTTAATGATTTTTAATTATCCTGGAAATTTAAGTTAAATGTACATTGCTAGAGAGCCACAGTGTGCTCTCAAGCTCTCAAATGGTGTCCAATCTTGTAATCGATCTTCAAACGGTGTTATTCGGATGAATTTTGAGAAGGGTTTTTCAAAATATTGGGGATTCAATTTAGGATAGAGGACTTACAAAGTACAAAGGAATCTGTTTCTCCATTGGCGAAAATGCTACATCATCCATTGTAATCTCAAGCCGAATGGATAGAGTTCTCAATCAGATTTTTAGAACAACTATTGAGCCCTCTAAGTAATTCCAACAAGCAAATGTGTATTTAACCAGTGGGATTCATGATGTATCCTCTGTTATGAACCAACGCTTTTCTGGTGACTTCGCTTTTAATTTCGTAAGGATAATGTCTCTTGTAAAATGGTATTTATGTAAGATAGGTTGTGAGATATTTTAAGATCGGCCAATCCAAAGGTAACCATTTGTTTTTTACGCGTAGATTAAGAAGTATTATTATCAGATGTGTAGTGGGTAGTTGGGTGTGTACTTTTACTTATTTACCCTTTCTTTAAAATTTATTTCAATTAGTTGGATTATGGTAATGATGGGGCTTACCTTGTTTTAAATAGAAATGGATACATTTGAATTTGACGCAAAAAAAATAGTAAAACGGATATTTTAGATTGGCTTAATATTTTTTTGAACTATGATAACATGCATTAAAGTCTCCCTTTTCTATACAGTTATCAATTTTATTTTATTTTGAAAGCAATTCTATACAATTATCAATTACAATTAGGATGGCTTCACAAAACCAGTGGCAGAGTTAAAACCCTCCCCAAGCTTAACGTAAGCCTCACCTCCAAAGTAATACCAGCGTTAACACACAGTGACACTGAGTTATACAGAAACACTTTCCAAACCTCAAACCATGACGGCGGCGGCGGTGGAGGCCGTGCCGGAAACACGGAAGCTCCCGCGGCCTGGCCGCGGTGGAGTTATTTCTCACGGGTTATCTGAAGAAGAAGCCCGGGTCAAAGCAATCGCCGAAATAGTCTCCACAATGGTCGATCTTTCTCGCAAGGGTCACGACGTCGATCTAAACGCCGTCAAATCCGCTGCGTGTCGGAAGTACGGCCTCTCGAAGGCCCCCAAGCTTGTTGAGATGATAGCGGCGCTGCCTGAAACAGAGAAGGAAGCCCTACTGCCCAAACTCCGGGCAAAACCGGTTCGAACGGCGTCAGGGATTGCAGTGGTCGCCGTTATGTCTAAGCCTCATCGATGCCCCCATATTGCGACGACGGGGAATATTTGCGTTTACTGTCCAGGAGGGCCGGATTCGGATTTCGAGTATAGTACGCAGAGTTACACGGGATATGAGCCTACTAGCATGAGAGCTATAAGGGCTAGGTATGCTTTCTTAATTAATTTTTGTGTTGGCTTGTAAGAGGAACTCTTCTGGTTGTGATTTTATTGGTTGATCGAAGCCTTAGTCATTGTCCTTTTGACTGTTGATTGATGAAAATTGGGGTTCACGAAATTCTCCTTAGGGTGGCATCTTATTAGTTGCATAGTACCCGTCCAGTGAGCCTGTGACATTGTTATGTGAATCAAAATGATGTTCTAACTAGTACCTGAACACTATGCCACATCTGGGTGCAAAGCGAACCTATGATTTTGTTGTGTGATTGACCATTTATTTCCCCCCCTTATTCTGTTCATTGGTGTGACATTGTCAGCAGACGATGATAAGGTCTGGACTCTTAATCCCACATTATTGTATGGTTTGGATTCAGTGCTGATTGTATGCAAGGGTTCTGCTATTGAATTGTAGATGTCATACTTGGTGCCTTTTCGTTCAAGTTTTATGGATTTAATTTGTTGACTCTTTCAATTTAATAGTCAAAATTAATGAAAAATGTCGAATGTATGTTGTATTCAGTAGTTCCTTTTGATAAAACTGGGTTTGATGAAGAAGTCCTCTTGCTTCACATCCTTTTAGTTGCATGACTGTCTGCCACTCATGTGACTGACCATTTATGTGAAACAATTTTGACCTGCTAAACTCATACTGCAATGTTGCTGTGATTAGATGCTCAGAGACCAATAGTAGTGAAGTTTACTCCCCTATTTAAGGTCCAAGACGCTAATTCCTTTGTACAATCCTGATTCAATTTCTGATTGGCTTAACATGGGTGCACAGAAAGGCTCTGCAATTGGAATTTAGATGTCAAGTACACAATGGCTGTTTCTGCCAGAACTTGCACGGAATTCATTTACTTGAGCTTACCGTTTAATAGAAGATCTCTCCATTGAAGTGGAAAAAATTCATTCAAGGATTGATTTCAGATGAGGAATTTGTTTTGCTTGCCTATATGTTACTCCATTAAACTTGACATGTTACCCTGCATTATTGAGCTCTTATAGTATTTTAATATTTTAATGTTAAGAAACTTGAATCTTGGTTACTTAGCATAGAAAGAAAGTATGTCAACTTACGAATTAAGAATATGATTTTCCTTCTTATAGATACAACCCTTATGTCCAGGCAAGGAGCAGGATTGATCAGCTGAAGAGGTTGGGACACAGTGTTGATAAGGTTTTCCCCATTTTTACTGATTACTTTGAGTTCCTGCATTGGTTTATTTAAGTGGCCAGCCTTAAAAATTGTTTCCAATTATGATGTGTTACTCATACAGGTGGAATTCATTTTGATGGGTGGTACATTTATGTCATTGCCTTCAGAGTACCGCAATTATTTTATCAGTAATCTCCATGATGCTTTATCAGGCCACACATCTGCAAATGTTGAAGAAGCAGTTTCTTACTCTGAGCACAGTGCGATAAAGTGCATAGGGATGACAATTGAAACGTAAGCTTGGCTGTTTGGGTTTGTTTTCTTTTTCTTGGTGCTACTATCATCTTTTACTTATGTAACTTTTAGAGAACAACAGTATCTTTCTTTTTCTTTCCATGTTGGGATTCTAATGAAAATATTGGCTTCGGTTATGAACACTTAAAAAATTTAATACAGTTGTAGTGTTCAGAAAGGTCAAAGAAGAGTAGAGTAACTTTTTCGTTCTTTAAGCAACAGAACATCTCACCCATACCTTAGATACTTAGCAAGACTTTAAGTGCTTGCATTAGCATTTTCAACTGGAAAAGCAAGATACTTTTATGTTCCAGGCTTCTAGCTGTCATTGTGTTGTTTGATTCATGTATTATACCAAGTGACATAATTTTTTGTGTATCTGAGTAGCTTTTATATGTAAATATCAGGCGGCCTGATTACTGCCTTGGACCTCATTTGAGGCAGATGCTTTCCTATGGTTGTACAAGACTCGAAATTGGAGTACAAAGCACATATGAAGATGTTGCCCGAGACACCAATCGAGGGCACACTGTAGCAGCTGTGGCTGATTGCTTTTGCTTGGCAAAGGATGCTGGTTTCAAGGTGTTTCTCTATACTGTTTACAATAGTAGTAGTCTTTTTGTTGATATTGCATTTATCTTTATTTTCATTTTAATGGAACCATGCTATTTTAAATTTGTGATCTTGGGCCAGTATCCTAGTTTCTACTTACCAAATTCATCCAAACAAAATGAAAAGAAATCAGATTTTTCCTTTCTTGTATAGCTGCTCTCCCTCTATTTGAAGTAATGGAACCATACTATTTTAATAGGAAGATGCATCATTTTTTTAAATTCTTCCGCTACATCCCTTTCACACTCAAAATCAATTTCAATATCTGCATCTTCATCATCATTCTTAGTCTTAAAGATGATCCTTTCACTCTTTTTCCTTTGTCCACTTGATTCTTGCTATTAATTTTCAGATCGGCATCACCTATATTTGTAACCTCACTGATCTATAGTTTTATTGCTATGATATCAAATAATTGATTTCTTTCCTATGTTTCTTTGTTCACATTTATTTTATAATAATAGGTAGTCGCTCATATGATGCCTGATCTTCCAAATGTTGGGGTCGAGAGGGACATGGAAAGTTTCAAAGAGTTCTTTGAGAGCCCACGCTTTAGAGCTGATGGGCTTAAAATTTATCCAACTTTAGTGATTCGTGGAACAGGGCTTTATGAACTTTGGAAAACGGGCAGGTTTAGTTCAGCCTCATATTATAGATAAATTAATTTCCTCTATTGGATGAATGATGAACTTTAATCATTTTATAAGATTGTAATCTTGTAATTTTCATAATACAGGTATAGAAATTATCCTCCTGAACAGCTTGTGGACATCATAGCTCGAATTCTAGCAATGGTTCCTCCATGGACTCGTGTATATCGAGTTCAGCGAGATATCCCTATGCCTCTAGTTACTTCTGGGGTTGAAAAAGGGAATCTTCGGGAACTAGCTTTAGCAAGGATGGATGATTTGGGCTTAAAATGCAGAGATGTTCGAACACGTGAAGCTGGTATTCAGGCAAGTGAACAGCTTTCTTGCCTTCTATTGATGCTTTAATTTATTGAGTCATCGAATTGATTTTCTACTAAATAAAATTAGGACATTCACCACAAGATAAGGCCGGAAGAAGTCCAGCTTGTTCGACGTGATTATTCCGCAAATGAGGGCTGGGAAACGTTTCTTTCATATGAAGATACACGCCAGGTGTGTTAACTCGATACTTGAGGATTTAAATTATATTGCTTTAAATCTGGAGAAAAAGTTGAACTTGAGATCTGTAATTACATATTATGATCTTAAGTATGTTTGAGTTTGGCATAGTATATACTCTGTTGACCCAGAGATCTAGGCTATCTTTTTCTTTTTTTCCCTTTTTTTTATGCTTGTTTATGATGACCACTTCGTAATGTACATTGCTAATTCATTTTCTGGGTAACTGGAATGTTATGCCTTCTCCATCTCTTCCTTTTTACCCATACATTATCAGCATTGTGAAACCTTGGTGCGATGTGTTGCTCTTAATGTCTTGGTTAGTAATGAAGCCATGTTAATTGTGTCAATAGATTATTGGAAAAATTGGTTGACCTTGGCCATGGATTAAGTTTGTGTATGACTGTATTCCCAAATTTATGAATAGCTAATTCATAATACCCAATTCATGAAAAAAGAATACTGATAGATGGGGCTACTGTTTCCTGTGACTGAGTTGTCTTTTATATTGTGCATGGCTGCTTTTTGTATATGTATATGTATTTGACATTCCTTTTGAAATATATTAACCTTCATTAGAGAATACTGAATTATCAAGTGGTGCCAATTCATGAAAGGCTAGTTTTCCAACCAACAAAATTGTCCTTATGAGTTATGTGATCGTAAATAACTCTGATATTTACCTCTATCTCGTGGTTTATGACTTCTTTGAAAATCAATCAACTGCTAAATAGAAGAAAGAATACTGTAAAGAACCCTAACTTTTGTCTCTGCATTGGAGAATGATTTTTTTTTTCTCTTTCATTTTTGGATTCATAAAAATATATATTCTCTGTTCTCCGTGCGATGATTGATTCCATCCCACAACAGGTAACTGATGCTATATTCACTATAATACACTTGGCTATGCTAGCAAAAGATCGTTATTGAATCTACTTGTGCCTTAGAAACTTATTGTTCCTTGAATGGTGTACGTACAGGATATATTAGTTGGGTTATTGCGTCTGCGGAAATGTGGGAAGAATGTGACTTGCCCAGAGCTCATGGGGAAGTGTTCAATTGTACGCGAATTACATGTTTACGGAACAGCAGTTCCTGTTCACGGCCGAGATGCTGATAAACTGCAACATCAAGGTTACGGCACTCTATTAATGGAGGAGGCAGAGAGGATTGCCGTTAGAGAGCACAGATCAACGAAGATTGCTGTCATTTCAGGTGTGGGAACGAGACACTATTATAGGAAATTGGGGTATGAACTTGAAGGTCCGTACATGGTGAAATACCTCAAATAAAATAGAGGTGTAATGTAACTTTGAATTATTAGTAAAGTTGTGTGTGACTGGTAAATTAAATGCTATCGTATTATCAGTTTTGACTTGTGTTATGTGTTTAGAATGCTTGACATTTCACTTTTGGGTGTCGAGCTCCAAGTTTAAGTTTGTTTCGATATGTCCCCAAGATGAATATTGGCCTTTAAAACCATTGGAGGGTAAGCATCTGGTTGTTTCACTCAACTTCGATTATTTTTTCAGCTAAATTGAATTATGTGCAAGTAAATCCAATTGAGTTTTAAAGAAATAGATTTATGTGGTCGGATATTTTGATGAAAAGAATCGTATATTTTTTATTTGTTATTGATATATTTATCATAATGATAGGATTGAAAAAATTTCAACTTGTTTTGTGTGTTACTTGTGTATTAAGTATATTACTATTTAGTGTCCGTGGTTTACATTTTGTCCTCGTGATTTAATTTTTATGTTTCATTGAACGTGCTTTCAAGCTTACAATTTGTGTACACTCGAGTGGGCGTTTTATTACTGTTTTGCCATTAAAGTTCAATTATTATTTTTATTTTTTTGGATTCTTTCCTCCCTTTTTTTTTTTTTTTTTCAAAATTAATGAGTCGATCCAATTGTATGAATTAAATTTCATAATTCATACAACAATGCACAAAAGATTCTTTCAAACTCTTCATATGTAAATATACAATCCTAGTTCTGCAGAGAATATATTGTGTTTTTGTATGCGTGTATTGTATAGGGTACAAAACCAGCCTTCACAATTAATTGGTAACAAATACTATGAAGTTGCTCCCAACTTTGGTCTCCAGATAAAGAAACTTCAACATGTTGATGAGAATAAATATCCATCAATCTATGGCTCCAAAAGCAAGAGATATTAACTCATTTGACAGTAGAAAACCATCCGGATCACTGAGTCGAAGAAACCCCACCTTCTCGTTCGATACAAACGACATGATTTCATCACCTGCAACATTTCTTCTTTCCTCATCTAAGCAGATAACATGCCCACTTTCAAAATAAGGTTTGTACACCTCTAGAATGGAGAGCAAAATCGAATCGCCAAAAGCTTCACTGAAAGACTTCAAATTCAAGCCATCTGCTGTTCTGAGAGAAAGCATAACAATATCAATTATTAAGTCCTTAGTATCAACAGTCCCATCCTGGATATGATTTATGAGCCCATCCTCCAAATCTTGCACGTATCTCGTGTAATCTTTGAGTCTCCTTGGCCTTGAAAACCTTACTCCATCGATGTAACTGGCCGAACCTAGTCCAAAAGCGTAGAAAGGTTTGTTCTTCCAGTAGGTACTGTTGTGCCTGCTCTGAAAACCACTCTTGCAGTAACTACTGATCTCGTAATGATCATAGCCTGCTTTTCTTAGCATTCTTGAAGCTGTTTTGTAGTACTCAGCAGATTGATTCTCTGAAGGCAGAGGAAATTCACCAGGTGTATATCTGTAAACACAAATATCCTGATAAAATTCAAGACCTCAAGGAACATAAATTTCAGGCTTAATAGTATAAATGATAATTCTGTAGAAAACTCGTGTTATCTTGGCATAACAAATCCATCAAATCAAACTAATCTTATCAATTCAAAATTCCCTCACAAAAAGTGTGACAGAGATCTGACATGCAGGAACCCTAAACCCTCGGATCTTTATTTATCCACACAATCAATTACCAAAGGATTTTACAACAAATTTCAAATCGATCCACCAATCTTATAATCCAAACACAACCTCCAATTTGTTCTTAAAACACTGAAGTACATACAACAAATACTGATAGCTATGTCTTTTTTTAATTTAGTGATGCTTTGTTTTGTTTGTTTTTTAACGAAATATAAAGCTAACCTGCAAATCTATAAAACCCTCTTTTATAAGACCAGCAATATCTACTCATTTTCATTATAAATTTTAATTCAAACACATCATCATTACCCTACTACATCCAAACAAACCAAGCATAGCTGCATAAGTCACAGACCTAATCATCTTTTTTACTATTTACATCTAACAAAGGTAACAGCCAAAATTCAAACTAAGCTTAAACCAAACTAACAAAGACAGACAATAGCATGAACCTGAAATATAAGGAAGAAAAGAAGCATCATCTGCAACTGTGAAACCATAAAGCTAAGATATCTGCAGATTATAATTTTGACTTACAGAACACCAAATCTTGTGTCTTGTTCAACCTGCAAATCATAAACTGAAACATGAGTGGGCCCAATTTCAACAGTGAGCTGCAAACTCTCCTCCCACATGGTTGGTGTTTGGAAAGGAAGCGAAGAAATGAGGTCTAAACTCCAATTCTCAACCCCACATGACTTGATAATATCAACAGCTTCAAAAATTTCGTCAACCGCATGAGCTCTCCCACAAGACTTCAACAATTCATTCTGAAAAGCCTGAACTCCCAGTGAAACTCTATTCACACCCAAACCCACCAACTCCTTCATTGCTGCCGCATCAAACGTGCCGGGATCCATCTCCATTGATATCTCTGCATTTCCACACACTCCAAATTTAGACGACAATGCATCAAGAACAGAGGAAACAAGCAATGGCGGCACGAGCGAAGGCGTTCCTCCGCCTAAATACACAGTTTCAAGAGGCGGGCAGTCGCCGGAGTTTAACTTAGTGGCCATGATTTCTCTGCAGAGCGTCTCGACGTAGCTGGAAATACGAGGGTCGAGGTGATCTCCTGAGAAGGAAGAGCCAAGAGCAATGATGGGAAAGTCGCAGTAGTGGCAGCGTTTGCGACAGAAAGGGAGGTGTACGTAAGCGGATGCAGGGGGAAGCTTGTGAAGCAGCAACAGTGAGCTGGAGGTGTCTGAAGCATTCCGTCGAACAGTTTGTGGGCACTGTCGGCTGAAAGATTTACAGAATAACAACCTCTGGGAATCGGGTTTCCTGGAAACGGCGGTGAACACCGGAGTGAAAGCTGATCTCAGTAGCATCATTTACCCAATTGATGGCTAAATCTACAATCATCAAACCTTACATGCTTAAATTCAATCAACCTCACATGGAAATAGCATAAAATTTTTGGAAGCTTTAATTTGTTTGCTATTATAAAATTTTTGAATATTAAATTTGAAATTTTAGGAAGCTTTAAATGTACGTATTTTAGTTTTAATTTGAAATTTGTATCTCATCAAACTAAATTTTGATAGAAAGAAATATTAAAAAAATAAAATGATCTAGAAATTTTGATAAACTTGTACTCCCTTTGTACGGCGGCACGGAGATTAAAACGTTTTATTTTTTTAATATATAATGTAAGAGAAAGTAGGAATAAAATTAGTAATTTAAAAAGAAAAAGTGAATAAAGTTATTGAGAATGATGAATAAAGTGTAAAAAAGTAATTAAAATTGTTGGGATTGTAAAAAATAGATAATAAAATATTATGTATTTTTGTCAAAAATGAAATGGGTAAAAATACGTGGGACACACCAAAATGTAAAGTAGGTAAAAATACGTGGAACGGAGGGAGTATTATTTTTCCCCAATAATCAATTATAATTAAGTAAATTTTGAAAAGCAAAAGTTATCTAATGTGAGCATGATAAAATATACTCCGTATATGAGGAATTGCGAAGAATGCTCCAAATAATAGTGTGAGTTTGAAAAATGACACCAAATATAATTCTTTTAGAAGAATATCAATTTTTTTTCACTCTTCATTATATAATTAATACTATATGATCACATGTATAATTGCATATATAATCGCGTGATGTGGTCGCACATATGTTAATAAATAAAATATGTGTAGGGTTGCACACATAGTCGCGCGTAAGGTCGCACATATAATTACATGTAGGGTTGCATACGTAGTTGCAGACTAAGGTTAATTATGTCTAAAATTTAAAAAAAAGTAACATTTTTATAGAATTATAGTAGGTGGTATTTTTTTCAAAATGAACTATTAAAAATGACATATATATATATATATATATACATATATATATATATATATATATATATATATATATATATATATATATATATATGTGTGTGGGGGGATATGTATTCCTTCTTAATGCATATATATTTTGTCATTCTGGTACATCCCATTATAAGATATTCATTTCTTTCTTGGGTTGATGTGACCCACAATAAACAATTATTGTTTTCAATCTACTACACATGAGGCCCTTTAATTGCCACAAGATAACAAATATGATCATGCAATATATGCAAATTTCAATCATACATCAATCCATTAAACATAATGAATAAATAACCGAAAGAGAATGAAGAAATAAGATAATAAGAGTTCAACATAAAACTTCAATAATGAATAAATATTATTCAATCACCGTCATCACCAGTGTCAAAATCTATAAATTCGATATAATTAATTAGAAAATCTTCAAAACCTCAAAACTACAAAAAAGAGAATTAGCCCATAATATTTCAAACAACTATCATGGCTATGGAAAAGTTTTCACCCACAAGTCTATAAGATTAAGAAATAGAAAATAAAGAGAAGAAAAACTCTTGAAAAAATATAGTTCTTCGTCTTTACTTCTGTCATTTTAGGAATCTTTATCTCTTTTCCAAGTAAGCAAACACGAACCTTGAATTCTCTCCGTATGGCGGTGGAATGTGAAAGATGGCGTGATGATGGATTATGAGAGTCTGGTGCTCTGGAGATTTAGAGATTTTCTCTCTCTAGATTTCTGCTTTTCTTTTGTTACTTGGTCTTCTAGCCGGCGGTATCTCATCGGACGGTGGTGGTGTGCGGTGGTGGAGGTCGCCGACGGTCATTTTCCTACCATTTCCAATAAGATTTTTCGAGGGTTTTTTTGACTTTGAAGCCTTGCATGTCCTTCGATCCTTTGCTTGATTGGGAGAAAGACTAAGGTTTCCTCATCCTCGAAGGGAGGGAAGGCTAATGGTGCAGTCGGAGAGGCCTTTAAGTCATCGAAGGAGAGTGATGCAATCAATGTTAAGAACCATGTTCTTATTATGGAGGAGAATCTCAAGTCAAGTGAGGTATCTAATATTGTACCTTCTAAGAAATCATTGAAGGCTTCTTGTGCGATGGAGGAGGTTGAGGAAGAGGCTACACTTGTGGGCTAGAGTCTTCTTGAGGCATTGCATAAAACTTCATCTTCGATGGAAGCTTTGGGTGATGCTTTGAGGAAGGATGTGGATGCGACGGATGCGAGTGATAGTGTGCCTAAACCTCCTTTGAATGTTGAAAAGGATGTGAATGTTCATGCTCTGAAACCTCATTTGAAGGGAGGGACGGTTTTCAAGCGAGGTGGGCATGGAAATGCTAAATCGGAGAAGGATCCCACCAAGGTAGTGAACCTCTTGATTACTCGAAGTTTGTTAACAATAATCATGTTGAGAAGGAAAGGTTGCTCACGTATATTCCACCGGCTGATGATGGTTCTATTTTTCTTGATCCTAAATATGATTTGGGTATATGGAATTATACGTTGGTTGGGTACTTTTCTGGGAGATTCCCTAGTATGAGAGCATTGCATACTATCTGTCGTACTTGGGGAGTGAGATATACAGTTACTATGCACAATACATGTTGGATTATTTTCAGATTCTATAGGGAGGATGATATGTTGAAGGTCTTGCACATGGGACCGTATTCTATTTGGGATCGTTTCTCCTTTTGAAAAAGCTCCCGAGAGCTTTTCAATTTGGTGAGAAAAAGATTTTCCGTGTGCCTGTCTGGGTTCGTTTTCCTTGCTTTCTTTGGAATTTTGAACCTGTCACCATATCAGTTCTATTGCATCTGCAGTAGGACGTCCTATCTATATTGATTCTCAGTCGGGTAATATGGATAGAGTTTCCTTTGTTAGAGTCCGTATTGATGTGGATATGACGAAGGACCTTTCAGAGGAAGTTACTTTTCGATTTCTAGAAGGGGTTTTCAAGCAACAAGTTGTTTATGAACAACTTCATTCTTATTGCCATGTATGTACTCAATTTGGTCATCAAAATGGTGCTTGCAAGGTACCTAGCAAGGAAGTTGTGGCTTAACTTAGTAATGTGGACAAAGATAAAAGGGTTGAGAAGTATAGTGTGGATATTAAAGGTGATGATCCGAAGGGTGTGGATACTAAGAGTGGAAATGCTAAGGGTGTAGAGCTTTCGGATGAGTTTGTTAAGGTTAAACCTATGCGAAGGTCAAAATCTAAAACCAAGATGGGAGGTGCGATTGTTGGTAGTGTTGCGGATGGTGGTACTATGGTGCCCATCTCTTCGCGGTTTAATGCTCTTTTGGAAGGTAGTGCGCATCTTGAGGACTTGTCTTCTCCTCTGATTAAGTCTTCCTCTAAAGATGATTGCCTTAGGGATGTGTGGTTTCGAAGAAGGTTAGTAGGAAGGGCAAATCACCCGCTAAGTCAGATTCCTCTTTGGAGTCTGAGAAAGAAGATGTGACTATGCGTGCTCGAGGTAAATATGGGAGGTCTAGATCTGCAACTCGACATAATACTGGAGTAGTTATTTGTGAGTCTGGTGAGGGTGGTGAATCGGTGATTGCATCCGGGGGTAGGCCTCCCGATTCTCACTTATCATGAAGTTACTAGCTTAGAATGTGCGAGGCTTGGTGGGTGCTCTGGCTCAGCAAGTAGTTCGCAAGTTAGTACAGAGTCATGATTTGTGTTTGTTGGGTCTTATTGATACTAAGTTGGGACTCAATAATGTTATTGATGTTATGAATATTATTATTCGTGAATGGTCTATTGCTCATAACATTGAGATTGCTTCTAGTGGTCGTATTGTTGTGGCTTGGAATCCTTCCATTGTTCAGTTTGTTCTTCTTGTCATGCATGATCAATGTATTTTTGGTTCGTTGATTTGCTTGACTACGCATAAGGAGTTTATGGTTTCTATTGTTTATGGTCGTAATATTGTGGCTCAGATGAAGTTATTATGACATTCTCTCTCTGATTTTGGTGCCTCTGTTGACTCTTCTTGGTTGTTGTTGGGAGATTTCAACTCTATCAGCTGGCCAGAAGAGAGGTCCGTGTCTTCTCAAACTACTTCTAATTGGTTTAGAGTAGATTTTGAAGATTGTTGTGTGAGTTTGTGTTTGGATGATGCTATCTCGCGTGGCTGTTTCTTTACCTGGACGAATGGTACTAGATGGAATTGCATTGATATTGTCCTTATTAATGATTTATGGGCGGGTGATAGAAGTATGGTCCAGACGGATTTCTTGCCTATGGGTGCAACATCTGATCATTGCGCGGTCATTATCTCTCTCTTTCATTGTGAATTTCATAAGAGGAAACCGTTTAGATACTTGACTATGTGGAGAATTTATGATGATTTTCTTGATGTTGTTCGGCATGGTTGGGGACAAGGCATTCTTGGAACGAAGCAGTTTGTTTGTTTGTCGAAAGTTGAAGTTACTTAAATCTCATCTTAAACGAAACTTGCATCACATAGCGGAGAGAGCGAGGGCTGATCTTGAGCAGCTTCAGTTTTTAAGTCATGATGATCCAGGAAACATGGATATTTGGGCGAAAGTTTTAGATGCTCGGAAAGTGGCTTCTTTTCTATCTCGTATAGAGCATTTGTTCTTTACGCAGTTAGCTCGTAATGAATACTTACTTTGCCAAGATAAGCCATCCAGGTTCCTCCACAAGTTGGTCAAAGTTAATGGTGGAAGAAATGTTATCCCTTCTATGAGAACAGCCTCTGGGCATATTTCTTCCAGGGAGGAAATGGTTGAGGAGTTCGTCTCCTTTTATAGAGATCTTCTTGGGACCTCTCGAGATTGCTTCCCATTGGTTTAATGAATTGTTGATCAATGCATGATTTATGATAACTAAGTGCTATTATAATGTTCATGTGTATATTGCTTGGGGTGAGACGGAAACGATCCTCTTAAGTATTAGAAAGGCATGAGTAGACATCGAGTTTGAGTTTGACCGAAAGGATATTTGAATTCGATGAGGGGAACCAATCCATTCGTTAGCTCTAGTACACAAAAAGGGAGAATTAATCCTAATTAGTACCTTGGAAGAGAGAATTGAGAATTAATTAGTACCTAGATGGAAGAGGTTAATGTTGGGCTTTGATCTTAAGTGCTTTTGGGAGTCTCAAGTAGATCAACAACCTTTGTAACCCGAAAGGGAGCTTAGGATATAATCGTGATCACCCTTAATCTACATCAATTGAGTTGAATTCTCTTTGCATGATAATATGAATTGAATGTGTTTGGATGTTTCTAATTCCATGTTTTTCCATACTTGAACTTTAGCACCTATTCTCTTTTCTCGTTAATCATACTACTTGTCATTTCTCTTAATTGCTATTTTATTTATTTGCTACTTGCTTTAGTTGTTTATTTCAAACTCAAAACTCTTATAATCTTTACAAAAGCGACATAAACATGAGTTCACGTATTTTACTAATCCAAACCTAACTCCTTTGTGGATTCGATAATTTTATTTCTTGAGATATACTACTACAACGATCGAGTATTCTTGCTCGTGAGTATCAAATATTCAAACAATTATTATTATTATTATTATTATTATTATTATTATTATTATTATTATTTTCTCTCTCTCTCTTTTCTCTGCAGCCCACCCTCAACTCCCTCAAGATTAACGTTGAACTTCCCACATGTGGCCAACTTTAACGCATGGTTATCAATTTTTTAAAAAAAATTTATACCACAAATTTAACACGTGACTTTGATACAACTTGGAGAGCAAGTTGTTTTCTGTTACTCCCTCCCTCTCACGTATTTTTACATATTTTCTATTTTGGGATGTCCCATGTATTTTTACTCACTCTATTAATGGTAAAAATACATAATATTTTATTACCTATTTTTTACAATTTCAACAACTTTAATTACTTTTTTACACTTTATTCATCATTCCCAAAAACTTTATTTACCTTTTCTTTTTAAATTACTAATTTATCCCTACTTTTTTTAACATTATAATATATTAAAAAATAAAACATCTTAATCTACGTGCTCGTACAAATGGGTAAAAATACTCGGGACGGGGAGTATTATTTATTATTATTCGCTCAATCAATGGTTACCCGTTCCAACTTTTAAAGAGATGAAATTATTTTCATTCAATAATTGTCAAATTCGATTTACCATACACTTTATTTTTACTAAGAGGATGAGTAATTCATCTCTTTAAAAAGTAAAATTTTTAACACATTACTTTATAAAAATAAAGTGCATGGTGGTGAATGGAGTTTACAATTTCATCCATTAACTCTATTATAATGTCACGTTTTATAATAATAGTAATAAACAGTAACAAAAAGCAAGTTGCTCTTCAAAGTTGTATCAATTATTGAATGAAATTTGTATTATCAGCAGGCATTGATGGATTCCACCTTCACAATTACACTACTCTTCCTATAATATAATTTCTACTCCATCTCTTCTCCTAAACTATGTTCATTTTCGGATATGGCGGTGGCCGCAACAAGAATCGCCCACTAAAGTAATATGTTTCCTCTTCTTCTCATTTAAATCAATTTGACCTTTTAAGTATAACTAATTTTAATGATTTTAGTTTATTTTTATCGGCAATTTTCAATTTTTGATCGATTTTGATTATTTTTATCTAAATTTAGTCTTCTGTGTCATAATTTGTCCAATTTTGATCTATATTTTGAATAGTAAAAATGACTAAATTTGATTAAAGGGCTAAATCTAGATAAAAATGATCAAAATCGAACAAAAAATATCAAAATTGAGAATTGCAAATAAAAAGAAGACTAGAATTGAAACCGAACATACTTAAAGAACTAATTTTTATATTTTTACATTTATACTTGATGATTAGATTTTATTCATACTTTGTTTTTACAGCTGGTTCGATCATGCAGGTGGGGACATCGTGCTTGATAATCTTGTCGGGGAGGATATGGATGATATCATTAAAACAAATACATTGATCTTAATCTTTTAATGCTTGAATGATATCTTGAAGAAATCCTCCACCCCTGTTGCTTTATAAAACTTGTTTCTAGTTGTGATGTTGTGAAGTGTGTGTTGTTCGTTTAATAAATTGCTTGGAGAGCAAGTTGCTTTTTGTTATTTATTACTTCTCCCGTCCCACATTAAACTTTACACGTTCTGTTTTCATCCATTTCACACTAAATTTCACCACTCATAAAAGAAAACATCACACCAATTTTTATTCTTAAAAGTATATCTTATTACAAATTTCTCACTTTCACATAACACACATAATATATTTGGCAAAGACTTGTGTAAAACCTTATCACGTAAGGGCTTACATGAGATGGATAAAAAGTGATAACTTCTCCAATGAAAAATGATACTCAATTAATAAAAAGTTATAATGCTATTTTATAAACAATTTACAATATAAATGACAAGTGATGATATTTTATAACGAAAATGATAACTAATTTAAAAAAGTGTAAAATTGTCACACGTGAGACGATCTCACGCAAGACATGTCCAACATACTTTATAATTTATTATTTAAAAAGACTACATTACCCTCCAAAAATAAATAAAGTTGATCAATAAACAATTTTTCTTAAACATGGTATCTACAGTAACGGTGCAAGTAAATATGAGAAGGAGGGATTATTATTATTATTATTATTATTATTATTATTATTATTATTATTATTATTATTATTATTATTATTATTATTATTATTATATAACAGAGTTGATGAATGAAAAGTGAGTTTTTGTAAACTCGATTCACTCTACATCCTATATGGAGTAATTTTGTAAAATTACTTTTCTGTATTTAAAAAATTACATTTTAAAAAGATGAACTATTTCCATTCAATAATTAATGTCAAAAGACCCAATTATCCACTCATTAATCAATGGTTTCTAACTCGAACTTTGTAGAGAAATGAAATTTTTTTTTTTTCATTTAATAATGGTCAAACTCGATTCACCATGCACCCTATTTTTATTAAGAAAAAAAATTGTTTCTCTTTTAAAAAAATAATTTTTTCATATATTACTTTACAAAAATAACATAACAGATCTTGTACGTCATTTCGTATATCATTTCATGTGTTGATACATAAGAGATGAAAGAAATCCAACAATTACCCCTAGCGCTCAAACTTTTCTTTTTAGGTTATAGTTTCCCTCTTCTTTTTATGTGTCGTCCACGCAATACTATGACATACAAGATGATGTATCAAGATGAATGGTAAATGGAGTTTACAATTTCATCCATCAACTCTATAATGTCACGTTTTATACTACTCCATAAATAGTTGCTCTTAAAAAAGTAGTATCAATTATTGAATGAAAATTGTATTATCATCCTGATTGAGTGGTGGTTGGAGGCTATATAAGCTGCCATCCTTCCTCTTCACAATCTGACACCTCTCTTGCTATAACATGGAGTAATTTCTACTCCATCTCTTCTCCTACACTATGTTCATTTTCGGACATGGCGGTCACAGCTTCATTACTCGCCCACTAAAGTTTTTTTTTTTTTTATAACAGCAAAAAAGTGTTAATATTATTAAGATAAAGGAGTAATGAGATATACCCTAATACAAGAGTTTATCAATTTGGTTTACAAGACATGAAGAAATTAACAACACTCCTAGCCTTTTAATTTATACCCATCAATCCCAATTTTGGTCATTTTCTATTTGCAATTTTCAATTTTTTTTGGTTTATTTTGGTTATTTTTGTTCAAATTTAATTCTTATTGTCATAATTTATCCAATTTTAGTCCAATTTTTGGACAATAAAAAGGGTAAATTTGATAAAATGAGCAAACTTGAAAAAAAAAATGATCTAAATTGAAAATTACAAATAAAAAGGACTAAAATTGAAACTGAAGATACTTAGAGGACGAATTTTGATAATTTCTCATTTATACTCGATGACTAGATTTTATTCATACATTGTTTTTACTTGTTCAATCTTGCAGTTGGGGACGTAGTATTTAATAATCTTTTCGGAGAGGATACTCATGATGATATCACAAAGACAAATAGATTGATCTTAATCTTTTAATACTTGAATGATATCTTGAAGAAATCCTCCACCTCTGTTGCTTTATGAAACTTGTTTCTAGTTGCTAACTTTTTGCATGATTACACGCAGGCGATTTTGTCTATCTGCGACCTATGGAATGAATCAGATGGCTCCTAGAAAGCAACTATGGGAGTAGTTGCATGCTAATATTGAGAATTTAGAACTGAGAATGAAAATTCTAGCTCTAATTAATTCACTTCTTCTTTCTTGAGTAGAGCAGATCTCAATGATCTGTGTGCTATCGAGTATAGTAATAAAATCAATCATAACAATAAAATTATTATTATGTTTTTAGAATTAACCTAAACTCTTAAAATCATAAATCATATGAGTAAAATAATACTACATGAATTATAAATTTTGATAGATTGAGGTTAAATAGGTCATGAACAACAATGTTGAAACTACAATTATACCATAATTATATATATATATATATATATATATATATATATATATATATATATATATATATATATATATATATATATATATTTTTAAAAAAACTGTATTCTAAGAAAAGATCTTAAGCCCTTGGAAAAATCATATGACACACAAATATTAAACTTATCATGGTTGAACACAAAACACTCGTCAATATTATAATATAGTAATTGAGTAGATAAAACGAGGAAGAAAGGCAAACACAAAAGTTGAATTTATTGATATTTTGAGGTGGTTATAAACCCCAAATTTATTAAACTCACGTTGATGTAGATAAGCTAAATAATATTCAGAATATTAATCAAAATACGTCCTCCCCTTATGCTTACGCTCCAATTTAGTAACAGCATGTCTGGGTAGGGGTGCGTAGAACATTCCATGAGAGACTTATCATAGTGTTTCAACTTCACCCACGTTAGGAACCTTCCTTGACAAGTGAATATCCTGATTAACATTGGTACTAATGTTTCCACGCTGAGAAAGTTTGATATTTATCTTTCAGTATTCTGTTATGCCCGCTCTTGAACTTTGGCATTGATTCTAACAGCTTGTGCAGAATCTTGGGATTCTATAGACGCCCTCTCTTGAACAAGAGCATCATATCTAGTTGAGATAATGAGCTGAGTAGTTGTGTGTGTTTCCTTTGATCTTTCTTCATTGTAAATACGGGCGTCTCATGAGTATTTTCAATGTAGAGTTTAATTAGTGTTTTAATCTTTATGATATAGTTATGATCATTTCATACCTGATTGTTTATAACATTTTTATCACTCATTCATGAAACTTGGAGATTCATATATTAATGTAACCTGGCTTAGCATTAAGTCTAAAAATATATAGTTATCTTTCACCTAATTTATATAGTATAATACCTTTGTAGTTCATTGGGTATTTTATCCATAGATTTAAAATTTAACCCTTATGATAGTTTTAAGAAAAGTAGATTTTCCCGCAGAGAACAGCTACAGGCAGTTGCATGTATATATTTCGTGTTTGAGAGCTATGATCATGGGAAAATCATGAGCACACTTTAGTGCAGTGACGCTCATCAAATAAAACTCAACTTATATGTGCATGAACTTGTGCAAAACTTAAAAAATACAAAGAGTGAGAGAGATTTCTCACTATGACAATTGACAAACCCTCAACGTCACTGCGGGGAACATGCTCTATTCATCTCCCATGGCCAATTCTAATGCATAGTCATCTCTTTCCTGCATAGAAAAAATTAGGAGTAATACCATCACACCTCACAAATTATTTATCCCTAAAAATTTTTTATTCTTTGAATTTCAAATGATTTAATTCAAACACAATCTTAGTTTCTTTTCTATTACTATTTAAGTTAAGGGAATAAAGAAACATCACTTACAATTGGCCCTCTAGCAAAATATCTGCCAAATTGAAGCCAATACACCTGTGAATGTTTAAATGAGTACCTCGTTGATCCACAAATTTGTGACAAAACCAATTCGAAAAGCTAGACTTTCAAAGGGAAGATGTGGATAAAATGTACTACCTCATCCTCGTCCTGTGTTTCAACCTCCAGGTCCGTGGATGGGAAGCCCACACACAAAAGTGCATAACCCTAGATGTCAGCAACACAATGGAATAAGAAAATTAGAGTACAGACATTGAATCACCAGTACTATGTTGAAAGCAAACTTAATAACTTCTGGTAAAAGAATAGTAATGCGAGTACGACAAGTGAAAAACAGGCTTAAACTCCCAAGCCACTCATCTATAAATTTAGCCCCTCTAACCCACGTTCGACACTCAAACACAAATCTCACATAAGAAGAAATCACTCTTGGAAGCCCCTAAAGCTTAGAGACTTTTTCCTCCCACCTACATTCTTAAGGTGAGGAAAAATTATACATGTTTACTTACATGCAAATGCATGTTGATATGTGAGTTTTTCCGACAAGTATATTAAAGCTCAATTTTTTTATTTTTTTTAACCAAAAATGAAGATTGCCATTTTAATAGAAAACTTTATTGATGATTGGAATTTTAAACATTAAATTATAAAAGGAAAGTCAAAAACTCTTATTTAAATTAAATTTTTTATGTTCAACTCCTAGAGCATTTTGGCAAAAGTTCTCCCTCTGCGTCTTCCTTAGGGTCCTCTTCATTCACATACTAATTAGGCTGGCTGTTACAAGATTGTAGTAAGAATCTCTTGTATTTGATTATAAATAAGGGATACACTATTTATACACAAGAGACTAAGCTATACAAGGTAAGCTATCAAAAGCTTTAAATCTATACAATACATGTGCATAATATTTCAAACACTCCCACTCAGGCTGAAGCATAGATGTTAAGCATAGTTTTATAAACACTTTGGTGTACTTACACCCAGATTCTTTTTAATAATTCACACTTGTGATTTAATGCTTTGCAATCGGGGTTTTACTGTCTTTTTCTCAAATTGATTTTCAAAATTGAACATGATGAATATACACCTGCATTCATGTAAGACCAACTCTAAATGTAAATCATGACCGACTTTTCACAAAGACAATCAAACCTAATCCCATTAAGAGTTTATTGGTCTCAAGTCCCCGTATAACCTATCAAAATCAACCCGTGTTTGACCCATTCATGAACATTGTGGTAATCAAATTCAATGAATTGGTTCATTCGTCAAAAGCTTGATTAGAAATTGCGTAGTGCGGCTTGATAATCGCACTACAACTTGGCTGGTATTGACTTCAACTACGAAATCTAAACTCATGTACCCATACAACTCAGATACAGATATGGCTATAGCTCAATATACAGATTCCGCACTTGAGAGTGAAAAAACTTCTATTTCTTGCTCAATATCTTGAAGTAGATCTATGATCTTCCTTTGACCCCTATCTTATCATGAGCATGGTCTCTATACACGATTCCACGGCCGGGGGCTCTCTTCAAATACTACAAGATCTGCTCTATTGCCTTCCAATGGTCGAACTTTGGTAGTTACACATACCAACTCACTACACAAGTAATAATTGACGGGATGTGCCACCCTAGAATAATTCACTGTTCCAACCCACCTTCTATGTTTTCCAAGATCATCAGATAACATGGCATTGTAAGTTATATAATTGGGAACCATTGAGAGCTACAAGGTTTTGCTCCCAGCTTGCCTGATTCATAAAATAAATCAAGCACATACCGTCTTTGAGATAAGAAAATGCCCTACTGACTCCAACTCATTTCAAAACCAATACAATATCTAAGTGCCTTCAAATCCTTCGTAGTAAACTAAGTAGGAAAGAATGTTTTCAATGATGCAATCCCTTTACAAATCTTTCCGATATCACAATATCATCCACATATACAACCATAAAAGTAATACCACCCTCTGAACGCATGTAGAAAACAAAATCACTCCCAGACTTACTTTACCTTTCGTTAAATTTCAGGGACTTGATTTGAGATTGGACATTAAACGACTCCAAATAGGATGGATATCACCACAATCAATCAAGAAAATAACTTTAACTAGAGTTTTATTCAAACCCATAACAAAATGAGCCAACGCAAACTAAGTGAATTGCAATATTTCTATGTATTTGAAATACATGATTCAAATCAATCAATTAGATCATCACAAAAAGGAAATTGTGGCCTTAACCAACCAAGAACATACCTTTGATTTTAATTCAGCAGATATCCCTAGTGCTTCTGGCTGTTTGAGTTGCCCAGACTTTATGCGGACAGCACAGCTAGTACAACAGCCTGCAGCATAAAGTTTTAATGAGAAGAAAAATGGTGTACTTCAGTTCCAAAGTAATGCGTAAACATACACTAAAGATGTTATATACAGAATTTATTACAGCATACATCCCCCAACAAACATGTTCACATACAGATATCTGCAGGAAACTAATTGACCCCGCAAGTCAGCAAATAACTTTATGCAATAGTAAAGAAAGTTCCACAGTCAACATTTGGAACTTCTACAGCAGAGAAAATGAAGTGCTCTCAAAACGTTATATTGTTCAAAAACTCATATTAATGGTTATATCAGACTTTAATTTGTTTCTAACTAAAATTAATCAAGTTGTGTTTACACAATTTGTTTTGTAAATTTCATAAAAGCTGGTTATCTTACTTGAATATATTCTCAAGAATCTAGAGAGCAGGATTAAATAATAGTTTAGTGCAAGAGTACAAAATGAATTTCTTCATGACATGATGCAATGTAATATCTTGAAATTGAATTTATGTCAAATGAAAAGTGTATATTATGTATCAATCAAGTGAATTTTGTTTTCTTTAAGGATCATCCTAATAAGAGAAAAAGGTATGGTCTTCTAACAATTCCCAGACTTTCTAGTTCTGAATATAGAAATACTATTCGTTAAAGCAGGAAAAGTAGCCTAAAGGATCAGAGGTTGAACACAAGTTATTATGGATAATAATGTGATGTTACATGGTTTTCACCTTTATTTAGTTAAGTAGTTATGATTTTAGTAGATATACTTACGTATATATGTGTAGAATCATATTACGGCGGTATGTACAAGAGGCGCGCAGCAGGAAAAGTAGCCTAAAGGATCAGAGGTTGAACACAAGTTATTATGGATAATAATGTGATGTTACATGGTTTTCACCTTTATTTAGTTAAGTAGTTATGATTTTAGTAGATATACTTACGTATATATGTGTAGAATCATATTACGGCGGTATGTACAAGAGGCGCGCACCTCAGGGTCCTTGCGCGCCTCTCGCCAACAACTATGATTACAAAAATGCAACAGATATCACAACATAACCAAGATAAATACTGTGCGGGCAAAGTAGTAAAAAGCAGAACATACCATGCCTGCAAGCAAAGGGTAGTGTTATATTCTGATCCTCAGCAGAGTGCAGGATATATTGGTCCTAATAATTTATTACTAGATTAGCTTAAAAGTATAAGTATATACAGCTAAAATGATCCTGAATGCATGAAACATACATATTTAAGTTCATTACCTCGGGGACAAAAAATTCATGGACAACACCACGCTGACGGTCATGTACGGTGACTTTGTGGGATGGAACCGATGGTGACTGGCTACTACCATTAACTGCAGCAGGTATTCGAAGCTCTGACACGATTTTACTACGATTCCTTGGAATAATGATGTTGTTTTTGGATATTAAGTGTCTGAGGGGAGCACATTTCCAGTTAGTCAATGTGCAAGCGCTACATGGAGTTTGAAGGTCCATGAATTCTTGTCCTACTTCCTCCGCTGAAATTACAGAAGTAATATTCATTACCAGGATATAAAAACCAGGATATACTGAAACATTCAACTCAATAGCCAAAAGAAACAATTGTAATTTAATTCAAACAACAATCGATTTGACGAAACAACGATCTAACAAAACATTATAAGTTTAAGTAGAGAAAAAACTTAAATGAGTGGAAAATCTACTTAGACATGTAGAATCACCAAATGAAAAATCAATCACACAGTCTAATGAAACAACAGTATCAAAAACATTAAATGAGAAAATTACCTTGAAGGCTGCGAGTGAAAGACGAGAATTCGACTAACTATCGATGGCTCGTAATGATTCCCTCGTAGTGGTTAATCTGGATTATAGACGATTGGGATGAATGGATTAATTTTACATAACAACATGAACAATCAAATGACCTAAACATATACAGAGGTCTTATATCAATCAAATTTCTTACCTCGTATCTCGTATCTGAGAGAAGAAAATGGGGAGATACGCCTTCAATTCCAAAATCCTTTCGCGTTTCTACGAAATTCGTGAGAGAAGAAAAGGGGAGAGGGGAGACTACAAAGTACAATCTGCCAACTCTAGCTGTGAGATTACCTCCAATGGACCGCCACAATTTCCCGCTGGATAAGATTTTGTGTACTGAATGGTTTAACTGTAACTTAGTTTCTTCATTTAATTTCAGAGTTAAATAAAGGCAAAAGCTCCTCTGCGCCCGAGGACACGGAAAGATGCTCCGTGTCCCCATGTGAACACAACCCTTCCCTCCAATCCTATTTAAACATGTGTATTGCTAGAGGTTTAAATGGTAAAGGGGCATGAAAATTGTAAAGGCGCACGGAATGTGCTCCGTGCGCCCGGGTGCATAGGAGCCTCACTCAATAATAAAAGGCTAAAGTGCACACGAAGTTTCGTGTGCACCCACGTACAAATATAAGCAAAAATATATACAATTATAAGTAAAAATGTATACAATTTAATTGTTAATTTTTTTAATAAAAAATTGAGTGTAAAAAAATATACAATTATTAAAATACATGTATACACTATTGAATAAAAAGTTATACACATATGAATGCTTATTTTTTTAATGAAAAACTTAGTGTGAAAAAAGTATGCAATTATTACAAAACACGTATACAAAAGAGAATAACATATATACAAAATATAATAAAAATTATACAAATATGGGTGCAACTCTAAAAGGCTAAATAGGGAGTATATATACCTGGATAACAGTGCACCTATTTAGTTAATACTCCCTCCGTCCGTCCGATTTTACGGTATCCATTTGTTTTTTGCACATGAATTAAGGAGAAGTGTGTAATTGTATTAAAGAGAAGTGATGGCCATATATTGTGTACTTTTTTACTAAATTGGGGAAATTGATACCTTTAAAACGGACAAAAAAAATAATAAAATGGATACCTTAGAAGCGGACGGAGAGAGTATAAACTATTCTTTTCATCCCGAAATGTCTCATTTATTTTTTCACATAGATTAAGAAGTATTATGGGTTAATTGCAAAAAAAACCACAACTTTTAAGTATTGTTGCAAAATAAACTCAATTTTTTACTAAAATACAGTTTTTTTGGGTTTTTTTCGCAACAATACTTAAAGGTGGTGGGTTTTTTTTTTTTTGCAATTTCTCAAAAGTGATGTTTAATTTGCAATAGGAGTAAAGTTCGTGGTTTTTTTTGTTGCAATTAACACAAGTATTATTATTGAGTATTATTATTTTATGTGTAGTGAATAGTTGTATTAGTAATGAGTGGTGGACCAGACTCTTTTATTAAAAGGGAAAAATAAAAATATTTGAATGTGACAGCCAATATAATAAAATGAAAACCTTTTAATAAGATGGATGGAGTTTAGAAAACTACCCTCATAAAGTCATAATCACCTTTACATCAAACAAAATAATTAAAATTTTAAAAAATAAAAATAATTATATCCTAAAAACTCACTAAAAAATAATTCCTAATGCTATATTGGGATTTAATTATATTATTTTAGCTTATCTAATTTATTATTTTTATAATACTTTTATTTGAAATAATTATTTATTAAATCAAAATTTTAATTGAAATTTTTAATGCTTTTATTTTTATATATATCATTAAATCAAAATTTATTTTTTATATTTTATTTTCTGATTTAATATTTTTATATTATAAATAATTATAGAATACAATATATATATTTTCTCCGTCCTACATCACTGTTCCACGTTATTTAAAAAATTACTTCATTTTATTGATTTTTTAGAGTATTTTAATATTATTAAGTAATAAATAAATTGTAAAATAATGTTGTGAGTATGGAAAAGAGTGAAAATTTTTAATTAAAATAAATTTTTAGGTTATTAAATTATTATTATTATTTTTTATTATGAGTTTGGTAGAATAAATAAATAATTAGCGTAGCAAATGTTTTTAGGCAAAGATTTGTGTGAGACTGTCTCATGTAAGGGCTTGCGTGAGTATAAATAAAAAGTGACAATATTTTATAGGTGGAATGATAATGATTTATAGTAAAAGTGATAACTATTTTAAAAATTGAAAAATGGTGTTACGTGAGACATCCCACGCAATACTACCCATGTTTTTATGCTTGATGAAATAGTATTATTTTTGGATGACTTTTTGAGGATTAAAATTGCAAACCAAAAATTTGAACTTTTGTAATTAAA
Organism: Pogostemon cablin; assembly: GCA_023678885.1. NCBI lineage: Eukaryota > Viridiplantae > Streptophyta > Magnoliopsida > Lamiales > Lamiaceae > Pogostemon > Pogostemon cablin. The sequence continues at coordinate 7,976,057 of CM042961.1, forward strand.
TAAAAGGCTTTACTATGATGAACATAAAATCAACAAGGTTTCCCTTCCAACTCTTAACAGCTCTCGCCAACAGTGAGAAACAGGCGGCGGCGGACGCAGATTAAAGCAGAAAAGAAAAGAGCGAAAAACAGCATAAGAATGGGAAAGAAAACCAAGAAACCTGGCAAAGGAAAAGAGAAGACGGAAAAGAAAACTGCAAAAGCTGAGGAAAAGAAGGCTCGACGAGAGTCCAAGAAAATCTCTCCAGAAGACGACATCGATGCTATTTTGGTACAATTCCTTTTGAAAAGCACCACTCTTTGAATTTATTAACTGTTATATCTTACTCTTACACTTCGATTTCCAGACAACTCTATATTGTGCATATGGATTGTGCACAGTTGTTTTATGTTGTTGTGTGAAATGATTCTTGTTATTGCATGCAGTTAAGTATACAAAAGGAGGAAGCTAAAAAGAAGGAAGTGCACGTTGAAGAAAATGTTCATGCCCCATCTCCAAGATCAAATTGTTCGGTACAATCTGAGTTCAGTGATGGTTTATTTGATTGAAGCTTGAAAGCTGGTTCAACTGTTTTTAATCTTTTTTCATACAGCTAACTGTTAATCCCTTGAAAGAAACGGAACTAATATTCTATGGAGGTGAATTTTATAACGGGAACAAGGTAAATTTCTTGATTGTTGTTTTCTGATATTTCTTTAGTAGTGTAACAATTGGGATTTCTTACATGAATTCAAATCAAAGTTATGAACTTTTCTGTTATTTTTCCTCAATTTCCTTCTTTTAGTGTGTGTCTAACAAAGGAGCTGTATACTTGAATCAATCTGAAAACTTTACACAAGTTGAATATTTTAAATTTACATAAATTCAATTTCATTATCTAGGAGCGGCTTTTATTGTTGAGAAAATGAATGCTTAGATTCGTGATATTTCCATAGATTATAAATTAAAGTGTGTTGTGAATGTGAAAACATCTTTATATTTGAGAAAAAAGATTAGGTAATTAGTGTGACCTCTCTAATTTTGTAGCGAATGAGTTTGACTGAGTTTTTTAATGCAGACATTTGTTTATGGTGATCTGTTACGGTATGATGTGGAAAAACAAGAGTGGAAATCGATTTCAAGTCCCAATAGTCCACCTCCTCGAAGTGCTCATCAGGCTGTTGCCTGGAAGAATTATCTTTATATCTATGGTAGAACCTTAAATGCAACAATACTTAGTGTATTGTAAAGAGATATAACAATGTATACATATATTTTCTGTTTTACGCAATCAGGTGGTGAGTTTACATCTCCGAATCAAGAGCGTTTTCATCACTACAAGGTACTACAAGGTATAGGTTGTTAGGCAATTAATGAAGGATCTGCCAAACTGAATACTAACTTTAAAATGCATCTTTAGGACTTCTGGGTTCTGGATTTAAAAACAAACCAGTGGGAGCAGCTGAATTATAAAGGTTGCCCTAGTCCACGTTCTGGTCATCGGATGGTAAGTATGAGCTTTCTCTATTGACTTGAATGATTTTGGGGAATCCTAGTCATGACAAAGTGAAGTGCAATAATGAATGCAACCTTATTGATTGCCTAGTGCTTGCATTTTCTTGGTAATGGCTGTTCTTTTTGTCAGTCGCTAAGTATGGGGAAGTGAAACTTGTGCATGTGATCTTTCTATGATTCTAGAGTCTAAATCTCGTGTAGAAGGCAGTGAAAAATTATGAGTATTGACCTCATGTGTTACAAGAGAAAGTGGCCACTTGTTAGTATTCATAGTTAGGGACTTGCTTCCTACTAGTTCAGACTTCAGCTCCCGTCAACAGTTAGCATGGCATGGGAACATTAATTTGATTATAATTGTGGGTTTAAAATCTTTTCTGGATGATTTAAATTACAGAAATCTAATTGAGGATTAGCCCTGCCTACAAGTTTCAGTATGAAGTGATCTTATTAAGAAAGTGCAGCTGAATACTCTGTATGGACTTAGATAGCAAATCATTTGTCCTGGTCTATGGGCACCAAACATGACTTTTGCAGCCATGTAGGTATTTGATATGTAGGTGACCTTCCATTTTTTATGTTGTCCATTGCAATTATGAATTGCAAAAAATAACGTATAACACCCTCTCTGCCAATATGAGGCAGAAATATAGATCTGAATGAAAGTTGTTTCTTGGAGTCCTGATCATTAGTTTTCACTCCTTTTAGTCCAAAGAAATTGTTGATGTGGAAGATCTTTCCACTATAAAAAGAAATGTTATTCTGCATAGTATGCGAAGGTGGACGCCCACATTCATCAATGTGGAGTTGTCGCAGCTGCCTGCTTGCTGGTTGAGCATCAATGTTTGTGTTATTCATTGCAATTACGAATTACAAAATAAAGTATAACACCCTCTCTGCCAATATGAGGCATAGATCTGGGTGAAAGTTGTTTCTTGGAGTCCTGATCATTAGTTTGTTTTTACTCCTTTTAGTCACAAAGAAATTGTTGATGTGGAAGATCATCCCACTATAAAAAGTAATGTTATTCTGCATAGTATGCGAAGGTGGATGCGGGATGCCCACATTCATCAATGTGGAGTTTTTGCAGCTGCCTGCTTGCTGGTTGAGTATCAGTTGCAGACTACCCTTTATGTTCATTGAAATCATTTTCTTTACTGTCATCATTTTTTATTAAATAATAATATTGAACTTTTATGGAGTCAAAACTCACACATGGCCTAGTAATTTGTGTCGAGTTTGACTCTAAGAAAACTCAACATTTGTCTCCTCTTCATTTTTGTGTAATATATGTATGGTTTTTTTGTAGAGCCCATAGTTGGGTTCCTTATGGAGCCCATTTCAGTATAAACACTGGTACTTTGTGAACGAGTACAAGTAATTTGTGCTAAACAGCTAAAGTTTGGCTCTGTAAGGTACCCTACTTTGGGCTCCATTTCATTATCGATTATCCTCTATTTGCGGTTATCTTGAAATTTAGGGAGATAGATGCAATATCACGCCATCACGCATATGTCGTTGAGGTGGCAAGCTGTCAACATATGAACATAACGGAATGTATCAGAAACCCTCTAGTGGGTTGTGTATATAATTATATTGTGCATATGCGTGTGTGTGTTTCTGTACCAACCAAACAAATAAATAAAAAAAATTTCCTATCTTAATCATATATTTCTACACCAATTTGGCAAGGTGTATTCCAATTTCCTCCACAGGGTTTAACTTTTTTAATCTCTCTCTCCCTCTCTCTCTGTGTATCTTTATGTGCATGATATTCTATTTCTCAGCAGTGAGGTATTTGTGCGCATAGTTGTGCTTGTTAGTGGTGATGTGCCGCGTGCGAGTGTAATTTTGACGTTACTTAAACCTTCCATTGCTATGACTGTCTCAGGGACAAATATTTATGTGCTTTTGATCTCATTGTTTTGCAGGTCTTGTATAAGCACAAAATCATAATTTTTGGAGGTTTCTATGATACTCTCAGAGAAGTGAGGTAATTTTCTGGTAATATGTTTATTTTTTCATTTACCAGTGTTTTTATTACAATATGTATTTATAAATCATGAAAACTAAAATATATCACATTACCACTTCCGAGGTAAATGGTATTATGGTAATTATAGCTAGGCCAGCCACATGTCTAACGTATTAATCATGAACGGGCTGGAAGATCATTTTTGCAGAAAATGCTCGAAATATAGAACTGGATATCCATTGTGTAGACTGAACCTGTAGCCTCAGGGGTCATGATCTTCTCTAGCATGCTCAAATATTTTTGGAGAACTATATTAGACGTGATAACTTTAACTCATAAGCTCAAAATTTATTGTGGTAATGACTATTGTCAGAAGATTGATAGCATTTAAGCTACCAGATAATGGAGTATAACATTTATAATTCTTAACAAAGAAAAAAATGCTAAAAGAAAACTTTGTATTCTTAGCATTTACATCAATCTTGCTAGGATTGCTCCTTTCTAGAGCATAAGCAAGACAAGTGTTTTTAAATAAGGAATCAAACACTTAGAACATAGCAGTCATTATATAGATGGTAAGGCTTGTTAGGAATTCAATACCTAGAGAGTAGTGATTTAGAAGTAGTCTAACAGCCCATAGTTTGATGGAAATTAATAGCCCATAGTTAGAAGTAGTCTAACAGCCCATAGCTTTAATCAATTATTACTTGTTGATCACTAGATTGTTATTAGTTTTGAAGTTGGATTCATAAAGGGTAAGTCACATTTTGATATGGAATGATACCGTTTGCTGATCAAGAATATAAGTGAGTGATCAAGTTCAACTGATCATGTTGGTATTGGTGGAAGAATGATGCGTCCTTGTAGGCTTGATGTGTGACGACTACAAAACAAAAACTTAAGCTGCAATAATATTTAATTGAAGTTAGTAATTTATATCTCACCATAGTTGTTAAAAGCGAGAGGCGCACCTAGGCGCACAGACCCCTAGGCGCGCCTGAGGCGCGCGCCTGAGCTACATTTTGCCCAAAACTGAATTTACAATGTATATACACAAATATATCCTACTTACAATCATATTACCTAACTAAACTAAAGAAAAAATCACATATCACATAATGATACATAATAACTCATAATAGCATTATAACAGATAAAACATATACACAAATAAAGTTCAAGTAAGCGGTAGATGGTGGAGGTGAAGGCAGCCCACCTTTTTGTCTTTGTTTTGAAAGTTCAAGTACTAAAACCCTAACCCTAATTCTCTATTTATTTCATTTTATAAGTGGGCTGTCCATTTTTATCTTAAAAACGTGTAAACCCTTTAATAATTGAGTAGCAACTTCAAAAAAATTAAAAAAAAAAAACAAAAAAAACAGGATGTTGAAGAGGCGAGCCTAGGCGCATCTAGGCGCGCGCCTTTGATACATGAGCCTGGAATAGCAAAAAATCAACAATCTAGGCGCAGACCCCTGAGCCTGAGCGCCTTAGGCGCGCCTTTAACAACTATGATCTTCACAGATGTTCAGGGTCTTGTAGGCTGTTGGTGAGTTGGAGATGTTTCTTGACTCCTAGGCAAATAAATCAGTAGGCATTTACTAATTTCAGGTGCACACAAGTTTGTGAGAAATAAGAATCTTGGGTGCATATGGGGTGATGTATTTTTTAAGTTCTTCGAGATGGTGCTAATTGTCCCTTTTTCTGTATACTTTCTTTTCTATGATCTAAAAAATCATCTGATGCAGGTATTTTAATGATCTTCATGTATTTGACCTGGATCAGTATAAGGTATTGTATACTGATAATTGTAACTTTCCCTTCTTGCAGAATGTTTGCACAGGGCTACTTTTAAATTTAAGATTTAATAAGGCTTGGATTTTAATTGTCTTCTTTATAGTGGCAAGAGATAAAACCTAGACTAGGTTGCATGTGGCCAAGCCCTCGAAGTGGATTCCAGTTTTTTGTGTACCAAGATGAGGTGTGTTCCTCTTTTCTGTTTGTATTTCTTTCTTATATAATTATATCCATCTGTATGACTATGGATTATGGTACAAAAGTCTTGTTATTATTGATATCGACATTGCTAAAAGTTATTGCATTCACACATTTTCATTTGTGAAATTTTAGATTTATATGTATGGTGGCTACTCAAAGGAGGTCTTATCATCAGATAAAAAAGTCTCAGAGAAAGGAATTGTTCATTCAGACATTTGGTGTCTTGATCCTAGAACCTGGGAATGGAATAAGGTATCTTTGGTTCTTTGGCTACTTATTCTGTCATTCATTCACTGCTAGGAATTAATATGATTTAATGGATAAGCACGCCACTTTTTTGTTGCCTTGCTTGTAACATTGTAATGGGCAACTGTTGTTTTCTTGGGTGCTCAATTTTTTATTGATTGACATGACAGATCTATGGTTCTGATGCCCTTAATTTCGAGTTTCCTAATATGTTTTGGTATTTATTGGGTTCAGTCTCATAATTAAGTCTCTAATAGCTGGATCGGGTATAACATTTTATACTATAGTTTACAGTCTTGTCAATATATAATTTTATGTTACGCGGCTTACGCCTGTGACATAATGATTAGTAGTGGAATATGAGCTTGGCCACCCATGTGTGGATGGGTGAGATTATACTTTGGCATGTATATTTGATGGTTTTTAATCATGTTCTGTATGATTTTCTTGTCAACTGCAGATGCTAATTCGTTTAATAATTGTAGTTCATTTTCCAGATCTCAATTACCTGAGTTTGTTTATTGTTGATCTTTTCTGTTTAAGGCTCAAATATATTGCATTTTTTGTTATGCAATTTCTTCCATTACTAGAAGAGACTTTGGCTTTGGTTGGATGGAAGCTAAATACATTAAAGGATGGTACTCTGGAAGTTTGTAAGGAAGTAAAACAATTATCTTTGGAGCAAGTTAGCAGTCTAGCTCTGAATACTGATAATACTTAAATTTGTCAGTTTCTCTCATGATTGTTGTATTGTTTTTTAAACACAGAGAAGTGGAAACCTAAAATATACATTCTTGAATGTGAAAATTTTAGGTCTGTTGGATATGTAACATTTAATGTCTTACATTTTTTATCTTGTGAGAACACTTGGAATAAACCTATGCTCCAAATGTGATTTTTTTTCCTTCTCTAAACCTAATCAATACTTTCTTTATATTTTATGTGTAAGATCAAGAAGAGTGGGATGCCTCCTGGACCTCGGGCTGGTTTCTCTATGTGTGTTCATAAGAAGAGAGCTTTGCTCTTTGGAGGAGTGGTGGATATGGAAATGGAAGGTAGCCACTACTTGACATACTTGTCTTATCTACTAAGTGATTCAGATACTCCTTTCAGCTGAAAGTAAAATGATTTGCTTTTTGAATTTGAAAATCGCCTGAAGAAGTTGTGGAAATTTACAATTTATTTTGATACCAACTTAAATTTGTGCATGCTTTTTAAGCGGAGTAAGATGCAATTGAGTCCTTCTTACCCAAAGTTCTGACTCAAGTTTCTGCACAGGTGACTTAATGATGAGCTTGTTCTTGAATGAAATTTATGGGTTTCAACTAGATAATCATCGCTGGTAATGTCCATCTTTCCGTAGCCTCTGTGTTACTACTGTTGGCTTATCTTGCTAAATTTCTCGTTATGTAAACATCCATGTAATATAGAAGTGTGCGGTCAAGTTTTAGTACTATTATTCTTTGTAATAATCAGGAGCAAAAGCATAAGAAGTCCTCATATTAAAACTTGGGAGTGACTTAGCATATAAGACTAGATATAGAAGCAAGTTTGGTAATGATTATAATTACAATGATTTATAATTTGTAACTGTGAGCAGTAAAATATCATGGCTTACTTACAAGAAGAATGGAGTTTGAATTATTTCTTTTATCTTTTGTCATCTCATTATTCTGCTAAGGATTTGTCTTGCTGAATCAATGGGGATTTATTTTTATGTTTTTAAAAGGTACCCACTGGAGCTGCGTAAAGAGAAGGCAACAAAAAATAAGGTACTCTTATCAGCTATGCATTTTGATGATCTAAATAACTGCATCTGCAGCACCATAACATGTCTTGCAACCTATACGGTTTTACTATTTTACATCATTATTGTTGTCCATGGATATACAGTATACAATCATAACCTTTTTCTTCTTTTAGTTGTTTTGAGTTGAGCAATGATTGAGTTCCAATGGTTCCTGTTTCGTGACATTGCAGTTAAAGAGTAATTCAGATGAGAATATGAATAGAGTGTCAAGAAGGCAAAATGCCGTGTCATCGGATGAAGATGAAGATTCAGATAATGATGATGTTGACATGGACGGTGACATAAAAAAAATGTCTGTCAATTTGCATAAAAATGTATCAGTTAGTGACAGTGTGGAAGGTTCTGGATCTAACAAGAACTTAGTGCAAAATTCCATTTTACCAGAGGTTTGAAATCGTAATTATTATTTCTATGTTATTACGGTTTTTCACATAGTTTGTTGTTTATGCATTAGATTAGATGTTAATTTATTTCACTCAAATTTGCAGATAGTGAAACCTTGTGGACGGATCAATTCTTGCATGGTTGTTGGGAAAGATACTCTGTATATTTATGGAGGCATGATGGAAATTAAAGATAGGGAGATTACACTTGATGATCTTTACGCACTTAACCTTAGTAAACTGGATGAGTGGAAGTGCATAATTCCGGTTCGTATATCTTCTCAGTATGAATATGATCTATATATCTTGCTGTTGCTGTTGTGAGTTTTGCACAATATATCTCCTACAGTTTTATGTAAAGTTGATACTTGTTGAAAATAATGCTCTGGATAAACTTTTTACTTATTGTTGAAATTTAATTTGATACACAACTATGCTTAGCTTATGAATTAGATGTCTGAAATATAGTGTCAATTCCTAATGTAATGTTTCCGTTCTTTGTGCTTTCAAGTGAGTCTTATTTCTTACTTTGTACAGGCATCTGAATCAGAATGGGTTGAAACATCAGATAATGAAGATGAAGGGGAAGATGAGAACGAAGAGGAAGATGAAGACGGAGACTCTGGCAGTGAAGATGACAGTGACAAGTCTGATGATGAAGATGTAGACATGGAGGTTTTCTTTTGTCAATACATATTATAAGAAATGAAGGATTGCAATTTTTACTTGTTAGATTTCTCACAGATGAAAACCTAAACCAGTGTGTGTGTGTGTTTTTTTTTTTTTTTAATGTATGAAGGATACGAGTGGCGATGCTACACCGAGTTTAATGGGGGATGCAGTTGCAGTAATAAAGGGAGAAGCTAAAAATCTACGGAGGAAGGATAAAAGGGCCAGGATTGAACAAATTAGAGTTAGCCTTGGTCTTTCTGATTCACAGAGAACTCCTACGGTACTCTCTGCAACTTTTCAAGATTAAGTTGTTGTGTTTATAATTGGTAATAATTCGTTGTTGTATCCACTGATCATTCAACTACCCCCTCCTCTCCCCACTTTATCTGCATAGCCTGGGGAATCTTTAAAGGACTTCTATCAGCGTACAAATATGTACTGGCAGATGGCTGCATATGAACACACACAACACACTGGAAAGGTCAGTTTCTGTTTTGATATATTTAGTTTGCCTTTTTTAGACTGCATGAAGAAAACCAACCTCAGAAACCTTACATTTCTGAAAAGAACACATATCTTACCCCTACACGTTGGTGAGGTTGTTTTTGCTTGCTACGACAGTTTTACTGGGCATATATTTATATATGTATGATTACCAGTCTGCACTCCCAAAACAACCATTTAAAGACTAATATTCTGCCAACCTTCTATCTGGATTTCTATTAGCCTTCCTTCTACAGGAGTAAACTCATAAGTGAAACATTTTGTTCACTTTTTTTCACATTAAAATGAAGGTGGAATCTACCGTTGAGAAAGTATTGTAATTCAACTAATCTTTTAGATTTCCATATAATGCAAATCCACTAAGTAAATGATACGTAAACTTGTCAATCTACACGAAATGGCTTTCGTATTTAATCCTTGAAAATTGATTATTTCAACGCGTATTGTCAGTATCTGCTGCCTTTTTTATTATTGTTTTTTTCTTCCTGTAATCCTCAACACTCTCGTTACTGATGTTGTTTTGGAGTTATTAGGAACTCCGGAAAGATGGATTTGACCTAGCTAAAGATAGGTATAAGGAGCTGAAGCCAATACTCGATGAGGTGACCATTTATGCTTTCAGTCATTGAATTCAAGAGGTAAACCGTTTATGTCGCTTTAACCCTTGCTTTTCCTTCGGGAATACAATTATAGTTGGCTATCTTAGAGGCGGAACAAAAAGCTGAAGAGGAGGAAGCACCCGAGTCTAGTTCCTCTAGAAAGAAGAGCGGAAGAAAGACCAAACTTTCAGCCGCTAAGTGATATACAGGTACATCTATTTGGAACTACACTTTTATACGATCACATTTGTACATGCTGTGTTGAACGGTTTCAACATTTTACGAGCTGCTTCTGATACGAAAGCTCAGATTTCAGAAGAATTTTGCCCCAATGAATTGAACATGCTGTTTTTAGTTGTTATGATTTCCATATTCTTTATAATTCTGCTGCTTATATATTTGTATATCCTCTCGGTCCCAGTTCACACCTAAGAACAAAAAAATCCATCAATACACCTTATTTTCTTAAATATCAGCTATACATCACCGATAATATAATACCCTTACGACCCATTTGATAGGTAGGATGACATGAGGAAGTATTATTTGGGTTGATATTAGTGGATACTATAAATAAATGAGTTTGTTTGGTATGATGTACAAAGAATGAGATTAACATTATATAATGTGTAGGATGAGATTAAGTATTATGGGGTTAAGTATTATGTGGGTGATATTAGTGGATAATATAAATAAAGGCAAAAACTTGTGTGCACACGGGCACACTTTGTGCGCCTTTAGAATTTTGTGTTAGATTGTATACCCTTTAGTATAAAGATATATATTCTTTATTTTCTGAAGAAAAATAAAAAAAATATTAATGAAAAGTGTATATCCTTTAGAACAAAATGGTGTATCCTTATTAATTAAAATGTATACTCTTTAGAACAAAACAATGTACCATTACCTATAATACTAAATTCTAAAGGCGCACGGTGTGTCCACGGGGGCACGCAAGACCAACTCATAAATAGATGATACTATTATTTGGTAGAATGTTAAACAAAGGTGTAAGATGTAATATTACCTTTTACCCTCATTTAATTTGTTGATTTTAAAGTAATTAAGTAAAAATAACAAATATGTTTAAGATAATATATTTAATAATATTTTTTAATAAAAAGTGATCGAATCTTTAAAAAATTTTGATAATTAATCAAGAACACAATAGTGCATAATTATTAACAACTCAAGTAAAAAAAAAATTCAAATATTAGGATTAGGATGTATATATTTGGATGTATTTCTAGATATTATTATTGGATGTGTCAGTATCTAAAAAGAAGAACCACTTTATCTTAATTAATCACAAAATTAAGCATGCATTAAAGCTGTTTAGCTTAATTTTCAAAGGTAAGTTGAAGAGAGGAGATTAGGGAATATTACAAGTAACGAGGGGCTGTTAAAAGTTTTTGAAATATCCGATGAACCTTTGGCTTTTATTTCAACAACTTAAATTGCCCTACTTTTGCATAAGACTAAGAATTCGATAATGAGAATATCATCAAATAGTTTTATGTGGAATTTTAGTGGGCTCTTTAGGAAATCTTAAATATATTATATCAGGGATTTTCTTCTGAGCGAACTAAAATGACGTGTAACTTTAGTGTACAAATCCCGCATAATCTTTTCAATTCTAAAGAGTGATAGATATTGTGTGCATTGCAGTTGGTCATCAGCTGTTTACGTTAGTGAAAATGATGATTACAAAGAAAAGGAAAATCAAAGAATTGGATTCGAAATTGTTGAGGAAGTTACACAAAATGGAGACAATGTCGTATTTTAGTCAACACAATGTTCATTTTAGGACTACATTTCTAAGTGCGTTTGGCCATATATCATATGAATGTTTGAGGATCATTGTTTGGTGGAGACCAACTAAGCCATCAAATTTAGATTAGACCATTTGTTTCGATTTCATTAATAGCACTATAGTCTTTGTGATCTACGTCTGTATATGAATTAAGTCAACATGTATCGAATATTAATTTGCTTTATTAATTATTTAATTGACCATGTGTGCATATTCGATTCATATTTGTAGGCATATTCTAAACTTAAATAAATCTCATGTAAAATAACTTGAACCATTAAAAATGGAAATACGTACCACTTTAATTAATTCTATAATCTAAAAAAAAAATCTTATACATCTCTATCTTCATTCCTCTCTTCTTTCACGTAATTAATACATTTTTATATCTATCACTTTCCACCCCCTACACATTAATAATCTTATATCTTGCTTGTATGTATATTTTGAAATCCTACTAGCAACTCATACCATAGTGATAGAGTAGATGATTAAAAAAAAAAAAGGAAAGTAGTGAATAGATACTCCCACCATCCAAGGTTCTATTTTTTTCATTCTCATCGTCCTGCTTAAAAGGTAATTTTTTCTTTTTTATATATATATATGATATTCGCACACATCTACTAATACAATTAAAATATGAGTCTACACCCCCACTAATACAATTACTATTACACATTAAATAATATTACTTCTTAATCTACGTATAAAAAGCAAAACATCATCTTTAAATAGGACATAGGGAGTATAATTTTATCCATTCTTAAATACTCCATCACTCTTCAATTTAATTTATGGATAAATTTTGTACTTTTTAGTATAAAAACTAATGCCTTTAATATTTCAAAAAATATACTCCCTCCCTCCCGTTTCAATGTTTACGTTTCTATTTTGCGCTTCTCATTTCAATGTTTACGTTTTTCTTTTTGGAATATGGGACCTACCTAAAATAATTAATATATCATCCAACACTAATACATCTACCCATTTTGCATTAAATATTATATTTTTCCACCCACTATCTATTAAAATGCAAAAAACAAACGTAAACATTGAAACGGTACGGAGAGAGTATATTTTTTCTTATTCAAATATTAATATCATTCATATTTCAACTTGACTCTTTCATTAAAAAAAATAATACCTTCTTAAAATAAAATGAATAAGCTTTAAAATAAAATATTATAGGATTGTGTATTCCACAAGATACCAACTCAATTTATTTGAACATTACTTGATGAGGGAGCAGCATTCAAATAGTGAATATATATAATTTTATCCATTCATAAAAATTGATAAGTCTTACACACCACTACTTTATGCAAATTCAGCCTACCCTAATGAAATTTGGTTGTTAAAAAAACCAAGTGGGAAACAACAAATTAACCACACGACAAGGATTTAGTTTGAAATATTTGTAAGAAACCATTAAAAGCGAGCATTAATGGAGATCATGTTAACCTTAAAGGTGAAATCAAGGTATTAAAGTCCAAAAGTAATCTCACTACTGTATAAAATTTTAGAAGGTGCCATAATTATAGCGCCCAACTTTTTATAAATATTTAATTGAGGTTTCATTAAAAGACATCATTGCTTTTATGCTTTAATGCTCTAGCTAGCTTATATTATATTTTCTATCACAATTCACAATGCTCTGCATTATTTTATTATCACATTGTTGGAAACGTAAAAAAATAAAAAAAATAATAAAAAAGTAAGTTTTGAAGAAAAAAATTTGTACGAGATTATTTTATAGGAGACGTTTCGTTTTTTTTTTTAATAAAAAAATTGTACTTTTTTAAGTAAAAATATTACTCATAAAACTCTTCTGCATTGTTAAAAAATAAAGATTTTTTTTATTTATAACGAGTATTAATTTTGTGAGAATAATGTTTTTTTAGTAATAATATAAAAGAAAATAGGAACTAAGTAAATTATGTGTATTATGTGAGAATAAGATTTTTTTTAAATAAAATATATTGAGATTATTTATATTAGTGTTAATTACTTTTTTTGAGTGTAAAAGTAGACAAAGTATCAGATGTTTAATAAGACAAAATTAATTATATATTACTGCATATTACTATAATTTATGAAATAAATAAATTTTCATGATAGAATACGACTTTTTTTTTTAACTTGTTTAGTGTTAAAATGTTTATTTCTTACATTATCTCGTACCCAATTTCAACTTTACACCCTCATTTTAATCTATTTTAAATTTAAGTGTATATATACTTACATTTAAAAAAATGATATTTAATAAATATTCTCACAATACACTTTAAATTTAAAAATTATCATCTATTTTTAACGCATAAAACATTACTCTACAAGTATTCAAAAATATTATTCCCTCTATCCCAAGTTAAATTTCACACATTTTATTTTAGTTCGTCTCGTATTAAACTTCATCACTAAAAAAAAACACATCAATCATAATTTTGTAAAAGTACAACTTAATTACAAATTTAACATTTCTAACTAACACGTGCAACATACCCCACTTTATAATTTATTCCACTTATTATCTAAAAATACGAAATTACCTTCTAAAAATTAATAAAGTATGTAAAAATAATGATTTTTAAAAACTTTGTGTTTACAATAAGTTTGGGATTGAGGGATAAGGGTGTCAACATGAAATTATGAATGACTAGATAATGTGAATCTTTATGAAAGATTCATTCACGCCCATCGTTATACACATACATCTCCTAACATTCCCTAAAGGCCAAAGTGGTCCACAAATATATATATATATATATATATATATATATATATATATATATATATATATATATATATCATGTTGTACTAATGCACTTTGTATAATACATCCCACACAATCAACACTAACCACACCTAAACTCACACTTTTACACCCACAATCAAAATGAAGAGAGATTGGAAAACAATGCAGAGTTGGATGGATGAAGCTATTTCCAAGAGCAAAGTTGGCAGGTTTTTCAAGTTGGAAGCTAGAAAAACCTCTTTCACTAAAGAACTACGAGCTGCCACCGCCACCTTTGTCACCATGGCCTACATTATCTCCGTCAACGCCACCATCCTCGCCGACTCCGGCGGCACCTGCCCCCCCTCCGATCAACCCCACAATTACCAAAAATGCCTCTCGAAGCTCAAGAGTGATCTCATAGTTGCCACTGCTCTGTCATCCATGATTGGATCATTTGCAATGGGCTTTTTCGCCAACCTCCCATTGGGCCTGGCCCCTGGAATGGGCGCCAACGCATATCTGGCCTACAATCTGGTGGGCTTCCATGGCTCCGGGCCCATTTCATACAAGACCGCTATGGCTGTGGTTTTCGTAGAAGGCTGCGCATTTTTTGTCATATCCGTTCTCGGGCTTCGGGCTAAACTAGCCCGACTCATCCCGAGCTCAGTCCGGATGGCCTGTGTTGCGGGGATTGGGCTTTTTATTGCTTCGGTGGGCCTACAGGCCCACCAAGGCGTGGGCTTGATTGGGGCCGATGCTTCGACATTGGTCACCCTCGCCGCATGCAAGGATACGAATCCGACTAGCGGCGAGTGCGTTGGAGGGAAAATGCAGAGCGCAACGTTCTGGCTTGGTTCGATCGGTTTCTTGATCATGTGTTATGGATTAATGAAAAACATTAAAGGTAGCATGATATATGGGATGATTTTTGTTACACTTGTATCATGGATTAGGGGAACTAGTGTCACAATTTTCCCTCACACCCCATTAGGAGAATCAAGCTTTCAATACTTCAAAAAAATTGTGGATTTCCACAAAATTGAGTCCACTTTTTGGGCCATAAGCTTCAACAACTTCAACAAGGGTCAAGTGTGGGTGGCATTAGTGACATTATTATACGTCGACGTTTTAGCCACGACAGGCACATTGTACACGCTGGCAGAGGTGGGGGGGTTTGTTGATGAAAAGGGGGCGTTTGAGGGTGAGTACGTGGCGTACATGGTGGATGCAGGTGCGACCATTGTGGGGTCCGCCCTAGGGGTGTCCCCAATTGCCACGTACGTGGAATCAACGGCGGGGATTAGAGAAGGAGGCCGGACCGGATTAACGGCTGCGATCGTCGGGGTGTATTTCGGGATCTCCGTATTCTTCACACCGTTGCTGAAGGGCGTGCCGCCGTGGGCGGTGGGGCCGTCGCTGGTGATGGTGGGGGTGATGATGATGAGGGTGGTGAAAGACATCGATTGGGAGAACATTAAGGAAGGTGTGCCAGCTTTTGTGACTCTGATTCTAATGCCTTTGACGTATTCGATATCGAATGGGATTGTGGGAGGTGTTGGGATGTACATTGCACTTGCGTTCTACGATTATGTTGTGGGGGGAATTAAATGGGTGGTCAAAATGAGGAGGACGGTGGCGAGGGAGGAGAATCAGGTGTCTGCCGCCGCCGCCGTTACCGCCGGCAAACAAAATCAAGAAATCAATGAGGGGTTAGTGTAGCATCCGAGATGGTATTATTATATTTTTGGTTTTTTTTTTTTGAATTTCGATATTTCTAAGTTGAGTTTGTGGAACTGCACAAGTCACCGTGAGAGCGTCAAGGATGGTGATGGGAGGAGAGATTTGACTTTTCAAGGGAATTTGTGCATTTCTTTTTCTTATGTAGAATCTTAATCAAATTAACAAGTGAGGTGTTATTGTTTTACTATGAGACCTCCATTTATTTTTAACCACTCATTTATCCCACTTATTTATGTTTTTTTTTTTTTTTGAGGCGTTAAGGATATTTATGCCAAATAAATACTCCATAAATTATCATTATTCATAATTTTTTAAATTCTAAATAAACCTAAAACGAACAGCACAGTATTGGATTCATCTTGCACCATAATAATTTATGTTCTAATATATTCTTAGTGTTTAATACTCTAGTAGGTTTAAATTTTGAGTGCAGAGTTACTCTCTAGTGAACACAATTTCCCATGCAACATTATTTTACAAAATTATATCTTAGAGAAATTAACTATTAAATTATTTAATAAAAAATATTACTCGTATCAACAAAAAGATAAGAAATCACAACGTATCACACCATCTCATCCCAACCTTCAAACGTAATCTCACAATAGAGGTTTGAGAGATTATGGATCAAATTCTTCGATTTTTTAAAATTTAAATAAGTACTAGTTCATTTTTTAGAGGCTAATTTTTTATATAATAAAAAATAATTTTAATAAACACGGTGGAAGATAAACCCAATTCACATAAATATTTACATTGTTTTTTTCGATCATCAATGAATAAGGACATTTCACCATACATCCCAATCACAAGAGACATCAAAACAAACATATAGTAATCTAATTTCAAAGAAAAGACCATTTCTCATTATAGAGTGAACCCTTTTTTTTTTAAAGAAAATATAAAAGGACATTCTAGTACTCTTAACATAATTTTTTTAGTACACTCTATTGTTAAATGGATATATAAAATACAATTAAATAATTAAAATATGATAAGTGATGAATTAAAGTATAATTTAGATTATTATATTATGATTCACTACACAATAATTATATATTAATGAATTATATTATAACACCTTAAAATTTTACTTTAATGCATCATTCAAAACTTTAATAAAATCATAAACAGTCCATTATATATATTTTATTTTATAATAATTATATTTTTTTAAAAAGTTCACTCATCTCACATAATATCACAAAGAAAATATTTTATTTTTAAAAATATTCATAATTATTTTATTTTATTTTTTTAATAAAACATTCTATTAAAACTTTAAAACTACTTTTAAGCAAAAGAGTCTAAAGAATGAGAATCGCATTCATTTCAAGGTTCGAAAATTTTAGTGTACGTAATAAATTGGTAGTATTCCTCAATTTCCTTTCCTTCACATTTGCTTTCCAAAATTGAATAGAATAGGTCCTCTCTCATTTGCTGTAACTTCTAGACTCTGTAGTCTCTGGTCTACCCCCCTCTCTCTCCCTCTGCAAGAAACACACACACCCACTGTTTTGAAAAACTTTTAAAGCCAATCAAACGTAATAAAGCTTTATAATCTGTTTTAGGACAAAAGTTCCCATTTGTTCTCTCTCTTGACTAATACAAGAAAAAGCCGAAGTAACCAGAAAGAGCCAAGGTGGGGGTAATCGTTGAGGGTTTTTGATGATGGATTACTATAAACTTGAAAAGACTCCTTCTTGCCAAGATTCTCTGGAGGCCATTAAGTCTGACATTCAGCACGCCAATATTTTGTGGGTTATCATCCTTCTCTTTTACATTGCTGTTAAAATATTAGTATTTGCTTTCCCAAATTTCTGATGCATTTCTTTTTTGTAAAGTTTTTAAATTTGGAACCCTTTTGAGGGTTCATTTCAAAATTGGGTCATTTTACTATTTTAGTGAAGAATTATAGCTTTTATTCGTTATCAGATGATGATTTTGTCATGGGAATAGCTTCATAATTGGCTTTGTGGTCTGTCTGAGTAAAACAGTTCCCTATCATCAAGCTTGTTTAATGTCAAAAAATCTTTCTTTGATTGGGAAATATTTTGCACTGATAATATTGCTTGAAATGTATCGTAGGTGGTGATATTTGCGTATTTATGGAGATTGAAAATGTGTAGTGAAGTTTATTTACCAAATTATGTTGTTGTCATAGAGATTGTATAGTTGGGTTTTGTTTTTATGATTAATTAACGGTAGGTCTATATTTTGGAAAAGTATTGTTCTTCAAAAATTGAACATATTTGGTGAGATAAAACCAAGAATAGCCTTTATTTGTGTTCTTAATTTTACATTTTTACTTATTTTCCCTTGTTATGTTTTGTTACGTTTTAAGTTGGCTGTGGATTAAGGTAGTGATGTAGTAATTTTTCAATTTGGTCATGGTATAGTTTCTTTGTTAGGACTTAGGATAAAAAGAATAATTAGAATATTCATTTCTTTCGTGTTGACTTCTCCACACTGGTAAAATTGTCCTTTAATTGTCTTTCTCTTGGTATATTCTACTATATATATATATATATATATATATATATATATATATATATATATATATATATGTATATATGAGTGCACTTGATAACATTGTGGGAAATTTGTCATTTGCAACCTTCTGAGTTGATACAGCTCTATATATACTAAGTGGCCTTAATGTTGGGTTCTCGAGTGGTATGTATTTAGCTTACTAAAATGAAATGCTCATTCCTTTAGATTTCACAGAAATGCTTATGGTAGCACATGATTGTCTAATTTGTTGTTAAGAATGTATTATCCAGTTTACATACCTCATTAACTCTCATTGCTATAATGTGGAAGCTTAATTTTTCTTGTTAACTGGACCTCAACTGAGATAATTGATATGTGGTAGACTGTGTTTATATTATGGATAGTCCCCCACTTGATTGGCATGTTCAAAGTTGAAAAATGTTGGCGTACGTGAAATTTGATTTTTTACAATACTTGAGAATATGTAAGAGTTCAGACTATTGTGCTGTATTGTTGTGGCATTTTGGTTTATAGTAGAGCCTTCATTTTTAGAAGTCTTGGTAGTTCATTTAAAATTCTTGCATGGAATCATGATATTTCATGAGTAAATAATGAAACTCTTTGTCTTTGCTTTATTTATGTGTAAGGGATCAGGTAGAGCAACATTTTCTATTATCAATCACGTGCTCCCTGGTTCATTTGAGTAAATTAACTCTTCATGGACAGTTGGTTTTAGTCACTATCCAAAGTCTGAAACGGCAGAAACGCTAATAGTTAATCGTGTGGCCTATTATTTCAGAATGTGCTTCCCTTGGTGCTGTATTCATACCTGTCTTGTACGAAAGAGGGTTTAGAAACAATGGGTTTATATGCCTATGATTAAACTATTCTCATAGTGTTTTAATTTTTACTTTTTGTCATAGTTGTGAATGAGGCAAACCAATGAAGGGGCTCAAGCTCATGTGCCTCTTTTCTGATTCCAGGCTCTGTAAAGAGGCGTGTGCCTCCCCGCGCCTTTCATCTTGTCCTGAGTGTGTGCCTCTCGTACATGTGCTCATTTTGCTTTCTTTTTTTTTTAAGGTTTTCTAAAAATTGCTAAATGTTTTCTTAATAAAAAATGGGTTTTTTTTTCTTTCACTTCGTATCAAGTCTTGGCCTCTTGGGGGGAACAAATTGAATTTATCTATGGCTTTGTAAGAGTTAGAATTAGGGTTGTGTAATTAAACGTAAGGCAAACAAAAAGGATGATCAATTTTAGGAGGAAAAATATGATGGATATAATAATGATTATTGTTTACTTTGCTAATCATTTGAAACTTGATCCTTTTGAAACTTTCAGAGTTTGTGTAATTGGCTTATTGTCTATAGTTCCTGAAGATTTGTTCTTTATAGTGGATTATGTATAGATTTTCTTTGTTCTTTAAAGTGGATTATGTATAGATTTTCTTTGTGTTATTATGTTACTTATGAGTTATTATGTGATTTTTACCTTGTACAAGAGGCGCACGCCTTAGGCCCCAACAGGTCCCTTGCATCTTTGTGGGCCTCTCACCTCTATAACCTGTGCCTTTTGTAAATGATAATGAGTACATGTACCACATTCAAGTATCTTCTTTACGTATAAGTATACACTTGTTAGATGTTTGGTGTAGTCATCTCATAACGATTTGATGATAAACCATTATAGCACTTCTATATTGTTCAATGTTCATGGATGGTTTATTTATCAGTGCAGTTCTTCATGAAATTTTAGCTGCGGATCTTAAGGATTATCGTTTAATTACAAACCATAACTGTCATGTAGTGAATTTAATAGCACTTTCATGCGTATGAAAAGAATACATTTTCAATCTGAAAATCTTAAGCAAATAGAGAAGCACCACGAATCAGTTGGTAACAATAAGGTTAGCGTAAAATAAATGCTAAAGTGCACTAAATCACTTAAGTTCAGCTATTAACCGGATTCTTGTCAATGATATGCAACTCTTTTGGCATATATATCATCAATGGTGATAAGTATAGGAATATTAAATACATGTCTACATCCGTGCCTATGTGGTTGTCTAATGTTGTTAATCTTATAAATAGGAGATTATCATTTACATTATGATTCTTTTTTGTCACTTGAGTTATTCTTTCAAGACTTGCATTTCAGGGCGGCTTCCATCTCAAGAGAAAAGGGTTCTGCATGCCTACAAATGAAATTGGTCTACAATCAGTTGGCTCCTGTATATTTGTTTTTGTTGCAATGGTTCAACTGCTCTTGCACATGCTTAGTTCCTAATTATTTGAATCTCTTCCATATAGTTATTTACAAGGTACATTTTACGACTTAACTCCAGCATAATAGCTCTGATATAGCTATCCCTTTTGGCCTCACTATCAATGGAGGAAGTTCTTTCTGAGTATCTTTCTTGAATTGAGCTTTAGATTATGAGGTGTATTTTGTTATCTTCAGGTGCACCTTGACAGTAAGAAGAAGCTCCCCACGCATGGTCGAAAAGCAACTATTGGACAATTCTATGGTATGCTTAGTTGCTTACTATACTTAACCGAACAATCTCTTGCAAGCTTTTTTGCAACTTAGTTATATTCTCATTGTCTCTTATAAAATTAATCTTGCTATTTGTGTAAATCTCACTCTTGGATGATTTTCTTGGGACCGACTAGACTGGTTGCTTGTTATTTACTCCACCGCCTTTGTGTGGATGCATCTGTGAATAGCTGTATATGTGCATTTCTCACTGTGTTTACTTTGCAGCTGTGATATTACCATCTCTCGAACACCTGCATGATAGCTCATTGGAGCTAGAGAGTCATTTCGATGAACTCCATGGCTTCGATAAGTTGGTCAGGAAGAAAACAGAGGACTGTATCAGGCCACTTGATGTCGACATGGAGAGAGAAGATGAATGTGGTATTTGCTTAGAGCCCTGTACCAAAATGGTCTTACCAAATTGCTGTCATGCAATGTGCATTAACTGCTACCGCGACTGGTAAGCAACAACAGCTCATTGCTGGGTTTTGGTCCCTAAATCCAACCTTTGCAATTTACTCGATCCTCTCTGCGTGGCAGGAACTTGAGATCGGAATCATGCCCCTTTTGCAGAGGCAGCATTAAGCGAGTAAACTCTTGCGACTTGTGGGTCATGACGTGCAACGGAGAGGTCGTCGACCAAGAAACTCTTGCAAAGGAAGACATGCTGAGGTTCTATCTGTATATTAATAGCTTGCCAAAAGATATTCCTGATGCACTCTTCTTATTTTACTATGAATACTTGATCTGATGTGGGACTTGACTTAAATATGTATATGTACAGTATATAATTAAAATGCCAATCCAATTTACTAATAATAGTGTACATGTTATCCGTGAATGATTGTGATGGGAAAGTAAATATCACAGATTTGATTAATTATCTGCAACGCTATATGGCTTTAATTTGGGATTGTCTTTGTCTCATTCAGATTTCTTCTTATTCATGCCAAAAAAAATATTAATAATAATAAAATAAAGGGTTAATTGTTTGATTATGGGAAAAATAAAATAAAGTTCTACTTCTTCCCCTCCTTTTTTTTTTAAAAAAAAAGAAGCAATTATTCATTTAAAAATTCGATCGAATTTTATCACTTATAAATGTTTTACTTAATTGGATTCTTACTTCCAATTCCAGATTTATCCATTTTTATTCAACTTTTAGCCAATTTCCTGGGGGAAAATAAATAATTTTACCTAAAATTTCAAAATAAACAATTAAAAAAGAAATTGAAATAAGATGCACAAAAAACATGTCCATTCTTGGGCTTACTTTGGGCCAATTGGCAACCTTCTTCCACATTTTGCGTTACACCCTTGCAATACTATTGAGATTTCCCTACAGAGTTCTATTTATTATTCTCTGAGAAGTTACGAACTTCAGTGAATCCGATTCTTGAGAAGTTTTCTTACCAACTCCAAATTACTCATTTCGTCCCATTTATTTATGCACACTTTCTATTTTGAAGTGTCTTGGTTGTTTATGCACATCTCATTAATAGTAAAAATACATTATAAATATAATAAAGTATACTTTTTACATTTTATAAATAGATTTAATAACTGTATTTCATTTTTATATTTTATTTATCATTTTCAACAATTTTATTTACATTTTCTCTTTAAATTACCAACGTATCCCTACTTATTCTTATATTATATATTTAAAAAATAATATTTTTTAATCTACATATACGAGCAAACAAGTATAGATACCCTATGAGGGAGTAACAATTTGGACTATTGGTTTTTTACGTTTATCAATAGATTCATTACCTCCTGTATTTATGGGCCATTTGATATGAGGTGGAATTTTCTAAGGGCTTTTGAATGATTAAGTCAACCTTTAGCAAACCACCATTAGATGTACGTCGTACAGATTCTAATGAGATACAAGGGTGAAATCCAACTAAGTACTATTATATCGCTCAAATTTCTTTGCATGTTCATAAGTTCCACTACAAAGATATTTAGGATTTTCGAAGGTAATGTTCGTTGCTAAATTGATTTTAAAAAAAAAACGTCGCAAAATAATTTGGAAAGACTGACGGATAAAAGTCCATTGCTATTTCCTTGATCTCTAATATTTTATCGGCGATTATTCAAATCCATATTTTTTTGTCAGTTAATAAAGGAAATTCATTGGTAAAATTTAATATAAACATTAAATATTATTATACTCTTTAATCTACATTAACATTCCGTTTGTAAAATTCATTGGTGTATTCAAAATGAGTTTTTTAGTGGGAGGAGTTTACAATAATCATAATTATAATCATCGCCTCTATATTATTCTGGAAACTAAAATAAGTATAAAAGAAGTTAATTTTTTTTTAAGAATAGGAAGTCAAAAGAAATTGGTTTTAACCATTATTATATAATTAAATAAAGAAAAAAAGCAATAATAAAACCTCCAAATAGATATTTGTATCTATCCTTGTCAATTAATGATGCATCTAACAAACAATTAATTAAAAGCTCCCATACCCTTAATTAAGAGCCATATCTACCAACTCCCAACACCTCTATCAATTAATGAGGTTGGCTAGCTTGGGGAGGCTGACGACGCCGTTTCTCAGTTAACAGAAAACTGAAGGGAGGTTGAGTATGGGTCCCACTCAAAAACGCATCCGCCATGGCTTTGTTCATCGCCTCCGTGAGATGGACCCCATCCCAGTTCACATAGCGAGACGGGTCATCGCACGAACTGGAGGAAGGCGAACCGCAGGCATGGAAATAGTTGAAGTTGTAGGCATCGCCACCGTAGCCGCAGCAGACCTTGTACAGCTCCTTGAAACCGTACTTGTCTGCATTCTTGACGACTCTCATATACGCGTCATAGTAATCTGCATAGACTATTACGGAGTGATTGAATGTTTTCCGCAATGATTGGATGGTGGTTTTGAGGATTGTGTTGTGTCTGAAGCTTTGCTGGTTTGCTGTCCCCACGCAGCCTGTGCTGTCTCTGTCGTCGGCCCGGGCGAGGTACATGGACAGCGTTAAGCATCCAGTAGGGGGGAGACCTTCGACCACCACATACTTTGCACCCTTCTCCATCACCGCCTTTTAAAAAAAATAAAAAATAAATTAGGGTAGCTACGGATGATGTGCCTTTCAGTTAAATATTAATGAAGGTTATTGAGATTACAGTGTAGAAAATAAACCATTCGTTAGAATCGTATTTCATGTTTTCATGCAGGGTTAATATATTGGATTACTCTAAAAAAATATCCTTAAACCCATTGTATACGTAACTTTAATGAACATGCATGGGAGTATTACTTATTGTCCCACTTTAAGGACTTCCATCTCATTACGTGTCACTTTGTATAAAACTAGAAACAATAAAGTAAAGGTAAATAGTCGAGTGTACATTCGACTACACCGTGCATTCAGTTTTAGAAATTTATACATTTATAAATAAAAATATATACATTAATGAATAAAAGTATATATATATTATTAAATCAATAAAAGAGTGAATAAATAATTTTATTTTATGAGTAATATAAATAAAATATATATAATATTTTTAATAAAAAGTAATAATCATTTAATAAAAAAATTATTTATGGTGAACATATCCTGCACGTATTGCTCTAAGGTAAAAATGACACGGGTATACAATGGACATGACATGAATGCCGCATTCATAATATTGCCATTTAATTTTTGCAATTAATTGATGTCATGTGTCCTTCCACATGATTGTCCTATGAGCCGGTTGAGATAAATATTATTACACCTTCTTATTTAAAAATAATTCAAGATATCCAATTACGTACCTATGAGGTATCTTATTAAAGTAAATTCTAAATTAGCCATAGCCACCCAGCTAAGACGTGAAAGATAATAAATGAAATATTAATCAATATACAAATGGTGTAGGTGATGAAACATGAAAATGAAATAATTTCATTTACTTAACCTACTTAATCATTCCTTTATTATTAAAAAATATCAAAATATCCCAAAACTTTTTTTAAGATGAAGAATATCTGATAAGAAAATACTTAATTCCTTGAAACAACATGAGTGTTTTCCAGAGAAACACTCTTGCGCAAAATCAATAGTACATAGTATATTTTTTAAATAGTTTGTACTCCATTATATTTTTTTTTTCATGAAATATTTACTCACACACCATTGTCATTTTTCATTGTTTTTATTACCTTTATTAAATATTATCACTTATTCATTTTATGGAATTCTTCTATGAAATAAACTCACATGAGTATTGCTTCTATCAATTCTTAAAAAAAAAAAAAAAGGAATATTTTCAATTTTTCTATAATTCAATAAAGTGCTCTTGTAAATAGTTGATAGTAGTTGAAAAAAAAAAATCCCAGTCACCCCATCATCCACTCCCAATCTACGGCCCCAATTCCAACCTGTCAGCAACACTCAGTGTCTGATCTTAAGAGTGAGTAAAGCAGGATTAGTTAGTTTGATAATTGTGCTTAACATATACATACCCGCAGAAAACGTGTGACGGAAGCGGTGGCGAGTCGCTGCACGGTTTCGGGCGGAACGGAAGACCCGAAACTGTATGCGTAGTCATTCGCCCCGATTTCACCAACCCAAATCAATGCATCATCCAACACCGCCGCACACTCTCTGGGTGTACTCACACGATCCCTGCACCCGGCTGCACCCAATAATTTCTCGAACCAGATCAGCTGAGTCCCGATCGACTGCGGCGTGATGTTCAGCGACATGTTGTTCTTAACGAAGAAGCTGTGGGGAATGGCTGTGGACCCCGCAACAGCTAAATTGACGCCGTTCGATCGATCGGCCTTCGGATCCAGATAGGGCTGCAGGAAGGGGAGGGATAGGCGGTCCGCCACGAAGTCGATGACGAGGCGGCCGTCGGAGTAGCGGTTGGTGGGGCGGTGGAAGAAGGTGCGGCCGTAAGGGAGGTTGGAGACGAACATGAAGCCGCTGGGGCCGGTATTGGAGCGGGTGTTTCCGGTGTCGGTGTAGGAGTTGCCGAAGGCGTACACTTTGTTGAATGCTGCAGCTTCTGCGGCATACCAACGGCTGAGTGCGATAAGAATGAGGCACACGCGATGAAGGCTTGCCATGCCCATTTTATTTATTTACTATTTTTATTTTTTTGAAGGTGGTGTGAATATGTTGCTCATGTGGGGAGGATCTATATGGTTTATATACACGAGTAATTGATGTGCCAAGAGTTTTCTAGAAGTGATCGGTTGAAAGTGGGGTATATTTATTTAAAATCTCCTATAACTAAAAATAAAAAATAAAATTTTAATTTAACTTGGAGACAGTATCTTGTGAGACTGTTCTCGTCTCATATAGTTTGTAAGACGTGTTAAAATATGGAGTAATTGCTATTTCTACACATTAAAATATGCTTATTAATATTAAGGGTCACTTACTACTAATATTCATAACTACACAATTATGATTGTGATATCATAAATACCCCTATGTGTTTGCACAAATTTGTTTTGCACAATTTTATTTTTGCATATTTTAAGTTCCGGTAGAGGTCCGACAGCTGACGGCGGATGTCCGGCGATCGGGCGACGGCGATCCGGCGGTGGTTCGACGATCGGGCAGTGGCGGTGGTCCAGCAGTGGGTGGGTGAGGGGTAAGGTTTAAAAGTGTATGGGATTATAAGGTTATATATGATATTTTACTTTAATATTTTGTATGTGAAAGTAATTATTTGAATTCATTGTTTCTCATAGTAATTTAGGGTAAAAGTGTGTATCTATGAGTGATTTTCTCTAATATTAAAATATAGAAGTATTTTTTTTAAGTATGATAAATGATGTATTAAAATATAATTTAAAATTGTAGTAATATAATTCACTACAAATACTCCCTCCGTCCGCTTTCAAGGGTATCATTTTTCCATTTTGGGCGTCCGCCCCCAAGGTTCTCATTTTATTTTTTATCCACACACACCCACTAATACAACTAAAAAATGGGACCCACACCTCCACTAATATAACTACACACTACACATTAAATAACAATACTCCTTAATCTCCGTGTCCAAAAGCAAATGACACCTTTAAATTCGGACGGAGGGAATAATATATTTTAATTACTAACAAATAAATATAAATTTTAATATAATAAACATATTTTAATAATAAGTAACTCTTTTATGTATATCCATTTTACAAGGGTGTCCTTACAAATGTTTGCATATCCATATCCTCCCATTTATATAAGTTTATTTATCTTAGACACATGTATTAAGATTATTTTTTTTCAACACATGTAAACAAATAAATAAGTTTATTTCCTAATATGCTCATATTCAATAATTGATGTAATGTGTATAGGATTTAATGCTCAATACTTTTTAAGTATTTAATGTGGTGTATTGATAAATCTCTAGGCAAGCTTGGAAAGTGAAGAACATGTTTCAAACATCTATAAAATAAGGAAAAAAAAGTTTATACAAATGAGATTAAGGGAATACATATTAACTTTATAAATCCCAAACTTATTTACCATTTTCTCTTCCTTTTTCCCTATCATTAGTTACCATTATATAATAAAAGTTAAGCCATAACCTGTAGTATTGTTGAAAGTGGAAATATATGTATTTTGATACTCAATTTTTTTTTTTTTTTAGAATTTATTGTCATATTTAGCACAAAAGTCTTACTTTTTATATAATTGAGAAAATTGTGCATTTCAAAAGTTTTATTGTGTTTTTAAGTAGAAATTAATGTGAAAAAAAGCTTTATTCAAATTTATTTATATGGGAAGATGCAAAAGGAAAATAGGGTCGCTTAGGTGAAATAATCACTTAAATCAAAGTTCGAATGTGGAATTTATGGTCGAAACAGAACGGGCGCATAGTTCATCAATGAGAAAAAAAATAATCTCATCCTCAAGGCGTCATCAATAACACCTTTCATTTTCATGGTACTAGCATTTTCATTGAATTGTCGCAGGTGCACATTCGTATCTTCAAATGAAACTCCCACAAATTGTTTTCTTTCCATCATCTGAATCAACTCTGTCTAAGTTCAAAGTCATCAGCTTTAGTTATAGACGGTCTTATAATTGCTGTGTTTTTGAAGTTTTTGATCATGTAGTGGTATCTGATGACTAGTATTGTCGTGCTTGTCCTTCTACTTTCTTCCTCTTAGTTTTCTTGCAATAGCTTAAATTCAATTTCAGAAATTTTATCAATTTAAGGCCTGAAAAGTGGGTAAACTATCAATTCGAGACCTGAATTATTTTTCTAACAATCCGAGCTTGAAATATGTATAATTATCAATTCGGGGCCTGAATTTAGGCCCTAAATTGATAAAATAAGAGATAATATTTGACAAATTCAGGCCCTGTATTGATAATTTTACATATTTCAGGCCTCAAATTGATAGAAAAAACCATTCAGACCCCAATTTGATAATTTACTAATTTTTCAAGCCTTGAAGTTCGATTATCTTCCCTTTTTTTAAAAAAAAAAAAACTCAAAATAAATCCATATTTTTATAACTCATTTAGATTTTAAAATCCATTGAATTTTAAAAGTGGATTTCCAAAATCCATCACAAATAGCAAATTACGAACACCTTTGGAACAATGCTTTGGATTTTAATTTCTCTTTTACAACATGTCACTACTCATATAATAAATGATTTGTTATAAAATACTATATATAGTAGTAGTATATAATACTCCAATGATTTGTTATAAAATAATATACTATGGTTAAGCTTGCATGCATAGGAAAGCTCTGTCACGTTCCAAGTATGGGCACATTGCAGATTGCAGTCCCAATATTATTGAAACATAAGAAATGGAATTAATTAGGGGGAATGGGTTTGTGGAAAGTATGAGAGTAGTTGAGAAAATTAAGGATTTATATATACATGCGCCATAAAGGCTATCTGCTTACTCGGTGCATAAATTTTGGATGCCATCATTATATATGGTAGTCTGTTGGACAAATAACTCTTAACCTTTCAGCCAACTATCCGGCCAAAAGTAGGTAATAAAATTGAAGTTTTTTTGGTTGCTAAATGGCTAAGTTTGGTGAGTCTAAAAATGATTCTACATCTGTCCCATAAGTACAGAAATTATTTCTTTTCTAGAGTGTGCTTGGTTCGGTTGAATTAATATAAGAGAAATTGAGAAAAACGTCTGTTTTTTTTAAAACGTCACCCAACATAATTTTTTTTGTTTAAAATGACACTTTGATGTTTTTGCCCCCTCTTTATTGTATAATTAATACATAGTCATAGAGTTTAAAACCAAAAAGTCCCACCGCTTTTTACTTTTTTGAAAAAGGTCCCAAAAACTTAAAAATTTTGATTTAGTCCCATAACTTTCAAAATTCCTCCAATAACGTCCTTTTTTCGCCGGAATCAGAAATTCTCGCCGCTTTCCGGTGATCTTGCTTAGGTGGCAATTATTTGACAGAAACGTGGAAATAAATAAGTAAAACAATTCCACCTCATCTAGGTACACTAATAAACAAATAGAAAATTAATAAACAATAAATAAATTAATAAATAAATACTAAATAACATAAATAAATACCTTTACACACAGATCGATAAAAAAAAGGAGGAGAGGGTGAAAACATAGATATGGGTGAAACCCTAGCCCCAAATTCAGAAATTAAGCTTTCAATTCAAGGTGAAAATGCAGAAACTTCATAGACATGTCTGATTCTACTTGTGAATCTGAACTGGTAAGATGCCATTGTCGTATGATAGCCCCTCTGTCACTTCTTGAAAAGGCGATAACATGGGTCGGCGGTTCTATGGATGTGAAAGGTACCGGTGAGAAACATAATTTTACATAATTATCAAATGCATTTGGTTTATGTAATTGTGTGATTTGGTGAAAAATATGGATCAGAATCGATTTATAGCTTTAATTAATTTGGGCGAATCGTAATTCTTTGTTTGTTATTTCTTTGATAGAATCCTGGATATTGCAATTAAATCCGTTGGAAGATGATGTTAAAGAAGAAGATTTAGTCACCGGAATATAAATTCAGAAAGAATGTGACTTTGTTGGTGAAGATGGCTACAGTGTTTTGTGCATTTTGGTGTCTGTATAAGATTATATGTAGGCTAGTTGGTGATGGCAGTACGAGCATGAAGATGATATCATGAGCTGTTTAAGAAGTGATTTTTTGCATCAAGGTATCAAGTTATGTTTACATGGACAAATATTGAGCAAATTTTAATCTAAGTTATGTTATTGTTTGCATCAAGGCATCCAGTGTTGACAAACATTTAATCATGTGTGTGTAATAAGTAGAACAAATATCAAGTCTAAATGTATTGTTGCATGAATCAATATTTGAGCAGATAATAATTATATGTTGCACCAATAATTTGAAAACAATGAAAAGTTGAAAATAATATTGCATGAATCAATATTTGAGCAGATGATAATTATTAAATATTGTACCAATAATTTGAAAACAATGAATAGTAGAAAATAATAATACTAAACAACAACATTTGTTTGTACTTTTGTCCCAATTAAATATGCTACATGCTTTAAGAGTCAATAAATGAGCCTGAATAATAACAAATAGATAAGCAAAATAGTCAGTTGCAGCTTCAATGTGTTCATTAGCAGCTTGTGCAAAACAGATAATTAGATGGGGTTCAAGAACAAAAAAGCCTTAACATGACAATCTAAACAAAAGACAAATCACCATCCTAACTATGGCTGCCATAGTCCGCAAAATTAACAAGGTTGTGTTCATGCGCTTTCACAGTCTACAGACACAACAAAAAAACATAGTTCAACTGGTCTTTACAAAACAATAATTATGATCGGTTCCAGAAAGCATGCCACTCAAGTGACCTTTTTCTTCCCTTTCTTATCTGATGGCTTATCATTGCAAGATAATTCCAAATATTTCTAGCCTCCATCCACCACAATGTTCCTCAATGGCTCTGGTTGTATCACAACATGCCTTCTACGAGCAAAGAACTCATTTGTCATGGGGGCAGGTGCTCTGAATCAAACTTGACCTTGATATGAGGTTGTTGCTGAATTCTTCCAATTTGCAGCTGATCAAACATGCTAGGACCTTGCATAATAGGTGGTCGAATTGGGTGATGCCATATTTCAGTTGTTAAATGACTTTGTTGTATAGGAATCTCAACCTCTTCAACATTTATGTCCTCTTCAACTTGTGCAAATCTTGGTGGAGCAATCTGCCAGATAGTGCATAAGAAAGAAAATTAGTGTTCGATATGAAGTTATGAATTAGTTCCCTAAACAAATTAAAATTGAAACATTTTTTACCAATATTTCATTGGACATGGATCTCTTGAGTGGTACATCATTTCTGGATGATTCATCATGGTCCTAAAAACCATAAATAGAGTTTAAAACCATAAATACATAGCAATATGTTCGCATATAAGTCGATTAAATTTAATCTTTATCTGATTTCTTCTAGCTCTAGTAATTGGAGCAGAAGTTGAATGTGGAACATCATCTGTTGATGCATTTTCTCCAACCTAAAAAATAGTAGTATTTTTTGTTTTATGTAAGCATTGAATAATAGAATCTAAAATATTAAAGTTAGTGGGGGTAGTACCTTATTTTGTTTGCATGTAGCCGCATTGTGTCCCTCTATTTTGCACTTACTACACTTAAATGTGGTTTGTTGTTTTCTCATCCTCTTGGGATTTTTATCCTTCTTCTTTTATTCTGTCTTATCTTCTCCAGCTCCCAGCATTCTTTTTGTGGCTATTCTTCCTCTTTGCTTTCTACCCAAATTAGTGGGCATTGGAGGATAAACAATGTATCACCCCATAAAACCTCATAGTTGATCCCCATGATCGGATGTTCATAAGCTCTGAGGTAAGATTCAATGCTGTACCAATTATGTACATAATCCACAGGGTCCAACTTTTGGTTAAGTATAGCATATATCGCATGAGTGCATGGTATTCCAGTAAGCTGCCATCTTCTACAACAACACTCTAACTTCTCCAAATCAACCGCATATTGCTTACCGTCATAAAAACACACTTGATAGTTCATATCATTGCATTTGATAGCTATACAATCAGTAACCTTCTCCATATTTATCATTAGCAGCTTGTGTATCCTAGGACAAATTTTGCCTTTCCATCCTAAGGCCTTATCCCTATTTTTCTGCAATCTTTTCATTAAGTGTTCTCTAATCCACTCAAACATAGTGATAATGGCCTTGTCTCTAGCTGGTAGTATGGTTGCATTGAAAGACTCACAAACATTATTCAAAAGCATGTCACGTTTACACTTCTCACTAAAGAATGCCTTAGACCATTGATATGCTAGCCTATCATTAAACCACTTCCAAACTTTGGGATATAACTTCTGCATTTTAGTCATACTTATCCTAATTCTTCAGGTGTTGCGCTACACGCTGCCTCCTACATTGCTAACTTGTAAGCTTGTCTCCTATGACCCTTATTCTTCAAGTTGTTGTGCATGTATCGAACGCAAAACCTATGTTCAGCATTTGGAAAAACAGATTGAATGGCTTGGATCAAACCCTTCTACTTATCACTAATGAAAGTGAATTCATCCTCTTTAATTGAAAGGTCAACCTTCAATACAGTAAGAAACCACTCCCAATTTTCACCATCTTCTTTCTCAACCATTGCATACGCCATGGGGTATAAATTATTATTAGAGTCTACCCCTACTGCTGACAATAGAAACCCACCATGCTTGCTCTTCAGAAAACACTCGTCTACCCCTAAAATGGGCCTACACCCATCAATAAACCCCTTCTTCTAAGCCTCAAAACAGACATACATCCTCCTAAATCTTGTAATCCCATTTCCATTTCTGTTCCTAAAAGTACACTTGATTCAGGGTTGGTTTTCCTTAGTTCTTCAACGTAAGACCATAACTTAGCATATTGTGCATCAGCATCACCCTTAAGTTTAGACAAGGCCTTCATTTTAGCCAAATAGGCTTGTTGCTTAGAAACTTGACATTTTATGTCATATGAAGCGTCAATCATAAATCCTGAAACATCTCTCTTTTGATCAGAATGGAATCTTTGTATAAACCTCTCACTCAACTATATTGCAGTCAAATTCTTAACCTTAGGATTGGGTGCACAGGTGTGTCTATCATTGAACTTCATAATTTGAAATGAATCTATATCCTTCACCTTCAAGGCATGAATTACCCACTCACAGCTGTCATCCGCACATTTTGTATAAATTCTCCTCCTGTCATTTTTTGGGAATTTAATGCTTCTTCTCACATTAATTGCATACGATTGCACAACTTTCTTAAACTCCTTTTTGTTGGAAAAAAATTGCTCCAACACGAAGTCAGGATTGAAGATGGTTTATGGATTAAAAATTGGGTAACTCTCATCATTGTCTTCTTCAGATAATCTGTGCTCCTCAAATATATCGCTACAACCAACTTCATCATTTTCACCTTCATTTTTACTAGATTCGGCCCCTTCATCACTACCCTCTGCAGCTTTTTCAGTCTGACCCTTATCAAAGCCCTTGCCACTACCCTGTCCACCATCATTAAATTGTGATTCACTAACATAAGTAAAACTTTGAATTATGTTGGTTGCATCTATCACAATGAAATCACAATCCACACTAGAAACATTGCTCTCAAAAATCTCATCATCATCTCCACTTAATTCATTTCCTATGACAAAATCAGAATCTTCATATGATTCATACTCATAATCAACCTCTTCATTAATGGCATTCACATTTTCATTCTCAATTAGCAACTTCTCCGCAAATATCTCTAACCTTCTCACAGATAGAAACTTATTGGCCCACCTTCTAAGATCATCATCATCAATACACAGTTTATAAGTCATATCCTCCAATTTTAGATAATATCTGAGCTCTCCCAATATTCCTTCTTTTACACAATATTCATTTAATTCATCAATTGCCAGTTCATCAACCTTAAACCAATCAAGAACTAAATTATCCCCTCCTACATACTCAGTTTTTGGCATATTCTCAAAATTACCCCCAAAATGAAGTACCACACTTATATTTTTATTTTTAGCATCTGCAAATTAGAGAATGTGTGTGTTAAAGTCGGCAACTTGGGAATTAAATATCACAATAGTAACTGTTCGAAAATCACATGGACAAATTTAATGAGTACAAGATAATGTGGTCCCTATCTACTTCAACAACCAAAATAAAGAAACCCTAAAGCACAAAACACAAGAAAAAACACATCTGACCCTACTTCCATCTCACCACATACTTTTAAATTAATAGAGAAATAACTTTTGAGAAAAAAGATAGTGCATAGGCCATCGGGAAAAAATTATTCAATGAAAGTGGCACAACAACAAAGCGAAACAGGCAACGGAAAAATATACCGTATTTTGTGGGGCCCAGTCCACGGCCCCTTTCCATCGTACGAAGACCATAGCAAGCACGGAGTCGAGAATTTCACCAGTCCTAGAACCCTAATTTTTTTCTCTCACGAATTTGGAAATGAATTTGTGTTTATTACAGTGTTACGTTTCTTATATATCCTCTGTTTTTTTAAGGTATTTATTTATTTATGTTATTTAGTATTTATTTATTTATTTATTTATTGTTTATTAATTTTCTATTTGTTTATTAGTGTACCTAGATGAGATGGAATTGTTTTACTTATTTATTTTCACGTTTCTGCCAAATAATTGCCACCTAAGCAAGATCACTGGAAAGAGGCGAGAAATTCTGATTCCGGCAAAAAAAGGACGATATTGGAGGAATTTTGAAAGTTATGGGACTAAATCAAATTTTTTAAGTTTTTTGGATCTTTTTCAGAAAAGTAAAAAACTGTGGGACGTTTTTGGTTTTAAACTCCATAGTCATATGTAAAATCGCACATATAGTAATGTGCAACGCCGCACTCGCACATATGCTAGTAAATAAAAGCATGTGCATAGTTACACGTATAATCGCATATAGAGTCGCATGAAAAAAAGAAATTGTGTATGAAGTCGCAGATGTAATTGTAGTTGCAGGCATATTTGCAGAATTTGTCACATGTAAAAATTATGTATGAGATCGCAAGTATAGTAGCGTGGAATCGCAAATGTAGCTGTAAGGGTAGTCCCAGAAATGGTTAATCATGTCCTTTTTTTTAATGGCATTTTTCCAAAAAAAATTATAGTTTGTGGCATTTGTCCAAATTAAATTATTAAATTAAAATTAAAATATTTTTTAATTTAGAAGAATAATAATTTATTTGTTTATAGTAATTTTTCATATATCAAAGAGTAATGGGGTTTACATGTAAATGTATGTAAATTCGGTTTATATAAGTGTTCGTGAAGTATGAGAGTACATCACGCATGCACTAGCTAATTATACACTTATTTTCTTCTAAACTCGTTAATAAAAAAAAAAAAAACATGAAATTGATATGTGAATTTATAAATCTTATAAATGTATGAAACAATGTGTGAACATGAATATTTTCTTAAATCTTCATTAGATTCATATGATATAATTTACCTTCTCCGAGTCTTAGTTTATAGAGATTGTTTTTCTATTAATAGACTTTGAAATAAATAAAGCCCGCACGAGTATAATAAGTGAGTAAATGTACTCCTTTATTTTAAATAATGTTTAAGCCTTATTAATGATTATAACAATGGCTAATTACTATGAGACTCATGATATTTCCCATTATTACTGTAAAATCTATATATATATATATATATATATATATTATATAAAAGTAGAAAAGTTTGCCAAAAATAGAAAGTATCATTTTTCCCGCCAAAAATCATTTCTATAAATAGAATTTTATTTATTTAATTAAAAAATAATTTGTAGAAATATTTTGGAGAGGCATACTGAGGAGATTTATGAGAGAATAAATGAGGTTTATGGGAGTGCAGCCTGTAGGTAGATCTGAAAATGCAACTTGAATCCCCTGTTACATTTTCCATGTTTCATTGGTATTCCATAAAATAATAAAACTATACTCTACAATTTACCATTAAACCCTTGGGGCAAATATTGAATTTTGGCCATTGATTGTGACACGTGTCAAAAATTTAATATATGAAATATTAGATGAAACATGAGAATGTAACAGGTGATCTCATTTGCTGAAAAGGTGGGTATGCGAGTCATGCGAGAGGAGAATTAATTGCAGAGTAATAATAGCCTTCTTTGGAGATTGCAATTTTAAATGGAATCAAAACCGTTTCTTTACCACCCATTAATTAAAGTAATATTTTGAATTTCAATTTTTGTTCAATTGATGGTAAAGGAAGAGAGATGTTTATTTATGAATACATGCCCAATAAAAGCTGAGATGTTTTACATATATTACTCTTGAAAGCATGCATGCATGATTGTTAATGTGGTTATCTTCCTCAATGCAGCAATAGAATGAGAAAGATGGATGAGGACTGAGGTCGACTAATTTATAAGAAGATGCATATATCTTTCATTTCCTTCTTTTATTTTCTCTGTGCTATTTGCAGTAAGGTTATCTCTAATTAGAATTAATTAGGAACTGGAATTCTGTTAATTGTCTTTTCATATGTGTATTTCTGTGAGTAATTAGTTACCAATAATATTTTAATATTTATAAAAAATCAAATAACAAATGTTTGATAACTAATATAGTTAAATTAATAGGATAATGAATATCAAATAAATTTTCGGTGCGGTGAAGTACCGGTTTGAAATAATTGAAGGTGCATATAACGTTCGATCACTCTCCTTTTTCTATCTGTTTGTAACTTTTGATAATATTTTTAATCAAAGATCTACAATCTCAGCTACAAATCACTAAACCTTCTTTTCAAATTTGAAATAGGTCGTCGGCGATGGGAGGACCTGCACCGTCGCCTCGCCATCGAGATTCGATCGGTGATGAAGAGGGGGGCAGTGGCGAAGAATAAACAATGCCCGAAGAATATGGTGGTGGTGGTACTGTCCAGACTGATGCTGGTGGAGTTTTTCAGGCGGAACGAGAAGAGAGACAAAGAGTGTTTAGAAGGGGGATGGAGAAGAACTCATGTAGGAGAAGCATCAGCCCGTCTCGAAACGAAGGACAGTACGCTCTACTGAAGACCATATTAATGGTATCTACATTTCTCCTGCTATCATCTTACTTTCTTCAAGTTTAAACTTTCTATTTTTTTCTAACTTGCTATTTGTTTTTGATTTAGTTGCAGCAAGAAAATATGAATTGGAGAAACTCAGTTTGCATAGGTTTATAAACATTACCAATGAAGTGGATAGCATCCATCAACATGGTATTATTGCTTTCACTGGTGTGACATAATTTTTTTTTATTTTTCTATTTTATTTATTATAAATCTGGTGAAATAT
Source organism: Pogostemon cablin (assembly GCA_023678885.1). Lineage (NCBI taxonomy): Eukaryota > Viridiplantae > Streptophyta > Magnoliopsida > Lamiales > Lamiaceae > Pogostemon > Pogostemon cablin. The sequence continues at coordinate 8,013,385 of CM042961.1, forward strand.
TTGCCTAGCTTAACTTGTCCCATTATTATTCTTACTTATTATGTTATTTCCTATAAAATGTATTCTTACTCCATAATACACTTAATATCAGCAGTTTCAGAAGCTGTGACATGTTTGCGGTTGTTTCATATTGTGGTGAAAAAAATTGAGAAATCCAAAGGCTTACCTCCACCGACTTTAAGAGTATTTGCTTGCTCTATTAGCACATGATTTAGGGTAGATTTCTTTGACATTGCATTGATGTTTCAGTTTGATAAGACCTCTGCTTTTGACTTCTGTATTGTCCTGTCTTGATATAATTTCCTCTTTGGATTACTATTCCATTTCTACAGTATTAGTTTTTCCCTAAAGTTAGTGTGTCAAATGAAGGTGCTTCTTGCTAATGAACTTTGTGAAGTAGTATATAGTTTCAAACCTTTTTTTACCCACTTTTCGTTTGGTATCTGAAACTTTTCATTTTAGTCTCATCATTAGTGAGAACAAGAACAGTAGCGGTGGTAAAAGCAGCTCAAATACAAAGGTTCTTGATGATTTGTTTCTGGGTTGGGGAATAGCAATACGCCCGCTAGCAAAAAGAGGCTAGAATTATATGCCTTTGGATTTTCCAGGGACTCTATTCCGAGAGCAAAAAGCGATTTTTGGTTTTTTGGATTTTTATTTGCTAATTATGGAGTTGATAGGCTTAGTGAGTTATTGATTTGATGGAACCAAAAATGCTGCGTGTTTAATATGTTTAATTTATTCTTTTGAACAAGTATTATCTGAATTCTGAAATCTAAAATGGAAATCTATGAACCTAATTTATTAATTTTTTTGCATTGTGAAATTTTCAAGTAATGACGTTTGTTTGATTTTGAACTTGCTAAAGAGTATGTGATATGTGAAGCAATTAGCTAGGACATTATAGATTTTTCACAATTACCATGGAAGTATTAAATTGTCAAATCCTGCATAATATTATCATCGTGAGATAGATAATCTCCCACTGCTATCTAGAAGTAACTTTAGATTCTTCAACTGGTGCAGTTTATTTGGTCATTCACGAAAATAAATTATGATTTTGGCTGAAGTCACAATATTTTAGATATTATTTTGAAGTGGTTTGATTAGGGAGGAATATTTGACTCATATTTCTTAGTGTTTGTGTGGCTATGATCTATATTTTACTCTTATTATTTAGCTGTTATCTCTTTAAGTTTTGTTAGTTTCATATTGTATACAAGTAATAAAGGAATATATCAAGAAATGTGATTTCTTTTCAGGTAAGCACCAGGCTTAGTAGAAGTGCTTCATGATTTTTGAAATGCTTGCCCCTTCTTGATGAATTGTTAGATCACTGTCCTGCACTAATTGGATTTTGTTTCCTCTTACTATAGAATCAATGGTTGGGATGAAGCGGTATATACAACATGGTGAATACTACATTGAAGATACCCTTTCAATTCCACCTGGATTTGTGTCATTGACATCCCTGACACTGAAGAAGGTACTTACTGGTGAGGAGGAGGCTTCTGTAAATGGGAAGTCTGAGCCAGCGTCGCCTGGTGTACAGCTAAGCAATTCCAATTATTTGAACTATTTTTTTGAATAATTTTTTTCATTTTTGAATGAACTATTTGAACTTTTATATAATTATTTTTAATTGTACCCAACTTAAGTTTACATTTTTATAATATAAAATTATCTCTTACATGTAGTATCATAATACATTTTAATTTCAAATTCATCATATATCCGTAGCATATAATATATATATTTTATAATTTATTTATTATTTAAGAAACTATATTACTAAATTATAAAAATAAAAAATAAATAAGTAATTACTTTTATTTATATATTTATGTAAAAAAATAAATATAACTTTGAGATTGAGTTACTAGTATATTACTAAAAATTATTATATATAACTATACAATTATACTATGTGATTCACAAAATTCTCTTCACGTCTTCACCGTACAGGTTTTTGAGTTTTCCATTCCAAACCTCTTCGATTTCATGTTATGATTTTTTTTCAGTACTATAATTTATTTTTCCATTTATAATTAGGTGTCAATTAAGTCAAATTGCCCACCCATTTTATTTCTTCAAGAATGAACATTTATCACAATACTAGAATTATGATTAATGCAGACTATATTATCAATATTTTTTAAAGTAATCACGATATAAGTATTATTAAAGTAATCACGATATAAATATTATGAAATAATATAGTATAAACTAATAATAATGTAATATGTCATGATTATCTCAATAATTTGCATATTTTTTCTATACATTGCATTACTGTACTTTTTTTTTTCTTTTCGTAACTTTTTTTTTCGCATTATATTATCGCACATTTTTTTTATGCAAATCTGTTTTACACACGATGTATGGAAAAATAAAAATGTCTTCTACACAATTTATCTTTGTACATATACTTATACCTTATTAGGGATGGCAATTGGGCCCGACCCGCACTCGACCCGTCATGACCCACCCTGTTTGGGGCAGATCTGACCCGACCCGCACAGAGAATGGGGCGGGTCTGCCCCGACCCGTGCACGGGCAGGTTGGGTCTGGGTCCCTGCCCCGACCCGCCCGTATTAAAAATATTAAAATTTTTATTTTAAATATTATTATATAATATCATTTAATTGATATACATTAAATATTATATATACATTTTTATTAAATTTAAATAAAAATAATAATATATGGTCATTATATATAACTATTACAAAAACTTTATTACAATATTATATATATCATTAAATATATAATGTAATAAAAAATTTAAAATGAAAATAAAGTTTAATTATTTAATTTAAAATTTAAATTCGCTTTATATTATTTTAATTTAAAATTTTATATTTGAATGTATTATAATTTAACAGTAAAATGATTAAAAAAATAATAAAAAAAATAAATAAATGGGGCGAGGCGGGGTGGACCCGGCCCGTACCAGGGCAGATCTGGGTATTAAAAGTCTGACCCGTACCGAGGCACGGGGCAGGGCGGGGCGGCCAGGTACCCGCCCAGATCCGCCCCATTGCCATCCCTATACCTTATACATATTCTTTCTTCACATTATTTATGCCCATTATTTGAATTTAGGGTAATTTGGAAGCTTATACAGTAAAACCTCTATAAATTAATACTCGATAAATTAATAATCTCAATAAAACTAATCATTTGTCCGGTCTCAACTTGGGACCAGTTCAAATTTGGATACCAATCAATTAAATAATAAGATAATATTTATTTTCAACAAAATTATAAATTAATAATTATTAAAAAATTCTCAAATATATATATAATCAACTTCAACATTCTAAGACAATTTAGTAAAATATGAATCTATTGTTATTTGCTTTTTGTTAAACTTCATATCAGCATTAATGTCATCTTTAAATCTTTCGATTGCACCCAGGAATTGTAGCATTGTCTTCTCATATTGCAATAAAAATTTCTGAAGAGTTATTGTCGCTTGCAATGCTTCTTTTCGAGTGACCGGTTCCAAAGCTATTGAATCATCATCCACTTCATCATTTTCTGGATTTTGAATGACATCAGCAACAATTTCTTTTAAGCTTTGAACTTCGTAACATTCATTATTTTTACCTGGAAAGTCAAGCAAGTGATTCACATCCATTTTATTCTTATCCACTGATCATTTTCTCAAGCTCATGGATGTCTTCTGTATAATTGTGAATCCCATAAATACTCAATCATATATTATAATAATATATTTCTAACATACATAAATAAGTTATGAAAATACTTTTTTTTTTATATAACCTCTTTAAATTAATAAATTATTAATTTATCGATTATATAATACATCTCTAAATTAATAAAATTCTCTGGTCCCAAGTGTATTAATTTATAGAGGTTTTACCGTATATGTCATCCCAATATAGATAGGACATTTAATTTAAATAAGGCCCTAAATGTTTGATGTTTGAAATTCACGTTTGGGCTTCAATTAAATAAGCCCACATGCGGCCTATCCAATTGGGCTTCAATTGAATTTTTACAGCTAAAGTACATATAGTTATTTATTGATTTTCTGGCATTAGTAATGAAGACGGCCACTACACCAAACTTGGATTGTTCATAAACACTCTTATAAACTCGATTTGTATAACTTATTATGTGAACTAGGGTCTTTTTTCATCCTAAACTCTATGATCCCCCTACCAATCTTATTATACTCAATGTATTTTTAAGAGGTTTAAATCAAATTGAGACCAGAAGGTTTACACCGTACACTCAATTTACAGAAGACTAACTCTATATTGTTTGATGTTTTTCTCGATTATCACTTGCTGGCGCATATCAATTAGCACAACATAAATAGTGTGAAGGGGAATTTTGGAGACATTGCTTTGAATTTGTGTAGTTAGTAGTTATTTCTTTTTTTTCAATGTAGTTAAATGTAATTAATTTTTAAATTGTATAATTAAGATTTCAACATGTCCGTTCACTCCAAATTCAAAAGTTTAGAGATTAAAGTTTTTTTCCTCTAAGCTAAAAACACTAATTGGTTCTGATGTGAAATCGCAATAGCTGGTTCTAACACCATTCAATCATATATTTTTTTTGGATTGAATGAGTTGTGGAGAGTGAAAAAAATATGGTTTTCGGTGCATTTGACGTGTAATTTTAACTCGTGCAGTCTTGTCTTGGGAAAGTGCCAACTACTGGTGTGAAATTTGTACAGCGTGTTCTTCAAATTTATGTTAAAGTATTGTTTGCATATCCAATTGCAGGTGCAGGAGAACGATGGTGTTGATGGTAATGGCTTATTTGAGGTGACGTCGCATCCAGACGAGGAAGCTGAGGCAGCTCCTAATCCCTGCTCCACTGATGGTGTCGTCATGAAAGATGTACATATCGATCATGTGACATCTTTATGTTTAATTGAAATAAGTGAATAGAGTATATTTGTCCGGTTGGAGCAAGCAAGCATGGTGTATTGTTCATTTGATATATAATAATTTTCATAAAAAAATATTTATATCTTTTTAATTAGAGAAAAAATCAAAATTGGTCAAGTAAGTATGGTATATTCAAACTTCACTGTCATTTTTATTGCATTTCTCACTTATGGTCATCCGTTGTCCGATTTTAGTCTTTTTTTTTCAAATTTAATTCTTTTTTGCTAGAAATTTAAAAAACTCGTCAGAAAATCATGCGTGAGTTGCACGCGCTCAAAAATTTGGGATTTTGGCTCGGAGGTGAAGGATCGCTTCTACAGCACCGCCTTCTCGATCCATAATGGGTTCGCGAACGTCAAAACTAATGATGGACTGGTGAAGATGCCATCAATGGGTGATATTTAATTATTAAATCAATATAATTAGCGAGTTGTGAGATGGTAAGGAATTTGTGTTCTAATTATTTAGGTTGATGATATCAATTGGTGAGATCTAATTATTAAATCAATATAATGGATTTGTTTCGACATGTTATTATAATAAAGTTGAGTAGTACTACTCTTTGATAAAAGATTAATTAATTGAATTGTCAGTAACTCATTTAATTAATGGGCATTGCATATGTTAAACACAAGAAGTTAAACGGACTCATAATAAGAAGGAGCTCATAACGTAATTCGAGCATGAGAAGTTAAACGGGCTCATAATAATAAGGAGCTCATAACGTAATTTGAGATTATGGTGACAGTGCAATAATAGTTCTTTAGTAGACCGAATTATTATTATTAGGCTTAAGGTATAAGTAGGGATGGCAACGGGTAGGGTACCCGTTTATTTTGAGGTACACGTACCCGTATCCGATTAAAAAATAACTACTCGTACCCGTATCCGTCTCATTTAAAAAATTTATTATGGTACCCGTACCCGTCCCATTATCGTTTAGCAATACCCGCGGGTACCCATACCCGTTTAATATTCATTTATTTATATATATTATATTTTTTTTATTGTCTAAATAATTATAATAATAAAAATCACATTATTATTAATTAAATATAATATAAATTCTATTATTTTAAATAAATATTTAATAGATATGATTAAATAAAACTTATAACTATTAATTAAATATATAAAACATCTTATAATATATAAATTATATAATATATATTAAATTTTATAAAAATATATATATATAATCGGGGTACCCGCGGGTTTTGATGCATTACCCGTATCCTAACGGGTATTTCTTACAACTACCCGTACCCGTCCCAAACCTGTTTATAACTACCCGTACCCTACTCATTAGGGTTCGGGTAGACCGGGTACCGGGAAATACCCGTCCCATTGACATCCCTATGTATAAGTTTTGAACTAAAGTTGTATACCTGAGATTAATTTCTCACGAAAAAAAGAAGGAAAAGACAAAGAAAACATGAGGCTCAGTGGGAGATAAAAAATAAATAATAAAAATTAATCCACATGGCCCAACATATCATCAATACATAAAAGACTTCATGGAAAAAAAAACGTTAACAAATCTACATAGAAATTATTGTCATCTATATTATATTAGTCCGAAAATAAAAGACTACATCACTACAGAATTAAAAAAAAAAAAATTGATTTTAGGTGCATCCGGGTGCAAAGGTGCACACATATGTGTATCAATTTTTATTCTATTTTGTATACATGTTATTCTATTCTGTATACATGTTTCTTAATAATTGTATATTTTTTTCACACTAAGTTATTGCATATATGTATAACTTTTTATTTAATAGTGTATACATGTTTTTTAATAATTGTATATTTTTTACACTCAATTTTTCATTAAAAAAACTAATAATTAAATTGTATACATTTTTGTTCATAATTGTATATGTTTTTGTTTATATTTGTACACGTTTTTTAAAGTGGGTGCACCATATCTTATGGTGCACAGTATAATTAGCCAAAAAAAATAATATATACCATAATTTTGTAAACTGAAAATTGTGTACAAATTTGCAAAAATTGAAAAATCATCCAAACTGCAAATTTGCGAAAGTTTGCAAAATCATTAAAATTTGCAAAAAACTTGTTTAAGAAAAAGTTTTATCACACATTAACTTTTATAATGAAGGATTATAAACATTAGTGATTTTAATTATATTCAAATGAAATAATGATCTAGTACACCAGATCTTGGATTTTCCTCTAAGATATAATATTTTATAACTTAAATTTGTGCTTCCCCCAACCATGGTTGATATAGTCAGATCAACTAAGGATAGCGAGCATTAATGCCTTCGATATCATCTTCGTTCAAATCTTTCTGCTCCCCATTTTTCAAATAAGCAAACATGCAAGCTTTAGAATCTTCAGAATGGTCAAGTCCCAAAATATGTCCCAATTCATGCAATGCAACAGTTAGAAGTTAGAACATCAACTCCCCAGCGAAGTCACGTGTATGCCATTCTTCAGCTGCATCCAAAATATGCAATCCAGCAGTTAGAAGCTAGAACATCAACTCCCCATGTAAGTCACGTGTATGCCATTATTCAGCTGCATCGAAGTGTAGCCTTTCATCGGTCGGAAAAAATTGAAGTTAAAATTTAGCCTTCTATAAAGCCACTAATATAACTATTCACTTTATATAAAATAATAATATTAATTAATCTACATCTATATTATAAAAAAAAAACTACATCACTGCATAACTAAAAAAAATATAGAATAATATATACCATAGTTTCGTAAATTGAAAAATCGTCGCGAAAATTGGAAAATCTTTCAACTGCAAATTTATATAAATTTACAAAATCCTTAAAATTTTCGAAAACTGCAAAATCGTCTAAATTTGCGAAAACTATAACAATGTCATGGACTATCAGGCTCTTGTAAGATAATATAATTATATTAAAATTGCATAAATTTTTCTAACAATCTCACACTGAACATAACAACTTTGTACATCCACCAAAAATTCTCCAAATGTGTACATGATCATTTCATCAATATAATAGCTCTGGACTTCTACAACATTTTGATTTTCGTAATCAGATGATAAAGAATATAGATTCAAATCTGAACTTACATTGTTTTTTAGACATCTCATGAAAAAAATAGATTTCTTTCTTCTTTTCTTTGATTTATTTCAAATTTCTATTTGAAATTAAATCAGTGATGAGTCAATTCAAAAAGAAAGACCGATCTTCCTAAAGAGATTTTGATTGTCCACTTTTCTTCAAATTAAATAAGAATGCTGTAGAAATATAAAACTTTTTCAATTTCAATTAAAAATATTTTTTTGATTATTCCTTGCACGTGGAATCTTTGAAAAAGTAGGAAATCATTTAATCTATCCTATTGAGTCACTTGAAGATGCAGATTCAAAAAGTTATTCGTTTCGCTATTTCTATTTTTTCTCGGATCTATCTATTATTTATGTATGTATTATGTAACTTTTCTTTTCATATGAATCATTTAATCAGAATGTTTGATTATTAGACCATGGTATTTGATTTACCAAACACATCATTATTGTATACTCTTTCATATATGTAGCACAACCCTTTTTATTTTTGATCTTTTTTGGAATTGGAATCAAAATACCTAATTAATAAAAAATTCCCCCTTGACAGTGTATATGTTGTATATGTAAATCCTAAATGTGAAAATAGACGCAATTCATCTATAAAATGATGATGGAAGGATATAAAAAAACGAAAAGAAGAGTCCTAAATGCTGAAATAAAAATAAAAACTTAAGAAGAACCGATAAGATATAAATAATGAATCGTAATGTAAATAAAATTTGGGTTTGAATCCCATAGAATATTTTCTATAATGTAGATGGGATTGCCTATCATTATAGACAAATGAAAAACTTTCTCAAGATCCACTTTAAATTTTCAATTCACTGCAAACCACCTCAAATGTGTTGCGAAGTTGCGACACATTCTTATTATATTCTGAACTCGCCTCAACTAGATGTGCAGCGAAGTTGCGACGCATTCTTATTATATTCTGAACTCTCTTCGCCTTAATGACCCTAAACCCTTCCTCATTCATATTTCAATCACTATAGTTTTGCCAAATGATATCGTAAAATTCTTTTTTTCCAACAATGCTTTAAAGTAAAACTATATATTAATTGTGAATATGGTCATTGTCATGACTTAAGGAGTCATCGATTCACCCTAGATAACTCATAGGCATATTATTATAAATACTATTAAGTTGTCTTCTCTCATCATTCAACACCTTAAGTTTATCCTTAGCGTTCTTAATAAATACAAGTCTATCGTGAGGTAAAAGAAGTGTTGTCATAACTGAATCAAAAATTAAACTGGTGAACCAAACGGTTTACGGTCGGACCGGCGGTTCAATCGGAAATACAATAAATTATCCAACTTGGTTTTACTTTGAATTCTTTTAGTGCTATTTTATTTTAATTGTTATTTAATTTTCAGCATATTAGTTATTAGATTAAAATTCTCAAACCTTATTCCCTTGTCTTAATTAATTTAATAAATAATTAAATTTATAATACGCCGTTATTTAGGTTCGATATTTAAGTTGGTCGCTTGCCTTAGATGCAATTGATATACTTAATACTTGGGGATTAATTTTTTGTGCGAAGAAAACGCTCATCAACTACGAGGTGGTTTTTAAAGTAGAGATGATTTTGTGGCATTGACATACAATGGAATATGTTACTAAAAGTTGAAAATTTTCCACAACCAATTGATCCTACTCAAACAAACTGATTTTAGTGACAGTTAATAATCTCTCATAATCACTCTTCCTCTTAATGACCGTTAATAATTTCTCATAATTCCTCTCCCTCGAGGTAACAAATTGTGTCATCATCGCGTATGTAATTTGCTTTCTTAATTTGGAATCGGGTGGATTTTTTAATGTTTTATGTCTGCACAATTTATGACTAAGGCTGCACAATTGGCTTCATGTCTGCACAATATGTATATATTTGCTGAAAAATAATTATACCTAAATGTTTATTTAATAGGAATCAATTTTTGTTTTTGTGCGTTGGCACCGAAAACAAGCTCCTATCTGGAAATGCTTGCGCTAATTGCTTCTTTTATAGATAAATTTGAGGTTCTGTAATTGAATTCTAGTTTGATTACCTGATGATCTTTTCAACGCTTTCTATGATTTGTTGAATTCGACGAGACTTTTGGTTACACGGGTGAGCCTTCGAGTTCACGGATCAGATCGAGTACAAACCTAATCCGATTATCATTATTTGGAATGTGATGCTTGAAATCTGAGAAGAATAATGACATATTTGATAGAGGGACACTGTGCGTCCACGAGATAGAAAGATCATGTAATCCAACAATCCCATAATCCGATAATTAGGCTGATGAATCAACATGATTATGGTGCTTCCACTATGAGCAATCCTTTGCAAAACCTTCACCACCATATAAGCAAGTTGAATCCAATCCCGATGTGGTTCATAGATGAAAAACAAAATCAGATCGTGAATTATATCAATCCCGATCGAAACTCGCTGCCGTTTTCCGCCTAAGATGCCGCGGTGCCCTTCTTCTCAGATAACTGTGTTAGTGAAGTTCAGAAGCCCTAATTGATCAATTAGGGCTTGAACTCTGAGTTCCTTTTTCGATTTGATGAGGGTTATTGACAGCCTAAACTCCGCCGCAAACATTATGGTTTCTTAAACCACGAGCATAGGTATTTTGAGCGCGTGCAACTCACGCATGATTTTATGATGAATTTTTTTTAATTTCCTGCGAAATAGGACTATACTTGGACAAAAAAAAGACTAAAATCAGACAACGGATGACAAAAAATGAGTAATGAAATAAAAAAATGACTGAAGTTGGAATAGACCATACTTACAGGACTGACATTTTGTCGGAAAATCATGCATTTTTTGTTCAAATATTGTCCATTTTCCGACGAATTTTTAAATCTTCGGTGAAAAAGGACAATATTTGAACAAAAATTACTAAAATCGAACAACAAATGACCAAAAGTGAGAAATGTAATAATAAAGGATTGAAATTAAAATATGCCATACTTACATAATCAATTTTGATATTTTTCCTTTTAGTTATTATTATTATATTATATAGGGTTCTATTAATAAAATTGGGGATGTAATAATTTTTATAACTTATAAGGTTATTTATGTTTTTCTAATTAGTGATAATTTAGTTATGGCGTACTATTAGTAAATTTGGGATTAGGAATAGCCGGTTTTTCCATAATCTTAGATCTGAACCATAAAACAGAAAATAAATACTTATGCCTTTGTCTCAACTTATACAAATTCTCAAAACTGAAATTCCGAATTTGTAGACTGAGCTCCTTATGGATTTTGACTGAGGGTTTACGATTAAAGTCTACTCCAGCCCTTTAATTCGAATCCTTCGTCTACTTCATTTGAGCGCGTTGAGATTTCCACGACGCGTTCGATCAAGTCATTCGAAATCTGAAATGTGAAACCCCCCACATCTTCATTCCTTATACTCCGAGTAGAACGGATTACTATTTTGCAGAAGAATTATGGCTAGGGTTAATGATAATTGGGAGAGACTGGTGCGCGCGGTGCTGCGGAGCGAGCAGAGGGGCCACGAGCGGACCGCTAGTGGAATCGCCGGTGTCGTTCCTGATTCGCTTCAACGAGGCACAGACATCAACGCTATACTGAACGCCGCCGATGAAATTCAATCAGAAGACCCAAATGTTGCGAGAATACGTAAGTAATAGAATGAAGTGCATTTTAAGTTCCGGGAGTGTTGGTTTATAATTAAACAGAATTTGAGAGTTTTTATGGAATTTTAGATAAGACTGTAATTGATGGTGTGACTAATGTGACATAATTGTTTTATCTTATTAGTAATTTCTGCGGCTAATCTTTACATGGTGTGTGCTAATGTTCAATAAGATTGGGGGCAGTTCTTCCTTTTACGACAGCCGAGTTTCAGGCTGCTTTTGTTGAAAGTAGATTGATGTCTGATTGTGGGTTCAATGCTAAAGAGGCTGTGGAAGTTCATAGGTTTCGTGGAAAAAGGGTTGGTCTTTAAGATGGATTTTGCCTCAATTTATAATCATGTCGGCTAGAGTTTCTTATTTTATTCTCAATAATAAGGGATAGGGGATTAATAGGAAAGACAAATTCAAGGCTACTTATCTTTGGTACTGTTTTCTATACTGGTAATTGAATTTCCTGGAATTAATTTTAGGAATATAAGGTATTCAAGGCTAGGAGATCCATTATATCTATTTCTTTTTATATAGTACTGACATAATAGGAATATTAGTAGATAAGGTCGAGTCTCTTTCTCTTATTAGTGGGTTTATGGTGAGCAGGATTGGGTATTTGGGTGGAAGTTTCAAATGATGAGGCTGTATTGATTAAGTTCTGTGAACTGATCCTATTTACGAATGCAACTGTATGATAATTATGAAGAAGATATAATCACAAGGGGATAAAGATTGAGAGAATGTAGGAGAGAGAAATTGGGTTGATTGTTTTCTGATATATTCCTTCCTCTGCCAGTATTGGCAATTGTAACCACCTTGGACCTCTTGGGTCCGAAGTAAATTTCAATGATTAAATTTCTGAATTCACAATGATAAACTATGCTGAGTAATGAAAATGAATTGGGCTCAGGTACTAGGTTCTCATATTCCAACTTCGCAACTTCCACTATGCGTCTTGTTACTGTAATGAGGCTGAAAGAATTGGGTTGGTTAGGAATTTCTAAAGTATGTTCAAAACAGCTCATACATTTTTTTTAAAGAAGTATTTTATTTTTTCATAGTAAGAGATTCTCTATGTCGGAGGGTGGTTTTTGGGTTAATATGGACTTCAACATGTTAGATGGTATGGAGTTTTGGCTCTACAACTTTAAGAGATTGTGGGAATTCATCAGCTTCAAGGTTTGAGGTAGATGGGGTGGGTGGGGGTGGGGGGTGCTTAATCCTTTCTTTTATCAGACTTCTTCCCTTCAATAGCAGCTGAGTGATTCCTTTTTAGCTGAGGCTTTCCATCATTCAAACAGTAACTCATCCATATCATGGAATTTTCACTTCCGTCATAATTTGAGTGATTTGGAGCTGTTATAAATCTGGTCTCTTGCGTTTTTGATAGTGGGTGTATATTCTTTGATCTTATCAAAATAAAATATTGGTTAGGAAAACATCATTGTCTTCTTGGTTGGTTGTTTGGGGTGAATAAACTTCTACATGATCCTTTATCCTAGCTGATTCATGCTGTGAAGTAATTTGGATTCTCAAGAACATTTCTTTGTGCATTGCTCATCTGCACGATTTCTGTGGTAGTCTTAGAGCAATTTGAATTTTATTTCAGTGTACTCCAGTGTTCATGCATAAAAGGTTGATTTAGGGTGGTGGTTCTTGGCTGTAGACAAAATAATAGAGTGCTTGTTCCTATTATATTGAATTTTAGGCTGGATAGGAACATTATATTTTTTATGATTCTGATGAACCAGTACTTGATGTTTGTGACAAAACTATGTTGAGGGTGGATTTATGGATCCATAGGTTTTAAGATTGCAGGAATATGCTTGATTTTGATGTTTGTAGAGATTTGAGTTTATCCTGTCCTGTTATGATATGTTTTTCCCCTTCTTAAGGTTTTATGTTGCATACTACTCATTCCAAATTTAATTATTTAATAGTATGTGGATGGAGGTCATACTTTTTTGAAAATAAATTAGGGTTTTAGATTCCTATAGTTTAATAGTTACTTTATTTTTATTCTTTTAAGATCCACTTTTCCGTTGATGAATTAATCGGATGGGATGGATTCCCTTGTGTCTTTTTTACTTCATTAAAATAACTTCGTTTTTCTCATTATGTTGACAATTTTTTTTTAATAAGAATGACATTGCTGATTTTTTATTTTATGTACCTTTTTCGTTTTCTGTTTCCATTTCATTTCTCCTAGTGTCTATGAAGAGAAGCATATAATGTTCTAAATTCTTCTGGGGGGCCGGGGGCTTACATTTTCTTTGTATGTGAATGACTATAACTGTATTCATGCAACAATTTCATATTTTGATCAGTGGCTTTCATTATCTTTTTCACTCCTAGTGTGTGAGCAGGCATATACTATGGCGCAGAATTTGGATCCCAACAGTGATGGTAGAGGTGTGCTTCAGTTTAAGACTGGCTTAATGTCTGTAATCAAGGTACAGTGATGGGTTTTACAATTTGTTCATGTTATTCTTAAACCCTGGAAAATTTTCAGTGGAAGGAAATTAAAATGTGATTATATTAATATAATATATAATAAAAAGTATAAACGTGTATTTCAAATAGAGACTTTGTTGATATTGAACATCTTCTAGACGCCACTAAGACGCTGATTCCTTCTCATTCTTTTTAACAAATGTCGGTGTACTGTAGCATCTATGGATAGGGTTTGTATTTTGGTGCTAATATTATTTGATTTATTTTCCTGTACCTAGGGTTAGTATTCTGTTGATTCTTGATTTAGTTTTTTTTTTTTCCCTTTTTACTGTTTGCCGCAGCAAAAACTTGCCAAGAAGGATGGTGCCCAAATTGATCGTAATCGTGATATTGAACTCTTGTGATATTTTTATAATCGATATAAACGGCGACACAGAGTGGATGATATCCAGAGAGAGGAGCAGAAATGGCGTGAAACTGGCACTTTTAGTGCTAATATTGGAGAGTATGTTCTACTGTGCTAATATGGTGGTTACTTTATGTTTGGCTTTTTATGGTTGCTGACCTGCTGTTGCTTCTAATTTTCACATTTTAGACATTTATTCACATGTTCTATTGAATTAGAGTGGACAAAATAATAGAGCAGTCTCTGCATTGTCTATTTACTCCTAAATTTGTACATAGGTTAAACTTTGTGTCCTTTACATTATTCTGTGTTGTATCTGCAGCACCAAGTCCGTTTTCTGTAGCTTATCATATTGTCTGTATGACCAGATCCTAGAATCAATAATTTATTATTTAATTTAAATATCTTATTTTATTTGCTGATATTCCTATGTTCTGTGACTTGAATTTTAAGCATAGGCATTCTCATGCCCTTAACTCTTTTATCCCCCCCTCCCTTTAAATAAGTCTTTTAACTTAATCTCTCCCTCCAACTGTTCCACACCTTTATGGAATGTAAGTAAAATGAAAGGGTCAAGTAGCAGCTGTGTAAATAAATTTTCTACGTGATCTTTTTAATTATTACTCCTATTATTCATCATTATCTGCTTGATTTTTTTCTTCTGGTGATTTCCTGATATATATTTTTGTACCTGAACTTAAAGGTCTTACTATTTGCTTGTGCTTCTCCGTCTGTTTTAGCTTGGAACTTAGATCCTCAGATATGGAAAGGGTATTTTCTACACTGAGGGCTTTAGTCGAGGTGATGGAGGCACTTAGTAAAGATGCAGCTCCAGATAGGGTTGGAAGGCTTATCACGGAGGAGGTACTCCAGCACTCCTCAAATGTTCTTAGCTTGTCCATGAACGAAATTTCATTGTTATAATTTTCATTTGTTGTCATTTTTATGGTTTGTTTGCTGTAAACTTTGTTACAATATATTTGTGAAGTATATCATTGAGAATTACTTCCACTGGGAATGATTTAGTTGGTTGTTATTCCAGTTAAGAAGGATAAAAATGTCCAATGCCACATTATCAGCTGCTTACAACATAGTGCCTCTGGAAGCTCCATCTTTAACCAATGCTATTGGACTCTTTCCAGAAGTAAGTTGTTAAATTTACAAAATAGATCCGTCCCTTGTCCGTTTTCCCAAATTTCTAGACATCTCTATCAGTACCCTATATCCTCGTCAACTAATTTTTTCTTTATATATGTGCATTAGTGATACCTAGAGTCTCTAACCTCTGGTTTTTTGTTTAATGGATTTTTTTTTTTTTTAAACTTTGCAAATCTATTTTTCTGCTGAAGCTGGTGAATTGGTTGAATTTTATATTGCTTAGAAACCTACTCCTGATGAATGTTGCAGGTCAGGGGTGCAATATCTGCAATAAGATATACTGCGCACTTTCCTCGGTTTCCAGCTGATTTTGAAATTTCTGGACAGCGCGACTTGGATATGTTTGACCTTTTGGAATATGTGTTTGGTTTCCAGGTTTCGATTTCTCTTCTCTAAAGTAAATAAATAAGCCTAGTTGGATAAGGTGAACTTTTTTTTTTTTTCCTGTTCCGAGTTTGGTAAAGTTAAATTTTAATACTACCTCCGTGTTGGGTATTGTGCACATGGATCAAGAACCGTTGTTTTTTAAGATGTATATTGTAAGATAAAAGTGGGGGTACTTTGAGTTATTCCATTAGAATAGGTAAATAAAGTTGTTGACTTTTGATTAATAAAGTGTAATAAGTAGTTGGTATTTTTCTAATATTTGTAAGGATGCTAATGTTGTGTATTGTTACCATTTCTAGAAAGGTGCATAAATGGTGGGGTGGACAGAAATGGACAGTGTGGAAAAATACTTGGGATTGAGGGAGTGAAAAAATTTTCATGATCTTTTTTCGCTTATAAATTTACAAAAGAATATATAGAGTGGTCATCTGGTATTTCTGCATGATATTGGTAGTAGTTTTCATTATATGAAAAGTTTTCTAAATAGATGCGTCGTGTCATTTAAAATTTCTCTGAATGATAGCAGTTTAAATCATAACTATCATATTGCATCACTCTTATGGCTTTTGCCAGTCTCTATGTGAATGACAGTGATTATACTAAGGCATATTACTTTTGTTTTGCATTCTTTTTTTGGCTGTTTGACTCTACTTATTACACAGAAAGACAATATAAGGAACCAACGTGAGCATGTCATTCTCACTTTAGCCAATGCACAGTCGCGACTTGGCATCCCAACTGAGGCTGATCCGGTGAGTGTCTTTGTTTGGTTTTCTTGGAAGAAGACGATCATGGGTATGGAGCTGTAATAATATGACAGCTAATCAACTTTTATTATTCCTTTGCAGAAACTGGATGAAATAGCTATACGGGAGGTTTTCTTGAAGGTTCTAGATAATTACATCAAATGGTGTAGATACCTGCGAATACGTCTCGTATGGAACAGGTTGTTTTCAAAACATCATGATATCTTTTTGTTGAGAATTGTCAACTAATATTTCTGATTTGTTTCCTGTAGCTTGGAAGCCATTAACAAGGACAGGAAGCTTTTCCTAGTTTCATTGTACTTGTGCATATGGGGCGAAGCTGCGAATATCCGTTTTCTTCCTGAATGCATCTGCTATATATTCCACAATGTATGCCTTTGATGGCTGTGTAGCTTTATTAAATGTTTTTGAAGAAATAGTTTGCATGTATGGCATTATGATTTACTGTACTATTTTGCAGTAGCAGAGTCTGTGGCTTGGATTTATTGTGTCTTAGTTCAATAAGAATTTCTTTGCCTTTCTGACTTCCACTGGATAAATATGTTACTAATATGTCATCAAGTGCATGTACAGTATTTTTGGAAGTATGGTTTTCTTTACTATTTTTGTAGTATTAGAGTGTATAGCTTGGATTTATCATGTTTCAGTTCGATAAGCATTTTCTTAGCCCTTTCTGACTGCCACTGGACAAATATTTGTTATTATTATGTCATCAGTCATATCTAGTTAGTTCTTCTTCATAGATACGTTAGCCATCAGATTTACCCAAATACTTCATTGAAGATTTCATTTGCCGTTTTATTTCGGTTTGCAGATGAAATTGAAGTTATATCAAATGATGTTGTTACGGCATTATTATATATGCTGACGATTGTCAAATTAGGCTTAGATATAAATGCACTGTGTGTTTCATAATTTGATTACAGCGTGGTAAAATTGCTTTAAAATTAATTTATAGATGCGTATCATCTGGGTGCTTTAGTTAATATCTTACAACCTTGACCCACATGTTTTCGGATTCATGATTATATTTTTTGACATTGCTTGCTTAGATGGCAAGGGAATTAGATGTAATCCTTGATCATGGGGAGGTGACTCATGCTGAGAGTTGTAAAAGTGAAGATGGTTCTGTTTCCTTTCTAGATCAAATCATCTGTCCTATATACCAGACGGTGAAGGAGGTAAATCTATTTGTTTGGTATTTGCACTTGGCAGTTTTTTTTACCTGGCTTGTTGACGAGAGTAACACTGTCCAGAGCATTGAAGTACTTAATTGATCTATTTTTGTGGGTTCTTAATGATTTGAATAAGTTCTTTTACGAAATGTGTTATCTGTTGATGTGGAAGTTTTTAATGAAATATCATGTCACAATGTATACCTTCTTCACAAGTAGCAATGCTTCCTCGCATCAAAACTTGTTTTTCTTCTTGGGTATCAACTGTTCTCTTCATCCACAGGAAGCTGACATGAACAATAATGGGAAAGCTGCACACTCAAAATGGCGAAATTATGACGATTTCAATGAGTATTTCTGGTCTGATTCTCCTTTTAATCATTTTACATGCTACTTGGATATTGCTTTTAGCTTGGAGTTCATTGTCAGCTCATTTTAGGTCACCTACATGCTTTGAGTTGAGTTGGCCTATGAAGGAAAGATCATCATTTCTAATGAAGCCTAAAAAGAAAGGAAAAAGGGTTGGTTCTGATTATTATTTTTTCAGTAATTGATACACATTCATCTATGTATGTCATTATCTTCTGTTATTACAGACAGGTAAAAATTCATTTGTTGAGCATCGAACTTTTCTTCACCTGTATCGGAGTTTTCATCGTATGTGGATCTTTCTGATTGTAATGTTTCAGGTAAATGCCACAAAGCTATCTATCTAATTTTGTATGATCACTAAACAATCCCTTGACCTTTCATGTTGTTCTATTCTTACAGGCTCTTTCTATTATTGCCTTCAATGATGGCAAACTTAATCTTAATACCTTCAAAACACTGCTTAGTGTTGGACCTACATTTGCTGTAATGAATTTTTTGGAGAGTAAGCCAGCTTACCCTTAATTTATGTTATGCTGTCTTTGCTGCCTCAAATGTCTGATGTGCTAATTTCCTCGATGATAATTTTTTCATGGTGTTAGGTGCTTTGGATGTTCTACTAATGTATGGGGCTTATACTTCTGCCCGCGGCATGGCTATATCAAGACTTGTTATAAGGTTCCTTTGGTGTGGCCTGAGCTCTGTGTTTGTGCTCTATGTCTACTTGTGAGTATAAAATAATCAAAAACTTTCGTTGAGTTATTGGTTATGGTTATAGTTTCTAATTAATAATATTGTGGTCTCAGGAAACTTCTGGAGGAAAGAAATAAGAACACGTCAGACTCGCTCTATTTCAGGATTTATGTCCTAGTATTGGGTGTATATGCGGGTGTCCGTATACTATTTGCACTTCTGCTCAAGTTCCCTTTCTGTCACCGGCTATCAGATATGTCTGAACATCCATTTTTCCAATTTTTCAAATGGATTTATGAGGTATTTTCTCTTGTAGTTTGTGTTTGTTGCTAATCCATAAGGTGTAATCTTGTCTCATATCTAATCTAAAGATGAATAATTGAACAGCCATACTTATTTCATTTTTATTCATTGCTTATTTGCGTGCAAATTGATCCTTGTTCATTGTTCAGCATTAACGTGAGCAGTTAATAAATGTTAAAATGACCACCAACCTTTTTCGCTGTTTTTAAGGATTCTCTAACGACGCCCTCACTTTCTATGTTGGATCTTTGTTTTAGTATGTTTTTGATTGGTTGACTATTTTTATATTATAAATATGATAAGCTTCTTAGCCTTCTTAGTGCATTTTTTTATATTTTATTAACATGGCTAGGAGCCTTTCCATACCTAAATTTTTTTGATGCTTGACTAGACTCTGCACTGCAGGAGTAAATTAAAGAACATTTTATACATATTATCTTCTACTTTAATTTCTATCACATTTTTCAGGAGCGTTATTTTGTTGGTCGTGGACTTGTTGAAAAGACAACAGACTACATAAGGTATGTCTTTTGTGTTCTATTTTTTGAAATTGGCATCTTCTTTACTACTTATTTGACTGGAGAGGAATAGCATGCCACTTTGGTGATGAAATACAATGGACTTGATGGATTTTTATCTAGTCATTAAAATTCCAAATTGATCCAATCCTGGATATGGGCAACTCTCTTTACTTGGTTAATCCGTGTATATACTTATCATTTTAACATCATGCAATGGCTGGGGTTCTCATCTTTTAGGCGCAGATTCATCAACTTTATTTCCTTTTGCTCTAAAATAATTATGATTTTGATAATTATCCTTGAAAAATGTTTATAGCTGAATAAGAGCTAGTTTTGTAGGTTAGAATAATATAGGCTACAATTATGTATAAAAAATTGAGATAAATAGTAAATATAAAAGTGAGAAATTAAAAATATGTTTGTTTGATAGAATGTATTGAAAAAAGCCCTATAATCGTAATATGGTTTGCTTGGTAGGAGAAATGATTCAAAAGAAAATATGAAAAATATTAGTTTTATTTTTAACTATTTTAGGTCGGTTGTTTTTTATTTAATTCTCCTGCATCTTCATCAATATCCTGTCCTATTTTATCAACTTCAACTTCAACTTCAATCTCTGAAGTCTAAAGACACTAAACTTCTAGCCTGTCATTTTCTGGTTTATATTCCCCAGTGACGGCATCAGTATCTCCTGTCACAAGAAGGTATTTTATTACCTCTTGCCCTCCGTTAGGATATTCCTTTGTAGACATACAATTTGTCAGGATAGTGGGCAAGCACTACCTTTTATCTCCACTTGGATTGTAAAGTCCTAAAACATATAATGCATCAACAGACATGAACATATGCAGCAAAAAACAAAAAAAAAAAAAGGGAAAAAGAAAAAAAGAAGAAGAAGAAGAAGATGAGAGAAGAAGAGAAAGAGAAGTTTGGGGGTGGGAGTGTGCAATTAGGCGATAAAAAATTTCCAGAGCAGGAGTGTCTTAATAATTATTGGTTTGTGAAGAAGTACAACTGTAACTCAGACTGCCAATGCATGGATCTTCTTAGGCTCTTTTATAATTTTTTTAAGTTACTTCCTAATTATTTGTCAAAAGTTATGTTGGATAGGAAAGATATGAGCGTAATAAGGTACATAATCTGAAGTATTTCAGAAGGAACGAGATTTGAGCATAGTTGCTAAAAGCGAGGGGCGCACCTAGGTGTGCGAGCCTAAGGCGCAAGGCGCGCGCCTGAGCTACATTTTGCCCAAAACTGAATTTACAATGTATATACACAAATATATCCTACTTACAATCATATTACCTAACTAAACTAAGATAAAAATCACGTAACATCACATAATGATACATAACAACTCATAATAGCATTATAACACATAAAACATACACACAAATAAAGTTCAAGTAGGCGGCAGATGGTGGAGGTAGGCGGTGGAGGTGAAGGCAGCCCACCTTTTTGTCTTTGTTTTGAAAGTTCAAGTACTAAAACCTTAACCCTAATTCTCTATTTATATCATTTTATAAGTGGGCTGTCCATTTTTATCTTAAAAACGTGTAAACCCTTTAATAATCGAGTAGCAATTTCAAAAAAGTTAAAAAAAAAGAAGAAAAAAACAGGATGTTGAAGAGGCGCGCCTAAGGCGCACCTAGGTGCGCGCCTTTGATACATGATCCTGGAATAGCCAAAAATCAACAATCTAGGCGCAGACCCCTGAGCCTGAGCGCCTTAGGCGCGCCTTGGGCGCGCCTTTAACAACTATGGATTTGAGACTGTTATAGATATTTCATTCTCTCTGTCTATGCTGTTACTCTCTTTGTCCTTTACTTCTTCGTCTTAGTTTTCATCTTCGTATAAGGCGTGGCTTTTATTTTCCATTGCGTCTATCTTTATTATAAACTCTGATAATACGTCATCTCATCCAAACTCAACTTTTGCACATTATGTATTGCTCACATCTATCTATACCTTCTACTTTCTGCTGACAGAGTACTATACATTACTGTACTGTGTTGTAGTCTTATGTATTTTAGCAGGGAATGTCTTGTCCCTGTGCATCTCCTTTTATATTACTTAAGGTTTTCTCGTTTCTTTCCAAAGAAGAAAAAAACGCCCTTGAGATTAGACATAGGGATTGTTAAGACAATTAGTTCTCCTGTTCTTGCATGGTCGGATTGCACGTCATGAATTCCTGTCAGTGACTGGTTAAATTACTTGACCTGGAGTGGGGGATCATATGCAGTCCAATATATTTTGACCAACTATTCTGAGGGTAATTGTTGATATGAAAATTTCCAGATTCTCCTAAATCTATCTCATGCATGTTTTCATGGAGTTCATTTGTCAAGAGTCAACTTACAAGCAGTTCTTGTCAATGTAATTGCTCTCTGACACATGGCACTGTACAACTCTCGAGTTTTATGGTCCGTTTGTATCACAGACTTGAGAGTCTGGACATACAAGTTTAGATGTTAGTGTTATATCTGTGATTCAATGTAGTTTTCAAAATGAATTTGAACCTCTTGTTATATTAATGAATGATGCTAGATTCAGTGCTAGTGAATGGGGGAAATATTTGAAATACCCAGTTTATGCAATTAGTGTTTCTGCTGCTCATCCTATCAGTTCATCTTGTGATTTCATTGGTGATTATTTAATGAGTAACTTTTAATTTTCAACTGTGCAGCTATGTGTTTTTCTGGCTGGTGATCTTAGCCTGCAAATTCACTTTTGCTTACTTTCTTCAGGCAAGTTATATAATCAATCTTTAAATTTTGATTACATTAGGATGACTTGGTTTTTTCTCGCCTTGATCAATAAAAAAAAAGTTGTAATGGCAGATTAAACCCCTAGTCCAGCCTACAAAGATAATTGTAAATCTACCTCGGCTCCAGTATTCATGGCATGATTTGATATCAAAGAGTACGCTCCCTTTTCTTTTCTCACTAGCATTATTTTTCTTGGACTCTATTGTATATCGCTGTACATGTGTGCATCCGATAGAGAAATAAAATTTGCATCTTCTATCTCAAGTAGAATTGTAGAGGGTTCTATCATGACTCCCTTAATAAATACTCCCTCAGCCCCAAAAATGCCTTCACCTTTTTTTTTTTTGCATCTAGATTAAGAAAAGTGTTATTTATATGGGTATTTTGGTATTTTTTGATAATAAATAAATGATAAAGTATGTTAGGTATGGATGATATTGTTGTAAATAAAGTGTAAGGGGGTGGTTAGTTTTTATGACCTTTCTACTATTTTAGGAAGGTAAAGTGTTTTTTGGGACGGACGAAAATGGAAAAGGTGAAGGCTTTTTTGCGACAGAGGGAGTAATTGTGATCTCAAACTCAGAGAAGCTCAATGCTTTGATTCTTGAACTTTATAAAGATGTTTAGTATAACTATTCATAATCCACTTGAGTTGCTGTTCATGGGAGGATTCGGACCATGTTAAGATTTCCTCTAGAGAAAAGCAGTTGATATTTTTTATACTGATTTAGCCTATGCAGTTAGTCGTAATAAAAGATAAAAGCACAAGACATATCTTTCTGTCTTCCTGTTGTTCAGGTGAAAGAAGTATTACTAATCTTGCCTTATACATCAAACATAACTTAGCCTCTCCTTGTACTTGTTTTCCACGCCTGCTGTTTTTATAAACCCTGCTCATGTTCATGATCTTCCTGTACTTTGTATTGGCTAATTAGCATATCTGCATTTGTTTAATAGAGCTATTTTATTCACCAAGGACTAAAGTACGTTTACTTACTTCCTATTATTTCCGTTTGACCAACAAAAGTTTGATGAAAAGATTTCAGTGGATCTATGACCATTGATAGAGGTTAAATTCTTTTATTTTATTTTTAGTTGATGTTTTCGGGAAGTTACCTACGTGTGATTTTTTGTAAAATGTTTTTATAATATTGTCTTGTCCCAAATTGGTCTGTATTGTGCAGGTGTTGTTTTTAGAATCTTGATCCCTTTTTTTGCATTACACCTTTGATAAAGACTTTTGCAATTCAATACTTTACAAGTTGGACTTACATTGGGTGATACAGCATACTTCCTCAGATTTGTTTGTCTATTTTAGGCAGCATCATTAACAAAAAGTGCCAAGTCTTATGGGGGATTATCTTCCGGTTTTTTCTGGTCTATTTGGTTAAAAAGAGAGAAATTTTTAGAATTCAGATGAGCCTATAGAAGATTGTGGATTGGAGTGATAGGAATATATTTAGAGTTGCTCTTTGGTTATAGGGTCATAGAAATTTTGAAGGTCTTCATATCTCAGATGATCAGATCTATTTACATATTGATGTCATGCACTGCAGTTGATGTTTGCATCTTGTTAAGTGACTTCTTATCCCTTATTCAAATATAATAAACATTTTGTTTCTTACAAAAAATAAAGAATGGATCCAACTGGTATTCAATATCAACAGTGATCACTATTTTATTGCTCAATGTTTCTACTTTAATAGTTGATTAAATTAAACCAGTTTTGATTTCTTTTTATCCCTGTCAATCTAGAATAAAAAATTCTCCTAATGGGCTAAAATGATGGAGGTGTTGATCTCTTATTAGCAAAGTAGTTACCTCATAGATTCTTTTGTATGTTTCATTTGTACAATCATATCTCGGTTTTTTGCAAGTCCTTTTGGAATAGTATGTTTGAATGCTTACCATGTTGTATTTTTTTATGTTTGCTGCAGGCAACAATAATGTTTTAACCGTAGTTAGCTTGTGGGCGCCTGTTATAGCTGTGAGTATATTCATTTCTTTACGTGTATGCATGTTAATTAATTAATTAATTTTTTTTGTATTGAGACATACTCCGTGGAATCATATTCTTAATCAAAATTGAATGTTGATAGATCATTTAATATCTTAATCAAAATTAAATGTTGATAGATCATTTAATATCAATTTCCCCAAATTATATCTTTAGTAGAGCTAATATGAACTTGAGTTTCCTGGAGTACAGCTATTAATTTCTGCATTATTGATTATACTGATGCTACATTATTATTAGCTATTATTTTTAGTTACACAGTTTGTCTGATGTTGGCTTTAACTCTCCTCCTTGACTTTCTATGTGGCATTATTTTCTTCGTATGTGAAAACAACTCCAGCAGTTGCATCATGGCCTCCATTTTACATTCAAGGTGTTGAAATAAAGCTGACCCATGTTATGGCGTTATAGTCAATGAACAAAAATATTTTGTTGGCTGCATCCACAAGCTTGGAAAAAACTGTGCGTAGTTCCGGGCTTCACATCTCATAAGACTAGGATTTTTAATCTCTAGACTCTCATGCACATGCATCCACTTAATCAATCTCTTTGGAGTTGACTTTTGTAACTCACTTACAGAAGCTCTACCTCTTGTGTGGTTTATTGATGCCTTTTGCTCTGCCATAACAGCACCTCTGGCCCATTAACTCTAAAGATCATATCTCATAGCATTCAAATGGTCTGAAATGACTTTTGTTTTCTAAAAGCAATTGAGATTTGTTGGTGAAATTTATTAGATCGATACAAATATATTTCAATATTTCTGTTCCTGGAATATTAGGTCACGCTCCTCGAGTCATCTGTTTATATTTGTTTGTTGACTTTCAGGTTTCCAATTCTTGTATTATGATAATTTGTTCTGTTTTGATTTCGATTTATATTTTAACTGTTCATTTCCATTCGCTTGACCTTTTAGTGAGCAGCAAAATAAGTCATTCTTTTGACCTTTTATTGCAATATCTGTTGCCGAAAAACATTCTGTAGTCTTTATGAGTTGAAATCCGCCATTTTCACTGCACTTTTGGAATCTACAGATCTATATTATGGATATTCATATTTGGTATACTCTATTGTCTGCAATTTATGGTGCTGTGATGGGAGCTAGAGCTCGTTTAGGAGAGGTACTGATCTTAGTTGTGCCACTCATGCCTTTAAACTTGTATTCTATTCATCAAGAGTTTGGTGTAAAGCTGCAACCCATATCATTTAATTTTTATTTTATTTTATGATTTTCATGATCCATTGGAAGATTCGATCCATTGAGATGGTTCATAAGCGATTTAAAAGTTTTCCGGAAGCTTTTGTGAGTAATCTTGTCTCTCCAAATGTTAAAAGGTAAAATACAAAAAATGTATCCTCTGTTCATTAGTTTCAAATCAGTAAATATTGTTATCGTTGTGACTTTCCAAATGACTTCAATTATGTGGTATTTTAGGATGCCGTTTGATGGACAATCATCTCAGGTCAGTGCATTTGCAATTTCTCAACACTTTATTCCTCTAATATTTCCTTATCTTGAATGTTGTGAATGTTTAAGAGTTGTCAGATTTTGAAAGGCATACTTAGTATGAACATATCCTGCTTGGGTTGATAATGAGAAACAGTAATTATCATATGTTGTGCTTAGTAAGTAGAGACGTTTGGAACACTAGAAAGAATAATCCGCCATAGCGTTCTATCTGATCTGTTTTCATGTAACCACTATTATTATTTTTACAGCTAAGATAAAACAATAGAAAAATGATTCAGTCTCAAGAATTATTGATTGGGCTAATTTCACTTGAATTCTATTAAAAGTGGTGCTTGAAGCCGAACTGCTTTTCTTCATACCAAGAATGTTGGAAGGTTTTCTATATAATATAGGAACTTGCAGGTGTGGTATCTTTCAGCTAATTAATAATCAGCAGTAAGATTAAAATTTCTTTTAATTAACATTGCATTCTGAGTTAAATCTCATATTTATATTTCCTGTATTTTGAGAGTTGAAAATATTTTCACAAGGTTTATGGATTTAATGCTAATATTTTTTTACATGTATATATATTTTGAACTGCGTATGATGGTATTTTCTTCGTTGATGAACTGAAAAACTTACCTTGTACCATTATAATCAATTATTTTATCATTTTTACATTGTAGAACTAATTAAAAATAAACTGAATCAAATGTTCAATAAATTACTTATATCATTTTATTGTCATATTTTATTTATTTTTCTCCAGTGCTTGCACTCATCAAGTGATTGGAAAAATGAGTATATTCCTTGAAATAGACGTCTATGGAGAATAGATTGATAATAATTGACAAACCTGGACTTCAGAAAAAAAAATCAAGTTATAAACTTGGATTGCATCAAACTGCGTTCTTTAAATCATCAATAATCAAAAAGAAGAAAAGAAAAATCAGTATTTCGTGGATTCTTTCCATCTCTGGAAAACAAATTGATAAATTCAGGTTACAAATTTGTATACGTTAGACAGATATGCAGCGTGAACCCTGTGATGTAGCAAAGCTATCTCATTTGACCTTTCAAATATTAACTGCCAAAAAAAAAATTCCATTAGGTTACTAACATGGCAATGACCTAGTTGGTGTGGCTATGACGTATTTCATGCGGACCAGTGTCAATTTTCTCAGCGAATGGTTGAGTTAAATGCTTCTTCTTCTGTGACCCTACATTTATTCTCTCCAACAACTTAGTCCACAAATCACAATTGGACATTTTAAGATATGTGTTATATAATATTCTTAGGGTAATCTGTTATGTAACTAGAAGTGTCCGTATATAAAACAGACTGGACACTGATCTCTGAGATGTGTTCGGATTTCCCACATCTACATTTGTTTGACTTTTCTTATATGTGACCTCGCAATTCATGATAAGTTACATTCATGTTCTTGGAATTCTGATGTGATATTACAACTGATACTATATGATATCTGGAAAGGAAAGATGAATTATCCAACTGTGACTCTAATTAACTTGTTATACTATTGAAAACATTAGAAAGCATAACATATATCTACAATATTACAGTTTTCAAAATCTGCAATGCAATTTTAAGGTTCTTGTAGACTTCACCGATGTTCTGGAGTTGCTTATTTCACTTTGAACATGTCCTTTTATTTTTGGCAATATAGTTTTTCTTTTTCTTTTTCTGCATGAATAATTTATAATAGTTTGGTAATATCTATCATTTCTATGAAAACTTTATTGTTTGTGGTTAGGGGTGTAATGAGCCGTGTCAAGTCGAGTATTGTCACACTAGAACTCAATTTGATTAAAAAACTCGAAGCTAGAAAACTCAACTCAAACTTGATCGAGCTCAATTTTTATAACTCGAGCTCAACTCAATAATTTGGATAGATTTAATAACAAAATTATATAAATATTTAATTGAAAAGAAAAAAAAGTTGAGATGGTAAATAACGTGGGGTGGAGATTTTAAAGGGGAAAAAATTCTTATCTCACCAAGAATTTATATTTATATTTAAATTTTAATATATAAAAATAAATAATTAATTATGAAGAAATATATTAATATAATAATTTTATATATAAGCTCTATTAGGCTTGTGAGCTTATCAAATTAAGTAATATTGTGCTTGAGCTCGAAAGGTACCCTAGTAGCTCGAACTTGACTTGATTAAATACAAGTCGATTTTGAGGTTTTTGTGAGTCGACGTGTTCTCGCAAGCCGGCTCGTTTCCTTTACATCCCTATAATGGTGAAACTCCATTTTTTTACTATATATCACAATGTACTTTAGTAACATTGAATTAATTTCTTCAACCTTTGGTTCATTATTCTTTAGGTTTTTGGAGTTTTGAGGATTCATTCTGATTCTCTGAATAAAATTTATTACAAAAATTGTTGCCATCGATTGTAAGACATCATAGATGATACTGTGTTTCTTGTTGCTTAATATATATGTATGATGATCTATCTGTGGATTTTAAA
Source organism: Pogostemon cablin (assembly GCA_023678885.1). Taxonomy (NCBI): domain Eukaryota; kingdom Viridiplantae; phylum Streptophyta; class Magnoliopsida; order Lamiales; family Lamiaceae; genus Pogostemon; species Pogostemon cablin. The sequence continues at coordinate 8,042,038 of CM042961.1, forward strand.
TGACCTTTTCTTTTTTTGTTCATTTTCTTTTGTTCAACTTCAAATGCTTCTGTATTGATTTACTGATATTGGCCTCAGACATCTCATGACAATAACAAGGCATATGCTGCCATGTTTTCCCCATTTTGGAATGATATTATTAAAAGCTTGCGGGAAGAAGATTATATAAGCGACAGGTTAGTGGTTATGTGCTCACATAATTCATATTACTGTACTGGATCTACTTTGTTTTCATGATGAACTATTTTTCGCAGTTAGTGTAATATATATATATATATATATATATATATATATATATATATATATATATATATATATATATATATATATATATCTATATGCGTGTGCGCGAGTGCATGCACAATTTACATTGAGTTTGTGTTGTTCAGGGAGATGGACTTACTTTCTATGCCTAGCAACACTGGAAGTCTGAATTTGGTCCAATGGCCACTTTTCCTTCTAAGCAGTAAGGTATGCCCTTATAACTAGGTTTCCTCCCAGAATTTCTGAAAAATTTGAGTCTTCTTAGCTCTCAAGTCTCAGTATCCACCATATTTTCTTGCTTTCAGATCTTATTGGCCATTGATTTAGCAGTGGATTGCAAAGACACACAAGCTGATCTCTGGAATAGAATATGCAAAGATGAGTACATGGCATATGCAGTCAAGGAGTGTTATTCAAGTATTGAAAAAATATTGCACGCTTTGGTTGATGGAGAAGGAAGACTTTGGTAGCAATTCCTTAATTTTTCGTCTTTCTTTTAAATTAGGGATATAATGATAGGTGATCATCTTTTGTGCTTTATTGAAATGCAGGGTTGAAAGGGTATTTCGAGAGATCAATAGCAGTATATCTGAAGGATCTCTTCTCGTTACATTGTCACTTAAAAAGTTACAAACGGTGCTAAATAGATTTTCAGCTTTGACGGGTCTTCTGGTAATCCCCCCCCCCCCCCCCCCCCCCCCCCCCCCAATACCCTCCCTGATCATTGTTTAATGTTCTAATCTTAACGCACCTGATTTATTTTAACCAACTTTAACATGAATATGTTAATAATGATGGAATATGAAATTGTAAGAAGTCAGTACTCTACTTCTAAATGCATAAATGAATTTGTGGTCTGCGAGATGTTGGTTTAGTCTTTGATTGTATCATGGAACTGGAGCATCTCATATTCAGAAATATAGTTGGTTGGCCTTTCTTTAGTTCTTTTTTGTTTGGGAACAAAAATCTTAGCTGGTTACAGTTCTTAAGACGCCATGATGTCTGTGTATGATTTTGTCTTGAAATTATTCAATATCCCTGCGGGACTTTTTTTTTGTTGGTTTACCTCTAAAATTCCCAATTTCGTCCTTTCACATATGTACACTTTTTTGTTATCTGTCTACTGCTCAACTGTTCTTTCCATTTGAGTTCAACTCCAAAGAACATTTTATTGTTAAACATAAAATGTAATTAAAAGTTATTTGATAAATATTGTGTGCCTTTTCTTATTTCTTTTCCTTAATGCTAACATCTTCCATTTGACTTAGATTCGCAATCCTACTCCTGAACTCTCAAAAGGTGCAGCTAAAGCTGTGTATGATTTTTATGATGTTGTTACACATGAGCTACTCTCTAATGATTTGAGGTAAATGGGCTTGATGCCCCCTAAATTCTCCATCTGGATTTTGCTTTTGACTCATCATCTAGATCCTGTCATGAGTTTTTTTTTTTAATTAATTTTCTCCAGGGAACAGCTTGATACTTGGCATATCTTGTTGAGGGCTAGAAATGAGGGGCGTCTCTTTTCAAGGATAGAATGGCCGAAAGATCCTTTAATTGTAAGCTTCCTTTATTCTAATACTTCATCTTAAGTTTTATACAGAAGACCATCATTCATGTCTTTTTCTCGGGAACAGAAGGAGCAAGTGAAAAGGTTGCGTCTACTTCTGACGGTAAAGGATAACGCTGCTAATATACCTAAAAATCTTGAAGCAAGAAGGAGATTGCAGTTTTTTACTAATTCATTGTTTATGGACATGCCCAAAGCCAAGCCTGTTTGTGAAATGATGCCTTTCTGGTATGCTCATTTTTTATGTGTCTTGTCAATATCATCATGTATCACTGCTATTATTATCTATGTCTCATCAGCAGATGTTTTCAGCTTTTTAACCATAACTTTTGGTAACTTCTTCCTGCTTTGAATGTTGTTTGCGATAGTGTCTTCACACCATACTACAGTGAAACGGTCCTTTACAGCAACTCTGAGTTGCGGGTTGAAAATGAAGATGGAATATCAATTCTTTTCTATCTCCAGAAAATATTTCCAGGTATGCCACTTGTTTCTATTTTGGTTTCTTGCTGGATGTATGTACAAGTCGTCCTCCTCTTTGTGATTCACAGGATAAATGGCCTTAGAATTATATTACTATTAACTTTTTTGACGTCCTCAATTATCTTTATTATTTAATGGAATTAATTCCTGTCTCCTTGAGGAATTATTTAATGGAATTTGTCGAGATATCAGCTTTGTTTAGAATAGCTTTTGTTGCAAAATAGGGAAAATGGTGATACAAATAATTGTCATCTCCTTATGCCTCAAAATTCAATTTATTAAAAGTGCTAATAGTGTTAGATTTATTGATTTCTCTTTTGTCTGCATTTTTAATTACCTTATGCGTGATTTTCTTTTTGGTACTTCAAATCTTGTTGTATCATTCACTTTTATTTGACTTTTCCAGACGAGTGGGAGAACTTTTTGGAACGTATTGGAAAAAGTGATGGTGATGCTGAACTTCAAGAAAATTCTACGAGTGCGTTAGAACTTCGATTTTGGGCATCATATAGGGGACAGACTTTGGCTAGGACAGGTTTTAAAACCCTTCTTCTGAGTGGCTTTATCTGTTATGTTTTTCTCCTTGTAGCAGTTATGAGACAATTTTGTCCTTGGGTTTTTTTTGCAGTTCGTGGTATGATGTACTACCGAAGGGCACTGATGCTGCAGAGTTTCTTGGAAAGAAGATCTGTAGATGGTTAGTGTTTTGTCATTGCCAATTGTTTATCATGAGAAATCACCCTAGCACTAAGTTATGTGTTTTATACTGTGCAGAGGATTTCACTTCTAATACAAGTTACACAACCCAGGGTTTTGAGTTATCACGTGAAGCACGTGCTCAGGCTGATATAAAGTTCACTTATGTTGTTTCCTGCCAAATTTATGGGCAACAAAAGCAGCGAAAAGCTCCGGAGGCCGCTGATATTTCTTTACTGCTACAGAGGTTTGCTCTTGGAATCAACTTATTATAATATCGTGTTTATCTGTGCCATTTTGGTTATGTTGTTACCTTATTTCTGAACTTTTACTTTCTGTATCCTCATTGCTCTTTCATCAGAATAGGTTCTTGAGCATTCTGAGATTTCAGATACTACATAATTAAATGACAGTTTGGTTTTGAGATGGTTTACCCACTTGGTAAAACCAAGTGAGGCACCTTACATTTATTCTTGAATCTGCTTATTTGCTTATTATTTGTGATGAATATTTGACTTTTGAAGTTTGAAATTGATTATGACATCATGTATGTATGTTCAATGTGTTACTATGTAATTTATGAGTTATGATGTATTATTATGTGATGTTATGTGATTTTAATGTTATTTGTTAATTAAGCTATATTTATGTATGATATTTTAGGGAAGGATGTGCAAGAGACGCACTCCTCAGGCTCCAATATGGCCCTTGTGCCGTTGTGTGCCTCTCGCCTTAAAACCTATGAGTATGGTTTAATTTTTAAAAAATTTGAATATGGATCTATTAGAAGCTGCAATTGGTCTTGGGGAAGGGGGATAGGGTTAGCTTACCTAGATGAATGTGATTGGGATTGGGAATGAGTATGATGGTAGTGGGGAATGATTAGGGCCTCGCTCAATGTTAGACTGTTGTATGGTAGATAGGCATTGCCATCGATTGTGATTGGTTTAATTAATATCGTCTGGATAGGAATTAATATAGACTTTTAAGTAATAAAGCTAACGTTCTTGTGATTCTTCTAGACCATTGAAGTGAAGACTAGTTCATATGAATTCTGTATAAGATATTTTTGACAAAACCGATGAATTTCTCCAATTTCTTTTCTAGATGAAAGTGGAGAAAACTTCATTGATTGTGTGAAGCTAATGTTACAAATGTATAGTGAAACGCCTATGAGATATTCTCCACTTTCTTTTCTAGATGAATAGTATTTGGAAAAACTAATACAAGATGAATAATAGTGAAAAATGAGCAATTGGATATGAAAATTTTCTGCATTGTAGCTGATGTGATGAAAAATGAGAGTTTGATAGCATCTGAAAGTTGTTTAATTAAATTGTAATTATGAATTTGTGTTTATATATATGTATATAAAAAAAAAAAGGAAATACACTCAACCCAATATGATATTTAAAATTAAAAATTGATTATTTTAAAATACTATATTTAACTATAGCGTTGTATATTTTGAAACATCTGTCATTGATATTTTAATTTAAATAACTGTAATATAATATTGTATTAACCTTACAACCTTTTTAATTTTATTAAATGTTATTTATATGTTTAAATAAAATAAAATACTAAAACATCACTAGGTGACAATATTTATTTATTTAATTTATAATTATAATGTAAAATAGAAGTGGAGTAATTTGTTGTTCTCAAATTGCAGTACTTCCTATTACTGTTGCTTGAGAAGTGGAAAGTGAAGTGAAACTTTTTTTCTTTCATAGCTGAAGTGCTAAAAACATGCCATCCTTACCCCACCCCACATAGTAAGCTTAAAATGTGGAAAATTTTCTGTAGGCAAACACTGGATTGCGACTGTTAGATTTGGTTGATCTCTTTGGAGTTGTGGTCCATTTTCTTGCATCATATCTTTAAATGATTGGTGGGTTTTGACAAAAATCTTTTAGTAAGGGATGAATTAGACATAAAAAATAATAGATGTGATGTTTGTCGCTGAGTGAGTATCTAGCAGTCATCATATGTAACTTTTGTGATAAGAAACAAAAGAGTTCGATGGATGAGAACTTGACAGAATACAAACATCAAGTACAGTGTATAAGTCTAGTGTCTGACTAAATCCAAAGCATGATGATATTTAAAACTTCTATGCGTATGACCGTATGACCTGATAAGCCAAGCTCAACTCTATATTAATCCTACCCCCAAACATCCAGTAAACGTCTATTAATGTTGCTATTATTTCAAATGGGTTTTTTAGTTGCCTCTTTAAGTGATCATGTCAAGGTATTTGCTCGGTTGTAATGCAATATTTTCACTTGACATTACATTAATTGAATAAAATACATATTTCTCATATTTGAAACTTTATAACTGATCCTACATGTAAAGGAGCTCACATATGGATTTTGTTTTTGTTACTACTAGAAACGAGGCACTTCGAGTTGCTTTTATACATGTGGAAGAGAGTAGTGTATCTGATGGAACGGTTTCCAAGGAATATTATTCAAAGCTTGTTAAAGCTGATGCACATGGGAAGGATCAGGTAAAAAATTTGGAAATTATGCTGAGTTCTGTGGCTTTGTCGTTCTGTAAATCTGAAAAAAGAAGTTTCTGTAGCTTGCTTTTTGCTACTTGAAAGCATGCTCAAGAATTTGTTACTTATGCTGAGTTTTGTGGCTTTATTGTTCTGTTTTAGATTTTAATTATTTTCTTTCCTTGGTGAATCTGAAACTGACTTTGTATCTGTAGCATGCCTTTTGGTACTTGACTGCATTCTCCAGTAATATAATAATAGGTTGCATTGTGCTTTCATTATATGGGGAAAACTGGTTCTGTGTTATTTCTGACTGTGCACAGAAATTCTGTTATGGTATCTAATAATCTAATCATAGATTGTGCACAGAAATTCTGTTATGGTATCTAATAATCTAATTACTGAGTTATCTATGATTTCAAAATAGAAGCTTTAAGTGTTTTAAGGGAGATGGGCACTGGATGCCTGTTAATTGTCTTACCTGTGCTTTGCTAAAGATGTAAGTTTTAATTTTCAAACCTGAAGGATATAAAAAGTTATATATTTTATAATTTATATCATTGATTACATGTCTGGACTTTAGGCCCAAAACAATTACAACTGGAACCACATCAATAGTTGTCATTCTTCCGGAGCTCGTCTTGTGGGACTGTGTGACCTTCTTAAAATAAGTTTGTGCGATATAGCAGAAGGTCTATCAAGCCTATTTCTCTCTTCTAAGTTCCATCTGTCTTTTGGTGCAATATCATTCATTAACATTTCTCATCTCTTCACCTGAAAGAAGTCTATTTAATTTGGCCTAACTTGGCTGACTTTAACGAGTTTACATTCTTCTCAGTCCTGTCCTGTTCTCAATCATCAGTGTATGGTCTCCTTAAGATACCTTGAAAATTTGTTGCTTATGGCTTGAGAAGGATGGTATACATCTGAATTTTTTTGCCTTGTGCATGGCCATCCTTGTACATACTTTTCTAGGAAACTTGAAACCAAATTTTGGTTATTCAGTTATACTCATTGGTGCCGTGTTCAATACTATATGTTTTTCATGGATTATCTGATACGAGGTAACCTGTTAAATAGAAGGAGTAACGTATATTTGCAAGCAAAAAATTTTCTGTTGAACTTCCTCATTTTTAGCTCAACTTAGTGTGATTTGCTTGACGCTCTCTATTACAACCACTCCAAAAAGGAAAAAAGAAAATTTCCGTCCCAGTTGCATATATGCATGCATGATAACCGTTTATAAAAACCACTTTAAAACTTTTTCTTGATTAAATCACTTTTCACTCGCAGGAAATATTTTCTATTAAACTCCCTGGGGATCCAAAGCTTGGAGAAGGCAAACCTGAAAATCAGAACCATGCAATAGTTTTTACTCGTGGAGATGCTATTCAAACAATTGACATGAATCAGGTAAACAATTTTATTCTCCACAAAACTGATACTTACACATTATGTTCACATGCACAGTTATCCGGATTAAAAAGAGTTATGCATGGCTAATATCTGTATATTTAACTTTACAATCTGTTTAATAATTACATAGAATGATTAATTCTACCAATATGTCTGTCAACATTATTAAGGAACCTGACAAATGTGCAAGGGAAACACAATCAACGGAAGGATATAGACTGATTGATTTTTAAGATTCTCGGTCCCCCCCTCTCCCCGTTAGTGCATAGATATTACTTCTTTTTACAGAAAGCTTGGATACTGCTGGTCTTATTTTTTTCTGGTCTCCTCTTTTTCTCTGAAAGACCTGAAATCTGTCATCTATTTTCTTTTATCCATATTCTCTCTTTTCCTACTCGTTGTCCCCCTGTTTTGACCTTCCCCTCCTATACCATTGGTCTCCTCCTGAAAAGGAACCACAACATTACCTTGAAAAATGACACCAAGTTATGTTTATAGAAACGAAAAGTGAAATACTATTTTCCTGAAGGGGGATGGAAACACTTATACATCTTTTGGGAGCTAGAGTAACCTAGAAAGTCACATGTGAGAGCATATGTTTAAGCTCCTTCCAAATGAGAATGAATATGAATTTAGTAAACTCAACCTAACACTTGCAATAGAGATCCAAAGGAAAAGTTACAGGGTGAAATCAGGATAACGTTTGTTGAGTGGGTTTCGTAGTCAATATTGTGTTTGAATGAGGAACATAAGATTACTGATAGACCCACTCAATAACACTTTGGGTGTGTTTGTTTGTGTCCATGGAGGAGCACGTCAAATCTTTCCGTGAAAATCCTTGAATAATGAAAAGGTGTATTTAACTGGAATGTATGTTGGATATTAGGATATAATTGGGTAGGATGTAGAAAATGTAGATGGTAATGAGATTAAGTTGTTGCAAGAAGTTGTGTGGTAATTATTTCGCTAGTTAAAAGGTGGATTTAAATAAAACATATATAGGTGCGGTGTTAGGTCTATCATGTAAGGATGGGAGTTGACATTAAAATCTACAGTGAGATCCTCTCAAACCAAAATGGTGTGGATTTTGCGATTATAATCCTTTCATTGTGAACCAAAAGCACACACCTTTGGGGATTTTAGTTTGTTGTTTTCAGAAACCGGATTTGGGATTTCAAAATTCAAAGACCTTTTTATTTTGGGACTTTGAAATGGGCTTCAAAAATCACTTCAACGTCCCTACAAATTCATGTAATGATGTAACCTAATCATTAAAATCACACCCAGCAATTATTCAATAAGACAACGCTAGCACCTCTATTCAACTTCTTTCTCTTTTCAGTAAAATCTCATACAACTAAATTTCCAAAATAAACACGATATCACCATCCATGAGGATTACCAAATCTGAAAACCAGATCTTAAAGAACCCATTAATTCCAAAACTAAACATTCCCCGAGTAGGCATTTGTTAGGCAAAAAGCCAGAGCTGCTTCTAGAATGGGGTGGTTTATATGCTTTCTATACCTTGCTTTTGCCATATGCATGCACTCGCTTGTTGCAATTCCAAATTACTGGAATACATGTGATAAGTACTGATTTACAAGTTCACTACACAAAGATGAAATCTTTAACCTCAGCATTTAACCATGTGGAAATCATCTTTCAAATTTGAGTAATGATTCAAGAACTTCATGTATAGCTTTCAGCATTTATAACCACACACTTTAGTGCTGTTAGTAATAGATGCGAGATATATCGTATTTGTGACCAGAAGTAGTAGAGAAAAGGACCTCAAGCATATTTTACAATACAAACAAAAGAAGTTGAGAACTTTATTGAGACTTATATTGAAATGTACACAATGACTTTTCATAAATGCAATATTTGCTTATAAACTAGACACATGAATACTTATGATTAATTAGAACTTTCTTAGTAATCAAATGATGGATAACCACCATCTACTGGTGCAATGATAATCTTTTTCTCTATGTGGTGCTACTTGATAAAAAATGTGATCTGATGTCGATGGCCATTTCCTTTTCCATTCTTAGTAGTAAAGACCCCCTTTCTCCATACCAATGACCATTATAGTCTTTGTTAGATTTTTCTGAAACAATAGTTCCTCGAGCAGACCCAGAATGCGCCTTTTTAAGTCTGAGGCAGGTTCTGTGCCTTTTGCACCTTTTCTGATGTGCCAAGGTTCACCTCTGTACTCTGCTGATTTTCTCACGTCAAAACGAGTTTTATGGACATATTTTAAGCTATGAAAAAGTTTTAGACAAAAAAAAAACTGTCACATCCTGAAATTTCTACTAATTTAAAACTAATTTTAATAAAAATATTTTGAACGGAAGCTTTAAGAAAACAATTAATTAAGATAAAAATCAATGACAATAATCTTATAGAAATAAATGCGTAAAAAATTAGTATATACTATATATTGTAATTTAAACAATACATTAAAGTCTCAAATTAACTGTACTATGCATCATCCTCCCCCACCACACCACGCCACGCCAGGTGCGCTATTCTGAAAAATATTAAGATGATTGGGGTGAGCAAAACCACAAGCTCAGTGGAGAAACGTACTTGCCAAAATTAAATACACATGCAAATACCATATTAAGTGACATAAATCATGTAAATATAAGTGTACTGCATAACTGATTTCTCAATTATTCAAGTAGTAAAAGTCTCGTTTATAAAGGTCAGGAGACCTATCTGTATGTCTCGTGTATGTCTCGTTTATAAAGGTCATGAGACCTATGTCTCGTTTATAAAGGTCAGGAGACCTATCTGTACATGCATGAACTCAAAGATATAACAAGTAGCAGTTAATCAAGACAAGTAAGAATTTTCCCACCTCGAAAATAAGTTTGACTTAGTCCGTGATCCAAAGTATTGATGCAGTTGAACCTCTAAATTATTAACTCCTCACCAAGTTGATGGTTCTACAAATAGGACTTGGTTTACCCTATTACTCTTTAAGGGAGAATGTTGAATTTCGGTAGGGTAGAGATTTTATGAGTGTATACTATAAGAAAAGGGAGAGACTCTGATTTATTAAATAGATGAGACATATCCCAATGCACGTAGGAAACTAATTCCTACTTTTAAGAGATAAAGCTTTTAAGAGATAATAAAGGGCTATACAGTTGAGAAAATAATGAGAATGATATATCAAAATCTAAATCATTAAATAAATATATAATATATATAATTAGTTTATGAATTATATGAAAGATACGTGTATATATCATATATGTACGATTCTATGTTGAGAGAGAATCTTGAGGGTGTATTTTGAAATCTAATAATATTAATAGTAATACTTTTATTAAAACAATAGGAGTAAATAGTTAACACTCTTAAATGACATATTTGGAAATTATATATCTCTTCTCTCAAATTTAGTTTTTAACAAATTATAAATCAATAACGTAAATATATATAAAAATTCTAAAGGTTTATAGATAAGGGAAACTTTAAAATAATAAATGTAACGATATTTGAAATATGTCTCACTTAGTATTATATAAATACAATTAAAAGAAGATATTTTTATAACAAAACATGTCCCTAACATGACAATACTTTTAATCATTTTGTAAATATCGATATTTAATAAAGTATAGATAAACTAAAATATACTATTTTGCATTAAAGTTAAATAAATATTTTATTATATACCTTAATAATGAATTTGTTAATATAAAACATGCTTTTAAAAATATTTACAAACAAAAAGCATATATATTTATTATTAAAAATATTTGGTCATTACATTCTTGAAAAGATAATAGTTGAATAAACATTAACAAGAAAAGAGTGCTGATTCTGGCATTGGATTTAAGTGAAACTTAGAGAAGTGAAGAAACAATGCTCCTAGCCGTCTTCTCCAGATTATGTTGCGCATAGAATCATCAACCAAATTGTACGCTTGTTTTTGAACTATTGAGTTGTTGCATCTCATGCATTAGGCTGAAGATGTAGTGTTAGGTCCTGTTAGCATTGTACTTATGTACTTTGTAACTGTTGGCACTGAAATAACATTTACCCATTTCAGTAGAATTGGGTTAGGTGCCTTGTGCCTTTGGTGCTCTTTGAATGTCTCGCTTTTACAGCTGTGCTTGAAACAAAGAATGTCTATTATAAAATGTCTCATAATTTTTTACGTTTTTGTTAACCTTCTAATGGAAATGATATTAAGAGAGAGGTTAGGTGCAAGTCGAACGGAGGAGTGGGGACTTAGGATGTGTAGAAGAAAAAATATATATTCTCATAACCAAAATTGGCATAGTATTTTCAAATAGTATACTGAAAACCTTACTAACAAAGGAAGAGTCCGACAAAGAAAAATAACTAATTATGTAATCAGTGATAAATATCTTCAAAACTTCAGGCCAAACACAATAATTTCCAAAATCTAACTTGACTAAATATGTAGGACTTGCGTGGATGGTCAGTTGGTCACTCTGGATGGATTCTTACTATCAGACATGGTATAGGGAAAAAAGAAGTTTTCCTTGGCACAAAGAAGAAATGAACAATGGTGGTTAACTTGCCTGTTGTTCTGTACCTAAATAAAATATGACTTTATAATATGTGAATGTATAAATAAGTTTCAAGTGACTATTTTGGATAAGTCAGTTATACAATCTGTGCTATAAATACAATCAATCAATTGAGCAAATAAGCCATTGTATACTTCCTTGGCCTGAACCAAGGAATCCCTAGGTATGATGCAAAATGGACTTGACCTCCTTCTGAGGTGGGCACCTCTTCTCCCGAAGTTAAGGGGGGCTATTTATGAGAGTCCCCTGGTGAGAATTGTTTTGTGCCCTTAGGTGTTCTCATGTGCCTGTCTGTGTTGGTTTCGGTAGGAATGCTTTCTCATCATATTGTGGCATTGATTTTATTGGATTCTAGAATTTTGTACGAGTAGTGTACAGGAAAACATTCTTTGAATTTGGATCTCTGGAATTTTTGTTTTTTTTTCCCCTCTTTGAGGTGGCTTGAAATTGTTTCTTCCCTCCAATTACAATGTGTTTAATGGAGTATTCACTTTCTAAGCTCAACCTTGCTCTCACTACTCTTTCTTAGAGAAATAAAGTTTCTTCAAAAGTTCCTTTTTGTCTTATTCTAGGACAACTACCTTGAGGAGGCAATGAAAATGAGAAATCTACTTGAGGAATTTCGGGCAAATCATGGTCTACGAGCTCCCACAATTCTTGGTGTGAGAGAACATGTGTTCACAGGAAGGTTAGCTACCCACCCCTCCCTCTCTTTGGGAGGCAGAGTGCTTTTTTTATTATCTTTCAGTTCACGTGCAATCTGTATTTCTGCTTAATTGTATATTTAAATGTGCAGTGTTTCCTCCTTGGCCTGGTTTATGTCCAACCAAGAGACTAGTTTTGTGACTTTGGGTCAACGTGTTTTGGCGAAACCCCTCAAGTAAGTGTATTACTGCCTACATCCCAAAATTGTTTTCCATTTTTGTCCATCCCACAAAAGTTTCACCTTCCTTAAATGGTAAAAAAGTTAAAACAATTAACTTCCCTCATAATCTTTTTTTACAAAAATAACACCCCTACTCAACACACTTAACATACTTTATCCTTTATTTATTACAAAAAAATATCAAAATACCCCCAAAAGTAACAACTTCATTAATCTACATACAATCAAAATTGGGTGTGGGGAGTTGTTAATGCATTTTAAACATGTGCGGTACTGCTGACGTTTGATTGTTGGTAAAGTAATCTTATATCATGCGTACTTGATTTGTTTGACAATTGACACACACTCATAATCTTGATTAGGAACCCATTAAGTGCTAAAATATTTCTGTCTAAAAAAAAGTGCTAAAATATTAAGTTTGATTTCAGTATTAGATATGTAATATATTTAACCATGAATGATGAAATCTTTTGCAGAGTCCGTATGCACTATGGGCATCCAGATGTCTTTGATCGAATTTTCCATGTTACTCGAGGTGGCATCAGTAAAGCATCACGTGTAATAAATATCAGTGAAGATATTTATGCAGGTAAGTTTGAACAATATTATATATATTTGCAAATTTGTGTAGTGATTAACTTTATTTGTTCTGTAACATACATATATACATGGAGTATTTTTATATTCTTCATAATGAATTGCCAATATATTTGGCAATATTAGCATATATGACTATGCTATCTTCAAAGATGTTAAGGAGTTGGATCTACACAGAAAATGTGGTGTCTTTCTTCAGACTCCAAATTATGATGCTGTCCATAGACCCATCATCAGCCTCTCACCTTTCATTAGAAAGAGGAAAATATTACTCCCTCCGTCCCTGAAAATGATTCACCCTTTCCTCATCATTTGTTTGTCCCATAAAATGGTTCACCCTCCAAAATCCTCCTGAAAAGGAAATACCATTCTAATCCAAAACTTCAAAAGTACACATTAATTTAGAAAATGCCATCCCTTCTTTCCGTGCATAACATACTTTATATTTTTTTTATTACCTAAAAATATCAATTGTAGCTTGTGTAAATATTTTTTTTCTAGAGATGTGCTAGATGTAGTCAAGCCTAAAAATGTTCTTGCTCTGTAGACATAGATCAGTTATGCTTGGGGTTAAAAAAAATTTTTAATAGAAGCGCAAGTTTTTTTTGGTGACTTTGTACATGTTTTTTGCTGTTATATATGTATTTAAATTGATACCAAAATTTCAAATTGAACCATGGAGGGTTATCTTTTCTTCTTCAAGTGTCGTCACCATGTGATGCCTGGAAGAATCTGATTGTTACAACTATGAGCAATATCAGCTTCTTTTGGATATACTTTGCTTACTTATCTGGCCGTAAAAAACTAATGTATCTGCTTTGCTCCATTTACTCTTCTGAAATCTCAGGTTTTAATTCTACACTGAGGCAGGGAAACATCACTCACCATGAATATATTCAGGTTTTCATAAATTTACTTGGATGTATTTAATTAGATGATATGTCTTTCTATTATCCTTATTGTGTTGCTATTGAGTAGGTTGGAAAAGGGAGAGATGTTGGGTTGAACCAAATTGCCTTGTTTGAAGGCAAAGTCGCTGGAGGGAATGGAGAGCAAGTATTGAGTCGTGATGTGTACAGGCTTGGGCAACTTTTTGATTTTTTCAGAATGCTTTCATTCTATTTCACAACTGTTGGTTTCTATGTTTGCACAATGGTATAAATATAGATGCCAATTCCTTTCAAATCGCATCATCCGAACTATAGGTGCTTGAATGTTTACCTAATTATCTTGTGAATTTCCTCTTTTCATTGCAGATGACTGTACTTACTGTATATGTGTTCTTGTATGGAAGAGCATATCTGGTAACTTCTCATTGCTCATTAGTTTTCTATATTTGATTGTTCCGTGGTATATGATTATTGATTACCAATACCTTTTCTGCTAAAAATTGAATTCCTATTAGTTACATTTGTAATTTAAGTACTTGGACTTATTAATTAAGAGCATTCAGATGCTAATAAAGGCATATTGTTGAAAATCAATGTTAAACCTAAACATGGATTCATGTTTCTTAATACTCTAAGTTCGGTTTGAATCAAAGACTGGCCTTTAAAATCAGATAATGTGTCATATGAGTTGGTATAACTGAAAATTTGAGAGGAGGGGGAGCAAGCATTTTAAATTAGTATATAATATCATTTGGAGTGGAATTATAGTAAAATTTACCTCGCCTCTTCTTATAGCATTGTAGCTCCTTCAACAGTTAAGCCTAAGGAAAATAATGGTGCTTCATTTACAAGAAAACATGGAAGTTATGGAAAATTAAAATATGAACTATCTTTCCATTAGTGGGCCCTGACTCAGTTGCCTGCTTCGGAATGAATAAAGATACCCGAGTAACACTTTATTAAAGGTTGAATAAAATGCATCTGAATCTTTTTTTTCTATATCATCATTTTATGTGTAAAAAAGGCAATATTTGCTTCAATAGTTGGGTTGCCTGCTTAATTGCATGCTTGCAAATCTACTTTTCATGCTTTAATGTTGTATAAATTGTTAGTGTGGTGAGTATGAGATTTTTCTTGTCTCGTCTCTTTTTATTCAGGCATTCTCTGGACTTGATGAAGGAATTTCAGACCAAGCTGAAATTTTGGGCAATACAGCATTGGATGCTGTGTTGAATGCTCAGTTTTTAGTCCAAATTGGTGTTTTCACTGCAGTGCCCATGATAATGGGTTTTATTCTTGAACTGGGACTGCTTCAGGTATATGTTTTAATATACTTCACTATCTATTGTAGCACCATGTTTTGACCATTTGGTGTTGGATCAGCAATTTTTTAACTTTAAATTACTTCATCAAATATATTGATAGTGCTTTAACACAATTACTAATCATACTTGCTGCTTCTAATCAATATTGTAAAATCAATGGCAGTTAGATTCATGCTCAATGTTTTGTGTCTCAGGCTGTTTTCAGTTTCATCACGATGCAGCTTCAACTATGTTCTGTCTTCTTTACATTTTCATTAGGAACAAGGACTCATTACTTTGGGCGGACTATCCTGCATGGAGGTGCCAAGGTATCCGAGTTTTGAGCTGTTATGTCGAACAATCTTTATCCATGCAGTTCAATTTTTGTGTAATCTTGAATGTACTTTTGCAGTATAGAGCAACTGGCAGAGGTTTTGTTGTTCGTCACATCAAGTTTGCAGAGAATTACCGACTTTATTCAAGAAGCCATTTTGTGAAGGCGTAAGTAAAGATACTTAAACATTATCTCTTCCCCAACCCAGGTTTTTACTCGTGTTTGGGTGTCTAACTACACAGTTAGTGCACACTACTGGTGGGGATGCTGATGTTGTTTCACTCTGTTCTTTCCCATTAATGCATATGCTCATTATTGTGATATTACATGAGTTCACTGGCTATAAATGCTTGTTTTCAGGTTGGAAGTAGCATTGCTTCTTACTGTTTACCTTGCTTATGGTTACTCAGAGGGAGGTGCTGTTTCAGTTGTTCTAATAACTTTAAGCAGCTGGTTTCTTGTTATTTCTTGGTTGTTTGCGCCTTATATATTCAACCCTTCCGGATTTGAATGGCAGAAGTAAGTTATAGTTTTAGCCCCTATTCTGTTCTGTTATTATCTGCTTTGATGGTGATCATAGTTGTTAAAGGCAAGAGGCGCGAGGCGCGCGCATGAGGTACAACATGTTCTAGAACATATATACATTCGGATTTGAATGGCACAGATAAGTTATAGTTTTAGCCCCTATGCTGTTCTGTTATTATCTGCTTTGATGGTGATCATAGTTGTTAGAGGTGCGAGGCGCGTGCCTGAGGTACAATATGTTCTAGAACATATATACATTAAGATATCCAACTTACCACATAATTACCTAACTAAATATAGGTCAAAATCACAAAACATCAAATAATAATACATAATAACTCATTAATAACGTAATGACTAATTGAAAACCCATACATAATGTCATAATGAAGTTCACAATCCGAGTACTCAAATACAAATAGACAATCACAATAAGCAGATAAGTAGAAGCCTTTAAGTTTAAGAAAATATCATATATCAAAAACTCAAATGATTAGCAATTAGATAAAAATCGTAATTATCATGTCTCTGGTCCTCCTCATCTTCCTAAGCGGCTGGGCAACGGTGGCAACAGGTAGGAGTCAAAAGAGTATTTGTCTTTCTAAACCTTAATGGTTTGTGGAGAGTGAAACCCTAGTCAATACTTGCTAGATAAAAGTCAAAATTTTACGCTGCCTACTAATTAAATCGTTTTCACCATTTAAAAACGCGTGACAACTTAAAATAAAAGTATTCAAAATCAACCATAATAAGAATTGTATGTGAGGCCCGCCTGTTGACCTAAAAAGGCGCAGAAAGGTGCATGGAGGCGAAGACCTCTTGAACATCAACCCTAAAACCCAGAAAACCGAGAAATCCAGGTGACAAGGGCTGAGCCTTGTCTGAGGCGCGCCTTTACCAATTATGATGGTGATTAAGATAGTCAAAAAACATACTTGTTTGCCTAGGCACCAAATGCATCGATGAAAGCTGCCAAGGTGCAGGTTTCTGTTGTGGAATGCAAGATAGTCAAAAAACATTCGTGTCAAAATTATTTTGTTCTTGGTGCATTTACTGTAATCTTATATTGCATTATCATCTATCATTTTGTATGAGAATAGTAAAGACAATTGTTTTAGAATGGATCACCTACTTTGTCCCAGCACATTTTATTTAAGTTTTAGATATCTGTTCTACCCCGCATCCAATTATAAGCAATTCTTTAAATGAACACAGTCATGAATATGCAATTCTTTCAGATGCCTATCATTTTGATGCTTGTGTAGTTTAATTTTACCTTTAATCTGCAGAACTGTAGAAGATTTTGATGATTGGACCAATTGGCTTATGTACAAAGGTGGAGTTGGTGTCAAAGGGGATAACAGCTGGGAGTCTTGGTGGGATGAGGAGCAGGTTGGTTCACTGGATAACTTGCTGGGTTTTTAACTATCTACATTATCAATTTGTTTATTGTTGAGATTTGGTTTGCACTCTACAGTTAAACTTTGTGATGTACTAATATGTAACTTTTCAAGCTTTTTCCCCCCCTCATTCTAGATCAATTTTTTAGTAATTCTCCTAAAAGTTGTGTGCTGTGTGGAATATATTCTAATAGTTAGTTCTCTTGATTTCCTTGACCGCTCATCCTGTGATAAGGTTAGTTTTTTTTTGCAGATGCACATTCAGACCCTTAGGGGCCGTATACTTGAAACAATTTTGAGCTTGAGATTTATAATGTTCCAGTATGGCATTGTATACAAACTCCATCTTACTGGAAAAAATACGTCTATTGCGGTATGACTCTCCATTCTCCTTTGTATTATAGCATGTTTCTTTTTCCCATTTGATCATATTTGTTTCTCTCGATATGCCCAACAAATCTTGTTTTTATGAGCAGCTCATTGCCAGATTCTCAATTATAAGTTCTATGGATTGGCAAAATGAATTGCGTTTTTATTATTAACAAATTTTGTACTCTCTCGGAGGAAATTTTAGCAGTGTCATGAAACCCACCATGTCTGAATGTTGACTATTACTATTAGGAGGCTACCATAGCCTCAGGAGAGAATCACCCATTTGCGCCTAGATTTATTGGTTTTTTGAGGAAAGAGGCGATGTTCAAGAGGCCCTTGCCTCTGTGCGCCTTTCCTCATGTCAAAAGGCACACCTCATATACAATTCTCAATCTGGTTAATTTTTAATGAATTTATTACAAGTTGTCAAACTATTCTATAAAAAAAAATGTTTTCTTAAGTTGGGTGGTGAGAAAAATTGGCTTTTTATTTAGAATAATTGACTAGGGTTTCAATTTCCACAAACATGGGTTTAGAAAAAGGTATTTGAGGACAAGTACTCATTTGCTCCCAGCTGCCGCCGGTGCCTACGACCAGCTGCTGGAATTAGGTTTTAAACTATTTTCTTTTTCCCCCCCACTGTTTTTTCAATGATTTTCACGAATGTGCTTGTTTTTCTTGTTTTCACTGTTTTTCTCACCTATAAACGTATAAAATCGGAGATTTAAATCATTTTTCGATTTAAATCATTTTTCTTTCAAGTTTGCTTATTTTTTAGATTTTATCATTATATGTTATTTTTTCTTATTTTCTCTCTGATATACTCGTGAAAAAAGAATTTTCAGTCTTTAGTTTTAAAGTTTCATATTTTTTTTGTTCACTTTCATATTTTCATAATATTTATCATTGATTATTCATTAGTTTTGATGTATTATCAGTATTTTATGAGTTATGTATTATTATGTAATATTAATATTATATGATATGATGTTAACCTTTGTTTAGTTAGGTAATTATGTTTTAAGATGGATATATTAATGTATTTATGTTCTAGAGCAAGTTGTTCCTCAGACGCGCCTTAGACTGCAACAAGACCTTTGCGCCTCTTTCCTTTAACAACTATGTAATCTACAATGTAATGGAACATGTATCTTAAGTTTTGGTGTTGTAATATGAGTTAGAAACTACCTTTGCTAGACACTGAGCAATAGCATATGATAAATCCCATTCCATGGCTACTTAAAAGAATGAGTACTGAGACTCAATGACTCATTGACAAATTTTTTGTTATTTTGGAACCAAATCTTTTCTGCAAATTACGATTTGGATGTTTTCCTTTATCTCAAGTTACAGCCTGTCTGTCTCCTTTTGTCCGTAATTTTCTTTCTTCTTTTCTTCTTAATTTTTTGTGTACGGAAATTCTATGTGCTACCATTTTACAAATATGTTTTCTCTTCATGTAAACAGTAATCACCAACTAGCTGTCTAAAACAGTTATGCTGTTAAGTTAGTATTGATTTTATGCAGACAATTCTTCTTATTATATTATTATTATTATTATTATTATCATTATTATTATTATTATTATTATTATTATTATCTGATTTTATGATCTTTTGTAATTGAGATTGACTAGTAGCAATCATCAAGGAGCTGTCTTCAACAGTTAGTGCTGTTTAGTTACTATTGATTTTTATGTGATTTTTTTTTTCCTTCTGATTTTATTATCTTTAGTATTGATGTTGACTTTATAAAGGATTCTTGCCCTTATATGTTGCTTTATTATTCTCTCATCAACCCCTCTCGCCCTTTAAAAATCTGGGGATATATTTGTTTAATGTTTTGTACATGTTAGCTGAAGTTTATTAATTTGCTATTTTTTCTTTTGATTCTGGCATCATACATCTTATGCTTTTTCACTTTGTTTTTCTAGGTGTATGGCTTTTCTTGGGTTGTACTGGTTGGAATAGTGATGATATTTAAGGTTTGTCATTTTTTCATTGTTAAATTTTGGTTCAGTGATGTCTATATAATCTTTACTAATTCCCTCATCTTTCCTTATATTTCAGATATTCACATTGAGTCCCAAAACATCCACTAATTTTCAGCTGGTACTACGATTTATGCAAGGAGTGACAGCCATTGGACTCATTGTTGCCCTTTGTATGGTCGTTATATTCACAGAACTCTCAGTTCCAGACTTATTTGCGAGCATCCTTGCATTTATCCCGACTGGATGGTTGATTCTTTGCGTAAGTGAATATCATTAAAACATGCTTTGTATCTTCTGCCAGTTTTTAATTAACTTATAACTATTAAATTGCTGAACAGTTATTAGGGATAACTAGAATTTGACCTAATCTAGGGTGTTGTTTCAAGTGTCATCATCTGACCTGCTTTTTTTGCAAGTTAATATCCGAATTGAATTTGCATTCTGGACACTTATCAATCTTGGGGAAGCTCAACACACACACATATACACGCATACATACATTCATACATACACATATATATAGCCAAAACCGTAGTTTAGATGACTGATTGTATCCATCCATAGTAATTTATAAATAAACAGTCAAAATATAATATGTTAATTTAATCTGCCGTGTACGTTTCCTTTCGATCTGTTAATTTACAGACATGGTTTTCCTGTAGGAACTAGCTTCAATTATGCTATTTTTGTAAAAAAAAAAATTATACGTCTTTTGTCCAATTATTATTGGACGAGCACTAAGATGTGATGTCCGTTTACATTTCTTATCTGCCATTGTTGTCATGTGTTCTAACGTGATGACTGATCATCGTGTAGTTGGCAATCACCTGGAAGAAAGTAGTTAGGAGCTTAGGGCTATGGGATTTTGTGAAAGAGTTTGCTCGAATGTATGATGCTGGAATGGGTGTACTCATCTTTGCACCAATTGCTATATTGTCGTGGTTTCCATTCGTCTCTACCTTCCAGTCGCGCCTTCTCTTCAACCAAGCGTTCAGTCGTGGTTTGGAGATCTCTCTCATTCTTGCTGGAAACAAAGCTAATATTGCAGCCTCTTCATTTTAACTCCAGTTACGTGTAATTAATTTATCTAGTTATTTCTTGTCTAAAACCTAGTGTCTATTTTCCCAGTTTATTGTAGCCTATTAGAAGTTGCGGCATTAATTTTGTAGATGAATAATGTATGTTTTTGTCTGTATCATATCTAAAATCTTGGTTGTGACTTTATTTAAGCAATGCGTGCAATCCTGGTTCTCTGAAATAGTTTTGCAAAAGTAAATTCTCCTTTACACTGCATAGATCTTGATTGCATTTGTATCCGAAATTAGATCAGATCTAAAAAGTAATATTCCTCCGCTTGCTCCCCTAATTAGTACATAATGGGTTTTTTTTTTTGTGGTACATAAAAAAATTTAATAAATTCATAAGAGAAATTAGAAATGTTGTTTTAATTTTAACTTAATTTATCCAACTTCACACATTATAATAAATAAAAGAAAATTAACATTTAATTATTATTTCCATAAAACAGTATTTTAATTTAAATTTTTTCATTTATTTTTTTCATATATAACAATACTGCATAATTTATTTATTTATTATAAAAAAAATATCGAACTATCAAATAGAAAAGTTATTTTTGCGAACGCTAAAAATGAAAATAAATGAGAGTATTTTCCTTAAACTAGTGAGATTGTAATTGTGAATATTATATCGGAAACCAAAGGGCCTGAATTCAATTCATATTTAACAATAGTTTCACTTCATCATATAAGATAAATTATTGCACATTTAACAGAAATTTAAAGAATAGTGGTAACACATAAGAATAAAAATATTTATTTATAATTGAATATCTGAAATGGGACAAAGTTGATGAGGAAGGCAAGGGATATAAAGCATGTCCCGAGGCGGGCACGCAATTCAAAAGCAGTATATATCCATTCCATCTCTTCCCCATTTTCAAGATCAACTCGATGACACACCTTACCTCAATCATCAATCCATATCCCTCTATTTTTAGGCCATACCCAATTACACATTTCATGCATATCCCATCTTACCCCCTCTCTCTATATTAACATCCCACCACCCCTCCTACCACCTTCATCCAGCAACACAAAATGGTGGGTTTTGAAAGCTTTTTGGAAGCCCCTGCAATGGAGAGAACAAATGTCGCGAGGTACGAGGTTCCCGAGGGTGTGGACATACGAGGAAGATACGACGCTGAGTTTGCAAGAATTCTGAGCAAGGATGCTCTCCAATTCGTGGCCACTCTACAGAGGCAGTTCAGGAGCCACATCAAGTATGCAATGGAGAGCAGAAAGGAGGCTAAGAGGAGGTACAACAATGGAACCCTGCCCGGCTTTGATCCCTCCACCAAGCACATCCGGGACGGGGACTGGCTCTGCGCTCCGCCACCACCTGCGGTGGCCGACCGCAGAGTCGAGATCACCGGCCCGGTCGAGAGGAAGATGATCATCAATGCACTCAACTGCGGAGCCAAGGTTTTCATGGTAAGATTTGATCACGATTGAATTGAACTGAGAATTTGAATTGATGATGATTATGGTTATTGCAGGCTGATTTTGAGGATGCTCTGTCGCCTAGTTGGGAGAAGGTGATTGGAGGGCAGGTTAATTTGAGGGATGCTGTGAATGGGACGATAAGCTTCCATGATAAGGGTAGAAACAGAGTATACAAGCTGAATGAGGAGACGGCTAAGCTGTTCGTCCGGCCGAGGGGGTGGCACCTGCCGGAGGGTCACATATTCATCGACGGCGAGCCGGCCACCGGTTGCTTGGTGGACTTCGGGCTCTACTTCTTCCACAACTGCTCCACTTTCCGCCGCACCCAAGGCGGGGGATTCGGCCCCTTTTTCTACCTTCCCAAGATGGAGCACTCCAGGTCTTCCATCTCACTACTTTATTCTTATTTATTAATGGAGATCGTCCAACCCAAATCCCCTGTTCCAGTTTAATAACCCTATATTTGTTTTGGGTTTTGGTGGATTTAATTGTTTGAATTGGGAATTTGTATGATAGGGAGTGAGTTGAAGATCTTAAATCCTCCAAGATCACACTGAACTAAAATTAAATTTTAACAAAATTAAGGTATAATAGGGAGTGAGTTGAAGACCTTAAATCCTCCAAGATCACACTGTGTCATTTTCATATATTATTTTCTGTATAACGCATTATAATGATTGACACGTGTAAGCTTTCCTGTTTAGACGTGTCATCCGTCCGGTTGTGTGTAAAATGATGTATCAAAATGACATAAACATATAAGAGTGTATATTAGGTGCACTCGGTTGTACCCTTGCACCCATATTTGTATAACTTTTTATTCTATTTTGTATACATGTTATTCTCTTTTGTATACGTGTTTTGTAATATTTGTATACTTTTTTCACACTAAGTTTTTCATTAAAAAAACAAGCATTCATATGTGTATAACTTTTTATTCAATAATGTATACATGTATTTTAATAATCGTACATTTTTTTACACTCAATTTTTTATTAAAAAAATTAACAATTAAATTGTATACATTTTTACTCATAATTGTATATGTTTTTGCTTATATTTATAAGCTTCGTGTGCACCCGGGCGCACACTATATTTAGCCAACATATAAACTGCTTTCTCATGTATATAGGAGAGGCTCTTAAGATTAAGGCTTAGATTTTAAAAATTTGAACTTAAATTATTAAATCCGACAAAATATAAACTAATTGACCGGTTCCGGTCCCATGTAAAAACTCTTCACAAAATGAATAAAAATTGTTACGTGGAGAAAAGTGATTTTTATTGATGAAAAGTGAAAAGTCATTAGTGTGAGGCATACACACATATTTTGTCCTATTAATAACATTGGAGGAATTTGTGCAGAGAAGCTAGGATATGGAATGGTGTGTTTGAAATGGCAGAACAAATGGGTGGAATAGAGAAGGGCAGCATCAGAGCAACAGTGCTGATAGAAACTCTCCCTGCTGTGTTTCAAATGAATGAAATTCTGTACGAACTACGCGATCACTCCGTTGGTTTGAACTGCGGTAGATGGGACTACATCTTTAGCTATGTCAAGACTTTCCAGGCTCACCCTGATCGTCTGCTGCCCGACCGAGTTCAGGTTGGCATGACTCAGCACTTCATGCGAAGTTACTCTGACCTCCTCATCCGCACCTGCCACGCCCGTGGTGTGCACGCCATGGGAGGGATGGTATGTTCCCATTCACACCCCTACCTCCCTTCAATTTTACTTTTTGTAGAGTATCATGTTTTTAGTAGTATACTACTTCTTACATACTTCAGACTTTGATATAATCTTTTCATATTATGATTATGATTATGTGTTAAATTGATAATATGACTAATAGTTGATTCTTTTAAACTACAAATGACTTGGAATGAATAATTAATACCTTCTACGGTGTGGTGGGAGATTGCCTACCACGTGGTGCTCCATTGGTGTTTAAGACATGTACATTAGATGAATGACACCTCATCAAATTTTGAAAATGATGAGGTGCCATTTATCTGCGTCTGAAATATCAGATGGAACACCATGTAGAGTAGGCAATCTGGACTTCTAAAGTGTATGGTTGGACCCAACACAAGATTCTTGAATAGAATATAGAGCACTGGTGTGGGCTGTAGAGTACAAGTATTGAGCTGGAAAAGAGAATAAAGCAGCTGTACATGTATCAATAAACTTGAATTTGTGCAGTCTAATTCTGTTTCTTACTAAGAAATTGTTTCTTTTATCATTGGAAGTGGCTGCATGTAATAGTAATTAGCTTTGCAGTTTTTTCATAATAAATCCAATATTTGATACCAAATTGTAAACATAAACTGATTCTTGAACTCTTTGTTCATGTATAAATTAATTTATGGAAAGTGGTTTTTGATGATACTCAGGCAGCACAGATTCCAATCAGAGATGATCCAAAAGCAAATGAGGCAGCAATGGAGTTAGTCAAGAAGGACAAACTGAGAGAAGTGAGGGCAGGCCATGATGGAACATGGGCAGCTCACCCAGGGCTAATCCCAGCCATCATGGAAGTGTTCACCAACAACATGGGCAACAAAGCCAACCAAATTCAGTCTGTAAGACGGGAAGACGCGGCCTCATTGACCGAGGAAGACCTCCTCCAGATCCCAAGAGGCGTGAGGACCATGGAGGGCCTCCGCCTCAACACCAGGGTCGGAATCCAGTACCTGGCAGCATGGCTGACAGGTACTGGATCCGTCCCCCTTTACAACCTCATGGAGGACGCGGCCACCGCTGAGATCAGCCGTGTCCAGAACTGGCAGTGGCTCAAGTACGGGGTGGAATTGAATGGGGACGGGCTCGGTGTGAAGGTCACACCGGAGCTGTTCGGGAGGGTCGTGGACGAGGAGATGGGGCGGATAGAGAGAGAGGTTGAGAAGGAGAAGTTCCATAAGGGAATGTACAAAGAGGCTTGCAAGATGTTCACTAGGCAATGCACTGCTGAAACTCTGGATGATTTTCTCACACTCGATGCTTATAACCACATTGTGGTCCATCATCCCATGCCATCTGCTAGGCTGTGAAACTATTTCCATCTTTTGAAACTAGTTTACATTTTCAATGCTAATAAATCAATGGATGTTGCCTTTTCTTTGTAATTTGAAATTATTAATCATGATATTGGCGTTTTCCATGTCTACTTCTGTTGCACGATGGTATAATTTAATTTAATTGTCAATGTTTAAAAAAGTAGTAATCGTTAAAAATCATTATCATCCAATTATTTAATTACATATTACCTATACCAAATAATTATTTTTGGACTCATCAAACTATTTCTTTTAATAATTTAATTATTTAGTGGTGGTAGTGTTTATACGAAATAGAAAAAATAAATTAACTAGGGTTATTAAGGGAGATTTGGTTGAAATTTTATTAAGATTGTAATGGATCTATTTAGACTTTGAGCTTTCAATATGTTTTCTCCTAATATTCTACATGATTATACTTCCTATCAAATTTATAAGTGTATCTATTTCTTACCACAAAATTGTTATATAATTAAAATCACAATATATTTATAAAAAGAAATGTCGCATAAATCGATTATTATACTAATTAGAAATGAGTTGAATTACCCAATATTAATCCACCACAACTCATTTTAAGTTATTGGTAAGGTAGACTATTTGTCGAGCGTTATTCGTGAGGTGATCATTGGATGAATTTTAACATGCTGTTGCAAACGTGTCAAACTTATTTTTATATTTTTAGTATGATTTTTTTAAAAATATGAATTAAATATAAAAATAAAAAGTATGTAATCAAAGTTGACAATCCACATTTTATAAAAGTATCATTGTATATTTATTAATTAATATAGTGGGTTATTTTTAGGTAGTAGCTCTTGCACATGACAACTTATGTGCGAGTCATAATAAAACGAATTATTTCTAAAGCTAATTATTTGCAGGGCAGGCTCGACTGGTGGTGAATTTTTGTTGATTCTTGGATTTCCTCACGATACTATGTATATTTTGACACTTTAAGACTATTTTGTAGAAATTTATAAGTTGATGTATCCATTTTAAAATTTTGAAATATTGTAAACTATTTTTTTTTAAAAAAAAGACAAATTTAAAGGATAAAAGAATTTTATTTTTCTCATTATGTTTAAAAGTGACACATATCATTACCGATTAAGTAACCTACTATAGTCGGTAATTGATTACTCTCTCCGTCCCAAAATTGATTGCACCGTTACTGTAGATAAGGATTTTAAGAAATGTTACTTTATTGACTTTTCAACTAAACTTTGAGGAGTAAAATTGTCCATGTATTTTGATTTATGTTTTGGATTAACTTTATCATTAAAGTTAATCCAAATCATAATCCACTAAAAATAATAAAATAATAAAATAATTCCAGAAAATTATAAAAAAAAACGCTACAGTAAAAAAACGTGGGTTGTACGGCAGCACTATTACAACATTACAAATTACAGAAATTTAAATAAGTCCTATTACAATTCATCTATTACAAATTTCAAATATTACATGGAGTAATGTCTGAAATTACAGCAACATTCATCAAAATACATGATCTTCTAAAAAAAATTACTGAGGTGGCTTTCTTGAAAAAACCCTCCTATTGTAACATCATCATTGGGATTTGTTTTCCTCCTAAATAATTTGTGGGGTAAGTTTTTCCCACCATTTGTAGTTTTAATTGTCATTTCCCGCCAAACTTAAAATTTTCCTCCATTTTTTCCCTCTAATCTGTTCCCACTAAGATAGGCCAAATTGTTGAAATTTTTCCTCCAATGTCATCACCATAAATAGGGGGTTGTTAGCACACATTAATGCACTCACTCAACATTTAATGGCTAGCCTAAAACCACACCTTTCTCTTGAAAAGAAAAATCTGATTGGGCAGTATCTACTGGTAAACAGCCATGATGGAAAAGTTGTCCATGGGAAGGTGTTAGAGGTAGTGCAGATCTTTGGTTGTTCTAAAAGAACAGTCCAAAATATTTGGAAAGAGGCTAGGAATCAGATTCAACAAGGGCTGCTAGTCAACTTCATTTCCAAGCAAAAGGGGGTGGCCAAGACAAAGAGAGTTCAACTAGATCCAGAGAAAGTGAAGAAGATATCTTTTCAAAGTAGGGGTACAATTAGAGGGCTGGCAGGGAAGTTAAAGGTCAGCAAATAATCAGTTGGAAGATGGATAGAAGATGGACAAATAAGAGCTCACACAAATCCTATAAAGCCTGGCCTAACTCCAAAAAACAAGCTACAAAGGCTCAACTATTGTTTGTATCAAATTCATCTTGATAGGGCTGTTAACAAGCTAATGTTTGATGGTATGTATCAAGTTGTTCATATTGATGAAAAATGGTTCTATATGAAAAAGGAGAATGAGAGGTATTACATGATTTCAGGGGAGGCAGAACCACATAGGACATGCAAGTCAAAGAAGTTAATAACTAAAATAATGTTCATGTGTGTTGTTTCTAGGCCAATAATTGGAAGTGATGGGGAAGTATTATTTGATGGTAAAATAGGCTTATTTCCTTTCTCAAGGATGGAGACAGCAAAGAGGAACTCTAAGAATAGGGCTCGGGGGATAATGGTTCCTAAATCATTTGATTCAGTGAACAAAGATGTTATCAAAGCATTAATAATCAATCCGGTATAACCATCTACTCTTATTTCAGCTTTAACATCATTCTAGGGTTAATTTCTAGATAATGAGGCCTCCTAAGATACCTTTATATGCATCTATACACATGGTGACAGGTCATTCCAGCTATAAAAGCTAAATGGCCACAGAATATGAGCAAGGAGATCATTATCCAGTAGAATAACGCACCACCTCATATCAATTACACTGATTTGGAGTTTAGAACAGCTGCAAGATCCGATGGTTTCAACATCAGACTTGTTAATCAGCCTCCATACTCTTCAGATCTAAATGTGAATGACCTTGGTTGGTTCAGGGCCCTACAGTCACTACAATTGAAGAGTGAAAGCTATAATATTGATGAGATGATCAACAATGTGAACCAGTCCTTTGAAAACCTAACAGCTGCTACACTCAACAATGTGTTTCTTAGCCTACAATCCTGCCTAATTGAGATAATGAAGGTCGAGGGGGGGGGGGGGGGACAACTACAACATACCCCATATGGGAAAGACAAAGATGATTAGGGAAGGAACTTTGCCCATAAATCTTGAGATTGATCCTGATTTGGTTAAAGACTGCATAGATAAGTTGGTTGAAGAACAGGCTCTATACCAGATGGTGTATGACATTTCAGAGCTAGTGGAAGCATTAAGTGTTTGATTATTGGGTAATGGTGATCTCATTTTGGTTAATGGCTACTAAGAACAATGTATGAGAAAGGGTTATGGGTATAAGGTGTCTTAGTCTGATAGTTTAAGTTGTTTACAGCATAAACAATGGATCATGTATTACATTTTGTTGTGTGAGTGTTGTTTAAGCTGTAAAAAAGATCATATTTAAATGACATTGGAGGGAATATTCGTTGTGCTCTCAGAATGTAATTTCATCATCGAACTTGGTCTCCTAAAAAGGTTTATAATGCTTATTGGTTGCCAACAAAATATCCAAAGATATTTGGACCTCCTAAATAGGTCGATAAACCCTAATGGTGACACTGAACTTCATTATGAGGGACTAGAGATACCACTTAAAGGGACTAATGTGGAAAGATTAACCCTCGGAATAATATCTTCATTAGGTACAGGTCTCCTAATTAGGTTAATAAACCTAATGGTGACACTTAAACAATAGGAACATGGAAAAATTCACCCTCGGAATAATATCGTCATTGGGTACAGGTCTCCTAATTAGGTTAAGAAATCTAATGGTGACACTTAAACAATAGGAACATGGGAAAATTAACCCTCGGGATAATATTCTCATTGGATCAGCCTAAAAAGATCACCTGAGAATAGCATGGATAATCAATTAGAGGCATCACAGGGCCAACATAAAGCATGTGTGGCCAATAAAATGCCTCACAGGGCCAACAAATAGCATGGATAATCAATTACAGGCCTTACAGAGCCAACATAAAGCATGTGTGACCAACAATATGCCTCACAGTACTAACAAATAGCATGGATAATCAATTACAGACCTCACAGGGCCAACATAAAGCATGTGTGACTAATAAAATGCCTCACAGGGCCAACAAATAGCAGAGATAATCAATTACATGCCTCACAGGGCCAACAAATAGCATGGATAATCAATTACAGGCCTCACAGGGTAGGGCCAACATAAAGCATGTGTGACCAATAAAATGCCTCATAGGGCCAACAAATAGCATGGATAATCAATTAGAGGCCTCACAGGGCCAACAAAAAGCATGTGTGACCAACAATATGCCTCACAGGGCCAATACATAGCATGGATAACCAATTAAAGCATGTAATGCCTCAAAGGGCCAACACACTGAATGGAAAAGCAATTAAAGGTAGGCCTCAAAGGATAGAAATGTACCCCCACTCAGGAATCAACATACGCAGCCATCTGTATGTGAATTCCTCATCAGTCCCCATGTTCTCTTTATCCAACAGTGCTAGACCTTCTGGCCGGAAGGGAGGCGGCGGAGTGTCTTCGATTTCGCGAGAAAACACAGGGTCGGCGAGGGGTCCGGAGGGCTCTTCCTCCAAGTCGGAGTCCTCCACCACCTCGGAAGACTCCACAGGTTCAAATAACTCTGTCTCCGGCACTACTGTGTACTGGCTTCCTCCGACGCTCCCTCCGGCTAGCCTCTTATTATCATCGACTGATTCGGGCCACAGACGGACCGGATCCACACTCTGGATCTCAGATTCGTACAACTCCGACTCAGATCCGGCAGAGATCTCAAACACCTCGCCTTCAGAAGGAAGATCCCAGAAATTAAAGAGGAGGCTAGGGTTCTGGCTCAGAGGAGACGAAACGTCTGGCTGTGTATGCGGTGCGAAACACTCATCCGGATGATTCCAGCCCTCATCCGAATGGGTTCTAACACCGGCTTTCATTGACACACCAGATTGGAGGCAAGAATAGGAAAGAAACGAACAAACAGACAGGAGGGAGGCTAGAGTTTCATGGTGAGAAGAAGAAAGAGACGAACATATTGGGTATTCATGGTGAGAAGAAGAATGAGAGGCTAGGGTTTCATGGTAAGACGAACATATAGGAGGGAGGCTGGGGTTTGATGGTGAGAGAGACGAACAGACAGTAGGGAGGCTAGGGTTTGATGGTGAGAGGACTAGGGTTTCATTAGAGAAGAACGAGAGAGAAAGAGAGACCGCAATGCAATTATAAGGTGTAATAGTATGATTTAGGTTTATAAGTGGGTTGGGTTTAAGGTTTTAATTGGTTTTGGGTTGGATTTAGGGTTATAATTGGGTTTGGGTTAAGTTAATTGAGCTCAAACCCATTACTTAATGAATTGGGTTTATGTTGTTAATTAGAGTGACATTTTTGTAAATGGTTAAAAAGTGTAGGATAAATTGGTAATTTGTCTTTGCTATTTTTGGAAGGTACAATCTATTTTGGGACGGATAAATGTGGGAAATGTGCAATCAATTTTGGGATGGAGGGAGTAAATTATTGAATTTTGGAGAAAAGTTAATGAATCAATTTAAAAAATTTAAAAAACTAATAGAATTATTTTAAAAAAATTTATGTAAACTTTAACTTAAAAATCCCAAAAAAAATTAGTTAAGTATCATGAAAACGTCAATTTGACTTCGAAGCGAAAAAATGAAGAAAAAAAATGTGAACTTGACTTCAAGCCTCAATGAGAGTGCTGTGTACGACTTTGACGCGCAGATTTCAACAAATACATTTTGCCGCTTTCCGTATTCTTTTCTTTCTAACATCTCCACCACCTGGCAAAACCCCCTTTAATACACACACTTCCCTCTTACTCTCTCACTCCTTTATAGTATCTCCTACTTGTACCTCGTGCACACTTACTAGTACTTCCATGGCGTCCGGTGAGCTACCCCTGCTGCAGGCCCCTGACTGTGAACTCGACCGATCCTTAGCCACTCTCGAGAAATTTCTCAGCCTTCTCGGCTTCTCTCAGCACACATTTCTCCGGGCTATGCTCTCCTGGTTCGCTTTCTTCCTCTTTGCGGTTGCGCTGCCCCTCTTCTCAATCGAGATCTCCAGGTGCTCCGCATGCGACAAATTCGACATCGAGACTTTCGAGGTCGAGATCCTCGTTTCCCGGGCGGTGGTCGCCGCCGTTTCCCTTCTCTGCGTTTCCCGGAATCTGCGCAAGTATGGCATCCGAAAGGCTCTCTTCGTCGATCGATGCCATGGCCACATGTCCCAGTTCCGGAAACAGTATATACACAAGTTTCGTGTAAGAATTTATTTGTGTTATTCAGTATAACTACGTTAATAACCTACTCTTTAAGCTTGGCAGATTCGCCCTAGGTTTCTCCATTTCTGTTTAAGCTCAATATGGTTTCTCGTTAGGGCCAACTGGCTTGATCGGGTTAATATAGCTAGAAATTCAATTAGAGAAAGATGATTTTATTATTTGAGATTGGATCAGAGTTTTGTTAAGTTTGTTGACCATGAATGTTGGTATAGAATTAATTTTGATTCTACACACTCTGCTGGAACTTTTGGTTAACATACCAACATTGGCACAGGTGATTATCGTTAAGAAAAGCTGTCTTTTCTTGCAGTTGATTCATCTGTTAAAACTGCATTTCATCGCGTATTCTTCCTTCATCAATATATGCAACATGTTTGTTAGTAATGTTATCATGGTGTCATGTAGTTTTGGTGTGAATCAGTCAAAATGAAAGAGAAGATGGACTGCAATTTGTATTTGATCTCATTTGATTTCTTAGCTCTCTTACGTTACATTGTTACAAGCATAGGTTTTTCAGAGTATTTCATTTGAATTTAGACTATTATCTGAATCCATCCTCAATTAATTAATAGGTCTTTTACTGCTTGCTGGCTTCATGGTTTGGGGTTTGCTTATTGTTGAAGACGGCACGTGAAGTTGCTCGTCTGATGTATCTGCACCATGGGTCATGGTGGCTGTCTATTTTTGCGATTTTCGCTTGTTTGTTATCTTGGACATATACAACCCTGGTATTTCTATCTGGATGTGCATTATTCAATTTGGTCGGGAATCTGCAAATAATACACTTTGAAAACTATGGAAAAGTCTTGGAGAAAGATTTGGATGTATCTGTATACATGGAGGAGCACATGAACCTAACACATGACTTATCAAAAATAAGTCACAGGTTCCGAATCTTTCTTCTCCTGGAGTTCCTAATTGTCACAGCTAGTCAGTTTGTGACGTTGTTGCAGACAACTGAAAATCAGGGTATTATCAACCTCATTAACGGAGGAGACTTTGCAGTAAGTTTCCTATTACATTGCATAAAGTAGCTTCTAAAGTCTAATGGGACTGTTTGACGAACAAATATCTTGTTATTAATAGATTGCATTAGTCTCCCAATTTTCATGATAGTTTTGAAGAGCTGTAAATTATCGGAGCTCATGCCACTTACAAATCTACTGACCCTTAACAATATTAAATTTGCCCATTACTTGGCAATCTATGTTTGTATGCATGAATGATTACTATGTATTTGTTAATTATACACGAACTATTCATTTCCAGTCATTTGTATTCACTATTAAGATCAAAGTATAAACAATTGTTTTTCTATGTTGACTATTCCCAGGTGCTATCTATTGTTCAATTAGTTGGAATCGTGCTTTGTCTGAGTGCAGCTGCTAAGATATCACACAGAGCCCAGAGTCTTGGTGCAATTGCTAGCAGGTGGCATACATTAGTTACTTGCAATTCTAACGATGTTTCAGGGTCCGGGATTCTAGACGATGGTGGAAATGCTGAACTCCGTGCTCCTTCTAGTTCATTAATGGTAAATTATTCAGAAAGTGATTTGGAGTCCACTGATTACATGCCCCAACCCACAAGCATTCAACTGACGTCTTCAATGTCATCATATCACAAGAGGCAAGCCTTTGGTACGTAAATAATCTTACTAGTTTTTGAGTTTTATTACCAGTTTCCTGTCATAGCAAATGTGAGTCTCATGTAACAATCACACACTTGTAAAATTTGTTACAGTGTCCTTCATGATCCCATGGCTTTCTGCATAAGAATACCTAGGTACATGCCCTCGTGTAACAACTTCTGTGTCATGGGTGGAACGTTATGGCTCATGTAATATTTTACTCCTAGGTTTTAATCCTTTTTTTAGGGTTTAGTATCAAAGGACAGAAATTGAAACTGGAAACTAAGAACAATAATAGACTCCATAATAAGAAACATGAACAACTCAGTATTGCTTCTTGGAGTGATGCCGCCTTTATTTCTTCTGCTGCGAATGCAACGCATAACACCTCCCCTTCCACTTAAAATGTGCCTTTTCCTCAATGTGAAACTCTGGAAACTTAGAATGGAAAATCAGTTCATCAATCCATGTAATTAACTACCTTCTGTAGCATATCCTTCCTTGTGACCGACACCTAAGAAACTCCGATCCTCACCTGGCCAAATCTCCTTCCAACACAACACCTCCGCTGGTTGGAACTCAGGCCCGTCACTGTCCAACAGGTCAGACAGCATATCCTGAAACACTGCATGATCACCAACCATCTTTTTCAGCTACAAGACATGGAATACTGGGAATGGGATAGGATACTATAACGATCCATAACAAACTCTCACACATGCTTCATTTTAGTTAAACTATGTGTCTATTCCCTCAAACTATTTACCAAATTAATGTATCTTTTTAACTATCTGTAATCCTTTTTGTCATGTTCTTGCTTCAGTAAGTTTTATGTCTTGGATTAGATTCTGCAATCTAAAAATCATCCTTGTTTTATTTATTTAGCTATAATTATATTTATACATTTTAACACTCAGATTATATTCTGTATAATCAAACTTTAATGTTTTGATTATATCATTGTAATGTGTTCTAATATATCTGCTTCACTTAATTTTGCAGTGAATTATATTCAATCAAACACTGGTGGATTCACCATCTTTGGATGGATAGTTGATCGAATGCTTATTAATACAATCTTCTTCATAGAGTTATCCTTGGTTTTCTTTGTTCTGGGTAAGACCATCACAGTCACTGTTAGATAAAAGCAGAACTATTTTAACATACAACTCTCTTATTTATTTCATACCTAACCATAATCCTTTTGTTACAGTACTATAAGCCACATAAATTTCAAATCTATCTATATTTATAAAATTCTAACTTTATTACTCCATATCTTACTCTTTTATTTCTTTATTTTTGTTTATTGATTCTCAATTAGCATATTAAATTAAAGTTTGTCTCTGAATCCATTTTACAATACCGGCATTTTACTCTTTAATACAAGAAAAATTACTTAATTATTAGTATATATTGTTCTTGATGGAAAATAGAAAAATTACTTGAATATTATATATTGTTCTTGATGGAAAATATTTTTTTATCTCAATATAAATGTGAAAAGATTACAATATAACAAAATTTGACGAGAATTAATATTTTTCATTAAAAAAAGTAATAGTTTATTATTTTAAAGAATAATTTTTCTTAAACTAAAAATATCCGTGTGTATGGTGAACCTGGATGCAAGAAATTAATGCATCTTGACATCTTGTCATGTATGTTCGTGTCTTTATCTTGTGTTTTCTTTTCGGTACAAATCAAATACGCCAAACTAAATATACATGTAAAATAAAAATAAATAAAACAATAATGAATAATGTTTATTTGATAAAAAAAAAGTTTAAAGTTGTTAGTAATGCATTGCTAAAATGCAAAGTTATTAATTTATTATTTTTGGGAATTCATTAGTATACACCAACAAAATTCTATAATCCATAGGTAAAAATACACTTTTTTAGTTTGCTAATACTTTTTAAGTGTGATTAATTAACTACTAGTATTATAAAATAAAGAAAATTAATTGTGTAAGGTAATCGATTTACGCAACGGTTCATGAGACAAATAATATTATTTTTTCTTAATCAAGTATAATTTCTTTTTAATATAAAATGTTGCTCGTGCATCTTTTTACACTTTCTCCATTGTCATACTACATTTTTAATTTTACATAAAGAAAGTAAGTAAAAGTTTTAAATACATAACCACCCTACATAACACATAACTTACTTTAATATCTATTTATTACTACTAAAAAAAGATAACACTACACTATAAATAAATTTAATAAAACTGTTAAAAAATTAATAATAATAAAAATAAAAATAAAAAAGTTTCTTAAACTCCGTATTTATAGTAGGTGTGGAGAGTCAACTAAGAATGCAAGAGTATCATTTTTAGTCATCCAATAAATTGTTCATAAAATCGTTTAATTGAATAAATATATGAATTTAAGAAAATTATTTTTAACTGATTTTATTAACCTTTTGGGTAATATATATTTTAGACGTACTATGTTAAATAAAAGTGATATATTTTTTTAATAAAGTATATTTTGAGATTATTCAATTGAGGTGTTTATTTTTTTATTATTTATTTTTTTTATGCAAGTTATCGAGAAACAAATGATAACAAAAAATTATAAATATCACTACAAAAATATTACTCGTTTGTGACGGTTTTAGTAACGGCTTGACGGGCTTTGTGACGGCCTTAGTGACGGTTTTGTGGCCGTCACAATATTGGTTGTCACTAATTTTTTTTGTGACGGAAGGCCGTCACAATTGTGACGGCTAAAATTTGTGACGGACTTAGTGACGGCTAAAAGTCGTCACAAAATTAATTTTTTTTTTCAAAAAATGATTTCGAACCCTAGCCAACCGGTGATCGAACCGTGCACGAGCCACTTGGCTCAAACGGCTCACTCTTTCTTTTTTCAAAAAAGGATTTCGAACCCTAGCCAATCGGACGATCGAACCGTGCACGAGCCACCTGGCCCAAACGGCTCACTTTTTCTTTTTTTTTTATTTTGTATTTAATTTTGAATAATGCTGGAATATCCTCCTTTAAAGGAGGTTTGAACCCTTGACCTCCCATGTGGGAAGGGTTTTAAGGGTAAGGGATGACCACTTGAGCCAAGATATTTCTTGTTTCATATTTAACATTTATTGTATATATCATAATTTTACTATGTAATGTTGTACACTCATAATAATTCAATAATAAATCTTATAATCTATATAAATCATATATAAAACATTAATATATTAAAAAGTAATGTGCATATATATGTCAAAATATATATTCTGCATTCATTATAATAAATAAATTATCATGAATGGTTGTTATTTTTTTTAAACATCTAGCCATAATATTTAGTTATGTATACATATTTTATATATACTTATTATTATTATTTATTTCACAAGAGACTATGTCTAATGTTTTAGTAATTTAATTATATTAATAGTAATTAGTATACTAAATTCTCTCACATTAATTATTTTTGTTTATTAATATCTCACATATCTTCCTTTGTTCTTATATGTAATATATTTCATATATTCATTTGTATATGTTTATTATCATATATATTTATACTTATAATGTATATATACTAATTATATACGCAAATATAATGTATTACACATGTATATGCATTAATTTTCTATTTATACTCATAATTCAATAATACATCTTATATTATATATAAATCATATTTAAAACATTAATATATTAAAAAGTAATGTGTGTGTATATATATATATGTCAAAAAAATATATTCTGCATTAATTATATTATAATAAATAAATTATCATGGTTGTTTTCTTTTTTAAATATTCAGCCACAATATTAATTGATTTGCTTATTTATGGAGCAGTAGCTATATATATATATATATATATATATATATATATATATATATATATATATAATGTTTCAGTAATTTAATTATAATAATTAGCATACTACATTCTCTTACATTAGTTTTTTTTGTCTAGTACTATCTCACATTTTCCTTTGTCCTTAGATATAATATATGACAAAGTCTCTTGTGAGATGCTACCTTCATGAGACGGTTTGTGAGACGTGTTA
Organism: Pogostemon cablin; assembly: GCA_023678885.1. NCBI lineage: Eukaryota > Viridiplantae > Streptophyta > Magnoliopsida > Lamiales > Lamiaceae > Pogostemon > Pogostemon cablin. The sequence continues at coordinate 8,079,433 of CM042961.1, forward strand.
AAGTATGTCGATTATTTAAATAAAGTATGTTAAATAGTTGTTAATGTATATTTTTTAAAGTATGTTGGATTATGTATTAAAGTATGATGTTAGTGTGTTATAATTTGATTTATTATCGACATACTTTAACCACAAATAAGCATATTTTAGTGACGGGTTGACCCGTCTCACATCCGTCTCACCAATAACCCGTCTCACAAGAGACTAACTCATAATATATATCATTATATATATATATATATATATATATACGAGTATAGATTCTCGCGTAATACCCGGATGAATTATTATAATCAATCAAAAAATATAATTAAATGTGGTATTTAATTTATAGATATACATAATTTGAAAATATACATGAATAATAATAATAATAATAATAATAATAAATAAATAAAAGTGGTATTCTAACTAATAAAAAATATGATTAAATGTGGTAGTTAATTTGAAGATAAACATGAATAGCCCTAAAGAATTAGTATGCGTGATTTAAGTATATTAATTAATATTTGCTCTATTTATATAGTTTTTTTTAAAGATATATATATTTTTATTGATTGGTTTAATTATCTATTTGTAACCAATAAAGAATAAAAATAAAAAATAAATTATTAGTTGGATATATTATTATTGATTGACTTAATTATCTATTTCCAATAAAAAAATATGAATAAATGTGGTATTTAATTTGAAGATGTACATGAATAATAATATTAATAAGTTGGATATATTTTATTGATTATTATCTATTCCTTAACCAATCAAAAAAATATGATTAAAGGTGATTTTAATTTATAGATATACATGATTTAAAAATATATACATGAATAATAATAATAATAACAACATTAATAATAATAATAATAATAAATAAAAGTAGAAAGATTATATAAGTAATATTAAAATAAAAAATAAAAATATACGAAATTTAACCACGTTGCGACACCTCATACTCTTAAAAAGTTATTTATAACAGCGTATTCGTAATTAGTATATATAAGATATACATATCATTATCATTATCATTTTAGTTTTATAATCATTTCACATTTTCTTTTATCAATCAATAATTAATTCCTTGTATGATCTATAAAGTGTTATTTTCTTAACCCCGACTGCCTTACAAATTTAAAAAAAAATAATTAATTTTGTGACGGCTTTGAAGTCATTACAAATGAATTTTGGTTGAAACGGTATCGATTCATGCAATCATTATTTTGTGACGGCTTCAAAACCGTCACAAAGGCCGTCACTAAATTTTTAAAAAAAATTAATTAATTTTTGTGACGGCTTTGAAGCCGTCACAAATGAATTTGAGTTGAAACGGTACCGTTTCATGCATTCATTACTTTGTGAAGGCCAAAAGCCGTCACAAAGGCTGTCACTAAATTTTAAAAAAAAAAAATTAATTTTTGTGACGGTTAAATGCCGTCACAAACAAACACCGTCACTAAAGCCGTCACAAACTAGGTTTGGTCACGAAGCCGTCACAATTCAAATAAGCCGTCACAAAAACCGTCACAATTGTGAAGGCTTCATGGCCGTCACAAAAAAACCGTCACAAATTGACTGCTTTTTTGTAGTGTATAGACAGAGAGAATATTACTTTTTACTAAAAATATAACCTTTTATTTATATAAAAAAACTAAATGCATTACATTAGTTTTACACATAACTTATTCAAGAATTTATAAACAAACACTAGTTATTAAAAACTATCACATCCAACTACTCCATCTGTTCCGAACTTTCAATCAAAGGTTTCCATTTTTTTTTTGCCTAAATTAATTAGAAATATTATTATTTTATGTGTGATGGGTAGTTATTTTAATAAATATTATTATTTTATATATAATGAGTAGTTATTTTAATAATGAGTGATGTGTCATATGTGGGACTCTTTTAATAAAAGGAGAAAATTAGAACTTTAAATAAAAGACACTATAATAAAATGAGAACCTCACTTAGATATGGAGGGATTACTATTCATAATTAATCATAAACATGTATGATTGTGCTTTTGGAAAAGCACTTTTGAATTGAAGTATAATTCCAAAAATCAAAAGTTGGCTCAGTAATATTTGAGAATTAAAGTTCTTTTAACTTTCTTGAGAAGTGAATAATGTTTAATAAAAAAAAAATAGTAACAAAATGAGGTAATTACATTGTACCCCCTCACATTCTTGTCACTTGTGTGTCGCACAACACCATGCACTCCTAAAAAAAATCATACTTTTATTAATTATCCTCAAAAGATATTGTAATTTTAAAATTATCACTTTCATTCATTAAATAATACACGTATCATATTTTATACTTTAAAGAAAAAACTATATTATCACCAAAAAAAATTAGTAAAATTGATCAATAAAATCATTAAACAATAGTATACAATAGTAAATATGATGCTTTTTTGTGAGGAGAAGAGAGTAGTATAATTTAGACAAGTAACTTTCGTTTGAACAGGTTTCCAATATTAGTGATTTCTCTTTTGATTGGATCGATTTCAATTATATCTATCTTTAAATCTTTGAGAAAGGCTTTTGTGAATCCATCCAAGTTCAGAATAATTAACAATGTTTCACCTTATTATAAAACGGGAATTGGATGTAACATCAAATGTAACATTAATGGTCATTAAATATGGTATATGTTTTTTTTATAAAAAAAATAAGTTATGGAATTAGGAGTAGAATATAATATGAAATTAGGGATTCAAGTCTGAATCATCTATTTGTTCCAACTCATGTTGGGTGTTCCATAACATTAACTAACTTTATTATAAAAAAAATTATACCCTAGCTAATGATGTATATTTTTTTAGTTCAATTATAGTAATTTAAGCAATGATTAATGTAACCTATTAGTAGCTAGATGGAATATGGAAATGGAATAGGGGATTCCATTTAAGAAGTATGTATATATTTGTTTTGGATTCTTGTTAGATTAGGTTTAAAATTTATATATCATATAATATGTAAGAGATGTGTGGTGATATACATAAAATAATGATTTACTAAAAATTATTAGGGTTTGTAGATGTATATAGTTACTGTTTTAAAAATTTTGGGCGTGAGATTTTGGAAAACCAAAATCCAATTTTCAAAACCAAACATTGCGTACTTAAATGATAGGACATAAACAATCTTACAAGGTGAAAGCCAAATACTTTGCCTTAATCCTTTTAATTGCGCGTCCTAATTCCTGCATGCTGATCGAGAATATTTTAAAATTATGAGTCATTACTTATAGGTAAAAATTATCAATCTATATTACTAGTAGGTACATTATTCAAATTAAAATACTGTTTAATACAAATTGAATTCATCCAATACCCTTTATAATCAAATATCGTTTTTAACTCTATTATAAGATTTATTTTATAATCATTAATCACTCCATAAAAATAGGAAATATGTTGTGATTAGTAATGTGATAAAAAGGAGTGGCACATGATATTCAAATAATAGATTGTATTAAAAAAGATTTATGCTCAACATATTTGTGTTCAATATATAAAAAATTTATTATATTTATTATTGTTCAAAATATATATATTCAGAAATATTTATATTCAATATATTAAAATCTATTATGTTATAATGTTATGTATTATACATGTATTCAGAAATATTAATATTTAATATATTTGTATTAAAAAAGAATTATCTTCTAATATATTATTCAAAACTTATGTATTCAGAAATATTAATATTTAATATACTTGTATTCAGAAAAAATTATATTTGTGATTTACTCCCTCCCCTTTTCACGGTACAAACATATTTTGACGTTTATTTTTATTCAATTTTTTAGGTATTCAAAAATATTTATGTTCAACATATTTATATTCAATATTTTAAAATTTATGATATTTATTATTGTTCAAAATATATGTATTCAGAAATATATTTAAATTTGTTATGTTCGGTATATAATATTATATATTATTCAAAACTTATGTATTCAAAAATATTAATATTTAATATATTTGTATTCAGAAAGACTTATCTTCACAGCATGCTATTTAAAACTTACGGAAGGATATATTAGGCATCTCATCCTAATATATTGTATCTATGAGTAATATTTTCACCGTAATGTATTTAATAGTAATATAAGAATATAATTTGTAGTAGATAGTAATAAATCCTAAAATAATTAATATGGTCATTTTCATGGGATTAAGACATTTGAACGACCGATTATTATATTGCGATTAACCAATTATTTAGTGATACATATCCTCACCCTATCTTCCAGTACAATTCCTTTTACTGTAGTAATAATTAAGTCCATTATTTACACATTTTAGAAGTATTAATGTATAGTATTATTAAATTGGAATTATATGATCCATGATGCCTATTAAATGGCACAAAACCTACCTGCTACAACATGCAAAAACAAAGCTCTACATTCTTAAAAATGTCTCGCCAACTCATATCCCTCCTTGTGATCCTACCCCTCTTGGTTCCACTTTCACAAGCCTGCGGCATCGGTATCTATTGGGGCCAAAACGGGTTCGAAGGGACCCTTCGAACCGCATGCGACACTGGGTACTACAAGTACGTCAGTGTCGCATTCTTAATTACTTTCGGGTGCGGTCGCACTCCGGTTCTGAACTTAGCCGGCCATTGCGACCCCACCTCCGGCACTTGCTCTAGCTTGAGCTCCGATATCGACTACTGCCAGAGCAAGGGCATCAAAGTGCTGCTCTCGCTCGGCGGCGCTGCCGGCAGTTACAGCATCTGTTCGGCCGAAGATGCTAAGGTAGTGGCCGACTATCTGTGGGTCACTTTCTTAGCCGGCACTGCCGACGGGCCTCTAGGGAGGGTCGCAATGGACGGTGTGGACTTCGACATCGAAGCTTCGTCGTCCAATCTGTACTGGGATGACCTAGCCAGGGACCTGGCGGAGTACAGCACGTCCGTGAGGAAGATCTACTTGTCAGCAGCTCCACAGTGCTTCTTCCCGGATTATTACTTGGATACTGCTCTTAAAACGGGGCTATTCGACTACGTGTGGGTGCAGTTCTACAACAACCCTCCATGTGATTACAGGTATTAAATAATTACTTCATCTAAGTTGGTAATGATTTATCAGCAAGTTGTTAATATAGTTAGTTCACCAAGTACCTATACTTTCAGAGGCGGAGCTAGAATATTTTTCTTGTGGGGTTAGATATAAAAGCATATTAATCATAATAAAAGCTTAGAAATATTTTCATGCAATTTTCTATATTTAAAAGTATGTATTTTCTTTAATAAAGATAGAAGCTATCTATTTCTAGATATAAACCATCAAATTATTTGTAAGAAATTTGATTCATCACCCATTTTGTTCTGAAATGTCGGTTGGATTTTTTTTTTAATGCCTATTATTAATTTCTTTGCAGTAGATGTTGATATTGAATACTATTATATTAAAAATATAATTAAATACTCTCTTCATCCCATTATACATTTTACATATTCTCATTTGTTAATCTCATTACACTTTTCATACCAAAAAATGGTAAAAAATTTAAAAGAAAATAACATTTCAATACACTTTATTTTTAAAAAATGATAAGGGTAAATGTAAAAAAATTGGTCTAAGTATGGTGTTTTTCAACTTTAGTCCTTTTTCTTTTGCAATTCTCAATTTTAGTAATTTTTTGTCTACCTTTAGTCCTTTTAGTCCAAATTTAGTTATTTTTGTCCAAATTTAGTCTTTATGATAAAAAAAATCCAAAAACGATCCGAAAGTGTATACATTTAGGACCAAAAGTGAACCAAAAAATGATCAAATTTTGAAAAAATGATCAAAACTGGTCCAAAATGACTAAAAGTGGACAAATTTGGATCAAAATTGAGAATTGCAAAAGAAAAATGACTAAAGTTGGAAAACGTCATACTTACATGACTAATTTTGATATTTACCCAAATGATAATCCCAACCTAACAAATATAACTTATTGTCATTTATTTATTACTAAAAAAGATAAAATTATTCTCAAAAGCTAATAAAGTTAATTGAAAAACAATATTCCTTAAATTCTATATTTATAATAACTATAAAATTAAAAAAAAAGGCAATATTTAATATAATATTTAATAATTAAAATACTATTAGTATGTAGTCCCTCCGTCCCAGGTAATGAGGGCCAGAGATTTTATGTTTAAGATAAAGTCTCTGACCCTCTTAGTCTGGTACGGAGAGAGTATATAGTAATGGACGTTCTTAGAAATTTTGAGGGGGGCTAAAGCCCCTTAGGCATACACAAGCCTCCGTCCTGCATACTTTCCCTTTCTCCAAACCTTCTTATAATTCTCCTAAATTCGTTTCTAATGGAAATCGAACAGAGTCACTCACTTTGGTGAGAGCCTAATATCGTTTAATATTTAATTATGTCACTCTAACAACAGGTCCGGAGCGAATGGGCTTGTGGCTTCGTGGAACCAGTGGAGCACGTTTCTGGCTCAGTATTCCAACGGTACTCGTCTTCTCTTGGGGCTACCGGCGTCGGTGGATGCGGCTGGTGGCGGATACGTTAATCCAAATGAGGTTGTGAGTCAGATATTGCCGGTGATAATGACGAGCTCCAACTATGGAGGGGTGATGCTGTGGAGCAGGTACTATGATGTTCAGAGCAACTTCAGTGGAGCTGTGGGTCCGTCCGTCTGTAGCAACGGAACCGCTCAGTTGATCTCCCAAGTTGTTTGAGCGTGCAACGCCGCCGTATTGCATGTTGCCTCTTCCTCTTTGAAGGTTTACTATAACTAAATAAATGGAAAGGCCAATCATGTACTTGTATGCTGCGTCCCATAATTAATTATTATGAACAAATTTATAAATTTGCCATGGTAACCGGTAAGTATAATACTTTTAATTATGGATTAAAAATATAATTATAAATATTATTTAATACTACCTCCGAATACTTGAAAATGAAAATCACACACAACATCAATACTCTTATATCTTTAAAAAAATACAAATAAAAATAAAATACAATATTAATATAATATTACAAAAATATATATTCTTTTTACACACAATTTAATTAAAATGAAATATATTAAGGATAACAATTTGGCCTGTCCCGAAGTCACCCGCCCCGTTCTGTTTGAGCCAGACCTGTCCCGCTTCACTCAAAGAATGGGTCGAGGCAGCCTCACCCCGCACATGGGCCAGGGCGGGTACGGGTACTGTCATCACCCCGCATACTCATATTAAAAAATATAAAATAAAGTTTAATTATTTAATTTAAAATTTAAATTTATTTCATTTTATTCTAATTTTTTTATTTGAATGTATGAAGTATAATTTATAAAATAAAATTAAAATTAACAGAAAAAAAAAAGAACAGGACCAGGCAGGGCGGACTCGTCTCGCATTAGGACGGGCATGGGCCCTCACTTCCTGACCCGCAAAGGGGCACCGTGCAGGACAGTGAAACAAGAGCGCAGGGTGGGGCATCTAGATATTCTCCCAGCCTGGCCCCATCATCATCCATAAAATATATCATAACCTTTATTCAATTAAATTACCCAAAAAACACTAATTTTTTCTATAGCATTGTACCAAAAACTTATTTTTTTCTTATACAAGGTGCAAGTCAAAACGATCTAGTCATCTCGAGAAGGAGGGAGTGATATTTTCCTTTTGGAAAAAGCCAAATTTTGTCAAAAGAGAGCTGAGCATAAGGACTAATGAAAAAGAAAGATATACATGCACACACCTCTTTTTCATTCCTTCCTTCACAATCCCACACAAATTCGAGGTTCTCTGGACATGAAAAAAACAAATGACACCCCTTGCAGACAGACAGCGAGTATATCTTTTGCAACAAAAGTTACAAAACTATCACTAATTTAAAAACATGTTGCTGCATTGTTTCAAAACTCATTTTTTACAGTATATTATACCAATTTTTTGCAGTGATAAGTAACAAGATTTACAATTTGGAGAAACTGGAAAGAGCGTGCTGAACCAAGTGTCGACGCAAGATCTTCCCTGCGGGAGATTTGGGGATTGAGTCCACAAATGCAACGCGTCGAATCTTTTTATAAGGAGCCACCTGCAATTCAACAAACCCACTCTCTTTTTATAGAACACACATTTTCTAACTAGTTATATTTGAATTTTAATGAGAGATGGCCGAAAAAATTTGTATGAGATCGTCAAATAAAATAATATGTTGTACATGCCTGTTTGGCGATGAAGTCCATTATTTGAGTTGCCGAAATAGTGGTTCCGGGTTTCCGTACGATGTAGGCCATGGGAAGCTGGCCTGCTTCTTCATCAGGATATCTGTTTTGGTTAGGGAACACTGGATCAGATCAGATCAGATACAGATTGAGATTGCAAACAAGAGAAAGCAACAAAACTATCAAATACTGTTGTTTTTCAAGACTACGTAGGATGTCACCACTTCTTAATTGAACGAAAAGGAACCCACAAAAAATGAGCATTTGAAAGAAGAATAGGATGGGTTACGACGAAACAAAACAAATATATAATAGGATAGCCAACGGTATACGACCCTTATAAACTCAATCTAAGTATGCAAGTAACTAAAGTCATCTTTACCTTTGGTTTTGTAAACTTAGATGTTCTTCAACAGGACATGAAAAACCGCACTTATGCATTTTTTCAAACATAGAACATCGGGTCTAGAAAATACTTCGTATGAAAGAAATATGACTCGAATATTCATCACAAGCAAATACCAAAGGGTGAACATTAACATGATATATTGTAAACTGATAACACACAATTTAGTGATGTTTACAATAGGCAATAGCCACTGCCACCACAATTGTAATCCAGCTTTTTCTTTGAGCGAGTGGCACATTAGATAGAAGAATCTAGTATATTGAAAATTTTATCAAAATGGATATGAAGACGTTAGAATCCAAGGGGTGTGTTAGCATATTTCATGGGAATAGGAATGGAAAAGACACAGGTTTGAAAGGGTGAGTAATCAAATGATTCAAATCCATACCTCACATTTAGGTGGGGGGAACAATTGATTCCCCAAAAGTGGGGTTTCACTCCATTCCCCCCTCTATACCAAATATAAAACCTAAATTCCACTTTAATACCTTACATTAGAAGTTGACTACTAAGCATCCCCTAAGAGGAAGAATTCTTACGGAATCACTGCCGCATCAGCAATTTCAGGCATCGATAGAAGTAAAGGCTCCAGCTCAGCCGGTGGAACCTGCAAAGTCATATTTCTATCTTAGAAAAACTCTTGAGTGAAATTAATGACTACATGTATTCAAGGATTACCTACCTGATATCCCTTGTATTTGATGAGTTCTTTCAACCGATCAACAATGAAGAGAAACCCATCTGAGTCGAAATAACAGAGATCTCCAGTCTTTAGCCACCCTTCCGAGTCCAGGGTTGCAGCCGTTGCTGCATCGTCTCCAGCATAACCTGATACTCACATGGTTGAAAATTAAATAGAAGAAATGATCCTAACGACTGGGTTTGATGAATGTTTAAGACTGAGCTTGGTGATCAATCTTGCACACTTTCACGCAAATTGGAGAACGATGCTTCTTGACCTACCTTGACATTTCACAAGGCGAGCAGCAAGCAACATAGACTAATCATTCAGCCTTCAGATACAGCCAAACAACATGTATTACTCTCAAACACTTGAAAAACAATAAATTTAAATCAATATATCACCTTTCATAATTGAAGGCCCTCGTAACCATAATTCTCCCCGTTGTCCAGGTGGTAATGCCTCTCCAGTTTCAGGATCAACTATCTTGGCTTCCATATTCTGAGCCAAGTGACTAACAGATCCATATCGCTTGGGCACCTCAGGGTTTGTTTGTGTCACCCCTCCTGCAGTCTCAGTCAAACCATACCCCTACACAACAACAAATCATTACTACTGTACTTTCAAGCAGAGAACAGGAGGGATCACAATTAAGCTCAAGTGCAGGAATCACGGCAAACAGATATCAAATAGGCAGAAATAACAAGAAGACGACTATTCGAATTCAACAGGAAGCCATTATTTCAACTTTCAACTATAAAATAACCATTTAAAGGAAGCCAGGTTTGAGTTGGTTGTATTCTTGTTACATGGTTTTATATGTTCAGATTTCTTTTCTGTACATCCTCACCCAGCGAGTTTTTAGTCTCCATGGTTTATGGTGAGGATCTGCGTATTAAAAAGAAACCTAAGGCAGAAACAAAGCACGATTGACTTAATTATCTTCTGCACTTTCTCAATACTTCTCATGCCATGTCTTGGTGACTAAACAGCTGAAGGCACACCCGTATCAGAATACAAGGGATGATAAATAAACTAATAAGCAATTACTAAAAACGTTCCAAACTTATATATTCCACTACATTAGCCTTGCGGCGTTTAAGGCTATTATGAATATGCCTGTTATTTGTAAACCCAAAAAGGAAGTACACATCCTGTTTCTTTGAATTTCCAAGAGAAAAAGACGTGTGATCTAGAACTGCATAGTTTCACACAGAGCAACGTGGTTGGGATTTATTATAACACCTTCTCGAGAATCAAGTAAGAAAAGCAACTAACGGGCTGGCTGGAATTTTCTGGTGAAGTAACAGTTTGTATTTCACATTTTAGGGAACCAAGTGAGAAGAGTACCTAAATGATCATATTAGTCGTTGACTACACTTCTTATTAGGAAACATTCCTCTAGATGATCTAATAGAAATGGATCATACCTATCGTTGATTACACCAATTAGGCTACATGAATTTTTTACAGCATTGTGTAACATGAAGTTCCAAGACCATAAACTTATGATGATTTTGATGTCAGAAATACATCCATGAAAACAGCACATCAGACAGTTGTAAGAAAATGAAACCAACAAAACAAAGATGAATGGAAAAAAAACGCATGATTGGTACCTCGATAATCTCAACTTGAGGGAATTTGACCCTGAACTGATCGGCGACCTCCTTCCCCAGAGGCGCTCCGCCGGATCCTAGGACCTGCAGTGAGCTCAGGTCATACTTGTGCACCAATTCCGACTTCGCCATCGCTGAAACAAGCGGCGGCGCCACCGGAATATACGTCACTCTGTACCTCTCCACAGCCTCCAGCATTTTCACAAAATCAAACTTCCCCATCAACACCACGCTCTCCCCCAACGACGCCGCCCTTATAAGCATGAAGAAACCGAAAACATGAAACAGAGGCAATGTGAAAAGGGACACCGGGTGAACATAAGCATTATTTTCCTCTTTTTCTCTGGAGTCGTTTGAAATCTTACTGTGGTAAAATCCAGCAATCACAGCTATTAAATTGCGGTGAGTTAAAACGACGCCTTTCACTCTGCCGGTGGTGCCGGAAGAATAGAGGATCGCCGCCGAGTCCGATTGATTCACGACGGTGCTGTTGGCAATCGTCGGAACTCTCAAATTAACCGCGGAAAGGAAATCAGGGGAATCGAGGAGGACAACGGGGAGATTTGACGGGAGTTTGTGCGAGAGAGCGGAAGTGGAGAAGGCGATAGCGGGTTTAATGAGTTGGATTTGGTGAGATAACTCGGACGAAGAAGCAAATGGATTGGAGGGAGAGACGACGACGCCGAGAGAGAGGAGAGAGAAGTAGACGACGGGAACATGGAGTAAAGGCGGGGAGAGGACAAAGGCGACGTCGTTTTTGGAGAGTGAAGGGTAGAGGGATTTGAGGAAGGCGGAGAGAGAGTTCACCTGTTGGAGGAAGGTGGAGTAGGTAACGCGGCGGCCGGTATCAGCGTCGACGAGGAATGCAGTGGTGGAGAGGGCGGCAGCGGTGGGGGTGGTGGGAGAGTGGAGAAGCGAAATGGTGTAGGAAAATACGGAGAGGGGGTTGGAGAGTGGAGGAAGTGGGATGGAGGGACCGAGGCTGTGGTAAATCTTGGTCTGTGAGCAGAAGCCGGTTTTAGGGTCAACGGCGAGGCTCTGCGATTGCATTTCCGCCATGGAAATGGCACCCTCTTCTTTTCTACGATGGAAGAGATGACTTGTGGATAATCGACATAAACCACATTATGTACAAAACTAATAAATTGTAAGGACAAGTTTAGTAGCGAGTTTCTCTATAAGCCATTTAAGACACGTTGCTGGAGGGTGGGGGTTCGAATCCTACCTTTGGCATGGATTTGGCCCCTTGCAAGCACAAATTTAACAGTGAGCCCTCCCTATAAGCCACTTGAGGCACATCCTGCGATTTACCTCATCCACCAATCTCCAGGACATGGGCGGTGGGGGCCCGTGGGGTACACCATTTATAATTTATGTTCTCTATCAATTCAAGACACAGGAGCACCATCTTTTAATAAATAATGCATTTATCACAAGACAGGAGCACCATCTTTTAATAAATAATGCATTTATCACGTCGGACCTCTAGACGGGCGGGCATAATTAATAATACTCCTCAACCCAGGTTTTGGCGGGTTTAGATGGGCTCAAATTGAGTTACGGGCCAAACCATTTTTTTTAGGACAAGATTGACCGTGGGATGTGCAATGCGCACCTTAGAAGGTCATACGTAATTTATCGTCAGTCAAGTAAGGCTTATTTTTTTATTATATTTGTAATTTAATTTTATTATTAATATTATCATGATAATAGAGATTAAGATTGAAATAGCGTTGGATGGGATGAAAGAGTAAAAATTACTCCCTCAGTCCCGTTTAAATAGCATCATTTTACTATATTAAGCGTCTCATCCAAATTAATACTCCTTAATCTACGTGCAAAAAGCAAATTCACCTCTTTGCTCGGGACGAAAGAAGTATATTATTTCTCGATCATGGTGAACGAATGACGAAATAACATTTTGGTATTGCCGTATGAGAGAGATTGATGCATGATTTTTTTTATCTAATTATCTTCTGTGTGTAAAATGGTTTCACCCAAAATTGTCCCAATATTTACAATTGTTGATGACTATTATAAGCGAGTTATAATAAAATTAATTAAGTTTGAAGTAGCGATTAACAAGCACTAAGAACGAACATATCAAACACAAGAGATATGGGAGAGAATGGATCTAGCCAAAGACACTCTGTATTTTTATTGATATTATTAAGAACAACACTTTTACAGGAACTCTCTTTCTCTCTCGAAATATGGTAAAGACGTGTGAAAAATGAGTAATCTGCTTCAACTCACAAGGGAAAAACCTTTTATGTGTTCCTTCTACAACAACCATAATCGTGGACCAATGCGAGCTTGTTATCTAGCAGGGAGATTAGTTGTCCGGATAGTGGAGGAGCGTAAAGCTGCTGCTGTTGGGAGCTGTTGCAGGTAGTCGCAGACGGTGGCAAACACTTTTTGTCATACATCCACGTTCCATTGGTGGAAAGAGATAACATATCATGTGAGTGTAGAGTGATGTTCAGAGTATATTATCCAAATTCCAAACTATTATCTTTATCCTTATATGCTCCACGTACTCTAAAGAAAAGTTATTGTCCTCTACCGTTCCGAGTAGGGTTGTAAACAAATCGAATCGAATACTAAGGTATTTGAATGATATTTGATTAAATATTTGAATATTCGTATTCGAATTTGATTATAATCGAATTCGTATTCGATTCGAAAGTAATAAACGAACTATTCGAATATATTCGAGTATTCGGATTTGAACATTCGAAATTAAATATTTGAATTCGAATTCGATTCGAAATTATAAATTCATTTTTTCTTAAATAATATTTTTTTTAATTTCTTGTACTATTAATAAATTTAAGAAGAAATACTCATTAAATACATCAATCATTAAATTATTAAAAATTATAATTAAATAATTTATATTATATATATAAAAATATGTCTTTTCCTCTTTATTTTAAGATAGTAATAAATTAGATAATAAACATATTTATTTATATATATAAAACAAAATATTATATTTAATATATAAAAATATATAATTATTTAATATTAATAATATATAATTAATATATGGCAAAAACTCCTGTGCGCCAGGGCGCACGGACCACATCTCGTGCGTCTTTAGAATTTTGTGTTAAATTGTATACCATTTAGTAAATAGATGTGTACCCTTTATTTTCTAAAGAAAATTATTGTGTGCATTTGGGAGCGTGGACAACACTCCGTGCGCATTTAGAATTTTGTGTTAAATTGTATACATTTTAGTATAAAAATGTGTACTCTTTATTTTCTAAAGAAAAAAAATATTAATGAAAAGTGTATACCCTTTAGAACAAAATGATTTACCTTTTATTAATTAAAGTGTAAACCCTTTAAACCAAAGCAATACTCTTACCCATAATACTAAATTTCTAAAGTAAGCCTCACTCTTAATATATAGTATATAATATATTAATATTCGAATATATTCGCAAATATTCGAATCGAATATCTTATGAATCATATTCGATTCGAATATTATTTGAACTAAAATATTTATTCGAATTTGCATTCGAATTCGAATTTTTCGAATCCGAATACTGATATTTGAATTCGAATACCGAATCGAATTCGAATTATTTGATTCATTTACAACCCTAGTTCCGAGGCCCTATTCGATGTGATATAATGCCGAGTACTTTACCAGACACAAGATGGTCCAACGAGTCTTTACTCTTCTCGTTCCTAGAGCATTCTCTGATTCCTAAAGTGCCTTCCGATATCTAAAAGAGCCTATGGCCGAACCGAGAAAGGCTTCAATCTTGTCTTCCTAGATGGGCCATCGGCCTGATCTTTCCTGTATTTATGGGTTTGCCTTTACACCCTCTTCTTGTTTGAGGGACCATTCTTGAAATGGGCCTCTCTCGTACGTGGGTCTGTTTGTTATTGTTGGATCTCTTGGTAATGGAGTTTCAGTCTATTAGCATGAAGACATAATACACATAATAACAACAATTAAAATCTTAAATAAGTATAAGAATAAATAAGTGGATGTATTATAACATTGAATGTCCTCGAAATACCGTGCTCCCAAATTTTATATTTTTCAAAAGTTATACTCCAATTTTAATACTAGTACTAAATATTAAGCATATATATATATATCCTTAATTTTTTTTTAAAAAAATAATTTTTTAATTAAAAATATTTATACTATACATATTTATATAGATTTTTTTAAGGAAAAAATTATATTCTTATTCGTTAATAGTGTAATTGATCCTCTATGAAACAAAATGTAACTTTAAAGCCCTTCAAAATCTTGATTGTGCGTCTGCTTGGCGTTTGTGGCAGCTTCTCCTCCTTCCCACTCCCTTCACCCCGCCACTACAGCCGCTCCCATTCCTACACATATACATATACATATACATATACATATACATATACATACGCTGCTATAACATATACTCCTACTTGCGCGTATTTCAAGTTTAATACTGTACAACGAGGTATGCCGCGGACTACGACCGTCGAAAGTCCTGGTTGCCCTCCACTCAGAGCCTTAACCTTTGATGCTCTCGGCCTTGTCAAAGGTACATGGAAGAACGTCAATAGTTATTCTTACTGGCATTATGACTTGTATTCATTTACATGGTTTGGTAAAATTTTCAAACAGTTATCGAGGCGCGTAATGAACAGGATGCGGGTGCTGCAAAGATGGTGGCCAGATGGGGCGACCCGGATGCTTCAAACTGCGTGCTTTCAGCTTCAATAATTGATCGGGAGTCCGACCCGGTATATCATGTTTCTAGCTCCTATTGTAGTGGTGTTAGGTTTTATTTGCAAATGAATCTGATTTTCAGCTTGTCGGGTCTTATATATCTGGAGTTAATTTATGCTTCCACATTTGTGTTTGGTGTTTGGTACGCTTTACTCGAAACTTAGAGATTCTGTGGTGATAGTTGGCGCTGTATTTGGCTATGGGAGTAGCTGAAACATAAGTTATTGCTTCCAAAATCCAGTGTTGTGAAAAATTAATTATGTGACAGTATATGTGTGCATTGGGAAGTAATGTGTTTTTTTTTAAACAGATTGATTTGGAAACTTTACGTTGCGTCTGGATTGTTGAATTTCAAATTTGAGAACCTGATATGAGTGCGCCTCATATCCCCAAGTTAAAGAGGGATTCATAATCTGTCCAAAACACCCAAAACTAGTTCAAAATGAGAGTGATGGATTTCATATTCATCCCATACCCGCACAATTGGTTTACAGTTATAAATTTCAAAATCCATATTCCATCCCCACATTGCCTGATCTGAAGTTTCTAATTATCAGAAGTAAACCATCAGAAATTTCTATTCATTTCTTTGGAACTTTTTTGCTTGTTAGACATTTTAGGATTCTGCTGTTGATGACAAAATACAATGTAATACCAAGGTCAAATCTTGAAAGATGCTTTAATGATTGCTGCTTATTTTAAGGGTATATTGCTTCCATGTTGGCAGTTATCTTTAAAATTATGTGATATAATTTTAATCAGATCAAATTAGTTACACTCAAATGTTGGGGTTTGTATGACTAACTTTGTTAAGGTCCTTTTCATTTGTAAATTGTAATTTGACATGTTTGTTTCTTGTATTGTATCTGAAAGTGTGAATTTTGCAGCTGGTTGGTATTGCAAGAAAGTGTGGTTCGGTAAGTCTATTTTCTTGCTTACATGAATTTTGCACTGCACACCAAGTTTTATGCATTGACAGATTTTGGAATCCTAATTCATTTTACAGGTTGATGTGATTAGTGCTGTTGATGGGGATCTTCGTGTTCACATTCCAGATATATGTCAAGCTTCAGGGGGTCCCGAGGATGATGCCATCATTGGGGTGCATTTGTTGCAAAAACATCGATCAGAGTCGTCATCCAGGTGTGCTTTCAGTTAAAGTTAATGGATCCATTTGTAAATCTGTGATTTTTTAGCTAGTTTTCTTCTCTGTTTTGTAAAGAGTAGAAATACTGGATCTAATTGTAGTTACTGGATATCTCTGTTTGAGAATAGCATAAACGAATTTATTGCCTTGTTAAATTTCATTTACTTGGAAAGAATAATTTTCAGTTTAGTGCTCTTTGAGGGAATATGATCTCTCTTGTCTATGTTAGTCATTCTAGAACTTCCAAACTGAGGCAATGCAAGATGAGAATTCAGTGAAGTGAGTAACCCATTGATCTGAGAAGGAACATTGTAGACCCTTGCTTGATTTCTGGTATAGATGGTTCATTATTTTTCCTTGCTCCCCTAAATGAAAATATTATCTAATTGCTGGTGCATGAGTTTGTTAACTTTTTCTCTTTTACTTTTTACTTCTGCCTCTGTGATACACCACCATGCGTGTATATGACATTCAAACAAAGAATAAAGCAATGGGCTTAATTATCATTGATTTAACCACTGTCTTATTAGAGTTGGGCTTTGTTCATGGGCCTTTATTGAGTATTTATATTCCTTAGTAAAACATAGTAGAGGTATTGACATATTTTGTAATTAGCACCTTCGGATTATGTCAGAGATCTTTTTCTGCATGGATTCTCTCTTCATTTCAATACATCGATTGCCTTAACTCTATCTCTTTGTTTCCCTTTTTCTGTAAAATGCATGACTATGTATCCTCTAAAATAAAGTGGTGAGGTGGTGAACAGTAAGTTTCAAATAAATCCAAATATTCTTATTTAAAACTTCTAAGTCCACTAATTTTTACCTTTGATATAACTCCTAATTTCTCTAATTTTCATACTGTTGAAGTGGAAGAGATGATTCTCTCTTTCTCTTGACACGCTCTTACCATTATTTTTTGCATTTGATAACTTTTAAAGGATTTTCTTTAAGTATATGACTTTTGGCTTGAAAATCTGATATATGACTGTGCAATTAAAGATGAATGGCTAAATTTGTTTGGTTCATTATTATCGTGATGTTGTGTTTCACTTAAGACAGTCTTTATCTTAGCCGTGGCTATGTCACTTCAGCTGCATGCATCTTCCTTTTATTTGTACCTCCTTATTATTACTCTTAACTAGATGTTGTGAATGTAAGATTCTGTTGGTTATATTAGCTTCTAATCTCTTGATTCAGGTCATGTACTCTGCTAACTTCTACAACAAAAGGTCGTGCTACCATGGAGTCTTTGGAGTTTGACAGAACTCTTGCAGACTTTGTTCGTGATCCTTCTCCAACTGTCTGCAATGTAAGTGGATCAGGCAATATTTTATGTTCAAAAGTGGATTACATGGAGAATTATGCCTTGTTTGGAGGGTGAGTTTCTGTATATTTTGAATTCTGGAATATATATTGATCTAAATTGTCCATACTAAAGGGAAACCTCTCTTGTTCTAAAACAGGAAGGGTGTTGAAGTTAATGTATGGGATCTTAATGAGTGTGTTAAAATTTGGACAGCAAAATCCGTAAGCAATTAATTTTCCATGTTTGCCTCTCTTTGTGGGTACAGAGTTCTTTCAACTGCTTGCTTACATTCTTGAATTTCTGAATTTATCTTTGTGTAGCCCCCTAAAAACAATCTTGGAATATTCACTCCAACTTGGTTCACATCAGCAACCTTTTTGAGTAAAGATGATCACCGGAAATTTGTTGCTGGCACCAACTCCCATCAGGTAATGCTGCAATATTTTCTACGACTTTGCTATAATTCTCTAATAAGATGGCCGCATTATGTAATTATCAGTATGGTGAGAAAAATAATTTAGTTTGTTAGAACATAGCTTTTTGAAATGGCAGGAAAGTATCCTACACTAGGATTGAATATCCTAGCCAAATATTTTGCTATAGGTAATTCATACAAGTCCTCTTGAGCTCTTCTTAAATCAAGGATGAGATGCCACAAATACTTCAATGTATATTGGAGCATCTGCTGATGAAATCGCATAGATGGTTTGTAGGAATGTATTTTATTATTGACGATATTTTGTGATTTTTTTATTTTATTTTATTTAAGTAATTGCCTTAGCGATTGTGCACACTTTAATATCTGGTTAATGATAATCTGATACTGAGAAATTATATGCTTAATCCGCATTCATAATCATATAGTTTTGTTTTGGACTCAAGCTTTACTCACTTTGAGATGTGAGAAAAGGGGAGAGCTTATGTTGTAAAGTGAAATGACCATGGTACCTGGCAGGTTCGCTTCTATGATATTTCTTCTCAGAGAAGGCCTGTTATGTCAATTGATTTTAGAGACACCCCCATTAGGGCAGTTTCTGAAGATATTGATGGACATACAGTATATATTGGAAATGGCTCAGGGGACCTTGCGTCCATTGACATGCGCACAGGTATTTAAGTGTTTTATAGTGGTGTAATCTGTGCATGCTTAGAACTTCAAATGTGCCTTGTTTGGATCAGCAGTTTACTTTTGTTACATTCATAAATCATTACGATCTTTTTTCCTCTCCCTTGAGTTTTCATCTATAATTTGCTCCAATCCTGTAATGGAATATCCCCATGATGCTGACATGATGCAATACTAAGTTCCACTTCTTCAAAGATTACCCAAGATTTGAAGTTCCCCATAACAAGAAGTAACCAAGCATATAAGAAGATATTATTTTTAGAACTATTATATGTCATCTCATAATTAATTGCTCCTCCCATTATTTTGAGGGATTAAATTTATTATGCATATCTTTGCACTCCCATATCAGGTAAATTGCTGTCGAGATCTCTGCACTTATGTCCTCTAATGTTATATGTCCAATGACTTATTTCCCTAACATGTGTCAGTGATCTATGAAGAAGTACGAGAAATGTCTAATTACATTTCTTCATGCCTATAGTATACCTGCTCCGATATAGGCTTTTGGTCTTAAACTTATTTTTTGCTTATTTAATGTAGGGAAAGTCTTGGGATGCTTCCTAGGAAAATGTTCTGGAAGTATAAGATCCATAGCTCGACACCCTGACCTCCCTGTGATTGCGTCATGTGGTGAGTATCTTTACAAGACCAAGATTTTATGTTATTTTATCTGCCTATCTCTGAATCTACACTGTTATATTACAAGCATATAGAGCATGTCTATTGCTTAAAAACTGAGTTCTGCTTCTGCTGTATTTTAGGTTTACAAGCCTGGTGTGTTTGACTGTATGGCACCATAGAAATTCAACTGAAATGTTATTTTTTGGCCCTTTATATTATCCTTGAAAATGCGTGCTAAACGAAAAAGGGAGTCCAGAAAAAAGCATGGAAGTACGAAGGCAAAGTCGAAGAAAAGTAGCAGGATGGTAAAAGATGAGGAAGATTAACATGATACTTATACCTTGCCCTGTGGAGTGAATGACGAATTTTGACATCGCGCTGATTGATTTTTGAGATCTTATACTGAAGTGTTTGTGTGAGAAGTATGAATTTTTTATTTAGGGTTTGTGAAGAAATTGGAGTGGCACGCTGTAGATTCGTGGGTTAGAATGTTCTTGACTTGTGCACCTAGGCCCTAGGGTTCATGATAAGAAATTTGGGAGAGCCCTTCTCTCTTTTTTTCTTTTTTTTTTTAATTTTTTTTTAATGAACTTTTTTTTTTCTAACTACATTTATAATAATGTAATTGAGTTTAATGAGGTGTATATTCCTTTTATTTCGTTTTATTCTGGGTAAGAAATGAACTAAGCAAATTGTTTGGTTTAATTTCACTCTCTTAAAATGGGCTAATAGGTGTGGTGATGCAATCAACGTGTAATTGTATTGGTAAGATTTATGTACGTATATGCAGGTGCACTATGAATCATGGTTTACACATGCACTCAGGCACAGGATATGCCACGACATCTCTATCAAACTTCTTATTCCTCAACTGTGGTTCTCCCATGGAGTGTTTATGCAGCTTCTTCATGCTGCTCCTCAGTTCTACCTCTGATACCCATCCCTCTTCTAACAAAGGAACCATCATCCTCTTGTTAGGCTTTATATATTTCCGATGTCCCACGTATGCGCGATGCCCCTATATACACTAATTAATTAGAACAAACAAGAACTAATACGTGCATTCGACTCATTCATGTGCTACTGACAACCTGCATTGCTCTCCCCATGTTGCCGCCATGCGAAGGCACAAACACATCACTGCTGAGGGACACGATGTAGTCGATAGCAGCTAGAATAGAAGGTCTATTCACAAAGGGAGCGAGCTCTTCCTCTCTTGCTAACGTCTCTTTCGTTGCTATGTTAGGGAACTCCTTCACAAGCGGCTGCACAGCGCTTTTCCCTCCAAACGGTTCTCCTCCAGCTATGTATATACGAGCGTGTCTTGGTGCTCCTAGACCCTTTATAACTCTGCATTGAGAACAAGTCATTAGTATTGATCATGACACAAGCTAGCTAGCTAGCTAGCCAAACTTAGTTTCACTTTACCTAGCTATTTCTTGTGCACTGAGAGGGCAAAGTCCTGCAAGTCTTCGTGCAGCATTTGTCATATTCAGTTTATCGGTTAGGAAATCCGGGTTGGACTCCCTTTCCTTGGCTATAATCATGTCATATTCAGCTCCTAAACCAGTGTCGCATCCTGTTCTAACCCACACGTCCTTCTCTATCCTCAGATGGAGAGCAATGTAAGGACCCTCGATCCACATTCTCCTGGCGATTCGATTGCCAAGTTCTTGGATTGGAGCCGCGAATCTCAGAGCATGAAATGCTACCTGTTAAAAGGAAAATCATGCTTCTAAATCAGCTCATGAGACAGAGAGAGAGCAAGAATTGCCATTTTACCTTACACCTTAGCTTCTGAAGATCAGGAATAAGATTCTTGGAGAGCCTAGAATCCAGCCCTTTTAAAATGAGAAAGCCCTCTTCATTCAGCTACATGAATTTTGGTTAAAAGTATACATCAGGCTCAGCAATCACAAATGAATGTAATCTTGAAAAGAAGTGGAAACAAAGACATGTTTTAGTACTTGGTCAAGAAATCTAGCACGAATCCACATTGGTGATACATGAGATGGGATTTGATTTTCGATGGTTTGCTTTGAAACCAAATGAGTAGAAGGAAGTGATGACACAACACGAATATCAGCTTGCAATGTCTTCTTGAAATGATCCAAATCAAAAATATCAATGAACTCACTGCAACATCACATCACATCACAATCTTCAACACATCATCAAATGGAATATTAAGTATGAATGAATGATGATATGAAACAGAGTCTCAAAACGGTTTCTACCTTTCATCTCCCCAAATTCGATTAACCTGTAAAACGGGCACAACCAACGCAGCTTCAAGAATTCTTGCTATCACAACTGCATCAACAATCTGATTCCTCTGCTGATTCAATCCACCAGAAACCACCACCACCAAGAATTTCCTCTTCTCCTTAGAGATTCGAACCGATGCTTTTCGATAATCGAGCGTGAAATCGAGGCAGGGTCGATACCCATGCCCATCTGGTTGTTTCCAAAATTCCCTCTCTGCTGTTGACAAATTAGGGTTTTCAGCCATTCCATGCTCTGGTAATGGCACCATCGCACTTCTGGACAGTGTGGGCTCATCGTGCTTAGGGTAATCTTTCAAAATTGAGGAGAGAGAGGCTAACAGAAGAGGAGATAAGGGGGATGAAGGTGAGAGTGTGGAGCAGGGAATGGAGTTCTGAGAAATTGTGTAGAATGTGAGAATGCAAATTCCGAGGAAGGAGATGAGAACGAAGAGAGAGAGAAAGAATAGTAGAGCGAGAGAAGGGGAAAGGGTTTTAGAGTTCTTCTTTGGGCTTGAAAATGGCGAAATGGAAAGCAAACGGACGAAGATTAAGGATGGGTTGAGAGTTACGCAGGTGGTTTTGAAGTTTCTGGCTGCCTTCGCCATGGAAGAACTGCTCCAGATTTCAGAGCCCGTTTTCTGGTTGCGCCATCCTCTGGTTCTTCTGCTGATTCAAGCAGTAACAGAATTCGTTATAATTCTCGATTTACCCTTTCACCCGTTGGATATTTACATTACCAGGAGAACACTGATAAGAATCTGACGAGGGTAGAAGTGGCAATTTAGTCAGTTGGGAGTTTGCTTATTTTCCCGCCGAGATTCATCCCCTCCAAGGAGTTACAAGCTGGAAATTTTATTTCCCTTCGTCTGCCCGTATTTACCTGCTTTTATTATTTATATCCATGAATATTAAGAAAAATATGTTTTTATTTTACTTTATTATAAATAAATTACTATAAAATAAATGGTGTATTTGAAAAACAAAGACTACATCGTTTAACGGAATGTCTTTCTCTTAAAAAGATAAGAAATGATAACTTTTTAATGGAAAAGTGAAACTTAATTATATAAAAAAATATAATGATACAATAAATTATTATTTCATTTGCAATTTATATTATAAATAAAAAGTGATACTCGTTCCGTCCATTTTTAATGTGTCTATTTTCTTTTTGCACGTGAATTAATGAGTATTATTATTTAATGTATAGTGTGTAGTTATATTAGTGGGATGTGTGGTCTCATAGTGGAAGGCCAAAAATAGTAAAATAAATACATTAAGAATGAATAGAGGAAGTAATATTTTTAAAAAAATAATAATAACTAATTACGAAAGTGTAAAATTGTCTCACGATGAAACGATCTCACGCAAATTTACCAAAATAAAGAAAGGGGGCAATACTTGTGTAAGACCACAGTTACGTTTTTTAAAATAACTATCACTTCTCATTAAAAATTATGAATTATTTATAAAATAATTCATTGCACCACTAATACTTTCAAATTGTTATCACTTCTCATTTGTCTCATATAAATTTTAGAAATTCTCCCATAAAATAGGCTTTTCCAGCAAGACGAGTGCAGGAGACGGTCTTACACAAGTATTTACTGTTAAAAATATATATCAATTTTAAAATTAAAGTGTAATTTGAAATCCTGATGGACAAAGTCTCTTGTGAGACGGGTCGATCCATCATTAAAATATACTTATTGTATAAATAAAGTATGCTTAATATTGTTAAAGTATATTTTCTAAAGTATGTTGGATTATGCATTAAAGTATGATTTATTGTATTATAATATAATTTATTATTAACATACTTTAATTACAGCATACTTTATCTATATAATAAACATACTTTAATTATAGATCGACTCATTTAATTACAAATAAGCATACTTTATTTATACAATAAGCATATTTTAATTATAGATCGACTCATCTCACACCCTTCTTGGCGTCTCACAAGAGAGTATGTCATTGTGATGATAAGCCACATTTATTTATTTATTTTGGCATAAAGGGATTAGATATAGTATTAGTGGAGATATTTGTTTGATTTTTAACCGATAAAACCAATTTAATTGGAGGATCAATTTAAAATTAAAAATAACATATTTAATTATATTTGGGAAGATCACTTATAAATACACACTTTTACCCTAAATAATTACTCTCACATACAAAATATTAAAGTAAAATACCAAATATAACATTATAATCCCATAAACTTTTAAACCACAAACCCTACCCCTCACCCACCCACTGTCGGATCTCCATCGGCAGCCGGCTGCCGGAACTTAAAATGTGCAAAAATAAAATTGTGCAAACACATATGAGTATTTATGAGTATTAGTACTTTGAGTAATGTAATTTATAGCAATTATGCATTATTTTATATATCCAATAGTAAGTGATCCTGTGACCCATTATATTTTATAATATCATATGAATCATATATATTCATAAAAATTAGATTTTAGAAACTTCAAACTTGGTTTATTAAATCGTAAACAAGCATAGCGGCGTTCGTTTTGGATTTTAAACTGAACATTTAAGGGTAAAAAATAAATGTGCACCCCAAAACTAACTTACCACACATTAAATTTTATACATCCCAACTTAAAATTGACAAAGACTCATGTGAAATGGTAATTACATGAATGGGTCGACCCGTTATTAAAGTGTACTTGCTTTATAAGTGAAGTATGTTAATTTGTAGTTAAAATATATTTTTTTAGAATACAATAAATAATTAATTAAAATATATTTTCAAAATATTATACTCCCTCCGTCCCGTGAAGTATTTCACGTATTGGTATGCGCGGAGATTAAGAAAATTTTATTTTTTAATGTATAAAGTAAGAAAGAAAATATATATTTTAATTAATTTAATGAAAAAGATGTTTAAAGTTGTTGAAAGATTTGAAAAAGTGAGTATTATATTAGGATGTGTATAAAAGGTGAATATTATAATAACTTATTTTTTACCGATTTTAGTAAAAGTGAAGTGTGAAATACTTTGAGGGAAGGAAAGTGTGAAATACTTTGAGGGACGGAGGGAGTAATATTTTTCACTACAAACATATTTTAACTACTAATACACATACTTTACCCAAGCATACTTTAAGAACGGGTCAACTCGTTTCACAACCAGCAATAAGTAAACAAAAACATATCAAGAGGACATGAAGAGTACTTGATTGTTTTAATAGTGATGCACTGTACCCATACAAAACATATTTGGTAAGTTGATAAGCAAGACATAATCCATTAAGTATTCACCAGTGACAGCATTTCGATCTGTTTTACGGTAAAGAAATCTTAAACTGCATGCTATTAGGGAGGGGAAGAATGGGGCATCCACCTCCCAATACACATTATAATCCCAACAGCATGTTTTAATTTTTAAACTTGTACTCCTTTATCAGTAGAATTACATAAGTATCAAAATGGTACACAAGTATAAATATATCGCTCAACTCTCATCACCCATCAGTGTCCAAAGAAAAATTAAACTCCGCTCTGAAGGTGATATAGAATATTTGTGCAACTTGTTTAGTCAAACTAAAAGCTAATGCCGATTGTCGTTTTCAACTCAGAAAAACAAATAGGCCAGCTGCCTTACAGAATTAGTCAAAACAATGTATCCAAATAAAATGATCTCAAGTCTCAATTATTTATTGTATAATGAACAAAAACGGGGCAACTTGCAATCATGAGAGTACCTTCTTCACCTCCGCTGAAACTACTTGAGGAGGTTTCTCAGCTGGGAGGTTGGCAACAATGCCTTTCTTGGTATAGTAGTCAATAACCTGCCCAATCAAAAAACACCAGAAAATTGAAGTAGTAACAGGAAACAGGTTAACTAGCCTACTAATGACTGGGCTGCTAAGCATTGGGATATAAATACGGAGTCGGAGCTCAATCACCATTGAGTAAACTAATGGCATTGAATGCTTAGCATTACAATTGGTATGCTGAAGCTAGACTCAAAGAAACTAGTGTGGATTCAGCTGTAGAACCTAAGGGGATAAGTGATTTATCTTGGCTTCAGCTTATGAGCTAAAACCTATTTAAAACTGCATTGTTCAAAAACAAAGAAATCGGGAATTCCCAGACATAGACAGCTCAGCAGTTATCCAAGGCAAATGATACTACTGCTTCCAGGGGCAAATAATAGCTGATTGAAGCAGTAAGGATGATTAGGTTAGTGCAAAAGTCACAAATAATTGAACGTATGGGCAATCATTAGTATGAAATTTTCAACTAGTGTCTGGCCAAATCCATTAATGTGTATTCAATCATGGTTTGCTTAAGAATTGCATATATATGTGTTTGTGTGTGTGTGTATTTATTTATTTTTCTCCTAGTTGGTAGGTATACAAGAAGAATGCATAATCAGGTGAAAACATGTGTGCTTCAGTCTAAAAGTTCCCTCTTAGAACCAAACCAGGGAAGGTCATGTATCAGTATGTTTTTGCAGTGTCCAGTAAACAATCTGCTCTTTGGGTTTGTGAAGAAGAGAACACATTTTGCACTCCCACGTTTAAAAATTCACACAAGTTTCCATTTCTCTATACAATAATAATACCATGTTCTGATTATGGCGAGAACTTAAAGTACTACACAGCTTCATTATATTCATGTTATTCGGAGTATCAGTTCTTTCTAATGATGCAATAATTTTTCTTTTTTCTTCAATTATCACACAAGCTATCACCAATGAATACCCAATAAGTCACGTTATTAATATCATAATAATAATTTTGACATGCCAACTTGAGCCAAAAGGATGAATTAATAATTTCTATCAACTTATAGATAATACATTATACATCTATATAAAGTAAAAAAAACCCATGTATAATTAAGATGTCATATTCATAACAAATTAGGAGTATTATAATTCTCTGGCATGTCTCCTCATACACTTTCTTAATATAAATCCAGGTGGATCTCATCAATTTCTTTTCTTTTTGAATGAAAGTGTAAGAAACCAATTTTCAGGATGCATCTCACCTATCATGTTTGATATTTGGGTAAAAGGGCTTTGCCTTTAATAGAAACAGACCTTACAAGAAGTGTTTTAAGCTGCTCTAGTATTTTTCGAGTATCATAAATACAGACTAAAGAGTTTGAATTAAGGGTGTGGATATTCAATGCACCCTTTTTCCCTAACTACGTGTCAAAATCAACATGTTCCACCAAAAGTGGTCAAACATGATTCAAGGTGAATACTGTTACAAATGTATCCATGAGAACTGGATGAATACTTTTAGGGGAGATTTGTTTTAGGTTTAAAAATGGGTCTTAGATTTTAGAACTCCCAGACTTGTTCTACTCAGGAATTTTAGAAAATAGTTTCTAAGAATCAGCCCTGTATGCACCTATAAGTCCCATTAATCCCAACCCCTACATATTTTCTCCTTTTTTATCTCTTTTTCTCTCCTCTCTTATCTCTCTCATCTTAGTATCTTGCATATCTCACTGCCCCTCCTACAGACATAACTACCTCCTCTTATACATTGATGTTGAAATAAAGGTAGATCCTCCTAACCAAACAAAAACAAACACATTATTACAATTTATCTGAATTTTAAGCACCCATTTATTTAATCCATAAACTGAAAACAAACATTAACACCCATTTACTTAATCAGATTACTAAAGCAAGACATTTATTTGAAAATTCTAGTGCCTAAACAACTAATTGCAAGCATAAACATATTGAATTTTTAGTTGAATTAACGTAGTTTTCTGACTGAGTGGGACATCTCGCGTAGAGAAAACACACAGACACCAACCAGACTCCATTTCTCCTATCATTCCTGTAGCCCACAACCCAAGAAGCATGAATGCTGTAGGGAAGATAGCAGATAAAGTAATTTTAAACAGAAACCAAAGTTAAGTCCAGAGCAGCAAATCCTACACAACATGGAAATATTGGAAATAAGCCTCTACCATATTCAGGTAAATATCTTCATCCAACTTAATAGCACCAACAGGAGAAGTGAAAGCATACTAGCAATATTGCAAACGAAGAATTAGGTATAAACAAGAATATCACAAGGCAGTAAAAACACATACTGGCTCAGTCTGCTTATGGAAGGCATCAAGCCTCGATTTGAGAACTGCAGCTGTGTCATCTTTACGTTGAATTAAAGGTTCCCCAGTCACCTACACATAATGAGGTAAAATCAGCTCCCTTGGGGAGAAGCTTAATGCATAAATTAACCAGGGTAGTAACTAGTGACGTTTAAGAACAGATAATCATACTTATAAGAAATAATCTACATTTTCCTCCACATACAAGGTTAACCAGATAAAAATTCAACAGAAAGCAGTAAAGACCAGAAAAGGTTAGGATTTTAAACTGCAACATAGGGAAAAGATGAGATTATTCATTACATCATCAACACCATGAGTTTTTGGAGGTGCAAATTTTGTATGGTATGTACGACCACTAGAAGGGTGGATCCAGCGACCAGTAATTCTCTCCTCCAAGATAGCATCATCGATGGCGAAGTTGAGAACTTTGTCAACCTTGACTCCACGTTTTTCAAGCATCTCATCAAGCTGCAAACAAGGAATAGATTACATTAGCCCCTCAAGATTGAATATTCATAAACTAAAAACAAAAGTAATATTGTAAATGAATACCTTTTGCGCTTGGACAACTGTTCTGGGAAATCCATCAAGAATGAAGCCTTTCTGACAGGAAGGCTTCTTCAATGCATCATCTATTATCCCAACAACCAAATCATCGGACACAAGCTCTCCCTGAAAACAAATATATGGACAATTTTGGTTAGAAACCCTCAAATCATTACAAGTGGTAGAATACAAATCTCGGAAAGCACCTTCTCCATGGCCTCTTTTGCCTTAATCCCGAGGGGAGTCTTGGCAGAAACAGCAGCTCTAAGCATATCTCCAGTTGCGAGATGGCATAAGCAATATTCATCCTTAATTAATGGTGATTGAGTACCTTTTCCGGATCCTGGTGGACCTGTAAAATTACGGTTATGACACATCAGAATAACCAAACTGTAGAAATTTTGTAGAAGTTATCATACTTTTTGGAGATTATTGAGTGGAAGATTATAAAAATTATCTATGATGAAAAACACAAATAGTTATACAGGAGATTTCCAACATTCTTTACTTACTGCCACACATAAATATTTGCAGATCTACATATCCACCCAATGTAAAGACCTTTTTTTTTAAAAAAAAATTCAGGGTAAAGACTCATTATATGCACAATATACTAAATAACGACATGAGCGTGTCATAATCTCCTCCAGAGATCAATGCAAAAATTTTATCAACATACTGGCTGCCAAATCTTATAGGAATGGGAATGGATATGGAATGGAAATGAAATTGATTGGGAATGAATGGCTAATTCCCACAAAGTAAGAAATGATTCCATTCCTCGTCCATAACCAAACATCCGAAATCACTCTTATTCCCATTCCTTACATTAAAAAGTTATAATAACAGGCACTCCCTTTGATCGGTAATGAAAAAAATAGTAATCTACATCTTGTCAAAGGGTAGTTCGCATTTACATATTCTCCTTTCATCTTTTTGTCCGAGAACAACCAACATGCTCGTTCAGACCATCATATAGTTCCAGGGAATGATACACTCTTATTAACTATTACCAAGTACCAACATCTTATTAAGAAATCAATTGCTTGTATATTATCGGGCTAGTGCTTTGATTCTAAAGATGGAGCCAAGGTTTTGGAATAAATGGCCAATAAGACTATGTATATTAATTCTATATACAATTTACACAACTTCTTAACAAGATAAAACATTTTTCCTATGAATATATCTGGTCAAATCCCTACAAGACCACATCTGGAAAAAAAAACAAACTTATAGAACACACAAATCCAGAAAAATAAAATTTTAAACACCAAGAACTAATTTGTACAATTGAGAAGGTCAACAACTACTTAAAATAAATCCTGATTTTCTTTCAAAAGTCCAAAATTCAAAACACATTCAACAATGAAGAGAAGATACCGCATAAGAATTCATCTTAAGTTAATCTAATACCACAAACTTACACCAACTGCTAAGAAACCCTAATCGACGAAATAATAAATAAAATTAAATATTAGGAATTACGAGGCGTAAAGGAAAAGTAAGGACGAACCAACGAGGATGAGGCGCTTGTCGGGTTTGCTAGCACATTTCATACGGCGGAGGAGCTCCGTCATGAGATCCACCGAAGGCACGTCCTCCAGATCCGCCATCGCCGCCATTCTCTCTCACTCTCCCTCTATCCGAGTAGTTTGATATGCGAGTGTTGAGCGGTTTGTACTACGTTTGTCCGATACAAATACGACTTTGGTTAATGTCTTGGGAGTTGAAATTCGGACCTCCCAATGCTTCAAATTCAAGCAGGCGGTGGGTGAGAATGAGATGAGATCATTTTATAAGACACTTTTGCCCCTTACTTCAAACAAGAATCCGGTGCAAAAACTACTTTAGAAATTAAGAATCAAACTGTGTGAACCCGAAAGATTTTAACTGAAAATTAATAGTACATGCTATTCACGGATAAAATTTTAATAAGAAAATATTTATTTTAAATTAATAAAATATATATATATATATATATATATATTGAACTTAGAGTTGATTTATTTTTTCTCAATAAATATTAGTAGTTGTTATTAGAAGTTAATAGTAAAATTCTTAATTAATATTATACACTACGCATAAAATATTAATTTTTGTAATTTTTGTAATCAGAGATGCAGCGTAAATAAAAAAAAATATTATCATTTATAAATTTAATTATATTTTATGCTGCATAAATAAAAATAAATAGATGTATAAAGTTGATTCCTTCAAATAAAAAATGCATAATACCATGAGAGTTGGCATGAATATTAAGAAATGATGATTACATATGGAATTGAAATTCTAACTGAATATACCAATCGCATCTGGTTACAAGAGATCTACGCATAACTAAAAATCTTATTGGTGGTGATTCTTTTTAGATATATATAAAATATATTTTAAAAAAATTAATTGAAGATTAGAGATATGGTATTTCAAAATAATTAATTCAAATTAAATAAGATAAATATTAAAATATTGATTTGGCTTGGTCTATTTTTTTCGATCCTTAGGGATTTTTTTTAAGATAAATATAAAATATTTTAAAAAATTATCTTATAGTTCTATATATATGGAGTATATAGTATGATATTACAAAATAATTAAATTGAATTAAATAAATAATAAATAGTTGAATTAATCTTTCTTTCATGATGATGATTTTGAGGACCCACAAACAAGCTTTTCTTTTTTAAAAGTAGGCAAACCACAATTTGACCCACAAACAAGCTTTTCTTTTTTAAGACTACACGTCGACAAAAAGATTGACAAACATGTGTGAATCAAGTTCACGATGTAAACTCAAGTATAAATCCAGTGATTCACCTTTGATTAAAAAAATAGTACTTCCTTCGTCCCACAACAAGGAGTGTATTTTATCATTTTCGTCTGTTTCAATACAAGAGATATATTTCCCACACAAAACAATTAATATACTCCGTATCTCCATGAAATCCACACACCACACTAATACACCTCCAAACTATACATTAAAATATTATTTTTCTCTTTTCAACTGTCCATTTAATATTATATCTTTTAATCTATATGCAAAAACGAAACACATCCCTTGTATTGAGACGGAATGTGTATATCAAAGATATATATTATTCATTCATGAAATAATTTAATATAATTATCACTTTTTATGTATCACACTTAGCATTAGTGTCACTTTTTATTCAAAATTATTATGGAGTAACTTTTTACATGTTCCACCAAACTTATTCAACAATAATAACTCCTACAAATATTTACCTAATATAACTAAAAATTCATTCCACAATAACTCCTACAAATATTTACGGAGTACCTAATATAAGTAATTAAATTGATAGGAATAACTTCAAATTTTAGTATAAAATAAAATATTCAGCGTTTATATATTAAAAATAAAGGATTTCCTTCTTGCACCTTTTAAAATTTTTATTTCCCTGTTCTTCCTCTTTATGGAAAACAAAGTGTGAGATTCGCAGAGGAGTAATGGATGTTATAGTTAGAAAATTGAAGGAAAAAAATCCAAATAAAAGGATGAAGTGGATTGATCGGTTAAGTGCATTGCCCGATTCCTTACTTATTCACGTTAAGTGCAAATATGGGTGTGGATGATGACGAAGATGAGAGCACTCCTGAGAGTTGTCGCGTTTCGTTTGGCAAGAAAGATGATAACAGTAGTTTTGGTGCTGTGAAGAATGCTGCAATAACGTGTGTATTGTCTAAAACATGGCAATTTTTGTGTACTGAATTGCCAACGCTTCAATTTTGGGAGAAAAGCAACAAGATTGATAAAATAAGCAAGTTTGTGTCTATGGTCAATACTGCTCTTAATAAGCGTAGGGGTTAATATTTGAAGGAATTTGGTGTTGAATTCTGTTATACTCCAACCTGGGCTCCTGATGTTGATGCCTCGGTTTAGTTTGCCTTAAAACGTAGGGCTAAAAGAGTAGTCTTGGTTCTACATTCCGAAGATGAAGACATGTATGCGCCTCCGGAGATATTGTATTCGAATTTATGTTGGATGAGTAAGTATTGCATGAGACGTAAGACCATTTTATACTTTTTAAAATTGTTATCACTTTTGCTATAAAATTTTATTACTTTTCATTTATATTATGAAGTATTCATGAAATATCATTATCACTTTTCATTCACACAAATCTTTGTCGTGTCGGACAGGGTTGTTGTTGGCGTATTGCAGAGTTGACCCTAAGAGAGAAATTGAGTGGAAATCTTTGAAAGCTTTGAACCTAATGGGGGTAGAGCTTTCATCAACATGTAGTCGAAAATATATTATCAGGATGTCCCGTTTTTAGAATTCTTGAATTTAATAGATTGTTGGAGGTTCAATAGATTAGAGATCAAGTCTCCGAGTGTTGATGCAGTAAATCGATAGACTAAAAATGAGGAGAGTATCGTTCTACATGGGCATTGTTGAGATACATTGTCGTTACGTTACTTGCATGGTCAACAAGTTTGACTGCCAGCTGGAGTTAATTGGATATGAATTGATATTTTCTATATATACAGCACTACTGTACCACATTTTTCATATAATAACCCTTAACCCAACCATCTACAATGCTGCGAACAATCGCCACATATCTACGAACAAGGCCAATTGTTTTGGAATACAACCCAATTCACACCAATTTACAACTTACCTAATTCTAATACTTCATGTATTACTGCTATTTTAATTTTCAGATCATCATCACAATCAACAATTGTTCATTCTCTTAGATTTTTACCCTTGGTGGATCCCATGTTTTTAAAAATTCAATTTCTATGATTTTCTTCAAGTTGAATACTTAGGCAGTTGCTGGAAGGAAAGAGCAACTCTTGATGTAATTATATACTCTTAAAACTGGAGTTTACATTAAAGGGCATGTTCTTGTATCTATTAAAAATGTGGTTTGGCTCCGCATATTTAATAAACATGCTTGATTAAAGCTCATTTCAAAGCCTATTTAACAAAATAAATAGGCTAGGCCAAGACTCCAAAAAAAAAAACGTACGAAACCTAATAAGCGACCTATTTAAATTAAATTAAATTAAATTAATTAGTAATATATATACATATAAGTATTTTTTCAGTTATACTAGTATATACTATGTAATGTACTACAATGTAGGGTTAATTGAAAAAAAAAATCATCAACTTTACTCCTAAAGCAGAATTCTAATATTTGAGAAATTGTAAAAAAGAACATCACTTTTAAATATTTATGACTAAAAGTAGGGTTATTTTTTAAAAAATTAGGTGCGTTTGCAACAATATTTAAAAATTGTGTTTTTTTTTTTTTGCAATTTCTCAAAAGTGATGATTAATTTGTAATTGGGTAAAGTTCAATTTTTTTTTTCAACTAATCCTGTAATGTATACTTTCCATTGGTGCCAACTGGCAATGTGCCAACATATTACTTTGTTTTGTTTCGACATTTATTACACAAAGATTGTACAGGATGGTTATGGAGTGAGATTCGGGAAGTGATCTCATTCAAGATCTCATACAAGTGTTTCTCATTGAAATTATACATAATAAAATCAATTTCTTGCTTATCAAACTTTACAACTATAATGCCTTATACAATAATCTACACTTATTAGAAGTACTGCCTCAACAAAATATAAAAAGTTTACTAGTTAAAATATCTATCTCCATATAAATACAATTAAATAATATTCACATATTTAACTATAAATCTCATGTAATCCAAAGCAAATAACAATTGCAGGTAAACATGATTTACAATTGACATATGGTCAAAGCCAGTTGAGATGGATCAAACTAGTTATTGGATCTCTAAGACTTAGATGGACACATCCAAAGGCATGAATAAACATTATTGTGATATGCAAATGAAACAAGTTTAGCTAGGGTGATGATAATGCAGGTTTCCCAGTTCTTGGATCCACATATGATGTTGATTGAACTTGGGCAGCATACTGCAAGTTCCAAAGAACATCCTCAAAGGACGGTCGAGTGGATGAGTCGGGCGAAATGCAATTGATCGTTAGGGAGACGGCGA
Source organism: Pogostemon cablin (assembly GCA_023678885.1). Taxonomy (NCBI): domain Eukaryota; kingdom Viridiplantae; phylum Streptophyta; class Magnoliopsida; order Lamiales; family Lamiaceae; genus Pogostemon; species Pogostemon cablin. The sequence continues at coordinate 8,114,228 of CM042961.1, forward strand.
TTGAAAGCGACTCTTGTGAGCAAGATGCCAGCACAACGGGGTCGACCATCCGCCTCTGCCCCTCCGGCTGGCCCAAGGAAACCTGTGAATAACGGAAAACAGCTATTAGATGCCTTAACTGAGGACTCTGAGCAAAGTATGTATAAAATTCTTGTTCTTTGTACCCTTTGTAATATACATTTTGCCATTTTTTGTTTATCCAATAATAAGGTATACATTTTTCTTTTTATCAGGTGAGATTCTACCTTCGAAAAACATATCCTGAAAAGTTCTACAATATTGCACAATTTGTTATCAAATTAAAATTAAATTAGGGACAAAAATGTAAAAGTAAAAAAAATAAAAAATTACTCACTACAATTAAAATATCATATCCTTTAATCTACATGAAAAAAACAAGTGTATACCTTAACTTGGGACCAAGAGAGTGTTTGATTGGATGCAAACACATATGATTGGATTGCTAAATTCATGGATTCAAATTAATGAATTTCGAATTATGAATTTGAACTTCATACTTTACTAGTTGGTTTGGAATGATTTTCAAATTCTTAGTTAGAACATGTTATTTGAATTTTTCTCAATAAAATATTTATAATTTATAAGAAAAATGAAAATGACTATAAATTAATAAATTAATTGTCCTATTAGCAACTGTCCTTGGAAGGATCATGACTAAGTTGATGAGTGTCATTTTCTTATACTTCAACCACTGAACTTGAACTTAAACATCAAATTATTGAGACTTGAGGAACCTTTTAAAACAAAACGGTTTTAAGGATCATCCAAACATTCCATTGATTGAGGCAACATATAGGTTCACAAATTTTATCATTAATTCTGAATTGCATCATTTTTATTCATTAATCAATGCCCTTGTTTTTGCAAGAAAACATACCATTTCCTTGTGTATGAATGCCTCCGTTCTTGCACGAACGGATGGCCCAACGAGCGACTCCAGTAATATTATCCCAAAGCTGTAGATATCATCCTCTAGGCTCTTCACTTGCCTGCAAACAAACAAGGGAAGGAAAAAATGTTGTAAAGGTGGAAATAGATGACTCTTTAATTGTATCAATTTTGTAATAAAGTGAGTTCTTACCATGATTTCAAGCCATCTTCCTAGGAAAACCAAACAGAAAAGTCAGTACTGCTATAATATATAGAAACATCTGCAACTAATAAAATGTATAGTGAGTTTGTATATACACCTCTTCTTTGTTGGTCTCTTGGGCTACAACAGACAGTCCATAATCACTCAGCTTTCCCATTCGATGCTCGTTCAGCAAGATGTTGTTCGACTTCAACCGATTGCTGTAAAAACCAGGAATAATTCCAGTGTGCAGAAAATGAACAGCCTTGGCAATCCCAATTAAAATAGACAGCCTATCAGGCCATCTGAGCACCTTCTCTGGATTAGTTTCTGAGAGAAAAATGCAACAAGATATTGGATCACTTCAAAAGGTTCTTTATCATACTCAATAAGATGTGTCTATGCGACCCTCACCAGAAAGATGAGTTCGATAATTGCCATTCTGTACGTATTCGTATATAAGAAACACATTGTTAGCACCAGGTTCGTTTTTTCCTTCACTCTCGATGCAGTGTCCCAGGAAGCAGACGAGATGGGTGTGGCGGAGCTTAGACAACAGATCGAGCCTCAGTTTCAGATTCCGGATTGTGTATTTTCTTGATACTGTTAAGCACCGGATAGCTACCAAGGTACCGTTTTCTAGTCTTCCTTTGTAAATCTGAGTAAAAAAGATGTGTAGAAGTTTCAGTTCCATCTATCACCTAACATTAGAACATCTCATCACCCCAGTCATGCTTATATGTTTGAACTTAATTTCCTTATATAACGACAACTACTACTGCTTTGATAAACACAATGAAGCAACCCTGAGTACTAACAAAAAATAATTCCTATGAATTTCAGAATACTTTTGTATATTTCATGAAATTTTGTAACAAACACCACTTCTATTGACTCTAATTTTGTACCTTTCCAGTTGAACCTTCACCCATCAAAGTGGAGCTGTCAAAGTTGTTGGTAGCTGCCTTTAACTCGTCTAGCGAAAACGGACGATGAGGCGGAGCACCCTGCGACCCTATCTTTGCTGCATCCGATATATACCCTGAAGAGTTAACAACATTGCAAGTAAGCTCAAGTGACAGCAGAGGATTAACAACAATACAACATGTTTGTATTCACGAGAGCAATAGTTCATAAATCTAAAAGAGTAATATTTCATGTTCTAATCGAGTGCAATGAACATACTTGCATTTGTAAGAATCTCTGCTGTATACCCTGTGACAGAGTTATCCACCACCACTGCTTTCTTCAACAAGTGCTGCTCCGACGTCCCACCAGGGCAATACTGTCGGCACAGTAGGCGGAACCCTACAGCCAACACCACCACAACCACACCAATTCCACCAATCACACCTATCAAAACCCCCAAACTCGATTTCTTCTTCTCCTGTGGGATCTCCGAACAGTATGTGTCCGGATGCTGATGCTGCAGATCGATCAGAAGGCAATTCCCTCCAAATCTAACCACTCTGCTCTTCACATTAGAGCTTAAACACGACGGCAGATGACCCCTCAACCTATTATTCGAGATGTCAACCAGCTGAAGCTTCGAGCCACAGCTCAGATGAACTGCTGCAAGTGATCCACTCAACATATTCGATGCCAAGTTAAGTGAAGTGAGATCAGGCAGGGAGAAAAGCCCGGTCGGAGGCGTCTCTGTTAGAGCATTGTAAGAAAGATCCAATCGCTGAAGACGATTTAACTTTCCATATTGGTCGGGGATTCTCCCGGAGAAGGAGTTGTTGCTCAGAAGTAGAGTGATCACAGTTTCAGGCATGTTTGGAAGCTCGGAATCCAGCTCGTTGTTGCTCAAATCCACCCAACGTAGGTTCGATAAGCTGGTGAGATCGACAAAGTCACCAGATATCCTATTGTTGGACAGATTAACATCAGTGAGTGTCCTGATTCTCTGTACGGAAGAGGGCAATGCGCCACTAAACCCATTGTTGCTCAAACTTAAACTTGTGAGATTCAAGAAAGAATCGAACATATCAGGGAGGGTACCATTCAAGAAGTTGCCATCAGCTTTAAGAACCTCAAGTTGCAAGATTCTTGGGAGTGTGGAGGGAATAGAGCCGTAGAGGAAATTCCAACTCAAATCCAAGTATTGAAGAGATTGAAACCTGTGGATTTTCTCAGGAAAGGGACCCCAAATGCCCAAAGAAACCAGAGTGAGAGATCTCAAGCTGTTGAGCCTAGACAGCGTGGCAATGAGTGAATCCATGGAGAAATTTCCCGACAGGGTTAGGTCGGGAACAGGGAAGCCATTGAAGGTGGGGGGTTTCCTCTGCATATCACCAAAGACTCTGATCCCAACGACGTCGTTCTCTAGGCAAGTGATGTTCACTTGTGGAGAAGGAACGAGGCAGAGATCAACCCCAGAATTGATCCAAAAATCTAGAGGTTTAGGGTACTCTAATTGCTTCCTCAACTGCAAAAGAACTTGCCTTTGGGAGGGTTGTATCTGATCTGTGCCATAGAATAAGAAGATGCTCCAAAATAAACACAGTAGAATAAAGAATCTTGAAACTAATTTCATGGTAAAAATTACATCAAAAATGAAGGGTAGCAGCTGTATTAGCCTAATGAAAACGACAGGCTTAAATTTCTACTACAACCCAGAAATAACATGCTGACAGAATAGATTTTCAGAAAATGCTCGTTGAGCAAGAAGAATCAATATGAAATAGCAAGAAACAAGCAGAAAACAAAACCCCCTAGCTAGCTAGGATAGATATGTAGGCGAGTGATAAAAGTGGAAAAAAAGAAAAAGAATAAAGAAATGGAGGATCTTGTTGGGAATGGGAAGTGGAGATGGGCAGTAAGATGGTGGGGGAACGTGGTGTTTTTTCTTGAAAGTTGCAAGATTTGAAAGGCAATAATGGGAGAGGGAATTTTCACATTTTATTTACAGAGTGAGTAATAGCTAGTTGGAGGTTGATGTCATTTATTGGTGGAACCATCATGTTGTCTTTAAGTAGTCTGTGGTTGTGGATGCTATTCCAAATCCAATTAGAGGGTCCATGATTTTTTGACTCCAGGTCAACAACTAATAAAGGCATTCACAACTCAGGCGTGTTAAATATGGTATACGGCACCCATTTTTAAAATTAATATCACTATGGATTTTTTTTTATTTGGTACCCTACGAATTTGTTAATTTAGTATGTTCGATGCAATCTTTTATATTTTGGTAATTTTTACTCCGTATTTTGCTGGTTGGATCTGTATGAAATCATGGATTTAGTGGTAAAGTGAATTCTAAAAAACACTTCAATTATTATATTCTTTAATATTTATAAAAATTAGATATAAATTTTTATATTTATAATCGTAAAATTTTACTATAATGTGATACTCTTTTGGTCCCGCTACATTGTATACATTTTATTTCCTCCATTATCCCCATTTAATAATTATCCACTACACATAAAATAATGATACACTCATGCACCTGCAGATTTATAAGGTAAAGTGAAAGATGTAGTAGGTGGTTATCAAAATTATTTTATTTTATTGTGTGGTGATGATTAAATAAATAGTTGATCTAACGATGGAGATTATCTAGGTGCACCGATGCCCCAGGTGCACCGAGATTAGACTCTAAATTTATTCTTAATTAGCATTATACTAACTTCGTTCCACTGCGTATATTTTATTTTTCACGTAGATAAAGAAATATAAATATGTATTGAGTAATTATATTAGTGTTATGTGTGAGTTCACTATATTACTTATTTATATGGGTCTCATCTACCAAAATAGTACTCCCTTCATATATATATATTTTTGTGTTAAAGAAATTAAGAATTTTTTTTTAATTAATATGGGTCTCATCTACCAAAATAGTACTCCCTCCGTATATACATATTTTTGTGTTAAAGAAATTAAGATTTTTTTTTAAATGTGCATATAGTAAGATAAAAGAAGTGTAATTTTTAGATAATTTAATTTAAAAAATATATATTTAGTTACTGTTCATAGTCTTAATGTCTAGTGCAGTATTAAGTTGTTAACATGGTATATTATTAATTAAAAATAAATTATAATAAATGTAGTTATAATATAAATAAATCAGAAAAAATAAATATTTTATTTGTTTGTTATTTTTTTAGATTTTTAATTGTATTATGAAATATTTTTGTTTGATTATATAATTAAAAAAATTGGGTTAATTGCAAAATAAACCATGAACTTTACTCTTATTGCAAATTAATCCGCACTTTTGATAAATTGCAAAAAAAATCATAACCTTTAAGTATTATTGCAAAACACACCCAATTTCTAATTAAAAGTATTTTTTTTTGGATTTTTTTGCAACAATACTTAAATGTTATGATTTTTTTTTCAATTTATCAAAAGTGATGATTAATTTACAATATGAGTAAAGTTCGTGGTTTTTTTTGCAATTAACCCTTAAAAATTCAAAGACTTAAATATTATTAGTATTTATAATAATATTATAATTAGTGGAGTAAAATTTATTAAATTATTATATTCTTCCATTCTAAAGGGTCTCATTTTTCTTTTTACTAAGTAAGATAAGATTTATTGCCCATTGGGTTGTTGGTGGGTTGGGGCAGGCTAACCTACAACTCATTGTAAACCGCTTTTTAGTAGGTTTAAATGAGGGGGTAGCTTTGGGTCGGGCTATTTTTAGGGCGGGTTGACCCAATGTGTTTGATCCAAATTGACAATTTTAATAGACTCACATTCACCCATTAATACAATTTATAAAATATGAAGCGCATATTACAACTATTCACTACAAATTAAATAATACTCCACATATAAAAAGCAAAAGATTCTCTTTTATTGAGGGAATATAAACTAATAAAATAACATAAATATATAATTTTAGTACATATATCAATTCGATTATTTGACCGATAGAATTTGCATGTTTGAACTCTTATCATTATTTTATCCGTTGTTCACACTAAGATGATACACAAATGGCCTCGATAGAAAATCAGAAGAGTCGATACTGCCATTAGAAATTTAATTTGGTCCGGCAACTTTTCTAAGGAGTGTCATTTCACCATAACTTAGGACAAAGTGTGCTCTCCTATAGATCCTATAGATAGTGGTGTTAAACGAGCTGAGGGAGCTCGACCCGAGTACTTATCGAGCCGAACTTGAGCTCGACTTATTAAGGTAACGAGATTATATACGAGCTCAACTCGACTTGAAAAATACTCGAGCGAGCACAAGCTCGACTCGTTAAGCAAAAAGGTTGAGTTTTCGAGTCTTATGAAGTCGAGTCGAGTCTAATATTAAATATATATATTTTTTTATATTTAAAATATTTATTTTATTATATATTATTATAATTAAATAATAATTAATAATATTAATATTATCAATTATTATTTTCGAGCCTTAACGAGCCGAGCCGAGCTCGCCTCGTTAACTAAATGAGTATATAAACGAGCTCGAACTCAAGCTCGAATAGTCACGAGTCGAGCCATGTTTGAGCTTTTTCGAGCCGAGTTTTCGAGCGGCTCGTTTTACATAACAGCTCTACCTATAGAGGAAGGCGGGCTTGGTTAGGGGTGTCAATTTTACCCGCGGGTTCGGGTACCCGGCGGGTAATACCCGATCGGGTAAGGGTAGGGTAGAGTATAATCGGGTATCGGGTAGGGTATTACCCGTATCCGTTTAAAATGTTAAGGGTAGGGGTAGGGTATGGTTTTTATAAAATATCCGTCTACCCTACCCGATTACCCTACCCGTTTACCCGTATATATATATATATATATATATATATATATATATATATATATTATTTAGTTATTTCTTTATACTTATTATTATTATAATGATAGTTATTAAAATATGTCCTTTAATATTTATATATGTATTTTTTTTAGGATGAATCTGTTGACAATTAAATTTGAGATTATGAAACTTTGAAGATCTTTGTTACATTTGAAGTTATTAAATCTGTGTAAACTTGAAGCCATGCAACAGTTGAAGATGATTTTATAAACATTGCTTGATTAGTTTGATTAGTTTTTATCGTGCTACTTGGGTTTTTTAATGCTATTAGTATAACTTGAAGCCTTATTTTGTATTTTGATTCATGATTCTTGTGTGGTTAAGAGTGATGATTTATTTATATGTTGGACATTTGTATTTATTTGAGGCGAATAAAATAAAGAGAAGTATCGGCATCATAGGGATAAATGAGAATAGTAAGATAATTAGGGTGGTCATTTTAAAATAGGTGGATATCCGTTTACCCGGTGGATATCCGTTTATCCGATGGATAATACCCGTACCCTACCCGATGATACATTTGAGGGTAATAGGGTAGGGTATGGATGAAGGAAATAGATATAGGGTAGGGTATGGATTTGGCATACCCGTACCATACCCTACCCGTTTACACCCCTAGGCTTGGTGTTCGTTCTGCGAACTACCAATGAATATTACCTAATGAAGTTGCCATAGGATATTTACAGTGGTAACAATTCCCTTGAACTCCTTCGGAAGAGTTGGGAGCATATATTATTTATGTATAATAATGCTAAAAAAGTTCTCTCTTGTGCCCCAACACCGAAAAATTTCATGCAAGATCTAATTTTTAATTTAGATCTTAATTTTAGGCTTCATTTTAGAAATGATTCATTTGAAGGCTTAATTTTATATTTTTTCTCAAATTAAAGTCTGTCGTAATTTTTTTTTACGAATTCAATATATATTTTAAAATAATATAAAATATTCATAAAAATAACATATATTAAATTTTATGATTTGATTTGAAGGTGTATGATAATATTTTAAATTAAATGAACATATAAATTTCATGGTAAGTTTTAAAATAAGAAAAAAATAACAAGTATAAAAAATAGGCCATAATTTGATAAAAGTAACTAAACTTAAATTTTAATTTAAAACACTTATAAAATCGATCTTATTTTGAGACCTAAACTAAAAATTAGTTTTTGATAAGAAAATCTTCCCACAAAAAGATTAACAAGATCAATGACAGGAAATTTCAATTGAGAAAAACAACATTTTTAATCTCATCGCAGTAGAACCAAATGAACTTGTTATACTAAAAATAGAGTAAGAATAAATTGTAGGTTCAATATTCAAACAAAAGAACTATTTAAAATCATACAAACTACAAGCCCATTATCATAAATTCATATATATTTTTTCCATCATCTGCAATGGCGACTAGGTCTACAATCAAATTATCTCAATTCTTACTGAAATGAGTTATCTACTGTTTGTAATCTTATTAGAGGCCTAAAACAATATAGGGACTAAATTGTCACATTTCAAAAACAAAATAATATGCAAGCAGATCAAACACTCGCATGCAAATCTTTGGAGTATTCATTTAATAAAGGTTAATTGAAAAAAAAAAAATTACGAACTTTACACATATTGCAAATTAGTTCTCACTTTTGAAAAATTGCAAAAAAAAAAAAAGCTACCATCTTTAAGTATTGTTGCAAAATAAATTCAATTTGTGACTAAAAGTATGAATTTTTTGGATGCGTTTTGCAATAATATTTAAATGTAGTGGTTTTTTTTGCAATTTTTCAAAAGTGTGGATTAATTTGCAATAACAATACAGTTCGTGATTTTTTTTGCAATTATCCCTTTAATAAAATAACATATGAATGTGTTGTTGGGAGTAAAATAACCTTTGTAAACTATGTTTGCTATGTTGGGAATATTCATTTCACGATTAGATACTTAGTTATTTGGCATGACACAATTTGTTTACATCTAAAATTTTTGAACCAAATTATGTCAACCAGATGTTATGCAACGGCAAATCGTAATTCTTCTGCAACACATTTATAGTATAATTATATGATTCCAAAGAACACAACAGACCCAGTGAAATACTAATGTCCTTAAAATGGCATACCTCAAACATTGGGACATAGTATCATTGCTAATAAACTATATATCTAGTTATTTTTTATATATTTTATTTTTTTATAAAACAAAAGATCAATAATAAAAGTGTCAAAATAGTTATTTACAACATGTCTAGTTATTTCATTGATAATATATTTAAGTTATTTCTCAAAGTTTATTTTGATCTAAAATAAGTGTGAACTTTTTTTAAAGGTAATGAATCAATGGATTGAATCTGAAAATAGGTTTCATCATCGAAAAATGGCATTTAGAAAATTTGTTTGCAATTTTACGGTTTTCGCAAATTTGTAGGATTTTTTACAACCATGTCTTTATTACAAAAAAACGTAGTATTTTAGAAAACTCCATAAAACCTCCAAAATGCTGCGTCTTTATTACAAAAACTTAAATTCAGAAAACTCCATAAAACCTCCGGAAAACCCCACGGAAAAGGCATCTTTTATTACAAATACTTCAAAAAAACTCCACAAAATCTCTAGAAAACTCCACAAAAAAGGCAGGTTGAAAGATTGGTCAATGGCAGGTTCAAAGATTGGTCAATTTGCATTTCAATCCTGTTAGGTCCTTTGCTCCTATCAAAATTGAAAATATTAAAAAAATTAAAAACAAAAATAGTATTTTAAGTTTGCTTTTATATATTTATAGATATATAGATTAATTATGACATTGTTAATAAACTATATATTTAGTTATTTTATTGTTAATAAACTATATATTTAGTTATTTTTGATTTATTTTATTTTTTAATAAAACAAAAGACCAATAGTAAAAGTGTCAAAACTGTTTTAGTTATTTCATTGATAATATATTTAAGTTATTTCTCATGTTTAACCTTTTTTTTTAAGTAATGGATCAATGAATTGAATCTGTAAATAGGTTTGCATCATCAAATGACATCTATATTAAACCTTAAAATATTATATACGTATTTATCTCTATTGATTAATAACTAAAATAATTGAGAAAATTTGTGGAGGTCACACCTCATCAAAATTAAATTCTTTTTTAGTATATTAAAGTTATATAGATATATAGATTAATTATGACATTAGAGTATATATTTAGTTATTTTTTATTTATTTTATTTTTAAAAAATTTTAATTTCTACGTTAACTTATTTTAGTATAATTTTTCTTAATTAATAAAAAATCTATGTTAAATATACAATAATTTATCCTTTATAAGTACTCACTACTTATTACTTATTTTTTTAAAATATATAAGATGAATAAAAAGTATAATATTTTTTTAGGAAGTGATACTTAATTATGAAAAATGATAACTAATCTAAAAATAAAGACGAATAAAAAGTGATAATATATTTAATAAAATGTGATATTTAATGAAAGAAAAGTGATAAATAATCTTATAAGATAATTTTATGAAATGAATAAAAAGTGATAATATTTTTAATAAAAAAATGATATATAACTAAAAAAGAGATACATGAACATTTTTTTATTATAACTATTCATTTAATTAATTATCTCATATATAATTTTCAGAATAGATAAAAGTGATAACTTTTTAGTAGCAAGTGATATCAATCATAGAAAGGTGATACCTGTTTAATTAAATTTACAAAAAAAAATTGTAAGACTAATAAAAAGTGATGATAATTTTAATAAAAGCTGATATATAATGGATTAAAATTGATATTCATTCGATTGAAATATTCATTATTTCATATGAAATAATTATAACATAATTAAATAATTATTACATGAAATCATTTAATCAACCTGGTATTAGAAAATTAAAAAATAAACGAATGGATGCACACAGGCCTATCAATTTTGTCTTTTATTAACAAAGTTAATAGGAGTAATCGCTAATTCAGCGTGCCTAATTTAAACTTTTATTAACAAAGTTAATAGGAGTAATCGCTAATTCAGCGTGCCTAATTTAAATAAGAGTATTTAATTGGAGCTCTATCTCACGCATATAGTGAGACGGTTTCAAATTCACCCTTATTATTAAATGATATAAAATAATCATATTTTATTGATCGATCATTGAAGTTATACTTTTTAAAACAAAATATTATACACTTAAACACTTTATACACCCAATATATAAAAGACCAATCCTTAAATAAAAATAAAATCTTATTTATAAATACTAAAAAAAAAAGTTAAACTCCAACTTTTATAAATAAAATTCTTTATTAATTTTTTTACAAGGATGAACAAAATCATTTTTCGAATTCCAAATGGGGTATCCATTTCTTTTGCAAAATATTTTAGATGTTAAACCCTCAATTTGTTTTTGGTTTGCTAGAATTTTGATAAACAATGAATGATGTTACTCCATATGTTTTCTTTTAAAGTTTTGGTAATGATCCCCCTCCTCCGATGCAAAGGAAGTGATTTTGTTTTTTTTTTCATATAAAATAAGGAGTATTATTATTTAATGTGTAGTGAGTATTTATATTAGTAAATTTGTGGGCCCCATATTTTAATTATATTATTAAGTATTTGTGGGTATCATGTGTGTAAAAAATGAAAGGAGATTCTTTGAGTGAGACGTCCAAAATGTAAATAGGATGCTTTGAAGAGAACAGAAGGAGTAAAATATTTTAACTTTATATAAAATAAATGTGTAAAAATGTGTAAAAATATAATAATTGATGTGAGAAGAGATTAGAGAAAAAAAAAATAAAATGCATATTAATTAAAAGGAGAAAATGTTTAAAAAGTTGATAATTTAGGGGTTAATAGAGTTTGTGACGTTATACGAGTGATTTTGAAAATTTAAATGTTAATTTTAAAAATTAAAATACTGAATTTCATTAAATTCTCAAAATCCTAAAATAGATGGAAGAAACGAAAAAGAAAAGAGAGAGTAAGAATCGTAGAGAGGGAAGGGGGGGTACTTTCAGTCAACTTAAGACGAAGGGGCAATCCCAAATTCCCAATCCCAATTCTGTAAATCCCTAATCCGATCCTCAGCATCACATCATCCCTGTCTAGGCTCCTCGTAGCAGCGACAGCACTGGAACTGTTTCCCAGTCTCCATCCGTCTGACTGAGGTAAGAAATTTGCTATTAAGCTACTAGTTTTTGAACTGATGTTGTATCGCAATTCGATTTTGAGGTCCAACTTTAGCCTCTTTTTTTCTGAATTGCTCCTTGTTAACGGCAACACTTGCGGTCTGAGAATTGGTAGTCGGATTAAGTTGGGGGTTGGAGGCTCAAGGCTGTCTAACGCAGGGTTTCTTTGTTCGGGAAATGGAAAATCACATGAAATAAAATATTTATTTGAATGATCTAAGTTAATTAGATCATAGGGCTAAAGAGTCTTTCTAGCGTTATCCTTTACTCTTGCAACAAGTAATAAAGTCCCCCACATTTCTTTATTGCTCAATGTTTATTATTATCATGAATAGTTATATGTTAGTACTTGATAATTTAGATTTTTTGCATTATGTATTTGGATTGCTTAAGCCTTTAATTTCCTTAATTGGGCGTTTATCGTTTCCATTGGTTTTGAAGTTGTTTATTGTATACTACTCCATGATTTATTTGGAGTTGGAGCATTGGTTGGCAATTAATTGTAACGATATCACAAGTTACTGACTGTAACCTGAATTTGGTAACTAGGTTTGCTGGAATGGCCGTTAGATGCCCTAATATGACATTAAGGGTTACAGAAGTTTGTCCATCTCTGATGAGGCACCCATTACCATGGTCATATAATCTCAGCATTGCGAGCAATGTTCAGAAACTGAAACTCCGGATTACTGCACTGTCTGGGGATGGAAGTAGCAGTAGTAAGAAAGCAGCAGCAGCCCCTAATTCGAATTATGTTGTACCTCTCGACAAGTTATCATCTATCACTCGTCCTCTTGCTGAGATTTTGCGAGACCTTAATAAGAGAATTCCTGATAACATAATGAAGACTCAAGATGATAATCAGTCCACTTTAATCCCTTGGTAAGTGACAAGTTGGAACTGTACCTTTTGTTTGTTTTGTTTTAAACTATGCTGCTAATTACATTATTGTCTCACTAGGTACCAGGCAAATCGCATGCTGAGCTTTTATGCCCCAGGTATATTTATCGTTAAATAAGAGAAAGAAGAATACCATTGTTGTCGCATGAATTAGTCTGGACATGACATATTCTTTGTATCCTTGAATTTTTTGGGTCATACATTTAAAATATAAATCTAAGGCTGGGGTCCAAATGGTGGACGTCATCTATAAAAGATAATTATTTGGACCAGATGTCTAGATCTTTGTTATATCCGCCAATTCCTTACCTAAATTGTGCGATGGTACAATGTTTGACTGGCTAGGGATATTACCCTAAAATGATGCCTTATGCAATATGCTCCTATTTGCTTTCTGAGGTAGCACTAGCACCTATTATTAGGACTCTGAACTTGATAGCTCTCATGTGGCTGGTATGTTGGTTTTGGGTTTTTAGAAACTGGATTTGGGATTCCAAAATTTAGAGACTGTTACGTTTTCGGATTTTGATCTAACTTCAAAATATCTATTCTTTATTACATCAAGTTACTTCTCTCCCTATCCAATATTACAAAACAAGCTGTGACTATCATTATTTACAAAATTTCCTAGTTCTCTAGATTTTGATAAACTGATATAATTAATCTGCTAAATCTAAAATAAGCGTACCCCAAAAGTGTGGATGTAAATTGCAGAAATATTCCATTGGTGCATAGTAGTTATGAATAAGGTTTCTTATTCTTTTATTTTTTGGAATTTAGGGTTTAGGGTTTGGCAGGTAAATGTCACTGATGTTTTGAGAAACTGCTGCTTTTTGGCAGGTTGGTGTGGAGAAGTTCGTGATGTTATTTTTTCTGAGAATGGAAGTGTCGCTGTGGTTTATAGGGTAACAGTGCGGGGTTCGGATGGAGAGGTATGTTTCCTTTTGCATATTACATTAGTCATCTATTTATGACATAAGAGGCACCCTACTTTGTTTATGGGGATGAAGTAATTATTCTGTAAAAAAATCTTTAAAACTAAATTTAATGCATTCTGAATAATTCTAAATTCTAGTTTGTCTTTTATGGGAGACTATCCTGCAGACAAATAAGCTTAACATATGTTTTAACTTTTGGTTTGCTCTTAAAGCAAGCAGTTGATTTTTGAATGAAGTAATTGATCAGTGCATTTGACCAAAAAAAATTAAATAATAAATAATAAATAATAAATTCTAATTGGAAGTTAACGTAATATCAAAATAATCCATGTGCCTATATACATTGACTGTGTTTTGTCTAAAACACCATGCCTAAAACCCCAGGAAGTGTTGGCATGGTGTTTTATCCAGATGATAAAATTCAAATAGACGAGTCAATGAATTGCTTAACTGGTTGCAGTTGGATCTGAATTCTGTGTATGCCTGGTTTCTTAGTGCTTGGGGTTGGGTTGCAGTTCCATGGATTATCTATGTTGTGCCAAATAAAAGTACAAGAAACGCTATTGAATTGATGAATTTTAGTGAAACTTGATTATTGAAAACATGAGTAAATATATTGCATAAGATAAGGAAATAGGAGGAGCTGTTTAGCATTCGTTTGCTTATATTTGTCTTCTTGGATGTGCTACAAGTTTGGGCACTGTTCTGTAAGCTTGACAAAAGTGTTATACGTGTGCAGTAAGGTTATTAATTAATGCAAATGGTCGATAGTCTTGCCTCTATTGGAACATATAAGTGAGATTTGAATTAAGTTGCACCACTATGTATATTGCTGTTCATTTTCTCTTTGTTGATATGTAATATCTTAATATATTTCTTTATCTGGTTCTGTCATTGGATGGTCATGGAAAATAAAATAAAAAGATAATGCGTCTACATGCAGGCACATCGTGAATCCACTGGGACGGTGTCACCCGGCAATGACAATATTGTTGACCCAGTCGCTGCCGCAGAGGAAATAGCATTTTGCAAAGCGTGTGCTCGGTTTGGCCTAGGCTTGTATCTCTTCCATGAAGATTAAGGTTGTATTTGGATTGAATCATTTCAAATTCTATGCATTTGAAAATATGTGGATTTTAAATTCCTTGGATTTTAAATCAATTCATTTGAATTGCACTGTTTGGATAAATTATGGATTTTTGGAAGGATTTTAAATTCATGATTCAAAAATTATTTTTAAAATAAAATTTTTATAATAAATAAAAATAACAAATTTTTATTATATTAAATATTAAAATCTAAAATTTTATTAAAAATAAATTTTTTGGGAAGGAACTCTATCACCCAACATATCCACCCCCACCCCAACCCAATTTTTTTTTTTATAAAATTTTAGATTTTTAATATTTGAATAATAAAAATATTACCAACCAACCCTATCCCCCACCTATTCACCCAATCAATTTTTTTTAATAAAATTTTAGATTTTTAATATTTAAATAATAAAAAAATTACCGTCAAATCCTACCACTCTATCTATCCACCCACCACCCCTCACCCACCAATTTTTTTTTTTTAAATTAAATTTTAATATTTAAAAAATAAAATCTAAAATTTTATTTTTAAATTTTTTTTGGGGGTGTGGAGGGGTAGGTTGGGTGGGTTGGGTTTGAGTGGTAATAATTTCATTATTTAAATATTAAAATCTAAAATTTTATTAAAATTTTATTTTTGGAGTGGGGGGTTGGGGGTGGTAGGGGTATTTTAGGTGTTAATATTTTTATTATTTAAATATTCAAATCTAAAATTTTATAAAAAAAATTTTTTGGCTTGGGGTGTGTTGGTGGGGGGTGGGGGAGGGGGGTGGGTAGGGGATAGGTTTTTTTGGTGGTAATATTTTTATTATTCAAATATTAAAATTTAAAATTTTATAAAAAAAATTTTTGGCTTGAGGTGGGGGTGGGGGTGGGGTGAGTGGTAATATTTTTATTATTCAAATATTAAAAATTTAAAATTATATAAAAATTTTTTTTCTTTGGGGGTGGGTGGGGTGGCCTAGGGTGGGGGTGAGATGGGTAGGGATAGGCTAAAAGGTAGAGTTTGAAATATAATATATATATATATATATATATATATATATATATATATATATATATATATTTTAATTAATTTATCAATTTTTTATACTATTTTTATATATTAATATAATTAAGTACACAACAACGGAAGGATTTCAAATGACACGGTTGGGTAAGGATTTGAAATTCATTCAAAAACAATTAAAAAAATTCAAAATCAAATCCATGATTTGAAATTCATTGATTTAAAATCTTGGATTGATAAATCTGTTGATTTCAAGTAGTAACAACCAAACACAGCCTAAAAGATTTTGAACATTAGTCTTTTTTCGGTGTCCCCCAGTTTGCGATATACTATCTGTTCTCCTCTGGATTGATGTTGTTGGGTTGGGTTTCCAAATATGTGGAGAGCCCAAATCAATTCTGGCCCAACATCACATTCTAGCCCACCATCATCACATTCTGGCCCA
This sequence comes from Pogostemon cablin, assembly GCA_023678885.1. Lineage (NCBI taxonomy): Eukaryota > Viridiplantae > Streptophyta > Magnoliopsida > Lamiales > Lamiaceae > Pogostemon > Pogostemon cablin. The sequence goes on from CM042961.1 coordinate 8,130,667, forward strand.
TCATCACTTGGCAGTAGAAATAGGCTGTGTGTGTTCGGGTGAAGGTAACACTCCAACTCCGAGAGCAAAACAAAAACGAGGGCAAAAAGAGGAGAGAACATCAGAACAGTGCAGAAGCAATAACCGGAGTTTCAACCGTCGGATCGAGCTGAAATTTTGTCAGCACGTTCGGAACTCGTGGAGGTACATTCTGAACGGTGGAGATCGTGTTTGGAGCTTTGGGTTGACGGGAATACGCCGAAGACAGAAGCAGATTTCTGGGCGATTCTGTTCTGCGCAGTCGAGGAGAAAGGGTCGTTTCTCACAAACTAACCGTTGGATCGAGCTGTAACTTGGACAGCACGTTCAGGACTCATAGAGGTTGATTCTGGACGGTGGAGATCGGATTCTGAGGGTTCTACAGTTGCGAACTCAGAACGTCAGTTTGCGTAGTTTGGTGAGGTCTTTCTAATCTCGTTGTTTGTTATCAAGTATTAATTGTCTTGATACGTTTGTGGTAGTTCGTCTGTGGTGGCAGATTGTAACTCTTGAACTTTGTCTCATAGTGAAGTTTTTGGTGGGCTTCGGTCCCGTGGTTTTTTACCTTCTCACATTGAGGAGGTTTTCCACGTTAAATTGATTGTGTCGTGCATTGTTGATTGCTTGCTTTATCGTGCATATTATTATTAGGATTGTTTCCTGCTAGATTCACACAAGAGAGGGATAATTGATCATTCCGCTGCGTAGACGAATAGTTTATTATTTGATTATTCGTGTGTTTATCCCAACAAAGTGGTATCAGAGCGGGTTTCTGCTCTGTGCCTTGTGGTGAATATGGAAACCAATACTAATAGAATGGTGAATCTCAATGGTTCCAATTATCATGTGTGGAAAGGCAAGATGGAGGATCTTCTTTATGTGAAAGATTATTATTTGCCTGTATTTGAAACTGAAAAGCCTAATGATAAAACGGATGAGCAATGGGCAATATTGCATCGTCAAGTATGTGGTTACATTAGGCAGTGGGTGGATGATAATGTATTGAACCATGTGAGTGGAGAAACACATGCACGATCATTGTGGAAAAAGTTGGAGGAACTGTATGCTAGAAAAACTGGGAACAATAAGTTATTTCTAATCAAGCAGTTGATGAATCTGAAATTCAAAGATAGCACTCCTATGACGGATCACTTGAATTCATTTCAGGGCATTATCAATCAATTGTCGGAAATGAATATCAAGTTTGAGGATGAAGTACAGGGCTTATGGCTTCTTGGTACATTGCCGGATTCATGGGAGACATTCAGGACATCTTTGTCTAATTCAGCCCCCAATGGTACCATTACAATGGATTTGGTTAAGGGCAGCGTTTTGAATGAGGAAACGAGGAGAAAATCGCAGGGCCCTTCACAGCAATCAGAGGTTTTGGTTACAGAGAAGAGGGGGAGAAGTAATAGTAGAGGTCCAACAGGCAAGCAAAAAGGCAGGAGGAGTAAATCCAACAGATACAGCAAGGTTGAGTGTTGGAATTGTAAAACTCCAGGACACATAGCAAAGTATTGCAGAAAACCCAAGCAAGATGACAAGAAAGAAAATGGGAAAGAAAGGAAGAATGAAGAAACGAAAGATAATGATCGAGTGTCTGCTGCAACAGGTGATTTTCTTATCTTTCGTGATTATGAAGTGGTCAATCTTGCATATGGTGAAAGCAGTTGGGTGATTGATAGTGGGGCATCCATACATGCAACATCTCGTAGAGAGATGTTCACATCCTACATGTCAGGTGACTATGGTAATGTTAGGATGGGTGATGATGGCTTAGCTAAAGCCATTGGCGTTGGAGATGTATGTTTGCGGACTAGTAATGGTGCTACACTAGTTTTGAGAAATGTGAAGCACGTGCCTGATCTTCGGTTGAACTTGATATCTGTTGGGAGACTTGATGATGAAGGTTTCTGCAGTGTGTTCTTCGATGGTCAGTGGAAGCTTACAAGAGGTTCTTTAGTTGTTGCTAGAGGTCAAAAACATTCTTCGTTGTATTTGATGCAAGCAAAGTTACTTGATGGCTCTATTAATGCAGTTAAGAATGAGGGGATAGTTGAGTTGTGGCATAGCAGACTCAGTCATATCAGTGAAAAGGGATTGAAGATTTTAGAGAAGAGAAATCTCATTCCAGACTTGAAGAATGCATCTTTAAAGAAGTGCTCTCACTGTTTGGCGGGAAAGCAGACTCGAGTTGCTTTCAAGACCTCAACTCCTACTAGAGCATCAGGTATACTCGATTTAATTTATTCTGATGTTTGTGGTCCTATGAAAACTAGAACTCTTGGTGGTGCTTTATATTTTGTTACTTTTATAGATGATCACTCAAGAAAGACCTGGATCTACACGTTGAAGACGAAAGATCAGGTGCTCGATGCATTCAAGCAGTTTCATGCCTTAGTTGAGAGACAGACTGGGAAGAAGTTGAAATGCATCAGATCGGATAATGGAGGGGAATATATTGGTCCTTTTGATGAGTATTGCAGAGAGCAAGGTATCCGACATCAAAAGACTCCTCCAAAGACTCCTCAGTTGAATGGTCTTGCAGAAAGGATGAACAGAACATTGGTCGAGAGAGTAAGGTGTCTGCTATCAGAAGCAGGATTGTCTTCATCATTTTGGGGTGAGGCTCTGAGTACTGTGGTACATGTTTTAAATCTTACTCCATGTGTTCCTTTAGACTTTGATGTTCCAGATAGAGTCTGGTCAGGAAAAGATGTTTCCTATAATCATTTGCGGGTCTTTGGATGTAAGACATTTGTGCATATTCCCAAAGATGAGAGGTCTAAGTTGGATATGAAGACTCGACAGTGTGTGTTTCTTGGTTATGGCCAAGATGAGTTTGGTTACAGACTTTATGATCCCGTAGAGAAGAAGCTTATCAGAAGTCGGGATGTTGTGTTTGTTGAGGATCAAACTATAAGAGATATTGAGAAGACGGATAGCTCAGTTTCTACACCTGGTGATGACTTGATTGACTTGGAAATTGTTCCTCATGGTCAAGATCAAGTAGAAGTTGAAGAGGAGAATCAAGATCAGCCTGATTTTGGTAATGATGAGCATGTCGATCATCCTTTGCATGATGAAGAGGATATCGATCAGCCGCAACCACCTGATGTTCCAGAACAGGAGGTTCAAGAACCACCTAGAAGAAGCAGTAGAGCTCGTGTACCTTCTAGGATGTATCCTCCTGATCAGTATGTGCTCTTGACCGATGGGGGAGAGCCTGAATGCTATGGAGAAGCAGTTCATGGAGAACACAGGAATGAATGGTTGGAAGGAATGCAAGATGAGATGAAATCCTTGCATGAAAATGACACATTTGATCTGGTGAAACTACCAAAGGGGAAGCATGCTTTGAAGAACAAGTGGGTGTACAGGCTAAAACAAGATGAACATACCTCAAAGCCTCGATTCAAAGCTAGATTGGTTGTTAAAGGTTTCAGTCAGAAAGAGGGAGTTGATTTTGAAGAAATTTTCTCTCCTGTTGTCAAAATGTCTTCTATCCGTTTTGTGCTTGGTTTGGCTGCTAGTCTTGACTTGGAGATTGAGCAGATGGATGTCAAAACCGCTTTTCTTCATGGTAAGCTAGATAAAGAGATATACATGGTGCAACCTGAAGGTTTCAAGGTGAAGGGAAAAGAAGACCATGTATGCAAATTGAAGAAGAGTCTATACGGTTTGAAACAAGCACCTAGATTGTGGTATCAGAAATTTGAGTCAGTTATGGGGGAGCAAGGCTACCAAAAGACTATTTCTGATCATTGTGTGTTTGTTCAGAAGTTCTCGGATGATGATTTTATTATATTATTGCTATATGTTGATGATATATTGATTGTTGGCAGGAATGTTTCAAGAATTGACAGGTTGAAGAAACAGTTGAGCAAATCCTTTGACATGAAGGATTTGGGGCCAGCAAAGAAAATCCTTGGTATCAACATCACCCGAGATAGAGCAAACAAGAAGCTGCACTTGTCACAGGAGAAGTATATTGAGAAAGTGCTTGAGAAATTCAATATGAGCAAAGCTAAAGTGGTTAGTTCTCCTGCTGCCACTCATTTTAAGCTTGGTGCTCATCATAGTCCTTCAACCGATGAAGAGAAGGAAGCAATGAGAAGAGTCCCATATGCTTCAGCTGTGGGAAGCTTGATGTATGCAATGGTGTGTACGAGGCCTGACATAGCTCATGCAGTTGGTGTTGTTAGCCGTTATTTGTCTAATCCGGGAAAGGAGCATTGGAATGCTGTGAAGTGGATAATGAGGTATCTACGAGGTACGTCTAGTTTGAGACTCACCTTTGGAGGTGGGAAGCCCGAGTTAGTTGGCTACACAGACTCAGATATGGGAACAGATGTGGACACCAGAAAGTCAATTTCTGCTTACCTAGTGACATTCGCAGGTGGCGCTGTGTCATGGCAATCAAGATTGCAAAAGTGTGTTGCACTCTCCACAACAGAATCAGAGTACATTGCTGCAACGGAAGCATGTAAAGAGGTGTTATGGTTCAAAAGGTTTATGGAGGAGATTGGATTGAAGCAACAGAGGTATGTAGTATTTTGTGATAGTCAGAGTGCTATCCATCTCAGCAAGAATGCCGCATTTCATTCAAGATCGAAGCATATTCACGTGAGATATCATTGGATGAGGGATGTCATCAATGATAAGTTGCTTGAACTTGAAAAGATTCATACAGATGATAATGGTGCTGACATGATGACGAAGGCATTGCCTAGAGAGAAGTTAGAGGTATGTCGTGTGATAGCCGGAATGGCTAGTCTCTCCACATAATCGGAAAGGGGGAGATTTGTTGGGTTGGGTTTCCAAATATGTGGAGAGCCCAAATCAATTCTGGCCCAACATCACATTCTAGCCCACCATCATCACATTCTGGCCCATCATCACTTGGCAGTAGAAATAGGCTGTGTGTGTTCGGGTGAAGGTAACACTCCAACTCCGAGAGCAAAACAAAAACGAGGGCAAAAAGAGGAGAGAACATCAGAACAGTGCAGAAGCAATAACCGGAGTTTCAACCGTCGGATCGAGCTGAAATTTTGTCAGCACGTTCGGAACTCGTGGAGGTACATTCTGAACGGTGGAGATCGTGTTTGGAGCTTTGGGTTGACGGGAATACGCCGAAGACAGAAGCAGATTTCTGGGCGATTCTGTTCTGCGCAGTCGAGGAGAAAGGGTCGTTTCTCACAAACTAACCGTTGGATCGAGCTGTAACTTGGACAGCACGTTCAGGACTCATAGAGGTTGATTCTGGACGGTGGAGATCGGATTCTGAGGGTTCTACAGTTGCGAACTCAGAACGTCAGTTTGCGTAGTTTGGTGAGGTCTTTCTAATCTCGTTGTTTGTTATCAAGTATTAATTGTCTTGATACGTTTGTGGTAGTTCGTCTGTGGTGGCAGATTGTAACTCTTGAACTTTGTCTCATAGTGAAGTTTTTGGTGGGCTTCGGTCCCGTGGTTTTTTACCTTCTCACATTGAGGAGGTTTTCCACGTTAAATTGATTGTGTCGTGCATTGTTGATTGCTTGCTTTATCGTGCATATTATTATTAGGATTGTTTCCTGCTAGATTCACACAAGAGAGGGATAATTGATCATTCCGCTGCGTAGACGAATAGTTTATTATTTGATTATTCGTGTGTTTATCCCAACAGATGTATGTAATGTTTGTTGAGGGATCTTTTATCCAGATTACTTATATACGGGGATATAATAGAAGCATCTAATCCTCATGAATGACCAGAACTTTAATTTTCTATAGTATACCAAGTTCTGCCGAATTTCTTCAGGACTATTGCGTTTAGACCTTATCTATGTTTTCTGCCTTGTGACTGTACTTATTTCGATTTATAAAATAGTCGAATGCATAAATCAACTTGAAAATGGATAATCCAAGTTATTCAGATATGACTCTAATATCCGACTTCCAGCTGTTGTTAATGGAAAGAGCAATTTATATAAACCTCTAAAATAATATGAGAACCTTTGGTATAATCCCAATGCAATGGGAGTGCACTCTTCGGTGCAAAGAAAAGTGTAAATTTATATATTAAAATATTTGCATAAAATGGAGTATATATAAACAAGTACCCAATATCCAATGCATATATTTGTACCTCTTATAAGTATTTTTTTTTCTTTCATGAATTCATTACCGTCTCAAATCTATTTAAATTTATTTGTACATATCCCAATAAATTTTGGGTGGGGCGGGTAAAAATATTGTTCGTGCCATCCCTTCTTTTGGGGAGAATAGCAAAAAATAACTAATATCTGAAATTGGAATTCATTATTATAATCCAACAACTTAAGTTTATAGCAATTCTACCATTTGAGCATTTTTGACCAAAATATCCATACATTTTTTTTAAATTTTTTTTTTAAATTTAGTTATTCAGTGTTGATTAGGGTGCCAGATAACACAGGATACCGATATCATGTCCGATACCATATCATAGCACCAGATGTTAGATTAGGTATCGAAGCCCTAGTATAAAATACCGATACCATATCCAACATCGTCGTCGTAGCAACTGATATTTGATTTTGCATTGGTATATTACACCGAATCCGACTTCCAGTGCTGACGTTGAACATGATGTCGAAATCTTTCTTCAAGACTCGGGTACCATGACCGACATAAATAATTAAACCATTAAAAAAAGAGGTATGAGAATATTTTGTTCTAAAAATGATCAAATAGATAAAATTGTTATAAATTTTAGTTGTTAATTGAAAATGTTTTTTAGTAATTCAAATTAGCTATACGCTATCACAATTGCATTTATTTTTGGGTTCTATTGGGGGCTTCCCCATAATTGGGTTATACAGTAAAAGTCGCTCCACATCGCATGCCGTGTCCCTCCCAAATATCCATTCTATTTTAGTTTTTGTTGATAAGCAAAAGATATTTTTCCCTTCGCCTACTTCCCACAGCAATACTCCTTTTGGCTCTCTTAAACCCTGCAACTGCGAATAAACTACACACTAAGCCACATTTTCCTTCTGGGTTTTGAAAAATTTGCTCCTGTTTTTCCTTCTTCCGAAATCTCTCCCATCAAACCACTGTAGCATGCGTGCTTAGATTTGCAGCAGTACTGTTTAAAGATGGCAGCTTTAAGTGCAATTTCAGTATTCCCTCACAAGCTCTTCTGCTGTCAACCAAAGCCCGGAAAACACTTCATATCTTGTTGTGTGTCAATCCCTTCAGTTAAAGGTCTGCTTACTGTGTTACCGTGAAGTGAAGTTGTTTGCTTTTTTAGTGTGTTATGCACTTACATTTGATGAAGATGGTATGGGTTTATTTTAATTATCAAAGATACAACCAAATTAGGTTAAGCAATTCAGTTGGGAGTTTAATTCTATCATTTTTTTTTGCTCTGGGTGCCATTATGTAGCTTATGAAGAAATTGGTGGTCTATCAACATTTCTAGCATTGAATATTAGCAGGCGGTATAATTTGTTTTATGGAGTCTTCCGGCCCTCTTGTAATTTGTTTTTCCTTTGTATCGATTGGTCTTTATTTTACTTGATCATCACTTGGATATTCGAATTGGAGGTTCATTTTACTATTTCTTGGGATAGTGGAATGAGTGTTTTCACTTTTGTCCTTGTTTTTTAAAACCAGATCGCTTCCTTTATCACTGCATTATCTTTTATATCATCTTTAGGTACGCGTAATGCGAAAGTACCTCGTAGAAGGTCTGGTAAAACAGAAGGACCTGGAAGGAGTATGGAGGACTCAGTTAAACGCAAGATGGAGCAATTTTATGAAGGCTCTGATGGACCACCTTTACGCATACTACCAATTGGTGGCTTAGGGGAAATTGGGATGAATTGCATGCTAGTAGGAAATTTTGATCGATATATTTTGATTGACGCTGGTGTCATGTTCCCAGAGTAAGTAAACTGAAAGTATAAATCTTGAAATGATAATTATAACAGAGGCTAATGGCTTGCTCCGTGAGGAAGTGCATCAAGTATTTTTCTTCATTTACATTGTTGTTCTTTCTGAATCAGGATTTCGCTTCTTTTTTTTTCCTGCTTGCAAAGAACAAATTCTCCATCTTATGCCCAAAACTGAAACCTTCACATCTTCTGCAGCAGTCATGATAATTTTTCGAGTATAAATTAACTACCTGAAATTATCTGGTGTTGTTAGATGCACCACTTTTACTTCTTCCTTACTACTTGTAACTCTTTTAAATCAAATATGTTTCCTTTTTAGTTGATTATTTTGTCATTCTCTACATAAATTTTCAGCTACGATGAACTTGGTGTCCAGAAGATTATACCTGATACTACCTTTATAAAAAAATGGAGCCACAAAATTGAAGCTGTTATTATTACTCATGGGCATGAAGACCACATTGGTGCGTTGCCTTGGGTAAAGTTTCTATTTCTACTTCTTGGAACATGATATTTGAAAAGTTGTAGAGTTCAGAGGCAAACATGATATTAAAGGTTCAGAAAAATCATTTTTCAGAGGAAAACTAAAAGGAATGAAGCCATGTGCTGATGTTTGAGGGCATGCAATCCATTTCGATCATTGCTCTGACATGGATATTAGTGTATCTTTATCTTTTGTTTTAGCAATATCTTTGCTTCGAAGGGCTTAAGTAGAGCACCCATTTCTATGAAAGTTAAAGTTCATAACTATACTGTTTTGCGTGGATTTATGGATTCACATTTGACTGGTTATGCCCACTTGTTCAGGTAATTCCAGCTCTGGATTCTAACACACCAATATTTGCTTCATCATTCACGATGGAGGTTTGTGATAATTATTCTCAATGAATTATTTGTTTCAGTTTTTCAATGTTGACATCACAGTGAATTATTGAACATTGTGAAATCCAAAGTAATCCTATCAGTCAAACGAATCTGAATTTAATCATGGCACCCCATATTCTTGGTAATGCACATTAAAATTTATTCATACTGTGTGGTTGCAGTGTACATTTAGATTATTATTGTTCATCCTCATTCTGGTAACTCTATTCACTGACAAAAAAAATATTCTAGGTAATTGTTAGTGTTGCATATCATGCAAAATATTGAATAACATAAATCAATATGAATTTTTCTTCTTATTCAACAGCTCATTAAAAAGCGTTTGAAAGAGTTTGGGATCTTTGTTCCATCTAGACTTAAGACGTTTAACACACGGAAGAGATTTTCTGCTGGTCCTTTTGAAGTCGAATCAATTAGGGTTACACATTCAATTCCAGATTGTTCTGGATTGGTTTTACGATGCCCTGATGGTACTATATTTCACACAGGAGACTGGAAGGTATTTTTTGTGCTCAAGTTTAGTTCTTTATTTTTCTCTTTTCTTTTTTTTGACTTTTCTCAACATTCTATTTTGTCTGTTTGTTTCCATTCTCATTATGAACAAAAATATAGATAGACGAGTCACCATTGGATGGGCAAGTATTTGACCGTGAGGCTCTAGAAGAACTTGCAAAAGAAGGAGTGACCTTGGTGAGGAATTCAATTTCTGTTCAAATCCCTGTTTATTAATAAATCTTTCATACACAGTTAGCATTGCATTTGTATCCATTAAAAACATGGATAACCATTGTAAAACTCCCTGCTTGTTCCTCATCTTTCCAAGAAAATAAGTGTTTATAAATTTAATCTTTTAAGAGTGTCTACATCAAATTGTTCCATAAACCCGGTGCAGCAATTCTATAAATCATGCTTAAATCACAAACTATGCTAAATAAGTATGTAATGGAGACTGCACAGTTCAAAGTTCTATATGATGATTTATATTTCAAAAGGATTTACCTTAATTTAGTGTTCTGTTCTTTCCCACGCCATCCTCCAACTTTAAGATGGCTAATTTTGGTAGAAACTCCCCTAAAAAGCGGCAGAAAATGCTGATAGAGGAGTTTTTGTGCTTGAAAATTTCATATTCTTGTTTAGTTCTAATTATTTTTTTCAGTGTGCACTTTACAGCCAAAATGAACTTAAATTATGTTTAAGTGGTTTATATGTGTTATGCCTATGACTCTTTTCCAAGGTAAACATGTCAAGAGCCGTATTTTTTTCTGAATATGTGTTGCTTGTTTCTTTCTCATTATTTTCTGAAGTTGAGAATGAATCATGCTTAACTGTCTTGCTGGAAAGTTAACAATATTTGCATAAAAGGAAATGCTATTTAAAAATGAGTCTTATTTTCCTATCTTTAGATTTATTTATTATATGAGTTGCTCATTCAGATGCTAGTGAAGTTGAGAAGGTCATGCTTACCTCCTTAGTCCTTTCAAAGTTAAGATGTCAAGAGATGGTTTTTATTTTTTCTTCATTATTTTCTAATGTTGAGAATCAATGAATTTTGCATGATTGTCTTGCAAGAAACTTGACGATATTTGTGTAAAAGGAAGTGCTATTTAGAAATAAATCTTGAAATGATTGTCTAAGTTTTCCCATGTTTACATGCATTATATAAGTTGCTCATTCAGATGCTAGTAAGAAGAAGGTCATGCTTACCTCCTTTTCATAGTAAACATGTCAAGATTGTATTATTTTCTGAAAAAATTTCACTTATTTCTTTTTCAATAGTTTTAGACTAAACATTATAATTAATAATAAGTCATGTATAATTGTCCTGCTAGAAGTTTGATGCTTTACCTGGTCATGCATATTCCCATTCCAAGCTTGCTCAAGGATTTTCCAGTTACATTGATCAGAAAAGCATCATTCATGATTAAAAAAAAAAAAGAAATCTAGAAGTGTACAAGTAAGTTTAAGAAGCATCATTAGTCTCTTTAAATACAGAAATAACACATTTTTTATGTTGATCAGTAAAGTATTATTCATGATTAGGAAAAAAAAAACTTAAGTGTACAAGTATAAGAAGTATCATTAGTCTCATTAAATAGAGAAATAACAGTTTTTTTTTTTTTTTTTTTTTTTTTTTTTGGCGTCTTGTTTGCTATTTAAATGAAGAATAACCTTCCTAGTGTTTTCTTAAATAGGGGATATGACCCTAACAACAAGAGCAGCTATGGCATGCCAACTGTTCTTTTAGCATTGATAGTTTTGGACCATACGTAAAACCATGGAGAAACGAGCAAGTTTTTCTTTTACAGATTGGTTTAAAATAATTGTTTCTTTGCCACAGTTCTTACGGTGAATTATTAGTCTTTAAATTATTAATGCTGATATATATTTTTTCTTTAGAGAGTAATGATTATAATATGGTTAACATTTTACTATTATGGATGCTGATCATTGTTGAGTAACTTCTGAAGAAGGGGCACAAAATGCGATTCTAACTCCGGTGCCTTGCTTTATAGATGATGAGTGATTCAACAAATGTACTTTCACCAGGAAGAACACTAAGTGAGAGAGTTGTGGCAGATTCGTTATTGAGGCATATTTCAGCTGCTAAAGGAAGGGTTATAACCACTCAATTTGCTTCTAATATTCATCGGCTTGGTAGTGTAAAAGCTGCAGCTGATTTGACTGGCCGGAAATTGGTATGCTGTATTTATTTTTGGATGTCTTTGTCTTCTTCAAAAGTCCTCAAATTCAGAAACATATAACATTGAAGTTCATAATTTAGGTATTTGTTGGTATGTCCTTGAGGACTTATCTCGATGCTGCATGGAAAGATGGAAAGGCACCAATTGATCCTTCGACTCTGGTAAGTGCTTTTTACATTTGAGTTCTGGTCTTTCATTAGCCATCAGGTTTTTAAGCGGATCATTATTAATTTATCATTCACAATAAGTTCTATGTGGAGACTGGAGAAAGATACTATTATATCCTGAATTGCCTCTTGACTCTTTCTATCCCCTGTTTTGGGCTTCCCCAGAGTCTAAAGAAGGATAATGAATTTTATTTACCCCTCTTACTTTATGTATTAAATAATTCCACAATCCCTATTGTGGAGTTGGCATCAGTGGTCATGATTCCTTACTATTACTAAACAGGTTGGTGCTCTAGACCCTATGTATTGCTGTGAGGGACCACAGTTAAACAACTTTATATTTTCAGTTACTTCTTTGTTTTTATTGTTCTCGTCTGGTACTTATTGTCCTTTTCTTAAATGGAGCAATACCTTCAAATGTTTAAGTACGTAAAACAGGAGGGAGGGTCAGAATGCTCAATACAGCCAAAAATGTCCAGTTTTACCAAATTTGTAATATGAGACCCACTCAATGATAACCTATTGAGAGTTTGTGCTTATCAAATATTTAGCAAGCATAATGATAATATTTCTGGTGTCATCTTGTATAAATTTTGTATACTTTGAAGTGTACAAGTAATTAATCACTTCCCATTTATATCTAGAGTAGCAAATAGTTGGTACTTTTTTTTATTTTTATATCCTTGTTTATTGGGTTGATAAATTTATATGTAATAGGCAAAGAGCCTTAAGCTCAACGACCCAGTAATGTATTATAGGTAGATTGTTGATAAAATTTCATTATCATTTTGTTTCTGCTTGAACTTTTTTTATTGTTTTGTTATACTTTGTCTGAAAACTTCCTGATATAGCTATGGTGTATAGGTTAAAGTGGAAGACATTGATGCTTATGCTCCGAAAGACTTGCTAATTGTCACTACTGGTTCTCAAGTAGGTTCATTTAGCCATTTCTGCTAATGCGTAGTTATAATGTTGACTGCCATGTCACTTTATTTTCTGCTTTGTCAGGCAGAACCACGTGCTGCACTGAATCTTGCATCGCATGGAAGTAGCCATTCCCTGAAGTTGAACAAAGAAGATCTGGTTTTATATTCTGCAAAGGTATAGATCTTCACGTAAATTTAACTTTTAGCAACCTGATGATGGTGAATCCAGTTCTTCAGATTTTGTCATTTACTGTGATCTGTATCGAGGTCTCGTAAGCGTATTACTTACGCTGTTTTAACTAAAGCCTCATTCATGCATCTCTTAATGAGATAAGAAACAAACTAATGCTCTTGCAAGGTGCCCGAGCTTTAGTTGGCTTCACTTGACTGAAAACATACTTTAACAACTTGAGATATATTATCTTAATTATTTATCTTAGCAACTTTGTATGTTCAATTCTTATTTGTTTGAAACCATATTTATATGTCAGTCAGATCAAAACGGAATCATGTAACTGTTCAGTGTATGATGTCTAAGTTCAACTGCCATTTCTAATATGATGTACTCTAATACAATAGTTCAAACACAACTCCTGACTCAATGGTCTCATAGAGTACCAGACTAAAATATATAAAGACAAGTACTTTCAGTTCACGTTTTGTGAGATGTCACCTGGCCATGGTCAGAGCTACTATCACAGAGTATGCATGATAAGAACTAGATAAATCAAAGGGGAAAAGACCCCCATTTGCCAAGCCTCCAGGCTTCTTCATGCAACAACAATGTCATAAATATATATAAAATCTAATAAACTCCTGTTACAATGTTCCACGTCGGTTCCACCATAATCTGTAAACCCTCATCAACCTCTTCAGCCACGGTGTAAGGAGTCTTTTGATGCCAATTTTTTGTAATACAATTTGTGAATAGCCTAATTTACAGATTATACTTCTTGATACAAGCTTTTAGCTTTCATTTCAATGAGGACCTAGAAGCTGTGCTGTTGCACTCTCATCTGATTCCAACCTTTTCATCAATGTTCTCAATTATATCAAAGTGCTCTGATGTTGATCGTAATTAAAAATTCCAAATCTTGCATTTTTGGTTCAAATATAGCTTCTGAAAACGTGCAGTTTCCATACCACATTCATAACTCATTTATAGCATTCTTTATGCAGCGATGAAATTGCTTATAAACTCTGCATTATAGGTAATCCCAGGTAATGAGACGAGAGTCATGAAAATGCTAAATCGTGTCTCTGAAATCGGATCAACAATAGTTATGGGAAAGAATGAACTGCTGCATACATCTGGGCATGCCCATCGTGAAGAACTAGTAAGATACTTGATTCAATTAAAGGATGCATTTTTGGAAGTGCCAATTCATGCAGTGGTGATGTACAAATGGTTCTGTTTTTCACTTTAATTCAAGTTTAGCAGCAGTAAATTAACTGGATTAACTGTTAAATCATGATTCCTTTTGAATGCTGCATTGATTGTTTTGACTAGTTTTTCTTCCAATCAAGCACATGCTCAGTAGAAGTGATTTTTATCTCTTATTGTGAAAAGAGTTTGACGTACTTTTTGCCTTTGTGTAAAAATAAAGGCTGTTACTGATCCCTTTCTCCCCATAACTGCATAACTGAGTAGATAGTAGTAGGCTAGTAGCAATGATCTTAAATCCCCGATATTGGAGAACCTCATAAGTTCAGAGAAAAATATCATACTAATTTCTTACTAATTTCTTACTTTTTCTGATAATATTTTTCTTCACTTGATTTATGGAAGTTAAATTGATATGGTGGACTTTCACTTCTTCACAGGATGAAGTACTAAAAATTGTTAGACCCCAACACTTCCTTCCTATTCATGGAGAACTCTTATTCTTGAAAGAGCATGAGTTGCTGGGAAAGTCAACTGGCATTAGGCATACTACAGTGAGTTTTTAGTTCTGGTAGTTTAGAGATTTTTGGAATTTAATCTGGTGAGACCAAATTCGCTTTATAGCTAGTTTGCTTCCTTATTTAATTTAGACCCTCCAATTTCAATTATTAATTCATAAAGTTGTTATTAAAACACGTCAAGTTAATTATGCCAATCCTTTGTATAAGTGCATTCCCTTTTTATTAATTTCCAAAATATTAGGGAAATAGGTGCACAGTGGTCAAACTGCCATTTTTTGGGGTCGGGAAATTGAGTTAAATTGATTATGTAATCATGAGAGCTTCTGTTTGCAATTTGAAACTTGCAGTTAGAACCACAAAAGAAAAGAAGAGTCCAATTATCTGGTTCCTTGATGAAGTCTGATACATCTGATACTTTTTCCTTACATCTAGTGGCATGAAATATGTAATTTGCTTTGTGATTTCAGGTTATAAAGAATGGAGAGATGCTAGGGGTGTCACATTTAAGAAATAGAAGAGTTTTATCAAATGGGTTCATTTCCCTCGGTAAAGAGAACCTGCAGGTTATTTTCACTCTTTTTATGCTCTCTCTCTCTCTAATGCAAATGTCCACACATCGGGACATGACCCTTGCACTTTGCGTAACTAAAGATATCCTGCTGATTAAGTTTCAACACTTCAGTTGATGTACAGTGATGGTGATAAAGCATTTGGCACGGCAACCGAACTATGTGTTGAAGAGAGAATGAGGATTGCTACGGATGGCATTATAGTTGTTAGGTACATCATCTAGAAATCCTATACATATTGCCTTGTTGACTTCACTACTGCATGATTCATATTTCACCTGTGATGCAGCATGGAAATTTTGCGACCTAGACCTGAAGGTGGTTCAATAGAGAAGGCACTAAAAGGTAAAATAAGAATTACCACACGATGCTTATGGCTTGATAAAGGCAAACTTTTGGATGCACTTCATAAGGCTGCACATGCCGCATTGTCTAGCTGTCCTATAAATTGCCCTCTGAACCACATGGAAAGAACCGTTTCTGAAGTCTTAAGGAAAATGGTAAGAAAGTACAGTAGTAAAAGACCTGAAGTTGTAGTTGTTGCTGTCGAGAATCCGGCTGCTGTGCTTGCTAATGAGATCAATGGAAAACTATCCGGAAAGTCACATATCAATTCTGAGTTCTCGGCATTGAGAAAAGCAGTTGACGGACACGAAAAGAAGCGGAAACCAATTGATACACTCGAGGAAGATAACTTTGGTCTTGCACTTGCAAGAGGTGCCAAAGTGCAAGAATTAGAAGGTTAGTGCCTTTGATAATTACTGATTGGATATTTATTTACCCATTTAAGGCAATTATCTCTTTTGAGATCATTTATCATGATATTTTTTGTGCTTGTATAATTAATATTATGATTTTATTTGGTGTTTAAATGTAATAAAATATAATAATTATGTAACATAAATAATTAATTCATTGAAAATTATTAGTAGATTATTAAAATTAAAGTGAAATTTGTTGGCTATAAATGCAATATACTACTGGTCGTACCTACACTCTTTTGGTTCATATTCTGTTTTACATGTATTATTTTATTCCCAGAGTTTAATTTTTACTCTTAGGGTTTAGTGTATATTCTTAGGGCATAATTGTCTTTTCAACCCATAATTGAGAAGGGGGTGTACATACATCCAGTAGTTCAAAGGTATGTCTCATTTTCTTAAAATAAAGTTGAATACAAGATGAATTTAAATTGAGGGAGGGCATTCTCGTCCTGCTTTATTACTTGGTGGATTGCTTTGTTTGATTTTGTAAATACAAACATTTAATTGAATATTAAAATTAAAAAATAAAGTTGGTAATTTATACCTGAATCAATAGTTGAGGGGCCAATTTACTGACAAAATTTGAGGTGTTTGATTTGGACAAAAAATTAATTGAGGATGCCTATAATTACAGGTTTATCTGCACCATATCCCTAAATACAAATGCGAAAACTTCTCAAGTCTGCACCATATCCCTAAATACAAATGCGAAAACTTCTCAAGTCTCAAAGTTCAATTAGAAAAGTAAAATTTGTGATTTACATTGGTTTAGCAAATGAAAACGCATGCATGCATGTTGATTATTCTGATTATCCTGATATAAATATTCAACACTTGTATGCTCTGTATAGCATCTTATGCAATGCCAGATTTGATTTGCTGACTTCATTCACCAAACTGCTCTTTCCCTTCTGATCATAACCCAGATCAAAATTATGATGAAAGAGTTCAAAGTGAAGATGAGGATGCCTCAAATTATATATCGCCAAATGGAGCTCAAAGCACTGACGAA
This sequence comes from Pogostemon cablin, assembly GCA_023678885.1. Classification (NCBI taxonomy): domain Eukaryota; kingdom Viridiplantae; phylum Streptophyta; class Magnoliopsida; order Lamiales; family Lamiaceae; genus Pogostemon; species Pogostemon cablin. The sequence continues at coordinate 8,147,537 of CM042961.1, forward strand.
TCAGATGATTTTTGGAAGTCATTTGTATCCTCATCTGTGCCCAATAAATTGGATAGTAACAGTAATTTACATCTAGAAGTAGAGGAAAGAGAAAATGCCGAAGATGAAAGCAGTGAACTAGAGTCTGATCTGCCAAAATCTCGATTAAAATCTTCAAAGACTGCAAAAAGGAACAAATGGAAACAAGAAGAAGTGAAGAAGCTGATTAAACTGCGAGGGGAACTCAATAGTAGATTCCAAGTTCTTAAAGGGCGGATGGCTCTCTGGGAAGAGATATCATTGAGTTTATTGGCAGATGGATATAGTCGAAGTCCTGGACAGTGTAAATCTCTTTGGGCATCCCTAGTTCAGAAATATGAGGTTAGTTTCATTATCAATTTATAGTTTAGAAGTATCAACACCATCACGTGCTTAAAATCTTTCTTCTCTTGCTAAAGAAATCAACAATACTTGTTAGACGTTAGTGTACTTGAGAAATGTTCTATGTGCCTTGCTGATTGAATAATAATATTTCTCAGTCTCAGCAATACCTGTATGCTTATGCATGCATGTGTGCATGCTCATGTACCTATTTTTAGAAACAAAAACAAAAACATGTCTGTCATCATTTAATACTTCTCGGCTTTGAGGTAGTAATGTAGTCTTCTGAGCAGAGAATTTGTCTAATGACAGAAAAAAGTAGAATAAAACAAGCTTTCATACTCATGGTGGAAGTTTCTTAAAACATGTAATAACGCGGTTTGTAGATAATCGAATTTGAATCCATTGATTTGATGCTGAAGTACTGGTGGGATGCCTGGATGGTTTTCAAGACTTTCTTCTATGGAGTTTCTTGTGTAGGCTGCGGATGATTACGCATCAACCAACTTCCCTTTGAATAATAGAATACGTCTTTGAATAGATTGCAATGGAGAAGAATGCAGAAGCATCTATGAGTGGCTAAGACTGTTAGAAGATCCATGCCCCTCATCACTATTTTTCTTGGACTCACGTTCTTCATCAACTGTTCTTATACTGCTACTTTTATTTTCTGTCGTGATTGCTGGCCAAATGCATGATGATATCTTAATTATTTGCTTTATTATTGAATCCGATTGGAGATGATAACCAGTATGGATACTAAAATTTGACTGCTCGTTCTATTTTTAACAGGAAACAAAGATCGATACAAAATCACAGAAACACTGGCCGTATTTTGAGGATGTGGACAACATTTTATCCAACTCGGAAGCCACTGCATCCAAATAATTACTAACGACAACTCGTCTCGCTGTACTTGCTCTGGAACTGTTGAAACCGGAAGTCTGACTCAGCCCAGGTATGAAGATATACATTCATTTCCATAATTAGGCTCCAAGTTTCAAATTTTTGTAGCTGTTGACTGGATCACAGGACAGATGTAAAAAGAAACAGTTATTTAGCTTGCTTCTTGCTCCATGTTGTGCAGTTAATGGATGTCCCTTTAATATGCCAGTTTTCATTTAATTTGAAGCCTTGCATGAGATCATTTTCTAGAATGAATTTCGTAATTTATAGAATGAATTTCTTAATATGATTAACAAGTAATGCATTTCTTATTAAAGTTATTAAGTAATTGGATGAATAAAAAGTGATAATATTGTGATACAAAGATCAAGAAAAAGTTGTTCAGTTTCATGGAATTTTGCATTTCTTGGTATGTTTGTTTGAGATTTATGTGGGTTTTGTAACCCTTGAACAATGATAGTTTTGGGTTCTTATATGATAAATTTTAACTTTATGTCAAATTAAAGTGTACGAGATATGTGTAAGAGTATTAATTGATGAAGAAAATATCACATCTAGCGGTATGCTTGATTTTAACTTTAGTAATTTTTTAGTTCACATTTTCAATTTGGGTACAACTATTCGTATTCCGAATTTACTAAATGTACCCAATTTTCTAAACATATCTCAACATAATTTAATAACATATAGTATACATATTCTTAAATATACCCATTTAAGACTTTTTCTCTTTAATTTTACAACTTTCATTAGTAATACAAAGTAATTGTAACACCATCCACAACCAACGCTTGTTCACTTCAAACACCAAGAAAAAAACATACAAGCATTTGTCATGGCGAATGGTGACTAGCTTCTCCAACAAACAAAAGTGTACCGAGTGTCTTGCCACAATCTGCATAGAAGCCAAAAGCAATGTAGGCCAAGATTCAAACTCCAACTTATGCCATGAGGAGACAAGAGAGAAAATTGGTTCTAATTAAACTAGAAGTAAATCAATATGAGTGATAAAGATCATTTATTATATTTTATTGTCGTGGGAAGTGGCAGGAAATTCAAACAAGAAACTCTACACTACATGCACACGAAATCACAAAACAGGTATAGAAGAAAGAAAACGAAATGCGAGAGGGAATTACGTGGTTCGGAGATGAAACTCCTACGTCCACAGGAGGGGAGAGATTTTTATTTCTTATGATAGATGTGGGGTGATTCGATTATGTATAAGCTGTGAATACAACTTATATAAACAATCAACATGCTAACTAAAAGTTATAGGACCAATCGGAGTAGAGATCTTGTTGCCATGTGATCAACCCTTTAACGACTATGAACCTGGTGATCAAAACGACCTCTAACCTCCATCTGATGGCTATTAAACTATTTAACAACCAACTGCAAATCACCCTATGCCTTGGCTGTACTGATTTGCCATCTTCTTGAATATCAACTTACTGATACACCTATTTCACCCATGTATCACAATCATATTCAAGTTAAGACACTAGCACATACTTCTAACAACACTTAACATGTTGTATTAAGGTTTACTTCCACATTTATTGCATTGAAAAAGAAAAGAGAAACATATACTTCCTCCGTCCCTCACTAAGATGGTCTTTTGCTTTTTAGCAAGTAGATTAAATAGGAGTATTATTATTTAATGTGTAGTGGGTAGTTATATTAGTGGAGCGTGGGTCCATGTTTTAATTGTATTAGTGGGTGTGTGTGGGCCCTATATGTGTAAAAAAAGAAAGATGACTCTTTGGCTTTTGGATGGGACGCCAAAAAAAAAACCATTTTAAAGGGGACGGAGAGAGTACAATATAATTTGTTGATATCATCATGTATTCCAATAAATAGCCAACTTGATACAACAGGAAATTTACTGGCCAGAGAGAGGAAATTTGGCAACGCACATTAGGAGTCCTGTTAATTAGAAATTCCTAAGCTAAGATAGCCATTAAGGAAATTTTCATGAAGAAAAAATAATTAGTTGATGCAACATGAATTTAGCGCTTCGTATGCCAAAAGATAAGCAACTGGTATACATTTGAGAATAGCATATCTGTGATGTATTCTCCCATTTGTAGAGTTGTCATGCCACAATCTATAATACTCAAGACAAGTTTATATATATATATATATATATATATATATATATAAAGATCTTGGAGTTGAAACATGATGCGTTGTCGTGTTGTGCCTTGAACCCTTTTTTTATTGTCAGGGATGCGTTCCCGAATTTGTAACAATATCTATGATGTCTACTGGGTTTGGATGTTGTAACCGAACACATAGGTAATCGATAGAAGAAAACAAATTTGTTCGGATATGCAACCATACACATTTGTAATCCAAGAAAACAAATAATTTCGGATATAATAACCAAACGGGTGTGGATCTTAATTAAAAAAAGGATATTTGTGTCTTATTTATTAGGATATTTAAGTCTATTTTATTTATGAGGTATGTATGCTTAGTAAATTCGGAGGTACAAATAACCTGCCCTATATTTATTGAAATGTATTTAATTTTGACCAAAATTCATTTATAGACAAAATGCCCCTACTTAAAAATTTTAAAATTGATCCTGTTGGGTTTATCCGCCCAGGGAGCCGGACCCACTCAATCCACTAGCATGATATTGTCCGCTTTGGGCCGCCCATAGCCCGCACGGTTTTACCACTCTGAGCATCACGCTCAAAAGGCCTCATGCTAGGGAGAGTCCATCCCTCAATTATAAACCCTCCGCCATCCCCACTTCTAACCGATGTGGGACTTTGGTTGACACCCAACCAACATTTCCCCCTAAAACAAAGTCCCGCAGCTAGACCATCCAGTTTGAGGTCCGAACATCCCACCAACCCCGGGCTGGGCCAGTTAAGACTGGGGCCTGGCTCTGATACCACTTGTTGGGTTTATCTGCCCAGGGAGCCGGGCCCACTCAATCCACTAGCATGATATTGTCCGCTTTGGGCCGCCCATAGCCCGCACGGTTTTACCACTGAGCATCACGCTCAAAAGGCTTCATACTAGGGAGAGACTCTCTCAATTATAAACCTCTCCTCGCCATCCCCACTTCTAACCGATGTGGGACTTTGGTTGACACCCAACCAACATTTCCCCCTCAAACAAAGTACTGCAGCTAGACCATCCAGTTTGAGGTCCGAACATCCCACCAACCCCGGGCTGGGCCGGTTAAGTCTGGGGCCTGGCTCTGATACCACTTGTTGGGTTTATCTGCCCAGGGAGCCGGGCCCACTCAATCCACTAGCATGATATTGTCCGCTTTGGGCCTGCCCACTGGCCCGCACGGTTTTATCACTCTGGGTATCACACCCAAAAGGCCTCATGCTAGGGAGAGTCCATCCCTCAATTATAAACCCCTCGCCATCCCCACTTCTAACCGATGTGGGACTTTGGTTGATATCCAACCAACAGTTTCCCCTCAAACAAAGTCCCGCAGCTAGACCATCCAGTTTGAGGTCCGAACATCCCACCAACCCCGGGCTGGGCCGGTTAAGTCTGAGGCCTGGCTCTGATACCACTTGTTGGGTTTATCCTGGCCCGGCGGACTTTGATACCACTTTGTTGGGATAAACACACGAATAATCAAATAATAAACTATTCGTCTACGCAGCGGAATGATCAATTATCCCTCTCTTGTGTGAATCTAGTAGGAAACAATCCTAATAATATAATGCACGATAAAGCAAGCAATCAACAACGCACAACACAAGCAATTTAACGTGGAAAACCTCCTCAATGTGAGAAGGTAAAAAACCACGGGATCGAAGCCCACCAAAAACTTCACTATGAGACAAAAATCTAAGAGTTACAATCTGCCACCACAGACGAACTACCACAAACGTATCAAGACAATCAATACTTGATAACAAACAACGAGATTAGAAAGACCTCACCAAACTACGCAAACTGACATTCTGAGTTCGCAACTGTATAACCCTCAGAATCCGATCTTCACCGTCCAGAATCAACCCCTGTGAGTCGTGAACGTGCTGTCCAAATTACAGCTCGATCCAACGGTTGGTGTGTGAGAAACGGCTCTTTCTCCTCGACTGCGCAGAACAGAATCGCCCCAAAACCTGCTTCTATTTTCAGCATATTCCCGTCAACAAAAAACTCCAAACACGATCTTCACCGTTCAGAATATACCTCCACAAGTTCCGAACGTGCTGACCAAAATTCAGCTCGATCCGACGGTTGAAACTTTGGTTATTGCCTCTTCAATATCACTGAGCTGGATTTTCTCTCAAAAAACGTGAATTGTGTTTTTGCCCTCTTTTCTTCTCTCTTCCGTCAATGACTTACGGGACAAGATAAAACCAAGTATCGGGCCTACTTGGGCTTATCCACCTTTTTGGATATTGGGCTCTTCACATATTTGGAAACCCAACCCACAAATCTCCCCCTTTCCGATTATGTGGAGAGACTAGCCATTCCGGCTATCACACGACATACCTCCAGCTTTTCTCTAGGCAATGCCTTCGTCATCATGTCAGCACCATTATCATCTGTATGAATCTTTTCAAGCTCAAACAACTTATCATTGATGACATCCCTCATCCAATGATATCTCACATGAATATGCTTCGATCTTGAATGAAATGCAGCATTCTTGCTGAGATGGATAGCACTCTGACTATCACAAAATACTACATACCTCTGTTGCTTCAATCCAATCTCCTCCATAAACCTTTTGAACCATAACACCTCTTTACATGCTTCCGTTGTAGCAATGTACTCTGATTCTGTTGTGGAGAGTGCAACACACTTTTGCAATCTTGATTGCCATGACACAGCGCCACCTGCGAATGTCACTAGGTAAGCAGAAATCGATTTTCTGGTGTCCACATCAGATCCCATATCTGAATCGGTATAGCCAACTAACTCGGGCTTTCCACCTCCAAAGGTGAGTCTTAAGCTAGACGTACCTCGTAGATACCTCATTATCCACTTCACAGCATTCCAATGCTCCTTTCCCGGATTAGACAAATAACGGCTAACAACACCAACTGCATGAGCTATGTCAGGCCTCGTACACACCATTGCATACATCAAGCTTCCCACAGCTGAAGCATATGGGACTCTTCTCATTACTTCCTTCTCTTCATCGGTTGAAGGACTATGATGAGCACCAAGCTTAAAATGAGTGGCAATAGGAGAACTAACCACTTTAGCTTTGCTCATATTGAATTTCTCAAGCAATTTCTCAATATACTTCTCCTGTGACAAGTGCAGCTTCTTGTTTACTCTATCTCGGGTGATGTTGATACCAAGGATTTTCTTTGCTGGCCCCAAATCCTTCATGGCAAAGGATTTGCTCAACTGTTTCTTCAACCTGTCAATTCTTGAAACATTCCTGCCAACAATTAATATATCATCAACATACAACAATAATATAATGAAATCATCATCCGAGAACTTCTGAACAAACACACAATGATCAGAAATAGTCTTCTGGTAGCCTTGCTCCCCCATAACTGACTCAAATTTCTGATACCACAATCTAGGTGCTTGCTTCAAACCGTAGAGACTTTTCTTCAGTTTGCATACATGGTCTTCTTTTCCCTTCACCTTGAAACCTTCAGGTTGCACCATGTAAATCTCTTTATCTAGCTCACAATGAAGAAAAGCAGTTTAAGGTAGCCAACCAACATTTTCCCCTCAAAGTCCCACATCGGTTAGAAGTGGGGATGGCGAGGGGTTTATAATTGAGGGATGGACTCTCCCTAGCATGAGGCCTTCTGGGTGTGATGCCCAGAGTGGTAAAACTGTGCGGGCTATAGGCGGCCCAAAGCGGACAATATCATACTAGTGGATTGAGTGGGCCCAGCTCCCTGGGCGGATAAACCCCAACAAGTGGTACCAGAGCTAGGTTCTAGACTTAACCGGCCCAGCCCGGGGTTGGTGGGATGTTCGGACCTCAAACTGGATGGTCTAGCTGCGGGACTTTGTTTGAGGGGGAAATGCTGGTTGGGTGTCAACCAAAGTCCCACATCGGTTAGAAGTGGGGTTGGCGAGGGGTTTATAATTGTGGGATGAACTCTCCCTAGCATGAGGCCTTTTGAGCGTGATGCTCAGAGTGGTAAAACCGTGCGGGCCAGTGAGCAGGATCAAAGCGGACAATATCATGCTAGTGGATTGAGTGGGCCCGACTCCCTGGGCAGATAAACCCAACAAGTGGTATCAGAGCCAGGTTCCAGACTTAACCGGCCCAGCCCGGGGTTGGTGGGATGTTCGGACCTCAAACTGGATGGTCTAGCTGCAGGACTTTGTTTGAGGGGGAAATGTTGGTTGGGTGTCAACCAAAGTCCCACATCGGTTAGAAGTGGGGATGGCGAGGGGTTTATAATTGAGGGATGGACTCTCCCTAGCATGAGGCCTTCTGGGTGTGATGCCCAGAGTGGTAAAACCGTGCGGGCTATGGGCGGCCCAAAGCGAACAATATCATGCTAGTGGATTGAGTGGGCCCGGCTCCCTGGGCGGATAAACCCCAACAGATCCCACACCACCGACACTTAATCGATGCATGTCGGTGAGGGACCCAACTGATATCAGTTAGTTTGTCGGTGGGGGACTGACAGCAACCAACACCCGAATCGATATATGTCGGTGGAGGATCGATTGATGCCTGTTAGCTCTTTGTTGGGGACCGACTGATGTTGCTTGGGTTGTCGGTGGGGTCGACGGATGTTGAATAGTATATCTTTTTTTTATCAAAGAGTATATATGTCTAACTCTTTATTTTTGATAAAAAAATTCACAACTTATTTAATGGTTGAAAAAGATTTTGAGGTTAAAAAATGTGGGTGTATTTACATTTTTCTCTTTTAACTATGTATCAATAATCAATGGATTCGCGAGACCCGTGAGACGCCATGACCCCAAAAAAAAAAAAAAAAAAAAAAAAAAAAAAAAAAAAAGAGGTAATTTTTTGCTCATTCAGTCATTCTTATTCTGGTTGGATCTTGCTAGTAAAGCCAAAAAGAAGTATTAATAGTCGTTTCTGCATACTTAACGATTTATGAAAAGACCAAAAAGTTAAGAACAGAGCGAGAAGTCGCACTTTACATAACCCTTTTCAAATCACAAACTTCATTTCACCGTTTGCAACTCTCCGATGGCTACAGATCTGCACTCTCCGTTGCCCAGATCGGCCACAGATTTATTCGGTGACCCGGTGGAGGATTCCCACCCACTATGGCTGAATCCATCCAAGTTTTCAGACCCGGAATTCGATCCGGAGTCATACATCACCGATCTCCGCACATTTGTACCTTTCGATACCCTCCGCTCGGAGCTTCGATCCCATCTTGGCGCTCTAAAGCACGAGCTGGTTGAGTTAATCAACCGTGATTATGCTGATTTTGTCAGCCTCAGCACGAAGCTCGTCGATGTGGACGGGGCCGTAGTGCGTATGCGGGCTCCGCTCCTCGAGATCAAGGAGAAGATCTTGGCTTTCCGTGGCTCGGTTGATAGCTCTTTGGCGGCGTTGCAAAGCCGTCTCAAGCAGCGCTTCCAAGCCAATGAGACGAGGGAGGTCTTGGAATTGTTGCTCGACACATTTCATGTTGTTTCCAAGGTATAAGACAGTTACATAATTTCATATGAGTTTCATATTTATTTATTAGCGGAAAAAAAAGAAGCATCAGTTTTTAAAATGGCGGCATTACATCTCTGTCTTCCAAGGTATACGAACTTATTTGGCTCTGTGATGGGATTCTTAGATGTAATTTAGTTCTTTACATTCAAATAATCTTCTTAGCGATGATGAAGTCAATGTAAGAAAATTGTCTTTGTTGATTGTTCTGTGTAGTACTTTGTGTAGTTGCAACACATTTGAGTAAATAAAATGGACCACTGTAGTTTTAAAATAATTCAGTTCTCCACTTGACTGATCTCCATGATATGAATAGTTTCATTACGGACAAACATTAAAAGCTTGATAATGCTGATCAAATAGAGTCAAAAGGGCAGGGCGTGAAAACCCTGACAAGTTTATTTTTCGAAGAGGGGGTGAAAAGGCTCCAGACTCCTTAAAGTTTAATTTTTGTCCGTTGACATTTATTTGATCCCCTACTGTCAAAGTCTGCTGCTTAACTCTTTTACTTCTGCTTCCATGAATAAATATAGTTGTTTCACTTGGCACATCTTGAACTTCTTAATTTATCTTTGTCTATGTACTTTTGGTTCGCCTTTTACTTCCTGAGGTATACTCTCTTTGTTGAAATTTGTCTTGAACTGTACCAGCAGTAAGACAGATGATGAAAAGACCACTAAATGTTTGAAATTACTCAATCAAGTGTTTTAATAGTGCAACACAATACAATCATTAAGCTGCTTTTAGCTTATGATCAAAGTGCGTGCTATGCTTGTCAGGTTGAAAAACTGATAAAGGAGCTGCCTACTGTTCCAGCTGATTGGCCTAATGGCACCATCAACACTACTGAAAGGGGCCAAATAAGCTATAATATTTCCTTTCAGAATGCAGAAAATGGAACCAATGTCAGGGAAACACAAAGCATGCTACTCGAGAGAATTGCCAGTGAAATGAATAGACTAAAGTTCTATATTGCCCATGCACAGGTCTATTTTGATCCATCTCTGACAGCCTTATATCCTCTCCTTCTGATAATATATATATATATATATATATATATATATATATATATATGTATGTATATGTTAGGCACATAAGCTAGGGAGCCCTAACTTCACCCAAAACCATGGTTGAAGGTGAAGGGTTGACCCCCACTTATATGCCCTTCCGCACTTGCGTGCGGAACCGATGTGGGACATCATAACAATTCATCCCCCTTCGAACCGGACGTCCACGGACGGCACACTCCGGGTGGCAACCCGCATACCTAGGGCCCACAACTCCGGGTGGCAACCCCCCTGGGCCCACATCCGGGGTGGCAACCCCTGGGCCCGCACATCGGGTAGCCCCTTCCCGTGGCCCGTCCGGATCCGGCAGGTCGGACCAAATTGTTAGGCACATAAGCTAGGGAGCCCTAACTTCACCCAAAGGCCAAAACCATGGCTGAAGGTGAAGGGTTGACCCCCACTTATATGCCCTTCCGCACTTGCGTGCGGAACCGATGTGGGACATCATAACAGTATATATATATATATATATATATATATATATATATATATATATATATATATATATATATATATATATGTCTCTGTGTGTGTGCATGTGTGTGTATTTTTTTTGCCACATGTTAAATTTATATTATTTATCATGTGATCTTGATTATCTGATTTTTGACGTATAAAATCTTTTGCAAGTTTATTATGCTTACAAAATTCTAATATATGTTTGATTAAGAAAGTTGATTTTGAGGTTCCTCGTGCTACTTAGTGTTTATGCTTGCAAAGGAATCTGGCATACTTGATTACTTTCAGTTTTGTATTTCTTCTTTGGATGGTGCAAGCTTCACTGAAGTATTAATCTAATTAATAATTAAGAATCCATAATTGTGCTATTCGTTTGCACCTGTGAGCTACATTCTGCTCTCTTTCTCTAAAATGACAATATATGCTAGCAGATCTATTTTCCCAACCATTGAAAAATTTTCCAGGTGTTCTTCATACATACCTTCTTTTTAAATTGTTGACTAGGCACTCATTATTCTTACCACTGCCACTTTACTCTGTCCTTCAGTTGAGAAAGGTTGTAAATAACTATTGATATAGCCCCTTGGCTTTAGTTTGCAGTGGTGGTAGGAAGAAGCTGTTTTATTAACTACAATCATTTTTGCTGTATAAATCAGTAGAATAAGTTCTAATTTCACAATATAATTACTGGATTTTAGATTAACAGTGGCAATTTATCTTGTTAAATTTTGTATGGGATTTTTTTTTTATGACAATCTGTAGCATTAATAACAATGTGAATTTTCATGTCTACCAGCTCAACTTTTTAACTTTTTGAATGTTGTTGTGACTGGATACACTAAAGTTAGAGTTACATGATGACATTTATGTATGATGATTATATTAGAAGACTAGAAGTGCATGATATAATCAATGTATTCAGCTTCGCTGTCCAGATTTTTCATGTTTTATTCACTAAAATTTGAATGATCTGAAAAAGCACTGATGCATTTATTAACTGAGTCAAATTTCATATTCCTGTATAAGTATTAAGGTCATAGTATGAGATATTTCATGTATACGACAAAGAAAATTAACTGTGCCTCCTAAAACAAAACTAAACAGAATTTCCATGGTATATGCATACAAGTGATGTTGTTAGTTTTGAAAAAAAGGAAAAATAATTTGAAATGACAAGGAATAAAGGAAGCTGATGTGTGAGTGTATGAACATATATGTAGCCTCATGTTTTTTAAACCCCCAAAGAGTGTGAGTGTATGAACATATATGTAGCCTCATGTTTTTTAAACCCCCAAAGATTGTACCTTATACAACTGGAATTTTGGAATATTGATCTTGATTCTCTCTATGATGGCAGTACAGGATATGCCCTTCGTAGAGAACATGGTGAAGAGGATTCAGAATGCTAGCTTGTTACTAGATACGAGCTTGGGACACTGTTTTATGGATGGGCTGGAGCACAGGGATGCAAATGCGATATACAATTGTTTACGTGCATATGCTGCTATTGATAATACCACAAGTGCAGAAGAAATTTTTCGATCAACTGTTGTGGCATCCTTCATACAGAAAATTATCCCTCATGGCTCACCTGGAACAGTTGGTGCATCCTCTGGAGATGAGCTTGAGCAAGACTATGAAGAGATAAAGCTACACATTGAAAATGATTGCAAATTTTTATTGGACATTTCTTCTACAGGTATGCTGTCATTTAGTTTGAAAGAAGCAACACTCACTGCTATTACCTCGGAAATATCAACTTTCTTTATAACCTTGGTCAATTAAACTGAAAAATACTCAGTTAATTCATTTGTTCTTATTTATTGCTAGTGATCTGCATTGTAAAACTTGATTTTCTGTGAGTTAAAATTATATACTATTATAAAGATGTTTTTTGTTCCTTTATTTAAACATGCATATGTACAAGTTATGTGCATTTCATGTATGGATCATCGCTTACATACTTTTATTAAAATTAGTCAATAGGACTATAAAGGTTCTGTTTTGATGCTGATTCTTTTGCATTATCAAAATTTTCAGAAAATTCAGGTCTTCATGTTTTTAGCTTTCTGTCAAATTCTATTCTCAAGGAGGTTTTATCGGCCATCCAAAAAGGAAAACCAGGGGCATTTTCTCCTGGAAGGCCTTCGGAGTTCCTTAGAAACTACAAGTCAAGCATAGATTTCTTGGAATATCTTGAAGGTGGTGGGAAACATCTTTAACTTCCTATCTGCTCGCTGTATACTCTACTAAAAAAATTAAAAATTCTCTTGTTCTTGGTTGTTTCTCAAGGTTACTGTCCCTCTAGATCTGCTGTTGCTAAACTAAGGGAAGACACAGTCTATGTAGAGTTCATAAAGCAGTGGAATACTGGAGTTTATTTCTCATTGAGGTGTAGTATATAATTTCTTATGTTTTTTGTATTCCTTATGTCAAGCCTCCAAAATCTTGAGAGGGTGATGAAACTAAAGTGGAACAACAAAACTTGATCGTAGAGCTGTTGATTCATTACCTCAGGTTTCAGGAAATTGCTGGAGCTTTGGATTCTACTCTTATGACTGCTACACTTGTACCATCTCAGGAATCCTTCAATGTGGGACATTCTCAAAGCTTAGTATTGAGGCAAAGTATTTCTTTGTTGGATTGTCTGAGATCATGCTGGAGAGATGATGTTCTTCTCCTTTCTTGCGCTGACAAGTTTCTGCGCTTATTTTTGCAACTTCTTTCAAGGTTTTCTTTTATTCTTCTTTCTTTTCTCCTCATTTGGTTATGATGATTGCAAACTGAATGAAACGCTGTCATGAAATATGCTACTGTTTATTTATGTAGGTACTCAACTTGGCTGTCAGTTGGACTGAATGCTCGCAAAGCTGGTAATGTGCCTGGCAATTCTGGACATGAATGGGCTGTATCTGCTTCCCCCGAAGATTTTCTCTATGTATGTACCTCCAATCAGATAATTTATTATACTTATGTGCAAAATGTCATTCTCAAGGCTTTATTCCTGTCTGCTTCTGTTCCAGTTGGGTTTGATTCCTTTTCTAGGACGAAAGATTGTTTTGCTAGGGCCATTCTTTAATTTGATTATCTTTGCAATCATATTTTATGTTGTGACAGACCATAGAGAAGAGATGTAGGGATATTAGTATGATACGCCAACTTGGAAATCCAAGTCTTTCTTTTACTTGTGTCCAATCATATTTGATTTGCCAGTAATTACTTTATTTTTGTTTATTGTCGGATCTCTTTATATCAGTATGAAAGAATAGGACAACCTAACCTACGTAGGATACTCAAAACCGTTTAAAATGCTACACTCCAATTGTCAATAGAGCTTGATAGCACACTTAGTGCACCTCTTTCCAACTCACAAGTTCTTAATTTTCTTAAAGTCATAGGATTTCAGTTGAAAGAAAGAAGGGATGTGAATTAATAGCAAATGAAAGTAATTTTTCTAGGAGAGGTAAATTGATGAAAGGAAACCTTGTGAGGACATGCTATTGCACTGTCGTCATTTGTCTGAAGTATGCGAACTTGTAAAGACATGCTCAGCATTTAATGTGAAATTTAAGCTTCGATAATGTAAGTGGTTCAGCAAATCGATTTTACTGCTGATATGTGGTATTGGGAGTTTGTAGTAATTAATAAGTACAGCTGGAGCTCAGAAGTTGGACTCCATTATGACATATTTTTACCAGTGTTAACCTTCTGGTTTGATTTGAGTTTTAAGTATAAAGTCTTGTAGTTTTACGTTGTCTAGGTTTAGAAGTATCTGCATTGCATGTTAATTCTAGAACTTTTGTGCCTTACAACTCCTTTTGTACCTTTTTATTGCTGAATGTTGGATTTTATTTTTCAAAATCTTGAATATCCATTCTTTCTTCTCATTCTGAAGACCTGCAATATGCATGATATGACATACTATATAACAGTTTGGATTGGGACTCAATAACAGGTTTTCTAATAGAAGTTCTATCTTGCAGGTAATTCATGATTTAAATTGTCTCGTGGAGGAAATCTGTGGTGATTACCTTGGGCATGTTTTTGGACTTCTCAAGGCATGTCCTCCTGAAGTTCTTGATCTTGTAAAGCAGAGTATTTTTCAGGGTGGTGTTTCCCTTAAAGCTCTTCAGCCTTGTGTAATTAACTCGATTGTAGAAACTCTGGTTGAGAGGTCTGTGGAGGTTAGTTTTTCCTCAAAAATTTCCCTGAAAGTCATTGCATAATTTATTAATCTGGATGAAAATTTTATAATCAGAAATAACCCTGTTATTTAATGAACATTTTTTTTTGTAGGATTTGCGGCAACTCAAAGGAATAACTGCAACTTATAGAATGACGAACAAACCTCCTCCTGTTCGGCATTCTCCCTTTGTATCTGGGGTATTGCGTCCTTTAAGGGTACATGATTTCTTTAATTTCACCTGCATTTATTCATATTAAGGACGAGTTTCCCGTGACTTATAATTACATGAAACATTTGATTCCTTATGTCTGTTGAAGTTATGCTGCTACTTAAATAAAACATTTAAGACTTTGATGAGCCAATCAGGCAGCAATTTGGTTGGTTATATATATGGATGCTATATGCTGTGTATTTTTGGTTGGAATTATATCAATCATGATCTTGTTCAGCGTCCCGCTGTTTTTGTTATAATTCATCCAATATTCTATACCAAAACCTGTTAAGTGCATAGGTCCCTCACTTTAGAGTTTATCTATATAGATTACTGTGAATAAGTGACCTTAAATCTGTTGTCCTAGCAAATGACGATAATTACGTTCTACCTAGAGTTGTTTCTGGTTTGGTTAAAATAAAAAAGCATTTGCCCTTGCAACAATTACTTCTTCCTAAAAGCAATTGTCTTTCCTGCCTTCTGTTTCTCCAATATAAATGACTATAAAACAGTAGTACTCATCTGCAATCAGATTTCCATAATGCCATGTGAGTTGCCTCCTTCCTCCAGAAGCAAAGCATAATAAAACCACTGATATCTGGTACATCACTGATATTTCTTGAAGATACAAGAAAAGGTTCCAAGACCTTTTAATATCTGGTTCTCAGGTTAGCTTTGGAACTTGTTGGAGAAATATAACAAGCTTTAATTGCGTTCACACCCTTTTCTTTTCGAGTTCACTTGAGCGTAGGCACAAGCATAGGACTTGAGCAATATACTATGTGCTTATTTCTATTTCAGTATGTGCACCCATAGCTTTTATAAGACTTCATTTTTGTGAGAAGTGGTATGGAGTAGGGACATTAGAGAGGTGTTGATTTTAGTCTGTATATATAATTTTTGTTTTGTAGGTGTGATAGTCATGAAAGATGATGTCCAATTGCCCCCTTTTTGCAGGGTTTTCTGGAAGGAGAGCGAGCTGCAGCATACTTGACAACAGAGCTCAGAAATGAACTCTTGCAGGGTGCTGCCTCAGAGATTACTCGTCGATATTATGAATTAGCTTTCGAACTCGTCGATACGGTATGTTTTTTTTTTTTTTTTCTGTCAATTTATAATATTTTGTAGAGCGTTATCTCCTTGGATTACTCTGCATCAACAATACCATACATATTGTATCTGATAATCTGTTTTTGTTAGTTCTTTGATTTCACTGTGCAGTTCTGCTTGCAGTTGGTTCTGTCATGTCCTTAGGGTTCTGTTCTTATATGCTCAATGGAAACATTGCTGCTTTTGATTTCTTAAGTACAACCTTTCATTTTTAGTCAACTAAATGAAAGAACTTATGGCTGATCAATTCATACTCTATTATTGGTTTCACTTGATCAATCACAACATTGTTGAAATTTCAATTAATTATTTTTAACTATTAAATCAGGAATTTTTCTTTTCTTTCTTTTTTTCTATTGTAAAAAAGGAAGTTTTAGAAATGACTTTCTGGGCAGAGGTTTTTTTTTCTTCTTTTTTTTGGGTGTGAATCTCAGACATCATGATGTCAATAATATGAATGGCATGAGCTAGACCTATTTATTAATATGTGGCTGCTACAACTATATTTTAACAACTCTCGATAAAGATTTGTTACTGAAGAAATTGGCGGCTTATTTGTTCCATCCACATCATGAGCATATTGGTCCTTTTCCCTAAAATCTTATGCTCATAGAATTTTATACTTTTTTAAGGCAGTACCTTCTATTTCCTTGGAACAATAATGCGTGACTAGGTGCATTTTATATTCCAAAATTAACCATGCCAACCTGACGCTTATATACAGGCCCGGAAAAGGGAGTCATCACTTCAGAAAATACGTCAAAGCGCACAAAGAAGGGCTGGAGCGAGCTCAGATGTATTGGACAATACCATCATCTCCGATACAGACAAGATTTGTATGCAGTTATTTCTTGATATCCAGGTAATATCGCTTGCCTGCACTCCGAGGAAACGATTAAGTCTGTACTTGGGTCACCCTAACATTTCTTTGATATGTAGGAGTATGGGCGCAACCTTGCTGCCCTTGGGGTTGATGCAGCTACTATTGAATCGTACCGTTTGTTGTGGCAGTGTGTCGCACCTCCAGACAGACGAAACGGTATAATCTTCTAGCTCGTATAAGGTTTACATTGCGCCTTGAGTTGTAGATCATGAAAGGGAAAAAAAGAAGTTTTGATATAGTTTTGAATTTTAGGCCCTTTTTCTTGTGATGAGTCATTCAGTTGAATGTGTAATTTTACTTCCATTTTGCCTATGATTTGTAGTGGCAACGGTTCCAACCTTCAGACGTTTAAAGAAAATGTTTAATGACATCAAAGTACATCAATGAATAAATATATAAATTCACGAGAATTAAAAAAAAAAAAAAAGCGATCTCTATATAGAACACGAATTGAGAATATGTATTTATTTATCAACAGCCCATTGCAACTTCAGAGCACCTCCTGTGAACATAAATCACCAAAATTTTGGCGATCGTGCACATATTATCAAATATATTTAATACAATGATAAAAATGACGATCATTTTGGTGAATTTTTCCTTTTTTTTTTCTTTTTTTTTTTGTGTCGTAGGACCGATTTTTTTTTTTTTTTTATATGTGTAACTCTTCTCTCTCCTCTTTTTTTCTCTTCAAAATTATGAATTTATCATTCTCCCTCCCCACGTTGGTGTATTCACACCACTCTCTTTCCATATGTTCTTTTAGCACCACTATAATTAAACGTGAGCCAGTTCTTTTTTCTGTTCAATTGAAATGATGGATTTGATTTGGGTGGGCGGTTCTTTTTTCTGTTCAATTGAAATGATGGATTTGATTTGGGTAGTATGGCTCCGCCCACCGGTGGATCAGAACGTTGCCGGTGAATTGGCAGCCTGCGACGACGCGGTTGGTAGGCTTAGTGAAAAATGGTCAGTGAAAAAATTAATTGAGTTGTATCACTTTAACCATGCTACTAATTAATCATAAAATAATTTGGTAAAGACTTGTGTGAGACCGTCTCACGTAAAGGCTTACGTAAGACCGTCAAACTTTTGTAGTGAAAAGTGATATTAAATTAATGAAAAATTATAATGATATTTCATGAACAATTTATAGTATAAATGAAAAGTGATAACATTTTATAGCGAAAATGATAATGTTTTATACTGAAAGTGATAACTATTTTAAAAAGTGTAAAATTGTCTCACGTGAGACGGTCTCACGCAAAACCTACCCAAATAATTTAACTAAGATGTATCACTTTTCTTTAATTATGTATTAAATATATATATATATATATATATATATATATATATATATATATATATATATATTATGATTAATTATTACATTTTATTAAAAACGTTATTCACTTTTTATCCAATATACTATGGATTATAAAAAAAATTATCATTGAATAAAATTATTGTATATTTATATATTTATAAAAGAGGAGATAAATTAATGAAGAATAATATCTAAAAATAATATTTATTAATTTAATATTTTTTTATTGGCTTCTTATTAAATAAAAAATAATTAAATTCAAAATATTAATAATAAAAATGAGCGCGACATCAAGTAGTAGGAGCGGGCATTTTGATACAAGGTGCGTGATTTTGCAATAAATTGTAAAGAAATGTGTCATTCTAACTTGACTCTTGAGGATGCATAGAGTAATTAATCAAAATAATTGGTAAGGTAAATAAATAAGCATATGGTGTTTACAGTAGGTATGTGCACTAGAGCGCATATTAATTTCATTCCCAAAATCGTACCAATTTAATTTCGTAACTCATTTAATTAATTAATTCACTTGTGTAAATAAACAAACTAAACAGTTACAACACAAGATCTAATGGGTTAATTTGAATGTAAATTAACCAATTAAATAAGTTGCGACACTAAATTAATAAGGGAAAATATTCTGAAACTAGAATGAAAAGCGTTTTAGAACTAGGGAAATGTCTTGTGTGATATCGTCTCACGGTATAATGAGACCACTTTATACTTTTGTAATTAATTATCATTTTCGCTATAAAATGTTATCAGTTTTTATTTAAACTATAAATTAATTAGTCATGAAATAGTTCACCGCACCATTATCACTTTCCATCAATTGAATATTATTTTTCATTAATTATAGTTATGGAGTAAAATTGCAATGGAATGACATAATTTGTCGACAATTAATCAATCGTGTCGATTAGAGTATGTGGAAGAATTCGGGTAGATGCTAGCCAGTGATGATGTTTATTTCAAGATCATAATTAAAATTAAAATTATATTGTGCATTAATCCAGACTTGTACTCATTTATACGATGTAGAAGAGTAGATTTATTATGTATTGATGAAAGTTGATGATGAGCATTGCATCATATAATGACTAAATTTAGGCAGTGCAATTCTTGTCACTTTGGTGACAAAACATACATCTTGCAGTCATGGGAATCCACGGCGGCTGAGATTTGGCCTTTTACAGAGTATCGGGTCGAATGCTGCACAACCAAAGCGATCGAATGTAAATTGATTCGTTCAAGAGACAGAGAGAGGGACGTGGTGCTTACCGCCCACAAGTCTCTTGCGTCGACAATTGTTGTCGACTTAAGCCCCAAATCAGACCAGTAAGCAGTAATAGTAGCTTGAGATGGTCCCCTATTCCACAACACAAGTGCTACTCTATTTCCACTGAGGGGTCCTCCCCACACCTGACTCAAGAATTATACAACCAATGTTTAGTCTCTTATAAATCGGGTTCACAGTGTAAACCCTGTGGTCCCCCTTAGCTAAGATTAAATTAAAGGAGGCCACAGGGTTTATATCGTGAACCTGATGCACACAAGTGTTCCCTACAACGAATTATAAACAAAGCACAAAACATAAAGCAACATAAAGTTGATTTACATCTCCATCTATTACTCTTAATTACCTCTAAATTTGCATTTTGCTTAAGCTTTTTCCCTTGAACTCCAAGTTTATCTATTCTCAGAAAACACTATTTGGTCAGATTATAAGTACCTAAAATTTGTGCTCTCCTGTTAAACAAATAGAAAGAAAAGAGAGAAATTCTCACCTTGGTTTACAGCAATAACCTCTTTATTGCTCAAGAGTGCCAGCGTCCCACGATCCAGTGACCGGATATCACACCCGATGAGCAGAGGAGCCTAGTACCTCAAACACAATGCATGTTAAGATATCAGTTTATCTGATTTCACTTTACTCATCCACTTACTTACTTTTGCCAATGCCCATATGCTGAAATGTGATCGATATTCTTGGAATGACATCCCTCCGTTCCCAACCTCCAACATGTCAGGATCTATTCATAAGTAATGCATTATAGTGCTGAAAAAACTAATGGCTAAACAATGGCTAGTTAATGAGGAAATCAAAACATAGAATCCTACCGTTCCATCCACCCGGCCCAGCATACGCTGCCCATTTGTCGTTTAAATCTGCCCGAGATGTCATGCTAGCCATGTACAAGTAAATAAGATACAATACAAAGGAAATATAAGGTCAAGAACTTATATGGGACCATAATATTACGAGAGTTTTTTTTTTATGAAAAGTGATAATCGTTCAATTAAACTATTTTATGTACATTTTATGAACAATTTGTGTGATGCATGAAGAAGTTGTAACATTTCTAACGAATAGTGAAAAATAATCAAGAAAATATCACACGATTTCACACAAAACTTGCTCAAATAAAGGATACTTCCTCTTCCTTGTGAATTATTATGCGCACAGTACAGAAAGCAACAAAAGTGCTAGTTTAGTTTATAATCAAAATCTTATTTACCATACATTTCTGATAGTGCTTTATCATAGGGGGCAAGACAGCATCACATGTTAGTTATGGTAGCAAACTGATCCACATAATAATATATATATACTCCATGATTGATTTACCTGTCCCAGTTATCACTAATGTCACCAGTAGTTCTCCAACTGTTCCCAATGGATTTGGCCCAAGTTGCAGGATCTTCTTGGCCCCTGCAAGATATGTTTAATACAGAATCAATTTAATGCCAATGTGACCCTGTCTGAATTCATTCATTCTCTCACTCACCATTCACATAGAGAGAAAAAGATGGGCCTCCCAGAATTCAGTAAAGCCTTTGCCATTACAGGATACCTTTCCTTGGGGCTGATATTATTGTTGTTGCAGTTGTCATACTTCAAGTAATCAACCCCCTAAACAGATGATCATAAATCAATTTGTTTTTGTAAGTGCAATTATCTCAAGATTTGGAAAGCATGTGTACCCATGATGCAAAAGTCTTAGCATCCTGTTCTTCATGTCCTAGTGATCCAGGCATTTTCAGGCTGCATGTCTGAGTTCTGCAAATGGAAGATATTACTCTCTGTCCCACAAAACCCTTCACACTCACCCTCCCAAAAATGAAACTACAATTTTATCCTACAACTGATACTTGAATTTCAAAATTATCACTCTCACCTTACACACTTGACATACTTTACACTTTATTCGTTAAATTACACGCTTGACATACTTTACACTTTATTCGTTAAAAAATACATATACTGAAATACCCAAAAAAAAAAAAAGTAATATAAAGTTGGTGTAAAGTAATTTTTCTTAACAATTTGAAACAGTAAATGTGAATCGTTTTGTGGGAAACAGAATTACCCAGCATCGGAGTAAATCCCGAGTTTTAATCCTTTTCCATGAACATAATCTGCCAGGGCTTTAATTCCTGAAGGAAATGTGGAGGCTTTTGCAACAAAATTCCCCTGCATTCACATTAATTGCCTATGAATTTACAGATGATATTGAAAAGTATGAGCATGTGTACAACACACCTGAGAATCTCTGTTTAGCTCAGCCCAACAATCATCTGAGAAGAACAAAAAAATCTTTACAGAGCAATATCTTTAAATTAAGATAAATTAATATATTATATATAAATATATGAAGTTGAACGTACCAAGATTTATATATTTATATCCAAGGGCAGAAAGCCCAGTCGACACCATTGCATCAGCTGTCAAAAACAAATTATTAAATAACCTCTCCTCTAAAAGTTAAACTTAGCTTTCACATCAATTAGTAATAATTAATCAGTCCACTCTAACACGTCCCGTCCCGTCCCCTCATATTCAGGTGGAATTAATTTTTACTTCAAGCATTACACCTGTAATTATTTTGTAAATAGGTAATAATAAGATTCTTAGGCCTTTAACTCTAATATCGTATTAAATGACCACCTCGTCACTTCACTTGACGAAATGATCATTTAGCGTAATATTAGAGGATAAAAGAGGTTTAGGTGATTGAAAATGACAAATCCACACTCACCTGTCTCCCTAATCAACTTCTCTTCAATATTGCACTGAAAATGATTCCAGCTGTTCCATCTGAACAAGAACATCAAACACTAAATTAAATTACACATACATATAATATAAATATGTTTTAATGATGATATTGAGTTACCCCATCTGAGGAGTAAGGCCAAGCCCATTTCGCAACAGCATGGTTCGGAGGTCGGGTCGGGTGTGGTTGAAAACGGGTCGGGCAGATGTGGGAATGCAAATGCAAATGCAGCAGCATAATGCTAGAATGAGCAGATTAGTAGTAGCCATATTGTAGCAGGAGAGAATATGAATGAGCATTTATTTATTATATAATAGAGAGTAGAGTTGGGTGAGTGAGCAGATAAGCTGAAGCTGGATGACGTGGATACTAAGGCAAACTGCTGCATTTTATAATCATGTGAGTCACACTGACCCTATGTAATGTATCAGTATGTATGTATTCTTTTGCCTTTTTTGTAGTGGGCTCTATACTACCTCCAAAAATACATCTTTTGCAAAAATACTTGCACAATTTTATTATTTTTAATCCGTTTTCGAATAGTTAAAAAAAAAAAACAATACCTATATAATTAACATTAAAAAATGGACACATTCTTTTACAAAATTTAGTTATACTCAACTTTATCATATACTTTAATCAGTTTAATTATTTAAAAAAAAAATTCTGCTTTTTCTTATCCCTTTGTTCCCTTTAGATATTAATTTTGTCATTTTCAATAGTCAACAATAATTTACTTGCTCACACCCCGAAAATAAATTGATACATTGAGAGGGGATTTAAGAAGTACATAATTACATCAAAAGTCATTTTTTTAAAACTATGTGCAAGTAAAAATGTGAAAATATTTTGGGATTGAGAGAGTAGTATGATATTTTTTAATAATAAATAAATAATAAAGTATGTTATGTAGATTAAAAATGTGATGATAAATTTTGAATTAAAATATATTGGAGGAATATCATTAAGTTGTTTTTTTAAGGAAGTGCGGTGTTGAATTTGGGACGAAATAAAACGAAAAATATGAATTTATATTCTAAGAAGTTAATATTTATATGTACAAAGAGTTCACAAGACACAAATTCTTAGTATTTTTATGAGACAAAGATTTGTGCGAGACCGTATCATGAAATGCATTTCGTAAGAGGAATATAAAGTGATAACATGTTAATGAAAAACGATATTTAATTGATAAAAAGTAATAATGGTACATTGAATTATTTCATATGCAACTTGTAATATATGAAAGAGAATGAATATTTTGGGTAATTGAATAAAATAACGTATATAGTATAGTTAATTTTGACTAGATTTTGTGTAAAAAGAAGGTGACATTTTTGTAATATTATAGTATTGTAAGGTTATTGATATTGTATATTATTTTCATTTTAAAAGTGTGCAAGTATTCATTGAACAAATCAAAATAAAAAGTGTGTAAATATTTTTTGGACAAACCAAAATAGAAAGTGTGCAAATATTCTTAGAATGAAAAAAATAATATTTTTAATAAAGTACTTCCTAATTAATTACAAATGTACTAAATATAGAAAATCTGGAGATAGAGTATATTAAATAAAAGGTATACTAGTCTACCATGATACATCAGCAATATTGTCCATATTAATTAGGATTGGAAATTGAACAAATTAACACACTAGACTCGCCCATCTTCTCTTACCCAGAGAACTCCTAAATTCATTTTTCCTTTGTCTATTATCATTTTTTTTTCTCTTTTTCTACCCTTTTCCAAACCATATTGACTTCTTGTACTGATGCTGCCGTCACTCTTCTCTCTCATATTTCTCCAACTATTTATTATCACACATACACAAACACAAACACAAACACAAACACAAACACATACAACCAATATAAGCAGAGCGTAAGTACTATGAAGAAACATGATCTACAATCATAAAAGGCAAAAGCTCCTCCGCCCCTGGAACACGGAGGGATACTTCTTATCCCCATGTGAACACAACCTCTCACTCCAGTTCTATTTAAACCTATATATTACTAGGAGTTTAAATTGCAAAGGGGTATGAAAATTGCAAAGACGCATGGAGCACACTCCGTATACCCGGGTGCACAGGAGCCTCACTCGTCATAAAAATAAGGGGTAATTATCTCTTCTATACAGGCATGTGAAGGACGGATTGATGAATGTTTAAAATATAGGTAATCTTCCGCCGGTGGCTTTATTTTATCACACATTTAACTCTAAAATATAGTTAACTCAAAAATTCTCTCCAACAAGTTGTTTATTTTTTACTTCAAAAATTAAAATAATAATTTTTTTATAATTTTTTTAAAAACTAAATTATTGTTAATTCCTTTTTATTTTTATTTTTAAATAAAAAGATAATATCCCAAATATAGAAAAATTACTACTAGGTACACACTTTGTACCCCTAATTACTATTAGATATATTGATTTAAAATAATTATTATTATCACATACAAAATATTAGGATAAAATACCAAATATAATTCTAAACACTTACACTTTTAAACAACAAACTCAAACCTCCACCCACCGCCGGACCACCACCGGCCGGTCTCCGGAGCTCCGTCGGATCGCCGGCCGGCCGTCGGAAACCTGCTGCAGCAGCCGGAGCTCCGCAGGCCGTTCGTCGGACCGCCGCCGGACCACCCCACTTTTTTGCTGCACACACTTTTTTTTACTGCACATATTTTTTTTACTGCACACACTTTGCTGCACATGAACTTTTGCTGCACACAACATTTATGTGCAGCACATTGTAGGGATAATATTAGAATATCACTATATATTTTTGTAGTTAGTAATAATATTTTTGTATGTTCGTATCACCCTAAAAATATTAATATGCATAAAATTAAAATAACACAATCGATCAATTAAAATTACATTACTTCGCTTAAACATAAAATTAAGACAACGTTTAAAATTAAAAAAAAAATTTAATATTTTTTTCCACTTTTATTAAAATTTATAAATATTTTAAAATTATAATTTATTTTGACACAACATAAATTAAAATATAAATTTACGCATTAAACTAATATAAAAAATATATATATACAAATATAATTTAAATATATAAAAAATTATACTGCATCTCCAACGAGGGCTGTATTTTGTTTCCTTTAGGTTGTTTTATCTTTTGATATTTCATTGACATTTTCACCAATCTTATAGAGCTTGCGGAAGAAAACAAGCTATGAATATCTTGGAAATGATGTGGTCAATAATAAAGAGAAAATGTATTTTAGCCTTGAGCTTCTTAGTGAATGTCATTTGATTTTGTGTTTTGTGCTTTTCTAGAATATCCGATATGATATTCGAATTTTTTGTGTCATTTTGATATATTATTTCTGCGTTGAATGAATGACATGTAGGAGAGAATTTGAAAATTATACACTAAAAATGAAACTTTAAACCTAAATGATATGATTAGATTTATTTTCCCTTCTACGTGTGGATTATATAAAAAAAATATGAAACTTTAGGATATGATTAGATTTCTTTCTCCTTCTATGTGTCGATTATATAAAAAAAATGAAACTTTAGAATTTGATTAGATTTATTTCTCCTTCTAGACGTATAAATGTAATTATATAAACATGTAGTATAGAAGATGATACACAAAAATAATACGGATGATTCAGTCTAGATGTGTGTAATGTCATGTAGTTATTTTGTATGTATATACTGCTTACATGTCGTTTTATCTAAAGTAAATACTTATATGTTTGCTTATATGATCTAATTAAATTTTAAAAATTTAAAAGAGTATTTATTATTATTAATATTATTTTAATTATTTTACTCTTTTTATAGAGTTACCATACTTTGTAATCTCTTTTTTCTATAATTGATAGGTGTATCAAAAAATTTAATTGTCAAATTACTATCATATATAGTAATTTAATGACATATTATAAGGTTTTATCTTAAATATTACCATTTTGATAGATGATTATTTATTATTTTTACTTCTATTCATTCTATAAAATGCGTTTTAGGAACATGTCAATCTATAAAATTTATATCATACAATTTTTATAATATCATAATTAATTTTTTAAATCAAATATTATGGATCTAAACTTTTTAGAATTGGAAATACACAATTAATTTGATGTCCCATGCAATGCAGTCCGTCCCAAAAAGTCTCATTTTTTTCATTTTGCGCGTCTACTTCTATTGGTCTCATTCATTTTTTACACACATGAGACCCACATATACTCACTAATATAATTAAAATATAGCACACATCCATTAATATAATTATCCACTATACATTAAATAATAATAATTTTTAATCCACGTGGAAAAGTCTCATTGGATCGAGGTAGGGATGGCAACGGGTAGGGTACCCGCTTATTTTGGGGTACCCGTACCCGTATCCGATTAAAAAAATAACTACATGTATCCATATCCGTCCCGTTTAAAAAATTTATTATGGTATCTGTACCTGTTTCATTACCGGTTATATTGACCCGCGGGTACCTATACCCGTTTAATATTCATTTATTTTATATATATTTATATTTTTTTATTATCTAAATAGGAGTATAATAATAAAAATTACATTATTATTAATTAAATATAAAATAAATATAATATAAATTGTATTATTTTAAATAAATATGTAATAAATATGATTAAATAAAACTTATAACTATTAATTAAATATATAAAATATCTTATTATATATAAATTAAATTGGGGTACCCGCGGGCATTTGAGGCATTACTCGTACCCGTCCCAAACTCTAATGATATTTTTCACAACTACTCAACAATTATCTGTACCCTATCCATTAGAGTTCGAATAAATCGGATACTCGAAAATACCTATCCCATTGTCATCCCTAAACCGAGGGAGTATATTACTTTAGTGGCCCATTATAGAAACTTATAATTCCAAAAATGAACATAGCTTTGGAGAAGAGATGGAGTAGAAATTATAGCAAGATTGTGGTGAGTAGAAATTATAGAAAGAGCGGTGTAATTGTGAAGGTGGCAGCTTATATAGCCTCTAACCACCACTCCATCACTCCCACCTGGCTTAGGATTATGAATACTTTCCCTCTTTCTCCTTTATTCGTCCATAAAATATTGGTACATTTAAAAAATAAAAACAAACACAATATCAACATCTTTATAACACTATAATAATATTATAAAAATACTATATTAATTTTACACACAATCTAATCAAAATTAATAATATTACTTTATTCAATTAAATTAGACTAGAAACCTCTACTTTTTCAAATATCATTATACCAAAGTCATTTTTCTTAAACCACATCAGTATAAGTCAAAACTTGCAAGTATTTTCGAGTAGTGTTTTGAAAGGTTGAGGCAAAGGTTCGATGTCTAATCGATCAGACAGGTTCAACCGAAAAATTAAATTTTATATATTTTCAATTATATTTTATAAAATTACCAATTATAAAAATATATAATCACCTAAATTAATTTTTTAAAATTTAAAATACAATTTAAAATCAAAACATAATTGAATAAGCATATCTATAGTTCATAATTTATACTTCACATAGTTTATAATATACCCACTCAATATTATAATTCATAATTTAATCTAAAATGTAAATATTATGTTTTAAAATAAATAAAAATAAAAGTGATCATAAAAATTAAAAAAAATATAAAAAAAAAAGTAAAAAAATAAAAATACTGAAACCGTTGAACCGATTTTCCCTGTTTTGACTAGTTCAACTCGGTTCTTTCCCGATTCAATTCTAAAAACGGTTTTTGAGACTTTTCGGATCGAATCCTGACCGATTCCTGAGTCCGATCCGATTTTCAGAACACTGTTTTCGAGTACAACTTTAGAGAGCAAGTTGTTTTTTGTCATGTATTATTAAAATGTGACATTATAGAGTTGATGGATGAAATTGTAAACTTGATTCACTATGTAATTTATTTTTATAAAGTAGCATGTGAAAATTTTACATTTTAGAGAGAGAAATTATTTCTCTTCATGATATGAATCGAGTTTGATAACTATTAAATGAAAAAAAAAAACTCTCTTTCTCAAAAGCTCGATCTGACAACCATTGATTGAGTGGTAATTGGATCGTTTGACAATTGTTGAATGGAAATAGTTTTTGACTGTGTTAAAAAACACAAACAGCCCAGCCCAGCAATGGCGCCAATTTTTTTTAATTAAGGCCCATTGGCCCAGAAGCTCCATGTGTGGGCGCTCCAGCCCAGCATCACCGGCCCAATCCACATGCTCACGCATGCTTCAGATCACCGACCCTTTCGCATCAAATCTTATTTTGATAGCTGTTTTCTACCACATCTTTCTTTTTATCTCTAAAATACATTTTTACATTAAAATCACTCGTTTTCAATAGAAATCACATAAATACCTTCTTCTAATAGTAATTTTAATAAAAATTATGTTTAATTATTAAATTAAAGCCATAAAAATTTAAGTAAATTTATTTATGAAATTAAAGCTCGAAAATCTAGGTAAATTTCACATCGATCACTTGATCAACATGTTTGATTTCTCAAACTTCTGCCCTGCTCAGTTCGACCTAGAGCCATTTGGCTCGACTTAGTCAAGCGACCTTTTACTTGGTCGTTTTCGACTCTGTTTGTGTTTTTGTGCACTTTAAACTTTATTTTCTGCTAAAAAAATGATAAAATACCTCAAATGCACATTTTTTTTTATAAATATATGGAAAGATATTAAATCTAACCTTAACATACATGAATTTTGACTCTCATAGCTGATGAGAGAGGAGCGGATGGATTGAATTGAAGAAATAACCTAATTAATTTTTATTTATATGATTCATTTCTTTATCCTACCAATCATGGAGTTCGGAGGCATATTAAAATTTGAATGTACAGTAGCACTACTCTATTATAAAAATATTTTGCACGTAATCGTCTGATAACTCATTTTAAAATATTTTAAATTGAAGTATCATTTCATCATTTGTGTTAGTCTGTACATGTGACAGGATCGTCGCACAAAATATGTGTTAGTAGAAAAAATATTATCAAACAAAAAATACACATGATATATATCATGGCATACAAATAACACATTTTGCATCTTAACCCATCAATTATTTTTTTTAATGTAAAATTCGGTGAAGATTCAAAGTTACCATACCTTCAATTGATTCCTTAAATTCCGATAATGATAATATTTTCATCTCTTGCAAAAGATTATACTTTGTTCATCCATGAGGTTGTGACACTTTCCTTTTTAGATTATCTACAAAAGTATACACATTTTATTTTTAAGAAAACAAGATATATTTATAAAATTTTTATTTTTTCTGCATATTAATTTAACATATCCATCCTAAACTCAAATTGACTAATAGTATTGTGTTATTAAATAATTAAAAAATGATAGTGTTTCTGTCAAAAAAATAATAATTATAGTGTTTAAATGTATATTAACTAAATATGCATAATAAGTGTATAAATCTGCACAATACAGTCAAATTATTGTACAATATAGTTATATTATTACACAACAATGTTGCATAATTTAATATTAAGTCATGAAAATCCATTTCTCATAAATTTATACATTTGGAGACAGACAACTGATAAAGGTCATCATCCATGGTGATGATACAGTATTCGGAGACAGACAACTGATAAAGGTCATCATCCATGGTGATGATACAGTAGTCACATGCGCATCATTATAATTAGATTGTTGCACAATACGTCTTATATTATTGCACGAACACATTTAAGATTATAATTAGTTTGTTGCAGACACGATTATATTGCTGCACGACTAAGTTATATTACAACACAACTAATGTATATTTCTGCACAACCTATTTTATGTCCTAAAAGAATTTTTTCATCCCAATCTTCGTGTCTCATATTTGACGGCCTCGTTTTCACATAGATGTGTGTTATCATTTTTTATATTTTTTTAATTAATTTAAGGTGACGTGGCGATTTGATTGGCGTAAAACTAATTAATTATATAATATAAAATGGTATAATATTTTAAAAAAAAAGAAGGAAGATAATGAATATTTATTTATATCTTTTTAAGTAAGATTCAAATTTTACAAAATCAGTAAGATAAGAGATATAATAAGAAGATTATCATTAATATTTATAGTTATTACTTATATGTACCTTGTATATTTATGAATAATATACTAATATACTGTGGGTTTAGAGTAATAATTCCTATATTTATATGAGAACCTCACACATATCACTAATACAACTACACACGACACATTTAAATATTATATCTCAATAGAGTATTCATTATTAAATTATTATACTCCTTAATCTCCGTGCAAAAAATAATTTTACAATTTTTATGGAACAAAGGGAGTAAATAATTTCTTCTTACCATTCCAATTGCACATTATTTTATTTTAGGTTAATTGTATTAAAATACACAACTTTTTCTCATATTTTAAATTTAATTACGAACTATTTTTTTATTAAAAAAAACATGTCCTTCTCTTATTTTTTCAATTTATTAATGAACTTCCTTTTTTTAATCAATTAAATATACAACTTTTTGTATTATCTCAATTTAATTATGAATTTCAAAATTTTATTCTATTTAAATTAAATGCATGTTCTTTTGTGTTTTATATTTAACTAAAACTTCTTCCATTAAATAAAATACTCCATATGACTATCTAGGCTAATAAAAAGTAATATACAATATTAAATATTTAAACTAAAATGTATAAATTTCATATTAAATGTTAAAAATTTATAAACTATATATTTTTTCGACAAGAAAATGGGGGTTAAGTTATATATGTTTTTAGAAGCAAAAAAAACAAAAGGTGTTATTGACAAAAATTAGATACGAAATATAAAAAAAAATTAAACAAATGTGTTTTCGACAATTAATTAAATGTGGTGAGTGTCATTTATTATTATTTATAAAACTTTTATATTTTATATACTATAATTTATTAAAATTTAAATAATATTATTATATTTTAAAATTTCAATAGATTTTATGTGGTTTTTATTTATTAACATAATAATATGGAGTGTTTAATTAATTAAAGACATTATTGTGATAAAATTATAATAATAAATAAATAGAAAATCATGATTAAATTAAAAAAATACATTAAAGTCGTGTATTTAATTGATAAGTTTTGTAATTAAATTTAAAAAGAATTGAAAGTCGGTTATTTTTTAATTATAAAAAAATTAACTCGTAATTAAATTAAGATAATAATAAGCAAAAGCCGTTTATTTTATCACAAACACTTGTGCAATTCGGGTTCACGGTATAAATCTTTTGATTCACCTTTCAATTCTATATATCTCATGTATTGATAGAGTGTTTAAATTAAAAAGAATCACAAGATTTACAAGGATTTATGATTTAAATCCAATTTACAATAAACTAACTCTTATTTTATTATCATAAATTCTTTAATTTTTCTCCTCTCTCTTTTCTCCTATGTTTGCAGCCCACCCCTCAAGATTATGTTGATTTTTATTATTTATTATCTTTTTGTTTTATATATACCACAAATTTATGAACACGTGATTTTGATACAAGATAATGTTGATTTT
The DNA here is from genome assembly GCA_023678885.1 of Pogostemon cablin. NCBI lineage: Eukaryota > Viridiplantae > Streptophyta > Magnoliopsida > Lamiales > Lamiaceae > Pogostemon > Pogostemon cablin. Next base: position 8,179,310 of record CM042961.1, read on the forward strand.
TTTTTTCTTTATATGTACCACAAATTTATAAACACGTGACTTTTATACAACTTGGAGAAGGTGATTTTTGTTATATACTCTTTCACTTCTATACTTATCTTCATCCTTTTCATTTTTTTCATTCATATTTATTTTCACTAAAAAAATATCAATCCTCTAAAAAAATTACTCTCTCCATTCCACATATTTTTATTCATTTTTATTTTGGATTGTCCCACATATTTTTACTAATTCCATTAATCGTACATAATAATTTATTACCTACTTTTTACAATCCCAACAACTTTAATTAATTTTTACAATTTATTCATCATTCCCAACAACTTTATTTACTTTTTATTTTAAATTACTAATTTACCCCTACTTTTTCTTACATTATATATTAAAAAAATAATATATCTTAACATCCGCACCCATACAAATGGGTGAAATACCCAAAATGAAGGAAGTACTTTAATTTTAAAAATACCACTCACACTTAAAAATACACAATATACTCTATATTTAATTTATTATCTAAATATACTAAAATTTCGTGCCGACCTTAGTTGAGTGCATCATCCTTCATAGCGGGTGAGCTGCTAGTTTGTGATTGGACGTTGGGGATTTTGATCGGAGGGCTAGAAATGAATGGTGGTGGGGGAGGGCGATTGTGGGTCGTGGATGGCGTATTGGGGTGAGTTGTGGCCACATAGATGGAGTGGTAGCCTTATCGTTGGGCGCCCTTACCAGAGGGCCACGTGGGATTAACCTTATGTAGGTAGTTTAAGGTTGACATCAGTGTTACAAGTCAAAAGTCCTAACTCCTCCTCAAAACTATGGTCAAAAAGAAAAGATTAACCTCCAACTTAAATACAGCTCACCACTCATATGAGGAATCAATGTGGGGTCCCTCCAACTTAAATACAGCTCACCACCCATATGAGGAATCAATGTGGGACAAGCCCCACATTGTAACAATAGCACCTCCCCGGAAAGCTGGACGCCCACGGACAGCTGCACTCTCTTATCGCTCACCACCCATATGAGGAATCAATGTGGGACAAGCCCCACATTGTAACAATAGCACCTCCCCGGAAAGTTGGACGCCCACGGACCACGGACAGCTGCACTCTCTTATCAAGCATCAGCTGCACTCAAAACCATGGTCCCAGCTCTGATACCAATGTTAAGTATTCAAGCCAGAAGTCCTAACTCCTCCTCAAAACCATGGTCAAGAGGGGAGTATTGACCTCCAATTTAAATACAACTTCCCACCCATATGAGAAATCGATATGGGACAAGCCCCACATCGTAACAGCCGAATGGGCATAATTTTTCTAAAACCGTCAAAATCGATTGAGCCGCACCATACTGCACCCCACAAATTAGTGATATTTTTACTAAATTGCAATTAATCTTATTAGAAAAATCACACACCTTGAACGAAACAATTTCAATTTTTATTTAAAATTGTACCACATCGTCTTATATTATTCATATTATAAATAAATATATATATATTATTGAGGAGTCAAAAAGATATACACAAAGTTAAATATATTTGATTGTAAAAATATTATCACGCTTTATCCATTCGATAAATTATTTGTAAAAAATACTTTGATAATTAGTTATTACTTTTTATTAAAGGCGTTATCACTTTTTGTTCTAAATGTTATCACTTTTCATTTGGAGTATTATAAATTGTTTATGTAATAGTTCACAGCACTGTTATAACTTTTCATTAATTGAGTATTACATTTTATAAATTTATAATATTTAAATAAAAAATAAATTAAATAAATAACAAATTTAAATTAATAAAAATTTTAATAAAAAAATAACATTATATATATAAAATATATATATAAAAGATCTAATTAATTTACTTTTACAATTAAAATTTTAATTTTCTAATTTGTGTACAACCAAACAGGGCCCTTAAAAATATAATTAATGGGTTAATGAGTTATCCGTCTCACATAAGGGGATCCGTGAGACGGTCTCATCCAAGTCTCTTTCAAAAAAAGAAAAAAAAATATATTAAAAAATTATAATATAATTAAAACTTATAAATAAAAATTAATTCAAACAATGCCAAAAGAAAAAAATGAAAAAATAAAAGGCTACGCCAAAAGAAAATATAAAAGGTTACTGAGAGGAATCAAACCCTCAACTTTCGAGAAATGTATAAAGCCCTTTATCAATAGGCTAAGTGTACAATATTTTAATAATTTAAACATATATATACTACTCCCTTCGTCCGGTTCTAAGGTATCCATTTGCTTTTTGCACGTGGATTAAGGAGTATTATTATTATATGTAAAGTGGGTAGTTGTATTAGAGGAAAGTGGTGGGCCATATTGTGTAATCTTTTACTAAATAGAGGAAATGAATACCTTTGAAGCGGACGCCAAAAATAGTAAAATGGATATCTTAGAAGCGGCCAAAAATAATAAAATTGATACCTTAGAAGTAGGGGTGGCAATTCGTGCTAACGGGTTGGGTTTCGTGTCGACACGATAAGGGCAAACCCGAACACGATACGATAAGAATTCGTTCCAACACGACACGAACACGAAAAATAACAGGTTGATACGACACGACACGATAACAACACGATAAGAAAATAAAAAAAAATACTAATTAAAATAAATAAAAAATTTTAATTAATATATTTTAAAATTATTATTAAGTATTTTTATCATATATTTTTCTAATTTTATATTTATATTGGGTTGTTAATAGGTTATTGGGTTGTTAATGGGTTAATGAGTCATCTGTTAATATTAATCGTGCTTAACGGGTTGACACGAACCCGACACGAACACGACACGAAATTTTCGTATCCTTATTGGGTTGACACGATAATGACACGAAGCTAATAATGTCAAACATTAACCCGCAATTATTGTGTCGTGCTCGTGTCGTGTCGGAAATTGCCACCCCTACTTAGAAGCGGGTGGAGGGAGTAATATTTTTTTAAATGCCTCCGTCATTGATTATAAAATAGTCCTAGTGTGCTATTTTTTAAACCATCAAATCGAAAAACTGCCTAAAATTGAATGATAAATATTACTCGATAAACTGCGGTTATCCCTAGTTAAAACTGTAGAGGAAGTACAACCCTTCAAACAAAAAGTAGGTGCAGTTAAGTATGAAACGGAGAAATTATTATTATTATTATTATTATTATTATTATTATTACAAAACGTTATATTATAGAGTTGATGGATGAAGAGTGAGTATCTATAGACTCGGTTCATCGTAAAATTACTTTATAATATCTTAAAAAAATTTGTTTTAAAGAGATGAACATGAATTATTTCCATTCAATAATTGTCGAAGGCCCAATTATCCAGTAAGGGTGTCTGGTCTAACTTTTAGAAAAATAAACTTTTTTATACATTAATAATTGTCAAACTCGATTGACAATGCATACTATTTTTACTAAGATGAAAAATAGTTCAAAAAGTAATTTTTACAGATGCACTTTATTTGAATCGAGTTAACAATTTCATCCATCAAACTCTATAATATCACGTGTTATAATAATAATAATAATAATAATAATAAATAACAAAAAGCAACATACGCTCTAGCTCCAACACGTTGCCTCCATTATTGAATGAAAATTGTATATATTATCATGGTAATAAGGGAGGTGGCAGCCATTGATTGGATGGTGGTTGTAGAGTTGTAGGCTATATAAGCTGCCATCCTTCCACCTTCAAATTACACCACTCTTGCTATAATTTCTACTCCACCACTCTTGCTCTAATTTATACTCCAACACTATGTTCATTTTCGGAAGTCGCGATGCTCCCACTAGCCCACAAAAGTAATACGTTTGTTTCCTTTTTCTTCTTCTAATTTATACTCGACGACTAGATTTTATTCATACTTTGTTCAATCATGCAGGTGGGGATGGGGACATCGTGCTTAATAATCTTATCGAGGAGGATATGGATGATATCAGAGAGACGAATAACATGATCTTAATCTTTTAATGCTTGAATGATATCTTGAAGACATCCTCCACCTCTGTTGCTTTGTAAAACTTGTTTCTAATTGTGATGCAGTGAAGTGTGTTACGTGTTGTTCGTTTAATAAATTTGGGGTTTAACCACCTCAAAATATCAATAAATTGAATTTTGGTGGATCTTCTGTGCCATTTTGGTGTGACAATATCTCTTGTGTTATTTCATTGGATGAATGACACGTAGGAGAGAGGATGAAAATTATACCCTAACTCAACCAGTAAATCCTAGGAATGATGAATTGGATTTCTCCATATAATAAGGTAATAAAAAGAAACGTAAACATTAACTCGGCGGGACGGAGGGAATAGTTGATTGTATTAATGTTGCTATTGTAAGAGGGGGAGGCCGGTTGGAGTTGGATTGTGCACCATCTTCTCTTAAGTACTATGAAATTGCAATTTCTCTTATTGTGCATCATCTTCTCTAAGTACTATGAAATTGCAATTTAAGAGAAAATTTAGCAGTTTTAGTCCCATAGAACACACATACTTTGTCATATGATTCTACAGCTTGCTCTTTTAATCCCAAACAAAATTATTCTTGCAAATTTGGTCCCAAAAGATAAAAAAAAAAATTGTAGATTTTAGTCCCATTGCAGATTTGAACGAATTCTATGAAATTAATGTAACTTAAAAAATTAATATTATAGATAATTTAATTTAAGTAGGGTAATTCGGGACAAATATTTTAATTTGAAATTCTTATGGGATCACAATTACAGTTAAGTGCGAGCAAATCTGCAAGTTTTTAAATTTTTTGGACCAAATTTGCAAGGAGGAAATCTTTAGGGACTAAAAGAGCAAATAATTGGACCATATTGTAAAATAAGTGTGTCATGTAGGACTAAAACTGCTAAATTCACCGAGACAACATTAATCCATTGCTTTAGTATGCAACATGGAAAATAAAACCTAAAAAAAAATGTCTTGCAGAGAGGGAGGATCATTTTATCATTTCAGCATCATCTACAAAATAAAAAAACCAGTGGCTGTGGAAATAAAGCAACAAAATCAATACATGACAATGAGTGCAAGATTTAGTCCACCATTTTACTTCGAATAACATGAATGAGGGTTCTGTTCTTGTTGCATGATGATTTATAGATTTGACTAATTCTTTATATCTTCTATGATTCCCAATAATTTTAACTAGGGATAACATTTGATCTTGATTTATGGTAATTTATGAGAAAATATCAATTTTTATCCTTTTAACTTTGATTAAATTCAATTTTGGTCCTTAACTTTTTGTTTTTTCAATTTTATTCATTTTGAATCAATTTTAGTCCTATAAATTTTAAAATTTTCAGTTTTAGTACTTTAAAAAAAATAAAAAAATTCAAACTTAAAGTTTTGCAATTTTTTTAAGAGGACTAAAATTGCAAAAATTAAAGGACTGAAATTGATACAAAATAATTGAAATTGAAAAAGTTCATAGTTAAAGGATTCACTATAAGAAAATTGCCGAATCGTTGAAAAATGCAAAAATGCCGTTGGAATTCATGATTCCAACATATATTCCAATGAATTTTTGTTGTTGGAAAAGTAGATGTTGGAATGTCATTTTTCCAACAGCATTTTCAACGGTTTCAAAAATCCAACGGTGCATCCAACGACATTTTTTTATTGAATTTTTTTTATCTAAATGTGATTAAAAAAATTTTCCAACAGAATTTTCTTTTGAAATTACCGTTGGAATTCCAACGATTTTTTTTGTTGGAAAAATAGCTGTTGGAATGTCATTTTTCCAACAGCATTTCCAACGGTTTCAAAAATCCAACGGTGCATCCAACGATATTTTTTTGTTGGAATTTTTTTTATCTAAAAGTGATGAGTGAGGCTTGTGTGTGCCTGGGCGCACGGGAACACATTCCGTGCGCCTTTAGAAATTTAGTATTATGGGTAAGGGTACATTGCTTTGGTCTAAAGGATATACACTTTAATTAATGAAAAGTACACTATTTTATTCTAAAGGGTATACACTTTTCATTAATATTTTTTTTCTTTAGAAAATAAAGGGTACACATTTTTATACTAAAGAGTATACAATTTAACACAAAATTTTAAAGGCGCACGGAGTGTTGTCCATGCGCCCAGATACACACAATAATTTTCTTTAGAAAATAAAGGGTACACATATGTATACTAAATGGTATACAATTTAATATAAAATTTTAAAGCCACACGAAATATGGTTCGTGCGCTCGGGTGCACAAGAGTTTTTGCCAAAAGTGATTCAAAAAATTTTCCAACAGAATTTTCTTTTGGAATTACCGTTGAAATTCCAACGATAAAAAAAATATTTATTCGAATTCGAACCCTTGACCTCTTGAGTATATCACCTTATCATTCACCAACTTAACTAATATATATTTTATGATATTAATTGACATTTAAATATATTGAAGTCTTTTTTTTCGATGGAATTTTCATATGAATTTTTCAACGGCTTAAGTTTAATTGAAATTTTTATTGGAAATTTCTAATGGTTTATCAAGCTATTGGAATTAACATTGGAATTTTTCAATGATTTAAATTTATATGAGATTTTTTGTTGGAACTTTCCAACAATTTTAGGTTTTATAGGAATTTTCGTTGGAAATTTCCAATAGTTTATCAGACTATTGAAATTAGCATTGAAAATTTCCAAAGGTTTAAATTTCCATGGGAATTTTCGCTGGAATTTTTCAATGGTTTAAAGTTTCATTGAAAAAATCGTTGGAACTCTAAAATTTCCAACAAATTTGCTATTCGTTGGAATTTTTCTGTTGGAATTTGACAATTTTCTTGTAGGGATTAAAATTGGATTCAACAAAAATTATAGGATTGAAAATGATATTAACTTGGTAATTTATTATAAATCGTTTTCTTCATGTTCAGTCAAATCTCTATTCCACAATTGTGTTTCGCTTCGTATTTAAGTTAAAAAATGTAGTAATATTTTCTTGACACAGCTATAAAAATTTTATTCAAGAGTTTTTACAAAAACTCTTAAATATTTAATTATAATAATTATTTAATTAATATTGATTAATAATTAAATTTTAATCAACCATCGATATTTAAATTATTTAATTATATAAACTAATAATTAAATTTTAATTAATATTAATTATTTTTGCTATTTTTAACATAAATTCAAAATATTAATTTATATCAAATGTTTAAGTACTATTCAGTTCACTATTACTGTTATTTTTAAATTATTTAATTGATCATAATTAATTTTTAACAAATCATAAATATTTAAATTATTTTATATAAATAACATAAAAATTTCAACTACTCAATCTATCATTTTGAATTAATCGTTAATACTACATTGCAACATAAATTATTAACATAAAAATGAAAAAAAAAAATCTATTCAACCCATATTGCTAGGGGTGGGTAATATCGGTATACCGAAAATACCGATACCGTACCGATACCATACCGAAAATTTCGGTATGAAAAAATCCATACCGATATCGATACCGATACCGATACCGAAATTTCGGTATACCGATTTTTCGGTATACCGAAATTTCGGTAAATTAAATCGGATACCGATACCGTACCGAAATTTACACCATACCGATTTTTCGGTAAATACCAATTAATACAGAAATATTGACATACCGTTTCATACCGAAAATTCAATATACCGAAAAATACCGATTTACCGAAACCATACCAAAAAATAATATTTAATTTTAATCAAAATAATAAAATTAATATAAAAATATTTCAAAATAATTAAATTTTCTAATCTCAAACATTATACTTATGCTGTTTTTAATTTATTCATGATTAAATAACAAATTTTTTATTATTATATTTTTATACTCCTATATTTTTATTTAGATGTGTATTATATTTTTATTTATTTTAATTAGAGCTTATTTTAAAATTTAAAAAATATATATGAATAAATATAATACATAATAAAATAAAAATAATTTAAATATATTTATAATATAAAATATACTTAAATATTGTATTATGTATAATTAAATTTTAAAAAAAATTATATAAAATTTTTGGTATATCGGTATCGGTATACCGATACCGAAATACCGAAAATAATTTCGGTATACCGAAATACCGAAAATTTTAATATCCTATACCGATACCGTACCGAAATTATCGGTACGACAACCATACCGTACCGAAAATTTCGGTATGTTGAATTTTCGACATTTTTCGGCATTTTTCGATACGGCGAGCGCGGTATACCGAGTTTTCGGTATTTTTCCCCACCCCTACATATTGCTGTATTCATTCCAAATTTAGTTTTGCATATTTGGTTCAAATATTCTATTCAACTTCAACCCTTGTTGTTGTATTCATTCCAAATATAATTGTGTATATTTGGTCCAATTTTTTGCTCCTATTTCTTTTTAGACGAAGTTTTTTATGAATCTTTCTTCGTAGAAAAAGTTTTTATGAGAAGGTAATTATATTACTGTAAAACGGATTGTGAGACGACCATGTATAATTATTATATAAATAAAATAATAATAATAATTTCATATTTTAATAATAGTTCGAACATTTATGATCCGTCTGACACACACCCTAAAACAAGATATCCCTTGTTATTTTGTCAGCTCACAGTAGTTATTGAAAGAGGGCATTCTGTCTGAATAACTAACGGTACTAGTTTAGCATTTGAAATGTTGTCCTTCGAAGTATAGACACAGTGGTGCTACTCTTCAGCCGCTTATTCCCAAACTCTGTTTCTCTTCTGTGGCAGTGGCATCCCATCCATGTCTTTCTTTTCCGGAGGACGAGCGACATAGATTGCCTCGATTACTCTCCGATTGCCTCGATGCTGGTAGGCACTCTGACGCACTCTCCCTCCTCCGCCGCGCCTCGCCTTCTCGCTTCATCGTCTTCTACTGGAACAATCTCATCAAGCACAGCGTCTCAATTCATGATCACAGAAATGCCCTCCTCCTGTTTGATGAAATGCGCCACCTTGGATGGTCACCCGATGACTACACTTATCCTTACGTTTTTAAAGCCTGTGGAGATTTTCCGTTGTTGGCTTCTGGGATGTCGGTTCACGCGCTTGCTCTTGTTTCTGGGTTTATGGACTCCAATGTGTTTGTGGACAATGCTGCGATTGCTATGTATGGGCGGTGTGGTGCGTATGTTGAAGCACATAAGTTGTTCGGTGAAAAGCTTGTGAGGGGTTTGTTTGACACTGTCTCGTGGAATTCGATTATATCTGTTTATGTAGAAGATGGTGATTATAGAATGGCTTTAATGATGTTTGAAAAAATGGTTTCTAGAGGTGATATTGCATTGCGACCTGATGCAGTTAGCTTGGTGAATGTTCTTCCTGCTTGTGCTTCTTTGCAATTGTGGTCAAAAGGGATGGAAATTCACGCTTATGCAATAAGGAGGTGTTTGCTTGATGATTTGTTTGTGGGGAATGCTATAATAGATTTGTATGCAAAATGTGGTTTGATGGGTGAGGCTAAGAGTGTATTTGATAGGATGGAGGTGAAAGATGTTGTTCTTGGAATGTGTTGGTTACAGGGTACTCTCAAACTGGGAAATTTGATGATGCTTTAGGTTTGATTGGGAGAATGAGAGAGAAGAATATTGAGTTAAATGTGGTGACATGGAGTGCTTTGATTGCAGGATATGCTCAAAGGGGACTTGGGCATCAGGCAGTTCAAATTTTTAAGGAGATGATCATCTCAAGATCACAACCAAAGGCTGTTACCCTTGTCTCAGTTTTATCAGGTTGTGCAGCATCCGGTGCGTTGATTATGGGGAAAGGGATTCATTGTTATGTCATTAAAGGGTTGATGAATTTGGAAGGGAATAACCCCGGGGATGACATGATGGTTATCAATGGTTTAATAGACATGTATGCAAAATGCAAGGACTTAAGAACAGCTCACTCAATGTTTGATTCTATTGAAATGAAAAATAGGAATGTGGTGACTTGGACAGTCATGCTCAACATGGGGATGCTAATAACGCCTTAAGACTTTTTACTAAAATGCTAGGTGATACATGCAGAATGGTGCCAAATAGTTTCACGGTATCTTGTGCTCTAGTGGCTTGCGCTCGTATTGGCGCTCTTAGATTTGGCAAAGAAATCCATGCCTATATACTGCGCAACCATTATGAGGAGGCTATGATATTCATTTCAAATTGCTTAATAGACATGTATGCAAAATCTGGAGACGTAGATGCAGCCCGAGCTGTGTTTGATAACATGATCCAGAAAAATGCGGTCTCATGAACATCTATAATGACAGGTTATGGAATGCATGGTCGTGGAAAGGAGGCTATCCAAATTTTCAAGAGTATGACAATAGCTGGTCTCCCCGTTGATGGAGTAACATTTATGGTTCTACTTTATTCATGTAGCCACTCTGGGATGGTTGACTTGGGGATTCATTTCTTTAATAACATGATGAAGGGATTTGGAGTTGTTCCTGAAGTTGAGCATTATGCTTGCATGGTCGATCTTTTGGGGCGTGCTGGTCGCCTGAATGAAGCTCTGGAACTCATTAACGACATGCCAATGGAACCAAACCCAATAGTTTGGGCGGCGTTGCTTAGTGCTTGCAGGCTTCATGGAAATGTGGAACTTGGGGAATATTCAGCTAATATGATGTTAGAGTTGAATTTTGAGAATGATGGCTTATACACGGTTCTCTCGAACTTATATGCCAGTGCCAGGCGATGGAAAGATATTGCAAAGATCCGATCATTGATGAAACACTCAGGGATAAGGAAAAGACCTGGCTGTAGTTGGGTACAAGGAAAGATTGGGACGGCAACCTTTTATGTTGGGGATAGATCTCACCCAATGGCTGAAGAGATATATAAACTTCTTGATGATCTAATTGATCGCATTAAAGTAATGGGCTATGTACCTGAGACTACCTCTGCTCTTCATGATGTTGACGATGAGGAGAAAGGAGATCTTTTGCTTGAACATAGTGAGAAATTAGCTCTTGCTTATGGCATTCTTACCACATCTCCTGGGATGCCTATAAGGATTATAAAAAATTTGCGCGTTTGTGGTGATTGTCACATCGCCATTAGTTACATATCTAGAATCATTGATCATGAAGTCATACTTAGGGACTCAAGTCGCTTCCACCGTTTTAAGAATGGATCTTGTTCTTGCAGAGGATATTGGTAACTGGAAGTTGCCCTCTCTTGGTTTGGGCTGACCCATACTTATGCAGTGTTGTGAATTCCTTTAAAATGTTGCTTATTAAGGGGTAGAAGATGACTGTAACTGTGCAAGTATTGAGAACACTATCCACCATGTTAAGCATTGTCAGAGACACTAAATTACAAGTGCATTGAAAATAGCAAACGCTCAACCTTTCATTCTTGAGGCACGTCATGTGATTTACATCGTCCACCATTTGTTGAGGCAAGGGCTGTGGCGTCTTCAATGGTGAGGTACATGCTCTTTTTAATCTACTAAGATTATTGCTAATATGTTATTTTGTAAGTACCTTGCATATTTATTAGAGGCAAGAGGCTCAAGGACCATGAAGCAAGAGGCGTGCCTGAGGCGCATGTCTCTTGCACAACCTACCTTAGTGTATCCAGTATCCTACTTATAGCATGCATACACAAATATATCCTACTTATACATTATAATTACCTACCTAAATAAAGATGCATAGAGAGGCACATAGGTCATAGATGAAGGCGCCTCTTACATTGCCTCAAATCACCAAAAAACTGTAGATAAAGTAAGGTGTAAAGGCTTGGGCTGCATCGCCTCTGCGCCTCAGGCGCACCTGTAACAACCATGCTACATTGAGACATCTGCATTAGTGTTGTTAAAGTCCAAGTTCATACCCACTTAGGCTCAGGTTTCTTTGGCTGTCTATTTTTTTCCGATTTTTCATCCCTTGAAAAATGGTGGGGGGAAGGGAAGTGCGGAAAGCTTTTGGTTGTGTGGTTGTGGAAGATAATTGTTTATGTTTGTAGACAACTGGACGTATTGTGAAATTATGGAAATCTTTAAGTTCTATCTACAGGGACATAAAGTAACTTAAGCCTAAACTGAACAATCTCTTGATGAGCTGAAAGTTTGATATCACTAATTATACTAGTAAGAACAATCCTTCTGTGCATTATTTTGGTAAAACATCAAAATTATGTTAGTATTCTAGCTATCTGTTGTTGTATATCTCTTTGTGCAGTAAGAGGCTTTATGAGAGTAGAAAGTGATAAATTTTAATTTGATCTAAAATGTAAATAAGGTGGTGTTCCTTTAATTCAGTATAAAACTTATCTTGAAAAGTTTAATGGTATTACTTATTTAATTTTCTAGAGGTGATCAGTCGCTTATAAATGTAATATTATATTTATCAAAACGATATTAAATAGCAAACAAATGCTGAAATGGAACTTGAATAAAAGTATACTCGAGTCTCTTAATATAACATTCTTTTTACAATTTTTAGTATCTATACTATTAGGTTGAGATGTTGCCCATGAATTTCTGAATTATATACGATACTCCCTCCGTTCCAAAACTGTTTTCACCTTTTCCATTTCATCCGTCCTAAAAGTTAAAAGAGTTTTTACCTTTCTAAAATAGTAAAAAGTTAAAACAATTTACCTCCCACATACACTTTATTTACAATTTGATCTTGTCCTAGTTTATCTTGCTCAAGATGAATCTTTTGTCTGTTTTATCTTCTTGCCAGTTCAATTTGTATGTCTTAAAAGCTGTGTTTCCCTGCATGACAAAGTGAGGAGGATATTTAAATGGGAAAGATCATTCATATTCAAATATTTAAATGGGAAAGATCCATATTCAAATATTTATCCTATTCTGTCCAAATAAAGAAGTGTAGTTTTTGTGGTGCCTAAAGGCCAGGTGCAGTTATTGTTTCTTTTGAACTATTGATCACAATTACCAATCTCACAATTGTTTCTTGCATTTTACCCTTAAATATTTAATAATGCTATTGTTTTTCTGGTCGTGTGCTGGTAAAGAAAGATTGCAGATTTGATGCTAATCTATTAACAAGTGTAATTATTGTTTGAGCAGAACAAAAGTACTGGAGAGCTTAGCTTTCTGCCCTCTTTAATGAATTGTGCTGGTTTCATGGGTAAGTTAATATTGTATCTAATTGTGTTGGATTAACAAATTTAAAGGAGTTGATAGTTTATCTTATCTGTAACTTTTGTTGTTTGGCAGTGAGAGTGTTTACCAGCATTCAGGAAAAGGCACCAACAAGCGGTATCTTCCTTACTTATTCTTAATGGCAATCTTTTTATAGCTTGCTTAGAAAGTACTATGTTGGACCTCTAGTCAAATCACATCCAAATCTACATTACATTTTTGGACATATTGTCAAAATTTGAAAATATCTGCTACATATTGAACTTTGGGATGCCGAAAATAGTTCCTTAAAGACCGTACAAATAGTGTAAGGTGGCCATGAGCTACCTATCTTAATTTTTGTTAGCTCCAAATGAAAACAGAGTGAATTTTTCACTATCAAATTGGCTTATTCTTTATAAACAACTTCTATCTATCTATCTATCTATCTATATATAGACACATGTTTGAGTGTGTGCCTGTGTGTTTTATTTGAATGAAAGTTTTTTCTCCTTCTGTTCCTGCTACTCAATAGACTGTATCTTGTATATTTAACTACGTCTCTATCTTATTATCAGTGGTTTTGGGCGCTTTAACTGGCATTATCACAAATGGTTCAATATTAAGCCAGATAATCGCGTATGGAAGTATGCCTGCAGTGAAAGAAAAGAAAACTAACTAGAGAAGGGAGATCATCGACGCCTTAAAATCTGCAGCCATACTCCAGATTAAGAAAATCCTTTAAGGGTGAGGTAGCACGTCGTGATTTGTGGAAAAAGAGGGTGTAGTTTCCTTTGTGTTACAATGATTGTAGTGTGAGCATCGTCTGGTACATTTAATTTTTCTACATGTAGTTAAAACTCTACAGGTCATAAGTTTAGGGTTTAAATTAGACGTATTCATGAGTCCAAATCTCCAACCCAATGGAATATGAGATGGAGATGGGAGTTGGAAAAGAGAATCCCAAATGTATATTCATACTCATGTATTTTTTTGGAGTATTTTTTTTTTTTAATATTCACGAGATACATTAATGAGATGATAGAAATGTATTCTTGAGATGTTTCCATTGGCACCAAAATACTACATATATTCACTTGATAAAAGAAATAGGGAAATTTTCAAAAAGGGGGATTTGTATTTCTAGGATATTATATTGTTAGATGACAATTACATAATATTATGTCTTAATTTTTGCAAGGATAAATTAGGTTCAAATTGAAATTTTCAAGCTTAATTGGACATCTTCTTTTTTAATTTTTTTTTTCACATGAGCCCAATAAATGGAATTCTTATACCATGCCCACAGTAATAATATGACATAAATATAGTGTTCTCAAAATGCAAACTACCTTAAATTATTATATCCTACAATTCCAACTTTCCCAAAAGAATATGTGTATTATTTTATATATGCAATCCGTTTCCACATTTATACCTATATTTTACTTTAGGTGACTGCTACATTATTTATGTATGCTTTTGAAAAGGCAACACTCGTGTAACATTGATTTCACAAATTTTATTTCGTTAGATACTACTAGAGGAGTTAAAATAAACTGAGTCGAGCTCGACTTGACTCGTGACTACTTGAATTTGAGCTTATTTAATGCTCGTTGCGTTATCAAGCCGAGTTCGATTTGATAATAATAATAATAATTAATAATGTTAATAATAAATATTATATAATGATAATTACACTAAAAATAACTTTGATTAGAAACTAAAATTAGAGATATTATATTAGCCATCTCTATTTGAGATGACTTTTGAAACAATTTTTTTGAATTAGGGACAACACTTTGTCTTTGTGTTAATATTACTTTAAATTTCAAAAATATGTTTTTATTTCCTAATTTAATTAAATATATATTTTAAAATGATAACTAAATCTTTAAACATTTAGTATCATATATACTAACCATAAAATTAAGTTACATTATTTGATACTCCCTCCATCAGATCATAACTTACATATTACCTTGTTATATTATTTCAAGTCCTAAGGGTATTTCTAGTAAAAGGTGCAACGTCACATTACTTATCACCAAGGTTTAAAATATCAATATCGGTAAAAATATCGGTACTTCAAATTTACGGATATATCGATGGATATATCGAATATCGATATCGATATCAGTGAAAATTAAAAAAATCACGGAAAGTTGAAAAAAAAGAGAAAATTAATTATTTAATTGTACAATATATTTTGGGGTCACTTACTATTGAATACATAAAATAATGCATAATTGTTATAAAATACATGACTCAAAGCACTAATACTTATAACTACACAATTATGATTGTGATACCATAAATACCCCTATGTATTTGCACAATTTGTTTGCACAAATTTATTTTGCACAATTTGATTTGCACAATTTTGTTTTTGGTCCGGCGGTGTTTTGCACAATTTTGTTTTGCACATTTTATTTTGCACAATTTTGTTTTGCACAATTTCTTTTGCACAATTTTGTTTTGCACAATTTCTTTTACATAATTTATTTTGCACAATTTTTTTGCACAATTTATTTTACTAATTTTTTTCTGCGCATTTTGTTTTTCACATTTTTACAAGAAGATAACGTTCATTATCAAGACAACTTAGAATGATCCATCACAAGATTTATAGCATCAGCATCATAGGATTTTTGTAAAAGCCATAGCATAGTAGAAGTATCTCTGCTTTTAATAAATCATTCTTTCATATGAGGTGGCTAAACTATAAACCATGGTTTCAGTACAACATAACAATTGGTGATATTAATAAAGGCAAAATTAATCGGCACTTCCCATCCCCTTCTTTGAAATTAAAAACCATGAAATCAAACACTTGATATCTTGTAGTGATCTTGTAGCTGACCTACAATGCCATTCATGCATATCCTGTATGCATCCTTATCAAGCACATCATTGGAGAAGCAGCAATCAAACACTGAATTCAGAACCAAAACAGATGATCTATATATTATAACTTACTCTTCTGTAATAACCTTTAACAATAAAAATAAAAACACATTAAATTTTGAGGTTTACATATAAACATATTAATCTAACTAGTTCAAAAAAGACACCACAATGAAGGACAAGCAATCCCTCGCTTAAGAAGAAATTTTATTGCACTTTTATCTATATTTTATGGCATATGAGAGATGAAGTCAAATGCTCAAACTTAAAAATTTTGCAACCTTTTTCCTTTCCATCGGAGAAAATTAATTTAATACTTACAAAATTAGTTGCAGCATCCAAATAAAATAGTTCTCTTGTTAAACTAGTATGAAGCAAGAAATGAACACATGCCCGACCTAATTAGCACTATTATCTTCATCTCTCAAAACTCCAACAAACCCATAGCTTATAATGCAAGTACAATCCAAAATTCACAATGTCAAAGAATTACAAACTCATAATTGCACAATAGAAAACCAGCTAAAGCATACCGTAGACCCTCTGAAAAATTACAAGAAGCCGATCAGGCAGCTTCCGATAGAAGAACCGTTTGAACAACGCCATCTAATGGTGCTGTCTTTTCTCTGATCGGATCCAAAACCCCTTTCCCCAATCCAGACTCTTAATTTCATTTCCTTCGATCATAAACATCGAATAGATCTCCATAATTCACCAATCACGCCCATAAAGCTGTCATATAATCCATTGCCACATCAAATCTTAAATTCATAAAAGTTCGACAAACACAAATTAGGATAATAGCACATTTTGGTTTTGAGTAGGTCATATTCAAGTTTATCTTTCAACATATTTCTCTTTGCATTTCTAGTTTATATTTTAACCAAGATAATATCTTTAAGCAAAATAATACTCCCGTCTCGTACCCAAATTGAGTTCTCACAAAGAAAAAAACACATTCTCCCCCAAACACGTACACAAACGGAGATACAATTAAACAAAAATAATCAAATCAAATCAATTGAGCAATTAACCTAATTATACAAACATAATCCAATCAAATCAATTGAGCGATTAACCTGATAAGCTTCACTGATGGCTGCACCTCACCCTTCTTCTAGTGCAGTTTATGCATCTGCATACACACCATCAGTCTCCCTTTCAGAATGGATATATTTTCACCAATTAGGAAGAATTTTATCAATTTTGTCATGTGAAAGGATTATTCACCAATTGATACGCTACCCTTGGCAGTTGAGATAACGTCGCCTCAGCCGAATTCTGCACGGAGAAAGTAGGGGTCGTCTCTAGAAGAAAAATCAATGGGTTTGCAATCTGTAGTAAAATCAGAGACGGCCAGATTATCGAAGGCGTCATCATTTGACCAATGAACATCGAAGCAGAGGCTGACAGGGATTAGCCATCAGCTGCTGAAAGCAGAGCCATCAATAGTAGAAGAGTGGAATCACTTAATAAGGCGCAGGCGAAGACAGCCAAATTGGGCTGGAGCGGACCAACAAAACAGATCGAAACATTCCAATCAAAAGACCCGTCGAAAGAAGCTGCATCGTTGAAGAATCTCTAATTAATCAGCAGCTGTAAATGGAAACTGCCCTAGGACGAAAGCGCAGACAGTTGTGATAGAGGGAGGAGCGCCTCGCGCGGAAAGGGGCAAAGCAGATCTCTGGAGAAGAGGGAGCGGATCGGCGACAGGGTGCCCTAGGCAGAACAGATGCGCCGCTGTGACCTATTCACCTAGGCGACGGGACGGAAGATTTGATGGAGGCCCTAGGAGTCTGCCGACAGTAGGGCTGAAACCCAGATGGTGCCGGATCTGCCCAACGGCGAAAAGAGCGCCTGGATGAGGGTAATTTTGACTTTTGTCCACTACTTTGTGTATCTGATTGTATTTTTTGTTGTTCCATGTATCCTATAGTAAATAAGCTTTAAAGTGTGTATCTGAGAGTAATAATCCCTATATTTTAACTAATTTTAATATATAAATACAATTTAAAATCTCAATAAAACTCATAACATATGATAAGCAAATCACTTACAACATATTTAAATAGTCTAAAGTTATACAATACTTAATATAGTAAATAATACCAAAATGATAATCTATGATGTTCAAATGTAAAACATGCGATGTCTTCTTGATCTAAAAAATATTGGTATCAACTCAT
Organism: Pogostemon cablin; assembly: GCA_023678885.1. Classification (NCBI taxonomy): domain Eukaryota; kingdom Viridiplantae; phylum Streptophyta; class Magnoliopsida; order Lamiales; family Lamiaceae; genus Pogostemon; species Pogostemon cablin. Next base: position 8,197,521 of record CM042961.1, read on the forward strand.
CGAATTAGAGAAATTCTAAATATAGTTTTGAATGCGCAAGTAGTATTGTTATGTATCAATAAATATTCCCTCCATCCCGATTCGATTGAATGTACCAAAATAATTGTATTTTTAATCAGAGTATACTATCACACTGTGTACATGAAAGGAAACTCCTCATTTACTTCATAGTAATAATTTTAATGAAGAGTGATAATATGTGATAATTACTTAAATAAAATAAAACAGTCTTAATAATTTCATGCAAATGTTGCTCTTTTTTTTTTAACTTGATCAAATTAATGAAAAAATTTGTATTTAGTTGGTAAAAGTAAATAAAAAATCATTAAAATTTTCATTAAAATATGGATAATTTTTTGATATTTTCGATATATCCTCGATATTTTATCGATATTTTAGCGATATTTCCTCGATATATCTCGACATCTGAAAAAATTTGAACTGTGGCAAACTGATATCGATATTATTGTTACCGATATTTCTCAATATTTCCTCGACATCAGAAAAGATATACTCCATCTGTCTCATTTCAATGTTTACATTTGCTTTTTTCACGTTGATTAAGAAATATAATATTTTAATAGATAGTGGGTGGAAAGATATAATATTTAATGTAAAGTGGGTAGGTGTATTAGTGTTGGATGTGGGGACCATGGTGATATATTAATTATTTTAGGTGGGTCCCATATTCTAAAAAAGGAAACGTAAACATTGAAATTGGACGCCCAAAATAGAAATATGTAAACATTGAAATGGGACGGAGAGATTATCTTTTTCCCCAATATCGATATCAATACTTTCCAAATACGAATATATCATGGAAATATCGTGGATATTTTTGGAAATTTTAAACCTTGCTTATCACTAATAAAATTATTCATTATATATAAAATAATAATTTTTTTTTTAATTTACTTAAGAAAATAAATTATTGATGGGCAAGGAGTATTAATTTAGAAGGTGTTGGCGAATCAGTGGTCTACAAATGTTGCTTGTCTTAACACTGTAGGGCCCAATACCCAACCTTAACGTCCTCTCACTTGAGATTAATGGTTGACTATGAGATAGCATATGAATGCTTTGACTTAGTCAAGTCAATGTTCTACGTTGTGTCGCATACATATTCTATTCAAACACAAAATTGGGTTATCATAACGCTTAATTCAACAAAGAATGATATAACTCCATCTGTCTCTTGTCTAGAGGGGCGGGCCGAATTCTAGGACTACATGGTTTTCTTGATTTTCACATTAATTTGACATCTCATTATGTAAATGAGCACGTAGTGTCCATAAAAATTTTATTATTATGCGTTGAAAAAATATTAACTATATGTACTTTATAATCTTAAATAATGTAAGAGCGTATTTAGTTTACCTTATGTTAATACTAGCCAATGAACCTTAAAATTTGTTAATAATAAAATAGTTTGCATTTATGCAAGCTTATTTTCCTTTAATAATTTAGTAAAAAACAAATTAACGGTCTAATATATAAGTCGAATGCAAGAAATAGTTGCATTAATCATAAGCTAAATTGATGTGATTTTATAGAATATCCAAAGTTCAAAATTAACCTACAACAAGAAAAGAAAAAGAAGTCGGAAAATATCTCTAGCCTGTCGTAAAAGGTGTCTATATGAGTCCAAAAGGTGCTTACCTAAACTAGAAAACTATTTAATACATCTGAATTGTCAACCATCACCAAACAAATCTCCAATAAAAAAGAAATTAAGAGCATCAGCTGACAAATTAATTATTCGTGCATGTGAGTTGTGAAACTCATGAAAGTCTTGTAGTAATCTTTGGCCAAGAAAAGAGTCTACGAGTAATCTTTGGTGAGGGATGTGTGATCATATATGATCCATAAACTTGTGTTATGTGACTTGTTGGAGTAATAGTAAAACGTATAATATCCTTTTATTTTATTAAAAAAAGTCTCAAAATAGTTAGTACATTAAATTTTATTCCAAAATTTTTTATTATATATATATATATATATATTACCAATTTCGTCTTATATCTTTGTAAAAACATCGTTTTAATCTAATCCCATAGACTTAGAAAATTGAATTTTTTTTAAGTAAAAAATATTATTTTTGTGAGAATTTAAAAGTTATGAGACTATACGGAGAATTAAGTTTCTTAACACTATTTTGAATAAAGTAAATTTGTATGAGACGATTTTGATTTTACTATTTAGAATATATAATATTACTTTTCTAAATATTGATAAAACTATCATTCTTCTAAACATGAATACACTGTTACTAATTATTACAAGGAAGGTGAAAAATTTACAACATAACATAATTCGAAGAAGAACTGAAGAATAATAATATTTATGAAGAATATAGTAGAAGTTGACTTCTCTGAAAAGTAATATTTTACATGCCAAAGAGTGTAAAATTCATATATAAAATACAAATTTCTCATAAAATGTTATGTGGAATTCATTACACTGATCTTAAGACAAAGTATTCCTTGTACCTTGTTGCACATCATGTTTGTGTTCAAGGTTTAATTAACATTAATATTTAGGATATAATCATAAATTCAACACTTACGTCTAGTTACACTTATAGTTTATGAGTGTATATTGGGTGCACCCGGGTGAAAGGGTGCATCCATATATGTATAACTTTTTATTTTATTTTGTATACATGTTATTTTATTTTGTATACATGTTTCATAATAATTGTATTCTTTTTTCACACTAAGTTTTTCATTAAAAAAACTAGCATTTATATGCATATAACTTTTTATTCAATAGTGTATACATGTTTTTTAATAATTGTATATTTTTTTACATTCAATTTTTCATTAAAAAAATTAACAATAAAATTATATACATTTTTGCTCATAATTGTGTATATTTTTGGTTATATTTGTATATGAATGCACCCTATCTTAGGGTGCACCCGGATGCACTCTATAATTAACCATAGTTTGAGTTTATAGTTTATTTTATATATATTTGTACTCCATAATATATTTAAGGGTATAATTATTCTTCAATTCATAAATAATGAGAATTTACGGGCAACGTGTTTCACAATGTACAAGCACAAGTTAAACTCTAATAGCTAAATCCTTAAATTATCTTATCCTCCCTGTACATTAATTAATTCTGAAGTTAAAAAAGCCATCTAATTTATTAGGCCAATAATATATATATATATATATATATATATATATATATATATATATATATATATATATATATATATATATATATATATATATATATATATATATATAAAAGACAGCCAACATTTATCATACTAAGAACATCCAATCCTAATTATTAGAATTGCTATTAATATTTTTAATCCGTTAAGGTTGTTGTGAAGGTTTGCTAATAACAACTTATTAGGTAAGGCCAAAAAAATTATTACTAAAAAATTTATAATGGAACCACGAATAACAAATTATAGTAATTAATTATATTAGTGTGAGAGTATATTATGATCATCTAATTAAGCAATGTCACAGGATTAATGACGTGGCACGTAGTTTGTTACTTCTTTAGTCTCATAATTTTATACACACTTTTAAAAATAATAAATCACTCGTTATAAATATTCTTACGTACAGCACAACAATATTATCAAAATGTTAGTACAATTTTTTATATTTTATTTACAATTTTATATATATTTTTTTTATTAAATTGCTAAAATACTCATCCCTAATCTCATTTTATACACCTAAAATATAATTTTCCTTAAGATGCACACATAAAACAACATGCTTAATTTTTCGGGAGGAGGTGGGGATTACAATTATATGGAATGTTGATGCTATACATATACTTATCTTTACATGCATGGAATTTTTTTTTGTCTCGTTTTTTATCCTGTCACCATAACAAAATTGTTTTTTTTTTACGAACGAAATATTTAGTTGGAAAAAATCTCGATCTCATTGCTCAATTAGTTTATCATCGCATTAACAACAAAATTTGTTGACTGATAAATTTTTAGCAATGAAAATTTAATTATGTCACTTATAATTCTATTGACAATTTATACAATGATTCACTTGATAATCTATTGGTAAATAGCATCATATATATTTTATTACCAACGGATTCAATCCGTTGGTAAATTCTGTTGATAAGGAGTTTTTTAGCTACAAGTGGCACACACAAGAAAATGATACACCAAACACCACACAAAATCCAATTGGGAGAAAGCAATAAGTAATGGATGCAGGCTTTTTGGTGCAGCAACTCCATTTTTTTCCATGTTTAGCAACTGAGTGATATGGATATGATGATGAAGATAGATGTTTTTAAGACTTTTAGGCTCACTGTCTACTCTTTGCCTCATTTTCAAACTTGGGAACTGCCGAAAGAGTATCTGAATTGGCTTCACAGACAAGTTTCCCTCTCTCTTTCTTTCTTTATGTTTTTTCCCATCATCTTATCATCTTTCATACACAAACCTTAAAATTATATACAAAGCTTCCAACTAGCTGTTCTATTACTATATAAAGAAGGTACTTGAAAGATCGACTGCATAAAGTTGTCTTTGTTCATCTCATATATCCCTACGGTTTATTACATCCTTGAGGTGCAATTTATCATGCCTTCCTATTTTATAACACTTCTAAATTCTTGCACTTCTTTTTTTTTTTTTTTTCCACTGAAGGATTTAATTTTTCATGTCTTGCAGCAGAAGGTACAGCTAGCAGATATATTCTGATCTGTACCCGTTTTAGGTCCTATCAGGTATGGGAAAATTTCACATTTATTCCTATAAGATTCCTTCAATTCAATTATAGTCCCGTAGGAATATACTGATCTCATAGCTAGCGGTTTTGGTCCCATAAGAATATTATAATCGAAAATTTTCATTCCAAATTAACTTATATTATTATAAACTACCAAATTTATATTATTTTCTGTGTTTCAAAATAGACATAGTCCGTTTTGGTCTTGTTAATGGTTCAAAATATTTCGTCAACTATTAACAATTTAGATGAAAAATTCCTATGGGACTAAATCTGCCAGTTTTGGGACATTTTTGGCATTGAACAATTCTTAGGGTTCTTAGGGGACTAAATATGAAATTATCCCTATCAGGTATTTAGATAACTTTCAACTCTCTCTTTTTTTTTTTTTTTTGGCTCTCAAGAAATTTTAAATTCATGCAGTAATTTTTCACAAACACTTGTGTAAACTTTGTGATCCCCCTTTCAATCCTATATACTCTATGCATTGCTAGGGTGTTTAAATTAAGATGAACCACAAGATTTACAAAATTTATGATGTAAACCGATTTACCAGAGACTAACTCGTAATTTTTTCCTTCTAAGATTTTGTTTATGTGTTTTTCATTGATGTGAGTTCGATTGTGTATTGTCTTTGTTAGAGATGTGGTTTTGATTAGTTAGAGTTTGTTCCCGTAAAATAGGATTCACTTAAACTCTCCTTATATATTGAATGAAAAAGATAATTATGGAGTACCATTTATTAATACATCATGAACCATAGAGTAAGATTTACCCTATAAAATACTTAATGAATCACAATTACACCCTAAACATTAAAACAAATGCTAAAATTAAAGATTAAACTTTGTGTTGGATAATTAGACATTAAACCTAGTGCGCATTCTTTTTATGTGCAGCACTCTGCAGGATTACTTTGCCTTTAAGGTATTACTATTACGGTGCACACGTGCGATTTGGATTATCGTGTCGCTTCTTGATTATTTGTGAAAGTATATAAGTAAATAGAGTAGATAATTAACAATTACTCCATTCCTCTAGAGAGAATTTTCCACACTTTCTTTATTTATAATTTGTGCTACAAAACTCTTGACATCTTAAAAAGAGAAAACAATATTTTTATTCAAAAACTTCAAACTTATTTTAATTTTAAATTTATAACTTCTATTTAACACACATAACATTATTTTATACTTTGTTTATTATGTAATAACACTATAATACTTCTAAATGTTAATAAATTAATAATAAAACTTTTTTTTAAATAGAGTAAAACAGTAAATGTGAACTCCTTTGTAATGCAAAGGGAATACAACAGATTTGTGCGCGTGGTATTATTTCAATTTTTAACAGTGAGTGAACACAAATACAGTATATAAATATATATCTGTGAATATTGAGGGCCGTTAATTTATCTGTTAACTGTTAAACATTACATTCTCTAGAAATTTAATAATTGGTAAGGGAAAAGATATATGCTTATTTTCATAATTTATTTTCGAATGGATGATAGTAGGGCATCATTTTTTATGCTTGATGCTAACTCTAGGTGTTCACTCATTTCGTGTTTTTACTCATTTTCTATCACAGTGTTAAAAAAAGTTGTTTTCTTTTACTAATTTTATTAACTTTTAAGATTAATCTGATATTTTTCAAGTAATAAAAAAAAATAAAGAAAGTTGTATGAATTATGTGAAAGTGAAATTTTTTAAAATATGATGTATTAAAGAATTATTTATTTTTTAACTTTTTATTACTTTTAGATGATGAAGAATATATTGGGACGGATTAATATGGTAATTGTTTAAAGTTAGTTGGGACTGAAGGACTAAAATATATTTTAGACAAATTATATTTATAAAATATAGTATTAAAAGTGGAAACATAAATGTTACTCCCTCCGTCTTATAAACATCTTTCACACTTATTAGAGCATCTCCAGCAGTGCTTCAAAACACTAATCTAACGTGAGATCTCCCCTCCAACAATGCGTTAAGCGTCACGCTAAACTAAAAATTGCTACAGTGTTGCGCCACATCTGGCGCAGGAAGTTTCTGCGCTATTCTATCTTTTTCTTCTTTTCTTTTTAATTTTATGCGCTATTCTATCTTTTTCTTCTTTTCTTTTTAATTTTCATGTAATTATCCATATATTTATTCATATAAGTATTATTATCTGCTGTTATTAATATTATTTGTATTAGATTATTATTTTAAATTTTAATTTTAATTCTATTAAATTGATTTATAATAATATATTTACATTAAATTATAATTTTATTTAAATTTAAATTTATTTTTTATTTTAAATAATCTATAAATTATAGAATACTCCATATATTAATAATAAAAATACTACATTTATTAAATTAATATTAATAAATATAAAATTTTATAATAATATATTACATTTATTAAATTAATATAATAAATATATAAATTAGTAAATTTATTAAATTTTAAATTAATTCAATAAAAAATATATAATTTATTAAATTAAAATATCATATAAATATTAATTCAAAATTAATATAAAATGGAATATTCTGTATAGTGAAAAATTTAGTGCAAACTGCTGAAGTTGTATTGTAATTCTGCACTAAAATAATGTAAAATTTGCGCTAGAATAGAGCAATCAGCTGGAGATGACCTTATTATTGTTCGTTTCATAAATAAGTTCACACTTTCAAATAAAGAAATAATAACACGCAATCCAACAACCCCATAAAACACTTTAATTTCAAAATTATCATTCTTTTACAACTCACCTAACTAATTACTTTATAATTTATTTATTACCTTAAAATACCAAACTAGTCTTAAATCAAGTTAAAAAATAATTCTTTTAAAAAAAATCTTTAAATGGAGGGAGTATATATATATTGTTGTTTAAACTTTAAAGTATAAATAGTCCACCTTTTTATTTTATTAAAATGGGTTCTTTCAGTTTTGTTCGGATGTTATTTCAAAAGTAAATGTTTAACTAATTTCTGCCATAACTTTTGACATGCGTATTTGGTTCTATTGTTCAAATTTTTTTGCTCTGATCAAACCCTTTATTTTCAAGCAAAGATGACCATTTTGTTATCGATTTAAAAGTTATGATACTATTTCGAAAGAATTAAATTTCTTGTGATTGATTTTAATAAAATAAATTTATATGAGACTATTTATGTTTTAAACTCATATATATATATATATATATATATATATATATATATATATATATATATATATATATATATATATATATTTATTTATTTATTTATTTATTGTATCCCACTTATTTATATTTCCTCCTGATAATAGATTGTTTATTGGTGACATCATTTTATTATTTTAAATTTGTTACCACTTTTTTAATTAAAATTTTTATTATTTTTTATTAAGAATGTTATCAATTTTCATTTATACTACAAATTATTAATAAAATAAATAATTGGACAATATATAAATATTTTAATTAATAATTTATATTAAAATATTATCACTTTTTTATTTGTATAAAATTATTTCGAAACAGTTATTTTTTACAAGTGTTTTGAATTCATTAATTGATGATGTCACATCAAAGGGGAGAGTGTGCTCAATAAATTTATGATATTTCTCCTAATTAATTATCAATTAAGCTAGAGTACTGTTATGGTACCCGAACCTAAGGCCCTTTACACACACATGATAAAGATATTTAACTAATTAATGACAAATAATTTCATTTACAAAGGTTCGAGGACAGATAGATTAGCTAGCCGGCCATATCAATATAAAACGATACAAATTTCACGTGTCGTTTTAATGTGAATTTAAAATATAAAATTTTCATTAATTAATTATCTAAAAAGATTTCAATGTAGTTAAAACATTCATTTTTGTCTCAATTAACTGTTTAGGTTTAATTTGATTAATTTCAAAATAATATTTTTCATCAATTTCGTCTCATAACTTTTGTAAAAATACTGATTTAGTCTAATGATCTCAATCTCATATGAATTTTGAAAAATTGAATATTTTTTTTAGTAAAAATGACCAGACCATTTTGGTTAGAATTTAAATTATATAAGACATCTAAAAATTTAAATTTTTTAGAACTATTTTAAATAAAGTAAACATGTACGAGAAGGTTTTCTTCTTTGTTACATTCTTTCATATAAATAGTAACCCAATGAGATGATACGTACACTAAAACAAAATAGTAACTCAATGAGATGATACACTAAAACAAAATAGAAAATACATAAATAATTGGTTAATTAATTAATCCGTGTATCAACCATATTATATACTCCATATATATTTCATGTAAGTATATATATTCTTACCGTTGGTCAACTCATCAATAAGTATAGCATGTAACTTATAAACCCTATTCTATGGAGCAACATTGTACTAGAAAACTCTTAGCACGCAAAAAGCATGTGTCGTTTAGCCAAACTACACACTCCAAAACCCTAAAAAAAAGTCATTCATGAAATATTGGAGTTGTATATTTTTCTATCTGATTACACACGGCAGGTGATCATAGATTGCATTTGCAGTTGACGAGAAAATACAAGCGGAGGCCGGAACGGTGGATCCAATCAGGCATGGGAAGAGGCCCCTATCATTCGATGAATCGGAGGAGAAAGAGGGCGATGACGGAATGGATCAACAGTTGTTCCCCATTTACTCATCAACCAGATCCCAACAAGACATGTCCGCCATGGTTTCCGTCCTTTCTCAAGTTCTTGGCTGCACCGGGTCGGAAAACCCTTCTTCCCCACCTCATTCCGCGACCCAGTCTCACCATCGTCAAAACCAACTAGCTCTTTCTCCTACTCATCACACAACAACCCAATCACCTCATCAACCTCAAGATCAAGGTGTGAATATATATAGTAGTATATATTTATGTTTAGAGTTAGTCTTATATGAACAGGTGTAAACTTTGTGGTCCCCTTTAACCATATAAGCAATACATAGAGTATAATAGGATTGGAAGGGACCAAAGATTTACACTGTGAACCCGTTTTATATATACAAGTGTTTGCTTGTGTTTATGTTTATACCTACACATGTAAATTCTAGCTAGCAAAATACTCCCTTTATCCCAATGGAGTCTTCATTTTTACTTTAGGTATGGAGTTTAAAAATTACTATCTTTACCTCTGTCCCGGGATAACTTGCATGTTTTGACTTGTATATAGTTTAAGAAAAATAACTTTTTGTGTGATGATCATCTAAGAAAAAGTAGGGGGTTGGATAATTTAATCGAATAAAGTGTATGATATAGTTGATTTTGACTAAATTGTGTATAAAAAATAGGTATTTTAGTATTGCAAGAGTGTTGGTATTATGTGTTGTTTCCAGTTTTTGGATGTGCAAGTCTTTTTATAACGAATAAGAAAGAAAAGTGAAGACTTAGGATTGAGTAACTAGAAATTCACCTAATGTTACTTATATATCTGAACTCAAGTGTGTATATATAGAGTTATGTATATATAGAGATTTATGAGAGACATAAGTGTGTGCTTTTGGGTGAGTCAAGAACATATATGTTTCATTAATTACTATGTCTTTTCTAGTTAAGTTATTTATTCATGAAACGATAACTAGGGAATTCAAATCCGAGGAGGAGACACTACAGAGGTGTCCGGCAGCGGCCATGGGGGAAATGGGCGGCAGAAATACGCGATCCAAACAAGGCAGCTAGAGTCTGGCTGGGAACCTTCGACACAGCTGAGGCTGCCGCCCTTGCATACGACGAAGCAGCCCTGAGGTTCAAAGGAAACAAGGCCAAGCTCAATTTCCCGGAACGAGTTCAGGGGAAAACCGAGTTCGGTTATCTAACAACCCGACCCGACATCCATCTTTCCACTCATCATGCTGCCCAAGTACTAACTCAACCTCAAATTCCTAGCCAAGAAAGTTACTTCAACGTTCAGCATTATGCTCAACTCCTTGGCGGTGGCTATGAATCTAATAGTGTCAACTATGGAAGTTCATCTTCACAAGCGTTTTACAGTGGAGGGTTTTCTTCCGTCTCTGATCAAGCTTCTTCGCACTCGTTTGGAACGACGTCGTCTGCTCAAGAGCAGCAGAACCTACAAGAACAAGGTTTTATGAGATTTCAACAATCAGGTAATTTGGGTGAAAATTGGAGAGAATTCGACAACAATGGCACGAGAAGGTACTTTTTTTGATAGGTGATGATTAATGAAGACTAAGATAGTTGATCGATCATTATAAATTCATGTATCCATGATAAGTTTTGGGATATAGTGTGATCATCAAGTTGATTTAATAAATTCTAGATGACTTGTGAGTCTTTAAACTCATGATCCATATAATGAGTGCATAATGCATTTGAGGTTATTGTGAACTTATTAATTAATCTATAAGTTTGTTGTTTTGGGTGTTTTTTTATGATAAGGAATCAAGACTCTAGAGGTGGGTTTTTGATAGAGAGCAAAACTTGACATATAATCAATACTTATTTTTGTGGTTTTCTATATCTCCACTTTAAATATGAGTTAAGGTCTAATGACCCAATAACGATACTAATACACAAAATAGCTCAACTTTAAATGGGTCTAGATCTTCTGTTCTACTTTGATGTTCTACTTTGATGTGAGTGTTATTCCATTGGATGATTGACACGTAGGAAAAAGGAGGGCAACTATACCCTTATAAGTCAATATTGCTTAAACTCATGGGGCAAGGGATTAGATTTCTCCATCCCGCCACATGTTATTATGTAAAGTTATGTTACAAGAGATATCACACCAAAGTGTTACAGTATATGCAGTGCCACACAAAATAGCTCATGAGATTTAAGACCAACAGATCGAGTGTAAATGTCGAAGATGAAGTCTGTCCCAGGCATAGCGGACAATTAGTGAAGGTCCAAAGATCAATAACAATGAAGCCCACACTTGTTGGGGATATCCATCATGGTACATGGGATACAAGTGTACATTCAAATTGGGAATACTGCATATATGTATGTAAATATATTATGTATAGTTTTTTTGCCATTTATAATTATTTTTTCATATGCTTCCCACCAAATATGACAAGGAAGTTATGGATTTAATATGTTACGAATTTGATGTTTCTTATTGTTAAATTTAAATTTACAGTGAGATTTTTTACAAATGAATTTATTTGTGCAATAATAAATTTGTCATAAAATTTTATTTTTTCACCGTGGAGAATTTTATTATATGCAATTAATTTAGTTATTATAAATAATTTGAATACTCTTCTCTCATATTATCCGTTCACCTTTTCTTTGTAAATTACATTTAAAAAAAAAAGTTGAACGGTATTTTATGATGAAGAGGTATATATAAAATAATATTTAAATGATAAAAAAATTGTAAATCGATCGCACCCCATTTTCAAAATTCTGAATCCGCTCCTAGATATGGTTACATACCTGGCCTAACACATGAGTAACTACCTAGAGTTGAGTCGATCTTAATTAGGCTCTGCTCAACTGATGATAATCTCGGCCAATAACTCATCAGAAATTAACACACTAGCTATGAACACCTAGGAATGTAATAGGACATATTATTTTCATAATTCATTACAAAAAAGATAACCCGCAAAAGATATGAACAAACTCTCAACTAATAGAAATTCTAACAACATTTTCCAGAGTATTTGGTGCAATGGTTTTACCCTTTTTTTTAAACCATTTTACTTATTTTTATCCATCTTCACTTAATGATCCTTCTAATAGAAAAATTAGAAAAAATTGAATCTACAAGGCCTTTTCCTATGTTAAGGTACCGTATTAAAAAGGGGCAGTTGATAAACCTTGAACAAGAGTAGTTGAAAAACTCAACCCTAGCCAACATTATCCTCGCCATGGTTTCAAAAGCATAATAAGGTGGAGAAAAAATGGCAGCTTCAAGGTTATTTACTCTTGTACGACCTACACTTGCCCATTATTCATCTCCAACACCACCCCCGAAACTCTACACCAAATGCCTTCCTCTTCCCCTGCGGTTCAGCCGCTTTGCCTCCTTTTCAGTATCGCTTGATGCCGGCGCTGCTTCTACATTCACTACTGATGACTCTCCTTCTGCGGTTTCTGCTCACCCATGGCCTGAATGGGTTGCTTTTGTTGATAGGTTAAAGTCCAAAGGCTACATCACTCAGAGTACCGTCGTTTTGGAAAAAGGGGGCGGCGATGATAATGAAGGGATTCATCTCTACACCGACATGAAGTTGGTGAAGGACGCATCTCTCAGCTTTGCTCGTGACCGTTTTGACATTTTCAAGTATTTTCAGTATTCAATTTTATACTCTCTCGTTGTTGGTTGTTTATTTACGTTGTTTAAGAACATTCTTTTTTCCTTTTTTTTTTTTTTGATAGATTTTATTTACTTTTTAAGGTGATATGGTCTTTTTAAATAATAAAATGCTAAATGATAATAGTTATCTATGTTTGGCTAAAGTTACATTAGATTAATTATATTGAAACTTTTTGTGGGGTGTGAAGAGTGTTATAAGATACATAGAAAATGTGAACAATCTATTGGAATGGAGTGATTCTCTTATGTTTAATTGATTGCATGATGTGAATTTGCATTTAATATTTCTAAAAGTGCTTTGGTTATGTGTTTATATGTTTCTTTGTTTGTTTTAAATAAAATTGATTGAGGTTGAGTTCTGTCTTAGCATTTACTTTAGGCTTGACTTTATTGTTTGTTGTCTTGCATGAATTGAGTTGCTAATATGATGTTTCCCAAAACTAATGTATTCTGCATGGATAACAACGTTGGCTGGTACGATTGAGAATCACAATCCAGTAAGTTGAATACAAGAGCTAGTTAATTTTTCTTGCAGGTCATTGTCCACTCAAGAGATTCAAACCATTGTAGAGAAAGGTTGTCCTAATCTTTTTAGAAAAGCAATTAACTCTTCTAAAAGGTTAAGAGCATATGTAGAACTTGATGAAGGAGATGTAAGATCATTATGTGCAATTTATTTGAAATTGGGGAAGAAATGATACACATTGGGGATTTCATATGTTTGCTTAATTTTGCAGGTTTGCAGTTCCTGCAATCTCCGTGAGTCATGTGATAGATCATACATTTTGCTGAGTGAATCTGAAGGTGGTGCTCGTACAGTGGATATAGTACGTATCTTATTACTTTATGCATTAGATCCACTTGTGATTTCTGGAGAAAGTAAACCTCCTGGTAGGGACCTTGTTGAATCTTCTGCAAGGAAATTGCTGTCGGAGTTGGTTGAACTTGGAGAGAGGCCTCCTGATCCTAATCTTCCAAAGCCTGGATCCATAACTGTTCAGAGCAAGAAGCAGTCTGTTGATGTATCAGATAATGGAAGCTCAAAAAATATTGATATGAAGCCAGGAGATTGGATTTGCAACAAGTAAGGAGTAACTATATGTTGCGATTTGTTATTCTCTCTTAATTTTCCTTTGGAATTATCAATTTTATTTGAATATAATTTGCTTTCTGGTGTCATGGGCTTAGATCATTTATGAGTTTGCTTTTTACCATTTTGGAATTTTCTTGTTTCACATATTTGTTCATCGCACTTGGTTTAAAGGAAAAAAAAAATGATTTGAAAGGCTTGAAGGTTTTTGAGATGTGTTGTGTTTCAACATGAAGATTATTAGTTACATGTTTTACACGTGACGCCTTAGCACTGGCTGATGACACCCTAATTGAACTGTATCAATATATGATACTTTTTCTTCACAAAAAAAAACTTTATACTCCTGCTTGAGAATTGGTTGATTTCCCTATCTTTTTTGGTTCACTATGATACATAGTTTTGCTTCCTCATTCAACTGTAATTAGTTGTTATTATGTTGAACCTAGACTTTGTGTTTGTGTGTGTTTGATGTGGGTGATGTGCAAAACAAAAGGAGATAATTGATTGTTAATGTACTAGTTTCTTCTTTACCATGAAAATTTTCCAAATTTCCAAATGTTTAAATGAATGACTGGTGACTCCATGATTGTGGCAGAATAACTGCTTAACAATTGCAACTTTACCAAAAATTATAAATGCTCTGTTATGACTTGAAATAGTAGTTAATCATGAGAATGATTGTTGTGCTTCATGCAGTGATCTTCCTTGGTCCATTTTCTTTTGATATCATGTGAAGTTTGTCTTTTATGCTTTCTGTGAATTCTATCCTCCCCAAACACAGCATACAATTTTCAGTTGATTCCTGGGAAATGCTTAAAATTCCTCAAAATTATTAATGACTAATGAAGAAACTAAAAGTGCACACAATTATGAGAAATGATATAAACATGCAGTACAAATATGAAGTATATTTTTTTGTTATCTGACCTTACAATTTTACTTCTATTTGTAGTCTGTTGATGGCTCCACTCTTCATCATTGAACCTCCAAGTTTTTTTTATATCTTTAGACACTGTTGGAAACACTGAAAATTAGTGCACTCTTTCCTTTCCCATATTTAATTTCATTCTGTCCTTGCTAATAAGCTTTCATCTGCTGGATGTTTATTGAACTTTTTTTTTTCGATTTTTTTTTGACTTATTTTACTCCATCTGTTCTTTCTCACCTTATAAAGACATGTAGTATTGCCAATTATAAATTATGTGGTATCCTATTTCTGCAGATGCAATTTTATGAATTTTGCCAGAAATGTACAATGTCTAAAGTGTAAAGCAGAGGCACCCAGGAGCGCATCGTCTGGTGGTGTTGAAATGAGAAAGGGGGATTGGAATTGCTCTCAGTAAGTTAAATAAGTTTTTTCTTCTGTTTATTGGATGTATGTTGATGTCTTGATGATTTATGCATGTTTGCTAGAAATTCTAAAAATGCAAGGCCATGTTCACTATAGACATTTGAGAAGTTCTTTCCAACGCCCATTATTGGCAAGCACTTCAATATTTAATCATGAACAGTTTGCTTACACTTTTCTCATTTTAAATTTTTTTACACTACAAGCTCTATCTAATAACTGTGACCTTTTAGAACTGCTGATCTTACAACTATGTCATCTTTGAACTTTGGGCTTTATTAAATGGTGACCTTGTACTTACATCCCTGGTTATATGCCCTCATTTTAAACAAACTCTCTTTGGGCTTGGAGTGTTTATAGTATGGAGATTATTAGACTGAATTTTATTTTATTTTATTTTTATTATTATTATTATTTTTTGATATGAGGGATCTTATAAAAGCAGAGCAGGGCCTAATAGTAAATATCGTGATCATGCTGTCTCTATAAATTTTTTCAGAAATAGCATGAATGGATTGATTTTTTTTTTTTTTGAAGAATTTATGGCAGCACTAAAATTGGTTAAGGTGAAACTTTTGATTTAACCAAAATATTTTTATTTGTTATATCTAAATAATTCTAATTAATTGCGAAAGGGTGAGGAATCCCTAAAATCCCTCTAAGGCCATCCAGTGTTTACATATATAAGATGCAGATTAAGTTTTTATGTTTTGATAAATCAGAACCCACCATGTGATTCTAAATCTAACACAATCCCAACCCTCATGTTTTTGGCCTAGCGGTGAGGACTTTTGGTGCTTTAAAGTGAAACTCCTAAGGTCCTAGGTTCAAAACTCTTGGCGTGCCATCAATAATTATAAATCCAATCCATACAAAGCGCAGAGCTCTAGTTTGAAATGGGATCCCTGCTAGTAGACAATGGGTTCTAGCCTCCCCTGGATTAGTCGTAACACAATCCCAACCCTCATGTTTTGGCCTAGTGGTGAGAGGACTTTGAGTGCTTTGAAGTGAAACTCCTAAGGTCCTAGGTTCAAAACTCAGTGGGGTGCCATCAACAACTATTAGTCTAGTCCATACAAAGCACAAAGTTCTAGCTTGAAATATGGTCTTCGCTAGTAGACAATGGGTTCTAGCCTCCCCTGGATTAGTTGGTCTCATAATCAGATACCGCTGCATCTAAAAAAAATCTAACGCAATCCCAAACCTCGTATAATGACTCAGAATCTTTGAATGCTCTTTTTTCCCTTTCTATTCAAAGCGAACTACGAAGTGCTTATACGGAGAATACCCAAAGCAGACAAATGTCATAGAGCTGGCTGATGATTTGGAAGGATATGATTGAGAGAAGAACTGATATTGATCATCCCTAGAAGAGGGTGAAGGTTTCTGGAAAACATAATAATATAGAAATTATAGGATTTGAGCGGGACCTGAAAATGAAGCTAACATGGTTTAGGCAAGGGATGATGGCAGCGCATACAAGAGAAACAATGATCTAAAATGTATTTATTATAGCTATAATCTGCAATAGTGTCTTATCTGTGTTTTTTTACTATCTTAACTGACATGCCATGAATAGATAATTTTCTTTAAGTACCGAAGTATCAATATATGCTGGTGGTTAGATTGTTTCTTTATGTAGAAGCACAAACATGATACTGCCCGTTGGAGGACAATGTTACCGCACTCTTTTTGGTTTCAGGAAAACAAAATAAGCTCTCTTTTGACACTAGATATCAAAGAGAATCTACTTTATTATACTGGATTTAACTTGCTGATGTGCATTTTTTATGCTGTTGATGCGTTTTTGTACTGGTTGTATAATATTTATTGTGCTGTCCTTTAGGTGTTCAGCTTTAAACTTTGCAAGAAACAGGCAGTGTTTCCGCTGTCAAGCGCCTCGGCCCCCAAGGCAACTGAAACCTGGGGATTGGGAATGCCCTGGGTTAGTCCTCTTACACAGCTTTCAAATGCATTTTCCTTCTGTTTACAAATGATGCTTTATTCGAAAAATATATATCTAGCTGGTTCGTGAATTAGGTCCGTGTACTTTCATATGAAAAAATTAAGTCCATGTACATAATTCATTCATTTGCATTACAATTTGGTTCTCACATAAACCATTAATTAACATAAATATAATTGAAGGCAAAGGGAAGGGACTCAAATTCTTATCAATCACTGATTGAATTCAGTGAGATTGTCATGCAAGAATTGCTCTCTATATGTTAGAACTAAGAACTTATCATTTTCTGAATTGACATTTTCCCAACTTGCAGCTGTGATTTCTTGAACTTTAGTCGGAACACCACTTGCAAGAGATGCAATTGTGATCGTCCCCAAGGGGAAGGATTACAGGAAGACGGACACACTTGGAACATGCGTTAATAAGTTTGTTCAATGTAAATCGAACCATTGAATGCATCTGAATCTTTTAGCACTGCAATAACATTAATGTTGAAGATTAATCTTATTGTTGTAAAGGAAGAATTTGATATGCTGATGGTTGAAATTGTTTTACAAGGTGTTTCTAGGATTATTAGTAGTGCTTTTGCATTGTGGTCTTGTTTAATTTTAACCATTTTAGCATAACAGTCGCATGGCACTTCTGGTAATAATGTGAAACTTAAATTGATTTAGATAAAACAAGCTTCTGGTAAAAATGTGAAACTTAAACTGATTTAGATAAAATGAAGAATGAAATTCATCATAGTTCAGAATGTATATCATAAAATAAGGCTATTTGTAAGATGTTTTTAGGGTATCATAAGTATGTACATTTAAAATAAGACTTATTTTAATGTTTTTCATTAAATGAGTAAGAATGAATTTGGACATGGCTTTGAAATTAAGCAAAATTATTAATTAAAAATATGCTGTATATTTTAAAAAGTAGTACTATACTAATCTTTAGGAGATGTGATTCTTTGAAAAGGGGTTTGATTTTCAGTTGGAAATTAATGTTATGGTGAGGATTGTTACTCACGGGAAATTATTCTCACACATGAAAGTTGCAGAAATTCATGAATCTTCCATCATCATTACTTTCACTATCAAATATTATTATTTTTAATTTATACTATAAATTATTCATAAAATGACATTATTACTTTTAAGAATTACTTTTTATTATAAAATTCTCACACGAGTCATAGTCTTAATTGATTGATTGAATTTTTTTTTTCCTTCGAAATCATTTGTACATTAAAAAATCATTTTTATCTGTAATATTTTAAATGGTCAACACAAAGATGTATGCATTTTACTTTTTTTTTTAAATTGCCTTATTATACCACCTCAAACATTATAATTTTGAGAGATGGATGTAAATGTAATTATAGGATAAAATAATCACAACACAATTAGGGCTTAAGGTGTGATTTTAAGTTTGAACCGGTAAATTTAGGGTTCTTAATTAATGGTGATTTTTTAAAAAAAGTTGAACATTTTTAGGTTATATTTGGATGATTCAAATATTCAGTATATTTTCACATGTACGTTCTTAAAAGAATAATTAAATGATTACATTTTAGGCCGATTCTTCAGTGACCACATGTCACTGATGACCCTGGTCAGCGCAGGTAACCGGTTATGGTCAAAATGCATGACGTGATGTATCAACTTTTTTGTTTTTTCTCTATTTTATGTGTCCTCTACGCTACCATGGGCTCTCTTCCTTCATCCACAATTGTTGTTCGATATGGAGGTTCGGACCCTCCTGTTGGCTGCACCTATCGGTGGCTACCCGTGCGCCTATCGTCGTCGTTGGAGGCGGCGAAAGTGGAGGAGCTGAGAATAGTGAAGGGGCAACAACATGCTGTTCTTCGGAGGAGTGTCAACTCCGGCGGCGGCAGTGCAGTACTACCAATTAAAGAGCCTCGGAGGCGGCGCGTTGCACCACTCTCACCAACTGCATTTGGGGTTGGGATATTTGTTCGGAACGGTGAATATGCAACGGAATTTTAAGTACTCGGCGGAGGGTAGTTTCTGAATTCTAACCGAAAAGACGAAATGATGAGGACTGAGTGGATGGTGTCGCGCTTCCGGCGGCCTGTGCGGCTGCGATTTCAGTCAATGGGAGGAGTAAATCTGCAACAGATAAGGGCATACACACTTCCAGCAGTGGCCTTCGGCGGCTCCGGCAATGACTGATGTTGCTTTTCCGGCGATGGGGCTCGGCTGCAGTGGCGGTGGATGGGCGGTGATCTCCGGTGCTTGACCAAGGTGGTGCGTGGTTGCGGCAGTAGACGACGAGTGGTAAATGGTGATGGTGCGGTTCGTCAACTGATGCACCATCTGCCGGAAATTGGCTGGATCCGCTGTGATAAACGTCGTGATCGCGCGCTTCGACGCTCGCGACGCAGCCGCGGCGCAGCTTCTGCAGCTGAGCTAATTCATTTTCGGAGCCGCCGGAAAGAGTCGGCGTCTGAAGCAGTGCCTGCTGCGCGAAGAGAGACTCGACCAATTCGGCGGAGTAGGCGTCGGCGTCAGAGGACGTCGCCGAGAACGACTTCTGCAGCGCCTTCGTGAGTGTCGTTTTCCTTGGTGAAGATGTTGGAAATCCAAGAATCGGCGGCGAAGGAAGGGCGAGCATCCATGGCTGCTCCATCGTCATCAAATTTTCTGATGTCATTTATATCGCACAAATTCACGCAATTCCTCTGTATAGAAATGAAATTGAATCCACAATTGAGGCAGAAATGGACTCTTATGCCATGAATGGAATTGTAGTTACAGTTTGAGTTGTTTTGGAATGGATGTTGAGAGAGAAGAAGGGGGAGGTGGTGTGTGTACTCAGTGCATCTCTCTTTTCTGTAATTTGCAGGCGGTCCTTTCTTCACCCCACTGACAGGCTCAGTGACAATCTCTCCCTTTTGTAAGAAAATCTGCTGAAGGGGTAGCTTATTAATTAAAAATTGATTTTGTTTGATCCAATGAGGTGTATTAAAATGAGAAAGATCCAACGGCCTCCGCTGACCGTGGTCACCAATGACCACCACGGGTCACGGAAGTAACCCTCTACATTTTAAGTTATTTTGATACCGAAATATTTACACTTTTTTAAAAATATATATATATCTCAACAATTATACACGTTATTAAAAATGAAAAAAACTACTAAAGACACTCATTTTTTTCACTCACTTTTTTTATACACATCCAACAACTTCATCTTATTTTGTACATAAAATAACAACTTTTTTAAAAGTAAGCACGTGCAATAATCCATGCCATGGATTGAGTAGCTAGCCATGCATGACTCTTAAATCATACAGCATGATTGGTATGTAAAAATGAGAATGGAATGGAATTCATTCCTACTTCTATTCCTATTCCTACCATTGATATATAATTTATAATAAGGAATCCCGATTTTAAAAAGAATGTGTATTCTTCATTTTAAAAAATGGACATTCCTTAAGGCAATATTTGATTTGGATTTAATAACCCGGTTTTAGATTTAATAAATCTCCTTAAATCTCCCCTATATACACCTACAAACCCTACTAACACTTACCTACCCCTACTATACATTATCTCTCTTCAATTAATATTTTTTTCTCTCTTTCTCTCACTTACTTTTACCTCTTCTCTCACCTCAATTAATATTTGATTTGACATAAAATTTAAACCTACCATACTTAAATCCAAAATAAACATAACAAAAATAGAATAATATTATTCACCCATTTATTAAATCACTTTAAACCCAAAACAAACACCACATAAAATACAAATTAATGTGATTCCTTAAAGAATTTGTATCCCGATATATATATATATATATATATTTCCCCAAAATCTAACCATATAATAGTTCCATTACATTTAATTTAATGTGATTCATTTCTTGTACAATTTTTTACACGAGACTCATTCGAATTCAAATACAAATTTATTTTTAGAATTGGGCTTTATGACATTTTCTTAGTCCATCTGGAGGCCTATTATTTGATCGTCGAGTTCAATTCGGCCCATAATTGTAACGGGCTGACATGGGCCCTGACCCATACGAGAGCAGATCTGAGAAGATGCAACTGCCCCCGCTTTTCACCGTCGACCGCCGTCGATTCCCACGGTGAGCCCTCGCCGCCTCTCCACATTTCTGTAAGTCTTATCTTTACGTCTGCTTAGCTTCTCTTATTGTTTTACCCGCTTCTAATTGATACGCCACACCACCTCTTTGTTAAGCTGTTCGATTTCACCCTTTATCGGACTCCATTTGTTGATTAAAGCACATCTCCTTGATTCCAAGAATTTTGAAAAACAAACCCTCAATTGCACCTCGAATTTATGGAAAATCACTAAGAAACACCAACTGGAACTTCATTCTCCCAGTTCTGGCGAATTCTCTGCCAAATACGGCCAAGGACGAACCGGCGGAAGCATGATGCTGGTGGACGACTGCGTGGAGACTACCGAAAAATTCTCTTCCACTTGTATTATAAAATCTAAGCCCGGGCATCACCTCAAGAATTGAGGTGTTATACCACTAGTCATCCCTAATTTTCATCAAGTTTGTTACCCCACCCTTCCTAAAATTCCCAAACCTTTAAATTTTCTTAAACCCGCGCGTAAACCCCTCCAGGCAGACATTTAAGGTTCACAGCAAGATGGCAGCGGCTTCCTCCCTGTTCAGGACCCTAGCTAGAAATCCTAGGCACCCCATCCTCCCTCCTCCGAAGTGGTTGCAACAATCATCCCGTCTTTCCACCACCTCTCCCGAACCTGCCATCTCCACTATACCTCAACCAGATCCACAAGGGGGTAGGTATATACGTCTTTATCCTCTTCTTTTCTGTATGTATAAATGCTTTCAGACGTGAAGAAAATTTCTTGAGGAATACTGATTTTGGTTTCGTTTTCTTTGTATGGAATACAGTGAAAAGGTGTCGGTCAACATGGTCCAAGGTTTTACTCTTCATCCCAGGATTCATTACCTTTGGCCTTGGCACTTGGCAGATCTTCAGAAGACGAGAAAAGGTTCATATCAACTGTACTTATTGTTCTGCCAATGCATTTTTTTGTTTAGAGGGTGCAATTGAGGATCTTCTCCTGTTGGGGAGTGTACCATCAGAATTAATTTATTTGATTTTAGAAATTAAAAGTATAATGAGCTTCTTATTGGGTTTGAATGTGATTCTTAAACCTATCAAACAAGAATACGCAAAGCTTAGATGTTACCTTTGTTCTTTAACTATCAGGGACGTATCTTGTTCAAAATAGTAAACAAGTCATATTGTTCAATTCTATTGCTGCTTTATTCTACTTTGTATAGAAGGTATGTAAAGTTTCTTGTGATGGAAAACTACTCACCTGTTGTTGTAGTTTGCTTGCATATTTTCTTCAAAATGAAACCCTATTGTTATATTTCCATTTAGTTTCTTAGTTCTTTGGGTTTGTCTGTACAGATAAATATGCTGGATTACCGACAGAGTAGGCTTAGTGCTGAGCCTCTTAAGGGCAATGAGATCTTGCCTTCTAGTGGGAGTTTTGATTCCCTGGAGTTCAGGAAAGTGCAGCTTAAAGGAGTTTTTGATGAGAAGAAGTCGATTTTTGTAGGCCCTCGCTCTAGGAGTATTTCTGGAGTGACTGAAAATGGATACTATATCATAACTCCCCTTATTCCGGTCCCAGATGATACTGAAAGGTAAAATTATCTTTTAGAAACTTGCATTGAAGATGCATTAATATTTTCTGTATAAAGATTCTCCTGTGCTGAGTGCTATAAAGTTTTAGATACTTCTATATGAGTTGTAAAACTGATATTCAGGATGAAATAGACCATACGGTCGTGTGTTGAAAGAAGGTCCTTGTCACCCTACATGCTTTAGAGAGGAGAATCATTCTCTTTCTTCATGTACAGATAACATATGGAGCTATATTATTACATGAGGAAGTCGAAGTTTATTATTGTTGAAAAATTTTTATGCTGTCTAATGTTTCATTCACTCAGCTTTGTTTCATTTGAAATGGCCCAAAAGTTCCTCAGTTTCACGATACTGCTATCATGATACTGCTATCGAGTAATTTTTCTAAATTAGTCATTGAAAAGAAATTTATAAATTATTGTACTGTTTGTTTGGTTTCATTTTCCAAATTCATTATCATTCTCCAAAACAAATACACGTTTGCTGATTGGGTTGGGAAGTTTTCAATATCCCTAAGTACCAAACTTCTGTATGTTATTTATTTCCTGTCATCTGTAGTTAAAAAATACCTGTGAAATTATTTTCTATAATTTTTCCTGTTAAAATACCATATATATTATTTCATGCCCAACGAATATAATTTTCAGATTGAAGCTAAACACAATGATTAAGTTCTTTGATGTAATCACACTACATATTGCACATTATTTGTTGAGCATCATTAAATTAGACTTTATGCAGCATACTATCACCTGTTCTGGTAAATAGAGGATGGGTTCCAAGGAGTTGGAGAGACAAAGCTTTAGCTGCGTCTGAAGATGAACCACTGCAAAGCATGTCCACCTCAACCCGAGAGAGTGCAAAAACTTCTTGGTGGCGCTTTTGGCCAAATAAGCATGAAGGTCTCGAGGTTTTAACTTCTCTTCATTCTTTTTTCCATCAGTTACAATCATGAAATCACAATTAAACATTTTGAATCTGGTAGGATCGTCTTCCAAATGTCATCCCTGTTGAAGTTATCGGAGTTGTACGGGGTAGTGAGAATCCTAGCATATTTGTTCCTGCAAATGATCCTAATGCCAGTCAGTGGTTTTATGTGGATGTTCCAGCACTTGCTCGTGCTTGTGGAATTGAGGAGAAAACAATCTATGTTGAAGAGATCAATGAACACGTTAATCCTAGCCGACCATACCCTATTCCGAAGGATTTTAATATGCTAATTCGTACTTCAGTGATGCCACAGGACCATCTTAACTATACATTTACATGGTAACTTATCACTCCATTCCTACTTAATAATTTTCTGCATGCAGATCCACATTTATTTGTTTATATTGCTTCTTCACTTTTCATTAGCTTATATATGAATTCTGTCTATTATTCTGCTCAGTTATTTCCTATAGATTTGATGTTAGTTCTCTGTTTATATGCCACACAAAGTCTTCATTTTGTTTGTCAAGTTGTGTTGTCGTATCAGCTAGTATAAGTTTTTTTAACCTTGTCTGGGATTCTACAAATTTAAGGTTTCAAACTGCAAAGAGAGTTGAAAAGCTTTTGCTTTTAGAGAAATGCTGCATTTTAGATGAAGTGAAATAATTCTGAAGCAAAAGTTGGTAATTTGTACAAAAAGCTGATGACATGTAACATAGCTTTAGAAAAGACGTGTAACTATGTAAAATTGCTAATGTTTTCTTGTAGAGGTCTATTATATTGTGATATTTGATCAAAGCAATTAAACCGAATGACTTATTTATATGGATATGAATAAAATAATGTAAATAGTAACAAATTTAATCTTCATTGTATGATTAATGTGAAAATAGATGCTTAATGTTATAATAGATTGTTAAAAATAATACATCCTCCGTCCCATAATTGGACTCACCTTCTGTAAAAGTTGCATTTTTGATCAACTTTATTGACTTTTGGGGGTATTTTAGTATTTTTAGGTAATAAATAAAATGTGAAGTAATGTTATGTGTGTTTGGTAGGAGTGACAAATTTGAAAATAGTGGATACAGTATGAATGATTATATTGATTTAAAAATAAATAGGGATACAGTATAAAGGATCTCCTAACCATATGAATAAATTATGCTCCTTTGACTCTTGCTGATTGTGGGTTCCAAGTCCAAAGCTTAATTTCTAGATATGTTTTCCATACATATAGATTTATAGAAATTTACAGGAATATATGTTTACTTTATGGAATGTTACGTATTTTGGAATATGTAATGCGAGTACATAGCGGTAAATGTTGGGTTCCATATCAAGTTTGCCTGTACAGATATGGGTGTGTGTGCATGAATGGATAATATGTTGAGTTTAATTTTATTAATGTATTTTATTTGTAAATAATATACTCCCTCTGTGCCAGAAATTGCGAAGTGTTTGCAATTGCTGGGACGGAAGGAGTATGTGTTTTATTTAAAGTCTAAAGATATTTAACTGTATATAGTGGTGATATTTTCTAAATCCTTTCTATGCCAAATCCTTCTCTAAATCTGATGAAGAATGGCATTCTTGCTTTTATGATAGGTGATGACAATTTCTTACCATATTGGTGTAGGTAGTGAGATACTGATGCTTGATGGTCCTGAGTTAATTTCTTATTTCCTATATTACAATTTTTTATAGCCTGTCTTCTTGTTTGCTTATGCACATTGTATTTATGTTCAATTTACTGATATAAATAGATGTCCTGCGCAGGTATTCTCTTTCAGCTGCAGTAACTTTCATGGCTATTAAGAGACTGAAACCGAGAAAGAGTAAGAGATAGCCTTTCCTACGTAGTCTTTTCGCCTTCCATACTCGTGTGATTCGACAATGGAGGTTGTTTTTGCTTGAAGATAATATCATGGCTGTATTTTTGCTCCATTGTTGCACCTAAACTAGTTGATCGAAGCAGCAGCAAGTAGTTGATGAAAGCTCTTCCAAGATTGAGGTTGCATAGTGTAACTCAGGCAGATAAAAATTTCGCTTCCTTTTCCAGTCTCTTTACAAACTGCAAATAATCCTCCTGCATCATAGCTTTCACCAAAAAAAATTTCCCCCTTTTTTATTCGGAATAATTTTACAAAATCCGAACACCAATTCTGCTCAATGTTTGACAGAATGTAATTTTTTCAGGGAAATTACAGAAATTTATGGTGTCAAAATTCAGAATATATTCAAGGGAAATTGCGAAGGTACCCATATGGGAAATGCAACAGCTTTGCATGAGTAAAGTGATAAGAGTACCTGAAACCATCTTTCTTCTGTTCAAATACTTTGGCATTATGTTGTGTGGGAGGAAGATTAGTCTTGAACAATTCTCACCTCTCATCTGCTAGATTCATTGATATGATGGGAAATGGTTAGCTAGACACCTATCTTTTGTGGGGAAAATGGGGCTGATCTCTATAGCCATTTATAAAGCTCGATGGTGAAAATTCCAGATGGAGTTGTTAAGAAAATTAAAAAGCTTCTTCGTTATTTTTCATGGGGCGCCAGGAAAGGGTTAGTGAGATGGAATGATATTTCTAAATCTAAGAAAGCTAGGGGTTTAGGGTTGAAAGAGATGAGGGACTGGAATGATGTTTAACTGTGCAAAACTATGTGGGATGTGAATACTAACAAAGCTTCTTCTTGTGTAAAGTAGGTGCATGAAATCTATCAGTAGGGGAATGGGTGTTGGGACATCGGGGAGAGCAAAACAGCCTCTTACGTAGTGTTATTAATATTCCACGGAGCCTTTAAAAATAAGGGAGTTTACATACTAATTGCAATTAAGTGGACTTAATTTTCTTTTAAGCCAGTTAGTTAAAACAAGGGGTCCAAACTTGATTATAACTTAAGGGGGAGGTGGATTGTAATAGTATCTTATTAAACTAGTAAAGAACAAAGACAATTTTCATATTCATTTCTTATTTATGACATTTTCAAATTTTATTGACTTAATAATTTTAATGAACCAAACACTTTTTATTACAGTTGAACATTGCTAGTGGTTTGTAAGAGGATCAAAGCTAGAATTGGGGCTGAGGAGTGGGTGGAGGAGGAACTGACCAAAATAGTGGTTAGGGATAAATTTTTAATAAATGAAGTTTATAAGACGATAAGATCGGACAAATTCATAATATATATTGGGAGAGGGGGACCGTAGAACCAGTTCTACGTAAGTGATTGTCTATATATATGTATAAACAAACTTAAACAAAACGATAAAATTCTTTATCTCAATCTAATGCCAATTCTTTTCAACAATATCTGCTTCATTCTTTTCAACATTATGGATCGAGATGGGTCCTCTTTTAATCAAGTGTGGCGCTTTGTTGAGGCTTTATATTTTGATTGTCACGTGTTGAACATACTATTCTGCAGGCATTTGGCACATTTGGATATAAACCTTCTAGAAGTGCAATCCCCTTCCCTTAAATTGTTAAATTATTTTACTTCCTCTCAGTTGAGAATTAAGCTTACCACAAACGTTGAATCACATTCAATCCATAAGTTCTCCCAACCTCTTCTATGTGCCTTGTTGATTCCAAACAAAAAACTGCATTTTAGTCTCATCTGTCAACAGAAGATGCCATCACATAAACTATTTTGTCATGAAGCTTTTATAACACTGTGAAAATGAAGAGGAAGTATTTTTGCAATTTAGGATGCTAGTAATCCAAGGCACCCTTTCCACCTACAAAAACATAAATTCTAAAAAATACTCCTGAAATTCAAGTTGCCAGCATGTAGTCCATTTTAGGCGGGCAGATCATTTTTGGTCATGGAAAAAAACCCTCAGCACCAACATCAAACGTTGGAAAGGGTAAAATGCAGCATTATGTTTCACTAAGATCAGCGGTTAAGTTGATTAGTAGCTGGGTATGCATTATAGGGCGTAATGGGAGCATGATGAAAGGCCACCTGCGGCTGCTGTGCTGTAATTGATGCGCTAGTATACTGAGTTGCAAGAGTAGCATCAGAGTAACTGTGTGCAGGAACATAAGCGGTAACTGATGCATTGGGGACACTGTGTGCAGGGACATAAGCTGGAACTGATGCATCGGGGAAACTGCATGAAGGAACATAAGTTGGAACTGTTCCATGGGAAAGACTGTGCGGCCGAACATATGCAGGGTTGGTTGCATTGGAGGAACTGTGCGGAGGAATGTACAACTCTGAAACAGAACCATCAGTATACGCGGTCTGTGCTGCAGAGCTGGAGCTATGTGCTGCAATGTTATCTTGATATCGTTGCAAAAGAAACTGATGAGGATACGGATGACCAGCAGTAGCAGGGGCTGGTGTCTGCATAACTAATGAAGTGTTTTGCAATGGGTTAGAGCTATCCTGGTGAAGTGTGCTTGATCTTTGTTGTGTATGTCTCCCATCCATGGTCGTGGACCTGAATTCCAAGCATTAGAACTTAAATCTTATCTAAAATATAATCTCTGTTATACTCAACAAATAGCAAGCAAATTACAAAAATTACCCTTGACTAATAGACAGATATACCTACTATATTTCGGAATTATGTTAAGCTCCTATAGGATATCTTTCTTTCTCTCTTTTTTTCTTTTAAAAAAAAAACAATCACCCAGCACAATAAACATAAGTTGTATCGATGGCACTCTTTTAACTTTTGAAAAGCACTTTTTTTTTTTTTTTGGTAATCGGTGATATGACTTCCTGTTCATTAAACCCAAAAACAACTAAGCATAATAACCCCCAAGAAACACCATTTTGTGGCGTATTTACCTCCTTTCCAAACTGGTGGCTTGAACATGAGCAGTCCTCTCTTCTATGGGTCTGTACCTGAAATTTTAGTAATTCAAATCAGTGATACATCTTCCTGTTTATAAACAACTATGCCAGGTAAATGCGCATTCAAAATAGATTTAACTAGAAAAGACATAACGGTCAAAACATTTTCTACATTCCTTAAATTCTTTTATTCACTCTTCAAAGAAATAGAAAATTCTTTTCAATAATTTGAAATGATCCCTAGGAGGACCCTCAGAGTTATAGACATGCTGATCTGGAGGGTTAATGATGCTATAGAATCTTCCATCAACTGAACTTGTGAGGATAAGCATCCATAATAAAAAAAGGTTTATTTTAAAATTGTTCCTATTGCTGTAAGAAATGAAAAAATCCAGGGAAAACTTGTGTAGAAGCATCACTAAACCAATAAAAAGAAAAGCAGCACTCACAAAAAAATTAAATAATGAGGAAATAAAGAACAAAGATAAAAACCAAGTAAAATAAAGTTTAAGAAATTCAGCTCATAATAAGAGCAACCATGAAAGAAGATTATGCAAACTTTTGAAAAAAAAAATCTCCAGTGGCAAGACGTGTATTAATGTGAGCATCTCAGTAACGAGAATAGATATAAAAAAAAGAAATCTCCAGTGGCAAGGCATCAGTACTGATGTTATCATACTTAACAATTGATCAAAAGACACAATTTGATACCTGCAGTTTAATTCACATTCAAAGATAGCCTCACCAGAAGTTTTTACATTTAATTGCAACCCCCCCCCCAACAACAACATCTACAGTTGTAAACTACTTATCATAAAACAAATTATAAACACAACCCAAACCACTTGGAAATTAAAGGATTGAAAAGAGAATATACCTTGAATAGAGTGACTCCCGGACAGTATGTGTAACACCTTGGCTGAAATATGGTTGCTGAGAGTTAGCAACATAATAACTATTTGTTGATGGCAAACTGCGATGATCTAAAGTAGGATGTAGATTTTCCATATAAGTTGCTGTTCTACAATACCCTTGCTGAAAATAATTTTCCTTTGGAACTGTTTGAGGCCCTAATAATGGTCGAGTGAGGCTATACTGGATCCTAGGTATTAAAGGAACTTCCATCACAGCTCTAGGCATAAACTGATTTTCCACTGCTGAAGGTGGCATTGCCAGTGGTAGAGATACATTTGCAAAAGCTTGGGGTGCATGTAGAGATGACGCAGCCAGAGGACGAAAAGATGATATCAGTTTTTCCACCTGATTCAAATGGAAAGTTTCTTATACTACACGACCATAAATAAGTTGAATAAATGAAAAAAAAAAAAGAAAAAAGAAAACTTACCTGCATTTTACTGAGTTCTTGATTGAATTTCGAGCCTGTATAATTCTCCTTAATAATATGCCTGAGGGAACTCTCAGGAAGTGGAAGGCATTCTCTAAAGATTTTGAATTTTACCTGAAAATGGGAAAACAAGTAGCTCACGCAACAAGGAAAAAGGAGTCTGTCTGTCTCATTTATGGAAGCGATAAAGATGTATTATGAAGGTACCTTACTTAACAAACATTTAGTCAAACAAATCGTTAAACGAAACCTATTAAGATGAATGATGGAGGTAGCTTTACCAAACAAAGATATAGCTCTACAAAAACATCTACTCAAATGAAGATCAATAGTTCCTCGGACAAACCAAAGGAAAATGGCACTCATGCTAAACTCCAATTCATAAAAGGAGCCCGGGTCAATATTACTGGCATGCAAAAGGATGTACATTTTAAAACTTCATATGCTGAAGAAAAGGGGGCAAGAGAGAAAGGGCAAAAAGTCGCACTTGTTTGATCCGATCATTTTTCACGATAGACGAAAGCTGAAAATTACAGAAACTGGTTCTACAATATGAGAAAAAATCAATACTAGCATGATGAGATTTCATAGAGATTTGCCCTCTCAAGTCTGTTACTAAATTCACAATCCATGTTTTGAATCTTGCCATATATTATACCAAAATAATAACCTAATTATATAAATAGGCTTCATAAAAGTGCATTTAACAAGAAGAAAGGTCAGATAAGCAATCCTATAATTAAATATATTACTTTTGCTGTGGGCGAGCATTTAAAACAATAATAATATTGCCTTTCTTTCATTATTTCTTTCTTTATTTTATTTTAATTTTTATAAGAAAAGCATAACCAGTTATACTATACCTGGGCAGGAAATTTTCCTCTAAAAGCAGCAGGTTCTAAGTTGAGATTTCCAGAAGACGTTGCCTAGTATACACCATATACAAGCTTTAACTCAAAATCATACAAAAAGAGCATCACGCCAGGCTTTATCTCCTCTACCACATCCTTTTTCACAAGAGGAAGTCCAAAGACACGGTATTTGTAACATTCTAATTTAGTGCTCGGATTACACATGAATATAAAACCAGAAAAGCGTTCAGTCTTTTCCCCTTCCTCAGCTGGATAAGCAATTGGAGCCGGAGCAACAGGAATCATAGTTTTTTTTTTCTTTTGCCTTTCCTATCTTAGCATTTGGATGGCCAATGATGTTTCCTCTCTTCTAAACTTTTCACCTTTCTCTTGGCCATGCACCAATGCTATAAAAGAAAAGTTTAAGACATGATTAAAATATAACATGTGAGAAGTTACTGAGCATGCAATTGAAACACAAATACCCCAACACCTCTACAAAAATTAAAGAATCACCAGAGTCCAAACAAAATGAAACAACCTTAAAAAAACAAAGATGCTAATCGAAAAAAATATATATATTAAAAATCATTAGGATAATCTATCTCATCTCTAGCAATTGAGTGTGCTACTCACAAACATATATATTGCCAACTTATAATCAACTGTGGAGTCTTCCGACATGTTCTCATCTATTGCTAAAACATTAAATTAAATAATAACATAGTGAATTATAATTGTAGTTTTATGGGATCCACAATGTAACTGATTCATTGCATAATACATTTATCTGTGCTTAAAATTAAAATTGCACAGTATCCAGTGTACTTTCAATAACTCTAGTTAATGGAAAAACTAATTACATGCTATGATCATCTGCACATTTGTCATCTATATTACCTCTTTCTCGTCCAACCTAGCTAATAAAATTATTTATTGTTAATTTATATATATGTATAAATTTATGGGTTATTTGCACTGGGTAGCTTAGGGTTTATAACTTAATTATATAAGGTGATAGTTTTTTTTTATTCAATAGTTAAACTTTAACAGGTGCAGTCACAGATATCCAGGTGCAACCCAAGACTGTAAATGTATATCTTATTTTAACCTAAATTTGTCAAATATTACTCCCTATACACGCTGTGTACACACAAAATGCTTAATCAGTTACTACATACCCGCCAAACAACCCTACACCAATTAGTAGTAGAAATAGTCGAGTCACAGATATCGTATGAATATACATAGTTTGATCATCAAAATCACCTTCAAAGTATACCTTAACAAAACTACTATAAAAATTTGTTACACCCTTCAATCAAAACACAAGTATTCTTGAAGAAATCTAAATATGAAACCAAAATTAAGATTACCTTCTTCTTCAGCTTATTCACGATTACGAAATCAGAGACCCTAATTGCTGCCAACTCATAAAATTTGTACGTCGAAGCTTCGAGCATTCAGTCTCTTTTTCTTCTTCCACCTTTTTACGAAGGAGTTGTTTTGTTTGGTTTTTAAATCTCACACCACCCTGACCCGTTGCTCAGGTGTCAAATATTACAAAGGTAACCCAATTAAAATAGTATATTTTAAATTAAATTAAAAATTAATTAAGAAGAAAAAGGATCTGTTTGGTTATCATCAATCAATTAATTATAATTACAATTCTTTTCAATTAACTAATAATATTTTCTTCATTCATTTATTTTTCTTTTTTATTATATAGTATATATTAAAAATATTAGTATTATTTCATGGATAGTGATTAGTTCAATTTTGATTCAATTATTCCAATTTTAGTTCAATGTTAATGTGTTATAGGAAATTGGACAAAAATTAAAATTATGGTAACAAAATTTAAACTAAAAGGACAAAAAATATTTAAAATTAAAATTATAAAAAATGTTAAACTTAAAAGGACTAACTCTCTATATATATTCTTTTGATTAATTGTAATTAATTACTATGTTAATAATTATTTTAACTATCAAATTTATAGATGAGTTCAGCTCTGAGTTGATGCTTCGGTGCACTCCATTATAATTTACTCCATAAGTTTAAATTAGGGGATATAGTATTTTTTTATATATAAAAATTATAATTATAATATTTTATTTACTAGTGATTTGAATAAATTCTGATTATTAAGATCAGGTGCACCTTGTTAGACACCAAATTTATACTATTTTCTTAATAAAACGGTATCGTTGGTCCACAAAATTATAATCGAATATCAATCAATTATTATAAATTGGGCAGTGAGTGATGTAAACTGTAACGAAACAGGATTCGGGATTCTGTGCAGTAGGAGCGAGAAAATATGAAGAGGTTTTTCAAACCAGTGGAGAAAGAAGGCTCTTTCAAGAAGCCAACTCTCCTCTCTTCCTCATCGCCGGTGAAAGACTCGGAAAAACCTACAGACTGCGATTCCGCTGCTGTAAATGAAGACAACAACGATACCGCCAACAAAGAGCCTTTGAAATTCTTGACATGGAATGCAAATAGTTTACTTCTGAGAATCAAAAACAACTGGACAGAGTTCTCCAAGTTCGTTCACAATCTTGACCCAGATGTCATTGCTATACAGGTAATTCCTTTATTGTTAGTATAATTGTTAGCTGTGTGTGCGCGTGCTTAACAATGGAATTTCTGCGATCTTCAGGGTTTATTTTATAGAATTTATTTATCAATTTCTTTTTCTTGAAATGACTTTTTTTTTGAAGTTTTGGAAGGTTGATGCATGTGTGTGCGTGTGTTTTTAAATGCCAAACCACCTTTTGTTTTATTGAATTTTTTTGTAGAGGGGTTTAGGGTATCTGTGCAATGCTGAACAAATAGGCTTTTGATAGGACTTTAAACTCTTAGAATTCATTCTGCATTGAATCCTGGAATATATGTTTCATTTGTCTCGTTGAATATACATTTTCTATGTCTGTAATTATTTACAATGTAATGGGATGCTTCTAACTAAACCGTTTCTTCAGAAGAATTAGGGATGCTGCATTATATCATATTGTTATTTCAGATAAAATGCAGAATTTTCGCATGCAGTCGAACCCAGAGCTAGCTGGTTCTTCTCTCCAAAATTATTGCTTTTTTGATAATCTGTTTTACTTTGTTCTTTCTTTCTGTTCACCATAGCATTCCCTTCTTTGTTAATCATCCTACTTTGCTTCTTTTGATTTTTGTCTTTTGACTTTTTGTAGATTCATTTTGTGCCTTCTGTTATCTTCTGGTGGTTTTTCAAATTTTCTTGCTTCAGAACTTGTACAAGATATTATCTGTCATGGTAACGTTGACAGGAAGTTAGGATGCCCGCAGCTGGTGGTAAAGGTGAACCAAAAAACCCAAGAGATTTGAAAGATGATACTAGCTCCTCACGTGAGGAGAAAAAGGTAAATCTCAATTTGTGTTTCTTCAGCTTGTCATCACACTGTGAAATTTGGTAGAATAGAAAAGAAGAGGTTCTAGGATGTGTGATATGACATTCCTAACTAGCGAGTTGGTATTAATGATCTGGAAAAGTCACTTTTCATTCACTGTTATTAACTCCTTCGCCTCCAAATTTGTAATTTCATTATAGAAAAATACAACCAACAACATGTTCACAATTTCATCTGTACTTAGAATTTCACTGATTACAGTATCTGCTAATTGAGTAGATAGAGTAAATCAAATTAATTTTTCTGTGCAGGTTGTTCTGCGTGCCTTATCAAGTGCACCATTCAAAAACTATAATGTGTGGTGGTCTCTTTCAGATTCAAAATATGCTGGAACTGCATTGTTTATTAAAAAATGTTTCAAGCCAAAAAAGGTCTCATTCTCATTGGATCAAGCAGGTTTGTGGTATACTCTCTATTGAATTTCTATCTCAAGGAGCAGCTCCATATTTTTTTATTTATCATGCAACCTTTGCTAATATGTGGATCATTCAAGAGTCAATAAAATTTTGATGCTGTTAAATTGTACGGATAGAGGGACTCTCAACATTAAGTGGAAATCTCTGATGAAAAAGACAAATAAATAGAAAGTCATGATAATTACTTAGCTTAAACTCAGGGTCCTGAAATAAGTCCCTTGAAAATTTGCAAACAACAAAGCTTTGGTTAAAATGCTATCTCAGTGTGCTGCTTCTAATATCATTCATGTTAATAGTGGATTTTAGCTTCTTCCACGATAAGATCTATGTTTGGTACATGCATTGTCTTATTTGGTTAGTTTTTTTTTTCAAATTAGGACAGGTTTTCTTAAATCTTTCATTCTTGTTCATAATAAAGATACACACGTGATTTTTGTGCCACATTCATGTATTTCTCCTTTGTCATTAGTTATATGATTGACATGTAAGAGAAAAGAAAATCTAACGACAGCCTTTAGGATTAATGCCTACCTTGTAAGGTATAGTTTTCGCTTCTGTCCTACTTGTTACATTCATCAGACGGTGTAATATAGGAGATGATACACCAACATGGCACAGGAAATCTAGACCGATAAAGTTACTACTAAGCTTTGTTTTGATTGTGAGATATAATGCTAACTACTAATTATTGAAAGAAGTCTGAGGATGCATTATATTCTTTTGAAGAGTCATTATATATAAGATTAATCTTCAGCAACTATTAGACTTGCTGTTTCAAGCAAGGAGTATGTAGAAGAATATTGCATAACTATAAAAGTACAAACATAACCTACTTTATCTAGATAATGTTTAAAAGGAAAAGAAAAAACCACCAATCTCATATAATGGATAGATTTAAAATATGGATTTTCAGGGGGAACATTAAACCAAATTGTGAGGCCTGAATGCTTAAATTCATTTTATATTCATTAGAAAAAAAATGATGCTGCCATAGAGAACTAGATAGAATAAGAATAATTTAATGTGATCATCTAGGTGGTAGGTAAAGGGATCCTTCTCACTCTGATGTGGTTGAAGAATTTATTTCTATGCTTTAGTTTTCAATAAACTTAAATGAATTGTTGTCTTCAAATTAAGTGGTAGTTTGTTTGATCCAAAGATGGAGCAATCAAATTTAGAAAGAGCATATGCAAAAAAAGCCTGTCTTGAGGCATGAGTACCTTGTAAAACATTGGATATAATATTATGAGATTTTGCTATGAATAATTTGATTTATAAATCTCCTTTTAGGTTCAAAGCATGAACCAGATGGCCGTGTTATATTGGCTGAATTTGAATCATTCCGCCTATTAAATACTTATGTACCTAACAATGGATGGAAAGAGGAAGAATCATCATTTCAGAGGAGAAGAAAGTGGGATAAGAGGATGTTAGAATTTGTTCTGAGAAATTCTGATAAGCCCCTTATTTGGTGTGGAGATCTTAATGTTAGGTACTTATCCTTTTTTAGTTCATCTTTGAATTAGTTGTATCATCATTGGCTACACTTCTCTTACTCTTCCCTTTTAATGTATCTGATTTTCAACTTTTTTGGTGGCTTATGGAAAAATATATATGTATTTTGCCTTTGCTAATTTAGATTTCATTATTTGCTACACTTCCATTTCTCTTCCATTCTATTGTAACTGATTTCCATCTTTTTTTGGTGGCTTATGGAAAAAATAGATATATGTTTTTATTTGATTGTTGTAATGTTTTTATGGTTTTTCAGGATTCCTAGTCTTTTTGTGTATTTTATTTTTTACGCAAATTTATATTATGATAAGACAGTGTTTAGCTGCGAACTTTCAGTAAAATAATACTGCCTCCAACTCAAGAAAAGTTTTCGCCTTTAACTTTGCACGTAGAGTAAGAAAAATACAACTTTTAGGGGTATTATTTATGGTATTGTTTGGTATTATATAAATGATAAAGTATGTTAAGTGTATTAGGTAGGGGTGGTTTTTTAGTAAATAAAGTGTATGGAAAGGTTAGTTGTTTTTACTTTACTTTCTTAGGAAAGTGAAAAAATTTATGGGATGGACCAAAATGGATGAAAACTTTTGTAAGTCAGAGGGAGTATATAAAATAGCTAATTGATCCTGCAGATAGTTGTGAGAAGTATGGCTTTGTTTCATTATCTAACCTTCCCGTTCTTGAGATTTCTATCAATATTCTTCTTTCATATATAATAATTTAAGGTTACCATCTTTCTTGCATAATTTTCATGACTAATATGGTGACTTCTTCGCTGAACTCTACCATGTAAAATGTATCTTGAGATATAATGCTCTCCAGTTATCAATTTAAGTCAAGTTTACGCCTGAATGATCCACAATTATCTTATAAAATTATGGGACCTTTTTATGCATAACATTTCATGCATTTCATCAAATATTATAACCTGACGTTATTATGAGCCTAGATCACGTGAAAACTTTAATTTCAGTGAACTTTTGCGTGCTGTTTACAAGCCTAAACCTACTTCTTCAGGAAGTTAAATCCTGCATCTCCTACAATCATATCTTGACATCCTTTTAATCTTTTTAAATTTATTCTTTTATGCAGTCATGAAGAAATTGATGTAAGCCATCCAGAATTTTTTATTTCAGCAAAGCTCAATGGTTATATTCCACCAAACAAAGAGGTATTGCTCAATAAATGCTTGCTTGACTGCTTCTTGAGTTCCATATTCGTGGAATATTTAATTTTTAAAATCTTTGACACTTGTTATTAAGAGAACAACATTGTTAACTATCGCTTAGATATTAGCACTAGTGTAAAGAAACCATTCTAAAAAGATCACGCGAAGCAGGAGCAGCAGATTTAAAAGCCTATAGGCTATGTATGATGTTGATAGTGTCCATTCCATGCTTTTATGACCAACTTCTATATGCATCCTTGTTTGCATGTAATCCTCCCACCACCTACTCCTACAGATAATAAATAATTAAATATGATGAAAATGAAATTGATAAGTCACTAAATCAAACATCTTCAGTCAACTATATCTAACAGATGCTGATGTCAACTTAGCAATATGATGCAGGATTATGGCCAACCAGGATTTACATTGGCTGAGAGGATGCGTTTCAGTTCCATTCTAAAAGAGTATGCATCTAAAAGATCATATTTATATTTTCTTTTTCTGACTCTAGTATGGTTTTCAAAATTACCGAAGGCTTGTTCCTTTTTACATCTCACCTTTATCACTTATTCACAATGCTGGGATGGGTTCTCACAGCTTCAGATTTCATGATCACCATTTTAGAATTATTATAAACTTGGATATAATTTGTTATACTTTTTGCTATGTTTTCACCCCTCTTGATAACATATTCTGCCATTAATTTTGTGTCAGCTAATCTGCTTGACTTTTACTGTATATTAGAATATATTTGAAAGTTTAATTGTCTGGCTCTTGAACTGGATTTTGGAACCTTATGAATGTCTTGTCTATGAACTTAGCATGTTGAATTGGATCATTGTATACTCATGGATCATGTGTTTATCAACAGATGGTGTCTTTTCCTAGAATTACATTTTAGATGCTAAAGAACACAAGTGAATGAAACTGCTTTTTTTTTTTAAGTTATGGCCTGTTTTTTAATCATGACCAATGATAATTCTGTAATGAAGAAAATACTTTTGGTTTTCATTGATGAATTTGCTCTTAAATTTTTGGGGGAAAAAAAAAAGAAAAGAAAAAACAACAACAACAACAGTTCACCACATTTTCTTAATTCGTGAACCACTCTGAGAGCAAAGAAAATGGACCACTTCTCAGCAGGAAAGTTCTTGCTATAAGTTGCTTAAAGAAATTTTTCTTGCTTAATGTTACATCATAAATTGGCAGTGTGTGATTCCCTCTAGTATAATTTATGGGAAATTTATTTCTTTTTATGAATATATCTGCCTGTGTATGTATTCAGATTCCAGCTGTCCGAGGGAAGCTATTACAGGAATCTTAAATGAAGTACTGTATCATAAATTACTACCTTAGAATTGAAGCTTCCTGTATTTTATATTAATATAGGCAATAAGCCCTGTGCCATGTATGTACAGCGAAACTTTGTGGTTCATTTGTTATTTTACCCTGAGAGATCAAATTTCATAGTTATGATGTGCTTCATCTCAAATTCATAGGTTTAACTTTTGTGCGCACAGGGGAAAGCTAATGGATGCATATAGATATCAGCACAAGGATAAAGACATGGAGCGTGGTTTCTCTTGGTCAGGAAACCCCATTGGAAAGTAAGATTTTACTGCTTATTTAATATCTTTACAGAAGTCTCATTGGGAAAATTTGTTAGGAGAATCAGATTGATGCTGAAGGCTGAATCTGACGTTCGATTGAAATTCAGTTAATTTGTATTGGAGCTCATATCACCCATTTAACTTGTTGCAGATATCGTGGGAAAAGGATGAGAATCGACTATTTCATTGTCTCGGAGAAACTGAGGGAAAAAATTGTTGCTTGTGAAATTCATGGTCATGGTATCGAACTAGAAGGTAGTATTTCATACTTTTTCTGCTTAACTGCTTTAGAATGACATGGATACTCTGCACTAAAGCGTTAATACAAAGCCAGGAATATAGATAACATGTTGCAGTATTTATACTTGCATTTTATTAAAAACTTTCATGAGACTGTTTAATAAAATAATTCCACGAGACATTTTTTCCTGATAATATCACTTCCAGTTTCATGGTATAATAAGTTATCATTTTCCTATTGGAAACGTCTCATATTTCCTTCTCAAGGAAGCCG
Organism: Pogostemon cablin; assembly: GCA_023678885.1. Lineage (NCBI taxonomy): Eukaryota > Viridiplantae > Streptophyta > Magnoliopsida > Lamiales > Lamiaceae > Pogostemon > Pogostemon cablin. The sequence goes on from CM042961.1 coordinate 8,237,262, forward strand.
TTCTACGGCTTTCATGAGATGGTCGACCATCCACGCGAGATTTGCAATTTTTTTTTTTTTTTTTTTTTGTAAATAATATTTGTGTTCTTTGATTTGGCATTAATTGGATACAGGTTTCTATGGGAGTGACCATTGCCCAGTAACTCTGGAGCTATCGGATGGAGTACAGGATGAAGCATTCAACCAACAACAATTAATAGACTGATTATTTTTTCGTTTTGTGAGATGAATTTCTCATTTGTGGTGAATATAAAACTATCCACGTGCAATACTATCATTCGGTTATTATTTTTAATTAAACAATCAATTTAATTAGTATTTCCTTTCTCTCTCCAATATCTTCATTTAATCGTTTTTTATATTCTCTCTCTCATCTTCACCCATCTCTCTTTTTTTCTCTCCTTCATAGCTCTTTTTCTCTTACACCATAATATACCTTATAATTTACTTTTTAACAATGTTGACCTTATAATTTACTTTTCAACAATATTGAGAAATGGGGAACGAAGTGAGAGAATGACATTGTGCTTCACCAAAGAAATTAATTAGAGGAAGATAGACATGGAAAATGGGGGTAGAGTGTGATATTGTGCTGAGAAATTGAAGGGCGGTAGAGGAGGAAAGATATAGAGGTTGGAATGATTATTTTGAACCCATTAGTTAGGAATATAAATATTTATATTTTGCTAGTTTGATTTAATATATTAAATTATATAAAAAAAATATTTTACTCAATACAAAAATATATGATTCGTCCCAAAATAAATTATACATTCCTATTTTTAGTGGGTGAATTCACCCACAAAATAAATTAATATCCTAAAAATCTACAATATACACAATCATCAAATCAAATTAAAGTCGCAAAAAAAAAGGATAAAAATAACATTAAATTTTACACATTACTCAGTAAAATAGCATACCCTCTATATACATGCAAAGAGTAAATATATTTATATTTATTTTTTAGGGAGGGGGTACAAAAATATTTCGTATTGGCCGGAGAAATGTCTAATCTAGTGTAAATTATATTTAAGAATAGTGCAAAATTTGCAGAGACTAGATTTAAGTTGGAGATCGCCTTATGATAAAAACAATTAACATAGTAAAAAAACGCAGAGCAACATTCATAATGAGGTAGTAAAATTGAATGATAAAAGAGTTTCTATACACTTGCATATTGTAGTCAAATTGATTATTTCAACCTGTTCTGTACACAAGGTTGGGCTAATATACAAATTGTGGTATTATGTGGTATTGGGTGGGAGCCCTTTAAATGGAACACTGTGCATGACACTATCTATCGTACTATGTTCAAGAAAGGTTGTTTACACAATTATAAATTAGGAGTTGTATCAGATAATTGGATTTTCTTGTTTGATTTTTTGGCTACCACTGGATTACCAGAATCGTCCAAATGAATTACGGCAATGTCACCAGGATTGTAATTTCCAGAGAGCAGAGATTCACTTACGAGATCTTCGATGATGAGCGTAACTGAACGCCTGAGAGGGCGTGCGCCATAACTCCGGTCGTAACCTTGTTGACATATCAAGTCCATGACTGGTTCTGATACCTCCAAACCAATTCCCAAAGAGGCGAGCCGTTCCTTAACCTCATGCAGCATTATATCCAATATTTCTAACATCTGAAACCGAGGAAATCATCGAATTAGGATAATACTGGTGTCTACGACCTAAATCTCTACCAAATTTCTCCTATCAAAATTTTATTATGATTTGAATTTGCCATCTCGTGCACGATTAAATCATGCAGAGATGTGAATTAATATAACATCCCACATGCCCCCAGACACACAGAAATAGGCAGCAGGAAAGTACTGGAGGCGAACCTGAGGTTTCTCAAGAGGACGGAACACCACTACTTCGTCTATTCTATTGAGCAATTCTGGGCGAAAATAACCCTTCAGCTCCTCCATCAACAAAGCTTTCATTCCAGCATATGAAGTTGAATCATTGTCATCAGTAAAAAAGCCAAAAGAGTTTTGTCTTCCCTTTGCTATGGCTTCAGAACCCACATTTGAAGTCATTACAATAAGTGCATTCTTGAATGACACTCTTCGACCCTGTTGAGCGAATTTCAAATGAAAGGTCTTAATTAATATTATGATATGTGAAGCAAGAACATCATTCTATGTGATAAAATAATCATAGCATCAAAACCTGAGAATCTGTTAAATGACCATCTTCAAATAACTGGAGGAGGATGTTGAAGATATCAGGGTGAGCTTTCTCAATCTCATCTAACAGCACAACAGTAAAAGGCCGTTTCCTGATAGCTTCTGTTAGAGTGCCTCCTTCTCCATATCCTATGTACCCAGGAGGAGATCCGATTAGCTTGCTTACAGTATGCCGCTCCATATACTCACTCATGTCTAATCTTAACATGGCTGACTCCTGTAAAAAAGTTCAATTACATTATCTCAGTAAGCTGGCCCTTAAATCATATCTCAATGAATGAAAATAAATAGCATAACATTCAATTTTCAGATCTAAAAACTGATAGAAATAATTATCTTAAAAGGATTGGTTCAGCCCATAGCTGCAATATTTGATGGGCAGAACAATTTTCAAGGCTAAGCACATAAGCTCATAGTAACCAATGATCTGGAAAACAGAATGAAAATACGTCCTCTTTGACACGCTTAGCTTGAGTTCGAGCATAAAAATGCTTATACTTATTTCAACAAAGCAATTCATAATTATTTTTTCCAAATACATCACTGAAGGGAGGCAAGGTCGAGCACACTGGAGTGGACTCGAGACCTGCATCTCTTATGTCTTGTTCAGTTAACTTTTTACTTAAATTAATTAAAAGTGGAATTGGTTATAGATGACTGCCTTGAATATGACACTCTTATCCAAGAGAATCAAAATATTAGAAATATTATACTTGGAGTGACCTCATGAAAATAAAATATGATCACATCAAAACTATTGGAATGTAGCATGATTTCTTACAGAGCCAAAATAAGTAGCTGACAATGCTTTGGTGAGTTCAGTTTTCCCAACACCAGTAGGGCCACAGAAGAGCATTGCAGCAATTGGTCTATCTGGGTCCTTCAAGCCAACACGAGATCTTTTCACAGCTCGACAAATGGCAGCAACAGCCTCATCTTGACCAATTACTCGTTTCTTTAGCTGTTCATCAAGACCAACCAGAAGCATCCTCTCATCAGCTGTTAACTTTTTAATAGGGATTCCTGACCAGATTGAAGCAACAGCAGCTATATCCTCAGGCCCTATCTCTGTAACTCTGAAAAGTGGCAAGAACAACTTAGTTTCAAATGATTCAAGGTCGATAAAAAAAATTAGGTAGGAGACATACTCATCATCCGAGAATGAAGGCAGCAAAGAAGGATCTAAAATGAGTTTTCCATCCTTTTCTATCCCTGAGTTTTCTTTAATATCAGCCACTTTTGTTGCCATTGACTGCTCAATGCAAGGCATTTCACAAATTTGATTATTAGAATGAATTGATGATAAAAATATGTAGAATTTGTTACTGGACATGGAGATAAATCCGACATACTGTTTCATGCATAGCCTGCACAGCTTTAATTTCTTGCCAATATTCGCTAGGTGATTTTGTAAGTATTAAAGTTTGATTTTCCTTTTTCCGCTTAGAAGCTTCCATTCGAGCTCTACTTCCTGCCTCGTCTATAAGGTCAATAGCTTTATCAGGAAGATATCTATCTGGAATATATCTAGCTGACAGATGCACAGCAGCAATTATGGCCTCCGAAGTGTATACACATTTGTGATGGGACTCATACTTTTCCCGCAAACCCAACAGGATCTGAACTGCATCTTCCTATAATATGTTTGGAAACACAGCACAAAAGCAGTAAGAACTAATATAATTATCAGTATTGTGTCTCCTGCTTATCAAATGTCAATAAAGATTATATCAGAACCTCGCTTGGTTCATTAATGTATACAGGTTGAAATCTTCGTGCCAATGCTTTATCCTTTTCAAAGTGCAAGCGGAATTCATCCATAGTTGTAGATGCAATACACTGCCGCAAAGAAAACAAAATATTGCACTTAATTCAAAGATCCAGTTATACAAAAAGTATGTCAATCTTTTAGAAGAAGTGTTTGGGCAGAGGAGTTCAATATAAAAAGAGGATTCAAAGGAGATATTTTATATTACCCATTGAAGTTTATTTAAAACCCTCCAAAATATTAACTCATCCAGAAAACTTTACTGGATTTTCATTATAGATTTCAAATTCATCTTCGAATTCTTCTCTTCTTCCTTCTAAATATTAATATTTCCGTTTCCTTAATCATTTCATACAGTTATTAAGGGCACAAGGTTCACTTAGGTATTTTAGTGCCTGAGGTGCAAGGGGCGTGCCTTGAGTATCATGATTAAACATATACAAATTAGCCAATCCTAAATTAATAATTAATATATTTAGAAAATAATTACCAAACAAAATGAAGTTTAAACAGTAAACACATACTACAACAATTGACACACATATACCCATAAAATAAAACTAAACACATAACACAAGAGAGTCCATCATAATTAAAATAACAAATCAAGTCTACAAGAAGTTCACAAAATAGCAACCAACTAAACTAATGATAATCCCTATCATTGTCCTCCTCATCATAATATTGTTCTTCTTCCTCATCATAATCTTCATTTTCCTCAAATTCCAACTTCTTGTAAATTATTTAAATTTAATAATAAAACTAATCAGCCTGCAGCAGCTGGTGGCAGGCGCTCGCTGCAGCAAACTGCAGTGTAGCTACTGGAGGAGTGGAGGAAAGGAGTATGTCTCTCAAACCCCAAAACTATTACGTAAACCCTAATTTCTATAGTTAGTTAATAAACAAGATAAATAGATTTTCATAAAAGGAAAAGTTGCATTTCAAATAACCTAAGTTGTTATATTAATAAAATGACCTAAAAAACTCACTCAAAAGCCAGAAAATAGCATAAGCCTCAAGGCGTGCACTGCCCAAGGCCCAAAAAGGCATGCCCATTCAGACCAGCACTTGGATCCCATGATTTTGAATCGAACAGGTTATACCCTATGCCAAGGTGCACCTTTAATAACAATTTTATTTTGGAGGGTTGATGCTTAGCAATGGAGACAATTTTTTTACATATAGCATCTCTCAAGCAAAGAAAGAAGGAACACTGATTACATCCACCTAAGATTAAGTGCATGCTTGGCAACACGAGACTAATGTTCAGCATGGAAGTATATGTAGCCAATTAAGACACTGATTCCTAAAGAAAATCAGGATTAAAGTTTTTTCACGTATCCTGAATGATACATCAATTAGGATAAAATAAAACTATGAGCAAAGCAGATACTAAACTGACTTTTCACCTGCATTTCACCCCGTCCAAGTGATGGTTTCAATAGATTGGCTATGTCCAGACCAGAACCCTTGTTTCCTCGCCCAACTGTGCCAGAACCAATAAGTGTGTGGACCTCATCAATGAAGAGAATTATATTTCCTGAAAAATGGCCACGTGAAGCTGAAGCATGATTCGTATATAAAGATTAAGAAAAAAATCTCACATTCACCAAATAGGGCTCACCTGACATTTTAATCTCCTTCATCAACATGGTAACTCTCCCCTCTAACTCCCCCCTCTCCTTCGCACCAGCTATTAATAAACCTATATCCAAGGACATAATGCGCTTTTTCTGGGCAAAAGAAACAATATCAGTGACAAGCTTACTAGAAATGAGAATATGAACTTGAACAATAACACTGTTATGAAGAAATCTGTGCATCAGACTCTCAGAATACTCCAGAGAAATATATTAGTTGAACATTCATAGAAAGAGTTCCCACCATAAGAAAGTCGGGAACATTTCCATCAGCAATACTGATAGCCAGTCCTTCTGCGATTGCAGTCTTCCCTACCCCAGCCTCACCAAGAAGAATTGGGTTACTCTTGGTTCTTCGGCAAAGAATTTGTGTGATCCTATGTATTTCAGTGTCTCGACCAATTACAGGATCGATAGATCCATTTCTAGCGCGGGCAGTTAGATCAACACAGAACATGTCTAGAGCTTTTTCCTCTATTAAAATAACAATTAACTTCAAAGTTATTATGGTGTTTCTAAAAGATATAGTTAGTCAACGCATGGAACAGCAGGAAATATCTGACTCTGACCTCTTGACTTTTCAGGGGATCTAACTTGAGTGGCTTTCTCAGGGGAAATACTCTCCTGTGACCTTTTGAACGCAGCGGATGCTGGTTCTCTTCCCTCTTTTGCAAGCTCTCCTTGAAGTCGTGACACTGCCACAGCAGCCAAATGATTCGCATTTACCCCTAATCTGAAATAATTGCTGTCCACTTCAAAAATAACACAAAGGTATCTTCAAAAAATCTTTACTCATTCACGATAATGATAATACAACAAAAGACACCCAATGGGGTTTGAAAACATTGTTTGCAATGTACACCATAATTTTCTTTTACAGTTAACATACTGTAATAACATGGAACAAAGTATGTTACCAGCTTTGAAGATTTCCCTGAAACTGATAAATGATTCAATTGTGAAGCAATGACTCCAATTATTTTTATCTTACAATGAGAAATTAATATCTAGCGAGCATCGGATGGAATTACCCATGAGAATATATATATAAGAAATGAATCAAACCCAATGAAAGCCTGAACTATAGATCCTCATCCAACAGATGCTAAATGAAATGATGCCAAGCCAAACAAAATTAATCACATCAATGAGGTTGACACTTGATAAGGGAGAACATCCAAATACACAGTGAATGTGACTCACACATCCACAGAGACATCTGAAACACTTTTGAGTGTTTTTGGTTCATTTTGAGTTAATAATATTTAATAGGCCTTAAAAGAGAGTTTACACAGGCTTATTTTTTTTTCTCAGAAACTTTATTAACCCACGTATTAAACTTTATGAACTAAACACACTATTAAACTACAACACAACTTTATCAACATCCTCCTGAGATGTGCATATAGAGGGGTAAGCAGCCTAGCAGGAGCACTGACCTAATGTTGAATAGTACCAACAAGAGAAAGTACTTTGCTTGGAAAGTATATTATCAAACCAACAGAAGGCATTAAAACGATCATACAAGATTTATCTGCTTCACATAGTATACACAAGAATGCCAATTGCCAACCATCTATAGCATTAAAGTTTGACTGAATCTTTTGCACAATTCACCACCACATACCACACAATCTTAAGTGATAAAAATCGCACTAATGAGCAAATGAGTAAACACGTACAAAATCATCAATGAAAAATAAAAATACCTCTTGAACACACGATCGGCACTTCCATCATCAACTGTGAACAATCCAATGGCTATATGCTCTGGTGCAATGAAATTATACCCCATAGTTCTCGAATACTCAACTGCAGCCTCAAACACGCGCTTGGTGCTCGCAGAAAAAGGCACGTCTGTGGCTGAAGTCTCCGATTGCTGCTTCAGAAGACTTTCCCCGTTTCCATCCTTCTGATTGTCCTCCTTCTCCCACAATTTCCGCACAGCCTCTCTAGCAGCATCAATAGAAATTCCCGATCCCAAGAAGCCACCAGGAGCACGATCCTCCGCTATGAGACCTAGCAATAGGTGTTGCGTGTAAACCATGTCTTTGCCCAAGGCCTTGGCTTCTCTTTGCGAAAACATCACAGCTTTGATCGATCTCTCCGTGAATCTCTCGAAAATTCCAGAAACAACAAAAAACGAGCGCCTGGGCTTCTTGTGAGGAATTGTATTGTTCCGAAATACGCCGCAATGTCGAGCGAGCGAAATTCCAACATAGGAGGAAGAGCTGCTGCTGGTGCTGCAAGCATTGTTGTTTGGATGAAAACTAGGGGTGAAGGAGACGACTTTTTGGCAGCGACGGTGGACCGGAGGTGCATACACACGGCGGAGAGATCGGGTATTCAAGGGGCAGTTAACAGAGAGCGGCGGCGAGCTTGATAACTCCATTACAAGAGTCTCAGAATTATCAAATATTTGACAACAATTGAAAGATTGTATGAAGTGGGCAATCAATGGGCATGCATGTGGCTTTGGAGCAGAAAATCGATGGTCAAATGAAGAAAATAGAAATGAATATGGTATGAAGTTGATGGTGGCGTGCGTGTTCAAAGGAAGAAATCAGTGGGAATACGAAAGAGGGGATTTAGGATGCGGGGAAAGAAGGAAAGAATTGGAAGAAAGTTAGGCGACCACGGCACCCAACTCCAAATTGCCTTTTTCTTTCTTTTTTCTTAATTTTCTGGAATAGGTGTGTGTATTATCTAAAAATCATTAATACGCTTGCCTAAATCTTACTAAATGTATCTCTAATTATTTTTAGTTTTTTATTTTTAATCTTACTGAACATACCTTCATGGCTTTAAGTAAGGGAAGTAATATTGTGTGAGACCATCCCACCAATAAGTAATAAAGTGATATTAATTAATGCAATAATAATATTATTACTTCTTATTCAATTTTAGTAAGAGTTTACCTGAGACGATCTCGCATAAGTATTTATTTTAGGTGAGGTCGTCTCACAAATCCTCATTCGTAGGATGAATCTTCCCCTATTCAATATAAAAATGAAAGTAAAGACTTGTGTGAGACATTCTCACGTGAACACACTCGTGAAACGGATAAAAAATAATACTCCTAACATTTTAATAATGAATAATGCTATAATAATTAAATAAAAGTGATAGTGGTGTAGTTGATTATTTCATGGGCTAAAACTTGCATGTCCCCGAACAGGACACATGCCCTCAAACTCTCATGATTTCTAAAAGTTGTACCATTTAATATTAAGTACTCCCTCTGTCTCATTGAAATGTACGCGTTTTTTCTTTTTGTCCGTCCTAATACAAAGTGTGTATTTCCCTTTTTGGTAAAGTGGACTCACACATAAAGGGATAATTTCAGATTTAATCCCGTAAGAATTGCTCAATGACAAAAAGATCCCAAAACTGGCAGATTTAGTCTCATAGGAATTTTTTATCAAAATCTGTTAATAGTTAACGAAATATTCTGAACCATTAACAAGACCAAAATGGACTATGTCTATTTCGAAAGACATAAAATAATATAAATTTGGTAGTTTATAATAATACAAGTTAATTTGGTTGAAAATTTTCGAAAATTATGATTATAATATTATTATGGGACCAAAACCGCTAGCTATGGAACTCGTGTATTCCTACGGGATTATAATTGAAGCGAAGGAATTCTTATGGGACCAAATGTGATATTATCCCCATATTAATTACTTCTCTCTCCATTGACCCACATGTGATACTAATATATCTATCAACTTTACATTAAAATATTATTTCACTCACCTCACTACATATTAAAATATTATTATATCCCTTGCAAAAAGCAAACGCCTACGTTTCAATGGGAAAGAGGGAGTATATTTTTTAGTATGAAAACTTATATCCTTGATTTTCTGGAAAAAAAAAGTTTTCTATCAAATATTTATATTATTCATATTTCAGTGACTTTTTCAATAAAGATATTATACTTATACTCTTATTCACATTGTGCACACGAGAACACAAGAGATCAACTCTAATTCATGAACAACTCGTAATATAAATAAAAAGTGATAATATTTTTAACAAAAATAACACTAATATCTTTAATAAAAAAAACTAATCTTGACAACAGTCTCACACAAGTCTTACCCTAAAATAAAAGAGTGAGTCTAATACGAATTGGGTTTATGTTTTTGTAAAATTACTCTTTAGTATATAAAAGTTTATTTTTTGAAGAGTATTTTTTTTATTAAGAAAAATAATAATTAATTTATTTAAAAGAGTAATTTTTCATATATTAAATAGTGATGGGTAAATCAGGATAAAAAAAATAAAAAAATAAAGAGTAAAATTTTCATAGTAATAATTTATCTCTTAAGAGAATTCACATGAGTATTCGCCAAAAATGTAAAAGTTTTGGTATGCAATATCAGTGAATATTACAGAAATTAAATTCATTTGCTTTCGTTTTGACATTTACTTTCCTTTTTTAGTATTTTATAATCTCGCTCCTATTGTAAAATTTAATTATATTAATTAATTTTTCTAATCAATTTTTTAACTATTTAAATTCAGGGTAATTCTGGGATGCACCTGGTGCATCGGTGCAACCCATGATTTATAGTTTTAATATAGGGTAATATAGTAATTTTTTAATTTATAAAGTTAGTTACTAATTTAAATCTAAAGGTGGAGATTAAATATCATAAAGGGGACGACTATTTACACCCCGAAATCACTAAACATACCCCAATCTACTGAATACACCCCATATATTATAGAGGGGACGACTATTTACACCCCAAAATTACTAAACATACTCCAATCTACTGAATACACCCCATATATTATAGATAAATATGCATATATTACTAAGTAAACCCTAATTAAGACAAGTCTACCCTTTAAATTATAAAGTATAAACACTTGAGAGGAAGAAGACGCACGATAACCTAAGGAAGAAGAAACACACAACAGTAGACTGAACTCCAATCTATAATGGTGAATAAAATAACTCCTCCAATATAGACGGGGGAATAATTAAATGTCCCTACCTCTGCAAAGATCCACCACCATCCAAGACACAAATCTTCCTCCACAGTTAATAAACCCAAATTTCTGAATCATAGCATCAAAATCTTTTCTACTTTGCGTAATCATAATTTAGAACTCCTCAAAATTTAATGAATATACTGACGACTGCGTGTGAAGGCCTTCCACCAACGACACTAATATGTTGTTGGCTTGTTTTCTATTTCTTGAAATTTGAATTTCTCCCGATATGAATATGTTCCCAATCAACTCGAATCAACAATATATAACCCTAATCAATCTGTTAGGTTATGCATACAAATGAAGATAAAAATTGAAGTATATGTAAGAGATGATTCATAGTTACATAAATTTCTCTAGGAACGGATATACTCAAAGCGATAGAAAACCCTATAATTAGCATAATTAAATTTTCACTGGGGTACGTTTAGTAATTATGGGGTACAAATAGTGAATCCCTAATTAAATTTTAACTAATAATTTTATTAAGAGTATATATGTCTTTTATTAAGGATATTTTAATTTTCTTTATTTATGGGTTACGTTTAGTAAAGTCGGGTTGCAAATAGCCGCTCCCTATCATAAAATCTAACGACTTAGATCTTACAGGTGCAGCACCGGTGCACCCTAGTAGGACTCTTAAATTCATTATCTGTTATTTGAATATAATGATATTGTGATTCGATTATTTTTAATTAAAATACAAGATAAACATTTTATGAAAGTTGAAGTAAATAAATTTAAGGGTAAAAGGGTCATTGCACCCTTATCTCATACCATAGGATTAAATTGGACCTTCATCTAATATTTTGTTCATTCAAGTCCTTGTTCTATTTTAAAGGAATCAATTTAGCCCTTGTTCTATTTTAATTAATAATATCAATTTAGCCCTTTCCAAAAAAAATTAAACATTAAATTAGTTATTTTTCCTCTCTCCTAATTAAGTGCATTAACAACACAATTGATTATATTCGTCCATAGAACTGGCCCCTTATTAAAAATACAGGTTGTCCGTCCATAGAACTGGCGGTGAAAAAGTCATCGGAATCAATGGTGGAAGCAATAATTGCAGCACTAGTGTAAGTCACTTGTCGATGATCACATGAAAGAACCTCCAAATATTTTCTCCAAGATGCTGCAGATCTCCCCTAATGTGAAATTTCCGGCGGTGCCGCCGTTCGACTCCGCGGCAGGGCCGATGGAGTTGAAAAGCAATCGTACGACGGTGGAGAGCCGTGGCCTCCCGATCTCGTCGCCGCAAAATACGGTATATGATACAGGTGGACAATTTAATTTCTTGAATTAATAGGTCAAATCAGCAATGATAGCTGCGGCGAGGCGGAGATGGTTGCGACGACAAGGCGGAGGAGGGTCAGGGGTACCGAGATTGGGGAGATTCACGAGGAGAGGATGGGGAACTTGTATTGGGGGGGTGTGAGTGCAGCCAGTGTGGTGGGTAAGAGGATTTGGAGAGTGAGATAGCGAGACGAGGGGATGCACCGTCGACATGGGATTTGGGTGATATAGACTGCAATACTTACTTGGCCGATCAATCCATGTAAATGGCGAGCCCAGAGCTCGTTATCTGCCATGGCGTAGACGGTGATGGTGTTCGGGCAGCCGAGGTGCATCAGAAGAAAAGGTGCCCAGAATACCATGATTTAAATATAAGGGTTCAATGTGACCCTTTTCCCTAAATTTAAATATATATTTTTTTATTACAATAATAGTGGATCACAGCAGAGTCTACGAAAGTATTCAATTTCATTTAAAATGATCTCATCACAAAGAAAGGAAGCCGTTTGCTGCAGATTATGCTTTCCCAGCTGACCCAAAGAGAGACATTTTCTCAGCAACCACAGCTTTCATGGCTTCCTTGGCAGATTCCATCACACGAACCAGATCGTTCTGAGTGTTGCTTCGAGTTAACGACTCCATGTAAGCTTTTCGGACCTCAGTGTTCACATTGAATTTCCTCACTCCCCGCTTTATACCCTCCTGTTTATTTTCACAACCATTTACGCAGATAAATATACCGAAGATGCATATTAATATGGATAGATGCACCAAGCTTGATATTCATTCAGTCAGTCATTCTACATGAAATTCTGTTCATATGTGACTATAATTATTATTTTAAGGAGGTCATTACCTCAATAATATCCTTTGGCAAACCCGAAGCTCCATGAAGGACAAGGTGAACTTCTTTCTGTTTAGTCAAACTGTATACATCCTGGTCAGCAAAAAAGAAAAAAAGTGAACTGTGGATCCAAAAGAATTCTAGGAACATCAGACAGATCAATCATACATGCTTGTCCAAACCAAATTCTTAGGTCAGTAATAGCAAACTCAATCTTAGTATTACACAGGAAAACAGCAGTTAAATTTAAGTACTAAACCTTGAGCAAATCAAGTCGAAGATTTGGGCCACTTGCAGGGTATTTTCCATGGACATTTCCAACACACACAGCCAAAGCGTCTATACCCGTTGCATCTATAAATTCTTGAGCCTGAAATTTTACATCATGTAATAATTTTCAGATCACAGTAATCATTTTTTTTTTTTGGGGGTGGGGGTAAGGTTTGTCCCACCTGGTTGACATCAGTCAGTCTTGCTTCATAATCTTCTACGGTCAAGTCATCTTCTGTACCAGACAGTCTTCCCAACTCTGCTTCCACCATTAAATTTTTGGCATGTGCTAAGAGTGAAATGTACTTGGTGTATGCAATGTTTTCCTCAAAGGATAGGTGTGAACCATCAACCATAATCGAGTCGAATCCCTGTCAGTAGAATTTCAAGGACCAAAACATAATCACATATAAGTAACTAGGTGGTTAATTAAAGACCTATACAAAATATTGAAATATAACAGAAAGTAGCAGTTCATAATTTTCAGCATTGAGGAAGTTCATAAGAAGCTTTTACCAATTCCAAAATCTCTAGCAATTCTTGCTTGGAACTTCCATGGTCAAAGTGAACTGTAATCGGAACCTGCCATACAAAATTAACTCTCACTCAAAACTTCAACTGAAAACTAATTTATAAACTTAACATCTTCAAATTACATGTCCATCTCGAAGATAATTAGTTAAACGGGGCTTGTGGAAACTACATTACATAGCCTGTAATGAGTCTAATACTGGGTTCCTCGCGGAGCTCAACTTCAACAAATATTACCAGAAATCTGATATAAATTATTACTCCGTATTTAACTTCGAAGTTATAAATGAGTATTAGTACTGTTACTTAAAACCATGCAATAAAGAAAATATAGGAAAGGTCAAATCTGAACTGTGAACTTACTCTACAGATAGATTCAAAACCTACCGATTAATGGTTGAAATATATTACTAACGAATTAATATTATAAAATACTCTATGAAAGTTACAAGGTACCCATGACAACAATATGGAAACTACAATTTTATTATAATATTAATAACTAAGTATTTATATGATGAGATGAGAACTGAATTGAGTTGGTAGCACCAGTAATTCGGGAGAAGTGTATGCAGTGAATTTGATTGAAAAAGATCCCGATGTAATACCCAAGTGAAACTAATTCATTTAACTATGTGTTGATTGGTTTCCATTGCTAATACAAGTTTGAGATCATGTAAAACATTTTTTAGTTTTTAGCTTATTCCATTCATTTTACCGAACATAATGTCATAATTCTCATCTCAGTTCTCTCGCACCACTTACACGTGCTTGTTCTGCAGCAGAAATACAGCAGGCTACCAATGGAACTCCTCCTTGTTTGAAGGCACTGGGATGGATCTGAGACAGAAGAACAGCACAAGCTCAACTTTTATTTTCAGTTTATGTACTCGCCTACCATGTACAAAATTCAAGACAAAAATGACAGAAAACTCAGATTGGAATATGATTGCCTAGCAGCAGCATTCTTCTATCTGATAGATGCTAAATGAAATCCCTTGGCCAAGCCTAACTTGGATTATAAATATAAAGAATAATTTGGAATTTGATAGTAATCTTGGATGTAGATTGTTGATTTAAGGCCATTAAAACTACTACTGACAAACTACTACCAACACAATCATTGAAGTACAGAGGTCGTTAGGGATCAAAGCAGGTAAGAACAAAGTTTATTAAAATCTAGGTGAAGAATTGAAAACGGCAAAGGTCACAGACGATGGAAAGATTCCCTCATTGTTGAATTTAAAAATTCCGTCATTGAAATCAAAGTAATATTCCCTCCGTCCCCTAACAAACTTCAAACTTTCTGTTACCTTATGTCAAGCAATATATTTTACCACTCAAAAATGGAAATGCCACCTGAATCTTATAACCTCAAAATACATGACATCCCCACCAAACTCACATTACATGCTTTATACTTTATTTATTACCTAGAAAAACTACATTACCCACAAAAGTCAATAAAATAGTCAAATAACAACTTTTCCTTTACTCCTTATCCACAATGTTGGTGCAATATATTATGTGACAGAGGGAATAATAAATTACTCAAGTAGTGATGGTGCCTGAGAATGCTGCACTAAATGATGGAAATACTGTTAATTGGAAGCACCATTAGTTTTTTCTCCTTTAACTCTAAATAACAATCAACATCAAGAAACAATGCTTAAAAAAGAACTCAAACATTTAAAATCACATTATTATTTAAACTTATAAGAGTTCTGAATTTTTTTTTTTATTTTTGAAGAAATCAAATAATTGTTTCCAGAATCAAAAAATGACATTTCAGAACATTGAACTAGTGAATAACTATAAATAAAAATCCAGAATTCAGACCTGCAAAATAGCAGGACTTCGTTGTTCCTCTGCGGCAGAAACAACTGCCTCAACTCCTTCCAGGTTATAGACGTTAAAAGCTCCAACAGCATATCCACCTTTTTCTGCATTCTTTAGTACGCAAAAAATGGTCAGCTCATCCATTACACACACACACACACACAATCCTAGTAAGGAAGCCACTTGTGAGTTTCTTTTGGGGCAAAATTGTAACAGCCATAATTAGCACATGAATTAGGGCCAGGTTCAGTGATAAATGACAATTTAGGTATAGGGAAATGACGAGAATCAAGGGATGGCTTAAATCATGGGTCAAACCCAAAAACTCAAGCCTCCTCCCATGCTATCGTGAACCTAGACAAATTCCTTAACCCATTCCATTGTGTCACATGTAGCTAAAGTTAATGGATTGATTTGGAGGAATTTAAACCCCCTACCTTAAATCCCCAAGCCACCCATCTATAAATTCAGTCTCCCCAGTCCACATTCCGCACTCAAACACACAAATCTCACATAAGAAGAATCACTCTTGAGTTCTGAGGATTTTGATTTCCTACTCCCTCCTACATTCCTAACGGTGTCGGGATTGGGAGAGGTCCTCGGGGAGTATCCGCACCGTAGTGCCAAAATGGATTTACATTGATCGATCATATAAAAGAGACATAAAAAGTATTCATAAAATGATTCAAATTGTTACTTTGCATTTGAGTTTATGTATAAGTTTTCTTCATTGAGCTTAAGTGCTCACCCTCAAACTTGAATGCTTTTCAACTTGAAGAGGAGGCGGTGATTTGGGAGGCAGATGAAAATAAATAAATAAAAATTCTGATTTTATTTTCTTCATGCAAGAACTAAACATATTATTTTTGTAAAATTTTCTCATGATTTTTAAGAATTTATGATTGTTAAATTTTAAATTAGTCTTATGCTTCCATGATTTTTTATATTAAAAGTTCACATTCCAAGGAAGTATTTTATTGAAAATCTAGGATGTTACACAAATGCTGAAGTGGATAGCACCTCAATAAATCTTTTAACACGTCCTGTGATTTTGTATCTATCCCCCAATAAGTTTCAGGATAAAGCCCAAGCCACGTAGATCATTTCACACGAGTGAATTCTGTAATTTACTGGTATTTTTCTAATTGAGCCAAATCATGCGTGTAAACAGATCTGCTATCATCTCTTCTGCGGTCTATCACCTATTCTTTGAGTTTTCAAGGAACCCAATAATGGGTTATGTATTGTTTGTATATATAGGAACTGGAACTACTCTAGAAAGAGAACTTACAAGAAGAATTTCCTTGGTTGACAGCCTGCCTGGATGTGTCCAGCGTTTTACGACTTCAGCAACAGCATTACCATCACCAACATTTCCTAAGAGTTGGATTAATTTAAGAACAATCTGAAATTTTGAAAATATAACAGGAAAAATTATGTAACCTCTAACTAGTAGCACCTGGAAAAACAATATAAGGGACGCCTGGATGCCTGCTTTCAGGACCCAATTGCCACAATGGTACCCCAGCCAGAGCTTGACCTACTACTTTGGCCCGTTTTGCTTCGAGAGCTTTTGTAGCAAGGTCTGAAGAGGTAATTCCACCCTATCATATGGATTACATTTTGTCATTATCATATATAAATACAATATCTCTCTCCCTCCCTGGCATAAAATTTCTAGCTAACGTCATATCATCAGAAACTTAAACTAAGGAAAAAAATCTTTCTCAAGAGTCGAAAAATCTAGCCGAGGGGGTAAATGTGAGCTTGTTTCTGTGTTTATGGACTTGAGTCAATTAATTTGTTTTCCAACCTGGTGTCAGGATTCTTTTCTTTTATTCCTATATATTACTCCATCTGTATATTGAATTAGAGAGGAGCAGTCCTCAGGACTTCTACAAGTAACAATTACCTTTGCAAGGATGTAACGTGGTCTTGTAGTTATCCTGCGCACTATTTCAACTAGTGCAGAGCTTACTTTGCAATTGATCTCTAGACTTTCAGAAGCAGCTGTTCAACACAAATAGGTTTGTTAGCAGCATCAAAGAACAGCATCAGTTTTCTCATTAAAAAATAAAATAATAATAATAATAATTATTATTAAATAAATAAATAAATAAATAAAGAACGGCACCAGTAAAATAGATATTTATTACCCAACTAAGTAGGCATTTTTATTGAAAACAGAGTCTGGTGTCCAGTGCAAGAGTGAAAATATATATAGCTTTCAGCAAAGACTCACTTTTTCCAACAATAAGTCTTCGACTAGTCATTACTAAAGTATCTTTTCCACTTCTAAGGTATATATCAGCAATATCAACAGCTTGATTGATCTCTTGCTCTCTTTCTTCAATCGATTTGGTGGAAATTTTTTCAACAGAAACCTATTTGAAACAAGTGCATTTTAAAATATATATATATTCAACATCAGCACATTTTAATTAATATTTTTTTCTAAATGTCCACTTTTCTGCTCTTAGTTAATGTAATACAACCAGCACACTGAAATACCTCTATCTTCTTCAATGCATGACCTCTTTGCAACAGTAGTTCTTCAACCTGCATGTTAGATAAACATTGTTCACATTGAAACTTCGAGGTTTAGATTGCTAAAAAGTTTCTATATTAATTAGAACCTGTCTTGTTGTTTTGGGAACATAGGATCCCACAACTATAAGCCCACCAACCCTCTCCCTGGACACCATAAGATCACTAGGCAACAATGGAGCTTTTGGAATGATTCCAATCCTAGTGGAAACAAAGCTAGCTGCAGTCCGGCATAAGAAGCTCTTGCCTTTCAGTTCAGCCTGATTGCATCATGCAAGCTAGTGAATATCAACCTTCACGTACGTTTGGGAATATGCTGCAATATCCATTCCCCAAGCATGAAAAAAAAGAAAAATGTTCTAACCTGAATCATTCCTGCAGCAAATACAGCCATGTCTCTATCACTCGCAGCATTCACTATGCAGGTAGACCCCTGTTTCATTCCAAAGTGAATAAGATTCAGATTCAAGTGGATTAGAATGAAGGGGACAAAGCATTTTCAATTGTTTGTTTTGAAAATAGAGAAAATGCTAGACATGTCACAGGTGTGTCTATTGTATTCAATAATGGTGTAGAAGACTCCACATAAAGGTTACGAAATTAAAAATAATAAGCCACTTACCAAGCATAGATTAACTAAACAAGAAATATATCAACTAAACATGGAAGCAGGGAAACTAGAAGGTTGATACAAAATAATAATAATAATAATAAAATAAACAAAAAAAATAAAAACTGAAATTTAAGCCTGGGTTTTTGTTTCTTTTTAGTTGTGCAGGTTCCAAGATGTAGTATTTCCCAGAAAAAAAATGGATCGGATCTACTAAAGACTAAAGACTCTGGATGTTAGGTTGTAAACTTGAACTCCTGTGGACTTAAACACCCAAGTTCAGAAGAAAACTGAAATCCCTGTTGATACTGCTAATGACGGAGATTGGTTTAACGCCTATATATCTTATTTCAAACTAGACCTGATCCTGATATTGATAATGCAGTAATGTAGCTTCTTTTACTGAAATTAAAGGATAATTCCTGTCATTTAGTTGTCTTTATTTATATTGTAGAGGATGATCAGTATATCTTTGTCACTGATCCACCCCATCCCATATTCAGTTCGTTAATGAAGGTTCTTATCTTTATACACATAATATTTTCTGCATATTTTTATCTTCATTAGGCTCTGGTAGGGGTTGTGTTTAACATTTTTACCTAATATTTTTATCTTCACGAGCTTCTGAAAAAGTAGTAATACAACACTTGCATCACAAATTTATAACAGCAATTTTTTCCCCTTAGTATGTATAGATTCAAATCGGCCATTAAATGCTAGCTCAGGACCAAATTACAAGAATAATCCAAAAAACTTATTTAACAGAACACAAAAACACAACTGAAAACAATAATTTTCCAGAGTTAACCTTCTCGATGGTAATCTGAAAATGTACCTTCTTCAAACTACAGAGATGTTCGCAAACAGCTCCAGGTCCACCCTTTCTTAGTAATTGAATTGAAATAGATGAAACACTAACTGCAGGTATCCTCCCTCCAGTTTTCTCCTCCACCCACTGAAATCTCAAAGAAACAGCTCACTAAACACTTCTTGTAATTATTACCTATCATCCTTAATGCATCTTAAATAATACAGAAAAAACTAGACCTCTCTCAAATTAGAAGATTTATAGCCAAATGAAGCATCTTTAGCAAATTCCGTTTCACCAGCAGGGATGAGCCTGTGAATGCAATGCTTCTAAACATTTAGTAAATGGACAAAAATATGTGGCAGATGTGAGAAAAATACCTATCAGAGTCTGCAACATAATGTATGTCTCCTATGGTGTAGCGGCTTCCTTGTAGGAAAAAGGGGCAAATTATCCATGCATCCACTGAACCAATAACAGAAACAGCTGCATCTGCTTCCTACTCATTCATAAACAAAGACATCAAGCACTTTGGAATATTAAGGTAGAAAAGTACTTCTTATACACATATTTTGTGCCCTTGCCTCTGGGAAATGACCTCGTAATGTTGAATCCCCCCTCAGAACCACAGTGTAGTCAGTGTTGTCCACTATCTTAGCGGCAGCAGACAAGTTGCTGCATATCTCTTTTATAAGTGCACTAGCCTGTACCCAGAGAGCTCTACTAAATAGCCATGAAAGTTGTGTAGATAAAATGACCTAGTAACAACCTCTTCACCATTGTACCTTCTCAGAACTTAATGACCGCGAATTGGTCAAAATGAAAAAGCATTTTGGCCTTTTAAGGAACTGTTCAACAAGTGACTCAATGCTCCTGAAATTTAAGGAAATTTTCATAAATCAGGCTGCAATCATGCTAAAAGTAATTTCTGTTTCTCCATTCCTTTTCTCTTCCATTCATTGAATCCTACGTTAAATTGAAGATAGATATATTTCTCGGCATAATAGATCATCAGTGGGTTTTGAATGTTAAAGTTTACTGCTATGATATTCACAGATGCAGCATAAATAGAAAAATCGTTTTTCTGTTGACACTGAAAGAGAATACATTAAAGACAATTTTAATTAAATTTTTTTCATTGTTTCTTGTCCATCATAGTTTTTTTCATCTTTACAATCATTTTTCTTTAAGACCTTGCATCAAGGAAATGTTTGATTCTCTTCATTAACCATTCATATTTAAATATTTTGATCAAGAGATAATTTTCCATGTTTTAAAATTTTCAAATATGAGAATCCTTACCGAGGCTTCACTATGGAGGGCATGGTATTATATGAACATGTGCATAAGTCATCTGATAAATGTTTTAAAATAAAAAATTCCCTTTGATAAGTCTAGGAGAAGAGATTATGTCTAACACTACTTCCAGTCTTCCACATATCTTTTACCAAGATAAAAGAATAATTCAAGTTAGTCGAGCTGATACTATCCAGGATAAAGTTATACTTAAACCTGAAGTGAAGTCCAGAATCAAAAATCAAAATTTACAAGTGCTCTCTCTAGTCCCATTCAGCATTGTAAACTTAAAGATAAGTCGTTTGTGTTTCCACCCCAATAGTCTATACACAATATGACTCTCTCATGATTTCTTATCTATTATAAACATACACGACATAATAAGATATCTATGCTACCATTGATATCAAAATCCACATATACTTTTAATGCTAATGCTGTCACTTTCGCCATTCAATGACGTATACACTTAGAACGTGGTTGGCACTCTACTTTCATGAAACAATGCACAAATAAGTACAGATTTGACTCACCATTCCGTCAATACGTCAGTGTCATGAACAGTTTGTGTTCCAGTTGGATCGTCATCCAAAGCAACCAATGTTTTCAAATTTTTTTGGGTAAGGCTAATAATATCTTCCATTGGATCCAGCGGCCACTCAGGTGGAAGACAGTTAAGTACGGATTCTTTACTTAGAGCACGGGGCTTTCCTTCAACTTTGACTCCTGTAAGTTTTTCATATACCTGTTGCATTTCTGGCAGTTCAGACAAATAACCAATAACACAACTGGTTTATCTCCCAGATTTACACAATTATTTACATATTGGTTGCGCATGAAATGTCAATTCAAATTTATTGACCAGATAAAATTATTTGTTGGGCATAGTCATTTTTATAAGAAACTTGCATTATTTTACTTTTAATTTCAATCTTAATTTTTCACCTTTCAAAATGCAATGTATTTTTTTTAGTACTAATATTTTCATTCCCCCCAAAACCAATTGTTTGAACCCAACTACAACAAACGAACAATAGTGATACGTCAATTTTTCCATTAAACATTACAAAACAGTCAAATATTTTCTAAGATTATACCAATTCACCTTTCCCAACAAAATATCCAAGCTCATTTTCATTCCTCAATGTGTTAGTGAATCACACTGCAAAAATAAATTTTCTTACGACAATCTTCCCAGAGTATGAATGAAATAAAACCAAAATCTAGCAAAAGTATCTTATATTTGTTTAGTTTTCATTTATCTACTACGTCGTGGTGAAAAATGATACAAGGAACAGGGTTTTTGGTAGACGAAATCTGTTTCCAACTTTTTTTGGTAAATATGAGTAATATTATAACAGTATAAGTAAAAGGGTTCTGTCCATGCGCAATACTGGCCTTTATGACTAGAAAGGAACAAAGAATATTTGAAGAGAGACTAGTGGGTCGTGAGATGGATAGACCCATACATTCATGATTTGACCCATAATTAAAGTATGATTTTTAGATAGGTAAATTGTGATTTTTAGGTTGTTAAAGTATGATTCACTCAAGTATGATGTGCGATTCATTATGGTATGATTTTAAAGTTATTTAAGTATGATGTGTGTGATTCATTTAATGAATCATACATCATATTTTAGTAAATCATACTACAACCACCTTAGATCATACTTTAGTTAACATACTTGAACAACTTCAAAATCATACTTTAATGAATCACACATGATACCTTAGGGGATATTTGATTTGGGTTTAAGTTGATTTAATAAACTAGTGAAAGTGTTAATACTCTTTCATTTATCTACCACTGTGTTTGTTTTCAGTTTAATAATCCAAGTATAGGTTTTCAAAATCCACACCTAAGTTTTTAAAAACCACCCTATACACCTTTTACACATTCCCTCTTCAATTAATATTCTTTCTCTCTCCTTTCTCATCTCTTATTACACATCAATTAGTACCTCTTACACATATCATCACCCCTCTCCTACAAATTGATTTGATATAAAGTTTAAACTCACCCTACCAAAACCCAAAACAAACAGACTCACTATTCACAGTTTATTAACCACACATAAACCTCAAACATACACTTAGTGAATCATACTATAACCACCTTAGAATCACACTTTTATATATCATTCATCATACTTTCGTAATCGTACTTTAATTACCTTAAAATCATACTTTACCTATTGAAAAATCATACTTTAATAATGGGCTGACTCGTCTCACATAGATCCGTCTAACAAGAGAGTGCCCCAATAAACTTTATGCACTGCATTTACACTAATTTTTGAAGGATTTTCCCATAAATCTTAGACAACCTCCTTTTTTTAAAGCTAAAATCCATTTTAATCCTATAACTTTTAACTAAACAGACTTAACTTATTAGAATTTTAAATTCCATCCTTTGCCTTTAATAATTGCATGTAATCAATCCAATTTTCGCTGAAACATGAAAGCATGTACTAGTCACTTGATGTAGCAATTTGGGGCTTTCCGGCTAAGAGACTGACATGGGAAACTATTTCAGTCCCACAGCTTTTTGCTATATCACAAATGGTCCCCCAACTTTTTACTTTATTGCAAATAGTCCCAAATAGTTAACAAGAAGGTGGTGCCCACTCCGCCATGTATGCACCACATCATAGTTTTATTTGGAATTTGCTACATCACCCAAAGAGCACAAACTTGATGCCGGTAGATTTCGTAAATTCCGATGAAAAAATGGCTGAAATCATGCAATTATTGAAGTTGAGGAATTAAATTGAATTTTTTTTAAACTATTTAGTATATACTATATAGAACCATTTGTGATAAAGTAAAAGTGAGGCTGAAATGGATTTTAACTCTTTTTTGTATTTAAAAAATAAAATAAAAAATTCATATGATTGCAAATGTTTTTTGTAATACTGTGACACATTGTTTAATTAAATTAGATCGGTATTTGATGTTTTTAGTCATAGAACACTTTCCAATATTTAATAATGCTAAAAATTTTATAGGCATTTTAATTATTACCAACAAAAAGAATTTTAATATACTTTGGCAGATACTTTAATCATAAATTCAGGCCAGAGGACAATAATTTTGAATTTAGAGTCTTAAAACGCTAGTACCTTTACTACAGCGCTATCATCTATTCTGCCCCATCCAGCAGCAGAACCTGGTCAACAAATTGATTAGACAATTCATTTTCATCATTTACGGCAGAGAGGATAAATGTCAGCTATAACAACATATCTCTCTAGGTTAACGTTAAGCAAACAGAGAAATGTGCACATGGGACTGAGTCGCCACTTTGCCTAGTGTAACTCTACACTTCTACAGTCCCTTAAACTATTAATGGATATAGCTGGATAACTATGTTAACACTTTACTTAGCTGATTCCCAATAAATGGAGTTACATGTGCACGAAAAATAGGTTGTTGCTACTACATGTTGCGAAATTTGTCCCTACTAAATGCAACACCAAATATTAATGATAATCCTATGCAAGCATTCATGAACAAACTGACCTACTTTTCATGTCAGTAGATAATTTTATATATCTTCTGCATGATTTACAGTTTCACTAAATATAGGAAAAAATATTGACTAATAAATATGAAAGAGTTTGATTCAGCATCGCTGATGAACAGAAGTAAAGATCAGAATTCAACAATAATTACCAATACAAGATAATAATATAAGTTGTCATTGATCTCCCTAATAACTACTGAACTTGTAACAGATACAACCGGAACTATTCATGTGATAATGAAAAAATATAAATAAACTAACAGCAGACCTCATTTTACACACCTGATATGAACAGTTGATGGGCAACATTTGACACATGAAGTGGAACTCTACGAGATGAGCATTCACGAATAACAATGCCCTGTAAAAAAATTACAACAACATAAGCTTGGGAGAACTGTACAGAACCCAATATCAGAAACCTTTAAAATAAAACTATATAACACCAATCTTTAAGTCTACCAGTCTTACCAGATCTTTCACAAAGATATCTAGGGCAGATAATGGTGTATAATCGTTATCTATCATGTGTGGTCCACGATTCTCAAGCATCCTGAGGAAGAAAAACATCAACTTTCAGTAAAATACTAAAATCTGCCACAATATAAGTCAGAAATTAATTGCCCCGAGTACATGGGTGTGGTTCCATGAAAATTATGCATACATCACAAAGTGGGATTTGGGAAAACAAAGGAAGTGAGATTGAGAAGGAAAGTTGGCCTTCCATGAGGTTCCAATTATAAAGACATAGAGATTAAGATATACAAGCCATTTGCTGGAAGCTAAAGTGAAGGGTGGACTAGTATGTTAAGAAAGCTTTCTTGACGTAAAATAGCAAGTTGTCCATCTTCAACAACAATTTATTTGCATTTAATTTAATTCATTTGAAGGTAAATTTGGAGCTCAAGAATTTGATATCAATTCATTTCCTTAAAAGTCAAAAATGAACTGCCAGTTCAACTATAAGCAGTGGAAATCTCTCAAGGAAACCTAGAGTTTAAAGACTATTTATTAATCACCAGTCATCAGGATACCACAGTGATTTTAATATTAGTGCCAAGTATGACCAAAGCAACAAACAAAAATATATTACCATATTAATTTAGAATTTTCGGTTACATTCAAGGTGTCACTTTGTTAAGAAGAGGTAGCACACATGAAGTTTCTATAAAATATTAAACTATAGTATTATACTCCCTCTGCCCTCCATCCCATAAAAGTTTTCACATTTTCTTTTTTGATTTGTCCCACAAAAGTTTTCACATTTACGAAAGTAAAAATACATTTAAAAAAAAAAAAAACCCCTAAATGCATTTAATTTTGAAAAATATCATCCCCACCAAACATACGTATCATACTTAACACTTCGTTTATTCCAAAAAGTTACCAAATTACCACCAAAAAGTGAACTTCCTTAGTTATGTGCACACAAAAAGGCGATAACTTTCGCGGGACCAGTGGCTGATGGAGCATGGAACATGGGGGTACAACTGTACCCTCAAAATGAAAAAAAATTACTATATTTAAAAAAAAAAATGCAACACCCTAATTTAGAGTGTTCCCTTTTATTTAAACTCTAATCACTACAAATTTTCAGTGATAATGTCATAGATCAATTAAAAAAAAGAGAACTTGATAGTCTCAATAATAATTACTCCCTTCATCTCGCCACAAGAGTTACATTTTACTAATTAGGGAGTCCCACTAAAAGAGTTGCATTTTCCTTTTTGGTAAATGGAACCCACACAAAACAATTAATATATCTTCATGGGACTCATACACAACACTAATACAAGTACCCACTATAAATTAAAATATTACATCTCTCAACCCATTACACATGAAAATACTATATTCCTTAATCTCTGAGAAAACAGTAAACGTAACTCGTGGCGGAACGGAGGGAGTATATATATATAAATTGATATTTTTTATTCAATTATTTAATAATATTTTCATAATTTTATATTGTACCCCCAAAATTTTCTTTTTGTATCCGCCACTGCACGGGACAGAGGTAGTATATTATATGCATGAAGTAGGCATCTCCAGAATAAGAGTGTACTAATGCAAAAGTTAGTTCCAGTGCTTAGGAAATCATAAAGCACCATAAGAAATTTTAACCTAATTTAAGAAAACAAGATGCAAAAAGTAACGAGAAAAACATAGCAGCAATTAGAGCAAAGATTTCATAATTCCATCGAGAGGGGATTATTGGCTCTGAATATGCAACAAATTTACCATGATGTTCCAGCACTTTCTTTAATAACATCAAACATCAGTCTCGTATTAAGACCCAATCGAGCTGTGAACGCCATTGCCTCTGCTGCTGATGCAATATGAACTCCGGCAAGTAGTTGATTGATCATTTTTACACCACTGGTTAGAAAGGAGAATTTTTAGTTAAGACATCACTTGATTTCATAATGACAGGCTCATGAATATGCATTCAAAGATTACTGCATCTAGGGAAATTATTTAGTGAGGTTTTTTCAGCTTTTGGCATCGATACTATAACATCTGTTGGATGTGAAAATTTTGTGATCTGATTTCATATATCTAATGTTATCAATTGAAACATATAATGTGGTAAATGGAAAACATACAGTAGGAATTGTTTCTTGTATTTCAAAAAAGGATAAGGGATATACTATTTATACACAAGAGATCAGGCTATACAAGTAACAAGGTAAGCTATTAAAGTACCAAATATATCATGTACCACATAAGATTTTATAACAATACTAAAAGACGGGGGCATAAAAATAAATTCAACATAATTAAATAAAATAAAATAAAACAACAACTTAGATTACATAATCTGATTCATCACTTCTAGTGTTGTATGAGTTCATATCTTCCTCTTTTAGCCAGTATAAACAATCTGACAGCCCCTATCATAAATCTAACTCTTTCCAGGTTTTTCCTTCACTGGACGTAGACCATAAGTACTTCGAGAAACAGGGATAAACCCAAAATTTTTAGATTTAATTATTTAAATGTAAATAAGATAACAACTTTGAAAAGTTAACAAGATTGAAAAGAAATTTACAGAAGACTCTAAAGATTCAAAATTAAAGATGAATACTTAAAAAAAGTGATTTCTCCGATTAAAAAAATATGCCAAAAATTCTTCTTATTTTTTGTTTTAGTAATACAATCTTCTAAATTAATCTAATTATAATTTTATTCTAAAAAAAAAAAACTATTTTTATTGATTTAGAATAATTTCTAAGGAAATTGATGATTAACAAAGAAAAATAGTTCTTAATTTTAAAATTTTCTAATTCATTATCAAAGTAAATTATCAATTTGTATATTTTCAACAATTTTTTTAAACTCATTATAAAATCATGTCAACATTTCTTCATACTTATGTACACAACATTCCAAAATTAAAAAATTCAAATCGAAAAAAGAAGTCAATTTCAAAATCCAAAATAAAGCCGGATGAACAAGAATTCAACATTCCAAAATTGAAATCATATTATTGAATAATAATTGTTTTAGAAAAATAACGTTTAATAATCGATTTAGAATGAGGTAAAGAAAAAAAAAGTTAGAATACAATCAAATGTACCTTCCAGCTCCACAACCTCCATTGATGATATAAAGCTTCTCACTTAAAGCTGTCCAAAAGCCAACCAAAATAACATCATGTTTTGACGTAATATTCATGTAACATAATCAGAATGGAGATGTTTCTGTTTCTGATTTTATCCAGCATATTTCTTTTAACCTGAAAGTATTGAACCAGCGTGCTCCAGAGCTTCATCTGCACCTGATGCCATTATCTAAAAAATAACGCAACATGCTAATTTTTCAATTGCAATCCAAGGAACATACTCTAGTATATGCAGTGATCATCTAAGGTTCCTTCAAATAAATGTATATACTCATCAAGTAAACATACAGTAAGTGTTCCATCAGCAGCCCTCTTCACGCCACCCGAAACAGGAGCATCCACCAACTTCAAATTCTTTTGTTCATCTGTCAAAAGTAGAAGAATGCCACAGTAGTTTAAATTTCTGAAGCGGAGTGGATGATGACGCTTTCAACAAGTAAATGAGGATGACTAAGTATGATGAGCTGAATCTGAAAATTATGGGAACTAAACTCTCCTTCCACTCTTGTTTAAAGTGTCGCATGTTAGATTCGTTAAAGAAGTATGAATCTAGTAACAATCTTATCAAATGACAATTAGTTCGCCAATTTGAACTACACTCAAAGGGTGATAGCAATTATATTGTTGTGTTAACCAATGATTAGATATCGTAAACACCTACATATGCAGGAAAGGTACAAATAAATAGAAAAGGAAGGGAACTATTCTAAAATCAATTATGAGGGTTGTGCTTGGTAAAATAACAAGAAATAGGAAGTGTATGGGATAGAAATCGAACGGGTTTGATTCCCCCCCATTTGAGAAGCTAATTGTTGATAACTCAAAAATAGGGAATCATATCATAGAAGTATATCATATGGAATCAAAAAACATGTGCATTTAATATCTTCTCATTCTCATTCTTATCGCTTACAACGCACCAACTCTGAAAAATGTTTTGAGTTTTTTTAATTCAAGATATCCCAAAACATTTGTAGTTCCTATTATTATTATTATTATTATATCTAAAGGAGAAACAGAAGTTCCATCCAACTTGAGTTCACTTCTGCTCACATTTCCCACATTCTACACAAACAATTGATAGTTCACTAAAGATATGGAAAACACAAGCAAACTGATATGAAAAAGTGGGCCGAGTTAGTGCCTGAGCATGAGATACCAAGGCCCCTGCTCATTTACCAGCGTCATCGCCGAAACAACCAGGCTTAAGGCTAATGTTCGACTTTGCTTTAATTTATTTATCACTTGCACAGTGTTATTTAGTTTAATATTATTTTGTTTAGTGCTCCTGAGAGAATTATGGGCTTAAATATTTGCCGCTTACAATTAGGGCCCCACTAAATACACACCACATTTTATTAAATACACTCATTTTCCTTTTCTTTTTCTTTATTATTAAATACACACCCTAGTATATCCAAAATACCCTTGATACTATAGCTATAAACGCCCTCTCAATTTTTCTTAAATTTTTCGTGCAGTTCAGACTAACGATATCTGCACAATATGTTAAGTTCGCAGATTGCCTGAAAATCTCCATATAGTTGTTCTATATTAGAACGCTCCTCCAATCTTGTTGGATTAGGAGTCCCATATTTCCACACCTACTGGGATTTGGTTAAAAAAGAAACCATCTGTGTTAAGGAAAATGCTTCTTTCTGGTCACATGCCCACCAGACCACCATATTCTTGTACAGCGAGAATAAGCTAATCTCACGTGATTTTCTCCCAAGAGTTGTGGTTGTTCAGCCTAATTATAATCACTGCATTGTTCCACTTCTCCCTGCCCAACTCTGTAAGGGATTCTTTCGCAACCACCCTTGAATTACTTGAAATCCTTGCTGTCAACATGAATTCCTTGCATTGACACTCCACTTCTTTCTCTGTTGTAAAAATAGGATTGCGGTTAAGTGTTTGAGCAGAAGGGTCCATCTTGAATGATTTCTTCCTTCAGGAACTTTCATTCTGTTTGTGTTTCACTTTTACAAAATTCGTACCTCTAAAGTTTCTGGCAATGACTTAGTCCGGCGGCAATTAGTTCCCTTTCTATATAATTCACCAAAGCAACCATGTTCGGTCCACGAAGCTCTCTGAAAATCAGACATCCGGGACCTCTCTCTTTGATATCTATATTCCTTCATGTTTCTCCCAAGTCAAGGTCACTAAAAAGCCACAGTTCACGAACCTCTCTAGAATCCTAATAATTGCTCCGTTGTTGATGTAGATTTCCTTCTCTATCTTGAAAGCGCTCTCTAAAATCCGATATCTCCAACATCTAGGATCGTTCTCATTGATATCAAAATTCTTACATCCTATTGCGGTTTCAGTCTAAGAATATTCTCATATCTCTCTGGATTTTATCTCTCTCTATCACTAATACAGTTTTAATTGAAGAATGATTTTTCAGTTAATACTTGGGAAACCAATCCTCAATTCATACATGAGAAACCAGTAATTATCATCAGTTCAATCAAACAACATGTTTTGACATTATAGCATTGTGTATTTAATAAACGGTATCACCATTGAGGTGATGTGGTGGGATAACAAAAGGCATATTAGAAGATCAATTAATAAGTGGCAAAACATACCTCGCACACTGTTCACCTTACATCCGATATTACTCTTTAGTATATGAAAGTTACTCTTTAAACTGGTGAACTATCACTCTTTTGAATAAAAATAATACTCCTAGTTAAATTCTGATATATTGTGATTTTTTATATTTCTGTTGCGATGAATAATATTTTACATTCAGAAGAGTGATAGTTCATTACCTAAAGAGTAACTTTTATCATATAATAAAAGAGTACTTTTGGTAAAATTAGGGTGCACCACACAACAAGTTCACAGGAAACTAGCTCATAATAAACACCTTATCTTATCTTACCTTTCATTAATTTTTATTTTTTTTTGTGCTTTTCACCTGAAACATGATGCACGTAAGCCCTCCTTATATGTGAATTGTAAAGACAATTATACCCTCATTATTCTAAACCCTAAGAATAAACATTGAATCCTAAAGATATAATAGGACATAAACCACTGGCTGTTGCAAGGAATATTTGCCTTTTTTAGAATTATTTTACTTTTAAAGATTAGATTAGATTTTATATAGTTGATTGAAGTTAAGATTTGAATCTTAATCTTTTTAATTCATTATGCTTTAAAATATTACTTTTGCTAATATAAATAAATTTAGTTAATTTGTTCTAAACTTGCAATATTGCTTTTAAATTTAGTTTATCACATCAGATGATGCTTAAGATGCTTTCATCCTTAAACAGTACAAAGAAGGTTAGTGAAATTTTCTGAATTAGTCAACAGAACCTAATACCTTAGGAATTTTTTACCTCAAAACTAAGTAATCAATTTGTTATTTTGAATTTTAAAACCTAATTATTTATCATTTCTTATAAAGGTTTTATTAATGCAAGACAGCATCAGATATAGAATAAACCTACTCTGCAATCTTCGCTCCAGCTGGCTGACAAATCCAGGAGATACAGTGGACGAAAGGATAATAGTTGCTCCGGATGGAAGGGCTGAAATCAAGAAAGTCAAATTTTGATGCTCCAGATGGTAGGGCAACAAACATCAAGAACTAGTCCAGTTCATTTTTCAGACGAGAAAAAACCAAATGTTCGTACCTGCTACAGCACCATTATCCCCATATAGAACACTTTCAACTTGATATTCATTTGTTACCATTACAACTATCGCATCCACATCTGGAGATAAATATTAAACAAACCACAGAAATGTTAAACTCCAATTGAAAAGGAACAAGGGGGAAGTCTTCAAATTCATACACTACTTCAATTACAAAAGATGTTTAAAATCAATGTTAGAAAGTTTGGTGGTTTCGGAATTTTAAAGAATCATGGAGAGCCCCTTTTGGCATGCTAAACACATAACAATCTCTTTTAAAGAACAAACAAAACAAAAATTCTAGTTACATTCTCACTGTACTAGAGATTTAAGAGGTAATGTATGGAGAATTGATCATTTGTGTGGTCACGTTTAGAAAAAGCAAGCGACATAAGGAAGTAAGGAGTCTCTTTGTCACCAAATATGTCATCCATGAAATGGTTAAACCCAGAAAATCCAATGATTGAGGCTGCTCGTATAGTGACAACAAACACAATGTCTGAATAGTCATATTTACCTTTGGATACTTCAGCGGGACAGCTTCCTCGAATGCCTCCTTCATTTTCAAATCGAGAAAGTGTAGGTTGGTGCACCTACTCAGCAAGAATATTGTTACCAGTAGTTCTGAAAATCCTTCACTTCAATTTATTTACTAAACACTTGTTAAAAAGTTTACACAGCATAAATGGAAGATACATAGACAGGATACTAGAGGAAGAAGACCATAAATGACTTAATGGAAGTGGAAAACAACAATAATCAGAATTTAGAAGAACCAAGCATGCAAGCTAATCAGTCTAACCACCAAAATAGGGTAATTTTGTTACTTTTAATACGTAATAAAAAAGAATTCTGTATTACCATATCTGGCAGTCATCTATGATCTAAGGTGGTGTTACAATATCAGTTGAGGAAAAAAGCCTTCACATAAGTATTAAATATAGATGTAATTAATTTTACCATGCAGTCTATGCTACAGTAATTCTGGACGCATTTGTAGCTATGACTTTAGGAAATGAATTTACAAACAACTAATCCATAGTATTGGTATAGACTAGTCTTCCCTTATCCATATATTGAATCCCCAATTTGAAGTTCGACCAATGACCATAAGAAAATGAGTTAAAGGTAGTATTTACAGCTTTATTCACTAAGAAAGATCAAAACAAATGAACAACTAAAAGTCCAAGTTAGAAATTTTATGAAGTGAGCATTAACAAACTGTTAAAAATATACACATTAGCATTCCTAAGGAAGTTTACAATTGTCAAGACAGGCAGTATAGATATTACAATGTTATATAGCAAACGAAACAAGTTCAGGAAGTATGCAGTGCAAAGTAGAATATATATAAAAAAATTCTTTTGCCAGCTAAGATTATAATCAGATTGCAGAGCTGAACACTTACATCAAAACCAAGTACAGTGAAATTTTCTTTAAGCAAATGAGTTGCCATGCCAAATCCCATAGCTCCTAATCCAATAAATCCAATTCGCTTTGAAATTTTTGATTTGGTGGATAATTGAACAGCTAGCTCCTCTGGATCATAGACTTCTGCATTGGCTGCATCAATAATGTTCACACCAGATAACTTTTCCCAGGCCTGTAGCAAAATAGGTAGACAAGAAATATGATTAGTGTTTCCAAGAATCAGAGTGTCAAAGAATCTCAACAATAATATAATCATTTTACTTTCAGCAATGAGGCATCCTTATCTTCCTTAAAGTTATGTGAAAATCCTGTCCAAAAAAAGAAAAGAAGTGAAGAAACAAAGAAGAAATTAGATAGGTCGAACTATAAATAACTGTGAGTTGACAACAGATTTAAAAAATAAGGGAGCTATACCTGCAAGGATTTGTTGGTGAGCAACGGATAGAAGTGGAACAGGAAACATTAACGATTTTGCCATCTCCAACACTATTCCCTAAAATGTACCATTATAATTAGTCTCAACTCAAAAGTTGCTAGAAACTGATACATGCAAGTAAATATCAAGCATGACGATGGTTATAAAGGTAAAAGGTATGGTCAACAGTAACCAATATAACCAAGGCTTAAAATATTCAATTTAAATAATGACTTGGTATTTAGACTTGAAAACAGAGAAATAATTAAATGAAGAGAAGCTGAGGTTTCTTGAATAAAATTAAATATGTATATTGTTGTTTCAGTATTTTATCTCGTGGGGAATGTAAGTGTAACACCCCAAAAATTCAATATTTTAATTATTATATATTTTAACCTAACCCAATTTCCAAGCCCATTTAAAAACTAGAACCTCTTAGCCCAATATTTTCGTTTCGTTCAAATCAGTTTCTGTCAAAATCTCAAGAAAGAATTTCTTCCCTACCAACAATAATGATTTATCTCAATAAAGTGTATACAAATCTTGTGAAAAGACAAAAACCATCAATTATATTCATATACCATTATTCTACAGTTAGGACTAATGTAATCCAAGTAAAGGTGAAGACATTTCAGCAATCAATCCTTTAATATATAACTCAAATCTTACCAAGTTTTGGTTAAGAGTACTGAGGACATGAGGGGTTGCCCGCCCTCTTAGCAGATCGGGAAGATAATTTTTGAAAACCCTGCAAAACATTCAAAATAGGAAAACGATATTAAACAACTTAGGTCGTCTAACTTTGGTGTATAATTTTAGAAAAACGTTATAAACCCACAAGAAAGTTTGCTACATAAAGAAGTGAAAATTCTCAGATGACTTGGGACGGCTATTGTACACTCAGTCTACCAAGTCTACAAGGGTTAATTATATCCTTAGTGCTGTATAATGTCACACTCTGATTGACTAACCTAAATTCATTTAGCTCTGTGCTGAAGATATATGACAGTAGCTGGTACCTATCTGAATAGGTGGGATAAAGCTTCAACCTCTTTGTGTAACTTATTTTCTAAAAAAATGGTACTTTAATCAGGAATCTCTTTTGGGCTTTTGCAACATAACAGGTTCTAATTAAACAATTCAAAATATCCATGCAATTAACAAATTGTTATTCTGGTCCACAATCTTTTTTGAATAGATAACATAATTTAATATTAGGTTTAATAATTTATGTAGCATGCCTGTAGAATCAGAGCTACAAATGAAAATGTAGAGTTATTAAAACAGCAACAAAAGCACAACTAGGACACCCCCCCCCCAGCTCAGAAAATGTAAGACGTGAAAATGCAGTCCAACATCGTAAAGGGTACTTCCTATGTCCCATTCCTATATTCACATTTTCCTTTTTCGTCCGTCCCAGTCTCCCAGACCTCTCACACCCCAGAAAAAGAAAAATTCGATTTTTCATAACCTCACAATACACTTTAATTTCAATTTGTCATCCCTTTCCAACCCACATAACTTACTTTATAATTTATTAATTACCTAAAATAACTAAACTACCCCAAAGCCTAATATCCATGAAAAAGAAAGTGTGCGTATAGGTTCAGGACGGAGGGAGTAACAATTTATCGTAATAAATGTGACTTAAGAGATTTACACTAAATAATTTTGTCTAAAATAAAATGTCCCTGATGAATGATTTTTTTTAATTTATTTGTAATCCTAGTGGAGTACCTATGAACTTCTATTTATTCACTCACCGTAATAACAGGTCGCTCAACATTGAAATATTTCGAAATCCTAACATAATCAGGTTTACACTATTTTGATGGTTTCTACAGAAACTTATTAGGCAGTTATT
Source organism: Pogostemon cablin (assembly GCA_023678885.1). Taxonomy (NCBI): domain Eukaryota; kingdom Viridiplantae; phylum Streptophyta; class Magnoliopsida; order Lamiales; family Lamiaceae; genus Pogostemon; species Pogostemon cablin. The sequence goes on from CM042961.1 coordinate 8,272,439, forward strand.
TCCCCGGCCTATTTATATATCCATGAAATAAGCCTGAAATACCCAAAACTAATGCTCGGAACCTTTAAAAGAACAAGTTAATATAAACTTTCAGTGTTGAATATTCCTTAGAATCCACTTGCATCTACCTAAGATAAAAGTAGTTTTTTTCAGTTCATTCCCGAACCATTTTCAGCCGGTGGCAAATTAGCACCATTTAAGGTGTGTTCAAAGATACCTTCAGAGTAATTGTACCTCCAAGGGCCTAGGGCCTTTTCTTTTTCTTTTGTAGATTAATGGCTGTTTTTGAAGCTTGGCGTAAAAGAGCCACCCACATATTTTACAGCAGATGGGAAAGTAGGAGGGGAGAACTATTGGATACAGCAGCAGCCTACCCAAGATCCTCTTTTGAAGGCCCACAATGTTGTTATGCTTTCTCTTAGTCCAGAAGACTAAGTAGTAGTAGACCAGGTCTCAATTCCTGACTACTAAAAGACAAAAAACCTTGTTTGTTGCCAATCTCGCATAGCGAAGAGGGGACTTGTCTCTCAAGTAATTAGAGCATCCTATGTCAGCACCGGAAACAAGTAGTCCTTCCTACCCTAACTATTCCACTATTAGAATAGCCTCCAACTATTCCACTATTAGGATGCTCATTTAGATGGACATACTGGATACTGCCCACAAGTCAGCAGTTGTTTTAAAAGCTGCCGTCAACAGATTCTCTTATATATAAAAGAAATCCTACTCCTAATATACATTATCAGTTTTATACTCTTTACGAATAAAGTGAAGATAGAGATCATTTTTAATGTAGTTCACTTAAGTAACTATTTACACCATGGTAGATTGTTGATGGAAGGAGACCGACAAACTACAGGGTGCAACAAAGTAGAATGACAGCTATGATGTAGTTAGATTGCTACATATCAAATGTACTTCCATACGATGCAATGTGTTAAAAAGAAAGAATGTAATAATTAATCACCATGAATTTCCAGCTGCATTCGAGATGATATCATATGCTATCCATGGATGAATCCCAGCTTGAGTGCCTAGAGATATGGCTTCAAGGGAAGCAACAAAGTGAATTCCTTCAAGAAGCTCAATCACCAATTTAGTTTTGCTGCAAGTAAAATGGAGAAATAAATACAAGAAACAGGAAGGGGAGAAACTAATTAGCACTGTGTTTGAATTACTGAATTATGGAATCATTAGCATCTTTGTTCAATGAATATATGTGGAATTTATTTCCTTGTTCCAATGATTAAGTATTGTTATATAAAATTAAGTTTAAGATAGAAAACACCTATCTCTTGAGAATAAAGCACACCTGGCTGCTCCTATGTTGCCCTCAAATAAAAACACTTTTTCGCCCATGGCTGCTCATAAAACAAAAGCTGGACTCAGAAGTATGAAGATTGTTTCAAGTTACAAAAAGGATTGAACTGAAACTGATCAAAAGCAACAGAAACGAGAACAGGGATAAAGGACCAGATATAAAAGGCTGTGCCCGGGAAATAGATTCTGCTTGTCCAGAGGATATAATCTGAAGTTGAATAAACCACAACAAAAATTTAACAGCATTAATAGTAAGGATGCCGATATTACAATCATAAATAAAACATCATACAATCCTAAAGTTTTACCATGACATTTCCATTTGAGACTTTGGGAACCGCCTTTAGGGCATAGATATCAACAATACTTTCAATATGATAATTCTCTGCAAGTGCAAACGTTGCATGTGATATATATACAGGTGAGAAAAAAAGATAACAGTGGAATTGACCTACACAACAGAAGTTCAGTATGACATTTTATAAAATTGATTCTAACTATACATGCTATTGTGTTCTTCGAGTAGATTACTAGTTTCTTTTCTTTCTTTCTTTCTTTCTTTCATTCTTTCTTTTTTTTCTTTTTTTTTTGTTACTAGGGATGGGTGAGATAGTAGACTTACAACATGTGGAAGTATAACAGTTGAAAGAGCAAAATATTTTACATGATTAGACCTTAGACTCATGCAAGTTTGACCAACAAAGAAGGAAGATATGAAGATGGAAAGACTGGTAAAAAAACTCTTTATTTAGAACAAAATAATGGAGGCGACGGGTGATGATGTTTATCATGATAAATTGGTATTTAATTATTTCACAGTTAAAACTGATTAATTATTTAAATTTCATGTGATGAAATTTTAATTAATAAAACTATTTTGATGTAATGTATTTCTATTTACAATAATAAGTTTGGTCTTCAATTGTTTGGTTATCTTATATTTTAAGAAAATTCTCATTTCAACTACGTTATGAAAGATGATTCATTTTTAATTGTCGTTCTCTAAATTTTAATTCCGCTGCAAATATATTTATATTTCGATAAAATATGTTAGTCTATTGTTTAATTAAACCCAAATTGATCTTAAATTTCTCTTTATAAGTTATTTACATTTTTTATGATAAAGTTGGTCGTTTCAGATGATATTGACCCTAAAAGTTCAGGCCTAACATGGCCCATTGGAATTATTAAACAAGTTCATTAACAAGATTATTCAAAAATTTCACCTTATAAATTCAGGCAGTCTTGTCCTAACTTCCAACATATGTCGGACAAAATTTGAAAAGATCTTCCATATTCCCATTTCATGGTGGTGCATCATGAATAATGTAATGCACCAAATAGAGTTTAACTAAAAGGGTTCAATGCAAAAGTAGCATGTAATTATATCATACAGTCTTGTAGTATCATAAAAGATATGTTCAAGATGGAGAACAGATTGTGAAGGTGTCATGTCATCCAAGAAATTTTGTTAAACAGATCCTGTTCCTCTTCATATAGAAAAGAATTGAGATTATTTTAATAATATTAACAAGTAATATATTGAAATGACGGGAACTTATTTTAGAGGATATTTGGCTAGTATGAGTGTGTGACATATCAAAAATAATTATATGTTTATCTTCTTTTAGAATAAGATATCAACCAAAGTTTTCAAATATCTCCTAATAATTAAAAAACTCCTTTCATTTCTTAAGGTTATATTTGTTTGTTTAGGGTTTTCAAAATCCACACCAAATTTTAGATGGGTTTAAAACCACCATTATGTACACTTACAAACTCTATTAATCCTCAATGAATCCACCTACCTTTAATACTCTTTCTCTCTCCTCTCTCATGTCTTCTCTCACATTAATTAATTTTCCTCTTACGCACATTACCACACACCTCTTACACATAGATTTGACATAAAGTTACCCTAACAAAAACCCAAAAATAACATAGATTATCACTACTCATGGTTTTCAAAACCCACATAAACCTCAAAGAATCATACACACAATGATTACAACACATCTTAACATTTGATCATCTTGGGAGCTTGTAGACACACCCCTCATAATTTCAGGAATCACTGTTCTTTAGGGATCTTATAAGCTTCTCCATGAAAATTTAAGGGACTATAAAATCTTATATATTAGTTAGTCAAAGTCATTTTCCAAGACTACACATTATGCTTAGTTCGAAGTGAAGTGAACAGATGTATATATTAATGCGGAAATGAAGATAAACATTTGATTAATGCAAAATAATGCGGTTCAAATTTCGTTTGTTTAAACTTTTAAATAATGTAAAATAAGTATTTCAAGAGAAATATACCTATGATACTTTTCTCCAGCTTCTGTATCTCTGCAGGGGAAACGGTTGAATGGACAATGATGACCACATCTTTTGGCAATCCTGAAGATTGGTGGAAGGAGATAAATGTGAGTTTCAAAAATAAGAAATTGAAGCTATAAAGTATCTCCAATCAAATTCTTGACAAGACCTTTTATAAGACCCTCATCACCAAAGAAGAGGTCATTTATTTGATCAACATGAGATATCAAAGTGACTAAAGCATTAACGCCTGCATCAAACAATAATGAGAAAGAAAATGTCAGTTTCAATAGAATATGTGCATGAGAGTTTGTTTGATGGAAGTGGATTTTGTTTTCTACAACCCCCAGCAGGATGAGTATCAATAACCAAATTGATACATGTATGTTTTAATGATTCATTTAAAACTGAACTCCTTTTCATGGTGTAATACCCCAAAATTTATAATTTTATTTATCATATATTTGATTCCAATTACAAGCCCATTTAAAAGCTAAAACCTCTAAGCCCAATTTTTATTTTTATTTTTTTACTTCAAATCAGTTTCTGTCAAAAATTTAAGAAAGAAAGTCTGCCTACCAACAATAATGATTTATCTTCCTTATTAATCGCAAATCCTTTCTTGCATTACTCAATCAGAGAAGATTTCCACTCTAAAAATTCTCAATCACAACCCTAAATATCCTAAGGGCTGCACACACACACACATATATCCTTAATATATTAATTGAGAGTTTTTTTTTTGTGCCTATGTGTCGTCTTCAAATTCATCCTTACAAAGTATCACACCACTAAATTTATAACTAGAGGAGTAATTTTTATTAGTGTTTTTTCAATTAAAATTTTAACTAAAGGATAATTTTTAATTGTGTTTATTTAATTAAAATTATTTATAACTAGATATTCTTTAATAGTGTTTATTTAATTTAATGCACTTGCTACACATTTCAAAAGGGGAACTTAGAAGTAGTCCACTCACAGACACAAACAATTGTGAAACTATTACTCCCCTTAAGTGGCATTCATAATCTCTAAGAAGATAACTGGACATCCTGAATGATAAAAGCATCATCCAGTAATCGAGTTTCCACTCAAAGATTGTGCACTGAAGTTAGAAATTTATATCATCCTTTCCTCAACAACCCAGGCTAAACCTGACTGTAAATAAGGCACTAGGAAATTACAATCAAACTTGAAGAACAAACATAACCCACCTGAAACTACAGAAATGGACTATCTTTAATCACCCCGCAATCACTGATTCGAAAACAAACAACCATACCACCAGAAAATCCGGCCATGACTGACCCACCTTCTTCACGAAAAAGGGTACAAGATTGGTGAAACTACTTTCCTCACTTCCTTTTCTACTTCTTTCCACTCAATTTCTTTAATTGAGGATCTTACTATGAAAATTCCCTTATAAACTTAACTTTCTAAAAAGAAGATTTTAACAAAATACGAATAAAAAAATACCTTTCTTTGTCTCCATTAGATCAGCACAACTTTTACCCCCCAGTTTTGAGAACTCATCCATCAGCTGACTTGAAATCTGCAGCATGAGTTTTAACAGATAATATTTCCAATCCCAATTACTAAATTCTTTATGGTAAATTACTTCATCATGAATCCCGAAAAACAATAGATAAAATCAGTTTCACATTTATCCTTAAGAGAAGTCTAATCAGCTCTCGGCCCTTCAATCTAAAATAACCTTGATTTCATATACGTGCATTCAAAATCAACTGATATTGACTTATAAATGTTGACAGTGATTCACTCTCTTCAAGAAATAAGGAGAACTATATAATATAATATTTATTTATTTAAAGTGGTACCACTTGCGCTTATAATTTTCTTTCTTGAGATCTAATTCACTGAGTCCCTGACTCCCTTACATCTAACAGAATGTTGAAATTGTGCTAGTAAGGTTTGTAAAATTCAGTATCTATCTGTGGTCTGACTTTACGGTAATACTCGCACAAGGCCTACCAGTGTAGTATTTGGTCTTAATTTCTTCTGCATTTGATAAAAATTCCAATATTAATGAACTCTCGTTCATTCCATTACATAAGACTATCAGATCATTTCATTACTTAACATATTAGCCTTTAACTTCGAGACCATCGTTCAGAATTGAAATTAATATCATTAATTTTTTTATTAGTTAGTTTCATTATATAATAGATTCCACAGCATCATCACCTTCTACTATCCACTATCACCCACAATGTCTTTACTCCTAGCTATACTGGATAATCTAGAATTATTCAACTAAAGATTGAATCGAATGATAATTAAAATAGGTAACAAATTGTCAAGTAGTTACAACATTCAGCACCATCACATTCTTCATTAGTTTACTTTTTAATCTGAATGAATTGGTTGTTTAAGCACAAACTCATGTATCAAACGAAATTCATGTAATTGTTGGATACTCCAATTCGTGAGTAATTGTTTCCCCTATTTATACATTATCAAGTAGCACATCCATGAACAATTCCAAATGCTCCATAATCTTTTGAAGCCAACACACCTTAATAATGATATGTACCACTTTACCTTGGCATATCAACAATGATTACAGCATAATCCAGATGTTAGATTACTCGCATCTGAACATCAGCTCAGTACAGTTAAAGAAGCCAAAGGCATTTCAATAATACTCACTTACACTTTTTTATAAGCTTAATTAGATTTCTAAATAAGAATGGTCCAACACAGAAACTTTATTTCGGGAGTTTAATGGTTTCTAATCAGTAGGATCCAATAGAAGATCACCGAAATAGTGTCGCCCACTCTTTCTTAGATGTCAAATTTTATGATGGTACCTTTTAGTTTTAGCGGAGGCATTTGTTCTTCATGCATTGTACAGGTTAGTTGAGTTAAGAAAGTAAAATACACAAGAACACAAACCAACAACACAATCAGGAGCTACTCCTGTCCAAACCTAACGGCTAAAATCCAATATTTTTCTGATGCTCAAAACAAAACCCCACGCAGGGTACTTATGGTTTCTAAGGCCCATGGGCCAAAGACCTAAAATAATTACTGAAACATAAAGGAACTAAAGCAGTTATGATCAAGGTCACGATCAATATCATCACTAGCATCACATCCCGTTGCACCAATCGGGGGCGTTCATAATAATAAGAATAATAAGTGTGGAAATGAATAAAGTGGTGATAAATAAGCTGCTGCTTCATCACAATAATAACTTCATCACTGGACACCTCTCATAGACAATGAGAGACTCATCAGAAACACACAAGGTATTTTGCTGTCTGCTCTCTTTAGGTGTCAACTTTTGTAACAGGTCAAATATTGATGAGGAAGAAAAGAATCATAGAAATTTTATTCTTACCTATTTTTTTTTTTATTTTTTTTAAGTGGAGGCATTAAGTCTTGCTCTCTTTCATGCATGTATTGATAATTAAAGGTCAAAAGCTAATGTAACTAAAACTTTCCTCTCTCATAAATAATTTGATCACTTGTATAATAGTGAACTCAAGCTCAGTTTTCCATCAAACCACAAAAATGAATGTAATCATTAACAAAATTTTAGGACAATATTGTATTATCATCAGCAGGCTGTGAGGCATGGAATCATAATTCATCCATCTAAAAGAATATCATATTATCGACGACTTGGTCTTAGTCACATTACATTTCCACAAGATTCAAATTAATCTACGATTTGATCTTAGAAAAACTACATTTCCACAAGACTCGAATCAATGATCTCGTAAATGTTGATCTACTATAATGCCACTAATCGCCTAAGCTTTAACTTGATCCCATCAGTTAATTGAATACATTAACAGTTGCACTCAACTAAAAATTGGTCCAAGATTGAGGATCGTAATGGTGAACTACACTGCTCAATACCACAAAAAGTCAAAGTATTTCTTAGGTTAACTTTTGAGCAAAGCCCACCAATCAAACCATAACTTCAGTTCATCTCAATTAATCACACCAAACCATGCCTGCCCCAATTTATTCAGTTCATCGTACCCAAGAATACATCAAAAAACTTAAAAAAAATTAATCACAAGTGTGGCCCATCTCGATACCAAGTGATTGTTTTGTTAGGGAGGGAGAGCAAACCTCATATGCCTGAACAGAATAGCCAGAACGCAGAAGAGAAGCAGCCAACTCCAAAGAGACGTCATCCAACCCCACAAACCCAACAACCGGTTGAGCCATTTCGCGAAAATTTTTGCAGAAGAGTTGACTAAGTATGTGTATCAACTTATTTCACTTCCTAACGAGTGTGTGCGTAAATAAGCAAGGTAGATTAATTTAGTCGAAAAATGGTGTGAGTGTGGTGATGTACGTATGACAGTTGGGCATGAGCTGTTCGGCTTCGGCTGTGGGGGAGTCCTCTTTCCGGAACTCGCATGACAGGGGTTTAGTACTACCTTGAGTAGCTTTCTTCAAATGGTATTCCCGTAAGGCAATCGCCCTGCCACCCCCCACGATCAAACTCACAAAGGTAATGGTCTCTTTTTTACTATGTTCTTTATATTCTGTTGTTTATTTTAAAAAAAAAATCTAAAATACTGGAGTAAATTTTATTTATGGCTATTAACACCCCAAAACTTCTTTACACACCAAAATATTGAAATTAAATAGTTATTGAAAAAGTGACAAAATTAGCCTTTTATATTTATTAAAAAAAAAAATGATTTATGTTCGACCGTCGGACAAAAATCATTTATTCGACTGCTGAAGGTTATATTTTGAAATTTTTGTACGACCTTTGTGTTCAACACCGAACATAAAGCAGTTGTTCAGCGCCGAATACTTTACTTTGGAAATTTATAAGTTTTATGTGTTCGTCACGAAATGAATTCATTTTGTTCATCACCAAACACCCTTAATATAAAATTTTGAAAATGTTATAATTGTCTATTTTGGGGGTGTATTTAGTGGAAAGAAAAAAGAAAAAAATTGATTTTTTGTGGGGGTGTATTTAGCATTTCGGATGTAGGATCCGGGGATGTGAACAACTAGACCCTTATTTATTAATGTATGTAGTATATATTTTTATTAATAAATATATGTTTTGAATGTGAGTAGATGTTCATTGAATTTTTTTTTCCTTCTTCTCATGTATATTCAAATAATAGTCTAAATTATATATTTAAAGATGATAAAGATTAGTGTGATACGGTAAAAATGATAACTTATATAATGAAAAATTATATTAAAAATGAATTCGAATATTCAATAATATGATTCTGTAACGAATGAAATATCCTAACATAAAGTTTGAATTAATAATATTTCAAACAATCCAACAACCGCAAACATGCATTTTAATTTCAATTGTTCTATTGGCACCTATCAGACATAAGATAGTTTTAAAATATTAAATTAAAATTATTTAATATTAAATAAATTATTTAAATAATCTATAAAATTAATTCTATTTATTTTTTTTAAAGGGTTAATTGCAAAAAAAAAAAATTCACAAACTTTACTCATATTGCAAATTAATCCTCACTTTTGAGAAATTACAAAAAAAAAAAAAAACTCATCACCTTTAAGTATTGTTGCAAAATAAACCCAAAAAAACTCTACTTTAGTAAAATTTTGAGTTTATTTTGCAACAATACTTAAAGGTGGTGTTTTTTTTTTTTTTGCAATTTCTCAAAAGTAATGATTAATTTGCAATATGAGTAAAGTTCGTGTACTCAAAATAACTATTTTATACATAAGATAGGATTAGAATTTTCACAAACACGTGTAAAATGAATTCACGATGTAAATTTTGTGGTCCTCTTTCAATCCTATATTGTATACCCAATGTATTGTTAAGATGTTTAAATTAAGAGATCACAATATTTATAAATATTTATGATGTAAACTTGATTTACAAAAGATTAATTATATAATATAAATGAAGTGATAAGATTAAATACAATGAGGATCAAGATCTTTATATATATATATATATATATATATATATATATATATATATATATATATAATTGAGAAGTGCTTCTTTATTTAACTTTTTTAAAAAACACATGTCTTGTAAGATCATGTTTTTCCTAAATAAAAACTACTCAATGTGTTGTGTTTTCGTTAGTTGAGCATTTAGTAGGGTAATTAATTTTTTACATTTTATTTTGGACCTTATTTTTTAAAAAATGAGTTATATATTTATCTTACGATGTAGGGGTGGTTTTGGACTTTAATTTTTTAAATGAGTTATACATAGTACTTTATTTTATTTTCTATTTTTTTCATTTTGCGATACCTGAACTTCTCACCACTCGTGTGCCAATATAATTTAATTTGTGTTATGTGTATTTTATAATTATGTAATAATTATTTGGCAATTATGTGATAATAATGTGGCAATTATGTGGTAATTGTCTCTACATTTTATTTGTCATTATATTTTATTTGATACATTTGTGATAAAAATTGTGACAATATGTGAATATAGGTGTGCATAAATATTTACGAGCATTAATTTAGATGTATGAGTAAATTATTTTATGTGTATAAATATATTATTTCTTAATTATTAAGTATCACAGGTATTATCGTAATAATAATAGTAAGAAAATGTATACGTATGTGTATTTATTTGTAAATATATCATATATTAATTATTAAGTATTGCACGTAAATCAATAATGAATAATAATAATAATAATAATAATAATAATAATAATAATAATAATAATAATAATAATAATAATAAAAAAAGATAAGGATAGAGGTAAGCGTCAACCAACCTAACATCTCTATTAATATCAACGAATTATCACCCAATTTGGAAATCAAATTAAAGGAGCGGTGGGGTGACTGTGAACAAAAAAAATATGAACCTCTCTATTAATATCAACGAATTATCACCCAATTTGAAAATCAAATTGAAGGAGCGGTGGGGTGACTGCGAAACAAAAAAAAATATGAGAGAGAGGAGAAAAGAGAGAGAGAATAAGAGATGGAGAGAGAGAAGAGAGAGGAGAAGAATAGGCGTTGTGGGACGGGAAGGAAGAGATCAGTCACAGTTCTTCAAGAGATCTATAGTATTCTCATTATTCGGAGTCCAAGTAAATAGAAGTCCAACTACAATGCATAAACATGTTATGTATTATTTGTGATTAATATGTGATAATTAGGCCATGAATTATTTGTGATTAGTTTAATTATGTTACGAGTTATTTGGGATTAATTTGTGATACAAGTTGTGGATCTATATAGTTTGAGATAATATCATTGTCCTATATAGATTTGTGTGATCGGAAATTGTTGAATATAGATCTGTATGATCTGAGAAGATATTGTTTATAAGGATCCGTGCGATCCGAGATGAAGTTGTTATTCTAAAAAGGGATCCGTGTGATCCAAGGTAAAGTTGTTATTCTATAAATGGATCTACGTGATTAATGTGAAGTTGTTACATAAGTGGATTTGTGTGAATTGAAGTTAAATTGTTGCTTTATTGTGATTAAATGTTGATATTGATATTGTAAATGGTTCATGATGCATATTAAATTGTCATGGTTGCATACCATGCATAAACATGAAAAGTATTTTCCCCAAAATTAATACTCCCTCCGTTCCGGAGAAGTTGGTATAATTTTTTCTGGGCACGGAGATTAAGGAGTATAATAATTTAATGTAAAGTGAAGTAAAGTAAAGTGAGAGAAATAATATTTAATGCATATTGGGTAGTTGATTAGAGGTGATATGTGGGGCCTATGAGAATAGATTAATTATTTTGTGTGGGTCCCATGTATTAAAAAGGAAATGTATCAACTCTAGTGGGACAAACCAAAAAGGAAAATGTGTCAACTTCTATGGGAAGGAGGGAGTAAGATACTAATGGTGTGTGCGGCCACTATATATGCATCTCTGTCAGTGTTTGGAAAAATCATTCCCGACACTTCATTCTGAGTTCGAAAAAATTATTCTCAATACTTTATTCGGGGTTCGGAAAAATCGTCCCCAACCTCTGTCAGGATTCGAAAAAATCATTCCCGGTATTATATTCAGGGATCGGAATCGATCCGACATTTAGTGTGTCTAATGAGCTCATTTGGGGTGCATATCATAAGTGTGTCGTGGGGATCCCGCAACGTGAACCGTTTTCAAAATAAAAGAGACCAATTAGAAATATTAGGAAATATGCGATAGAGAACTAAATGCATTTTAATGCACTGACATGCATGATTTTTACTTACTGAGATTTGTGTCTCACTAGTTTATGCATTGTAGGTGAACCTATTGATGATTGAGTTTTGTGATGTGACTGTGCAAGCAGTGGAACTCCTACAAGGTTTTGAGTGGATGTACATAGATGACGACCTGTTGGGCTAGACCGTGGGTTTATTTTGTTTCCGCTGATGTTTTGGTTGTGTAATATAATAAGTATTGTCACATGTTTGGGTGGTTTGAAGTGTTATCAGAAACCAGTTACGTATGTTGAATTGGTGTAATGGTTTCGGTTATAAATATATTATGTGAAAAAAAATATATATGCAGTTTTCATAATGATGATGTTTATGTTAATTAGTAATTGAAATATAAGTTATATAAGATGGGTCGTGTCATTTATTATATATAATGCGCATGTATATGATAAAATAAAATTGCATGATGCACATAGATTTAATTCAAATATATTTATTAGTAAACTAAAACTAATAAAATTTTCAATTAAATTAAAAGTAATGCAATTAATTATGAACATGCATAGTTAAAATTAACACAATTTTATAATATAAAATTAATATTATAACTAAATACAAAAAAATACATCTATAAAAAAATACATATATTATTTAATTAAATTAAATTAAAAGAATTTGTTATAAAAAGTAAAAATTGGGCGTATTGATTCTAAATACATATCCACGTGTATATAGGATATCAATTAATACTCTTATCCCATGAAAAAGTGTATTCGATTTTTTTAACGTAAATTAAAAGATATAATAATATTTTAATGTGTCGTGGAGTAAAAAAATAATATTTTAATGTAAAATTGATAGTTGTATTATTATTGTGTATGTTCCGTGGAGATATATTAATTATTTGTATGAGTTCCTCTACTAACAAGAAATATGCACACTTTGTATTATGACGAACCAAAATGACACAAGATGCACGTTTAAGTAAGGCCGATAAAGCAATATAAATTAGAAGAATGTAATAAACAAAATAAAACATACACTATATATATAATTTTTTTTATTAAAGATATAAAGTTGACTAATAGTATATAAATACATTTGTATTTATTAAATAAAATAGTTCAAACGCAAAATAAATTTTTTAGGTAGGTCTTGCGTGAAACCGTCTCACGTGAGATCATTTTTTACTTTTTAAAATAGCTACCACTCTCGTTATAAAAACGTTATCACTTTCGCTATAAAATGTTATCAGTTTTTATTTATACTATAAATTATTCATGAAATAACATTATCACTTTTATTAATTTATTATCACTTTTATTTTTAAAAAAATTATCACTTTCTGATCGTCTTACGTGAGACACTCTCATACAAGTCTTTGCATTATAATCTTACATAATACGCAGGTATTATACTAATTAATATATAAATGAGCTGCAAAAAACATAATAAAATTGATAGATAGGTGAAAAAGTTAAATATTACTCGCAATACAGAATGATAAATTTGATAAGATATAGTGTAAGATAGTCTCATGACGAGACATTTTATATTCTTTTAATTATTTTTTTTTTAAAAGATGTTATGATTTTTATTTAAAATATTGTTTATTTATTTATATTTATATTATACAATGCTAATGAAATAATATACTGTACTATTATTATTTTTTATCAATTGAGTATCACTTATAATTAAAATATTATCGTTTTTCACTGTGTCACGAAAATTGATACTCCCTCCGTCCCAAGAATACATTCGCGTATTCTTGGGCACGGAGTTTAAGAAAAGTAACTTTTTTGTGGTGTGATGTAAGAAAGAGAAGGGATATTTTGGGTAATTGAGTAGAATAAAGTGTATGATATAGTTGACTTTGACTAAATTGTGTGTAAAAAGAAGGTGGCATTTTTGTAATATTGTAGTATTGTAAGGTTATTGATATTGTGTATTGTTTCCATTTTTAGGGGGCGAATGTATTCTTGGGACGGACCAAAATGGAAATGGCGAATGTATTCTTGGGACGGAGGGAGTACAATCTCATAAAAAAAATCTTTGCCCAAGTATATGGAGTATTTTTTTACCAATAGTATTGATGAAAAGAAAAGAAAAAATGGTGTCCAACTTGTTACAAGAGAGACAACGCTATTGTATGTTTGTCCCGGCCCGGTCCGGTTTGTTCCAAGTTAGCCGGTTCAAATATTCGCAGTTGTAAAACCTCCCTCTCTATTTTGGGGGGTTTTTGTAGCAGCTGCCGCTTCTTCGCCTCTCTGAGAGTAAACAGCAAATTCAAGCGCTGAATTCAACAAAATATAAACTAACCGGTGAGATATGGTGAGATTAACGGCGGATTTGATTTGGAAAAGCCCTCACTTTTTCAATGCCATTCGCGAGCGCGAATTAGATCTCCGAGGTTCCTTCTTTTGAAACCCTATCATTTTTCTACAAGCTTACTGCGTGTTCTGTTCGCCTAATGGGTTGTTTTTCCTCTGTTTCTGTTGACAGGAAACAAGATTTCTGTTATAGAGAATGTCGGAGCTACTGAGGTGAACTTTTTCCGTTTCTTCCTTACTGTGTTACTGTTTTGCATGTTCGTTCTTAACTTATTTCGTCAATGTCTATCGTTTCTATGAAATAAAAACCTCACCCCTCTTAGTATATGTTGAAAATTGGGGTGGTGAAGTAGTTCATTTTTAATCTCTTAGAAACCCTAACTTTTTTTTGGTTGATTTTGAGCTGTAGGACCAATTTGACACCATTGACTTATCTGATAATGAGATTGTGAAGCTTGAAAACTTCCCTAACTTAAACCGGCTAGGCACATTGTTGTTGAACAACAACAGAATTACTCGCATCAGTACCAACCTTGGAGGTAAGATTTTCTAGTTTCCTTAAATAATTCATCTATACCTCTGAAAATTTGATATGAGCAAGTTTTAAGCCAACTAATTTTGGATTTTAAAATAATTGCAGAATTTCTTCCAAAATTACACACCTTGGTGCTGACCAACAATAGGCTGAACAACCTGGTTGAGATTGATCCTCTTGCATCACTACTCAAGCTCCAGTACCTTAGTCTGCTTGACAACAATATTACTAAGAAGCCAAATTACCGTTTATATGTCATCCACAAGTTGAAATCTTTGCGCGTTCTGGATTTCAGGAAAGTAAAACTAAAGGTTAGTGTTCAACGAATAAATAAATTTAGTTCTTTTGATATCTCACAGTTATAGTTGAATCAGCTAGGATGATATTGGCCTTACACTTGTAATAAGAAGAGCCTAATGTTACCCTTTACACATACGTAAACCTACATATCTTGATTACAGTGAAAAGCCTTGAATGCTGCCCTTCTTGTTGATTATATTTATTTATGCGACTATCTATATGTAACCTCTGCAACTCTGCTGCTTATAAGGTATGGCTGTATGGCCATCCAATATCTGATAATTCCATGACTGTATTTTACTGGGAGCTGTTTGAATATGCATATCGTGATTAAGCTTCATTTTATGACTTCAAATATCTGGAGTATGCATGTACAAATTTGGCATGTTGTGTTTCTGATGAATTTTGGAAAATATAAGATAGCCATATTTGTTGCTAACTTTCATATTCTTGAAGCACATTTATAGACTGCATATGCTATTTTGTAATCTTCTTCTGAACTGCAATGTATACTTTTTTTAAGAAGGAACATGATTTTTATTAATAATTTCGATAGGGACGAGAAGTCCCAAAAAGAGTACAATCAATACAGATTATATGACTATACTCCAGTCCTTCAAATTCAGATACAAAGTAGTTCTTGAATAGTTTGTGATTAGACACCCAAAGCCTAGCTCTATACTTAATTCTTCCCCAAACATTCAAAGCAGTCATTGAAAAATTTCCCATTCTTTCAAGCCAAATGGACCATAGAATAACTGGACTATAGTTCTCCACAAAATTTATGGCTTTTGCTAAGACGTCTTCCGAGATCCATTTGTAAAAGATTTGATTGAGCTCTCTAAAGGAGGAGCCCACCACCCTGCTCAATAATTGGTGAGAAAAGGGACATTGATTTTTAAGTGATTTGAATCCTCTGAGTTGCACCTACGTATAACACACCTATTTGTAATTAGGGAATATATGTAGCAAATAACTGGTGGGTAACTTTCCCAAAACTACCAACCATATAAAAACCTGAATTTTTTTAGGAACTGTAGTTTTCCAAATAAACTAGGACTAGGTGAAAGAAACAGGACTGTTAGCGGGGTTTAAAGAGATTAGAAAAGATTTGTCCGAAAAAGGACTTTGAAGGGTCAGCTAACCATAATCATAGGGCCCTATTGAGAACCAGCGTGTCCAATATTAAAATAAGTCAACTCAAAGCTTCCATCTCCTCATCTCTAAGATTTCTAAAAAAGTCAAGTATTGGAGCAAAGAAAGGAACTAAGGAAGAGATAGGACCATGATGAAACGAAGAAAGTCTATAGAGTGAAGGAAAATGAAACAGCAAATGAAGATTCTCCCACCCGAAAATTTTCACAGAAGTGAACCTTGTACCCTTACGATCCTGATTAAATATTTAAAGTTTCTGACTGTACAGTCCTTTGTCTTTTGTGCATCTCAGCTTTTTATTGATGTATTTTCCTCTATAGTACCATTATAGAGTGACAAATTAATTACTTATGCTAGAATTTACATCTTTTACGCAACTTGATTGAGTTTTCGTTTCCACAATCCTCTGTTTGTTGGGTGATGTTGCAATTTTTTTACCCTGCTTAAGTTCTTGATATACTCTTTGGTTCTGTCTTTCTCTTTGAGATTATTCAAGTTAACCGTTGTGTGTTTATTCCTCAGCCTTAGTGCTCTGTTACAATTGTTTTAGCTAACTAGGCTAAATGCTGATTCAAATGGCATAGGAACGAGTTGAAGCCAAAAATTTGTTTGCTTCTGAAGAAGCTGAAGAAGAGGTTAAAAGGGAATCTGCTATGACACTTGTACCTGGTGAGGTTCCTAGCACTGAAGATGTTGCAAAGGAGGAACAAATTCCTAAACCATCTGCTCCTACTCCAGAGCAAATTTTAGCTATTAAGGTATGTTCGTTTGATTTCTTTTGTGTTTTCATCTTTCCAGGATTAGCATGGAAGAGGTTACAGTTGCCGTAAATTCAGAAAGTTTATTTTTGCCTACTGCCTAGGTGCCAATCCTAGTTGAGATCCATTTTTAATCTGTCTCAATTGGAGGACAGTCAAATTGAAAGTATATATACTCCCCTTGTCCTGCTATTTACTTCACACTTTTTATTTCCGTCCGACCGAAAACTTATGCACACTTCTAAAATAGCAATTATACAATATTATCATCCGCATAATACCCCAATACTACAAAATCGCCACCTACTTTTTACACTTAAACTAACAACTTTATACACCTTTTCTCATTTAATTACCCAAAATATCCCTCTTTAATCTTACTTTATACACCTAAAAAGTATTTTTTCTTAGTCTCTGCGCATAAAAATACGTGTGTAATTACCAGGACGGAGGGAGCATAAAATATTTAATCTGATGGAAAATAAGGTTTGGGCTGTTTGATGTCTTAATATATATAAAATGAGAGGAGAACAAGAAATGCATCAAATTGTCTCCTTAATAGGCAGAAGTGACTCGGAGAGAATAAGTGGTTTAGTTAGTTCATTGATTTGTTCACGAGAATGGAAGAAATATTAGAAATTCTTTTCCCTTTCATATTGTGTTACCTTCTACTTTCCAGCCAATTATACCTTGCTTGTGTTCTTTTTTTCCATTTTTTCCTCTTTAATAACTAAATTGGCTTACATCTAATTTTTAAAAATTTCATACATCCTTGCAGGCTGCTATCGTTAATTCACAAACTCTTGAGGAGGTGGCAAGGCTCGAACAGGTGGACAGTTTTAGCGAATTTTAATGGAATGCGTTTCTTCTGCTTACATAAGATATTTACAATTTTGTTCTTATCTTATAGCATTGTTGATTTCTTTCCTTCTTGTGTTTGACCCCTCCTGTTAAATAAGAAAATAGCTGAAGATATTTCATAATGTATTATACGCATGCAGGCACTTAAATCAGGCCAGCTTCCAGTTGATTTTAGTATAAATGACGGCGTGAATGCGCCTAAACCTAAAAGTGAGGGTACTCAACAGGATCATATGATTACTGATGAAGTAGAAGCAAATGATGAAACTAAAGTAAGTGAATCTTCCGAAAAAAACGACGAGCCCTCAGAAATGGAACAGGTATTATATTGCTGTCTGTACCCTCATATTTTATATAATAAATAGTAATGTATTCAGGCTGTTGTATTTTTGTTCTAACTGAAGTTACTGAACTCATACTTCTGCACTAAACATTTTATCTGCTCATATTTACTCTTAAGTAGTTTGCATGTCACATAATTATAAGGTTAACTGACTAAGGCTTACAAAAAAAGGTTAACCAATTCTATAGAATACTATGCCATAATGCAGAGTCTTGAGGGTGCAAAAATTTCCATGTTGACTGGGATTTTGAATAATTTCTACTCAGTTAGACGAAGTACTCAATTAATATATTCTTATGAAGCTGGTTCTATTTTCTTCAATGGAAATTAATAGTGTTTTTCACCTTTTGTAACAAAGACATTACACTATTTAGGCAGATCCATGTGAATAGTGTTTTTCACCTTCTGTACAAAAGCATTAATTCAGATCTTTTAACACATTATTTGCTTTTTTATTGCAGGAATAGGCAGATCCATGTGAATACCCATCATTTTATCACCCTGAATGTGGCCAAAAACTGGATTTGTTTTTACGAATTTTGCGATGTAATGTGTATCGTCTTTTATCGCCCCCAAAGAGCTCACAATATTCTTTGCCTATCCGAGGGGAATCCGGCCTGTTGTTACTAACTGTAGTAATCGAGAGAGATGATTTTCAGCTTCGATAAGAAATATGGATTACTGATAAAATTGCTCAGCCCCTTTTATTAAGTTATTCACCTTTTACATTATTACTGGTTCTTGAAACAAGCATCATGTTTCTCTTCACATAGTGTATGCTTGACTCTTAGGTTGGGTTATTTGGATGGAAGAAAAGTGGTCGCTTATTCCTGTGGGTCTACTTTTATCCCACCCAAAATCAATGTTTAGATTCTATCCAAAAATGATTTCATTTGCATGTGACCTGGAGCTGGATATCCCCAAGACATACTCTGACATGTTAATTGCATCAACATGATGTTAAAAATATGAAAGCAAACAAATGTCATGAATTTATTTCAAATGTTGGTTAAGTTATTGAAGTTTGCAAGTCCATACTTAATCAAGGTGGTTAACTGCGACTGGTGTATTGTAGACCACTGTTTCCAGAGTATATTTACATTTGCTCGACGAGTTGGTATTCTATGCAACTTGTCTCATATGCATATTATTTTATTTTATTTTTTAAAATTTATTGTTACTTATTATAAATGTAGCACCCTCCAAATAAGCACACTCTATCTGTATAATAATCGTACTTTAACATTTTTCATAAATCATCTTACGTGAGCATTGTCTCATAATAAACTTCATTTTTTTATGCTACTTTTAAGGGGATTTATTTAACAGAAATTATCGCATTTGGTCTCGTAAGTATACTAAAATCCACATTTCGTCCTTTAATTATTATAGTTTTTAATTTTAGTTATTTTCTATTCAATTTTGGTTCTAATGGTCAAGATTGAACAAATGACTAAAATTAAAAATTAGGATCAAATGCGGATTTTTTTTGATAATTTGGCAAGATACACTAGTTGCTCTTTTTAATGTATAATGATGGATGGATATGTAACCAAGTGGGCTATCCCACTTGGTCACTGGGCTCCTCACAAAAGTGAGTGACTCAGGTTCGTTTCTTCATAGATGCTAGTTGAATTAACAACTAACTTTGTCCAATAAAAAAAAAATGGATATATATATATATTTGTATTATGTGTGAATCCTATGAAAATATATTAATTATTTTGTGGAAATTTTATTTTAAAAAAAATGTAATTTTCATTTTAGGACGTCCAAAATGTGTGACGGGAGGGTGGGAGGGGGGAGCATGTCTTAATTCACAAGAAATTAAAACAGACGAGAGTATTAAAATGTTTTCGCATTATTGTAGCAAGTGAATATCACGCATGTTATAGTCGTGCCACGTGCACATGGATACTAGACAGACGTTGTATGGCAGATCCCATTTTTGGATAACAAAGTCAAAGTGTATACTCAAATAAACAGACAGATTGGGAACTCTAATTATAAAGATTCGTTTTCTCCTCATAATAATATTGACTTCATCATCTCATCTACTGGTAAGAATATTTTGGTGCCTTGAATGATTTCGAATTCTTTCTAGGTTGTAACGTCAGTTCTTACAAATATTTTTTTCATGGAATCTTATTTGAAAGGTGATGTTGATAGTTTTATTCAGTTATGGAATCTTAATGTGATCTTATTCCTTGAAAAACCCTTCACACATACACAGTGAACACTTTATGAAATGTGGACAGTTAAATATACTTAATTATGTATTTAGCATCTCACCGATCAAGTGCTTCAATTTGTTGAAAGGCAGTATGATTCGTATGTTATACTTTTCTTTTCGATCGTATAATCTGCTATCTGGATTTTATGGGTTTAGATGACTGATGATCAGTAAAGTGAGATAAGTACTCTCCCTTCCATATATAGAATCGTTCACTGATGTCTTATTTGTTTATCTCGTAAAATCGCCCACTCCCTCCATCCCATAAAACACTTCGCGTTTACTCTTTCACGACGTTTAAGAAAAGTAGCACTTTTTGGCAAACTTTATTAATTTTAGAGGATATTGTAGTATTTTTATGTAATGAAAAAGTACAAAATAATGATATGTGTTTGAAAAATGAGTGACAAATTCAAAATTAAAGTAACTTTTGAAGTTATTGGATAAAGTGATACTTCATTTTTTGGGGTGTGGAGGATTTTGTGGGATGGAGGGAGTATTTAAAAATATCAAATTACACATGAAAAATCAATAAAA
Source organism: Pogostemon cablin (assembly GCA_023678885.1). Taxonomy (NCBI): domain Eukaryota; kingdom Viridiplantae; phylum Streptophyta; class Magnoliopsida; order Lamiales; family Lamiaceae; genus Pogostemon; species Pogostemon cablin. The sequence goes on from CM042961.1 coordinate 8,293,292, forward strand.
TTAGTAAAAAAAAGTACTGCCTTCTTCCACACTAATATGGATTTTCTTATGCATATTAAAAAAAGTTTGTTTCTTTAGTTACTTTATTTTACTTTTTGGGTAGTTTGTTATTTATAAATAAATTGAAAAGTAGGTTAATGTGAGTTGGAAATTGATGATGAATTTAAATTTAAAGTATATTGTGAGTTTACAATATTAGTGACATTTTTTTTTTGGTTTGAATATATGTATGTGATGGAAGAAAAGTTTGAACATGGGAATGGGACAAAGGGAGTATTTTTTTTTAACAACGTGAAACGATGAAGGTGAATGATTATTGGGGAACAAAGGGAGCAATTTGAATGATTTGATTACATTAAAAGGCCATTGGATAGACTGATTAACTTAGAGAACCTTATTATTTGTGTAGATTTGAGTATATTTGAAAAGCACACTTCAGGTGGTGAAAATGGCAGTTCTTGATTCAGAATTCCTGTTGCATTATTACTTCAGATTCCTGTTGTTTTTAGTTGTGGTTCAGAGTTCAGTGGCTCATGTAATAAGTAAAACTGGTGTGAAAACGGAGGTTTTCGTGTCCCCTAAATTTGTATTGGGACCGGGATCCGTTTCAAACAAATACTACTATGACATAGATTTTCCTAGAGGCCATATTGCTGTCAAGAGCTTCAATGCTGAGGTGGTTGACGAGGGCGGAAACCCGGTCCCTCTTCACGAGACATATCTTCATCATTGGGTTGTTATAAGATACTATCAAAGGAGAGGTGAACGTATTCAGGAGGATCATGATGATTTGGGATTATTGAAGACTAACTTTCATGTCATAAAGAATAATGGGGTGTGTGATCATGGCCTAGTGCAGTACTTTGGGCTGGGATCTGAGACGCGTAGAACAGCTACTGACGTCCCAGATCCTTATGGCATTGAAGTGGGTAGTCCAGCTGATGCGCCCGATGGATACGAGGAACAATGGTTGCTTAATGTGCATGCCATTGACACTCGCGGTGCGGAAGACAAGTTGGGTTGCACTGAGTGCAGGTGTGACTTGTACAACATCACTCTGGATGCATATAATGGTGGCTTGAGGTGCTGCCATGATGGGGCGAAATGCAAGGTGAAGGAAGGGTTTCGTGGTGTGGAAAGAGGTCTCTACTTGAGGTACACCGTGACGTATGTTGACTGGGATACGTCTATCATCCCAGTTGAAATTTATATACTTGATGTCACTGACGTTTGGACAAAGGCTGGTGGGCTCAGAGCTAGACATCGATGCCTGGTAAAAGACACTATATCAAAACATTAATGTGTAGAGTTTCAGTTTAAGATTGAGTTCTAGTTGGAAAATGGCTTTTAGAATGATTTAAGAGTGTATTTTTATTGATGCAATGAAGAGTACATCTGATTCACATTCAAATTATTCTATTTATTTTCTTTGTTCCGTCATATATTTGACCCATAATTCCTTGTTCTGTTGTAGATTGAGTATGAGGTTGAATCTTGTGGTGTTGACAGTGATGGCTGCACTCATACTAAAACTTTAAATGTTAGTTTACCAACGGGTGGTGATGTCATATACGGGGTTGGCCACCAGCATGCCGGAGGTCTTGGATTGACTCTGTATGGGGAGGTACTATAATTTTACATATGTTTCATGAATTAGTTTTCTACTTTGAAATGCTCCAGAACTATTGCTCAATCTCTTTATGCTTACAATACAAACGCGCAGATTGATAATAACCAATGCTGAAAATTTTGATCACATAACAATTTCAATCTCATAGACTCAAACTTCTAGTAGTTCTTGAATGGTGAGGATACGGGTTGTGCGTTGATTCGTATTACCATTTTGATATCTGGAAAGGTGTTCATAAATAAGAACAATCTATTCTGTCTTAAATTTGTGACTGCATTTTTATAGCATGAAATTGGATATTTTTGTGATCTTGGTCTTACATGTGTTGACAACTTTCATTTTTCATTATTAACTATACTTTGAACTATGTTGTTCATCTCAACTTATTTATCCAATGCTTTGGTTTAAGAAGAGAAAAAGAGTTTTCTTAAGTACAATCTACTATACTTGCTGTATTGTCGTATTTCCTTCATCTCCGAATTGCAGTTCTGATATGAAAGTGCTCTATCTATCTTCTTATGAAACAATGTGTATCTTACTGGTTAGGGAGGAAGAGAAATATGCTCATCCATTCCATCATATGGAAATGGAGATGAACCGGGGAACGAGGCTGGTTACATTGTTGGAATGTCTACTTGTTATCCTTTACCTGGCTCCCTCAAAATTTCAGCTGGGGAGACGCTAAATCTTTTGTCGAATTATAGCAGTGCAAAAACACATACCGGAGTCATGGGCCTTTTTTACCTCTTGGTTGCCGATTCATCACCAAAACGAAACACGCTGAGAGATCTTCCTACACAAGTAAGACTCTCCATCTCTTTTCTTTATTATTATAATCAAGCTTAGATGTTTAGCCAGATAAATAGCATGCAATATCATTTGACTGAATTTACAGTTGCTAATCGCCATTATGTGTTCGTTCATACTAACCTCCAATGGTCACTATTCCCTGCAATTCTCTGTTTTCAAGTACAATTTCTGATAAGAAAGGCTTTCTATGAAGATATGCCTTTTATTCACTACCTAACTGTAAAATTTCATACACAATCATTGTTTGCTTAGGTGAATTCTATTTTCACTTATGGGGGGTTTTTATTTTACCCTTTTCAACTAACTGCACAATTTTATTTCTCACTTTAACCCAAGCAATTTGGCCTCTTACCATTTGACAGTCACTATATATAAGGACATGGGCCGAGTAAAGATCACGTTATCCGATCTTCTCGACTCAACCTTATAATTTTTGTCTGATGGGGGTTTCTTGTGTGTGCAGGAGCACAGGAGTATGATGCTTTCCAATTTAAGTTGGAGTATTGTTCTATTTGGAGTGGGACTCATTTTGTCTGTTGTCTTCCTCGTCAACTTTTGGAATTTAAGAGGAGAAGGATATGAACGAGTATAATGGCTTGAGCTTATTCCTTCACATTTCACACATGGTATAATATTATCACTCCCTCCGTCTCAGAGAAATTCGAACATTTACCTTACCAGAGACAGAGGGAGTACAAAATTTGTGTGAATGCTTGTATTGGTGTACGTCTTGTTTGATGATCATCACAGCTAGTGCAATATATCTTTTAAACAAATATAACTAGGGGCAAAAATTAGGGATTGCTCCTCTATTACAATATGTACCAGGTGCACAAAACTAAAATACGTCGGGTTCAATAAATATGTTCATTTAAATTGAGGGTTATTCAGCCATAGGGTGGTTTTTTATGGTGTAATTATTTTTATTTTTTAATTTTTAAATATTTTAGTTGATCTAAAGGTAATTATTAATCAGTATCAGTTCTTTAATTCAATGGTTTCTACTAACTAGTTGGCTAGTTGCACCCTGATCAATAAAAAAGTGAAACAAGAAATGGACATATAAAAATTACATTACTTTAGAATTGATCAAAAACTATGGGTTTGGTATATCCCATAATGGAGCCAAAAACTCTTAACGGAGGTGAAAATTGAGTATGATCTATGATTGAGCAAATCTTAATAGAGTTCGAGGTTTGATATTACCCATAATGAACCCAAAGCTCGATAGAAGCTAAGATTTGTAATAAACCATGGTGGAGCCCAAGTTTAATAGAAGTTGAGGATAAATCGATACGTACTCCATACAAGTAGAAGATAAGAGGAATTCATAAATTTAATATAAAAGGTTAGTGCTAATAGCCAAAAGGCCCAAAACTAACCAAAACTTAATTGGCAAAAATAAATACGAACACTTTTTAAATTTTATTTCTTTTTTAATCAAATGGTATCCATAAGGATCAAAATTTTCTCATGGGATAAAATTGGATATAAGGTTCAAATTACCATCGCCATCGCGGCCGCACCGATATAGTAACCGAACCGAGATCCATACCGACATTTGAACCGATACATGGGATACATTGAATACTATAAGTTGAATAGTGGGGATATTAAAATTCAAAAAGTGACATTTAATTAAAATTGATATGAAAGTTATTTGATATGAATATAATTTTTAAAAATTGTTATGAATATAAGTTTGAAATGATTGTTATGAATATTTTCTATCATGAATGCTTATTCTCATTTGATGCATGAATTGTGTGGTTAAATTCTCTATGCATAGTGTTAGGATGGCCATTCCAATATTATGTATGGTGGTTTGATTGAATCATTGATTGTATGAGGTGACTTAGTTAGTATGAGGGGAGGAAAGCCATTCCCTCCAAGTGCTTAGAACCTCATGATAGGACATTAGTGATGAACTAGTGAGGGGAACCAACTTATGATCATAGTACCCATGAGGGAATTGAGAGTAAGACAATCTTAGGAGATTTAAACTTGTAAAAGAGTTGAGAACCTAATCACCTTGGCCATAGGGGTTAGGGGTACAATTGTGATTGCCCTTAGTATCATAACTTGAAAATCATCAATGCATGTGTGTGTGTGAGTCTACATAAGCCTTATCCATGATGTTGCTTGCCTTGCATACTTCTTAGATTGTTCACCTCCATCCATTTTCCATCACACTTGTACATGTTCTATCTTTCATTGCTTTCCTAGTTGTTAGTTTGTAGTATAATCAACCCCCTCATTCTTCGATTCGTCCTATTAGAGTAAAGCATTTCTCAAATACGGCTACCCACTTTCGCCCTTGGGTTCGATATCTTATAAATTTTGCACTTGGTCGCTTACGTGCTACACACGATAGAGTACACTTGCTCTTATCAATTATCAAAATTGAAACCCTATGAAAGGCTTGGATTAAAAGGGATTTAATTACTCTTTTGTCATGCTTGAGATTGAACTCGTTAATCTTTCATGTTATAAGTTTGATTATGTAGGGATACTTAACTTGATTTTGAAGTCCTTATTACTTGTGATGCGTTGTGGTTTATGTTCGTTAGATGTTCTCTAGGTGAAAATTTCTCCTCTTGTTTATCATTTTTAGTTGTTCGAGGACGAACAACACTTTAAGTTTGGGGGGTTGATTGTCGTCATTTTCACCTAGGTTTTAGTGTCTTTATGTGTGTATTTTCGGATATTTTTATCCGTATTTGTGTTAAGTTTGGTGGAGTTATTGTTGTTTTGAGGAAAGTGGTACGAACTTATAGAATTGTGTAAATGAGCTTGAATATGTGTAAAACAGGTCATGGAACGGACAAAAACGGAGTCGGGAGCAAAAGGGAGACGAAGAATAGGCCATGCAGCTGCACGGGCCGTGCGCGGAACACGGCCCTGTAGCAGCTGGCCGTGTAATGTCATCAGAACACGCTGCTCGGCCAGAGATTCGGCCGTGCGCTGGTGCACGGGCCGTGCGCTGCTGCACGCCCCGTGTGCGGAGCTCGGCCCTGTAAGAAGGAGCCGTGTATTGTCGTCAGAAAGTGCTGCACGGCCATGATCAAGGCCGTGTATTGCAGCTCGAGCCGTGTCCGGAAGCACGCACAAAACGCCGAAGTAGGTGTGCCCTACACGGGCCGTGTACTGCAGCACGGGCCGTGTAGGTGCAAAATCCTGTGTAATTTTCAGAAAGTTCCGGAAGCTTCTAGAAGGTCCATAAGTGATATAAAACCATGATTTGTGCGAAATTAGAGAGGGAGATACACATTAGATCAGATTGAGAGCAGTTACACACAATTCACACCATATTTCCTCACACACTAGATCTACAAGCCATCTACACCATCTAAATCCATCAATTCACCTTGATCTTCATAAATCCATCCATACATCCATTCCTTCCATCATCTAAGAAGAGAAAATCAGATTTGCTTTATTCTTCTAAAGTATACTAGTACTTAATAAACTTCATCCGTCCGCTAACAAAATATACATTTATTTTTGTACATAAATTAATGTTATTATTTTATGTATAATAGATAATTGTATTAGTATATGGGTGGAACCATGGGTATGATCCATTTAATAAAAAAAGAAAAATGTATATTTTTTAAGTGGACGTAAAAATGATAAAACGTACTCCCTCCGTCCATCGTAAAATTCTCATTTTACTATATTGAGCGTCTCATTTAAAGGTTTCAATTTTTCCTTTTTAGTAAAAGGACCCACATATGATCAATCCCTCACTACTAATGCAACTATCCACTACACATAAAATAATAATACTCCTTAATCCACGTGCAAAAAGCAAAAATCGGGACGGAGGGAGTATAACTTAAGAGCAAACAAAGAGAGTATGTACTATTCTACTTCTTATTACTGATGTGAGCGTTGAATGATCTACTCTAGAAATCCTCTCCGATATTTTTGCACTCATACAAGTATTACTAGGGATGTAACCAAATAAAGTTATTCGTGACCTATTTAGATCTCAGTTCGATAAAATATCCATTTATTAAGTTAAACATGCCAAATCGAGCCTGAATATCAAACTCAAAAAACTTATCGATCCAAACTCGAATTTGCTTATATTTGACTCAAAGTCCGCGAAATTGTTAGTTAATGAGAGCCTATTCATGAATAGGTTTGTCAAGAGTTTCACTTACATGTCCAGAACTACTCCTATTGTCCCCGAAGTACTTTATTCTTCCTCGGTCCCACCCAAAGGGAGTATTATTATTTAATATGTAGTCTCTGGGAGTATTATTATTTAATATGTAGTTTCAAGCATGAACTTAAATTATTATTATTATTAAGTAAACCTAGAACAGTTTGCATGCTCAAATTATTCAAATGAGCCGAGCTCGAGCCTAAATGTCAATACTCGAATAATGCTCGGGCCAATCTAGAGTTTAAAAATATTTAAACAAGACAAATTCGAATCTATTAATATAGTACTCAGTTGGACTCGATTGCATCCTAAGTACACCAAAATTCTGTACGAAGGCTTACACCCAAAATTCGGTTATACAAGGTGATAACTAATTTTTTATAAATTCAGTCATTTTTATGTTTGGATACATCCGTATCCATAATTTAGATGACCAACACATTGCTACATCAACTTGAGTGGGCATATACAAGGAATTCCTAGACAGTGAGAAACAAGACACTCTTCACTCAGTAACATCTCACATTTCAAAAGTACTTTCGAGAGAGGAAGGTGGAAATATTATCATCCACAAATTTGATGATGATAAGATAAGATAATTACAAGTCGATTCCACACTCTGCATCAGTCCAAACACACATCCCCAAAATAACCCCGACTTTTCAGACCACAAAGGGATCAACAACCAAAGAAAAGTTGAAAGTGGAGCATTTATTTGACACATAAGCGACAAATTTCAAAATATTATCAACCACAAAACTCTTCAAAACTAAGGGGGTAGTCTATGCCCCATAAGCCTAAAATCAACGACAAAGACGAGCCACACACTACTAGATATAGTCCAAACGACGAATCTTATTCCAACTCAAATTGTCAAAAACTACCTTGGCAACTGAGGCCATCGAAAGCGGGCACGGCAAGTTACTGAGAAGCAATGTGTATGTGCTTGATCAAATCAACCACACGTGTGCTGCAAAACAAAGTGATCAAAGATTCAGCAAAAAATAGTTAACCAAGAAAGGCATGGTTGTTGATTGTTGATCGACTCGACCATGCAGTTTAATCATGAAAAGAAGCCATCAAACAGCATTACCTGTAACCCCATTCATTGTCATACCACGCAACGAGCTTGACAAATGTCTTGCTCAGAGCAATCCCTGCCTTAGCATCAAAGATGCTTGACCTGTTATTACAACAATTTATAGCCTATTAGTTACAATGATTAAGAGTGATGTATTCAATAATGTACAAGTTTATTAGTAAGTTTGGTAACTGCACCAAATCTTTCATGAGCTCACCTGTTGTCACCGACGAAGTCAGTAGACACCACATCATCTTCAGTGAAGCCCAAGATTCCCTTCAAATTTCCCTCAGACTCCTCCCTATTATACACAAAGAGAAGTCAACAAAATAAGCATATAAACCATATAAAAATATTCTGTACAAGTATATCACATTAATAGATAATCTTACTTAATAGCTGCCTTGATATCGTCATAAGTCGCTTCCTTTTCTAATCTCACTGTGAGATCGACCACCGAAACATCAACGGTTGGGACACGGAAGGACATTCCAGTCAATTTTCCATTCAGGGCAGGAAGAACTTTGCCAACAGCCTTGCAATAAAACAGGAAAGAAGATTTAAACATAAATGATAGAACCATGAAACTTGACTTAAGGACCATCTCACTACCTTTGCTGCTCCAGTGCTGCTAGGAATAATGTTAAATGAAGCTGCTCGTCCACCTCTCCAATCCTTGGCAGAGGGTCCATCAACTGTCTTCTGAGTGGCTGATATCATTCAAAGAAATTATCAGTCTGTGCTCACATAAATTTAGAAGGAAAAGAAGATCATATGTAATCGTACACATCAATTATGAAGGAAAATACAATTTACACACCAGTAATAGAGTGAACAGTCGTCATAAGACCTTCAACAATACCAAACCTATCATGAATAACCTGCAAGTTCAAGAGATAAGAGCTTAGAACAGACATGCCATTGGATAATGTGAATACACAGCAAGAGTACCAACCTTTGCCAAAGGGGCGAGGCAGTTTGTGGTACAGCTAGCATTTGAAACGATGGTGAGATCAGGTGTATATGTCTTCTCATTGACACCAACAACGAACATGGGTGCATCTTTGCTTGGGGCAGAGATAATGACCTTCTTTGCACCTCCCTGTCATTCACAAATTCATCAGAATCTCTAGTAAGATCTCAAGCAAACAGCAAAAAATGCTTATGAAACAATTGCCAGGTTAAAAAAATAAACAGCAAAAATATTGCAAATGTGATACTCATTAGCAAGTTAAGTATAATTGCAAATGTTATACATGTCTTCATGTGAATTACAGATGCATCAACATGACTTTGTCAAATTCCTCTTGCTTCTTTGTACCAGTGCTACATTTGTATCATGGCACAGAAACAGTCTGCCCATTTTAAAGGATTTGTTGCATCGCAACCATAAATAAAATGAGAAGATAGAATGCAGATGTAGTTAAGACTTTTCATTGACTGGAAAATTTTATCATTTTCTAGTAAAAAACAACACCGTGTAAAATCACAGAAGTCCACACATAAATTTGTATGGTTGCTGAGGATAAAGAAAATGTTACAATCCTACATTAAGAAGGTATTGATTCAAACCAGTATCAAAGAGTAATTAATTATTTCCATCAAACCTTCAAATGAGCTGCAGCCTTATCCTTGTCAGTGAAAACTCCTGTTGACTCTACAATGTATTCTGCACCAGTCTCACCCCATGGAATCTCTTCTGGGTTTCTAAGATGTAAACCAAGTTGAAGGTCAACAATTAGCTCAACTACAATGCTTAGGAAAAAGGCACTTGAGATGTATTGTTTACAGAAGAGGCAAGTCCGTACCTGATGCCGAAAACAGTCACGGACTTTTCTCCGAAAAGAAGGGTTTTCTCATCCTTAACCTTCAGCTCATGGTGCTTCCACTGACCGTGGACACTGTCATACTTGAACATATAGGTCTGCAGCACAACGCCAAAAATATCTAAGATAATAGTCCACACCAAAAATGATTAAACCAGGCATGCAACACTACCCGGATGAGATTTTTTACATGCTAAATGAATACCACTTCATCGTTCTTGCACATTTAGTCGAAAAATAAGTACCAACACTATAGTAATATGAGCTAAGAATCTAATTTTCATTTTCAACACCTCATTTTCCTTCAAGGTTTAACACAGCCAGGCAAAAATTGAAGAGATGCAAAAGAAAATGAAGTGTATAGCCAATCTATTGCACTTCCCGTCAAAAGACTAGCGTTGGTTGACACTTGACACCTTAGTTGTTTGTTAGCTTATTCCCGTAATTACAAATCCCATTTCAATTATAATTATTATAATAAATATATAATTCCTGCCGTCATTTCTGTCATATCGGAAAAAAAAAATGCAAATATTATCCCAACTAAACTATGAAAGCCTCGAACTAACCCCATGCATTTCAAAGGTGCAGAGATTCCAAAATACAACAAACAGATTAGGTTGCACTTGAATAAGAAATTAAAAATAAAACAAAATCTAACAAAAAGAAACCAATATCAAAGAATCAACAAACTATACTGAAACTTAATCCCGAATGACATGGGATTTAGAAGCACAAAAAGAGAAGTGAGCGAAAATTACCATGTAGTCAACGGTGATGAAGGGATCGTTGACTGCAACAAGCTCGACATCGTCTCTTTGAAGAAGGACCCTAGCCACAAGTCGCCCGATTCTTCCAAACCCTTCATCAAAAAGCCAAACAACCAATCAAAAAACAGATCCACAGATGCCGAAGGAAAAAAAAAAGGAAAAACAAGAGATCATAAGAGATGAGATCAGATCTAGTACCATTGATTCCGACCTTAATCTTGGATGCTGCACTCAGAATTAAAAACACAAAAAGATCAGTCACCAGTAGTTAGATAAATGAAGTAGAAAATCAACTCACGCCAAAGCAATAACAAAACAAGTTAGAGAGAAAATTACCCATTTGATTCGAGAGAGATCGAGAGAAAAGGGGTTGAGCAGCGGCAGAGGAACACGGGTCAGTGAAATAGTGTAGAAAATGAGTAGAATAAGATTAGTGATGTTTTAAATATACATAGATTGGTAGTTATATTATGCATCCGGTGTATATAGACCAAGTAGATCAGCTGTGTTTTTGGGTAAGACACAGAATTAGAACCGTTAGATTGCATGACCTGCATTCGGTCTGCGTGAGAAGTGGATAATAATTACTCCAGTAATCTCTCGCATTAAACACTAAAATAAAATTTTATTCAATAATTTCAAATTTGTTAACTCAATTTTCACAGTCAAAATATTATTTTATCTTTTATTTACTATTATTTAAAAATATTAAAATATTTTTTAAAAAATATTAGTAAAATAAAATTTTCTTAATTAACGGGAGGAGGGAGTACATAAAAGTTGGAGGACTAGAAATAAAATTACTGTAGCTACTTTTTCTAGAATGTTCCCAACTATTTCGACGGCTGAGATTTATTTTTTCCAAAATGCGTAGTTGGCGATTTGTCTGCACATGGTATTACATTGGTAAAGAATATTCTCTTGCATTTAAAGATGCCTTAGTAAACACTAAACAAACACAAAATCACCAGCTCTTCGCTTTTGATTTACTTTTCTTTTCGTGTTTTTTATTTATTTATTTTATTAATTATAATTTTAATAATTTATTTAATATTTAGTTTATGGCTTATTTTACTCCGAATTAATTTAAATAGTATATTTTGTAATTCCACTTTTATAATTTATGATATAATAATCCTATGATGACGCATCACTTCATTTTCTTTTTTATTTTCTTTATTTCAAGACCTTAATTAATAGTAAAAATCATTCAAGTTCGAATTAATAGAATATGCATCTTTTTAAAAAGAACATTTAATAATAAAGTAAGATGAAATATATATATGTATATATACGCATTTAATAATAATATAAATCATAAAAATATATTACACAAAATAAATCCGTGTCATATGCATGAGAAAAAAACTAGTGTATTTTAAATTTCGTTCCGTCCAACTTCTATTCATGATATAAAAATAATTTTGGATACTCACTATTAAGTACAAAACTTTTATATCATGTGATAAAAATAATTTGGGATATTCACTTTTATTAAGTACAAAATGGAGTTCATATTTACGGAGTATTAGATACAAGTCTAAATTTTAATTACAATGAGATACAAAATTACACAAAAATGTACATATTGTCCCCCTTGGTTATTGACGTGTAGAAGAAGATTAAAAAATATGGAATTTATTTCTCTTAAATAGTGACATTTGAACAATATTCAATCTACTTTTAAATGGACTTATTTATCTTTCATTACTCCCTTACATAATGGGATTTGACAATATCCAATTTACATTTAAAAATAAAATTTATTTATCTTTATCAATCCCTTAAATAAGGGGATTTGCACAATATCCTTTACACACTTAAAATGATTTGGCGGAGAAAATATATTCAAATATATTTATTTGAGAATGATTATACAACTTTATGGACTGTTAATTTAAGTAAGATGTTTACATTACAAAAAAAAATATCAAATCCAAATTTATTCATTGCAAAATATATAAATATGAAAATATGTACAAATAGAATGCCGCACAATATAATCATAATATATTAAAGCATAAGCATAGTGATATATTTACATAATCCATTAAATGTTTTGCACAATTTGACATTAAAGCATAAGCATAGTGATATATTTTACATAATCATGTTTTGCACAATTGGATATGATTCTGCACAACTAACATATAAATCTCACGACATAAGAATATGTATATGGAGAATTTGGAGGATGAGCGATGGACAGCAGCGACTATCTATGTGGATTGAAAGTGAAGTCAAGAGTCAATAGGTGTTTTATTCCTATTAGACTCTGGCAACGGTGAACAACGATAGCTATTCGGCGAGCATGTGTAGTGGCTTCAATTGCAATGACTTTGGCATCATGGCCGGCAATTTGTAGCGATATTTTCCCCAACAACAGAGGACCAGATCTGAAAATGCAGTGCAATTGTCGCGGTTCATTTGAGTTAGGTTGCTACTGGGGATGCTTTAGATGCGACGGCAACAGATGTAGATTTGACGAACTCATTGACGATGGATGATAGAAACTATGGCAATATCTCTTCGAAGCAGAGAGACTTTCGGCAATGAGCTTTGGCGGCGGGATTTCCAGCGATGGTGGTGGACAATGATTTACTCCGGGACAAACGGCGCGATGGTCGGCTGATTTGGATTGAGATAGATAAATGGCAGTTGATCGTTGCTGATTTGGATGGAGATAGATAAATGGCAGTTGACCGTTGCAACGTATTAGATATGAGATTTGGAGGAAATTGTGTGAAAGATATGTCTGTGTCAACATATTAGAGATGAGATTTTAAGAAAATGGTGGGGAAGACGTATGATTGTGGTGTCTGCCTGTTAATTAGGTATGTAAATAGGAGATAGAATTGCATCTATAAATATTTAATTAGGGTTATATTATGTATATTTATGTATATAGGAGATAGAATTGCATCTATAAATATTTAATTAGGGTTATATTATGTATATTATTCTAACTTCTTGTATTTGATAATAAAAAAATTTGAATGTTTTGAATGTACTAGCGTTTGAACCCGTGCGTTGCACGGGACAAATGTATTCTGATGTTATTTAAACCCGAAAGAAAAGTCTAAATCATGTATTTGGGATAAATTATTATATCTCTACATGAAGGAGAAGCCTAGTAATACCGTCCCATGCAATAGTAAGAATATAAAAAAATAGTGTCCGTGTGTTGCATGGTCAGAGATTTTATCAAACAAATAGCTCTTAACTAGAAATATACCTTTATTTTTTTATATAATATACTCCCTCCATAATACATGCTATGTAAACTCTTGGGGTACAGTATACCAAAAACCACTGGGGTAAAATCTTAATTTCACCATTTGAACAAACACTATTTCCTACCGATAAATGGTAAACCATCGGGGTACCGTATGTCCTAAACTACTGGATAATAATATACCATGAACCACAGGGGTAAAGTCATAATGTTACAAATGGAACAAACACTAAACTCTGCCGATATATATTAAACCCTCGGGGGACATTATGCCATTAACCACTGAGAAAAAGTATACCATAAATCACAGAGGTAAACTCGTCATTTCACTGCTGATAAATATTAAATCATTAGGGTACAGTATGCTCTAAATCACTGGTTGATACTCGTAGACGTCTCAAACATGTTTATCAATATATTCTAAAGTTATACCACTAATTATTTACATATAATATCAATTTTTATGTAATATCATATTAGGAAGTTGTATATTTATTAATTAGTATTTAGGTACCCATAGGTACCATACCATATTTATTTAAATATCAACCGCTCATACTCGAATCTGTGCAGTTTAAAAATTTATTACTATATTTGTAACTACTCCAAAATATTTATCAATATGCTTAGGGTAAAACAGGGTAGCATGAAATATAATTATTAGATATAATCAATATCGATGTTAGGACCCATAATTCGTATTCATTTAAATGTTCACCATCCATGATTGAACATGTCCAATTTAAAAAATTCATGATAATATCATCCCAAACTTATTATTGTATTGCATCCAGTATGCTTGGTTAATATTTACCTAAGGGTGAAACGAATCGATATTAGGACCGATAAAAGAATTACTCACAGGTAATATATTTATTTCTCGGTTTCATTTCTATAAGAAAATTTATTTATACATATTCTATTCATAAATTGAAAAAATAAAAAATGAATAGATCGTTCACTTAAAATTGTTATTATATTTTTTTTAAATGAAAACATTCTCTCATACATTTTTATAAATCAGCTAAAAACTACATTTAAATCTATGCATAATTTGATTATAGACATGTCAATTAATTATATTATAAGAGAACTTCCTATAACCTTTTATATATATTTCTCATAAATTAGTTGTAATCAAACCAATGATTAATTTATCAAACCAAGTATTTGTTATACCAAGTAATCAAATCAAATATTAAAGAATATACTATTGTAATATATTTTAGTTTGAGAGATATAATATTATAATATATAATCGTAGTTGTTTGGGATTATAGCGGGTAGAATATCCACTATAGGGGTATCCGTACGTACTCGTATCCATTTAAATATAAACTACTAATTTTCTTACCCGTTTCATTCAAAAATATATATTATGATACTCATACCCGTTCCAAACTCATTTATCAATACCCGTAGATTACAAATACCCATTTAATGCTAATTTATTTTAGAAAAATATTTATATTTAAAATAAATATGATTAAATAAAAATTATAATTAGTAATATATATTTATAATATATTTATATTTTTTAGTGTTTAAATTAATGTATTAATTAATTAATTTATATACATATATTTTTGTGTTAAAATTAATATTTTAATAAAAATTATATTATTGTTAATTAATTATGAATTAAATATAATATGAACTTTATTATTTTTAATATGATCAAATAAAAATTATAACTATTAATTAATTATATAATTATTTCATAACATATTATATAATATAGATAAAATATTTTGTATAATTTTAATATATGTGGGTACCTGATTCATACACATACACAATTCAAATTCTAATGATATTTTTTGAACTACCCGTGAAAATTATAATTATTAATATATATTTATAATATATTTATAAATAACTAAAAACCGATAAACTACTATTCATTTGTTATATTTGGTTTATTGTAGTGCATATTGAATACAAAAATATTATAATTTTTTATTTTAATTTCAAATTCTAATGATATTTTTTTTGAACTACTCGTACTCATTTTTTTAGGGTGTTTATTAATTATGTAAGATACTTTCATATTTCTTAATACACATACCCGTGTATAAATAAATATCATTTAAAAATTCATTACAATATTTGTATCTGTTCCAAAATCTTTTAGTGGACGGTGGGTTCTGGCCTCCCCCGAATTAGTCGGTCTATGGATCGAATATCGGTGCATCAAAAAATACTTTTAAATTACTCATACCCATTTAATACTATTTTTAAAGTATTTTTTTATTGATTAAAATTAATATTTTAAATGAACTTATACTATTACTGATTAAATATAAAATAAATATAATATAATTAAATATAATATGAAATTTATTATTTTTAATATGATCAAATAAAAGTTATAACTATTAATTAATTATATAATTATTTCATAACATATTATATAATATAGATAAAATATTTTTTATCATTTAATATTTGTGGATACCTGATTCATACACGTACACAATTCAAATTCTAATGATATTTTTTGAACTACCCGTGAAAATTATAATTATTAATATATATTTATAATATATTTATATGCTTATAACTAAAAATCGATAAACTACTATTCATTTTTTATATTTGGTTTATTGTAGTGGATATTGAATACAAAAATATTATAATTTTTTATTTTAATTTGAAATTCTAATGATATTTTTTTTGAACTACTCGTACTCATTTTTTAGGGTGTTTATTAATTATGTAAGATACTTTCATATTTCTTAATACTCATACCCGTGTATAAATAAATATCATTTAAAAATTCATTACAATATTTGTATCTGTTCCAAACTCTTTTAGTGGACGGTGGGTTCTGACCTCCCCCGAATTAGTCGATCTATGGATCGAATACCGGTGCATCAAAAAATACTCGTAAATTACTCATACCCATTTAATACTATTTTAAAGTATTTTTTTATTGATTAAAATTAATATTTTAAATGAACTTATACTATTACTGATTAAATATAAAATAAATATAATATAATTCTATTACAGAATTATGACCTAAACCCTAATTTTATAAGTTATTATAATAATTAAATAATATTACCCTAAACCCTATACCATATAATTAAAAATTAATTCAAATTGTTTAGGAATAATTAACATAATTTAAAAAAATTAATTCAAATTATTTAAGAATAATTAACATAATAATTTGAAACAATTAAAATTAGTAGTAGTTATGTATTATATTTAATGAAAAAATAATATTAATTACACATATAAGGAATCATTTTAAATAAGGTATCATTTTAAATTAAATAAGGTATCATTATTATGACAAAAAAATCAATGGCCAAAATCTAATATCATAATTGTGATGAATGGATGATATTGAATAATGTGATGAACGGATGAGATTAAAAAATGTTTAGTAATCAAAATCAATGGTATAGATTAAAAATTGGTTCAATTTTGACTTTTAAAGTGTGTTTTATTATATATATTATATTATATATATATATATATATATGTAAAGATAAAGATGTATCTCTCTTTAATAATGTTATTAGAAAGTAATTAATTCAAATAATTTAAATGCAAGATAAGAAAAATCTTACCATAAATTTCTATTTTTATTCCTTCAATTTTAAAATATCAAAATTTCATCCTTTTCACTTTCATCGAGGCTTCAAGTTTAATTTATTCACCTTACTCTTGATTTATAAAGAAATTCTAAGATTAATTTATGTTTGTGAGAAGATAAAGAGTTTTCATTTTATTCAAGTATATCTATTTCATCCACAACATTCATTTCAAGTGAGGGATTTCTTACTCCTCTCTATTAAATGGTATGTGTGATGATCTCACCTTCAAGTTTAATTCCTTTCTCTTACTCTTGGATTATAGAGAAAACACTTATTTTATGTTAATGATAGACAAAGACAATAATAAAAGGGTTTTCATCTGCATTAAAGTGCATCAATTTCATCCACAACATTCATTCCATGTGAGGGATTTCTCACTTGTCTCTACTAAATGTTATGTGTGACGATGTTTGAGTTCATGTTATATTGTTAAATCAAATATGCGATGTATAGAATAAATAGGTTTTCTAGACATTCAGTTTATGTTATATTGTTAAATCAGATATGTGATATATAGAAGAAATAGGTTTTCTAGACATTTATAAGGCCAACTCATGCGGTCACTCTATTCTAGCGCATTCTATACTTTATTTTAGTGCATAATTTACATTACAACTCAAATGGTTTGCACTACAAATTTTCTCTACAATATGAGTAATTCTTAGAATATTCATTTATTTATTATTTTAATTTTAAATTAATTTTAGAAGATGTATTAATTCAATAAAGTAAATGTAATAGCTGATATTTATTATTAAAAACAATTTACAAATTATCTACAATTAATTAGTTTATTTAAATTTAAAAAATTAAATTAGAAAAAGAAAATTATAATAAATAATGATAAATTTTAGAAAAAGAAAATTATAATAAATAATGATAAATTAGAGGATATTAACGTAAATAATAAAATTGAATTAAGAATAATGATAATTATAATTTCCTCCATGTACGCATGTCGCACAGTAGACTAGTTTTTTTAGACAGTATATATATAAATTAAAAATGAAATAAAAAATGTGGAGTGGTGAATAATAACCGCCACACGTAACGGGTTTACTGTTCTAATGTCTATAAAGTAGCATGGCACTTGAGCCATTTTCTACGCCAAATTGAAAGTGGCGCACTTTCATGTGTGTATAATCTATATGAATGAAGAACATATTTCATGAAGAGTACATACTATGGTATTGAGTAAACAGTTCATATATTTATGCAATATAAATTATTGTTGCATGTGATGTTTTGTTTTAATAAGAATTGATTTCTTATTAAGCCGTGATTTTGCTCATTCCAATCATTTTACCTTTTTTGATTAAACAAATCGACGCGGAGAGGGAGGCTATGGGTAATATTAAATGATGATGTTTAATTATTTAGGTTTTTAATTGAAGTAATTATATGTAGTTGATTTTTTTTTAAAATTTCAATTTTAAATGAAAAGTGTAGTCTTTTGCTATGATCATTCTCATACCACTAAATCTTGTAAGGAAACAAAAATAATGCAAGAAAGTAGAGGCGTTGGAGACATTTTTTCCATCGACGCCAACTCCACTCACCAAATTTATCAAGTACACCCAAAATACACAACAAACAAAGATAACGCAGAGAAGAGAAGATGAAATCTTTCTTTTGACATGGTGTTAGCTCTGTACAAGTGAATCATGAGCGTAGCCTTGGATTTGCTTAGGTGCAAATTATCGATTTAAATAGTTTGAAAACTCGATACGCTAAGAAACTCGGACCAAAGAATTTGAAGAATGCGAAGTTTATTAGATTTATAAATAAAATGTGATAAATCCAATAAGAATATTTATATGGTTTCATATCATCGTTTCCAAGCAAATTTTTATTCTTTATTCATTTACTTTTTTCTTTCTCTCCTCTTTTCTCTGTTTCTTTGCATTTGATTTTCTTTTTTGGTAATGTGTTTTTTGTGTAGAAAGTTTGGGTGTCCTTTATAACTTAGACTAAGGAGTATAAGTTTGAGATTGGAGAATAGAAATGTATTTTTACCTAATAATATATACTACTAATATTTTTTTATTTCGAATGCCTTTAGTAATAATGTCCTAAAGTTAATACTCTTGAGCTAAATATGCTGGGTCATAAAATGGGTCGAATCTGGGTCACGGATTGGATCCACATGGGACCAATTTATCCAACGAACTTTATCCGCATATCCAAAAGCAAAACCCCATAATCTGGAGAACAGGTTTTAGAAAACCCCGGAATGCAAGCTCTCCAAGCTCTTCCCTTGTTCACAACACTCCTTCCCTCGCCCTCAAAACCCCTGATAAACCACAAATCTCACTTCCCCTCCAAATTGTTGAATCCGCAGCGCCTTGTTCCCTTTCTCCCCCGCTCTTACTCGTCCGATGAGTACCCAGTCGGAGACGATGACGCATTTCTCGCATCTTTTGGTCCCAAGGAGAAGATGTCGGAAGACGAAGCTCGTAAAAGAAATTGGATAGAAAGGGGATGGGCTCCATGGGAAGAAATCCTCACCCCTGAGGCCGATTTTGCACGCAAGTCACTCAATGAAGGCGAGGAAGTGCCCCTTCAAACTCCCGAAGCAATTGAGGCTTTCAAAATGTTGAGCCCAAGTTACCGAAAGAAGAAAATTGCTGAAATGGGGCTCACGGAAGATGAGTATTATGCCAAGCAGTTCGAGATCAAGGGGGAAATTCCGGAGCCGCTTGAAACTTTGTGGAGTGGGCCTCTGGCGCTGGCCCTAGTGCCTCCCAGGGATTGGCCACCCCGAGGGTGGGAGGTGGACAAGAAGGAGTTGGAATTCATTCGTGGTGCACATAAGCTGCATTCTGTCATGAGCGTGGATGGTGAGAATGTGGAGGAAAGGCTGGAGAAGGGGACGAAGACGGAGGATATGTGCTTGGATAGGTATAAGGTGTTCTTAAAGCAATATAATGAATGGGTGGAGGCTAATAGGGATCGGTTGGAGGAGGAATCCTACAAGGTTACTTCTGGATCTTTGATTTTCTAAAGTTGTTAATTTCTCACTTGTGTGTGTTTATGATTGGATTGATGACTGACCACTGTTCTCCTGTTTGGTGCTTCTGCATGAGTAACTGAATAGCTAGATATTGATTGGCTTATTTCATTTAGCTGTGTTTTAGTTTTACATTCTTTTGGCTATCCTTGATCCTCTTTAAACATTTTAATTTGAAATGCGTATCAGATAGAAATTGTGTTTATGTGTTTGTTAACATAATAACAAGAAGTTAAACTCAATTCTCATTTTGATTTTGTTATGAAGCTAATTGGATCCTGCTAAAGGATAATTGGTTAACCTGATAGAAAGCAATGTGTATGTCCTTGTTTTGTGTGCATGTGAGAAGAATCGTGTAATGTCATATAAGGTAGTTTTGAAGAGGCATTTGTGATCTTTGCAGCATGACCAAGACTATTATCCTGGCAGGAGGAAAAGGGGAAATGATTACAATGAGGATATGGTATGATTTTTGTGGTTTCTTTTTTCCTTATACATTGCATGATCACTCAATAAACTAATTATTCCCAATTAATTTTATGGCCTGCAGTATGAGCTTCCGTTCTATTACCCAGGACAGGTAAATTATTCCATTCTTCTTTTCCTTTTATTTCCTATTATTCAAAACTGTCCCTGCTTGATTAGAAATCAAGTTGGGCTCTTTTCAAGTTCTAATGCTCACATTTTTTTGCCCCTTAATTGACGACTATATCTTGCCAAGCTGTTATGTAATTGTGTAAGGTTGTTGCTTATTTTATGTTTATATATGTGATCATTGATCTAGGTATGGTACTCAATTCCCAATCAAGTTCATTTTCCTTATTTTTTCTTTGTTCCAAATAGTTTGTCAACTATTCAAAAATATTAAGGAAAATCTGCACTCCAGTGAGTGGGCATGTTTTGAGGATAATATACTTCACAAACAGGATTTGAGTTGATCTCGTCCCTAATGCTCTCTGAAAATTGATAGGTTTACGTACCACCGAGTACATACACACTATATGCCCTTGGGGTAATCCAATTTTAATGCTCACCCTATGCAAGTGTTCCGTACAAATGGGATAGCTGGGTCCCAAAACTGACCATTACTCGCAAATCTTGTACTTTGATACCATGAAAATAGGTTTAAGTAGGCATCATCCCAAAAGCTTGCTTAAAAAGAATGCGTGCCTTTTTAGACTGCTCTCTTAATCTCACTCTCTAGCTATGATCCGCTAGTCAGGATGCTTGTTTTAATAATGCATTCACAGATTCCTGTTTCTTTTTCCTGGTTTCCTTGTGGTTCTTGGTGTTGTATAGGCTAATTGTCTACCGCATCTACTGACAATTTCCATTGCAATAACAAAATAGCATAATATTTGGGCAAGTTTCACATGTTTGGTTTATATTTATCAATGTCTTTTATGAGTATTTTGGAATGGAATGAAAAAAGTAGTCTCTCCCGGTAGAATGTTTGCTTGGTTAATTGTACATGCTTTTGAGTAGCTAAACTTGCCTTGGAATGAAATGTCAGTAATGTGAATTTCCTTGTCTTTTTAGATATGTGCTGGTAAAGTGACTGCTGTGCATCTTTACCAAGGAGCATTTGTTGACATTGGATGCGTCTATGATGGGTATGCGTTATTTCTCTGGAATTCTTTAAATTAGTGTTCGTGTTGAGTCCCTTTCTTAAAGTTGAATTAATGGAGTATCTTTTCTGACAATTTGAACGTTACTTTTGCTTTTTTAGAAGTTGAATAATTGGCCCTTAATGCGAGTGATGGAATGCTCCATGCGGAACTAGACTTAAGCTTATCTTTAGATGCCTAAGTTAAACAACATTGAATAGTTATTTTGTGTCTCAATAGTTTGCAGTCTTGCAGAACATCACTGGTGCCTTCGTTCGGCTCGATAATATTGAAATACTAATAAATAGTTACTAGTTACCTTAGTCCATTAGATCATATGCCAGAGGCGAAAATAAGTGAGAAAAGACACTATACTGTATTCAGTACATACTGTGTGAGAGATCAGAGCTCATAAAAAAATTGCAACCTTCCTTCCCAACATTCTATCTGTAATCATCCCTGGCTTCCATTCCTCATGTCTAAATTGGTAAGACATGTGCTGCTGGTAGGGATCTCTAAGTTGGTCTGATAAGGTGCCATAAAGTATTCACCACGTGCTATGTGAGAGATTACAGCTAATAAAATTTTGCAACTCCCTTTTATCTGTAATCATCATTGGCTAATTTGGCTTCCATAATTCATGTCTTAACTGATAGGACTTGGTGCTGCTGGTAGAGATCTCTAGGTTGGTGTAATTTTATGTATAAGCTATAAAGTACTTGGGCAACAAATTGAGGCAACTTGACAGTTATGAAGTTAACTAGCTGCGGTTATAATCCATATGGTCACCGGTGTTTACTGCATCCTAATAGATGGTAATTTGTGAATTAGCGCATGAACGATCCTGTCTGTGTATTAGCTTCTGCCTAGGTCGAACTCACTCTGGTCTGGAACAATTGTATTAACGTACACATATAAACGCATGCCTTCTTTTTTATTTTGTTCCTGTTTTTAATTTTGCATCACCATCCTTTTGATGAAATGATTGTGATGCGTTTGATGCATTTCAGCTGGGTGCCTATTAAGCGTAATGACTGGTATTGGATCCGACATCACATCAAAGTTGGTATGCATGTCATTGTTGAAATTTTGGTAAGTTATGCATAACTGTGATCATTCTTACATGTACTGCCATTCATCTTTTTACCATACCATCTTGTCTCTTAGTCTACCAATTTGGGATCTTTGATTTGTATATCTTCATCGCTTTCATATATGAAAAATATTTCTATAAATATTTCACTGACAACTGATCCTTCAAGATCGAATGACATGAAACCTGATTAATTTCCTTTTCCCTCTTTATAATTAAGCAACAAGTATTGATGGGAAAAGATTGATTGTAGAAAATCGCAAACACTTAATCTGCACCCGAAATGGAAACTAGGATAAAACATTAACACAATATAATTTTTTTTTTTTTTAAATATTGTTAGTAAGAGTCTTAAGGTATGAGACATACCTCAAAACACAAAAAATGTTATAAGTAGAAGAGAATCTACCCCATGATCAAGTATTATTCTAGGGTTATTTTGCTAGTCACTACAAGAAAAATTAGAACGTTCTGGGAATTAAATAACAAACGAACCCCAAAGGCTAGTCATAAGTTCACCAATTAACTTTTTGCAACATGATCGCAATAATATTTTTGGAGTAGTGATGCTTCAAAATAATTCATGGCAGAACTGTGATTCAGATAGGTCAATCTGTATAAATATCCACAGACCTGGCATGTACTCAGAATTCATGAGTCATATAAGATTTGATGACTATTCTATTTAGCTGAAAAATGGATGAAGTTCCTATCACTATTTGATCTTTATTAATAACTAGCTATAACTTGGATGGATGGCTTTCTTTTTGTGAGGGAACATAAACTGCCATACCATTCAGTTTCTAAAGTTATCTGTATGAATAACAAGCTCATAAGTTGGTTGGGTGGCTTGTTAATTATAAGGGAACATAGGGTAGCCTACCATTCAAACTACTTGTATGATGTGAATCTGCTTTTCTATGGGTTCGTAGTACGTAAAAGTTATCTCCGCTCTTTTCTATGTTAATTTTCATGCAAGCTGAGTTTCTTTTGTATATTTTCCATTGTGTGCAGACCAAACGAGATCCTTATCGCTTCCGATTCCCTATAGAGATGCGGTTTGTCTATCCTAATATAGATCACCTAATGTAAGCTTCTTATTTTCAAATGTATATCATTATACATCTTAATTCCTTTGTGTGCCTTTTCTCTTTGTGAACATATTAAACTCTCTTGATTGCTGATAATCTCATGAATTCCACCTGATTATTTCCATGCTCATTGATGTCATGTATGATGTCGTGCTTGCAGCTTCAATAGATTTGACTTCCCCCCAATATTCCATCGTGACGATAACAATCCAGATGAAATACGTGTGAGTGACTTACTTCTCTGCTTGAAGTTCAGTCCAATGTATATTTTGTTTTCACATAAGTCTTTTTCAAAAAAATACGTTTATCAATCGTGCATATACTAATAATAAAGTGTTGTTTGTCACCATGAACCAATCTAATCTATTAATGCATTGGATCTGCATTCATTGAGGTCTGAGCTTTTAAAGTAAAAGGTGATGAACACATCCATGATCTATTTTCTAGCATTATGTGTGTGCATATTTATAGATGGAATACAATCAGCATTAACATGTTTTTAAATCATAACATATTGTATATAGTTCTATAGTTTATAGTTTCATTATTCAAGGATATTAATATCATTAAATTTGTGTAAAGAAACTTCAGGTTATGCGTGACTAGTCTTCTTTCCATGCTCTAACAGATCTGTTCGTTCATGATAATCTAAACTAAATTCAGTTTTATATATTCATTATCTGTGCATTCCTTTTTGCAGCGTGATTGTGGAAGGCCTCCTGTTCCTAGAAAAGATCCTGGAATCAAATGGGAGGAGGAACCTTTGCTGTCAAACCATCCATACGTTGATAAGGTAATCTTAAGCGTGAATTAATTTAATTTGAAGTAGTCTAATACAATTCTTCTAGGAGCTTACAAACTATTACTATTACTTACGAATTCAATTCTTTATTTTTTCAGAAGCTCATGTTTTTATTTCTCACAACACTGACACTTTTTGGACCATTAATTTAAGTATTAGTTACTAGTGATTAGTTTCTTCTTCAGTCTTTTGAAAAGAATGGTTATTGTGTTTCCTCTATATGACAGTTCTTTGGATGGTTGCCTGTACGGATGGAGCTAATATTTAGCATCGGGCCAACCTTAAACGTTCAACCAAAAATTTGCGCTCGATCCCGAGCTCGAGCCTGAACAGAGATTGTTAAGGCTCGTTTATGTTCCCTTACGAGTTCAAGAACATGTTTGATAACATGTTCGCGGACACTCATTCAAAACATATAAATATTTTCTTTTATGAAGAATAAAAGAACATTTTCGTTCATGAACCCCTAATATTTTTCATAAATGTTAAACAAACAAACAAATAAACCAAAATAAAAGTTAAAAATAAATATACAAACGTTAAATAATCACTTCAATTATTATCATATTTATACATATTAACATTGAATATTTAATTGTTAAATAATACTCCATCCGACCCGCTAAATTCTTCATACTTGCTAATTCTTAAAGTTTAAGAAAAACTCACTTTATTGACTCTTGGGGGTAATTTGGTATTTTTAGATAATAAAGTATAAAGTATGTTATGTGTGTTTGGCCGAGGTTTCAATTTTGAAATTAAAGTGTAGTGTGTGGTTATTGTGTTTGGTGTCATTTCTTTTTTTGGGTTGTGAAGATAGTATTGGGATAGACAATAAAGAAAAGTATGAAGAACAGAAGAAGTTAGCGGGACGGAGGGAGTAATATATATCAATTGAGTTCTTGACAAATCCAGGAACACACTATACGAATGCTAAACGAGTTTCTTCACGAGCTTTTAACAAACAAGCTTTATAATATTCAAGCTCTATTCTTTTATAAAACGAACTTAAAATATTTGTTAATTAGTGCTCATTCTCTAATAAATGATTTTTTCATGATCCGTGTTGCAAGTTGTTAACTGAATACTCTAATAGTTTACACCCCGACGGTCCTACCCCTGGCTAGATAACAAACTGAATATTTTAGTTTTTGAAAGTCGCAATTTCAAAACCAACGATTATTATGTTTGCAGGATGTATGAGTTAGTTCACTGATTACAACTTTTTCTGTTGCTTAGCACTATGCTGCTATTACTTGATGTTTCATTGGTCTGTCTTATCTGTTGTGTGTTTGTATGCAGATATGGAAGATATTTAATGCTGAACAGATGATCTTGGATGATTTTGAGGCCAATCCTGATAAATATAAAGGCAAAAAGTTAACAGAACTGACTGATGAAGAAGCATTTGATGAAGAGAACAGTATAGAGTACGGAAAAGCTTATTATAAGAAGACAGTAGTTCCCAGAGTGACATTGGTAATTATTTTTCAGTTTCATTTTGGTGGTTGATCCGTGGAATAATTTATGTGACACTCAATATTCACTGGCAGAGAGTTAGTGTAAAAGAACTTGATTTGGAAGCTGCACTTGCTGAGCGTCAGGTTTGTATACTACACAGCCTTTTCTCCTTTGTAGTTCAATTAATATTATCTACTGGGATTGGGAATAGGTTAATCTGTACAATTTAGTAAGATCATTGCACATCATTGTTTAGTTTAAAATGTGTAATTATTCTCAATTAACAAGTTCAATATTTTATGGGGTATTTCTGAAGGAATTAGGCTTCCCATTTATCAGATTCAGTTTATGATGCAGGATTTTTATTTTTTAATTTACTTAAGATGAGCATCATAAATTGAAGGTAGAAGAAAGCAATTTAATTACTGACCTGCCATAATATGAACTATTTGTGTTATTCATAGTGCTTTTTAACCTTTTTATTTCCTTTGAATTAGTACTGCTAACTATTTCTCTGACTATGGGTTAGGGTGAGAGTGTATTTTGAACTTGGATAAATTATGCAATGCAACTAATTGGTGGTCATTTGCTAATGTTACTGAAGTTGAAAAGCACATGATGTAATAAATTAATACTTTAAGATAACCTGTTTCTTGAGATGATTTATTCATATTGCTCGTGAGGTCTGTTTACTGGAATTCTTAAGGCTTCTTGATCTTTACAACTTTATGCCTTCTTGATCAAGATGATGCATTCCATCTTTCTTCACATCTTAAATCCATCTTTTAGGCCTAATCCTCCGTATTTGATCTCTTTCTTCTTTTTCTATTGATACATCATACATTTCTTTAATGTTTTCACTAAGATATAATTGAGACAGCCTGAGGGATGCTATTCCATCTCACGGATTCCCATATCTATTAATATAACTTTCTATGAGGGGATGTATCAAATAAGTTATGATCTCACATTAAACCTCCCAAGTTGTTTCTGGAGGTGGTGTTATAATTTACTCTGACATGCCAGTTTATATATAGACAATGCATCCTTTTGGAAGTTGCATCTCACTCATGGACGCAATCTTTATGATAATCCTACTATTATTCGTCCTAAAAAATTCTTACTGACTCAACACAATACCCAATTTGATTACCACTTTTCAGTATTCTACATAGGTTAACTTCCCAAGTGTTCTGATAACATTACTTACTTCATTATGATATTAAAAGCATATCTACTTTGTTTATTTCAAGTGAAGCGAAAAAATGGTTTTTTATTTTTTATAATTTCTACGTATTCCAGTTCCATCGTAAACTGAAGAAAGAAGCTGAAGAAAGAGGAGAGACGTACAAAATTACCAGGCTAAAGCGTAATGAGGAAATGGATGAATATGACTTAATCCACTGGCGCAGATCATTCGAAGAAAGAGAAGCTCTGCTCCGAGATATAAGCTGGTAAGTTTTATCTCCAGACTTTGTTCAAATTTAGTGAATGGGGCAAGTCTTGTAGAATCAATGCACCCGACTTCTAGTCCTTTTCAGATTTCAACGAGAAAAGCTCACATAAGGTTATCTCACAAAAGTATTCCTCGGCGACCCAGAAAGACATTTTTAGTTGAATAATAATTTTACTTGAAAAAACAAATTTTTTATACTATTTGAAAAGATTACTATACTAGAAATATTCTTGGGCCATAATAAGTTTTGGTTTCATTCAATTCACATCTCTACTTGACTTATGGAGAATGTTGTTACAAGCCCTTGTGGTTGAATATGCTGATGCATTCTTATTTAATGATTGAGTAGCTATTGCTAACCCTGTTGTAAAACTTGCAGCCGTCGGTCGCTTGGGCTTCCACTGGAAGAGCCAGGTAGGTATGTGGATCCAAGCGTCTTTGGAAAAGACAAATATGACCCAGATAGTCCCTTGTATCAGTATGACTACTGGGGGGAACCAAAGAATTCTGAGAAGAGCAAGCAAGAACGAATGACGGATGCACACAACAAATCCTTAGTCGGGAAGGGAACTGTTTGGTATGAAATGTCATACGAAGATGCCGTTAAGCAGCAAATGGAGAGGGAAAGACTCGGAATCAAACCAACACATTATGATTATGAAGATGAACAGTCGAATAGTGAAGATGATGATGATGACGATGATTACGACGAATACCTTTACAGCATACTGGGATCTCCAAGTGCTACTGCTTCCAACCAGCCTCATGTCAACGGTACTGAATCTTTAAGGCTATCAGATGAAGGAATGTTTGAGGATTAGTTTTCAGCCACACACAATCATTTTTGTAGGTGTATATAAAGGATCAAATGAAATCATACTGTTAGACCGTGGAGGAATGTTGTATCCAATATATTTAGAATTTGTTAATACCAAGTTCACAATATCTACCATTATTACTATCATATACCTAAGGAATTCAACATATTACATAATGTAATATTATTTGCAAGATGGAGAGGGTATGTCTTAACCCATGCACATTAAAGTATAATGTTATATTTTTTAATCTAAAGTGCGAAGAAGAAATGCAAATATTGCAATACTATATTCCTTAATTTCTATGTAAAAAATAAATGTAAAAATATTGTGGTCTTAATCAATGTATAGAACAAACATACTACTATATTTCTTTATCTTAGTTTACATAAATATTATTGTGGGAAAGGAGGAACATATTTCTTAATCTCAGTACAAGAAACAAACAAACGTAAATATTGTCGTGGGACGAAGGGAGTACTCAGAGTAAATAACTGTGCGGCGCGAGTTCACATGGTGGGATCAACTGGTATGTGCGTTTTATAATACGAAGAAACTGACAGGGGAAGAGAAACTCGGAATATTATCAAATTCAATTCAATGTATAAAATACTTTAATAAACACTGAAGACTCCATTAATAGATTTCTACTCTCTCAGGTGTTGACTAATTTGAAACTGCTACTGATGGATCATCTTTTTGGTCTTCTTAGAATCTGTGTTAAGAGAGGCATCAATCTTGCCGTTCGCGATGTCCGCACAAGTGATCCCTACGTCGTCATCAAAATGGCAAAGCAGGTTCTTCTCCTCGCATGTTTCCTTATTTGTGAATCTCTGTGTTGATTCTCTTTCCGTAGTTTTTATTTGAATTTTCTCTCTAGGTTTTAACGATACTTGTTGTTTTGTTGAAGTTGATTCAGCTAAGCATAATCCTTTGGGATCACTGAATTGGTTTATATTCTTAATATTTCTTAGTTTCTAGCTGGAGGGTTTAGGGTTTGCTGGGTTTTAAGTGATGGATGATCTTAATTGCTCCGCAAAATTAGATGAATTGACCTTTATTCCTGTCTGGTTGCTTTAACATTATTAAGCATGAATAGTTTGTTGTTGATTCAAATACTTCCTTTATGTATTATCTTCTTAATGGTCACCCATTTCGCATTTGTTGGACTTTGGGGTTTAGTGTTTTTCTTCCTCTTTTCTTTTACTCTAACCCATTAATCAAATCGTCTAATCTTTTCTTGTGAGAGAGGAAGCATGGTCAAAGATTTTTCTGTTTTTAAAAATGTGTCACTGTTAATTTTTGTTTCTTTTGCTTTTTTCCATTGGTCGATTTGATGCCATTGTTCTATAGGCTTGATATTTTCAGAAGATTTTATGGAATAATTTTTGTTTGCTATACCAATCAGTATGGGCTTCACATGGACTTCGATTTTGGAAAAATCACTTGCCATCTTCATTCGTCACTATGATTCCCAAACAAGCTGTCACCTTACAATTTCTGAAGATGCTTCACAGGGCTGCAACTTCTTTTGCAAGCTTTATCAATTCTGGTGACAATAGGATTGAAACTTCAGCTTCAAAGGATTATCTTTGTTGGAAGCATTCTATGTTTTTTTCGTATTTATAACATCAACTTTTTGATTCTTGACTTTTGAAGAACTATACGTTCTGCCATTGAATTCTTTTTGGGCTCTTCATTTCATATAAAAATGGCTTGAAGCTAAGCATTTGATCTGAATTCGTGTAGCTGCACCTAGAGCAATTAGCATTAGAGCATTTAGTTTACTACCTAACTTGCTAGTGTTAGAAATGGTGGCAACCAGAGTCCACCATCAGTGAGAGGCTTTCTGGGGAAAGCCCAAAAGAAAGGAAATTTGTGAGGGCATGGGAGGTTCGATGCGTTCAATATTACACTGATGGAATGGACGTTCCATATGGGCACGAGCAGTCCTACAGCTATGTATGCACATGCAAGTTCAACATTACTCCCACACTGTTTTTTTTTTTTTTTTTTTTTTTATATATATATTTTTTTTTATTTTTTAAATCTAACTAAATTAGATGAACTGGTGCAACATTTCTGGTACATTGACATCTGGGTTTCTTGTGTTCGGAACTTAGGACTATCTCGTAAACTCAGATTTGATTTTTGTCGCCCCACGCCAATAAATCTACTTTGTTCATTTTTATTTTCACTGCTAGTCTGTAGTGGTTGGTTTTATCAATTTTTATTATAGTAATAGATGTTTTGAACTGTTGCTGCAGAAGTTGAAGACTCGTGTTATAAGAAAGGATGTTAATCCTGAATGGAATGAGGACTTAACGCTTTCTGTTTCTGATCCTAATCTCCCAATTCTTCTGGTGAGCTAATTTCAGCCATCAACCTCTCCTTCATGATAAAAGTTAATCGAATTCTCTTATGAGTTGCAGACCTTGTTGATCTTTTCCTTAATGCTATTCTGAGTTTGTTGACCGGATCTGCAGAGTATTAACTCCTTTAAAAGTGCTTTGAACAGACTTGAACCTATTATTATGCTTTTGGAAAAGGATAATAATATCTATGATCTCTCAGGCGCTTGGATAATTTCTTCTTGTGTTCTAAATCTGCTTTACATGATATATTTGTATCCATTATCGTGTTTTGTATGTGACTTTTTATTTGGGTCATCAAATTTGGTTTTGGTTACCAAGAGAGTATGCCTTAATGAGAACTGCCATTGATGGGTCTAAGGTTAGTGCATAAACAAGAGCGCGTAAATTTCATCAGATTTTAGAATTCTTATTTCTTGAAATATGGTTTTCAAGTTTTCTTTGCTGAAATTAGTCAATTACACCTTTTATGATACTAATCCCCCCTGCTTATAAACGTGTAATAATTAGCGATTAAGATATAATACATTTACATGTATAAAGTAATTTATTTGAATGTAAAACTTACGAGAATATAGATAAGGAAACACTCGAGTGTTACAATTTATTTGATATTTTCCCAGGTTTGAAATGTTTATTAGAACATTCCAATTCTGCGTCGGCACAAGCTTAATTTTTTGTGCGTGGTTTCTTCAGATAGTGTACGACCATGACACATTCAGTGCGGACGACAGGATGGGAGACGCAGAGTTTGATATCAGACCATTCATAGAAGCGGTAAAGATGAAACTGGAGGGTCTCCCAAACAATACAATAATTACAAAAGTACAATCATCGAGGACTAATTGTCTCTCAGAAGAGAGTCACGTGGTGTGGAAAGATGGGAAGGTAGTACATGAGATGTGCCTCCGTCTGAGAAACGTGGAGTGTGGTGAAGTAGAAATTGAACTTCAGTGGATCGATGTTCCTGGCTCCAGAGGACTATAGTTTGCTCCCAACAATGTATACATATGTCTATATATCTTTGTGGTTTTATAAGGTGTATAAGATTCCCATGTTGTCCAGAATCTACCTGTATTCGAACTCTTGAACTTCTTGAATACTTGTGGTGCTTGTGATTCTCAGTTTAGGCAAACTCAACTCGAGTGTGTTGGTTAATTAATTGGTTGGGTGAATGATCAGATCAGATGTTGCAAGTATCTTGTATTATTGTATATGAGTATGATTCTGTATTTATTAAGTTTGAAAGCATTGCTCTAATTTGTTGAATGTACATTGCACACCCTTGCTACCCGTCAAGTGGTTGTTCTTGGACCGGCGCATTAATTCCCTTTAAGATTGTAAGAGTATATAAGAACTTTTTATTAGAGATATTGGTTTTTATTAAAAATATTATTTTTTATTTATATTACGAATTAATTAAATATTTTGCTGCACAATTATCATTATTCATCAACCAAATAACATTTTTCATTAAAATATTATAATTTCTTATAGGGCAAACTATTTGCACCCTCAAAATTACTTAACGTACTCCAAAAATATTTAATAAGACAACCGAACAGAATTCATCATATCTGTTTTGGTTGTTGTAACCGAACAGAATAAAGAAAACATAACAAATAATTCATATATGTTATCTGTTCGGTTTCAGCAACCGAACAGAATAATTTTTTAGATTTTTAATTTTTTTTAATTCATATCAACATTACCGGATAGATAAAAAATCATATAAGTTTCATGGACATCAATCTTTAAACAAAGATGGTGATTCTTCTTCCAGTGAAAGTAAACAAGTTTTTGTTGATTCTATCAACGGAAGTGGCAGTAGTAGTGGTGAATTTCACTACCACTACCATTGATAGAAAGATGAATCACTATCTTTGTTAAAAGATTGATGATGTCATGAAACTTATTTATTTTATCTACTCGATAATGTTGATATGAATTAAAAAAAATACAAATCTTGCTCTGTTCGACTTTAGCAACTGAACAGATAACATAATGAATTCTTTGCTCGATTGTTTCAACCGAACAAATAAGATGGATAAGTGTTCGATTGTTGCAACCGAATATTCTTGTTCTATTCGATTGTTGCAACCGAACATATATAAATTTTATAAGGGTAATTATGTCTTATTAAATATTTTTGGGGTACGTTTAGTAATTTTGGGGGTGTTAATAACTGCCCCCTGTTTTATAAGTTTTAAGGAGTTCATTTTGTGAGTCATCTTACACAAGTATTTGTCTTAGATTTAAGAAAATTAAAATAGAGGTACTATTTTGTGAGACATGTCAACTAATTATAAAAGTATGTTGAGTTACTCTCTTTTGAGATGGGTATTTGTGAGAGATTGTGAGACGGGTCGACCCATTGTTAAAGTATAGTATTATATAGATAAAATGTCACGCTCCGACCGCAGACGGAATTTGACAACCGCCACGTTAACCATAAATTTTGCGGAATGGGTGCACTCCACTCCCCGAAAATTTATGAAAAACGTAAGACATGCTATCAAGTACCTGTAGAACTGAACAACTGATAACAACGGGTACAATTCGAGGACATCATTTCATAATGTATCAACAAGGATTTACAAAGGTACAAAATACAAAAATTTATCTCAGTCTGAAGAAAATATACATGAGCGATATAACATTGTGAAAGTACAAAAAGAACATCAAGGGAGGTCACCAAATATAAACTATACAATCTCGCCAATGGATCCGTCAATTTACATAAAAGAGAAAGTACAAAAACACTGATCGGATGACGAGCAAACGATAGGCAAACCTCCAACCAAAACGATATCAACAGCCTAAAAAGGAAAAAATGATGGTGGTGAGCAAAACCACTAGCTCAGTGAGGTGATAAGTCGGCCACCCCGACCCTTATATGAAGTATGTATTCCCACTCGCGGTTCATAACATAAAATCCAACATTTCATTCCACATCAATTGTTATTTTTCCTTAATACACAAATTAACGAAAATAAAACCTATGAATGCATTTACAAATACACAATTAGTTCAAACAACATGTTATCACATCAAAGACGCGTGGGTAGTCAATATCCTCCTCGAACTGATCTCTCCGTCGAGATTCAGTCTGAGCCTGTCACCGTTACTCTAGATAAGATGCACATTAAAAGGCGAAAGAATAGTTCGCTATGTGCTTAACGCGCGGTTCTTGACACACACCAAGTGCTAAAGTTCACAATTCAATATCGATGTGAATCCTTGAAATGATCAAACATATAAACATATATGACATGCATGTCCCACACCGGTGACGTTGACTAAGCCTATAATAGACTGATCCATCTAACGATCACCCTCCAGAGTATCAGTATTTGGCAAATGGGCAGGTGCCCCGTTAGATTTAACTCACCCGGGTTTGCCAAGCCATGGGCGACTTGGTTGTCACTCTAACTCACCCGAACTGCGATAATTCGGGCTACTTAATCATTGTAGCTCAAACTCACCCGAACCGTGACCAATTTGGACTACTTAACCTTGGTACCAAGTATATATATGCATCATGAGATGAATAACAATTCAAGTCATAGTCTTAATTGGTACACAAGTCACAAGAATAACCATAAATCAATCAGCAAATAATTCACAACAAAGGCTATCATATATCGAGCCGGCAAGACTCTTCAACATAAGTTAAAATCAACAATACCCATATAAAATAATATAAGATAATCAATTGACCATATTAGGCCAATCAGGCTCTAACCAGAACAATCGAGCCAATCAGTTTCTTTACCACATAACACATTACCAAATAATTTTCTTATCAATTAACAAAAAATAAAATGAATGCAAATTTATCGAGGGTCCACACTTCCCACAAGAGAAGGCGTTCCCGAATTATCAACTCACAAGAAAGTGACTAACTCTCTCCGAAATCTGAAGTCGATCCCTTGTCCTTCGTCGATGGTTCTTTACCTAGAAAGGAGATGAGCAATTAAATACAAATTAAATATACATAACTATTAGCGGTAACATCGCCTTTCATTATCATAAACAACTCTTAATCGAGCTCGAGCGAGTCGATATTAGATAAAAACAGCATGTAACTCCTCAACATCAGTTCTCAATCTCACATAACCCGTTTTCAATTCATCACTTAAACAAAACGATAGGAAATAAATTTGAATTCGACATAAAAATTCTGAAAATTTTCAGCTAGCGGCAGTTTACGAGAAAAATCATAATTAATTATAAAAAATTCGGATTGAGGCGCTTCAAGTGGCTACAGAAAGCTAACAAGTTCAGCTACATACAAAAATTGAACTTGTAAATTTCTGAGAGCAATAGCTATATTAAAAGTAGTGCGAACTGTAGCTGCGAATTACCTAGCGGCAGTTTACGAGAAAAATCATAACTAATTGTAGAAAAATCGGATTAAGGCATTTCAAGAGGCTAAGGAAAGCTAACAAATTCAGATACGTACAGAAATTGAGTTTTCAAATTTCTAAGAGCAATAACTATGCCAAACACTGTTCGAACAGTGGCTGTGAATTACCCCAATACCAAAAAGAAATACCCCACAAAATTACAAAACCATGGAAGAAGGAAGCTTGATTCACACATTACTTACCTCAACATAACTTAGAAACCCCTAGAATGAGGGTTGTAAGAGAGAATTTGATCAGAAGGGTTTCTCCTCTTTTCCCCTCTTCTATTTTTCTCTCTCACGTTTTCTTCTTCCTTTTTTTTTTGAAGTGGGCTGGCCTTAATAACATCTTATGTCATTTAAGTGGGCTGACCTATAGGTCAAAAAAATCAATAAATAAATTTGGGCTAAAAAAAAAATTTCTAATTGGGCTAAGACATTATATAAAATATGCTTATTGATACTTAAAGTATGTTTGTAGTAAATCGTATTATAATACTTCAAAAACATACTCCCTCCGTTCATCCTCAATGTATCCATTTGCTTTTTGTGCGTGGATTAAGGAGTATAATTATTTTATGTGTATTAGATAGTTGTATTAGTGGATGACGTATGTCCCATATTTTATTTGTATTAGTGGAGGATGTGGGTCCCATAGTCCATAAATGGAAATGGATAGATTAAGGATGGACGACCCAAAATGGTAGATGAATAGATTGACAGTGGACGGAGGGAATATTTTAATTCATTATTCATCATACTTTAAAAAATATACTTTAACTACGAATTAACATACTTTACCTA
Source organism: Pogostemon cablin (assembly GCA_023678885.1). NCBI lineage: Eukaryota > Viridiplantae > Streptophyta > Magnoliopsida > Lamiales > Lamiaceae > Pogostemon > Pogostemon cablin. The sequence continues at coordinate 8,329,351 of CM042961.1, forward strand.
TATAACAGATACACTTTAACAACGGGTCGACCCGTCTACAAGAAACTTTGTCATTTATTATATAGATAAAGTATATTTAACCAGGTGGGCTAGTCCCTCTAGCTAAGTGAGTGACCTAGGTTCAATTCCCTTTAGGAACGAATAAACGAGGAGTTATAAGGAAGGTTTGGAGAAAGAAGGGTGTATATGTACTTGATGAACTAACTAGATTAACAACTAACTTTGTCTGATAAAAAAAAATGATAAAATATATTTATTGATATTTAAAGTATGTTTTTAGTAAATCATATTATAACACATTAGGGTATGGAAATGGATTTTGTTTATAAAGTTTATGCAATTTTAAAAGTTCTTTAAAAATTTAAAAATAGTAAAAAGACACCGAATTTTTTAATTAAAATGAAAAATGAATTCTTAAACAATTAATGGTGAAGATTAAAATTTAGGGTGAAGGTTTCCAAAAGTAATAAAATTAAATTGGGAGAAATATTTTAAACAATTTTAGTAAATTCTTATCACTTTTATTTATGCATATATAGATGCTAAAAATCCCAAAACGACCATAAAATAGCACTACTCATTAATCTAAAATCCGAATCAAACAATCCCTAATTGAATTGATAAAAAAAAAGAAAAAAAAAGCCGAATAACACAAAATAAATTATTTATTTATTTACTTTATTTTGGGTTTCAAAATAAAGTAGGCGGCAGTTGGAGCCTGGAGGGAAACTTTCAATCTTACGCACCATCGAATTCATTCCTTCATTTCTACCAATTAATTGTTCATTCTTTTAAGAAAATAGATACACTCTTTCTTCTTCCCTTTCATCCATTGATTTGATTATTTTATTTTAAATTCGTTTGTTATTTTTCTCGATTCAGAAGACCAACAAGCTTTAGCTTTTCTTTGGTAGATCTTCTCTCTTGTGAATCATATGGAATTGCTTGTACTATGAGCAATTCTTCAGTTTCTTCTTTTTCATTCCAAGGCAAAAGAGGGCGGCAATCTGAATTTCCTGTTGAACAACATAAAAAACTCAGGAAAGACACTGTTAAAGGAGCAGTGTTACATATCAAACCCCTTGGTCTCCCTTTAATCTCAAGTGCTACCGGTGAATTATGCGAATCCCTTTATCTGGAATCCTATAAACCCTACACCATTGGCCGCAAATTTGAGTTGTGCGATTTTGTTTTTACTGACCGTAGAGTAAGCAAAAGACACTGCCAATTGTACTTTGATTCTTTGCAGAATAAGATATATTTTTCAGATGGGCTGTTTCTAGGTATTGGTAGGTGTAATGATCCTTTATCAAGTTTTAGGGCCAAGATTTCAACAAATGGGGCTTTTTTGAATGGGGATAGGATTCGTGGATCTGTTGTGTTGCGGGCAGGGGATGTGGTTTGGCTTGTATGTGGGGACAGAAAAGTTTGTCAATTGGGGGTTAGCATTGGATTTTTGGTTGTAAATACTGTTTTTGAGCAGGAGGTAGATCATTGGAGTTCATTTCAGTCGAGTCCGTACTCTGTACACCCACACCCAAGAGAGACTAGTATTACCTTGAAATCCTGCAGAGTAAGAGATAATGTGAATACGCTTTTAAGTTGGTGTAGAGATATACTGTGTAATGATGACCCTGTATCTTTTATCCAGAAGTTTTTTGTTCTTAACCAGAAAAAGAGAATTGATTTTTCTCTTTCGGGGGAACTTACAAAGTGTTCTCCGTTACATTTGGATGGTTCCAAATTTTGTTCAAGTGAGTTGGTTCAAATTGGGTGTTCTAACCGGAAGAGGGTGTACTCTAGGGAGATTAAAGCTGTTCATAATGTTAACAGTAGATCCCTTAAAGATATTATAGAGGATTCTGATGGAAAAAACGAGCTTGCGTGTTCTAATTTTTTCAGCGCTTCTAATTCTTACTCTTCAAGGCAAAGGAGTGATGGCATAATTGATGTTAAGCATGGTTTTGTAGCTAGTTGTTCTTCTTGTGGAGAACTGGTTAATGCTGAGAACTGTGGTGCTGGTGTTCTGCCACCCGGAAAGAAGTTTTATCTGAACTGTCTCCAGTCAAGGAGCCACGATTTGGAGAAAAATGGTGATGTTGTTTCATTGCGAGACCTTTTTCATCCCATTGAAAGCCTTAAACGAGTGTTTATTGCAACATTTACAAGTGATATATCATGGTAAGCTGCAGTTGATGGCTGTCCTCACTTTCTTTTAGCATACTGATACTGATCCATGTATGAGTTATGTACTTGTTTGTACTTTGTACTAAGTGCTTATGATGGATATTTCATTTTGGAGCATTTTGTGTGTAGGTTCTTAACTTATTGCAAGATTCCACCTCACCTACAAGTCACTATTGCTTGTCATAGTGCTGAAAGGTGTTGGGCTTCAGACATTAATAAAAGAACATCCATTCCATTCTCAGAATTCCCAAACTTAATTGTTGTGTAAGTTACATATTATAATGACAATTCATAGCTTCATGAAATTGCTCTGCATGTGATTTAGTAACAGCTGAAAAGGAGTCGATCCATGTTAATAGGTATCCTCCATTTCCTGAAGTTATAGCTTTTAATAATGAACGAAAGAACTCAGGCATTGCTTGCCATCACCCAAAGTTAATTGTGCTGCAAAAAGAAGATGGGCTGCGTGTTGTCATCACATCGGCTAATTTGGTGGAGAAACAGGTTCTTGTTTGTACAGTTATAGAAGGCTTCTTTCTATTGATAACATTATTTTCCCGTAACCTTGATTAAAAATTCTGTTTTTTCTTTGAAATTTGTGCAGTGGCTTAATGTAACCAATACAGTGTGGTGGCAGGACTTCCCACAATTAAGTTCTCCCAATTGCTCATCTCTTTTCACCCAATTATCTGTTGGGGAGACCAATATAGGTTCAAAATGTGATTTTGGTGCTCAGTTAGCTGGATTTATGGCGTCTCTAATAGCTGATGTACCTAGCCAGGCCCACTGGATCTTGGAGTTGATCAAATATGATTATGAAGGAGCTGCAGGATACTTGGTTGCTTCAGTACCAGGAATTCATGTGCATAGAAGTCCTTCTATCTATAAGTCAAAATACCACTTGGTGGTGAGTGTCATTCTTTAGATTGTATGTGCAATATAAATATCATATGATGATCAAAATCTTCTTTTAGTTGTTGTCTTAACTTTATCTATGATTTATTGATTTCTTGGAAGTAGTTTTTTTTGCTAAGGGCAATTGTGGTTTGCTTTTAAGTTACTAAATATAGTAAGATTTTTTTAAGGTTCTCGTCACATCACAAAATTTTGAAAATGCATATAATGAGTTATTTTATGCTCCTTTCATCCCATAATGAATTTCACGGTTACCGTAGATACGGAGTTTAAGAAAAGATTCTTTTTGACTTACTTTTATGGTAATTTGGTATTTTAGTTGATAAATAAATTATAAAGTTATGTGAGTTGGAAAGGGGTGGCAGTTTTGAAATAAATTGTATTGTGGGGTTATTGGATTTAGTGTCACTCCCTTATTTGGGGTGTGAACTTGTTCATGGGAAATAGTAAGTGTGAACTTGTTTATAGGACGGATGGAGTAATATTTAAGAGAATTTGACAGGAGATGTGATTAATGATGCTACAAAATAGAAAGGTTTGTTAACTCATGCTATCTTATTAATGAGTTTTAAGAAAAGAGAAACTAAGTTCATGTAGATCCAAACAAAAAAATATTAGCATAAATACATCTTAAGAAATTAAAAGGAAAATCCTAATTCTCTTCTAATCAGGTCTGTTAGATAGGATAAAATATCCAACTCTCATTATTTCTGCTTAAGAGTTATCTAGATAGCAAAACTATTTTAATATTTGAGTTTGCAAAAACCTTTTCAGCAGTTTACATAGTTTTGAATAGGGAGCATTATAATTCATACATTTTTACCTGTATTTCTTACTGTGATTTTTTTTGGGATATGTTTATCCCATCTGTGTAAGAATTAAAATGTGAATCATTTGAGTCTTTTTTGTGTTCTTTCCATTTATTGTTCTCGCGTCAGGGTAACAAACACAAGTTTCAGTCTTGCGGTGCAAAACTTTTATCTTCAGTTGAGGCATCTGTAGTTGGTTTGAGCCATATTTATCGCTTGTCAGCCGATTCTAATGGAGAGCATTTGAAGAAGCTGGCATTGTTTCTTGGAAAATGCCATCAGAATGTGGATGGTATGTCCGAGATTGTTTTGAGAAGAGAGACAAATATACCAGCTGATGGGAATGCTGTTAGTGTGTTAATTCCAAACCCAGAAGAGGTTTCTTTGGGAGGTAAAAATTTCATTTCCCTGTGTCAGTGCAGTTGCTAGAATACGAACTTATGTAGGTATCTCAATAATAGTTTTTATTTTTTTATTTTAAATAATCAATAGAATATATATATATATATATATATATATATATATATATATATATATATATATATGTGAGATTTTTTTTTATAGATTTTATACCATATGAGTTAAATTTCCACTGTATTGATGAAAAAACTAATTCAGTGACATGCTAATTACATGTAAATCAATGATGGGTCATTATTGCCTTGCACAACTAATACCTTGTGTTCTAGCTCTCAAATAGGTCTTAAACTTCTTCAGTGCATCGGTGCAATTGACTATTCTTCATAATTTGATGATAAAGACATAGAAAAATGAATCACATGGATCACTTTTATTTTCCTTGTCATGCAAGTCAGATATATCTGCTACGTTCAGCATGATATTGCTTATACTTTCAGTTGAGGTGATTCAAGGCTCTGATCTGAATGTGCAGTAACATATACTACTGAAGTTGATTGTGTGTTGCCTTTACTAGTTTTGTTACAGGCCAGTGCTTCTAATTGTATTTACTGTGAGTGTAGATGGATAAAGTCATAAACGGTGGTATAGTTTGTTTATTCAGTAATTTACTGATCTTTCCAATCTTACAAATGCCTTGAACATCAGTCAGTGGAGCCTGATTGTCTGAATTGGTAGGTCACTAAGATAGGCTTTTCATAGTTCATGATATTTTTCTTTCATTAAAAAAAATGCATATTATTTACATAATTGAGTGCATTGTTGATAAACTAATTGTATCTAGTTTTCTTAAAGTAATAATATGTTCTATAAATCCTTTCTATGACTGAACCTGGTATGGTTGCACCAAAAGCTACATCTATTCTTAGTTCTTTGGCATGTTCTAAATTGGAGTAATAATGAGGTATAATTGCAAAAACATGCATTTTGCTAGACTAATATTACCAGAGTTGAAAGAAGTAATTTGTTCTTGGAATCCTTGCCATTAAAGTAATGTAGTGACTAATGCACAGAAAATCGGCTTTAATTGTTGTCTGCCCTTTAGCATAGAATCCTTCGGACAAGTGATGTGTCTGAATATTGACTATGGTTAATGGATCTGTATATTCAATTTAGTGTGGTTAGAAAAAAAGTTATATTAAAAAAAAAAAAAAATCTTGATGTTCATCTCAGTTAATGCTTCAACACAAATTCATCAATAATGCACATTTATGCTAGTTCTTCAATAGAAAATGCAGATACTGTGAAGTTGAATGAAATAACTTGCTGAAAGATATAGAATTAAACATGGTAAAAAAAAAAAATTGCTAATTGTAAGTATGACAGTTTAGAAATCTTGTAGAATAAGTGAGTTCAGGCCTAAATTTATCCTGTCCAATTAAGATTTAGTATAAATTTTAATTGATTTTTTTTAAATGTCAGGGTTAAAGTATAAGTAAGGCGAGTGTGGTTTTGTACTGGGGTTATATTTAATTCAAACAAGGCTAACAACTAAAGAATAAAAAATACAATAAGAATTTAAAAAAATCCTGGAGAACTACGCAGCTAACCAATATGGCCATCCATGATTAAAATTAATATCTTCAAGATTCCCCCCCTCAAATGCACAATGTGTTTGGAAGTCATTTATATGGATACTTCATTACTTTGATATATGGATGCTGGCGATGGTTCTGAACCATGATGAATAATACCTAGTCTAAAGCTTTTTCTTTTAGGACATGAAATAGCATAAAGTATTTGAAATATGAAAATTACCTTTTGAGATAGAGCTTTGTTTAAAAATATTATATAACAATTTGCTTTCGTAGTCCTAACAGAGTATCCAACTGTGACGATGTTTTAAGTTTAAAAATCTTTATTTATGTTGAAAATTTATATGCTTATGACCAATGATAAATAAGGCATTTCATTGAGTTTTTTTTATCTTCACTTATTCTCTACGGAGAAAACAATTCTTTTTCCTGGAAGTCAAAATCAATACCAGATCTAATAGTAATTATTTCCAGTAACTTTCTACATTTTTTATGATACAGATTTTGTTCAACTTGGCTTTCTGCCAAGGAATATTGCAAAATGGGTGGCTCCACTTTCAGACGCTGGCTTGTTTATGTTTTCTGCATATATTTCTCCTAAAGAAGTCCTTGAAACTGCTTTAGAAGGAAGCAATGGGAAAGTAAAACTGATTCTTTATGTGTATGCGGTATGATACAATCTCAAATTTGATCATAACCATTTTTTTTCTCTGAAAAGGCTAAACATTAGTATATGCTTACCTGAATTATATGTGTTATTGGTCTTTGGTAGTCACGTGTCAATTTATTTCTCTTTGCAGGGCTCTTCTTTTTCCGCTCTTTCAGAAATTGCTCAACTTGAATATGCTTCAGCAATATGCTCCCTTGTTGCGTCAAGTCAGAGGTATACAGGGCTCTGGCGCATGAAAGAGGTAAACCTGTTGACCATATAGTTATATGTCATTATGATTTTTTTAAGTTTTCATGTGTGAATTATATTACTGTCAGATAGTTTAAATGGATTTTCTCTTTATGTTATTCTGATTGTCCTAATTGTAATTCATTTATTTGAAGAGGGCATGTGCCTATGATGAGTAATGTGAACATGGGACTACAAAGGATAGAAACTATTTTAAACTTGTAGAGAAATGTCACTCAAAGCTTTATTCTTAAGCTCTGTCAAATAAGTCCCCTTTTTATTTATGTAATGTCTAAGTGTTACTGAGAACTTCATAGGCACAATTTTAAAAAATATTGGTATGTAATGTTGGTACTGGAGTGCAATCAATAGTTGGTTAAATACACAGGCAATCAACTGATATCTTCACTTCTGTTGATTCTCAGGTATTGGGTCAGTATAAGTGGCCTGAACATTTGGAATCAGATTTCCTTTTTGGTGGGTCTCTGGTGTTGAGTAATTTATAGTTTTTTTTTTAAAAATGAAACATTAGTACAGAGATATCTAATGCTGCCTTTTTTTTCCCATCTGTTTGGAGGTTCATCGTCGGTTGGAAGCATAAATGCACAATTCCTAGCTGCATTTGCAGCAGCAGCAGGAAAAACCTCAAGGCCATTTTCTGACTCTGAGGAATCTGATCCAGATGTAAGACAATTTGATTGATATGGTTGTGTTTACCATATTTGCATTTATATTAATTTGGTTGGACTTGCTTCTTCCAGTGGGGCTGTTGGACTGCCAGTCAAGAGCTAAAGAATCCTTCCATCAGTATCATCTTCCCCAGCATTGAGAGAGTGAAGTCCAACATAAGTGGAATCATGGCTTCGAGGCGTATGCTGTGCTTTTCAGAGGTAGTTAAACACGCAGAGACATGAACTCTGTCATTTATTGTCCGCTGTCTTCTACTTGTGCTGTGATGTCCACCGTATACCTGCTTATCAAATATTTAATAATCTAAAAAGTTTATAATTGCAATCTATTTGATAGAGATGTTAAATAGTCCAAGACTTGACAAGCTAACCTGTTTAACCATAATAATAGATTAATAGTTGATTGTCTAAGTATTGTAGGCTCATTCTACATGGGCTTCTTTTGCTTGCATGCTTTGGCCCTCATAAAAGTACTTTTTTTTAATAGAAAGTATTTGTGCAGAACTCTTTGTAATATGTTCCTATAAGCTTAAGTACGCTAAATATTAAAACTAAAGTTAAAAAATCTTTGCGGAAGTATTAAGTACGGGGCGGAGAGGACAGCCTTTGGGTTTCTAACCATAAACTTTTTAAGAATTTCTGTTTTTGATTTGGTAGAGACTGGAGTATAGCTGTGTAATCTGCTTGTGAATGTATCCACTTGAGACTACTACTTCCTTTATGCAATAAGTAATTATTGGTATTGTGAGTTAATTTCTAGTATGAATTTTTTTATTTTTGTAGTAGAATGAGAAATCGAGAATGGATGTCATGTCTGTAAAAATGGTGCACTTGTAAAACCAACATAAAATATATTGACTTAATTTTATGGAGATGCAGTTCATGCATCTGTTATAATTTCAATTTTACATCATCATATGATGGGTCATATCCTACTTTTCTCTCTATAATTTGAGTGTTTTATACCTTAAAATAGAGTACGCCAAAAAAAAAAAGGCTCAACTTAGAGATGTAAATTAATGCATCCATTTCAATTATTATTCACAACATTCTGCTACTGTAGTTGTTTTAAACTTTAAACTCTCATGCTTAAAATTTCCCTTCCTCTTGTTGTTACATCTGCTAAAATGATTGCCTGTATCTGCTCTCAACAATCTGCAAACCATTACCTTTTCACCCTTTGCCTTAAAAGGAAATGAAGCAGCTGAGTCTTATCTTTCTATTGTGATTTTTGATTAATTAAATCCTTGTTTTGTCTAGTATATGTGAGTAACTATTTGGGACACCAATAAATAAAAGTTTTCTTCAATTGAGACAAGCAAGCTTAATATAGTTAATTTTGCAGAAAACATGGCAGAGGTTGGAAAATGTTGGCATACTTCGCGATGCAATTCCCCATCCATGCAGTCGAGTAGGGTATCCTATGCATATAAAGGTATTGATATTTTCACATAGATACAAATTTCAACAATGCGTCACACTTTGTTTGGGCACTGAAATAGCAACATGAATTTGCATTTTATAATGCTGGGTTTTAGCATCTACTAACTCCAATCACAATTTGCCAATATGTTGTCTCTGTTTGCATCGTCATTTTAACATGATCTCTCTCAAACTCACCTTGCTTTTGTTGAAGTGAGTTTTCACCTGTTTGATGATTTCAGTAGTTGTGTATTATGATCTCTCTCTACAATTTTTAGAGCTGGATTTTGATCATATTTATGTTAACATAATGAATGATTTGAGCAGGTAGGGCGAAGGCGATTCCAGTGCAAGAGTGGATCATCCTTTGGATGGGTCTATTGTGGATCACACAACTTTAGTGCTGCTGCCTGGGGACGTCCAATCTCAGAGAAAGAATCAAATGGGAGGGCGAGAAATAATTCAGTACTAGGTTCGAGACTTCATATTTCAAACTATGAACTCGGTATCATTTTCGTTGTTCCCCCATCGGATGCACCAAACTCTATCCAACAAGCAACTGGAAACTTGGACGACATTGTTTTGCCTTTTGTTGTGCCTCCACCAAAATACAGGCCAAGAGACAAGCCTGCCACGGCACAAGCAATGAGGGAAGCTTTGAAGGAGCTGTTGGAGGAAGAAAGACGACTAAACGAAGGTGTGTTGGGCATTGATGGTGATTGGATGGAAGATGGAATTGTAGAACAGGAAGAAGAAGTTATGGAAGGTGTTCAATACATCACTCGAGAAAAGGAAGATGAAAAGGCTTATGCTGATGAACTATGGAGCCAAGTGGATTAATATCCTAGTACATATTTTTTGGGCATGGGAAAATCGAGTGGAAGTGAGACTCAATTCTTTTAAGTTTCTAAGCTGTAATATAATGCTGATGTATCATATTGCAAACATAATTGTAACTCGAGGAAAAGGACAATTGAAGAACTTTAGATCTAGCGTATTTCAATAAACATAACAGAATTTCACTATGAATAATATTTTTCGTTCAAATAATTTAGAGTACACGTGCGAGTGAGTGCAAGAATAATGTGCAATTAAAAATACACGATCAAAGTTTAATAAAAAAAGTAAAATGTAAAAGTGTATATGGCTTAAAAGTTTACAAAACAAACTACAGAGACCATATTATAAGATTTTTGATGTTACAACTACCTAATATTTACAAATTGAAGTTTCGGAACCGAATTAAGAATTCAAAAAAATGTAAGTAGATGACTCTAATGTAAACAAATTAAATTATAGAGATGCAATTTGCTAAAGCAAACAAAAAAGGATAATAAAAACAATTTAACTCCCAAGTTCAACACAGGCAGCTAGATTTCATGGTTCATTATAAGGATATCTTCCCAAATGTGAAAGAAAGCAAAGCAAGTAAAAGAATTACTCTTCGGTCATCGTTTGAAATTGTCTCTGCGTGGGGCTAACACTCCCTCCTCGACTTATTCTGAGTGCATCCAATGCCTTCTGTATTTCCATAGTCATGGCACTATCAACGCTTCCCGACGACAATTTCTTGTGTGTTTTCTGCAGATGAAGTTTTAACGAACTGCTGCTCAAACCAGCATTCTTTCCACAGATCGGGCAAACCTTCATCAATGGTTTCCGCTGTTGCCATTCCATCGAAACTTTCCCATGCAACTTCTGGTCCAAGTCCAGAAGAATCCTGGCAAAGCCATCATTGGGTTGGGCTCGACGGTGAGCTCGTTTCAGGGCATTCCAGGCTTGCAATAGAGTATAGTTTCTGCATTAGAAACAGCTTGAAGAATGAATCCTTCTCCAAGGAGGAGATTAACAAATATCCTTTCCATGCAATGCCAACATAGAACTTGATTCAGTTTTGAATTGGAAGTGTATGCAGGGGAAAATATCATTTTTCCATTTTAAACTGAAAGAAACATGTGCTTAACACTATAAACCCAATATAATGTGAAAAAGTATAGAGGAAGAGAAGCTGGATGCAGTAGGACCACATTGGATAAAGTTCACTACAGTTGGATGACAGAACAAATAAATGATGTTAACTCAAGTTGAAAGATATGCAACCACAACTCTGAGCTTACTTTCTGAGCATTAGGTAAGCGAGAATGAGAGTTGCACTCCTACTCTTCCCTTCAAAGCAATGAACCAAAATTTTCCCACCGATTTGTTCAACATGGCTAATGAAATCATGAGCTTCTTGGAAGATATCACTGATATTAGCTTCTTCGTTATCACATATCTGCTCATGAGGCCACGATCCACAAGTAAATGAAGTGCACATATTGTATTTTCTACACTTTTCTTAGTGAAATAAAACATAATAATTTAAAATCATTTGGATGAGAGATGCCATCTGTATGATCACTTACTGAAAAATTTTTGTATTGGAATAACTCGGGAAATTGAGAATCTGCCTGTCCGATTTCATTGGAGCAAAGACATAAAATATGCGTAATCCCTAAAAGCTGCAGAGTATACACCGATCTAGCAGCAAGAGCTCCTCCAATAAACAGACTGCCTGATATTGGTGACGGTTTTTCTGTGTTTGCAGCATCAGATATTAAAGCTATCCTCTCAAGAATGTGCTCAAGCCTTACCTGATTAAGGGAAAAAATAAAAATTCAGTTCTAGAATACTTCAATGGAAAGATGCCAGAGAACAATTAGAAATTGTACCAACATTTAAAATTGTACCTTCAACTCATAAGCATCAACCACATAATTGCTATCGCTGCCTTCAAAGAAACCAGTAATGAAATTATTCTCCTGGCAGAGTTTAATTGCATCATTTTTAAGCATATCATTCCATTGTTCCAGTTCTTTGTTTAATTCCGCATCCACCTGGTAAATGACAGAAAATATCTCTAAATATAATAAACTGCAGGAAATAGGAATCAGTTAACACACTCGCACCACATAAAATGAACTTGCATTCGAGAATGAACTTCTTAAAGGTTCTACGATAATTTCAGATAACGAGGCGATCATATTATGGCATTAAATCAACCAAAATATTGATTAAATTCTAGTAATGCCAGGAAAGCCATTGGTGAAACACAATTAAACATCTCTACAAGTAGAACGTGTCAAACCCAAGATGTTCTGAAGAGACAAAACAATTATGGATGAACTGAAAACTGAATAATAAATATTCATTAGAATGAATACAGTCAAGATGGAATCACATGTTTAAAGACAAGAAACACCAAAGATTATTCGGATTTCGGCGTGATGCTTAGGATGAGAGGTCTATTCACGTTACATGATAGGTTTCCCTTTTCAGGCAGCCTAAAAGTTATCAATTTAAATGTACAAACCTTAGCAAATTTATGGAAATCACGGAGTTTTGTCGTCAACCGCAAGCTACGTAATGGTTCCCCACTCCCCTTAGCAACCTTTCCATGCCCACTGTCGCGTGACATTGGAGAAAAACTATCTGAACTTTCTCTATGTCCAGAAGATGATGGTTGCCTTGGAGCTGTTCTCTGAGGTTCTGTATCATTTAAATCTGATAAGTCATCACCAATGACGCGATCTCTGCTGGGCGAGGGTGGACAGTGAGCTGGCGATGGAGACTCAGGAACCACAAGATCTTCTTTGTCAAGATCAGCACAAGAAGATCTATTGATAATACCGAGAAAAGCTCGTAGCAGGCCATCTAGTTTCTGGTGAAGGGTAAGAAGGAAAATGTGAAATCCCTGCAAATCCCTGAGCGCTGCTCGAAATCCACGCCTGAGTTCATGCACAACTGAGGTCATTTCACTTTCCCTAAAATCAGTAGTTGCATCAATATTTTCTGGTGAAGTCCCCAGTTTTCCTCCAGTCAATTCATGCAACAGCTGTGAGGCATATTCAGAACTGTTTATGAGGAGCTCAACTAGCTTAGGATAATTTGCTTGGTCATTTGCACGTTTGCCTGCTGGTGGTCTGCGTGGTACCCCAGAGTCTATAGCCACAATATGAAAATCAGAACAAACAGACTCATTCAAAGAGAAACTCCTTACACTCATATTACAAGATTTCGGAGATTCTGTGATGTCAGAAACATCAGACTTCTGTGATACCAAACCAGGTTGAGGCATGGTTAGTTGACTGTCAACAGAAGTTGCTCTCCTTTCTTTTTGTAGTGCCCGGATAACTTTAGGTCTATATCTCTTGATTGCCGAATCAAAAGCCATCTCCAGTGCATCAATATTTGCAGTAGCAACTTTTTCAGCCAAGAGTAAATTGGCAGGGTTTCCACGCCATCTTAGATGGCGACAAGGTAGACGATCTTCATTTCTTATAACAAGGTCTAACATCAAAATCCTGCCAAGTGCCTTTGCCGTCTTTTCTGCAACTTCACGTGACTCAAAAGCAGTCGAGCTTTCCAGTAACGGTGATCCATGCACATAACTGCAGTTGTACATTCAACATACAAATTTATTTGGCAACTTCTGATAGGTAAAAGATTAACAATCAAAGTTAGAGCAGTAACTACTATATATTGAATTTCCTGATAGTATCATTAGATACATGAAAACAGTATCATCAGATACATGAAATGTATCTAACTCACAGATAACATCATATTTGAAAACCACTAATTTTCTCATTCTCTATGAACTATGTTACAGCATAGTGGAAATCACATGAAATGTGACATGTTTAGGCAAAGGAAAGTCATATCCTGACCAAAAAAAGTAGGCAAAAAAGCAGACAGAATGTCCAACGCAGTTGCGAGTATAATTACTCTTTCCTTACAAAATAAGCACACCTTTATGCAATTTCAATAAGTAGCAATGCAAGTTAAACGAATAGATGCATTAGAGAACTCAAAGAGTAATGTACACACTTCATCACTAGAAGGCAGCGACTGAGCTCAAGAGCTTCGAGAAGTTCTGAACATGTCATTTCACCAATCTCATCCCCTTCTGCAGTGGTGGCATCTTTTGCTTTTTCTGCAGCCTCCTTTATTTGAAGCCACTCAGGACTTGCATTATGGATGACCCTAGCCTGCCATGTGTAACATTAGCACGAGTACAAAATTTTGTTTCAAAAGAGAAGCAAAAAATCTTTGCAGTAAGAAGGTACAACTTGTGGAGTTTGGACACCTAGCCACCTAGCAAATTCATAGCCAAGTCGTTCTGATTGGGTGGCCATCCTAGATGATGAGAACTTTATGACAGCTGCAGCTTCCTTAGGAGAAGACTCATCATTTTCTGGTTGGTTAAATAGGGCAAAAAACACAACACCCCCAGAATTAACAGTGACCTGCACCAGCATAGTAACAGAAAGCAATTAATAAGTTCAAGGTCAATAAAACATCATATTATGAAGGAATAAACCTCCTGGCTAAACAACATCAAAATCAAATCCTTGACTCCCACAGCAATACAGTAGATACTCTTAGAAAGATAACGTAAGATTGACCATGCTATTTCAATAATTTGATGGGAGGAACAAAAGAATCTCATAAAGGGAAAACTAACTACGAGCATGCATGAGAGAGAAGGAAAGAATTGAACATCAAGCATGGAGAACCGTAGAAAGGGAGTAACTCTTGGTACCTAATGGAATTATGGGCAAGTCAGACATATACAACATTATGCATGAGGAACTCAATATCTATGACAACAGCATCTGTTGACCAAAGTATGGAATATATATTACTAAAACGAGAGTAGTTTATAACAGAAAAATATTTTCGGTGATGACTTTTCTAAGCTACATGTACACCCAAATGTTTGCATGAATTTTATATAAGATGAGAAGCCAAAAAAACCCATCAGCTTACCTCAAGTGCCTTGTTCATCTCATCCTCAGAATGCTCTGCACTGCTGCTGTGCTCAGTATGGTGAAGAGAAGATAGAGTGCTCCATGAAAAGGAACTTGATTCGATGTCCAACATGTCAGCTTTGCCAAATCTTTCCCACAGGCTAATTTCTGTGATTTGCTCAGGTGGGGAGGTTTTTATATCAGTGTTATTTTCCTCTAGACTGGAGGAGAGCATTCACAATAAGTCAACATAAAACAAAAAATATATATTCCTCAAATTAATGAAAGGAATGATATAGCTCAGTATTTTGGAAGATTTGGTAAAAAGAAAGCTCACCCATGAAGATGTAGCAAGCATGCCAATCTTGTGGCATTGGATGCAAACAAGTTATTCAAAAATAAAATCTTCTAAAGTTCATTCTCTTTCAACAAGTTTAAATATGTGACTGCATTCATGGCTAGCTTAAAGATACTAGAATAAGAGTTTCACTCATTTTTCACTTCTCTAATAGCATAAAACTATTGTAATAATTACTCCGCTGAAATCTTGAGCAAGTACTGTTAGAACTAGCAAAGTACCACTCTACTGAATCCACTCGCGAAACAAGAGCAAATAATACATACATACGTACGTACATACATACATACATGCATACATATATAATACATTTTAAAAACTTTAATAATTAATGTTTTTCATCCATGATTAATGTCATGCTGAATAATAACATAAGAATGACTCATTACAGCATGTATAGATGGTGCGTCTCAAAATCAAACCTTCTCAAGAATTTGTTAATACGCTATCATATCCATCATCCCTCTATTTTGATACTTACAAATTTAATCATCAACAGAGTTTCAGCATTCTGGCATGCAAAAGCACATGCTCAAACATCGGACTACAACAGAAAAATGCTAAATTGGACACTGTGTCATATTCATTATGTAACAGATAACAAACATTATTAGAAATGTCAAAGACAACTTCCTGACCTACTACAGTTGTATGAGTTCGATATAAATCCAAACTATTTAAAAGTGTTTAATGCTTAATCAAATATCGTAATTGTGACAATTATATTCAGTTATTCACCATAAATCCACCATTTACAGTTATCCCATACAACATTGGATACAGGAAGTGCATGCATCTCAAATCCGGAACTTGAAATCCAAATGTGCACAATTGTTAACTTTCTATTGCAACAAAAATTTCAACCTGCAGTGCACAATCACATGTTCACAGTCAATTAAGCAAATCCAAACTCATCAGAACTAACAAACAATCTCATCTCTTCAATCTACCCTCAAGTACAAACATATGATTGCACTAATACAAACCATATCTCAGTCTAAAAGTCACCAAACGTTATAGGAATTATGAACAATAAAACATGGACTAACCTCAAGGGCATACTCTCGGTGTGATGAGGGCGGTGAGGGAACCCTGAGGCCCGATACTTGCTGCTACGCTTACGGACAAGCTCAAGCCATTGCGCAAAACGATAAGCAGGCCCTGCTGTTATGTCCCCTAACATATACAACACCTACATCCCCCAACACATCGAATAAGTTCATTTCCTATTTCCTCAGGTAAGTTGGAAAAAAAAAAAAGAGACGAGTAAGAGTGAAGCACCCTTGAAGTGACAGTGAGGGGCAAAGGGGCGTCTGGTTCGGTGTTTGCGAGATCAAAATCTCTGCATTCCTCTTCTTTCTGCTCATACATAAATCTAAGTTAGCGTATATGTACTAGATCATACGCTTAAACAAAATACTCTTCTCGGTGCAACTTGCTTACAGTTTCTCAATTCTTACATACATACGCATGTGAATCGAAAGGAGCAAAAGAACCCCAGATGTAAAAGCATAACTTCCATTATTTTTTATTTTTATTTTTTTGGGGGCAAAATAACTAACTTGAGCAATCTACATTCAGAACATGTAGCGCGAGACAAAAATATTAACAATGTAGTCAAGTTTCTAATATGGGTATGTTTTGAGAGGGAAGAATTGAAATAGTGAAGTGGCGATGAGAAAAATGCAAAGAGAGAAAAGGATTACTTGGAAAGTGAAGCGGCCTTCTCCTTTTTGATCATCAGCGGCCATTTCTCCTTTTCAGTTCTTTTCTCTATTTTTGTTTTAGCTGATTGAATAGCAGTTGCTATGAAATTGGTTAAGAAATATATGTGGATCAGATCTGGCAGCTATTTTTGGATGCTCGCCGGCGGCTGAGCAAAACTGAATCTATTCAGCACTTAACGTCGGAATTGAGCGGTCCGCCGTAACCGGTGGCTAATTCACACTTCACCCGACACCCGCCCAATTTTTTTATTCTTTTTTCACAACCAATATTGATTAACTTTTAGATTGTCACTTTTCTTCAAGTTTAAACATAAATTTAACAATATAAATCATTAAAAAAATTATTTATTCAGGAACAATTTTAATTTTTTAAAATCTAAAAATTATGAACATAATATAATTTTATAAGAATAAAATCTAAAAATTAAATTAAATATATAGATGAAATTTACATTGTATTGAAACCAATTGGCCCTTGTGTACACATTCCTCCTACCATCAGATACTTAAACACAGGCTTCTCACATCTCCCTACTTGCTGGATCAGCTGCAGGACAGAACACCTGGTAAAGGGCTCCCGCTAAGGTGTTTGATCGTTGATGCCACCGGCTAAAACCGCCAAAAATTAGCATCAGCTGAGTTTGGTTTTAGAAAAGCAACTGCAGAGACGAGGTTGAATGCGTCTCCAAGTAGAATAGCACCCGGAGTTGGAAGGGGAGAGGCAGGTAAGCTCCTGTTCGGAATTGATCGTATATCTCCCTCTTGAACTTCATCAATAAATGTGTCACGAAGCTCATGTGGAAGCTGCAACAAAATCTCATCAGGTCACTGCAGAAAAGAAAAGGACCATACCAACAAAGTGAGACAGAATGTTTACCTGCAGAATAAATCAGAGCCGAGGGGAAAATGCTTTTAAGGGAACTTGTAAGATTGAGCATACCTGGGGAATGAACAGATTTTTTCTCAAGTTAGAAAAGCATCCATTGCACACAATTGTTAAGGGAGCAAATTGCCTTAACAGCCACACCATCTTTGTTCCTGTACTTATCCCTTTTTCTTCAATCAAAGATGTCACGGTTCCTTGCTCCATCCTTACACTGCATCATACATAAACCACGACTCAAAATCTTTCTCATATTTGCAAGCATAATTATACGGAGTAAGTTAATTTAGCTGCTTTCTCCCACAACCTTTGGATGAACCGGCCATCGTGAAAACTTCTTCCCTAAACATCTGAACTGTATTCTAGCAGAGGATAAGTTAATTTAGCATATTTACCCTCCTTGTAAAGCGTATATCCATACACTTGCTGAGAATCAATTCCTTTCACACATTCTGCAGCCACATCAAGCGCGTTAACAATAAGGCATCAAATGCACATAATTTTAACTGCAAAAGTAACGTTATCGCTTACCCTCCATTCCCAACTCCACCTGGTTGTAACAACTCACCATCTATTCTGTTTGGATGGCTTAAATCCCTTTCAAGCACTTGCACCACACGTCCACCCTACGACTCAATATCAAAGGCTTCAAATCAACTCAACAAATGGATTCATCATCTTAAGTGTATATTAATCTTCTGCCTACATAGCATGTAATGTTAATTTAATGAATCATGAAAAATATTTCCAATTTATACCTTTGCCAAAGAATTGGCCGAAGATGAACCAGCTACACCAGCACCAACAATGACAACGTTGGGCCATCCTTCTTGAAGACACAATTTTCCAACCTTATCTGGGTATTGGAAGCCGCCTGCTTTTGATCTCCCTTTTATCAATCTGTGTAATAGCATGAAACCAAAAACCAGAACAGAAAACCACCTAGAATATACAGTTCAATCATATTTATCTCCATGCTTTTCAGACAATTACCCTTTGCACGTAGGATAGGAGATCATCAAGACATTAAATAGAACAAGGTTAAAAGAAGTGAGATCCTCACTCCAAGTTGGACTTTTGTCAGAAAGCAAATTAGAAAGTGGTAATCGACAGAACAAGTCGATTACATTTAACAGAATGTATGCAGCAACTTTAAAAAAGTTTCAAGGTTTAGAAATGGACAAGGGATTAGATCGGGGGGGGGGGGGGGGGCAGGAAACTGTGGTTCATCATGTTTTAATTTGTTAAAAATAAGGTTGGCATTTCACCAACAAATCTGAGAATCATTTTTCAGACAACAGTGTTTTACTACCAAACAAATCTAAGAATCCTTCAACAGGCCTACAAAAACACAAAACCAGCAAGCTTTCATTAAATTAAGAGTAATTTTATTTTTATGTTCTAGCATAATCCAATCACGCAAAAGTATGATATATTCTACACAGTCGGACAATAATATGAGATTATGAGATTAATGGTGCCTTTGCCAACATTATGTTTTGCCGAATTTTCACATAAGAATTGCATTAATTAAAACCACAATCAAGACATTATGATGAATAACTTGAGTTGGATATTAATTGCATTTGCTGCACAAAACTCGTAGTAAATTTCACTTCTGGGCCATTGAAACAAAATGAACCTATCAAAATATTCTGGCCAAGCTGAAGTAGTTTTCTTACATATGATTACGCAGACATTGATAAACTACATTTTCTAACCAACCACTGCGCATGGAGTCTAAAAAGGATAGTTGTGCAGAGCCATAGCAATTGCAGCAGGTCATTTGCCGAAGCGCATCATGTTTCTCCATTTATCTTTCAAATCAACCTGAATCGAACATCAATAACCTGAGTCAATTGATCCTGATATTAACAAGTAATCATTTACTAAAATCTCAGCTCACTTCTGTTCTGCCTTCAAATTTATCTAGGTACATGGTTCGAATGACTTTCCAATTTCCTTCTCCATACCTATTAGCAAAAAAAATTGTTAATAATTTAATTCAAATAACTCTAAGAAAAAAAAATTGGGCTGACAACACAAATCATAATGATAGCTAATCCATACTTTTCAACTCCAATCCTCAAAAAGCTTTCTTCAAGAGTGCTCCATTTTCGAGGGCTTCTTCTTTGCTTCAAATTCATAGTCTCGCCTCGGCTAGTCTGTTGTTCTTCTGTCCACTGCAAACAAATCAAACCATCATAGTCACAATAGCATTGCATTTAAACGAAACAATAAGCGAACACTCTGCTCTATACCATAATTAGCCTTAGAAACAGAACAAGTGACAAATGTTTGATGTTTAGCTTATGCAACTTTCTAAACCAAAACATAAAGGGCCAGGGTAGAGAATCGTATTATACTATATAACAAGCTTTTTTTCCCCTTAAGTGCTACTTGATTGCACGATTAACAATTGATTATAAGTCGATCCTCACACTCAACAAGATAACTCAAATGATAAATAAATAGTGAATACACAAAGTAGATCTTAATTTGAAACTGGTTGCCAGGCTAGTACACACGATCACCTTAAAATGTCAAATAGACTAGACAATAGAAAATATAAGGATTGACTTATGTGCACTAACCTACAAATTAAGGTTTGAAAAGGGTAAACAAGGATTATTTGCTATTAAATATATGCCCATTCACCGGACTAGACCTTCCATACGATTACGAATTATAATATATAGAGACTAATAGGTGGTGTACGTACACCCACTGACCCACACCAGATAAGCTGATCAATTATAATACAGTAGGACTGACTAGTGAAGTAAGCAGACCCACACTAATATAAGCATATCACCTCATAGACATGGGCAGAGCTGTTCCGCTCCATTAAACTTGGCCTAGGCACATCACTAATATCAGCATGGGTGGCTTCAGCAACTCCGCTACCGCTTGCATGAATAACTCCATCATCCTCAATATCATCCACAGGAAGTTGGCCCTTGTTAGTACTTAACTCAGCAGAGATTGCTTCTGCAAATTTTAAAGCTTCGGGTAGGGGATCCTTGACAATGGCTCGGAGCTCTAATAAACTGTTTTTAAGGTCATTCCTAACTCTATTATATTGTGCGCTATCGACTGAGTTATGTTTTTGACAAGTCGTTTGATCAGAACGTCCCAAACCAATAAGCTTCTCCCTCAGCTTAATCTTTCCCTGGTACACTTCTTGAAAAGACAATAGAAACAAAGAGTGAACACTAAGAAAAGATCATTAACACAAGAATATAAAAGCAATAACAGTTGAGCCCAACTATAAATCCCTCCCACCAATTGAAATAACAATAATCTTATTACCTTCACAAGCATTACTTGCAGCCCCATTAAGCTTCTCCTTCAGCTTAATCTTTCCCTGGTACACTTCTTGAAAAGACAATAGAAACAAAGAGTGAACCCTAAGAAAAGATCATTAACACATAAGAATATAAAAGCAATAACAGTTGAGCCCAACTATAAATCCCTCCCACCAATTGAAACAACAATCAACTTATTACCTTCACAAGCATTACTTGCAGTCCGAGGTGGTTCTTTTCCAGCTTCTTTAACCACATCATCAGCATTCATATTTGCCTGCAAACCCTTATCACTCTCCACATCATCACCATTCATAATTGCCTGCAAACCCTTATCACTCTTCACACCCTCCGCCACCAACTCCAGAAATGAAGGACCCATTTTCTCTCTCTCTTCTCTAATGTAGGCATTGACTGCCCCAACACCATCACTTCCTCACTCTTCTTTACAAGACCCTTGAAAACGTCGTCGTTCCATACCGCCGCCTCCATGTCTTCTTTCCAGGATAGCAGCGATTCTGAACACAATCCTCCATTCTCCACTCCTCTCTTCATTTTGCCAATTCTCGTACTCCAAATACACTTCACCGCCTCGAAAAAGTTGAATTTATCCCCAGAATCCCCATTTTTGAACATCTTCATCGTGTACTGCACTGCCACCGCACAATACGCACGTTTCATTGTATCAGAAACTGAATTTCCGTTCATGAACTCTACCTCCTCCAATTGCTCCAATAAGCTAAGGGTTGTTTCAGAAATATGATGGCACTGGGTATCGGACTCGAGAATCTTCAATAAAACCGATTTATTTGAATTGGAGTGCTCAGGCAGGGCAAGAAGCAAGGAATTTGCAAAATGGTCTTCGAGTGGTTCTCGGAGAAAAGTCTCCAGAACCCAAGAGGCAATATCAGGATCCATACCTGTAGTAAAATGAAAATTCTTAGGAACAGAACAGCAGACTTTGCGCCTAAACCCGCAAGATTTCGGAATGTCGTTCTCGGGTCCTCACCTTCAGTGACAATGCCGCAATGCGACAGTCGTATTTCAATTAGTGTCGTCGATGTTACCCGGAGGCCGTTAATACGTAGTATTCTACTCCCTCCGACCCAATTGATTTTTCAGATTTTATTACTATTATTATTATTTTTTTTTATAACTTTTTCAACCAAATTTTGAAAGGCGCCTGCTGTTAAACGAGCCGAGCCCAATTCAGCTCATTTTTATGAGTTGAACTTTCGAGTCTAATTGGGTAGGATTTTAATCAATATATTTTATATGTAATATTATATTTAATAATTATTATATTAATATATATAATTATCATCATTATACGTCCCGGATATTTTTATTCATTTGTACGGGCACGAAGATTAAGACGTGTTATTTTTTTAATATATAATGTAAGAAAAAGTAGGGATAAATTAATAATTTAAAAAAAAGTAAATAAAGTTGTTGAAAATGATGAATAAAGTGTAGAAAAGTAACTAAAGTTGTTGGGATTAATGAATAAAGTGTAAAAATAGGTAATAAAATATTATGTATTTTTATCATTAATGGAATGAGTAAAAATATATGGGACACCCCAAATAAAAAATGGGTAAAAATACGTGGGACAGAAAGAATATTTATTATTAATATTATTAATTATTATTATTATTCAGCCTTATCGAGTTGAATAGAGCTCCACTCAACAATATAGCGAGCATTAGACGAGTTCGAACTCGAGTAATCACGAGTCGAGTCAAGTTTGAGCCTTATCGAGTCGAATTAGCGAGCGTCTCGTTTATTTTTTATTTTAATAGCTGAAGGTACCCATAGCCGTACCCATACCCATGCCATGTTAGCGGTCCCATTTCAAATTAAACAAAGGATTCGATTATAAAAAATAAAATGTTTTTGCTATCAATGTTTGAGAATACAATTAAATATTGATTGAGTTTATTCAAATAAAGATCACATGCCTTTTATAATAAAAAATTACAGATTGGAAAAAGAAATACTCAAATGAAAATTTACAACATAATATCTGCTCTCAAATTTTACATTTATCATAGGATATTTTTTCCGTCTATATAAGTTGTCACTTCATTCCATATCCACTTAAAATTGACAATTTTCCCTTTAATTTTTTGAATTAAGAGTCTTTCTCAAATTTCTCCAATTTTCTCTCTAATATTTGCACAGTAAATTGGTTTCAAGAGGATTCATCCATCTTATTTGGGTTGTTGGAAAGAAGCAGATGAATTCAAATATACCACTTATCTTCAATTCCAACAAGCAAGGCACAACAAGCTCAAAAAAGATAATTATAAACTATGGAAAACTGAAAAAAAAATCATTTGAATAAAGATCAAATATTCTAATAATGGCAAAAGAAATGGAAATAAGCAAATCAGTAGTGGGAAGATTGGTCAAAGATAGAATTTTAAGGCCACATACAATTGCAATAAGCCTCGACTCACAACATACAACAAGCTTCAGATAATGAATTTTAGTTTGCATGCACTTACAATTGACAAGTATTCAAACAAGATTGTATTTGATGAGATGAACAACGTAGTTCACATAGATGAAAATTGGTTTCATTTTAGTAGAGTTAGTGAGAGGCACTATCTAGTTCTAGGGGAACAAGAATCACATAGAATATGTAAGTCCAAAAACTTCATATGAAAAATTATGTTCATGTCACTCACTCATGTGTGCAGTCTCAAGGCCAATATTTTCTAGAGATGGACATATTTTATTTAATAGTAAAATAGAAATTTTTCACTTTACTGAAACTGAATCAACGAAGAGAAATTCCAAGAATACAACGAAGGGTTCTCTAGTTACCAAACCAATTTTGTCCATAAGAAGAAATGTGATTGAACAATATACATTGTGAATCAAGTACACTAGCAGACCATTATGTTAAAGTCATCATTTTGCTTATACAGATGACCATTATATTTGGTTTATCAAAAAGATGACACTTTCTTTTTTTGTCATATATTTGACATAAATGTAATTATCCAACAAGATAATGCCAAACCCCATGTTGGGTCTAACGTAATTTTAATTGTAGCGATTTGAGAAATGGTGATGGTGGACAATGGAGGAGTGTGAGGAGAAATTGAGAGCACCAAAAGCGGAGGCGAAGTGAAGGCATTAAGGGCAGCAACGTCTGAGCATGAGTGTGGAGGTGGAGCGTCGAGAGAGGGCTGGAGCGAGAGAGATGTTAACATAGAGAAAATATCATTTTTTGTCCTGTATCTTTTTCAAAATCCAATTTTAGTCCTATACATTTTGGTATTTTCAATTTTAGTTCTTTTAGTTTCAATTTTAGTCCTGTAACTTTTAAATTTTCAATTTTAATCCTATAAGTTTCAAATTTAGTCTTATATTTTCAATTTTAGTCCTATAAGTTTCAAATTTAGTCATGTATCTTTTTAACATATATCCAAAGTACAATAGAACCACTCTAAAAAGAGGAGGGTATTTAACTGATCCTAGTAAAAATCCTCGTATCTCAACAATATTAATTTATAAGGAATTTATAGTATGCAAACATTTCCGGGAAAGAGACTGAGGGAGGGAGTAATATTTATTCATCATATTTCACAATTATTTGATATGGAATGAAATCACAATCTATAATCTATCAAAATTCCACTAAATTCAGAAACAAAAATCAATAGTAAAGACAAGAATATGTACAACTAAGGTAACACGTAAACATATGTACAAAGACGTTAAAGCCATACAACGTTGCATTCAATAGAGCAATTTCACACAAAATTGGGTCACTCCAACTTTCCAAAACTCACTAGTGTACATTATGGACATAACTACCTTGCGTGTTCAACCTGAAACGGCCAAACTAAACACAGCTCTCTCCTTGCCAACTCCAAACGATGTCGTTCAATGCAGGCCTTACATCCTCCTCACAAAACTTCCTGTACTCCATCGTGTCCCCCGCCGACTTGGAGAATTCCACCACCGCCAACTCTGGCGCCACCTCGAACACCTCCGCCGTCACCGACAGCTTCCCTTTTCGCCCTTCACTGATTCCCTGCATCCTTAATTTATACTCTTCCTTGCTGGAAACAATCCTAAAATTCAGTTTCTTCGCAAGTGCTTCGATTTTGGACATGATCGTGGAGGCTGAGCATCTGGACGTGAATAAAGAGCCGGATTTCCTCCGGTTTTCGAACAAGTTCGACAGGTCAAAACCGGAGGACATGGATGATATGAATTCGAAGGCATTGTAGAAGGGTGGAGCTGATTTTGAGCTCACCAATTCTCTCTCTTTGGTGTTGGTGTGATCTTCCGATGGCTTTTCCTGGACCGAAAAAGGGATCGGCCTGGTGAGTCCTGCGTAGAACCAGGGCGATCTCATTATTGCTGGGATTGTGATTCTCTTCTCTGGATCAGCAACCAAAAGCTTCGAAATTAGCCTCTTTGATTCAGGGGAAAACCATGGAGGTAACTCAAATTCAGCTTTGAAGATTTTGGTGTACATTTTCATCATATTCTCATTTTGAAATGGCAGAAATCCAGCTAAAAGGACATATAGAATCACACCGCATGACCAAATATCAGCTTTTGCACCATCATACCTGTTACAAAATTTAACCTAATTGTAAACACATTTGGGATTGGATTAAATCAATAGACAGAAGAAATCAATTAAGGAGTTATGAATATGAATACCCTTTCTTTCTAAGCACCTCTGGAGCTACATAAGCTGGAGTCCCGCACTGCGTGTGAAGAAGGCCGTCGTTCCTGAGCTGCTCAGGCAAAGCGGATAGTCCGAAATCGGAAACCTTCAAATCACCATCTTCATTGAGGAGCAGATTCTCAGGCTTCAAATCGCGATGCGAAACGCCGCGGCTGTGGCAGAAATCGACGGCGCTGATGAGCTGCTGGAAGTACTTCCTCGCGATTTCCTCCTTCAGCCTACCTTTGGCCACTTTGGCGAACAGCTCACCGCCCTTCACGTATTCCATCACGAAGAAGATCTTCTGCTTCGTCGCCAGCACCTCTTTAATCTCCACAACGTTCGGATGCCGCACCAATCGCATCACAGAGATCTCCCGTTTGATTTGCTCCATTAATCCCTCTTTCTTCACCTGCTCCTTGCTAATCACTTTAATGGCCACGCTCTCGGAGGTCGTTAGGTTTCTGGCGTGATACACCTTCGCGAAGGTGCCTTTTCCGAGTAGCCTCCCCATTTCGTATTTACCGAAGATGACGTTCCTGGCGGCGGCATCGCTAGAAAGATGGTGGCTCTCGTGAGGTGAATCGGCTACCGATTGCTCTTCTTCCATGGATGCTTTCAGAATTCGGAAGGTTCTAGAATTGAGGCTATAATACAGAGATGTTGGTTGCTAGTTAAACCTAACAGGTCGGCGATGGTGGTGGTTTCAGCTCGTCGGCGGTGGTGAGACGGTTGTATTGCAGAGTAGGATTGGGGAGTGCAGTTTGCTCTGTTGGGGCATGATTGGGAGGGAGGGAGGGAGGGGGGGAGCCGGCTGGAATGGAATAGAAAAGAGAAGAAAGGAAAAGAAACTGTAGCGTGTGAGCGTGGGAGAGCAGTAGTATGGTGGGACCCGTGGGGGGATAATGGGGTCCAAATGTGATTGGCGTACATCATATTCATATTGTGGGAGGGCGCGGGTGGAGAGCCCATCGAAACAACCAACCAGTGGATGAACAATATTTTATAGGGAAATAAATTAGTCCATCCATCCATACATAAAATATTCATAGGGCGTAACGGCTGGGGTATGCTATGCTTACATATGCATGCTACCCTCAAGTCTTATTTGAAAACAACTAGGATGGAATCAGTTCAACTATATTTTAAGTACAACTTGTGTCCCCATTTTTTTATAATTAATTAATCTGTACTTCACTCTACTCTTAACTAGGAGTAATTAATTTGTGTTCTCATTAATTAATGTTATTTTTTTTAAAAAATTATTATATTTAAAAGACTATTATACTCTAAACTCTACTAAAAAAAATACCCTAAATTATCACAGTAAAAATACAATTATATCAAGACAGAAAAGCCAATAAATATGTATCAATGGATATCGTATATGAGAGAGAGTGGTATAAGTACTTCAACTAACACTCTAGCAAAACGACCCTTAGAACTATCAAGGGAACGATTATCAATTCGAATAAGTCTGCTAATTATGCCAACATTCTCAGAGAGAATATCTTCAACCACAATTCATAAATTGTCCACAGATTCGGATCCAAACTTTTCAGCTTGTGGTGGAAGAAGCACGTGAATTGAAACCAGTGATTCAAGGTTGTTATTTGAAAGAACCTAGATCGAGAAAGAATGTTGTTCACAACCAGCATTTCAAAGAACTCCATGATGGCTGATCGGAATCCGAAGAACGACCAGCAAAATAGGCATACCATCCAACCATCAAGCAAATAACCCCATTTATATTAGGGCTTTGCAAGAGGAAACTTGGAAGCCTAGGCAAATCACTACAAAGAGTATCAAAAGTATGATTTGTCAAAAGAGAATTATTAGAAGAAGATTAAGCGTGATAGAGTATAAACAGATAGAGATCACTAGAATAGAAGAAATGGCGACGGCCGATGGAAGTGAACATAATCGAAGATAGAGAGGAGGAGAAAACATTTTAGAGAGAAAAATCCACCCCAAAAGTTTGAACCTGTTCACAAGTAATCTTTCAAATATAAACCTCTAGAACTAGGAGGGAAGTAATTACCATTTTACCTTTGAAAAATCCCCTAACCAAATATATGCTACAAGAACCACTTCCTTGAATAATACCTAAATCATAAATAATCACTATATCAAGGGATCAGATGTAAACACTTGCCAAGAAGAAAGTATTAGCATAGATGACAGATACCAGGGACGTGTAGGCTGCTAAGTTATTAACATACTTGAATCTTAACATATCAATGAATTTCATCTTCGGATGTTGGATTAAATCCAGAATAAAGATGACATTACACAGCATTTTTGCGTTTAAAATCAAAGATTAACTCATTTGGAATTCAACCCTACGTCACACCTTGGAGGATGTGGTTACTTTCCACATCTTCGTATCCATCAACATGACGAGTGGAGCCAGGTGAAGAAATCTCCCCAGATTTACTGATGCTACAGTTTTCATATTTTAATCTGGGAGAAAAAATGTAAACATTATGCAGGGAATGAAAGAAAAGACACCTTAGAGTAAGCTTAAAAAACTTCAGTGAAAAGGTTGATGAGCTATCAAACAGATACAAAGCCAATTTATGAGGCTTTCAGACTAAAGAAAGGAAAACCAACCTTTTTATTGATGAAGCATTTTTCTGTTTTTTTCAAGTGGATGCTTTCCTTTTCAAGTTTTTTTCCTTCATCCTACAGAAGGTCGCAAAACAAACCAATTCTCACAAAAAAAAAATTAGCAAAATGGAAAGTTTAGAAGGGCAAGTGTACCAAGGTTGATTGTAGAAAGTTCAAAAGTTTGACTCTGAAATATCACAAGGTTTTCAATTGTTTGCCGGGGTAATAACAAGTGGTGCTTAATTCGAACAAATATAGGTTGTTCTTCAAACTCCACTTGCTAAAAGGAATTTGTGTTCGGGATGCAACGAAAATTCTCACATATAGCTAGTTTGATCAAGAAAATAAAAAAACTCGAGAGAATACAAAATGAATTCTTTATATTGAACTCACTTGGTAGGCTCTCTGTGAGGAGATGAACAGCCACCTTGATTCTGAAAGTATTTCGTCAAAAAAATACAATTAGATTTACATAAAGGTATAAAAAAAAAAAAAAAAAAGAGCATTCACAAATTAAACCACAAGGTGAATAATAAAAAGGTTTAAGGATGACAGATGAAAGCATTACAAAAGTTTTTACTTCTGGGGACTGCTCGTCACTTATCCTTTCCCATGTTTGTTTTCTCAGGTTCAAGATCTCCACTTCATCATCATCATATAAAATCTGTATCATTATATTAACCGAGAACAGTTGAGAGAAAAAAAGATTGACCACCAATAATTTGAAGTTGCCATGGTTATGTTTGTTTTGTTATAATAGTGGATTGTGGAAATCCGGATTTGAAATCTAAGGTTGCGATATCTTGACATGGATAGTATATTGTTTCATTGTTTGTGTGTGGATGTACTTTATGTTAAATTAATGTGTAAAGTTGATCTATTATTATAATATTTGTTAGCTGTGTTAGTGGGATAATGTATTGAATAGTTTATAGGTATTTTGGAGGTGGATTTTAAAATTCATATTTTAAAATCAAGAAATAAAACATGATGAGGGATGTTAACGTCCCCTGTCCAGACAAGCCTGTCCAAAAACAAAATATGAAATGAATGATCAGTTGTAGTGAGTATAATTTCCACTGAGATTTACCTCTCAAGTTCATGAGATGCATTCAAATGTCAGCTTAAGTTGTCAAGTAAAGGGAGTATAGGCATAAACAGAAAAAAGATGGAAGTATCTCATCACCGTGTGTTTCTTTGTTTCAGGATCAAAAGCTTTAACAATTCCCGGATAGAACCTACATATAAGAACATGTGTGAGATATAAAAGTATCTGGACAATGATCAAATGGATATGGATAATCACAAATCCCAGAGTTCCACAAAAACATCACAAGCATTAGACATTGATAACCTAATTTCTAGTTTCTTCTTTTGAGAGGCAACATGATAGATTTTCCATAACCACCTGAAAAGCCATGCATAATATGCCATGATTAGATCAAAAGTGAAAGCTCAGACGGTAAAGCTTCTCAGTCTTCCTTGACCTTCCCAATGCATTTAGCGTGAACTTTAATGTACAGAATATTCCTCGTTAATTACAATAAGTAGAGTGTTGTGGAAACAGTATTGCAACCATACGCTAGATGTAGATTACAAAGCAGTGACAGATTTGTCTTTCATCAACCCTATTTGTGTGAGAGTTTGAATAAAAAGAGAGAGTGAGGCACTAATATATGTTGTGCTGAAAATTGTCATGTTTCTAGGTTGATAAACTTTCACAGGAGATATATATGGATTTATAAACCAGCTGAATTGAATATTAATAATATCCATCTCCATACTTACTCTAATTTTGTTTTAGTCCGATCTAATTTATCCTCAGAGCACAAGCACGAAACAATACTAAATCTTAAATTTTTTTTAACAGTTTACAAATACAAATAGTTATAAAAATTAAATTATATGTGCACGAATATGAATTGAATACATAAACTATCAAAGGGATTTCAATATAAGGGAGTGTTTGGTTCACATTGAGCTAACACCCCTCAATGGACCTTAAAAATTGTTAAAAATAAGAGAGGTTGCACACTAATTGCATTTATATGAGCTTTATTATCTTCTAAGCCCATTAGTAACAAGGGTCTCAGTGGGATGCAACTCAAGGAGGAGTAAGGTTATAAAATCCTTTAAAACTAATAAAAGTTAAGTGAATTTTAATGCTCGCACCTTATTAATAACATTTACAAACTATATTAACCTACATATTAACTCAATTGAACCAAACACTCACTAAAAATAATAATAGTGACAAATATAAAAGAGAAAAGAGAAAAAAAAGATACAACAATTACTAATAACTAATTCTCAAAATTTTATAAAGAATATTACAGAGAAAACTTAAAAAGTAAAAGCGCTTAAAAAGTAAAGCCCCAAACCACCATTTCTAAGGTTTTGAACCCGTGACTTCATGACATCACAGACAGAAAACAACTCAACCACCAAATCATCTTGCAAAGTTAAAATATTTATTAATGATATCATAGGCCATAGATTACTATACTACCTATGAAATTTCGAATTTTCAATGGAGGGGGACCTGGTGTCCTCTTGGCCTCTGCTGCTCGTGTAGGCCAACCTAGCATGGCAGCAAAGAAGGTAGATGCTTCGGATGTTGGAACTTAGAAGAGAAATCGCAGGGAAGTGGAGATGATAAAGTCAATGAGAGAAAGGTAAATTTAAACATTAGAGGGTCATTCTCCACCTAAGAGATGGTGCAGGAACTAGCCAAGAGACATGCTAATCTGTTACCCGCAGGAACACGAGTTAAGGCTGGATTATAAGGAACTGAAGAAGAGGAAGATGTTGTGTCCGGATTGTTCATAATATTTTAGGAACTAAGGCATTTGTACATAGGGATGTTCGGCCGGCATATGCTGCAATGGGTGTACAAGGTGCTTGGAAGGGAAATTGAGATGGAGAAAGGGAATTCAAGTGAGGCAAAAATCCCCATTTCAGGGCAAGATTGTAAACAGAATTATCAGCATCCCTGGTCTTCACAAAATTGTGGAATCAGAGGAATTTTGGGAAGGTAGAACCCAGTTAAAGTTGAATCAAGATTCCGTAGGTTGGTAATGCCCATTATCAAGGTGAAAATGCTTATGGGTTGGTATATCACTTGGAACGATAATTTCTCCCATAACGGGTTGAATGGAGAGAAAAATCAATGGCAGTAGAATGTGTTTGGAATCTCAAGAAGGATACAACCTTATATAGAGTGTTTTTCTTCTTTTTTTTAATGACAACAGAACGCGCGGGTACTATTCGAAAATAGACACCAAGTAAACTCCTCCCAAGTGCAATAGCATGCTGCTACAAGCCACTTGAGATGGAAAACCACACTAGGAAGTATTTATATTGTGTAGTTTGTTGTTTCCAAGCTATCTTGGTTGATCTTTGTTTAGGGACACGCTTGGAAAGGAATTTTCTTGTGTTTATTATCAATTTTAGTATCTAGTATTTGATTAATTTACTAAATTCATCCCTTCCCTCCATTTGTGTCATGACAGGGCAATTAATTAATGGACATTCAAGAGTTGTTAAATTTATAAACAGTTGGAAGCAGAGTTATATTGGGTGGGATGAAAAAGGACGTTGACAAAATGGTAGCAAGATGAGATATATTTCAACTTCACAATTTCATGGCAATGGCACTTGGAGGATTGTGCGCCACTAGCACTCCCTCATAATGTTTGGGAAGATGTGACTATGGATTTCAATGAGAAGACCTGCCTAGATTTGATGGCTTCACAATGATTTTGGTGGTGGTTTACAATTAAATATATTCATTCCATTCCCCTGTGGGCTATGACAACCGTATACCAAGGTCAAATATTTTCCAATATTTTGTTGATATATGTCCAATATTTTCACAATTTTGACTTCTGGATATCGCCATATCCATTGATAATTTCTTAAATTTTCAGTCATTCACCAATATCCTCCAATATGTCCATAAATTCAAAGCACTTATATGTTTATAGATATTGATATATTAAACCATGCCTTACACTGTGGTTACTGTATGGCAACATTAATGCAAGAGGTCATGCGCTTACATGGAAATCCGAGATCATTTGTGATGGATAGCAATAGGGTATCTTTTAGCTACTTCTGGAAGGTGTTGTCATTCGGAAGCATGGGATGGTTCTAAAAACAATCACTGCCAACCTCCACAAAAGGATAGGCAAACAGAGGTGGTGGGTTTTAAAACCCATGACACAATGCCCTTTATTGCCTTCCCACTCTAGACTAGCTCTTGGGGGCCACATCAGGAGGACCATTTATTAAAATCTTTAGTTTCCGAATAAAAGGACTATTTATGAGTTGTTTGAAAATGTTTGGTTCCAATATCATCAAAATACAGGAGACCACCTATGAATCTTTCTGAGTCCAGAAAAGTTCAACATGAACTGTGACTGAATATTTATGGAATTATCTACAAATTAAAACATAAAAATATTGTTCAAGTGAATCAGACAGATCATAAGATGTGATTAGAAACAAACAACAGCACAGATATAATTCAGTATGCAATGCTTACATTTTGTCCTTTGGCCACCAGACTTGTATCCTTAGATTAACTAATTTCATTCCATTAGTAGACCACGATCTTCTGGACTTCTGTATTAGAAGCATATAACAGCAAGGCAATTGTTAACAGTACGCATATGAAAGGATATTTCACAATAAGACCTTATATCATAAAATGATTGGATACCTTTTCCTTCCGTTGGGACTTGGCTTTTGCAGGCTTGAGCATAGGAAAGTCCTCCATCTAAATTAATTTGTCCCAAAACACTTTAATGTAAAACTTGTGGAGGAAGAAGTCTTGATAAAAAAGCATGTATATACTATATAGTTTCGTTACCTTATCTGCATCATCTTCCTGTTCATTTTTCGGGGAAATGATTTTTGTCCCCCTATTTGGTTCCTGACGCAACTCATGTTTTACTTCTTTGTTGCCGTCACCAAGGATCTCTTCTTCTTTCTCCATCCTAATGTCACTTGCTCCAGAAATTGCCTTCTTACCCTTCTTTTGGGTATCATAATCCCTTTCCTTCGATTTCAGAATTTTCCTTTTTTTCAGTGTTGATGAAATTTCCAATTCATTCTGCAGATTAATCATGCTCTCTTTCTTCTTTGACTGAACCTTTTTCTTACGACTTGCATCATTAAGAGAATCAACTTTTTTCTGTGAAGACTTGCTTAACATGCTCGAGTTTCCCAGATCTGATGGCAAAGAAGTGCCCTCTCTCTCCTCATAACTATCCAGAGATGCTTCATTGGAACACCTACCTCCTCTTTTCCATGTACATTCATTACCTTCCTCAGTTCTCATCACAGAATTAGGTTTTCTGCCTCTTCTCTTTCGAAGAGCTGCTCCACACATCCCTGATTGCTTAATTCGATGGGAGCCTTTCAATGACTCCGTAGGAATTCTGTCATCCAAGTTCAATTCAGTAACATCAATGCTTTTAGAAGCGCCATTTTCAAGCACAGTGTTACAATGTCCATCACTAGCAGTAGGTGCTACTTCCTCTGACACCTGATTCAAAAACAAATAAGAGTCCATAACAATAACTTCAGCTGATTGGCTATCCAAATAAACCCAGCAGAACACATCCTATAAAAAGAATACCTGAAAATAGAGTATTCCAACCCACTGTTGAGAAATAGAATGTAAAAATTATGAGCTCTAGAGTAAGTCACTTTAGAGAGAACATTAAATGATAACCTTGAAATTTTCTACACAAGATGCATTATCCTTTGGGTAGGCAGTAATGTTCTAAAGGCATATTCATATTTTACAAGGCATACGATTATTTAGATAAAGAAATGTACTTCAAAAAACATAAGGATACCAAATTACAAAATTATTTGTAAAATAAATTAAGTGCGTTCTAAAAATACAAGCTTTTGTGAATGATAGAAACAATATGGACACAATGTACTGCCAACAAAGTGTGTTTATAGTGAATTAACTCCCACATATAGCACTAATCATCTCATGTATCTATCATTACCATTTTGATCATCAATCATGCACTTTGTTTTTCACATGTAAAACCAATTATATCATGTCACTCAAACAGTGATAGTGTGACAAATTAGAGTAGGGGCTTGAGTTTCAATAAACAGAAAGCAATTTATGACATATAAAGGTTTTACTTCAGAGTTCACAAGTAGAAGAATAAACAACAGTTTCTCCTTGGGTCACTGATGGTAGAGAACCCACATATAGCAGCAATCATCTCCATCTATCATGAACATTTTGATCATATATAATGCAATTTGATTTTCACATGCGACACAAATCATACTATGTCACACAAAGTCACAAACAGTTGTAGACTGACATCTGGAGTATAATGTTTACAATGACTTAAGTTCAAATCAACACAAAGCAATGTATGACCACAGAGTGTCACTCTATAGAGATCACATGTAGAAGAAGAACCCACATTTTTCTCCTTGGATGTGTCATGCAGTATGGAAGCCACTATTTCAGCATAATCACCCAATTCCAGATTCATTGCTTGCACTGCTTCTGTGAGATAACACTGAAGTTTGGTCACACTATTTTCAAAGACTTTTATCCCCAACTCCCATGTAATAGGATTGGTATCCTGGAGAAGGAACAAATACAAAATAAATTTTTAATACAAAGATATCATATGAAAACATCACAGGAATTGAGATCTTAATCAAAGAGAAAGATCCTAAATATCTGAAATAAAAGTAATATAATAGCATGAATGATTAAGTAGAGAATTACTACCTTATTGTTCATTTTCACACTAGCCAAAAGAGGCCTCAGGAGTTCAAAGGAGATTTCATCACTTTCTTCTATTACCAAAGTCATGATCATTTCCTTGTATTTGAAGAGATCAGAAGGGTGGTTGGACCTTCAATACAAATTTAATCTTTTTCAGCACACAATTAGCAAAAGAAAACTGACACTTGAAAGTTTGTTTTATTCTGGCATTCTAAAAATCCAGCCAATACATGAACAGAAAAATATAATCACATTCCTTTCAAACTATATAATATAGACTCATTGTGAACTTACCCAATGTTCTTGAGGAAAAGTTCAAACATCTCAACAACCAAGCCATCTTTGTCTATGTCCAGCAGCATCAGGGACGATCTCACTTTTGCCATGGTTTCAACTATTTGAAGAGCCTTATAATAATTACGACCAGACTCGCACGACAAATGCTCAAATGCAACTATGAATAGTTGGAATATTATCTGTCACCACACACCGCAGACCACTACTTTTATCAGAGCTTAATGCTTATGTAGGAACTGAAGCATGAGAGGAGCAGATCCTCTGAGAAATCTAATTAGATATTAGAATAACAAAAGTCATCGTGCTTACCCGCATTTTGTCATCACCATAAGTAAAATCTGGAGCAGTTATTCTAGTGAGCTCATTAAAACAAGATGCAAGTGCAACTTGGATATTTACATCATCATGGTGCAGAAGTTCATCCTTGATAAGTGCCTTCATTACCGGAAGCAGCGCTCTGCATGTAGACCTCTGAGGCTGTTGCCATACTTTGGCTAGAAGCCTCTCAGCTTTCTGAAAGTAAACAGAAGAGTATGATATATACCTAGCTACAAAACAGAGTGATTTAAAATAAATTGCAGGCGGATCACTTTTAAAGTATTTTGAGCTGTAAAAAACGGACAGATCCAATCAAGAAGCATTATTCTCTTCTATTAATTTTTTTTTTTTAAGTTTGAACTGCACCCAGTTGCCATTGAAGAAGAGCCCTCAAAGATTATAAAGCAGATACAAAACAGAGTGATTTAAAATAAATTGCAGGCAGATCATCTGTAAAGTATTTTGAGCTGTAAAAAAAGGACAGATCCAATCAAGAAGCAATATTCTCTTCTATTAATTTTTTTTTTTTTTTAAGTTTGAACTGCACCCGGATGCCATTGAAGAAGAGCCCTCAAAGATTACAAAGCAAAAAAATAATACCATCAATCAACTAATCAATCACACAAGGTGTCATATAACGTTCCATTCTCTCTCAACAATCAATACGAAAGGAATCTTCTATTTTAATTTTATTTCTTAAGGACTCATTGTCCATTGTATATCACATTTTGATATTTTACAGATATACAACACTCCCTCCTTTATATCAAAATCGTATAGAATGTATAGCTCAAAGCCTCGATTCAGACATTGCATGTAGCTGACCCACACAGAGACAGTTATAGTTGTTTGCTGCAATTTCGAGTTAATGAGCTATCATTGTACAGGCTGTGCTCAATTCAGTCTTGTGAGAAGTAAATAGGCAGAATTTACGCAGTACAAGAATATTGTCATGAATCAGCTCCCTAGTTTCGAACCAACTATTAACACTGACACCATTGCGAACAAATATTCATTTGGTTTTATCTGGTTGTCCACAAAACATCTTACTAATTGATGTTCGAAACAAACAGTAAACAGATAAGCTCCCTCACAGAACATATCTAAGTCAAATATACCAACTGACAGACATATGTATGCAATTCCTATGTATGTAGCAGGAATTGGGTCATCTAGAAATTGCAAGAATTAACACCCAGCCAAGTGAAACAAAATTACAACTCACTGACTAAATTGGCTTTGACACGATACTAAGATAGTTTCCCTAAATTCAGGGTTCTTTGCACATTCGGCATACATAGCCCTTTTATAACCTTAAGATATTAGAGTGTCCTCAGAAATATAGGCATGTCATTGCCAAACATAAAAAGCACGCACATGTATATCCGCAAATTCATACCTCAAGCAAGATAAGTAGCTCATTATCGGTTGATGAAGGACGCCTCAGAAGCCTTTTCCCAATATCAAACAACTCAATCTCCGCCGCTTTCTGCGAGGAATCATCGGGAACAGGAGAACCCATTCCTACAATTCACCTATTGAAAAGAGAGAACAACAAAAATAAACGAGAAAGGGAGAACAACACGCCCAGATTCCCACCTACAACGGCAGCCCACAAGCGGCAAGACTGAATTAAAGTTCTGTGATTTAGTGATAATATGCGCTTCAAACTTATTACTCTATTTGTCATTCAGTATTATCAAATTTTTTAATATTTTGATGGTATATTTCCATACAATTTATTTTCAAAATATCAAATTATACAATTCTTTCAGAGAGGTACTAAAGTGAGACCAGTCCCACAAAATGAATTGGTGGAACTTGTGGTCTCCACCCTTTTTAATTAATTCATATTTTTTTTATTAACATTGTTTACTTAAATGACTATTATACCATAAACTCTAAATCCTAGGGATAAATTATACCCTAAATTATAAGGGTAAAATTACAATTATACCCTAAACCCTAGGGATAAATTATACCTTAAACTACAAGGGTAAAATTACAATTATACCCTAAACCCTTGGGGATAAATTATACCCTAAACCACAAGAGTAAAATTACAATTATAC
This sequence comes from Pogostemon cablin, assembly GCA_023678885.1. Classification (NCBI taxonomy): domain Eukaryota; kingdom Viridiplantae; phylum Streptophyta; class Magnoliopsida; order Lamiales; family Lamiaceae; genus Pogostemon; species Pogostemon cablin. Next base: position 8,367,068 of record CM042961.1, read on the forward strand.
CCTAAATCCTAGAGATACATCCTAAACCACAAGCATAAAATTACAATTATACCATAAACCCTAAACCCCATGGATGAATATTATAATTATATTCTTAATATTAAATTTAAAAAAAAAAATAAAAAAAAAATTGAACTGAAATTGGGATGATAGGGGTAGGCGGTAATTGCATTGATAAAAGGAAGGGGGTGGGGCCGGTTCCACCAAGTTGAAATTTGGAATCGGACCATACTAGTCTTTGCCATTCTTTTATTTTAGAAAAAGACTTGACCTAATTGGACTGCTTTGATAATTTTTTTTAGGAACAGTCCGATCACATAGATCATTTTATATTTTTGTATTTAGCTATTATATTTTAGTAAAGATGTTATTATTTTTTTCGTGTAATGTTATTACATTTTATTTATATTATAAATTGGTAAATTCATCGCACTTTTATTTTTCATCAATTCAATATCAATTGTTATTAGATTGTTATAACTTCTTATTTTATTTATAATTTAAGTGGTAATCAATAAATTACTATACTTATATATTTAGTGTTTTAGTAAGAGGTTATGAGTAATATAGTTGTATAAAAGATATATCATCATTATAACTTGAATCAAATGTACTTTTAATAGTTTTTAGTGTTTTAATAAGAGGTTATGAGTTTATGGTTGTATAAAAGATATATTATTATTATAACTTGAATCAAATGTACTTTTAATAGTTAACATGCAATCGAAACTCCATATAATAAAATTATTATCGTTTTTAATTAAAAATATCAGCACTTTTCATTTATATTAGGAATTATTCATAAAATAATGCACTTGAATAGTTATCACTTTTTATCAATCTGATATCACTCTTTATTAAAATGTTATCACATTTAGTCATTTCATTGGATGAATTCGATGAGACGGCATCATACAAATTTTTGTCATAATCTATGTTTCAATTAGGCCTTATTTTGAAGAAAAAATGAAACCATGATAAGAAGAACAATAATAACAATGATAATAAAAGATTTAAACGGCAAGCATTTATCATGCACGTGAAGAAATATGGGAAGATTAAAAGATAAAATCATAAGAGCGAGGCTCTTGTGTCCCGGGGACACCGTGTCCCTTTGCAATTTAAACTCCCTAATAATATATAAATTTAAATAGAATATGGATGGGGAGGGATGTGTTCACATTGGGACACGGCATGTCCCCGAGGACGCAAGAGCTTTTGACAAATCATAAAAGCATGCATGTAGAGGAGTAACTTGCCAAAAATTCGTGGTGCATTTTGCTTTCTATTTTATCTATGCTCAACAAGTTTTCTACATAATACAATTCATCTTTTCAGCCAAAACCACCATTCGCATAGACAAAGGATATCCTGTATATGTGAATGATAATGTGATGTTACAACTGGTGTGACTTGACACCCAATGATTTTAAGATTTGGAATTTGTAGCTATGATTTATAATTTCGGAAATATGCCAAAAGGTGGGGGACTACTAAAAAAAATATAAATAAATATCCCCTAATTTAGGTGATTTTGTGTAAGCCGATGTTTAGATCAGAAGAAATTGAGATGAGTAGGGGAAGAGTGTGGTGCCACGCAGCTTTAAATACTCGTTTTTGATGAGCTTTTATCGACTGAGATGGCTTCTGAGTGTTGTATCTTATATCAAAGATGTGAATAACGGGATCAGCTGAACCCGAGGTCATATACAAACCATCGGGAGACCAGGCCTGATTTATAAGAGCCGATTGCGATTCACTGCTCTCCTGTTTCCAACCAAACGCATGAATTTCCATTTGCCTCAGTCGCAGATCAAACAGTCTCAACTGTCGCTCGTGAGTCCTGCATAGTAATCACATGAGTGAGTCTTAAGCACACCTTCGAGCATGTACAGCTGACTCAATTTGAAAACTTCCTGCTGCAATGTGTCCTGGAAGATAATAGAAACTTTTGGGGAATATGTACACACACATTGAGTTAATAAAATTCTAAGGTGCTTAAAAATTACTAAAAATATGGGAGTTTGCATGCTAATTGTCCTTAAATGGGCTTATTTAACTTCTAAGCCCGTTGTTAAATGCAAAGGGCCCAGTGGAATGCAACCTAAGGGGGAGGTGAGTTACAATATCCCTTGCAACTAATTAAAAAATTAGGGGAATTTTCATGTCCACATCTTATTACTAAGATTTACAAGCTATGTTAACGCACTTATTAACTCGATTGAACTAAACACTCCCTAAAGGTATTAAACGCTAAGAGAGTATTTGATTTTCATTAAAATTATTAGGTAGGTTAATAAAGCTTGAAAGTGACAAATACAAGGAATGAGCATGAGATTTGCTTTAATTCTTTATTAGTTTCATAGAATATTATAACACACCTCCCCTTAGATTGTGATCCACCGAGCCCCTTGTTTTTAACTTACGGGCTTAGAAGGAAATCAAGCCGATTAAGTGCAATTAGTGTGTAAACTCCCTTATTTTTAGTAAATTTTAAGGCTCCAAGAGTATTATTAACTCAATGCGAACAAACACTCCCTAAATGTAAAGCTTAACCTAAGGTCAATTCATTATAATAACACTCGAGGTATATATACACCTTGGTTTATATAAGCCCAGGTGTCAAAAACAAATTAGTGATGTCAACAATTAAGAACAAATTAATCTCTGCTTTCACTTCGATGTCAAGGTTGCTTGAAAATTTCAAAATTTAAGGAAGAAGAAATCCAAATGGTCAGTGGCATCAGTGAGTTGGCAATGAGAACCAAATACATTGCTCAGAGACAGAAAAATTTACATGGACTAACCCCCTTCCTACACAACACAAGGTAATAGAGCAATAATATAAAGTGACAGAAAAATTTACATGGACTAACCCCCTTCCTACACAACACAAGGTAATAGAGCAATTATATAAAGTGACGATTATATGATAAACCTCAAATCACTTGTAAATGTATTATTATAACCAAGTCTAGCATTCATCTCTTGCTAGTTCTTAGGATAATTATTGAAGCAGAACTCTTCACATTCCGAAAATCATTAACCTACATGCATGGATATACTATGCTTGATACAAAATTTCACTATTCAACTATTCTTTGTCAAAGAACATGAAGCTCGATTAAATGCTCTAATCGTAAGATTAGAATTTGATGAAACATATTATTAGGCATGTTTAATGAGTAATGGACTACTAGTCAACACAAGACAATTGAGTTAACGAATGGAAATCGGTTGAGCTCAAGAAAATCCAAGCATTGGCATTTCAATGATATTATAGGAAAATATAAGAGACATACCCCGTCTGAATCATAAAGAGGTTGAAGTCACGTGGATTTGGTAGAACACTCATGCATTTGCTATCGATTTGATGTTTATAATCTACTCTTCCAGTTAATACATCATACCCAATAATCCGCTTATCTGCACCAGCAGACATCAGAATGTTCTTATGATACATTCCAGCAACTCCCATCACAGCAGAGGAATGACAATCTTTGTGCAATCGTTTAGGTCTCCACAAGTTTTCATCTCTCTCAGTCCAAAGGACTACAGCGTGATCACTTCCACCAGTGACAAATGATTTATCATCCCATGGCATGAACATTATGCTGTTGATGATGCCTTTAGTGTGAGGCTTGTCTCCAAGAAAGTTCACTCTTGTTCTCTAAATAAATATTTATAGTAGAATAAGGTTCAGACTGATTCTTAAAATTTTGACTGTCACACCAAATAGAAAATAATACAGGTTTATTACAAAAGTTCAACTCTTATCAAATCCAAATACCTATAAAATAAACAGCATCTTTCACAGCAAGAATAACAAGAGAAAAGGGGAATAACCTGATTTAATGCACAAGATAGAGCCAAAACAGAAGCCAAAGAAAATACATTTTTCCAGAACATGGAACGAACCACAGAGGATTAAGTGACACCGAAAAAGAGTATCAAGGGCCAAGAGTTATGAACCATGAGATCCATTTATACATGCTTAGAAAGCAACATACAAATATTAACACTTTTCAAGATAAGAGAACACAGAATTTCTGTGATTTCAAGAATAAAGGCTTACTCTCCAGGAAATTATTTAAAATGAGCAACAAAAATGCTTAAGCAGGTCCTTATATTCTTGACTTCCAAGTTACACTGAACCTCATCCTATCCTTTGCCCCTTTTTTTTCTATATTTTTTTTAACAACAGGATAAATACGACATAATTTTAATTCATTTATTTATTTATTTATTTGAATGAACCACATTGAAACACTTAAGACCAGAAAAGAGGATCCGGGATGAGTGGTATGAATCAAAGGATCAATTTATACATGCTTTGAAGCAAGATAATATATATCAACACTGTTAAAGATAAGAGAACGAAGAATTTCTGAAATTTTAAAAAGAAAAGCATACTCTCCAGGAAAATATTTCAAGTAACAAATATGCTTAAGCTAGTTTTATGTTCTTTACAGTCAAGTTGAAGTTAGACTGAACCTGATTCTATCTTTTGCTTGTATATTTTAAAAATTATTATTTTTAACAAGGCACAGGATGAATATGACGTAATTTTACTTCATTAATAAATATTAATTTTGTTAATAAGAAAAAAGAAGATAATATTAACAAAATACAAAGTATAATGAAAAAGAATAGTCTCTACGCAATTATTAACACATTCAAGCTACATGATACTATATTATGATATAATGCACATAACTTTCTAGACAAAGAATGGATGGTGACTAATGTTTATTCTAAGTTGATACTCTCAACCTTTACTCGTATTATTTTAGGATAAGATAGCTTTCATCCCAAGTGAAAAATGAAACAACTAAACCTTGACCAATATGAATACCATTTTGAAACTAGTCTGATTTAAATGTAATAACCCACAGTTAAGCAGTTCAAGAACTTCTATTTTCAAACTTCCATAGAAATAAGATATCATAAACGCAACATTGTTATGCAAACCTAGCTACACCACATTTTAATAATAACTCTGACAGGAAAATGTCACAGCAGTACCACTTTTAGGAGTTATGAACATGTTTATATGCACTTATAAAAGTTAATTGTATAACCTGCTTACATTATTTTATTATGTCAATAAGAGGAATTCTAAAGGTACAATTGTACGAATGCCAGTTTACATGATAGAATATATAAAAATAAAGTGGATGCTTTCAGATTGATGAGTTAGAAACTTGCCAAATCATATGATGAGAGATGAACACAAATTTTCAATGTAAATCTTCATCCAGATAATATCAAGTAGCATATGGGAGCTTGGAAATATGGGACCAACATTTCTACCATCAATGTCATCCAGTTATTATTTAGCTGGCCCAGATCAGATATTGAGAGGGTCCAAAAGAGTGTGTGTTCAATACTGCTCACAAGGAACTCCCAAAGCACCAAGTAATATTTGTAAATTAATAGATTATGCCAGTTTCTTTATCATTATTAAGTGGTTGCATGTAAATTTAAAAGAAAATATATTTCTGTGGAATGACTTCTCTTTTAGAACCTTTATATTTATTAAACTAAATGATAAGAATTAAAAAGGAACTTGGAGTTAGATGTCAAGGTAGAAAGAAGACATAATACACAAGCTCACCACAGCTTTATTTTTTAGGAAACAGAAATTTTTATTCATATTTCAATAGGGATGAGTAGACCCGAAAGAGTACATTCAAGACAGATTACAAAACTATACACCAATCTCTTATCAAATCAAAAACAGAAAAGTTCTGGAACAATTTGTAATTAGATACCCATAGGTTGGCCCAAAATTATTCCCCAGGCAACTTCTATAGATTCAAAACAATCATTGGTCTATGGTATATGCCTCATCTAATTATTGTTCAACAAATCTTATCTTGCTGAAATTATAACTGACACTACAACGAATACATCTCTGCAAATCCTTCTGATTTTAACAGACAAAGATGTATCAGAATTCAATCAAGAAAAGGATGATGGAAAATTTTACTCCAGAAAACTATCTTGCACAATACACATATACTAGCATAATCAGAATAATATGTAACAAATACAGATTAGGATTCTACCTCCTTTCCCTTGTTTAGATTTAAAATTGATACTTGAGAATCCCCACCATCTGCACTGTAAACAGAAAAAAGTTTGTTTCCATGTGGATGCCAAGCTACATCCTCTGGCCATCTCCTTTGCTTGTCCGATTGACAATCAGTAGTACTCAGAAGATTGGCCCCTGAACTGAGCTTTAGTTCAAAGAGTAAAAAGGTCCAGCTCAAAAACTCATACTCAAGTTAAAGGATAAAAGAATAAACAGCTCCCATATGAATATAGAATCAAATTAAACAAAGGATATTGATGCAAACAAACTTATAGTTGTGGTGCGTACCCTCTGCCCTGTACTTGCCACAGATTGACTGTTCCATCCAATGCACTGCAGAAGCATTCACATAAGCACAAAATAGTAAAAACCACTAAACTCGTACGAAAAATGAAGTCCGTGACTTGGGGAAAGAATATCCTATTAGGCAGAAAAAAGCCATAAACAGGGATGGGAATCAAGTAAATACAGGTATATTTGAAACGAATATACCTGTAACCAATAACATTTTAGTAATTTTGTACATTCTTATAGACGAAGTAAGAGATAGAAGCATACAGCCATATGTTCCCAAACATTCTCATTTATCAAATGGGCACTGAGAGATGTTGGCTCTACAGCTAAAGAACAAAGTCAGATAAATTCCAAATATTTCAATATGATCACTGAAAGTGGCAATTTTTTCTCCAGTATAAAAAAAGAGACAGCACAAGATTCAACTATGCACATAAATTATCGTGTCATCCAAAAAAAAAAAGCATCAGTTTGATTACATAATATTGAGCGGTTTATTTTACACTGTAGTTTGTACTACCTCCATTTCAAGTACATAAAAAGAATAATGATATCCTAAGTTAAGTTAACTACAAGCCCAAACATATCCAATGTCATCAGTTTGCTAGGGTAATATTGTAAGAGCATCAAGACTTCTCAAGATCAACTCTCATTCTAGGGCCACAAACAGTGCAGTTGACCTCATTTTATCCACTTAGACATGAGATACAGACCTTAGGCATACAACCAACAAGGCCACATAATACATTACAGACAATAACTTGATAAGTACTCACTTATAAAATAACATCCAAAACAATGAAAACATAATGAATGGAGGGGGCAGACCTTTAAGTAAACCACAACTCAAGCACTGCTTACCATCATGAAAAATGATACTGATGTTTTACTGTAACAAAGACCAAAAAGCTAGTGAATTTATGATTGTAGTGTTGTTATTTTTAGAAGTCAAAACAACAGAAAGTCAGGGATATGCTACCCTGAAAGCAGGATAGTCAACATTACTTAGAAGTAAAAAAAGATGAGAACAGAAGTAAATTTTTAAAATTAAAAAAAAAGCATACACGTCAGATTATCAATTTTCTTATCATTCAACACGCCAACAAATAGATTATATCAAACTCTTTAAACAGTGTGAAGATTACATACTTATGATCTAAAAATATTCTTATTAAATGGGGATGAACAATTACCTGGTAGCAAATAATTGATCATTTGTTGGACATAAAACAAGAGTTCTAAGTTTTCTTTTGTGTTGACTAGATTGAAGACAGCCAGTTTGACAGCGTATTATGTCTGGGGAAGAGCTTTTTCCTATCAATTGAATCACATCTTTGTGTTCTGTCTGCTCTGTAACAAAATAGAGAATTTTGAATGTTAAATTGTGATAATGATCAATATCATGCAATGTATGTATTACCATCTACATTTTAACAGCAATGCAATGAGAAATTCAAGAATACTAAACAATGTCGCAAAGAGCACAAACCAAGCTTCCTTTTTGTTCCTTTGGATTGAATCTCCATGGTTTCCATTTGAGATGATGTTTTAGAAGCTTTCCCCCCCTTTGACTTGTTTTCAGATTCCTTTGCCTTCATAAATTGGGGAACCTTTGGAATCACAGCAGGAATGACAAGCTTAGGTCTAGACTGTGTATGGGTTGGAGGAGAATCACCATTTTTACACAAAGGATTTGATGGTGCTTCGGTAACATTCAGTTTATCTCCAGAAGGCTTCATGGCATCCTGATGTTGATGAACCATTGTGAACTGAGACTGTTTTTGAGATGAACTTTCACTCATCTTGATAGGGCTTGCAGATCTTTCGAATTTCACACCATTCCTCCCATTACTTAGGCTTTTGGAAGCTTTGGAGTTCTGCACTCGAAGACGTGCCAATTTAGCTTCTGTATCTTCCAGTCTCTTTTCTGCTTCATCAAGCTGCAGGTTCATATGCAGGGACATTTGATCATGATATCTCATCACAATAGCAGAAACATTTGAAGAACCACATAAATATACACTGTATTACGTACACTACTTCACTAGGAGTAGAGTAAACATATGTTCATTAGAAATAAACATAACTGTTATATCTCAAAATCATCACTAAGTCCATTTTACAAACATTTGAAAAATGAAATATGAACAATCTAATTAAAAAAAAAAATATTCAACTAGATAATTGCTTAGCAATATCATCCAATGTGTTTTGACTAGGTGTGATAAGCAAGTCCCAAGTCAACTGCTCAATAATAATCTAGAGTAATCCAGCATTAAACTAATAAGGCCATGATAAGCAAGATTGCAATTACATTTTTAGTACATAATATCCTACCAATAAATTTAACATACATTGCAAAGCATTATTTCCCCCAAATAATAACCGAGAATGTTGATACCTACAAATATCTGCTCAAATTCTACAAGTTTGTTGGAGATAAATGTATTAGAAGGTCACCATGTTCAAGTGCTCTCAATCAACTTTTTGGTGTTGAAATTTTGCACAAAATAACAAGTTCTTAATGGGGCATTCCCAAACCATAACGTGTAATCTGATTAAAGAGGCCATAAATCAAGAGCGTAGGCCGTGCTTTTCCATGCTAGCTTTCTTATACAACTTTCAAAGCCATGAATACTTAATTAGATCTAATTGTGATGGATGGCATAGTCAACAGATAAGTCCACAAAAGAATGCTACAACAAGCCAATGATATCACGTCACCAGCCAAGAAGATATTTCTACATTAAATGCAATACATATAACTCCTGAAAAGAAGAAAGATAGATGCTTCCAGTAGTCAAGCCCAGTAGAGAATACCATTCTTCCATGGGGACAGCCCCAGTAAACCCAACAAATCAGAAGTCGTATCAACGTGGCTATAATCCCTGATAACTAAACACACAGAGTGGGCTGATAAACTTGATCATCGAAAAGTAGGTAATTTTTAATTCGAACAATTGGTTCAGTAGATAATCAGATTCTAGTTGGTTGTACTCAATAAAATGCAAGAAATAAGCACAACAAAACATCACCCAGCGGAAAAGAATCGGTTAAATAAACACGAGATATCAAAACCAAAGTAAGATTGAAATTTTTTAAGAACCTGGGAGTTATAGTATGTAATACGTTGGCGTAGTTGCGTGACTTCTCTGGTTCGATGCTCAAGGAGGGCAACAAGTGCTTCTTCCTGCTCGTGAATGATCTGCTTCTCCATTATTACAACATTATTTTCCTCCTCCTCTTCAGGGTCTTCTTCTTCTTCCTCCGGCATTTCTACTGGTTCGTTTTTGGGCTTCTTAGGCGGATACCCGCTCATTTTCTCGTTTCAAAAGCGATGATTCTTGTTTCAGTTTATAAGTATCTTAAGTTCCTGCAGATTTCTGAGATGACAATTGACAACTACTAAGTGACATTTTTTGCTATACATAATGCGTAGGGTTTTTTTTTTTTTTTAAGATAATGAAGAGTCATTAACAATACAATTTAATTAGATTAGGGATTTTCACGCCCTAGGTGAAATTATCCCACACTTTAATTTGTGAGAGAGATTCAATTAATGCTTTATAAAATTTTGTTGATATCAAATTAGAATTTTGAAAGGGAGGATTCAAAAAATATTCATTTATTTAATTAAATTAAATTAATTATCATACTAACAACAACACAATTTTTATAACAATTCTAACCAATTGTACCATAAAAGGTCCAAAATATCCCCATCCAAAAAATTCTCACCCCTCCTTCACCAACCTGCCTCTGCCGGCGGTCGTCGGCCGCCACCGTCTCCATAGCGACCTTCATACCGACCTCCATAACGACATGAGATATTCACCGACCTTCATACCGACATGAGACACTCACTGATCTCCATAAATAATATAGGCATTATTATAGTCCATAAAGTGTATATTGATTAGATTTGTTATAAAAGTTGTTTATTGTCGATATTATTATTATTTAAGTATATTTTGGACAAAAATGACTATTGGCACATTTTGAAATATATAAGGTTTTTCTAATAAAATTTATATATTTTTATTATTTAAAATTTCAATGATTTAAATTTGTATTTAATTTATTTGTTATTTAAATATTATAAATTTATAAAATGTAATAATATGTGATAATATATAAAAAGTGATAACCAATTGATAAAAAATAAAAAGGTGATATGAATATCTCATTGTCAAGATTGATCTATCCCACTTGATATTTGCTATTGATCTTCTCGTATTTGGATATGGCAATTCCAACACTGTAAATAGCGTAGCCAAATGCTTAAATAGGTTTAAAGATACTTCGAGCCTATCCATTAGCACAGAAAAATCTAGTTTATTTATGGCAGGCAATAGCAACATCATGGTGCGTCTTATTAAGCAAGCTCTACCATTTCACGTGGTATTTCCTCTAGTGAAATATCTAGGCATTCTGTAGTCTATGTCCCCGCATTAGATGTACCACTCTGGGGCTAGACCCGAAGACATATGTTCGGACAGAAGAGCACCAACTGGAGCACTAAAAGGAGGAGCTTACAGAGTAGAGCCACGAATAGTATCCCGCGATGGCGAGGCACCACAAAAAAAAAACAGACTATTTGTAACAAGCCAAGAAAAATAAACACAGTTTATACGGGCCATCAAAACTCCAAGTTACAAAATTCTGAAACACATCACTAGTGTGATGGAGGCAAGCTACATTGCTAAAAAAATGTAGCATTAGTAACATGTATGGCATAGTAGAACACATATTCACCTATTCTTTGAGTGTCCATACACGGTCCTCACTTGAAATCATGTCATAGCTTGGTTGGGATGGAATAGGAGATTGACACACTTTGGTAGCTTCTATGAGGAAGATTTTCAAGAATACACAAAGGTGCGTACCATAAGGCTCGGATATTACTTCTCTTATCCATATCAGTCTTTGAATATAATTTTTGAGAGTGAGGAAACGAGTTTTTGGAAAAATGATTCAACCACTTGATCGAAATAAGAATGTACTAAAATTATAAATAATTAGATTGTATTAAAATTACTCTCATTAGCGCACCTAAAGATCTAATATCCTTAGTTGTAATGCATGTAGACATACTTAAATGTTGTACTCCCTCCGTCCGCTTGAAAAAATGTATTTTTTCCATTTTGGTTGTCCGCTCCAAAGAGGGTCATTTCATTTTTTACACACATGGACCCACATACACCCACTAATATAACTAAAATATGGGGTACACACTCCACTAATATAACTACTTACTACACATTAAATAATAATACTAATTAATTAACGTGCACAAAAGTAAAAGACCCTCTCTTGGGCGGACAGAGGGAGTAACAATTAATTACGAAATTTATAAAATTTATCATTTTCAGAAAGTACCACTATACCTTTATTTTTTAATTTTAGGGATAGTTTTGGTTATAATATTAAGATTATTTTTTTTTGGGGGAGAAAATATATTTTTGAAAGTTAAGGTGGCACAATCAATAATATATTCACTTTAGGTATATAGACGTGAAAATTTATCTCATAACTGAGATGATGCGTGTGTACAGTATGATGTATTTTTTCGAAACCCATGAAATCATGCATGTTATGGTCCGCTGTCCTTCCACTCTTTATTCCCCTCTATTTTCGCTCCCAGTTATTCCTCCGTGGGAAACCCATCATCCATTCTTTTCAATCAATCAATTCTTATAATTCTACATTTTCTTATTGCTTTTAAATTTTCAATATTGAATTCGCTGATTGCATTGCGTTGCTGTTGTTTGCTTTCCAAGATCATCTGGGATTTTGGTTCACCATTCTTTTCAAAATCAAGGGTTGTCTGCTTTCAATCGAGGAAGAATGAGATTGATTGATCAAATGTATATGTCGTGAAATTCTGATTAAATGCAAGAGGGAAAGATGTATTTTGCAAGGCTAGATGATTCGCCAATGTTTCGTCAACAGGTTAATTCTGATTTCTGTTCTCTATTTTCCTTTTCTTAAAGTTTTCTCCTCTATATTTATTTCATTAGAAAAACGCCACATTCTCACTCTTTTTTCATGTGACATTATACTTCAAGTTCTGGAGATATATTGGTACTTGAAGGTTAATGCTGGAATATTATTGTTATATTTGTGATAAAATTTACAATGAAATAATGTTTGTCAAATATTTAACTTGTTAGTTGTCTCCATTTATTGATGGGAGGAGTACCAGTGTATAAATCTAATGTGATACTCCACCTATAAACTAGGTTATGTTAGGATGTAATTTGGCCAGTGTTCTTTCTGTTGGATGAGAATTCTTTAATGCGGGCTGTGCCAATTTCCCTGAATTTCTACATGTTATTAGAGTAGGTCCAATGTTTGCTCGAGTGGGCTGCTGATATGTGATAGAACATGCAGGATTGTCTCAATCAACAATTAATGAAGGACTCGTGTGTGAGTTGGGCGAGGGTGGGGGGATTTATCATTCGGATATAAGTTGTTCGATGAAAGCTTTGATGAAGAATAACTACTTCATAAACCTAGAGAACTACTCTTTCTTATCAATTTTCAGGATGAAACCTCATTTGGATTGATTAGTATTCTTTTCTGGAATGGTACTCTTTAGACTGGACCTGATCTAGTCCCTCAAATTTCTTACAACGACTTTGATCATTCATTCACATCTTGAAGTTGCAATTCCCTGTAGGCTGTACTGCTGTAGTCTTATCGAGGAGATCTTGGATTTAATCTAGATGAATGAGTTATGTCAAAAAAAAAAAAAAAAGAATGCAAGAAGACGAACAATTAAGATGCTCAAGATTAAGCTGCAAGATTTATATATTAGGCCCATTGGAATAATTTTTGTCTTAGGCTTGGACAATGGTTGCTGATTTGTCTCTTGAAGTACAATTATTAGTATATTTTGCAGAGCAAACTAATATATTTAGTGAAGCACAAATATATGTACTACTCCTAATTTTTTGAGTTGATGTTTTGATTTACTATATGAATTTGTTCGCAAAAATACTTACTGACTGAAAAGGATGATGAACTCAAATAAATCATATTCTATTCCAACTTGACTAACATGTATCGTCTTGGTTAATCAGATCCAGTTGATGGAGGAAAGTGCCGAAACATTAAGGGATCGAGGTCTTAAATTTCTTAAAGGATGTCGAAAGTACACGTAAGTCCTAGATCATGCAATGTGTAATGCATCACTTATTATTCTTTTAACTTGCTTGATATCAAGTTTATTCAAAGTAATTGAACGTTTCAAGAGCTCTTTTCCTTTTTTTATTTCCTTTAAATATACTTTAGCATACATAACAGGGTTTAATTCTAAAAATAAGTCCGCAGTTGTGTGATGTCCCATATGCGTGTTGCAATATAGTATATTTTTTCTTATATATTATTTTAAGATGTGGAATTTAACAAACACAACCACTTCTAGGAGGTAATTATGGTTTATTGATTTGCTAGTCTTATCCCTTTCAAGCTGTTGATTAACTTAATTCTATAAGGAAGTTGGATGAGCATCTCTATACTCTGACTTCAGTCTCTTCCTATCAATTTTCTATTACCAGAAACTGAGAATGTACTTCATTTGCTAATATGTTTACGAGGCAGTAATCAGGAAAAATATGCTTGCTGAAGTATGTACTATCTATCACTAAATGTCAGTTTTCTTTTTCTTTTTTGTTTTAATTTTTTTATTCCCTCATTTTTTGTTAAGGTTGGAGGTAGGGATGCCAGGTGTTATGTGAATTTGGTGTTGATTTTGTGGTCACATGCATCTAGACCACACAAGGATAAGACTTAAAGATTTTATAATGAAGAAGTCACTTTATATAATCTTCGTGAAAGACTCTCTACTTTATTCTCTGTGTCAATATTAATTGTTGACGTTCCATACAGTTAATGTGAAATTTGTTGATTTTGCTTCTAGGATATTGGTATAGTTGCCCAGTCCATTTCTATGCAAAGTTCTAGTGGTTGTTAATGATCACACCATTCTCTTCTAAAATATCCCTCTTCTCTAATATTTTTATTTGGTTCCTTGTCTATCTATTGTAGAATATAAATATAGAACCTCATAAACATAACAAACTTTTGTTAAAACTTCTACTTGTTGCTGGTCTTCTTCCCCCAAGTAGTGTCTTTTCTTCACATTTTTATACTTCCTTGTAATCCCAAACTGTCATTTTCAGCTTATTTGTGTTGAGTTTTAATAGCAGGAGCTGATCACTTTCTTATTTGGCCTGGATTGACAGAGATGGGCTTGGAGAAGCATATAATAGAGATATTGCTTTTGCAAGTTCCCTAGAAACATTTGCAGGAGTGCATAATGATCCTATATCTGTTGCATTTGGAGGTAGGATAATCATATTTAATTCTTCTATCTCAATTTTGGAAATTGTGAAGTATAATTCATCACCTTCTTCTTCAAGGTAGAGTTGTTATTTCTCAGACATATGCTGCGTATACATCATAGTTTTTAGAGGCGAGAGGCGCAAGAGCTTTGAGGCACGAGACGTGTGCCTCATATGCAACCTGCCCTAATATGCTTCTACAACATATATAGTGTATCCTACTTACAACATAACCTCCCTACTAAATAAACGTAAAAACCACATAACATCACATAATGATACATAATACTCAAATAACTTGATGAGACATAGAACCTTCATATATAGTCAACTTCAAAGTTAAAATATTCAACACAAATAAATAACAAGTCAATAAAAGAAAGTCTTCAAGTTTAAGAAAGTTATCAAATTTCAAACAATAAGTCAATAAAACGGGTTCTTGTGATTGGTTTATACATGTGTTCTATTTATGCAAAACGTCAACCCTAATTCAAGATATAAAGATCAATTTCCCACCCCTTCCCAAAAGACTAAGAGGCAAGAAACGATATGTAACCTCTATTTACGTTATAAAATAGTGTAACAACTTTAAAAAAATTCTAAAAAAAAAAGGGATAATTGGAACACACATTGGAGGCGTGCTTTTTTAGATGGAAAAAGATAAATAGAGGCATGTAGAGGCGACCAACTCTTGTACATTGCATTAAATTACTAAAAAACTGAAAAAAAAAGGCGCAAGGGCCCGAGCCTCTAACAACTATGACATCCATAGTTTTCATGAAACAAGCTTGCGGTACAGGATATGCCTGAAAGTTATCCGGTGGTTCTAATGAATATTTGGATTGAATAGTATCTGTAAAAAAATAACATTCCTTGCCAAACTCAGATATGGTACCTATAAAGATTTCCTTTATCATTGAATGAGGTCATCTATCTTCACAATGTTGTAATCCTTTTAAACTAATAATATGATTTGGCTTCAGTGGTAGAAGCTTGCTTGGAATAGTGATTCGAAGAAAAATGCAATTGCAGAACTGAAAATTTGTTTATTCTTGCATGAGTAACACCTACAGTAGCTAAGGACTGCTAAAGCATAAAAATTATTTTTTTTGAAATAATAAATTTGGTTTCACTTGTTATAGGTAAAACCTTTTCACCATTGTGAAGATTTAATGGTAGGAAATTCTTATATCTAATCTTGTAATGTGATTTGGGCATCCTTTTGATTGTATGTCTTTATTGAGTAAGAGCAGTTTGATTTTTATATTGCAAGTTTAAAGCTTTGTGTGAACTTTGCAGACTGTATTATTTACTGATCCTAAAGGTACAATTTTGAGGTCCAAAAGAAGTTACTGGGTTCCAATATTTGAAAAGAAAAGGAATGCGGTTAAAATGCGGTAATCCACCTATATTTTCTTTTTATTGTCGATGTTGATTAAGTATTTTTACTTCTGTAGGCTCTGATATGGCAGAATTTGGGATCACATTAAGAGAAATTGGAACTTATAAAGAAAATCTTCGTTCTCAGGTGGAAATTTAATTCTCTTTTGTTATAATTGCTTTTATTGTTTTCATTAAAATGCAATGTCTTCGTAATTTCTTAAATCTGCAATATTACTCCTAGGACACATATATAATAATCATAATTGTGTACTTAGGTTGTATGTAGACTGAAAGATCTTGGAAACTTAGAGTGTTATATCCAATAAATAAATAAATAAAATCATTGAACTTGTTTGTATGACTTCAATAGGTGTCTTATTTTCTGGAATGGACAATCTCGAACTATCATTTTAATAGGAAAATACATAGTTATTAGAGGAGAAGACTGACTTGAGAGGTGAGATGCGAAGGACAGGAAGGTTAGCACATGCTTTGATATCTCACATCAGTTTCACATGAAAGTGTGGAAAGACATATTAGTGGAGTTACCTTCGACCATGGTTTTGGATTAAATTAGGGTCCCCTAGCTTATATGTCTAACAATATGTTCCAAATTGCTCGATCTGGATGGGCCATGGAAAAGGGCTACCTGATGGTACGCCCATGGGTTCCCACCTGGAGTTGTGGGCTTTGGTGTGTGGGTTGCCACCCAAATTGTGCCATATCTGGACGTCAGGTTCTAAGGAAATGGATTGTTACGATGTACCACATTGGTTTTCCATACCGAAGTGTGGAAAGGCATATAAGTGGATCCGGGGGAGGGGGGGCGGGGGAGGACGGGTTTGGTTTCAAACTTTTACCTTCTACCATCGTTTTGGGTAAAGTTACTAAGCTTATATGCCTTACAATTTGTTCAACCTGCTAGATCCGGGTGGGCTGCGAGAAGAGGCTACCTGATGGTGGGCTCAGGGGTTGCCACATGTAGTTGTGGGCCTTCACGTCTAGGTTGCCACCTGGAGTGTACCGTCTGTGGACATCCGATTCAAAGGGGGATGGTTGTTATGATATCCTACATTGGTTTCACAAGAAAGCGTGGAACCACATAAGTGGGTGGTCAAAACTTTACCTTCAACCATGATTTTGGGTTAAGTTAAGCCTGACTGCCCTGACCCCCTAGCTTATATGCCTAATAGCGCATCTACAGGTAAGAGGCATGTGCCTCATAATGCCTTTTTTTTGTTGTCTCTTGCGCTTGAAGCACACCTTCCAAACACTCATGTTTTACCTCCTAAGTTCTTGTTCGTTTGTCCAGTCTTAGTTGTATATATATGTATTTGTAGTCTTTCTTACATCTTAGATTTAATTAAAAAGTTAGAATAATCAAATTAATAATAAGTTATTATATGAAGTTCTATAACGAGACTTTGGCATCTTTAATGACTGAATTAAGTATATGGTTGCTTTAATATCACTCTTTTTTAAAATTAAGTGAAAAGCCAACCTTATAAGAAAATAAGTCTTTATAAAAAATAGGGAAAGTTTTTTTACTTTTAAATATACTATGTCAAGGCTTGCTGAACAGAGTTTCCCTTGGTCTTTTGTTTTTGGTGCAATGAAATAGACCCTTTCTTCTTTCAATACATCATTGTTTTGGAACACATAACCAATCTTTGAGTTTCTTCATTGGTATGCTGTCTTTCTGTATTTGCTATCTTAAGCAATCTGGTTGGGCCATGTACGTTATTAGAGTGATTGATAAAACATTAAATGATGCACACATCTTTAAAGCTTGAGGTTTTAGAGGAGGTGATTATTTAACATAGTATCAGAGCCCAACTTAATAAAGGTCTAGAGTTTAAACCTCTACGTTTATAGAAAAAATTCCACAAGCAAGGATTTGGTACAAATTAATGCATTAATCTCTTTTGCTAATGATCTTTACATGTATACCTTAGGTAGAGCATGCGCTGAATGACAAACTTATACAATTTGCTAATGTTGATCTTCAAAACGTCAAGGTACTTGTGGCATTTCATTCTCAGTTTTCCTTTTCATTCTCAGTTTTATATATTTATTTATCTTTCTCTCATATAAGAAAATTGGATCTTGTATTTCACTAATAAATATTGTGATAATATCAGGAAGCCCGCAAGCGCTTTGATAAAGCAACTGTTGTCTATGATCAGGTACCGATTTATAGTAATTTTATATTCATATTTGAATTTCAGGTTAAATTTTGGTGTTCCTTTTCTTCATATCTTTGATTTTTGAATGTAAATACCTAAAGTTGTTTGGGAAAAATGTTTTTAAGGACCCTACGGGTGGTTGCACTTTTAGGACACTACATTTTCGGGCTAACAATTTTAGCAAAATATATTATCTGCCTAGAAAATTTAATAACGTTAAATATTATATTTTTCTTCAAAAGGACAAATTAATCCCGATTTTGATGATTTGAGCTTAATATGACCTTATTGAGTGAAACTTAAAACATAATGTCCTAAAATTGCAAGCTCGAAAATATAGTGTCCTGGAAGTGCAACAACTCTTTGTTAGTTCCTACAAAATAATTTTCCCTTAACATGTACCAGGTTAATATGGTGAAAAAAAAATCTTTTAGGACAATACTGAGCGTGTAGTATTTTTAGAAAACTATATTCTCGGGCTAGCAATGCTAGGACAATATATTGTTGTGTAGTAAACTTGGGACATTAATTTTTAAATTTTACTCAATAAGGACAAATTAAGTCTGATAGAAGTGATTTGGGCTTAATTTTTAAAATCAAAATATAATGTCCTAAAATTGTCAGCCGGAAAATATAGCGTCATAAAAGTGCAACTATCACTTAGTGTCTTAAAAGTTTTTTCCAAATTGTTTAGTCTGGTGGCCTAATTTCTAGAGCTGTTAACTCAATAATATAAATTTCTAATCTCAAGTAACAATCTCATATCAGCAGA
The DNA here is from genome assembly GCA_023678885.1 of Pogostemon cablin. NCBI lineage: Eukaryota > Viridiplantae > Streptophyta > Magnoliopsida > Lamiales > Lamiaceae > Pogostemon > Pogostemon cablin. The sequence goes on from CM042961.1 coordinate 8,386,148, forward strand.
GCTCAATATAATGTTGTTTCACATTGTTTAATAGCCTGGATAAAATTCCACTTATATTTCATATTTTCAGGATTCGTAGTGTTTTACACTTTTTTTATTATTACTAATTTAAGGACCCATCTATTATCTTGTCATAAATTTTGTTAAAAAATATTTTATTTCTTATCAAAATGTGAAATGAGAAAAATATAAAATCACTTATGCCATATATCATGGATTAGTTAATATTAACATAATAATGCTCCAATGAAAAAAAAATATTATTTACTATTGATGGCATTTGCTACTCAACATTGCATGCATGCTTCCATCTATGAATGTAAATCAATCCCAAATTATTTCAGTCATAAGATACAGGTTTTAATTGATGATAAAATATGCCTTGAATCAGTTAATTAGATAGGCATGGGGCTACATAATGTATATTGCATCTAGATTCATTACATATTCACATTCTTGCAAATCCTTGAAGCATGATAAGTAAAGGGTTTTATCTACTCCAATACCTTTTTTTGATAAGAAATCAGTTCACTTATTCATTTACGAGGGAAAATATCAATTCGGTCTTTGGCTGAATCCAAGTCCTAAACGCTTTGAAAAAGGACTAAAATTCAAAATAGTAATAGTTATAGGATCAATATTGGATTCAACCAAATTACGCGCCGCAATTGATATTATCTCCATTTATGATTTAAAACTACGAGTAACACAATCTTTTCTTATGTCATAAATCATGACTGTCGGTTCAAATTTATGTTTATCCTATCAACATAAACATGCTGAACTAACTAACAATCATTACCCAGGTTCGTGAAAAGTTTCTATCATTGAGGAAAAGTACGAGGTTGGACATAGCTAGTGCACTGGAAGAGGTATTTAATCTTTTTCAATTAAAAAATGAATGTATTTTTCCCAGTGGCTGTAAATATTCAGATAGTTGTCATGGGTAACCATCAATTGTTAAACTCTAATTTGGTAGAGAGACGTTCCAGGAACTCCACATTGCAAGATCTTCTTTCGAGAAATCGCGCTTTAATTTGGTTTGTTGACCTCTTTCTGGTCTAATTCAAAGTTGCATTGTGACACAATCAATTAATCAGTTTGCTGGAAAAAACTTAAATGTGTTGAGTAAAAGCACATGTTTGATAAATTAGGTTGGCGCCCTCACTACTGTTGAGGCAAAGAAAAGGTTTGAGTTTCTGGAGGCTGTTGGCAACACAATGGATGCTCAACTTCGCTATTTCAAACAGGTTCCATGAGAATATCATATTCTTTTTTATAATTTAGTTGATGTGTGTATGTATTGATTTTGAAGTTCCTCATCATGTCAGGGATACGAGCTATTAAATCAAATGGAGCCATTTATTAATCAGGTATTATTTTCTTTTACTATAATTGCCTTTTGTGCCAGAGACTGAAGGCTGCCTATATATTTGTGAATAATATGCATTTTCTGTAATACAAGTTGCAAGATGTACAAAAATATGGCCAATTACTTGCTGGTCTCTTTCAGGGAAGAAAAGGGCATTATTAATTGAGAAAAAGAGCAATATCAACTTGATCTTAATCTATTGCAGATCTTGTCATACGCACAACAGGCAAGAAAACATTCCAATTATGAGCAGTCAGCTCTCAATGAATGGATGCAAGAGTATTTAAGACAAGTTGATAGAGAGAATCGAAGTTCTTTTGGTGGATCTAATGATACTACATATGAAGATGCCATACAACCTATGTCTAAAGGTTCTCATAAGTTGATAGAAGCAGTGATGCTTTCCGCTGCAGAGGGAAAGGTACACTTTATGTCTATCGATTAGTTTTTCAACTATGTTTCACACTTTGAGAAGAGAAATTATCGTATTTGGTCCCATAAGTATGCCTGAATCCACTTTTAGGCCTTTTATTATTTCAATTACCAAATTTAGTCTTTTTTCCCCCCAATTTTAGTCCTTCTTTGTCCAATTTTGGTCCAAATTAATCAGAGATTTAAAAATGATACTGGAAATTCACATGTAACATACACATGATCTTCGAAATTGGGGTTTCCAGCATAATAACATGCGAGTTTCCAGCATCAATTTTAAATATCTGATTAATTTGGACCATAATTGGACAAAAAGAGACCATAATTGGACAAAAAATGATCAAATTTGGAAAAAAAAAAACTAAAATTGAGAATTGAAATAATAAAAGGACTACAAGAGGATTTGGGCATGCTTAAGGACCAAATATTTTAATTTTTCCTTTAAGAAACATTATCTTTTAGCTTTGTCGAATGTAACTTTAGACTTCACAAGTTTAGGTGCAAACCATTAAACAAGGTTATCTTTCCAAACGTTCCTCCAACCTAAGAGGTGACTGGAAGAGAAGATTTTTTGTGCTTGACAGCAGGGGAATGTTGTACTATTATCGCAAGCAATGGAGCAGGCCTTCGGTAAGCCGTGGTATAAAAAGTTTGTATGGAATGTACCTTAAGACGAATGCTCTCTTTCATATGACATTGTTTTATTAACAAAACCATTGGGCTCACAGTTTCACGGAACTAACAGCCAGATGCCCATGCATAAAAGTTCCTCGTCGGAACCAGGTAATGGATTGTTGAGTCGATGGCTTTCATCTCATTACCATGGAGGTGTGCATGATGAAAAATCTGTTGCACGTCATACGGTGAATTTGCTTACATCGACGATTAAAATGGATGCGGAGCAGTTAGATTTGAGATTTTGTTTCAGGATTATTTCACCAGCAAAAAACTACACCTTACAGGTACATTTACATTTTTTCACAAGATTCTATCAGGGAAAATGCATTTTTTGGTTCCGTAAGAGGGGGTTCATTTAAAAAAAGCTCCCATAGTTTCAAAGTGGTCCAAAAATCCTAAAAATAGGACCAAAAATGTAATTATTTTCATCCAAAAATGATTGAGTGGGACAAAAAATGCAACTTTTAGGACCAATTTGAAATATGACTCTTTAAGTGAGCCCCTTTGTATGGGACCAAAAATGCATTTTTCATGATTATATTGATAATGACTCTTCCTAATCTACTTGCTTGTGTGCAGCATGCATTCTTTTAGCTACCTTCTTTACTGACAGTGGTTTTTGTTATTAAAATTTCTTGCACATGTAGGCAGAAAATGCAACTGAACAAATGGATTGGATTGAAAAAATCACTGGAGTTATTACTTCGTTGCTAACTTCACAAGTATCTGAGAGGGTAATAAATAAGCAAACTAGTTGTGTTTCTACTTCTCTTTCTTTCTTTATTACGTTTCTTTCGCCATTAATGGTGGTCACTATTCGTTTGTTTGCAGCAGTTCCTTTTTAGTCCACATAGTGAAAGCAGCTCTATAGGAAATCCTGATCATGATCCAAGGAATGTTCAAGAATGTACACAAGAGAGAGATCGATCAACTAGAAATATAATGCGAGCAACTAAAAGTTCCGTAAAGCTTCAATGCAGCTCGAGAAATGAGAAACCTATTGATGCATTAAGAAAATTGCCTGGAAATGATAAATGTGCCGACTGTGGTGCACCTGAACCAGATTGGGTTTCCTTGAATCTCGGAGTTCTTATTTGTATTGAATGCTCGGGGGTTCATCGTAATCTTGGTGTGCACATATCCAAGGCAAGTTGTTACTACTTTCCTATGTGCAACTGAGGTTGATTTATATTTAACATATTTTATTAATCTCTGTATTCACTTTATTGCTTTGATTATCTTTAATGATAAGGACAGAGTTTGTGGGTCTGGTGGAATGCAAGTTGTTTTGACCTTTTCTAGAGCCTATATGGGAGAGGAATAGAAAACTCAAGAATAGAACTTAAGATTAAGGAACATATTATGATGAATGAGATTATTGCAGGTCCCGTAAGCATGCCTGAAGTTGGCATAATCAAGTGCGGGTTTCCAACATCGATTTTAAATTTCCGATTAATGTGGACCGAAAAAAAAAAAAAAACTAAAATTGGACAAAAAGAGACCAAAATTGAACAAAGTTGACTAAAAGTGGATTCGAGCATACTTATGGACCAAATGTGATAAGTTCTCGATATCGTTTATATTGGACTATCTCACAACTTCCATTTAACTTCCAACACAGGTGAGATCATTGACACTTGATGTGAAAGTTTGGGAGCCTTCTGTCATTACATTGTTTCAGGCATTGGGTAATGTATTTGTCAACTCAATATGGGAAGGGATGTTGCGAGGTCGAACTATTCAAGCGGATGAAATTCCAATTAGGTATAATCAAGATTACTCTATCGTGGGTGTGTGATTGATAAAATTTATTTTAATAACATGTTTTATCAGATCTTATGAATCTGATAAATACAAACAGTTTTTTACGAAACCTCATCCCAACGATCATATATCAGTGAAGGAAAAGTTCATTCATGCCAAGGTATTCCTTCAACTAAATGACTTTTAGCATGTCTTCTACCATTGTTTTTAACTCCTTAAAAATCTGGAAGAATTGAATCATGAATAATAAGCTACTTAAGTGACTCGTGATATACTTTACGTATATCTTATGTACGAGCAATACTTGTGTGAAACTGTCTTATGGTGAGACCATTTTATTTTTTCTTAATTATATGGTCACTTTTTATTAAAAAATTTATCGTCTCATTTATACTACGAATTGTTCATGAAATAGTTTGCTTAGACGGTTGTCACTTTCCATGGTATCACTTTGACTAAAATACTTTACACTTTATTTATTACCCAAAAAATACCAAACCACCCCCAAAAAGTGCATTTACTTAATCTATGGGCACAAAAAAAAGTGTCAATTTCTATGTGGAGGGAGTATATATTAATGAAAATTTTGTATGGAACAGCCATCACATATGTAATTTAGCTTTTATCATAGAACCTTAACTTGTTCTATTTGGACTGCAGTATGGAGACAAATGTTTTGTTCCCAGACTAAAGGATAGTCCAAACCTTCTTTCAGCTGCTAAAGAGTTGTGGGAAAACGTCCGTACAAATGACAAGAAGGCTGTGTACCGCCTTATAGTTACATGGGAAGCTAATGTCAGCGCAATCCATGGTCAAGCATCAGTTATGGCCAATGTCATGAGATTACATGAGCAAGGAAATACTCATCAGAACTTCCCTAGTCTAGAAGATGATACCTCAAAATTTTTAGACCCACAGGAGAAGAACAGAAATCTGTTAGTTAATGAGCTTTTTGATGGTTGTTCTTTGCTTCACTTGGCCTGTCAAACAGCTGATATTGGCATGGTAGAGCTTCTATTACAGCATGGGGCTAATGCTAACACTTGTGATTCTAGAGGTCATACTGCTCTGCATCATAGCATTATGAGGGGAAGAGTTGCAATAGCCAAGCTGTTACTCACAAGGTAAGGCTTTGCCTTTGTTCTTTGTTTCACTTTCCAAGATCATTGTGCCAACATGCCATTTGGCCCATTTCTTTGATTATAATACTTGTAGCTTATTAGAATATTTACATGCCAATTTATGTTGAAAATGTTTTCAGAATATACATACTCTAATTATCTAATCTAACAAAAAATTTCTCCATTTTATTGTCAACAAATGGTTATTGGAGTTGCAGATTTTTATTAGATATCCTTATTTCTTTTCTGAGGCTAGTGGCTGCGCTACAACCACTTACATGCTTCAAGCATTTATTATTTAGAGAGAAGTCTTTTAGAGTGACTGATGGTCCATAGCATGGTTCTTGCTCACAAATAATTAGTAATGTGAAAAGGCCTAATTTTATCAGTATTCAAGGCCAACCATTGATATCCAATATATGGCGATATGTTTCTGTTGTGAAATATAGCATATGTGAAGCTTATTTATAGGAGATTAGAAGTTCTTAAATCTGATAGGATGGAGTTTAGAAGCTCTTATAATCTTAATTTGTAAATAAGCTTATGATAATCACAAAAACAAGTGTGCACCATTTACACGCGCACCAAAAACAAGTCTTATTTTCAATTAGTAAACAACAATTCTTGCCTCTTCTTTGGGATTTCTCTTATTTTATTTTCAAGTTACACCTTAAGAATTGGGTGTGCTGTGAAAGGAATTGCTCCTAAAGGCAAAGAAGTTCTCTTATTTTATTTGATGAAATGGCCTGCCAACTAAGCTACTAAACTATCTGGCCGGAGATATAAACCCCCACACGCAACACACACACACACCCACAATTTTGAAGATCATCTCCATGTCATCTGCAAGTATCCAGCATCAATTTAAATTTCCAATTAATTTGGACAAAAAATTACTTACTTGAAATAATAAAAGAACTAAAAGTAGATTCAAGCATACTCATTGAACGTGATAATGTCTCGAACTTAGTCATCCTACAGATTCCAGCCTTTTGGAATAAGTTTTGACCAACTCTCATTAGAAATCTTTTTGAAATGTTGGGATACAATCATTTGCATTTTCATAGTTTAAAATTTGATGAGCCTGCCCTATGATATTTTTTACTGCACGATTCCATGACAAATTGATCTGTATTATTCTAGATAGCTATGACTTCTCTCATTTTCTCATTTGGTCTACACTCTAATTTTCATAATGCATGTAGGGGAGCCAATCCAGAAGCCGCTGACCAAGAAGGCAGAACTCCTTTGCAGCTCCTTTTAGAATCAGCCATCGATGATGTTGAGCTGCTTGCCCTCATGAAAAATGCTACTAGATAGCATTCTTTTGCAAAATCATTCCACAATTTCACAAATGAGTTTCCATGAAAGTAGAATTCAGTTAAGTTGGGGATTATCATATTCAAGCAGACCATCATCTTTTTCTTTCTTGGATTTGCTTTCTTTTCGGATGCTATTAGGATTTACTTTGTTCACCAGCCTAGAGGGAGAAATGAAATCTTGGCATGAATAAGATGTGGTGGTTATTTAAATGATGACATTGCAGATGTGTGTAGTTAATTATGCATTGTATATCTTATTACTAAAGTTCCTTGAGAATGAAAATCCTAACTTATGCAGTGAACTATTTCATGAATATATTATTTTAATAATAATAAAATAATTAATAATATAATTTATTTTAAAATATTGTAAAATAAATAGTATTAAATTAGGTAATTAATTGAAAACAAACAACATTCTTTTTTCTAATTGTTTTTTATATTAATTTAAAATATATTTAATTGGAACAAGGGATTATCCGTTTCACGAATTAGAATTCGTGGGACAATCTCATCCATATCCACCCAAATAAAGGCAAATTTGGAATGAATAAATCAAGGCTTATAACAAACAATATGCAAGACACTAACAATTCTGCGCTTTGCAGACGATCAAATTGTTTTGTTTTCTAACATTGAAGCAATGGCCCAAGTGAGTTGATGAATTGGCCCAATTAGGAACCGTGACAAGAATTACCCATCGTACCTCCAATATCATAAGAAAAACTAGAAAAGAAAGAACAAGTAAAAACAGTTACAAGATGAAACAGCTAAAGTCTAGATCTACATTTTCCTCTGTTAATCAATCATTTCTTTTCTAAGATTAACTTCTCACCCTCTTGCTTTCTTGGAAGCATGGCCCGTCTTACGCTTGTGGCGACTGAAATCCGACACAAAGCGGAACGTCTGCCCACATCCAGTCTCTGTGCAAACATATGGGCGTGCCCCTGTATGAACCCGAATATGCTCAGTTCTAGCCCATGCCCACTTGAATGTCATCTTGCACCCTTTCCACGGACATTTCAGAGGACGATCGTCCATGTGAACACGTCTATGCTGCACGAGATATTTGTGAGAGAAGAACTTCTTCCCACATCCCTTAATGGGGCAGACATTTATTTTATGCAGCGCTAGCTCCTGCTTCGAGCTAAAACTCATTGTGCATCCCTCCATGTCACATGCATACTCCCCTCCCTCTTCTTTAATTTTGCCCTTTGGAGCTTTCTTTTTGGTCATGATGTCTCTTTGCTGCTTCTTTACTGCTACTGGTTTTACTTTACACGATTTGGATCCCGAATCTTTGCAAGGCTTTTGTGGTCTTTTACGCAGACGAGTGCTGGGCCCACCTTCCATCTCATCTTCTTCCATGTTTGAGTTTAACTGCTCTTTCTTGATTCTTTGTTGGTTCTTCTTCACTGGGTCAATACTCTCTTCCTTTGGCCTGGCTCGTTCGCGTTTGCTGATAAGCTGCTTCCAGGATTTACTGAGTGGAACCTCCTCAGAAGAGTCTTCCAAGTTTTCATCCTCTTTCTTCGATTGCTTTGTTCCACTCTTACTTTTTACGTTCTTGCAAGAAGAATCACTTAGTAACATTTCTTCAGATGATTCCACAACATTTTCCAGCTCAGAATTATCTTTCATCAATCTTCTCGATCCACCTTTTCTCTTAATTTTCTTACGACTCCTCCTAAGTGATGAATCTATACAAAATTTATCTGATTTTTCAACTTCTATTGATGTTTCCTTCTTGAGTGAGAGATTTTCTGCATTATTTTTCCGCTTCCCGCTACTTTTTCGACCTTCTGATGGTCTCTCAAACTTCCACTCCTGCTCCTCTTCTAGAGAATCCTTGTTAACCAGTAATGGATGAACCTGATTGGACATCCACACTTTGCCACACCATTTCCCAGCACAAATTATCTTCTTTTGCCTACCAAAACCCTTGCCTTCCAGCTCGGTATTGGTTTCTGAGATATTGCTAGAAGAACTACGTCCAAACGCACTGTATATAATATAATTGTAATGCATTTGCTTAGAGTAGAGAGGGGAGCGGCTAAGATTGGCACTGTAAAAGAGGTTTATTCCCAGTTTCACGGCCCAGTCTCCATTGCCATGAATGGCATTCTCACTTTCTAAAGCCAGTTTTATGATTTCTTCATCCTTGTCAGTTGCCTCACAGAATAAAGTTTCATTCCAGGTATATTCACCTTCCAATTCTTCAGCAACTTTCTTAGCTTGCGATTCCAATTTCGGATAGTCTGTTACGTAAAAAGGAAGCACAGATAAATTACAGGGAGCTTCTGCGCACCAATTTAAGGAAAACTATTGTATATGGTTTTTTTTTTCCTTTAAAGAGTATATTCAAGAGAAATATGTATTTCATCTTCAACGACTAGATTGTTAGAAAATGTAGGTAAAGTTCAAAAGTAATCTGCTAAAACCATACCTGGATGACAGACTAGAAACACGTGAGCTCCACCGACCTGACTGAGCCGTTTGTCTACTTGAATAGCATGCTCAAGACAGAAAACATGCAACCGAGAAGAATCTTCATCAGATCCTGAGAAGAAAGGCTTGGTTGTGCCATCTACTGGTGTTGAACCAGAGCAGAGAGTTGCTTCAGCCTCCGGGGGTAAGGAATTCGAGGCCTCAATATGTAATTTATTTTGCTGTCCAAAGCTATTGGTTAAAAATTTTGACTCAACAATTGTAGAATCATTTGTCCCAAACTCATCTGAATGATCAGAATCTTGCAGTTCAGGGTTGTCAGAAGCATGTTTATTTTCTGGGTTAGTATGAATACTAGCCTCAATTACTTCCTCATCAGAGTCTGACGAATTACCATACGCTAAAGCTAATAGGCCAAGAGATGAGGGTTCTTTACGTGCCACATGATCAGAGGCCAAACCCATACTCCTCTGATCTGGAGATCGAACTTGATCAGCTGCAAATGAACACACAGTAAGGTAATCACTCACACGTATAATAGCACTGAGCAAAACATAAAGTCCCATGTTCTAGTGGACTATATCCAAGTGCAATTTTTGCACCAGAATAATGTACTCAGTAACGAAAACTAGTCTTCCAATCCAACATATGGTGATGACACAAAAAATTAGATGATGTGACATCTTACCTCATGTTGGTAAGGGCATTATTATCATCTACGAGAGTTGTTCACAACTAATGGATGCATTCTATTATGTCCCAATAAAAATATGCATAATCTACTTGTATGGTACTAACATAGACATTCTCACGTACACAAGCTCATTTGCATAGGAATTCATTACTTTAGTTGAAATAGACCATGCTCTCATGCTGAGTATCAGAATAGAAAACAAAGACCAGTTGATATTTGCAAGTAATTATACACTAGAACACAATGTAGACTGTTTTTATAAGTTACTACGAAGATACCTGAACAAAGATTCAGGTTGAGGGCATTTGCATCTCTCATGTGATTGGTATCACACTCACTTCCTCCCCAATAATTAAGTTTGCCGCAATCAGCTGACATTAGGTACTCAGCGGCCTCTAATGTTGGTTGCACAATGGCAACACATGCAAAACACAAAATCCCACAAGTGACGCATGAAAATAGTCCCTGCTCACGTTGAGAAGATTTCTCGTTTTGCTCTTCCAGAGGAGCCAGAGAAGGAACCTCAATACTGCCAAACAAAGAAGAAAATGTTCTTTTTGCAGCACTTCCTTTCGCTTGCTTACTGCCCTGTCTCCTTTTTAGCATAGAATCATCACATGCATTCTGGCCCGTAGACTTCAACTCGAGATCAGGACTGCACAAACTGGGGAATAACCAAGACTTGGATTTCCACTGATATCCAGCTGATGTGTTGGAGCAAAATGAACGACTCAGTGAATTTTGGGGAAGAAGCACAACAGATGATCCTTTCCCAAGAAAATGGAGCATATAATTATTTTGCATCATGTCCTGGAAAAATAGATCTTTTATCAACATTTCTCCTTCACCTTTCTTCCGATCTTTTAACCGAGAACTCCGGGGTTCCAGAGCAATACTCTTTGGTACTCTGTATATATGTATTCCAAAAAAGAAAAATCAGGAACCTGATTTATATGTTACGTCAAATAATGTTACAGTACTTAAACAACATAATGTAATCCAGATAGCCCATTCAGATATAGAGATGAAGGAAATTCAACATGAGATCAATGGTATGGAAAACAAAATGATCTTATATCTGCGAAAGGACTTTAAAAGTCAAGATAAAAGATGAATTAAAACCCCACCTGTATATTCAAGTTTCTATTTTTATATAGGCTGCATCAGTGAAAACCTACTTTAAAAGAAAAAATATTATCCCAGCAGTTGGGGCACTCAGCATGATATGAAAAAAGAATGAATTTGCAGGTTGAACTTCCTAAAAGTGAGTAGGCTTCTTCCACTTACAAGTTTTCATGAACTGGAAGGGAGCTAAAGCACAAAATTTTGGAATTTTGTAATCATTAGTGTTTACAAATTGGTGTGGACAACAATTTGGTTTAGAGCAAGGCTTATCCAATTTGGATGAAAGACACCATTATAAAAAGGTCAGTTTTGAAGTTCGAGGTATGGGTTTTTTCCTATAAGAAATTCCTTTTTATTAATTAAAACAGGATAAAAACGCAGGAATGTGGATCCCTTCACAGGCAACACACTCTAATCTCTAGCAATGTCTGATAAAAGAAATTTTTTAATACTGTACGACCTGAAAGTCACCATACTACTCTAAATTAAACCTTTCCCTACACTTCATCCAAGGAATCTAATCTTCACTGGATATATAGGTATTTATCCATTCGAGACATGAACCTGATCCTTATCAAGTCGCACACAAAATATAATATTTTAAAAAGACAATGTCTTGTCCATAGATTATGAGGGATCAAAAAGGGGGCGGAATTTGACACGGGATAAGATTGTCTGAAACATTATGTGACAACAACTACTGACTAAGTAATTAGTGAACTTAGAAAAGGATCGCTGATCACCACAACAAAAACCAGTTTCAGAGGAAAGGAATTAAGAGGTCATGATTCCTTCAATTTCAACCATAGAAATAAGCATAGGTGCTAAAGTAGGTGATCCTCGTCAGGAAATATCTTAAGAGTATTTTATATGATGTCTTCAGAATAACTGTATTTATTTACTCTAAAGGTTCAAAACATTAGAAATGTGATATTGAATCGTTTTCAGAAAATCAATTAATTAGAAACCCAGAGAATAAAAATATCAAGGAGACTATATTGGGAATTGTAATAAAAAAAGGCATCCAATATTAAAGATAAGCAAACCTTGAACATAGTGAAAGTGCTAGATCGTATAGTAACTGGAAGTGAGACACCATCGGAGGACAATTAATAGCTGCCCTACGAACTGCAGCTTCTTTTGCAACCCTCAACCACTCAGGAGTAGCAATATTAGCAGCCTCTCCGCAATTAAAACCTAAAAAATGTATGATTATACAAACAAAATAAGCACATCTACATCAACCTTGACATGTAAATATTGGTAGATGAACTTTTATTCAGCCATGCTTTACCATGACTGAACCCTGAGTGATAAGCCCTTGGGAAAGTGACAACAAACTCTCCAGCATTCTGCACCAGCCTAGGTAAAAAATTAAATGAAAATTTTGAGATTGACAAAAAAATGCAACCAATTACAGTAGGATTAAAGATGCTGCAACAGAGCACGAAAAAAGAAAAAACAGAATCTCGAAATTAACAAGATAAGATCCATAGATCATTCGATATTCAGCATTAATGATGTCCAGGTATTCAAGGTCCTTGGATGACACATAACTAATCTCAATTTATAATAATGTGCCTATTCCACAAGCGTCATTTTATTAAAACACCTCACTCCTAGTACTATACTAAATATCCCCAGCATATAAAAAATAAATAAAGATCAAAGATGATACCTAGAACTAAATCTCCCCTAGAGTCGCTAGCGGCCTAGTACTAACACCAATTAACTACTGAAGTTCTTTATAAGAACCTAACATTACAATTCTCAGGTGGACAAATGATAAACAGGAATATGGTACGGTAGCACATGAATAGTTACCTGCAGCAAGGAACACCAGCACTAATAAGCACCTCTGGGGACATGACTGTGGTCTTCTCACCAAGCGTAGCAAATGTAACTGAAAGAAAATGCTCTCATAAATTTAATAGACGGATTTTATAGCAGAGGAACATGAGTTTATTTTTACATTGTTAGTTAACCATGATTACCAACTCAATAGACCAGAAAAAATCAACAAGGCAAAAGCAGAAAAGATACTTGTCCATGAGCAGAATGAAAGAATTATGTAATTCCTCATCTTAATCATAGTTCATTAACTAGCCTAGGGACATACTCTAACATGATCAAAATTTTCATTTTAGAGAAGGAGGTATAAGATTTATGCAATTTTTAAAGTAACTTGTTTTAAAGTAATACTGCTAAAAGGATATCAAGATCAGATCCTGACAGCCCCAAATCATACTATCTAAGAATATTCTGTAGCATCAACATATATTAGGATGTTCTGACTTATAAACCATAAAAGGAAATGGTTTAGACTTGCTTAGAAATTAACATCAGAGGAAAGACCTTGGTTAAAACAAGGTATTAAAGTCTTAAATCAACTAGAACCGATAGGCATATTTAGGCAACAATTCTGGCTCCAGAATTTATTAAAATGAGCAAATATCATTTTGGATATATCAGCATATTCTCTAAAATCTTTCATAACTAAACTTAGTTAACAACAAAGACAAACTGTATCTAACTGTTGATAAGGCTGAATAACAACATCAGAGACTGTTTTACAGTATCGGTACATAATACTGTGCTACTTATGCTGATGTATGTTTCTCATGAACTAGTACTTGTATTAACAATCAAATTTAACTGGTCATAATGCATTGTCACAATTGCCTTGCAGATTCTTTTAAAGAATGAGCAGCTTATAATAAGGCTTACCTAGATAATTGAATTCAAAGATCAAGTTGTACAATAATTATGATGTTGATCAGATGCAAGGGATGTTTCATTGGCACGATAGTCTGGAAGAGAAGACAGAGATCCAAAAGAACAGACTAATGCAATTACCATACTTTTCTATCGTATGAGCATAAGCTGCTTATATTATAGCCTCACTTAGACCATTGAAGAGAAAGCAATTCTAAGATAGCAGGTGCATGCATAGCTGATAACCCAGAAGACTGCAGATATTACTTTCATAGGTGTGAAAAAAGAAAGAGAACAAAGTCAGAAAGGCAACTACCTCTGTTCCCAAAGAAGAATGCAGGATTTTTTATTTCTTTTTTTAGATGATGCAGAAAAGGATATCAATCGAGAGCTTGATGCTACCAGGTTCTAAATAGGCAAGTAATCAATATTCAATAATCATGTTGAACAAAATTTTTTGAAATAAGCCCTCATTTATCACTTCAAAAAAATAATGGGTCGGAGACCACACAGACACAACAGTTAAAGGCAATTTCGAATGATCCACATGCAATGCTAGAGGAAAAGATATCTAATATGCTAGATTTTTATCAAAAAAATTCAGCGGCAATGACTTAGTGGAATATCCATTGGAGCCAAGGAGATGTTTCTTATATGACGCTTTTACAATTAGATCACTGCCAACAGACAAGCTCTTAATTGACAAGTTACATTATTCTAATCTCAAGGATGATGAAGACAATTCTTTTGGAAAAGTTAGATTGAGAACAATTAAAGATTATACAGAAGAAAATGCTCTCCTTTCAATCAAATACTGGGCTGTAAGGGTTTCAAAGGAATACGAAATTGGATTTAGAGATAATAATTTGAGTTTCTCAGCAATGTCAATGACTACTAGAAGCAGAAGAACAGTAAGTTCTTTATTCCTGGAGGTTCTTTCTACTCTGGGTTTATTTGGAATGAATTGGTGATCTCCAAATTCTCAAATTGAACCCTCACCATTGCCTCTAGATGTGAAAGGACTTGAGTAGTTGTTTAGGGGTTTTAGAATTTTTAGGCATGTAACAAAACGTAAGGTGCAAATTGCTTTATTTAATACATAATACGTTAAAGGGCTAACATCCAATATATCACTGACCAATGTCAAGTAGCACAAGATACATAACTCATTAAGCTACACAAATAAAGTATTTACAGATAAAGAATAATTGAGTAAGATTTCTTTCACTTTGTCACTCTGTCCTAAAATAGTATCTAACACGTAAAATCCCAGTAAAAAATGAACAAGGAAAGCTTAGTCATTCATCAAATAGCCAGAAGAAGCATCCTCAGAGATTTAATACACCTATTCTTATAACCAATTGCGTGAATGGAAGATTTATAAGTATTCTTAGATGATATTTCGAATCTCACCAGTGTCAGCATATTTATCAGTGATATTTCTAGCACTGCACGCATATTTATCATAGAAATGCCTACAACTGCACTCACTTCAGCATATAATAGCTAATGTGTTGGAATTCAATGTTACTGAAGCATATATCAAATCAATGAGGCTGTTCTTTGTATATTTTCAATCTAAATGTCGAAAATCATGGCATTTCATAATCATACATTGTGAAGGGATGATCTACACCCAGTTTCAGTACGTTTATATGTCTACCACGGTGCACAATTTTGGTATGTAACGTGAACACAATTCAAGGGCACAAAGCGTATATTTATATACACCAAATCAATGAGGCTATTCTTTGCCTAAATCTCAATATTAATTTGGTAAAACTATCTTACCAAGCGGATTGATCTCTCCACCATATCCATGCTCTCTTATCACTTCTTCAAATGCAACAGCTGCCTCCCGGGGCACACCGTACCACGTCTTCCCCGAACCCGTGTGCAAATAGTTCATGCTGTGCAAGTCATGATCCTCCACATGCCAAGCAAACCAACTAAACATCATTGCAACATAAACCATGGGGGAAGTGACCCCAGGTATCTCCTCCTTCATAAACTTCAACAGCGATAAGTTCTCCCTCGAAACTCTCCTCATATTCCACTCAGTCTCCCCCACAGTCGGTGTACCGTCATTCCTCTTATTACTTCCAATCACAAATGCTGATCCAGGCATGTCATTTGCATACTCAACTTGAAAGGGCTTATCAACCATGGCATTCCAATAAAGGGTTTCCGTTTCCAGAGCATTCAAACCCTTTTTCACATATTTCTTGAGATAATTCTTCTCGAAGTTCCTGGCCTTTGCTTCAAATTCCGTAAGGGTATATCTTTCCCCACTCTGCCACACGGGTTTCTGAACCGGGCGGTGCTTTCTTGGGCAAAACCCGATCTGCTGTTGCCGGGTTGTGAAGGTCGGGCCAGAATCCGGGTCATTGGACCGGGCCAAGAGGGACTTGTTTAAATTAGCAATAACAGTTTTTCTGGGAGCAGAAGGTACAGGGGGGACTATCTTGCAAATACCATACTTTGAGGCCTCTTTCTCAATCTTGAAAATGTATGAAATTGGATCTTGAAACTCAGCCAGAGTGGGGTGATACTCTGGAGCAACAGGCATAGATTTCAGCCATGGAGAAACCTCTATAACCCCACTTCCACATACCTCTGCAGCCATTATTGAACTTAAAAAACTTCAAAAATTACACATACTCACCCTCACCTCATAAACAAGCAAGCTTCTGCTAAACATTTGTGTATGCATGTGCTCTATGAGAGATCTGAAGGGTTTACGAAGGAAGCATTGT
Source organism: Pogostemon cablin (assembly GCA_023678885.1). Lineage (NCBI taxonomy): Eukaryota > Viridiplantae > Streptophyta > Magnoliopsida > Lamiales > Lamiaceae > Pogostemon > Pogostemon cablin. The sequence continues at coordinate 8,402,575 of CM042961.1, forward strand.
AAACAAGAAAATAAGGAGAAGTGAGTAGTTAAAGAATAGTTTTGGAGAATCTCTTTTGCCATATACTTTCATTTCAGAGGTGGGATTTTGCTAATTTTTTTAATTTTCCTTTTTCTGTTTCCGTTGGTGCTTCTTCTAACCACTGTTTTCCTTTTCTTTTTCCTTTTTTTTTCTTTTTTTTTTTTTGGAAGGTGGGGGTTAAGAAAGGAACAGAGGAGAGGTGAGGGAGAGGAGAGTGAAGGTGAGAGGGTGAAAACTGTGAGGAAAGGGATGTGGAGTGGGGTTTGATTGGGAGTGGGAAGAGGACACTGATTTCCAGGGTCAAATTGCAATTTTACTGTCTCATTTAAATTCTATACATCTTTTCTCAAATGGTGTACCCACGCCCCGCCCTGGAGATTGGTGGAGGAGGTAAATCGCAGGACGTGCCTCAAGTGGCAAGTCTTCCGTAAGTCGTATGACTTTATCTACTAAATTTTGTTACAATTTTAAAAGATCCAAAACTCTGAAACCTGTTAATGATTTTGATCCACACTAGCAATTACAACCCATTGATATTTAATTTATTTATTTATTTATTTATTTTTCTTACATATACTCCTTCCGTCTATCTAAAGATTCTTATTTTATAATTTTGAGTGTTCACTCCAAATGTATCAATTTTCTTTTTTAAGTAAAATTGTCTCACATATAACTCACTATTCACTACAAATACAATTACCCACTACATATAAAAAAAACTCATTAATTCTCGTGAAAAAAAATGTTTGTGGGTAGAGCTGTTAGGTGAAACAAGCTACTCGAAAGCTCAGCTCGGCTTATTAAAGCTCGGATCGACTCGTGACTACTCGAGCTCGAGTTCGAGCTCTCCTTATGCTCGTTTCCTTAACGAGTCCGATCAAATAATAATAATAATACTAATATAATAATAAATATTAAATAAAATAATAAATATAAGATATATTTATTAAAACTCAACTCGATAAACTCGACTCGATTTGCTTAACGAGCCAAATCGAGCTCGAGCTCGACTCGGCTCAAAAACTACTCGAGGTCGCTCGGCTCAAATAACAGTTGTATTTGTGGGGTTTTAAAATCATTAATAGTGTGTTCTATATTTGTTTTGGGTTTTGAATATGATAGGTTTTAACTTTATGTCAGATCATTGTATTAATTTATTTAAAAAATTAAATGAGAGATAGCAATAGATAAGGAGATAAAGTGTATTAATTGAGGAGAGATAATGCAGTAGGTATATAGGGGTGGTTTTTGACATCTGGATGTGGGTTTTGAAAATCAAAACCTGGGTTTGAAACCCGAAAACGAACATTGCCTTAAAGTAGGGGGAATGATTATCACATTGTAATTTTTGGAGATAAGATAAGAAGTTTGAAAATTGATTAAATTATTTAAAGGGTTAGTAATTTATTTAAATTGTTTAAATAATTTGAAAAAAAAAAGATTAAAATATTATTTTAAATATTATATATATATATATATATATATATATATATATATATACTATCTCTGGTCCGATAATAATTTTTACCTAAAAATGTGGAGTAATTATTTATAACACATTGCATAAATTTTATAGAAAATGTAGAAATAGAGATGGCAATAGGTAAGGTACCCGGGATACTCGTACTCATATTCGTTTAAATATTAATTACCCGTATTCGTACTCGTCTCATTTAAATTAATATTTTATTAAAAATTAGTATACTATTATTAATTAAATATAATATAAAATCTATTGTTTAATTTTGTGTACCTTAAGAGTATTAATATTGTACTATACATTATTATGTGCATAAATTTTGAAATTAACAAAAATAAAAAGTTCGAAGTTATAGCATGTGAGAATAGAGATAGCAACAGGCAGGGTACCTGCATTTTTTTGGATACTTATACTCGTATCTGTTTATTAAATACCCGTATATGTACCCGTTCTGTTAAAAAAATTTATTATCATGTCCGTACCTAGGGGTGGGTATCGGATTGAGTATTGAGTTTTTCGGGTTTTGGGTCTAGGTACCCAAAATTTCGAGTTTGAAATTCCATTACCCGAACCCGAACCGATAATATCATTATCCGAAATTTTAGGCACCCGAAATTACCTGAAATTTCAGGTACCCGATCCGATTACCCAATTTTTACATAATTTTTTTTATTATATCATTTTTAAACTAAAGATATTTATTTTGCTTGAATTTCAATAGGATTTTCCAACATTCTAAAAATTGAGATGATGCATTATTATAAATTTGGATTTGATATTATTCAACTCATAATAATTGATGTCTAATATATATATATATATATATTATTCCATTAAATATTAAAATCAATCAATAACAATCCCATAAATAAGTAAGTTGATTTTTATTTATTTATTTATTTGTTTATTTAACAGTAGTATTTTTCTAAAATAGTAAATTTTTAAGCAAACTGTTCATCAAATCAATTACCATGTTGAAGCATAACCGATTAAATTGCAAAAAAATAGAAAACTATACAAGAGGAGAAGTGTAAATTAGAGTATAATAAAATATATTTTGAGGAATTGATGTGGTGTAAAAGTTAATGCTTGATTTGTGAAATGTGTGTGATATAATTGATAAAGACAAAAGTATGGGTGAGAAATGTAGTTAGTATATATTATATATATATATATATATATATATATATATATATATATATATAATAATAAAAATTAAAAGTGTATATATTAACCGGGTAACTTGATCGGGTAATTTGGGCATTTTTGAAAACTCGATACCCGACCCGATAGTGAAAAACTGGTTTCGGGTTTACCCCGATACCCGAAATTACCCGACAAAATGGATATTTTGGATAATTTTTTTCGGATCAGTTTTGGATACCTGAAACCCAAAAAAATGCCCACCCCTACCCGTGCCCGTCTCATACACATTTATCAAAATTTATGGGTTACCCGTACTCATTTAATATTTATTTTATCTATAATTATATTTATTTATTGTTTGAATTAATACTTTATTAAAAATATTTTATTATTAATTAAATATAATATAAATTCTCTTTTGATTTTGAATTAATTATATTTTAAACAATGTTTACAATTAAAATAAGTTTTTAACATAAGAAAATATCTTGGACAATGAAATTAATAATATACAAAATAAATTAAATATTAAAACAATAAAAATAAAGATTGTTTAAATGTATTCACGTTAAGAACAAAACAAAACATATTATTTTAGACAATAAATTTCAATTAATAATTTAGATATATGAGTTCATATAATAAAAAATAATTTACCTTTAAAAAAAATTTTTGAAAATAATTTAGATATATAAAAAAATAATAAAATAAAAAATATATTACAACAATATAGATAAAGATTGTTCAAATGATATTATAAATTCACGTAAGAACAAAACAAAACATATTATTTTAGACAATAAATTTCAATTAATAATTTAGATATATGAGTTCATATAATAAAAAATAATTTACCTTTAAAAATAAATTTAGAAAATAATTTAGATATATAAAAAAATAATAAAATAAAAAATATATTACAACAATATAGATAAAGATTGTTCAAATGATATTATAAATTCACGTAAAATTAGATATAAAAATAATCAATTGATATATATATATATATATATATATATATATATATATATATATGAGAGGCCAAGAAAATGAATGGATGAGATAAAATAAAAAGGCAAAAACTTGTGTGCACCCAGGCGCACGGGGCACATTCCGTGCACATTTAGAATTTTGTGTTAAATTGTATATCCTTAGTATAAAGATTTGTACCCTTTATTTTCTGAAGAAAAATAAAAAAATATTAATAAAAAGTGTATACTCTTTAAAATAAAATTGTGTACTCTTACTAATTAAAGTGTATACTCTTTAAAACAAAACAATGTAGTCTTACCCATAATACTAAATTCTAAAGGCGCACGGTGTGTCCCGGGTGCACGCAAGCCTCACTCAAATAAAAAATAAAATAAATGAATGTGATGTTAAAAATTGGTAATCACGAAATGAGATGTTACAATAACTAATAAATGGTTAAGATTTAATATTACTAAGCTAAAATATGTAGGTTAAAATAGAAGGGAAAAATTTAGTCAAATTTTGACTTTTAAAATGTGTTTTATTATTATATATATAAAGAAAGAAGATGATAAAACTAGCATCTAATAATTTCATCACTTCACGGTAATTTTAATTATATTTTTATGAATGATTTTATCACTTTCTAAAATTTTTTATTACTTTTCATATTTTGTTAATGAAATAATTCACTTCATCGTTATGATTATTATTTCTCAATGGCAATTTATAATGTACATTATTAGATGTACTTTAGGGCAACCCTAATGGGCAATATGACCAAAATCACAAAATACCCAAATTTTTTGTGATTTGGATCATATCTACTCCAATGATTTTTGCTCAATACCCTTTTACTATTGGAGGGTCACAAAACCCTTTTACCCAAAATTTTGGTTAAAAAATGCAAGGATTGGAGATGGCCTTAAGATCCAAATCAACCCAACCTAACATACAAATACTACCCGTTATACATAAACCCAAAATTTATTGTTTATGTCATTCTTCCTTTTTTTCTTTTTTTTTTCTCTTTGATTCTTCTCCGCAAGAAGGCAATGGAAGACGGCGGCCGTATGTCTTTCCCTTTTTATTCATTCTCTCCGCCAATTTAGGGATCATCATCATTAACAAGGAAGAAGGTGTCGATGGAAGATGTCAGCAGCGGAGAACGAAGGTGATGTCTCTTATTTATATACATTCTTCTTTTTTTCCATTTTTAGTTTTACACTTTACTATTAAAACTAATACATTTTATAAATATAAACCCAAACGGCAATAAATTAAAACTAATTAAGTTATTTATATGTTTTATACTTAAAACTAATACGTTTTTAAATAAAAACATATATATTAATAAATTAAAACTAAAACGATATATAAAATATCAACAAATAATATTAGAATTTAATATTATTCCAAAAACAAATTTAATACTATTCCAGAACTTGAATTGTTTAGGGCTTAATTATGGCATGTGTAGCTTGATACTATGATGAATTGTGATGGCATGATGTCATTTTATAGGTGGATAATCAAAATAAGATTTATCCTCAATTTAAGGCTTTTTCTGGTAAAAAACATTGCTATATATGAACAAGGGATAAAATTTTCTTGTTCTAAGCCTTTTTTCCCATGTTTGTCTCGCTTAACCCCTCGAGTAGCATGGCTTGGGTCGAGTGGGAGGTCAAGTCGAATGATGATTCTGAAAGAAAATTTATTCTCGCTTGAGTCGAGCCATCTGGTTCAACCCCTCGAATGGCATGTGTGTGACAGTACTGTTTTAAGTATATAACTTTCACATTCAAACTCTGATTTAAACGATTTTATAATGTCCAAACGACCCTCTTTTTCTTGAGTATCTCTTCATATAAATAAATCGAGTATCTCTTCATATAAATAAATCTGGATATATATCTTTTTCTCCTTTATTTTTATCTAAAACACAATAGAACACCTCGACTTTTTCTCAAATATATGAAAAGTAAGACTTTTGTGTTAAATATAGCAAATAATCCTCATAAAAAGTATTAAATAAGGCATAAAAATATACAAATGTTCACTTTTATCAGAGGTCACAGCTTTTCCCTTCAATCCAAAACGTAAAATATCTTTTATTAGTGCTACACGGAGAAAAACCTTATTACCATTTTAAAAAATATAAAATTTTCCTTGACGATCTTGTATAACTTTAATCATTTTTCTAGAACCTTAGATACAACCTTTGCAGATTCATCCACAATTTTAGGACCTATAGTTTTTTGAACTCGTACTCCATCTCAACAATTGGGGTACAATACCTTTTCCCATATAGTAGTGCCTTAAATTGAGCAATTTTGATAGCAGCTCGAAACTATTGTCATATTCAAATTCCATAAGTGGAATGTGAATTTCCTAACTCCTTTCCAAATACACGGGAGTATGGATGGGCTTCGAGTCGGGTTTCATGTTTTTTGGATTCGGGTACTCGAAATTTCGGGTTTAAAATACATTACTCAAACTTAATCCGATATTTTGGATAGCCGATTAGGATTACCCGAAAATACCTCTTTTTTAATTTTTTAAAGTATTTTTATAATAAATTAATTAGGTGTGTTTTTTTTTTAATATTTGATCTTTGAGACAATATTTTATTTGATAAAAGAATATAATAAATTCATATCACATCATAATAATATTAATTTTTGTACTAATATTAGGATTTAGATATATTTTAATTATGTTGTAAGGTATTTAAATATATATATATATTATTTTTATCAAATTAATTAAAAATATTTATTCATTAAAGTATATGATAACTTAAATCATACTAAAATTCATGATATAAGGAGAATTTAAATTTAAATTTGATGAGATAAGGATCAATAATACAAAATTTTGTTTTTATTATGTAAAAATAATTGACAATTTAAAAAATGATTAATTATATTAAAATACACGAACTTTTTCTCTTTTTTTAATTTAATCATGAACTATTTTTTTAATCAGAAAAGTACATGACATTTTATTTATTTTTTAATTTAATCACGAACTTTCATGTTATCAATTAAATACATGAAATTTTTGTATTTTCTCAATTTAATCACAAACCTTTTCTATTTTCAATAAAATATATGGAATTATTATATTAATAAATAAATAAAATATGACTAATTTAACAAGTACACATTAATTATCTAAAATATAATAAATAAGTTAAAAAAATTATGAAACAACTCATTTATAAACATAATTTATTCACCCACCCAATTTTATTATTAATATAAATATAATTATATAACTTAATAAATATTATATTTAATATATAAATTGTTTCACGTACATATTAATCACAGAATTTTAAAAAATATATAATAATTCATCTAAAATATTATTTAACCACGAAAAAATATTATATGTAATATAATTATATACTGTAAGCTAATAAATATAGGTAAATTTATTAATATTATTTAGTCATCAATTTTGTATGATAAATATATAATATACATATTAAATGCAGTATTAATTTATTATAATTAAAACCGTTCATCTATAAATATTATTTAATCCCAAATTATTTTATAATGAATATAAATATGTAATATACGAATATTTTATATTTTTTAATATTTAAATAGCTTTTTATTATGTTTTAAATATTTAATGTGAATTGACTTTTATTAATTGAGTTAATCATATATTTTATTTTATTAATATAAAAAAATCGACAACTGTAAAATATAAAAAATCATTTATTTAGTTTAAAAAAAGCTAGTGATTAAATTGAAAATATTGAAAAAAGTTGTGTATTTAATTGATAAAAATAAAGTTTGTGATTAAATTGAAATAAAAGGAAAAGGTCATGTATTTTTTTAATAAAAAAAAGTTCATGATTAAATTGAGAAAAGGATTAAAGGTCATGTATTTAATTGCAATTAGCCCTTTAAAAAATAAATAAATTTAATTAAGTAATGTTTAAAGGATGATTAATATATTTTATGATTAAAAAATTAAGAATGGATCAAAATTTTAATATTTCGTGAATCATTTAATTATTTTTTATAATTAATATAAGAATATAAAAAGAAAAAATTCGGGTACCTGATCGGGTAATTCGGGTACATTTTTAATACCCGAAACTCATTTTTTTTTAAATTACCTGAATCGATCAGGTAAATTCGATCGAGTCGGATCGTGTACCCGAAACCCAAAAATAATAAATGCTCATTCCTACATGGGAGCATATCTTCTAGAGTTTGTATGGTCCTTTTACACTAACCATTTATTTGAGGATAATAGGCGGTGCTAACTTGAGTTCCATTCTCATTATCTTTTAAAGACTCTTCCAGAATTTCAAAGTAAACCGCAGGTCATGATCTGAAACTACAGATACTGGCATTCTGTGTATTTTGACAATCTCATTAACATACAATTGGGCAAATTGATCCATAGTGTATGTCATGCAAATAAGAATAAAACGAGATGTCTTATTAAGCCGATCAACAATTGACCCATATCGATCTTATGTTCGAGATCCATGCATATCTAAGACAGTTGAGTATACAAAACTATTACTTTTTATCGAAAACTGCGTGGATAAGGAGGTCTGCAGAAATGATGAACGACCTCTCGATACTCTAAGGAATTCTTATGCATCGTCTAGAAACCGTGTGGATAATAATTATCTGAACAATCTCAATCCACAATCTCCCCTCACAAATTTCCATCCGCCATCTCCAATCTCGAAATTAGGTTTTTTCGAGATTTTAGGTGTCGCATGATTTTTTTTTCATTTTCATGTCCCAGTTTATGTTTCTAATGTGTGATTATGTTAGACAACTAAGACGACTTATTCATAGGCTACAATAAAGTTTACGAGGTGAATTTAAGGTTAGGTCTCATAACAAACTTATGCATCCCAAGTTTAGTCCAAAACACACTATTTAACCCCATTAGTAATAATTTAGTCCTCTAACAAATTATTACTGCACTATCCACCCTAATCACATAGTACATTAGGTTTCTTATTATTATGAGCATGTTCATGTCCCGTATTTAAGATATTCAATGTCCATTTATTTATTGAGTTACTAATAACTCAATTAATTAAATATAAATCCAATAGTTCCACACAATCTTAATATTATGCTGGAGTAAATTCACATGCAGACTTTACATACTAATCCTTCACTATAAAAAAGGTGGGTTAGCTCACCTAACTATTGGACTCCTCATTAAAGTGAGTGACACATGTTCAATTTTCATTGGGAACGAATTAGGGGGAGTTATAAGGAGGCTTAGAGAATGAAAAGTATAAGTGATTGATAAACTGACTACTGACTATACTAATAACCAACATTTAACTTTGATCTGTGTATAACTTTAACATTAATATTACTTCCCGTTCCGCATATTTATGAAATACTTTATATTTTGAGGCGTCCCACGTATTTATGTACGTTCTATTAATAATAAAAATAAACTATATATATTTCTTACGTACTTTTTATATTTATTAATTTCAACAACTTTATTTATTTTTATACTTTATTCATCATTCTTAAATTTTCTTTTTAAATTATCAACTTATCCATATTTTTTCAAGAGTGTATATTGGGTGCACCCGGGTGCATCCATATGTGCATGACTTTTTATTCTATTTTGTATACATGTTATTTTATTTTGTATACGTGTTTTGTAATAATTGTATACTTTTTTAACACAAAAATTTTCATTAAAAAAACTAACATACATATGTGTATAACTTTTTATTCAATAGTGTATATATGTTTTTTAATAATTGTATAATTTTTTACGCTCAATTTTTCATTAAAAAAACTAACAGTTAAATTGTATATATATTTTCTCATAATTGCATATATTTTTGTTTATATTTGTATATGGATGCACCCTATCTTAAGGTGCACCCGGGTGCACACTATAATTAGCTTTTTTTCTTACATTATACTCCATCTCATCCCATAATAAGATATATGTTATGTAGATTAAGGAATATATTTTAATGTGTAATAAGGTGAGAAAAATAATATTTGAATATGTAGTAGGTAGTTGTATTAAGATAATGTTTGGATCTCAAGTGAATATAATAATTATTTTATATGGTCCAAACTTTAAAAGAAATGCATAGATACCTTATTTTTTGACAGATTAAAATGAAAAAAAGTTGGGCGGAATTATATAGGAGTATATATATATTATTATTAAAAAAAGGGTAAATGTATTTGGATCTAATTGATCCAGCTCAATAGGATTAAAATAGTCCACTTCACTAAGGTAATATTATTTAAAGATTAAAATACCCTTATTTTGATAATTTTAATTTTTAATGAAATTTAATTATTGCTATCCCTCATCATTTATGCCGTTTATGATAAGTTACTGTCATTTATAGTGTACTCATCTTAACAATATTAACTCATCTCTTGGATTAAAATGCCTTTTAAGTAATTATTATACAGTATATTATTAATTATTACATCATACAAATATCGAATAAATAAATAATATGTGTGCATCACATTTTTATTTCTTATCTTCTATATAATAAATGAAAAAAAAACATTTTAGACTATATGTATATTATTTTTTAATCTTTACTAATATAAAATATTTAACTTATCTATTAATAATTTATTTTATGAAAATAAGTTAAATTAAAACAGTTGATTAAAAAAACTTTTTAAATCAAAAGTAGTAAAAATAAACCTACAAAGATGAGATTTTAAATTAAAATAACTAAAACTACGGTGTTGTATAATCCTCTATACGTTTTTTTAAGAATATACCTTAAATATTAAATGTTATACTTCCTTCTTCTCAATCTAATAGTTACAATTTCTTTGTAATTACAAAGGAAGCCTAACCATTAGGGCGGGACGGAGGGAGTACTTTTTAGTATACGAAATTGTATCCTTTATTTTCAGAAAAAAAAAATCAAATATTTATATTATTTATATGTCAGTTGATATTTTCAATGAAAAAATTATACTTTTATTAATTAAAATATATATTCTTTATAACAAAATATTATATTCCATTTATACACTTTGTGTACATAAAAACACAAGATACAAACTCAATTAAAATTCCATCAATTTATAACAACTAGAAAATCATTATTATATTTTGCTAAATAAATCAATTAATGACGTATTATTAATGATAATATACAAAGAATTGGGAAGACCGTCTTACGGACCCTAAATCATGAGACAAATTATTTATTGATCTAATTAAATTTTGTAAGGGGTTCTGCTGATAAAATTGAAATTTTGATAATTTAATTATGAAAGGAAATTAGGTAGGATATATATATATATACTTTTTATTATTTAAAATATATTTTTTATTATTTTAAAATTTAATAATTTGAAATTTATTACTTTATCCATCCTGATGAGAAATATTCGTTTGCTCTTTGCACGTGAATTAATGAGTATAATATTTTAATGTGTAATATGGTAAGAAAAATACTCTAATGTGAAGTGAGTAATTGTATTAGTATTGAGTGTGTGCCTATGTGTAGTTGGTTGAGTATAATAATATTATTTTGTGTCACATGAACCCAAAAAGAAAATTGATACATTGTATTAAGTCGGATCAAAATGACAAAATAGATATTTATCAAGGAGACGGAGAGAGTATTTATTTAATTTTTAATTTAAATATTATAGATTTATAAAATATGATAATATGTGATAACCTTAATAATGAAAAGTGATACCCAATTGATAAAAAAAATAATTATGCGGTAAACTATTTCATAAAAAATTATAGTATATATATGAAAAGTGATGGCATTTTAAAAGAAAGGTGATAACATTTTTAAAAAGTGATAATTAATTATGAAAGTTTATTTCATAAAAAATTTATAGAATTAATAAAACGTGATAATATTTTAATAAAAAACGATTATAATCAAATAAAAGTCATATACGTCTAATTGAATTAGGTTAAAACATGCATGTCCCCGGAAACACGTGCAACCAAATTCCACATTTTTTCGAAAGCTATACATTTTAGTTCAATATGTTATAAGATTTAGTATAAGAACGTATATCCTTGATTTATTAAAAAATTATTTTTTTTCTCAAAAAATCAAGGAAAAATTATATTTTTATCAAACATTTATACTATTCATATTTCTGTCGACGTTCTCAATGAAAAAAATTATATTTTTATTACTTAAAGTGTATACCCTATAAAACAAAATGTTATATCTTTATAAATCGGGGACAATCCATATAATAAATAAAATAATAATAACATATTAATATAAAGTGATATTCGATTAAGATACAATTTAATTATCTAAACCATCTATCTAATGAGAGGTTAATAATAATAATAATAAAAAAAAGGATATTTTTTTTATTAAAAGTATTTTGTCGTAGTGAATGGAAATTAATGAAATTATTAGCAATGATTATCAATTAAATTATCACATAACAAAATATTATAATTTTTGTTATTAAAAATTTATTGACCACCACTTTTTCAACACAAAACTAGCAACCGTTGTTAATTTATAGATTCTGTTATTAATCTATTGATTGATAAACTAATTTAACAATGAAACTAAGTCTTTTACCAACAGAATATTCTATTAATAAAAAATAATTTTTGTTAGTATTTTTATATTTTAGTAAATATACTTTAATAAATCATTTATAGTAATTTAATGAATCTTATTTTAGTTACTTTAATATTTTATTTTATCTATTTAATAATCATATTTTAATAAAAATTAAAAATCTCAAACGCGAGATTGCTATTTCAAATTTTATTTTATATTATTAATCTGTATATATATCGATTTTAATTAATGAATATTAATAAATGAAATCATATTTTTATAATATATTATTATTATTATTATGAATAATCATAAGTATACAGATGAAACTTTTGATTTTTTCTAGAAGTATTAATAGTACATAATAAATGTACAATCTTGAAATATGGAAAAGAAAATTTTTACAGCCAATTAAATTTTAAAATAATTAAACTAAGATGAATACTAACCAGGGCTATAATAGTACTTTAAGGGAGAATAAATGCATTTGATCCGGATCAAATTGATCCAAATAGCATCTTCCTTAAAAAAATACACTTCTTGATCTTGCGAACGGAAATATCCCTCCTGATCAAGTATATAACGGGAGATAAACAACGAGAATCGATTGACTTTGTCAAAAAGGTGGGTAGCTCAAGTGGTTAGAGGCCCACTACTTAAGACTTTGGTCTTGGGTTCGAGACATGGCAAGGGGAATTTATTCCCCAATGCCTTCCACCAATGATGTGTTGACCTAGTTGTCTGGGTCAACATTGAGGTAGTCCCCCGGAGCACAATGGTGGAACAATTAATATTGAGGGCTAGAAGCGGCAGTGTGGGACATTGAGGTAGTCCCCCGGAGCACAATGGTGGAACAATTAATATATTACTTGAGGATCCATTGTGTGGCTACCGCGGTTTACCTGGAGGCAGTTCTGAGGGACCGTGTTTCCTCGAGAACTAGTCGGGCGTAAGCCCGGAACCTCGATCATAAAAAAAAAAAAAGAAAGAAAGAGAATCGATTGACTTGTTTTGCCTAAAAGTAAAATGAGTTTACTTTTTGTTTATTTATTTTTTAAAAAAATTTTTTTTCTCTAGCATTTATTACTGCTACTTTACTCAACCTGTTCTGTTCCCCAATCCCCTGGTTACCCAAAACCCAGCCTACCCCCAGCAATACCACCCCCTCCTTTGTTATCCCCCTCCCATACCCTCTTTGCTACCAACAATTTGCCTTCCCGTGTTTCAAGCGATACTCACTATAATTGTCTACAGGACCAACAAAGTCAATGGAAAACTTCTAGCCAGATTTCTTCTCGATTCCATCCCAAATTCTCTGTTTTGTTGCCCACGCGCGTGTGAATTCCTGCTTTTTCCGCGTTTAGCTGTGTGAATTTTGCTGACTTTTGGTTACGAGTTCGTGGGTTTGTGTGAAATCTTTCTTGGAGCTGGGAAATGAGAGATCTGAGTTGGTATTAGAGTGTGGAGGAATGGGAGCGTCTGAGGTTTCGATTGACTGTAATTCCGGCCCGGGAAAAGGAAATTCCGGCACCGGGAAAGGTAGTCCTGTCGATTTACCTTTTGTTGCTTTTTATTCTTTTGACGATTGACTCGTAAATTTTTATTTAATTGTTTGCTTGATTCTTCTTTAGTGGATAATGAGACGGCGTTATTCACGGAGCTATGGAAGGCTTGCGCCGGTCCTTTGGTGACTGTGCCTCGTGAAAACGAGCTTGTTTTCTATTTCCCTCAGGGTCACATAGAACAGGTCTTTCTCTCTCTCGCAAGTATTATTTTTATTGTTGACGTTTTTATTTTGAAGGATTGGGGGTTAAAGGCTATGAATGACTGCTGTTCTCTTAAAATTTATTCCAATCTTTGCTTTGAAATATTAAATGAGTAATACTAGTTGTTTACAAATGGCGTTTGATTAAGATTTTTTTTTTAATTTTTAATTTATTTTTAAATTAAAACAAACTTCTGGGATCTGTCCAAACTTTTGATTGAGTTGAGACTACTATTGGTGATTTTTATTTTTTGCTTGAAAGTCTTTAACTTCTTTGGCTCATAATTTTTGGTGGATTTTCGTTGTGTAGGTGGAGGCATCTACTAATCAAAGTGCAGACCAGCAGATGCCTGTGTATAATCTCCCCTCGAAGATTCTCTGCAGAGTGGTTAATGTCAATTTGAAGGTACTTTTGAAATATTTGATTGGAAGATGAACTAGTTAAAATGTCGGAATTTTATCAATTTAGGGCCTGAAAAATGGGTAAACTATCAATTCGGGGCTTGAATTATGTTTTCTATCGATTAGGGGCTTGAATTATGTAAAACTATCAATTCGGGGCCTGAACTTAGGCCCTAAATTGATAAAATAGGATATAATATTTGACAAATTCAGGCCTTGCATTGATAGTTTTACATATTTCAAGCCTTGGATTGATAGAAAAAATAATGCAAGCCCAGAATTGATAGTTTACCCATAATTGGGGCCTTGAATTGATAAAACTCCAGTTAATGTCATATGTAGTTAATAATTATATGTTTTATTTATTTTTGTTCATCTGCTTAGGCTGAACCTGATACAGATGAGGTATTTGCTCAAGTTACCTTGATGCCCGAACCTAATGTAAGCTAAATCCTTGGTGTTGTTCATGTATCTTGATTTGAGATTCTACTGTAGTACTCTAATGAGGTTTGCTTTTCTAGCAAGATGATACTGCTGTAACGAAGGAACATCTTCCTGTACCTCCACGTCGATTTAATGTCCATTCTTTCTGCAAGACCCTTACTGCGTCTGATACTAGCACCCATGGGGGATTCTCAGTGCTGAGGCGGCATGCTGATGAATGTCTGCCACCACTGGTTAGGATAAGCCAAGCTTATGTTCACTGAGCACCCTTGCATTGACTTCTTTGTGCTACTGATAAAAATGTTGTGTCATGGGACAGGATATGTCTATGCAACCTCCCACCCAGGAACTAGTGGCCAAAGATTTGCATGGAACTGAGTGGCGTTTCAGGCATATTTTTCGTGGTAAATTTTCAATGATCTCTGCTCTTGTTTTCATCACCGCATCTTTTGAATTTGAAACTATTGTTAACGAGGATGAGTTTTATCTAGCTTGACTAGAGCAAAAGGAAATGAAAATTAAATGTTTGAATTGCAATAATTATTTCTCAGATTAGTTATATGTTGAACAGACCTGGTAGTTCTCTATTTAGCTCTAGCTCGGTTGTTGCTTTTTCTCTTTTTGTTTAATATATGTATGTAAATCCAATATATTTTGGAATTTTGAATTCTGGTTTAACCAGACCAAATGTAAACTTCCATGACTTAAGGCATGAAAGAGGTCCAAGTATGATGTTATTGAGTCTTTTGAAGCAGAAGGCCTTCATTTCTGAACAATTGCATGTGTCCTTTTAGGTGGGTGAGTTGGTAATTTGATTAATGATTTCCAGGTCAACCTCGGCGTCACCTCCTCCAAAGTGGCTGGAGTGTTTTTGTCAGTTCAAAGAGGCTTGTTGCTGGTGATGCCTTTATATTCTTGAGGTTGATGCTAACTTTGACTACTCCCATTTACATATATATATGTGTATATATGTGTCCATTTCTATTTCTATATTTTAATGCAAGAATTTTGTCTGAATGAGCTTTGTACGTGTTTAGAGGGGAAAATGGCGAGCTACGTGTTGGAGTTAGGCGTGCAATGAGACAACAAGGCAATGCTCCATCATCAGTCATATCCAGCCACAGCATGCATCTTGGTGTTCTAGCTACAGCTTTGCATGCCATTCAGACCAAGACAATGTTCACAGTTTATTACAAGCCTAGGTACGTGACATGACTCCCCTTCTAGGAATCTTTAGTGCTATTTCTGTGATTGTGATTTGATTGCTAGTCTCCTAAATGTACTTTTGAAGGTACAATTCGAGTCACTGCATTTGCGGGGCAAACAAAAATCACCTGAGCTTTCTTTGCCCTGTTTGTGTGTCAATCGCTATATCGGACTTTGGACTTTGTTATGGCATCTGTGTAGCGCTTTTTTCCCAAACTTGCATAGCCTTTTTCTAACATCCAAAAGCATAAGCAGGCTCTTCCCCCTGAGTAACATTCAAGTAGTGATTAGTGAATTTGGTGAATTAGTGATCAAATTTATGATGCTTATATGTCCATCTTGTATGTATGTTACAGGACTAGCCCGGCCGAGTTTATTGTCCCCTATGATCAGTACATGGAATCTATTAAAAACAATTATTCTATAGGAATGAGATTCAAAATGAGGTTCGAAGGTGAAGAAGCTCCAGAGCAGAGGTAAACAGCGTCTTAGTGTCTTATCAATAATCCACAGTTTTAAAAAATGAATTTTATAAATATCTTTTAAATGTTAATCCTGTAGGTTTACTGGAACTATTGTTGGTATTGAAGATGCAGATCCAAACAGGTGGCCTGAATCAAAATGGAGATGCCTGAAGGTATCATAACCCTTGGCCTTTTTTATTTTTTATTTTTACCTCCCCCTTTTATGAAAAATGACATTTTCAAACCTTGTTGAAGTTCCTTTTAATTTTTCTTTAAAGGTTCGATGGGATGAAACATCAACAATTCTTCGGCCCGAAAGGGTATCATCCTGGAAAATAGAACCTGCTCTTTCTCCTCCTGCATTGAATCCAGTTGCGATGCCAAGACCAAAAAGGCCTCGGTCAAGTGCCTTGCCCTCTTCCCCTGATTCATCTGTCCTTACTAGGGAAGGTTGTTTCTAATTTTGCTCAGATTGAGTTTCTTCTGCTTATGCTGCTAAATTGTGTTGTTGTCTAACTTGTGCTCGAACTGTGTTTTCTTAATTATCCATAATATGATGTAGGTCCATCTAAGTTGACAGTAGAGCCTTCTTCTGCTAATGGGTTTCCAAGGGTCTTGCAAGGTCAAGAATTATCGACTTTGAGAGGAACTTTTGCAGGATGCAATGAATCAGAGTCTGTGGAGAAGCCATTACTGCAGAATCCTTCATTGGACGAGGAGAAGATGGATTTAGTTTCTGCTTCAAGAAGATATAGATCAGGAAATTGGTTGCCTGTTGTAAGGCCCGAATCCTCATTTACGGATATGTTATCAGGATTTGGATCACAAATTAATGCATCCCATGGTTTCTGTATGCCTTCTTGTGATCAAGCAGTTTCTAAGCAACAGGCAGAACAAAAGCATGAGGCTAAGTTTAGCTTTAAAGGAAATAATTGGTCTACAATGCCGTCTAGTTTCTCGCTTAACTTGATGGATTCTTGTTTGAAAAATCCTGGTCAAGGTACAGATAATGCTTCTCAGGAACATGGGGATGTTCAAAGTGGTGTTTTCAGAGAATATTCTTTGATTTCTGATCTTAAAGGAGAGAGTCAACAAACAAAATGGTTAATGCCTCCACCTCTTTCTCCATACCTTCAAGTGTCAACTCCTCAGTCTAGGGAGCTAATGCCAAAGACTGTATTTATGCAACCACACAATGCTGTTAAGGCAATGGAAGGGAACTGCAAGCTCTTCGGCATTCCCCTCATTAGTAATTCGGCATCGTCAGATCTGTCAAGCCGTATGCAGCCCGCGACACATCATCATCAGTCATCTGTAACTGAGTCAGATCAAACGAAGGGTTTAAAGATGGTCGATAATCCATATGCAACTGGTGAGCAGGAAAAGCAATTTCAATCTTTCCAACATTTAGCTAGAGATAGGGAAAGCAAATATGGTTCAACAAGGAGTTGTACCAAGGTACGCCCATCATATACTCCCTCCGTCACATGATTAATTTGACCCTTTCCTCATTTGTCTGTCCCATGATAAGGTTCATCTCCTAAAATAGAAAATAACATTTTAATCCAAAGCCTCAAAAGTACACTTTAATTTTAAAATTGCTATCACTTTTTAACACACACAACATACTTTGTATATTATTTATTACCTAAAAATACTATATTACTCTCAAAAAGTGATTTTTTCTTAAACAACATGGAACAGTAAAGGAGAGCGTAATCATGGGATAGAGGGAGTATCATCTTTCTTCTGCTGCAGCACTTTTTTCTTTATTTCATTTTTTATGGACAAAAATATCTTATGATTTCTCAATTTCAGGTTCATAAGCAGGGTTCTGCCCTTGGTAGGTCTGTGGATCTCTCCAAATTTAACAATTATGACGAATTGATTGCTGAATTGGACAGCCTCTTTGATTTTAATGGTGAACTAAAGGCACGGAACAAGAACTGGCTTGTTGTGTATAACGATGATGAGGATGATATGATGCTTGTTGGGGATGATCCATGGGAGTAAGATTTTCTTTCTTGTTCTTTGAAATTGTTACAAGTCATCCATCTATCTTACCTCGCTCTCTCTTTTTTTTTTTTTTTTTGGAACAGAGAATTTTGTGGTATGGTACGTAAGATATTAATACTAACAAAAGAAGAGGTGCAGAAAATGAATCCAGGGACTTTGAATTCGAAAGGAGAAGAAACCTCATCTGGCCTGGTGGATTGTAAAGAAATGAAGAATATGCCAATATCATCTGGCCCTGCGGATTGATGCTAGTTTCACCTCTTGTCCTGGTACTACTCTCTTGTACTTTCTGAAATCTTTTCTCAACCCATTGCTGCCTACCATCGTACTTTGCCTCAATCGGTTTCAAATATGATGATATTTATATATATATCGACACATCCACCAGCATAATCCCTGCCCGCGTGGAACCCTTTATACATTGCACACTTTTTTGGTCCGTTTCAAAATAATTTGCATACTTTCAAATGACAACAATTCACAATATTAACACATTTACAATACAACAGTACTACAAAAAATACATTTAATTTTGTACACTTGTTTGATCAAAGTTAATAATTTTGTACACTTTTATCTTATTAAAATTTCAAAATGTCTCTTTTCTCTCTTACTTTGTCGCACCAAAAAAGTCACTTTTTTAGAAATTGTTTTATAAAATGTTTATGTATTTATGTGTGATTCTGGGTTTATAGCTTTAGAATGGGTAGTGGGTTGTTTAAAAATAATAATAAAATAATTATATTAGTTTATTTAATGGTGAAGATTAAATTCAAAATTAATCTAACGGTTAAGATCATCCAGGTGCACCACATTTAGACTCTGTATCTGGAGGAAGTATAATTTATCTATATTTAAATCTAAAAAATTATTTGATTTTTAAATTTATTTATTAATTATTAATATTGATTTTTTTTTTTTAAAAATCAATCTTAAAATACAACAAAAGATTTTCTAAATTTTAAAATTTATGAATAATTAATACTTATATTATGATTAATGTAAATTTATCTATTTATTTTATAGAAAAATAAGTTTGCTTAAATTTAAACATTATTTAATAAGAAGAACGTTGTAATCATAATAATAATCCAAGTGAATCCAAATATTTTTAAAATCTTATAACAATTTTGTGTTTATATTAAAGTTAATTTGTATCATATTTTATTTTAATAATGATTTGAAAATCAGTAATGTTGAAATGTAATGTATAACTGTCTAGTAAATTATTTCATGAACAATTCGTAGTATAAAAAAAAGTGATAATTTATTAAAAATTAAAACTTTCTCACTGCAAGGCGGTCTCAAACCAGTATTTAAAATATTACCAAAACCTGATTTTCGAAACCCAAATTAAATATAACCCTGGTGTATTAAGTAGATGGGGGGAAATAGCTGTCACTTTCTGTGCTTCAATATCTTTGGGATGATGGGTTATCTATACAGGGAGCATGCTTTAATATCACAAAATTTAATGTTTGCCCATTCTTCAAACAGGTCTTTGTTGCTGGCAAGGGAAGTTAATATAATTCCTGTAGTATTTGAAGGAGATTGTATTTTGAGAGAAAAAGATGATGCATCTTCAACTAATGTGTACAGTTTTTTGGTAATTTTGAACCACCTCTCTTTTCTTAGTTGTCCTTTTTGGGTAACACAGTATGTATGGTGCCTGTAAGTAGATTGTTCGAAATTCAGTGTAGATGATACATGACAAGAGTTGCTCTTCAACCCCTGTAAGCATAATAGTGAGGTGATTACAGTTTCCCCCCTCAGCACCCCATGTAAATAAGCAGTCTTCAATACAGAGTTTGGTATGCCCGACTGAGTCAGCCGTGTGTGTGTTTGTATTGCTTAAGAATTATATGTGGTTTTGCATTAGATTATTTGGTGTAATAAATCTTCTGAGTACCCAATTTTATTACAATCCTATTGTTTTTTAGCGTAGGTTGATACTGCTAGATTGATTTTTGTTCATGGGGCACTTTAATGACTTGTATTGGTTGTGTATGTTTTGGGGTAAATCTCACACCCAAGATTAATGAAATTTCTCTTTATCCAAAAAAAACTGAACTAATTGGACCTGAGAGTTAGGGTGCAGAGATGGTGAATATAGATTATTTAAGGTGCTCAAAATGTCTTTTCAACGCTTACAGCACTTGCAAATTACTGAGTTCAGGTATACAATAGAAAGTCTAGAGAGTCTTCTGCTAAGATTAGTTATATGACTAACTTTGTTGTACTCTTCCACAGTAAATCTCACACCAACATTTGAGTGTAATAAGTGGAAATTCATTTTGAATGCTTAATGTTTGTGGGGGTTAGACAAAACAGAAAAATTTATATGGCTTATTTGGAAAAGCTAGTAGAGTCATGTGAATTAGGATGAAAAGTGAATTCTATTTTTTTTGTCGTTGTTCGTGGTTTGGAAAGACAATTATATTCTTTTAAGTATTCTAAAATTTTAAATTAAACATTAAATCATAAGCGTATGCAGGATAATAATTTGCCCTAGTCGGGTTTGTGCATGGATCTGGCAATCTTATGATGCATGCAAAATTGTATGTCCTTGGTTGCATGTAAATGTTTGCCGTATTATATACTTTATATGGAATGCACAACTTTTTATTATTATTATTATTATTATTATCTTCTAACAACAAAATAGAGAGCAACTTAAATCGTAATGAAATAATAATAATAATAATAATAACTGAGTCCTATAATTATTGTGAAAACAATGGTTTATATAATTCCCGCGGCTGCAAGTCCGAAACCGGCTGTATAAGGAAGGAAAATTGTTTGTATTGTTACACCCTCCCTAAAACTGCCCACCTACCTGGCCCGCCTCACCATATAGCTAAATTATGCAAATGGAGTAGTAAATAATTGATATTCCGTGTATGTGCTCTGCTATACCCATATATATACTCCCTTCGTCTCGTTACGTTGCACGAACATTATTAAATAAATATAGTATTTTAATGTGTAGTTAATTGAGAGATATAATAATTTAATGTAAAGTGAGTAGTTGTATTAGTGTTGTGTGTGAACTCTATAAAAAGATAAAGTGATTGATTTATGTGGATTCCATTTATTAAAAAAGAAAATATAACTCTTGTAGTGTGACACCCTAATTAGTAAAAAAATGTAACTCTTGTGACGGAATGGAGGGAGTATTAATTATTATTTAATAGTGTATAAGTGTTTTTTTAAATAATGTATTATCTTTTTAATTCAATAAACTAATAAAAAAAATTCGCTAATGTACAAAATTTTATTTTATAGTATAGTATAGTATTATATACTCCCTCCGTCCCACCGAAAGGTCACCATTTTACTATATTGGACATCCCATTCAAATGTTACTATTTCCCACTTTTAGTAAAAATGTAGTATAATATATGGTCCACCACTCACTACTAATACAACTATCCATTACACATAAAATAATAATACTACTTAATCTACGCACAAAAAACAACCGTTGACATTTGGGCGGGACGAGGGAGTATATTTTATTATTAGTATATAAATAAATTTTGAATGTGCTTATACTGTGTACCGAATTCATAGGAGAATTTGGCAATAACAATTGAGCTACATATTCTTCCGCTTGTTGTTGACCAAATCAATCCATTAGGTGTTTGAAATATCATAGCCGGTGGGCCCAATCCAAACAATAAATCAGCCATTCCATAGAAAAAAGGAATGATGTTTGTTAGGTATAAATTCATAACGAAATGAGCAGCGCACGACTGATATCCTTTTATTTTTTAATTTAAAATATTATTATTTAAATTAATACTTTTTATTTATATTATATATTACAATTACTGATGATCGATTTATTTTAGGACAAAGTTCAAGTGTTATAATTTTAAACATATATATAATAACTACGATGCACGTAACATTTTTTGCTAAAACATAATATTTACGTTGGCATATATAAAAATTTACGTTGCACATGACACTTTTGCTGAACATAACATGAACAGATAACATTACACTTTTTCTACATATACAAATATCAACGTTACACCAAATATTAACACTACACATGTGCAGAAAATATCATACAAAATACTAGATCTTTCATAACAATAAAAAAACATGATGCGTAAATAAGTCTCCCACCTAGAGGAATACGGTTTTATCCATTGCAAAAAATGTTAAATGAAAAAGAAATAAAAATTATGGATTCAACACGTTTATGCCTTTGTGTGCAATATATCCTATTGAATGGAGAAGAATACGGGTCATATGGTAGATGAAATAAGAGTTGGAAATTGGAGTTTTTTTTTTTTTTAAAAGTATCTGGCTTAATTACGGAAGGAGATTTGAGCTGATGAAAATTTGTGATTAAAATATTTGTGTGCAAGGAAATCGCATCAAGCTATGAAAAATATTTTTGGGAGATACATTTTCTTTCCTATTTTGAACAACTAATTGAAGGGATAGAATCATAGAAATGGGATATCACTAATATAAAATGTGGTTAATGGTCATATTATTGTATCTTTTAGTGATATTGGATTACACAACTTACTTGTTAGTAAATGCCTTTTTTACCGTTACACATGACCCTTCATAATTTTCTTATTTGTTTATCCCATCAAACACTTTACATCTCATAAAAAGTAAAAGATACTACTTTATCTAACAATTTCAAAAATTACTTTAATTTTAAATTTGTCATTTATTTTTCAAACAAATACCATTATTTTATATATATTTTTATTACATAAAAATAATACAATACCTATTAAAATCAACAAAATTAATCAAAAAAGAATATTTTTCTTAAACAACGTGAAAAAGTAAAGATTAAGCGTTTTGTGGCACGGAGGGAATACTCATTAAAATAATTAATAATTTAACTTTTAATCAATGAATAATTTAAAATTTAAATTTATTAAAGCAATATGAAAAATTACTCAATTTGATTAAGTGTAAATCTTTGCCAAAAATAATTTAACCTGATAAAAAGTACCCAACTTGTAATTGAAATTTTCAAAATGATATATATATATATACTCCGTATATCATTTTGATAAAAATATCATATGACTTTGACTTAACTTTAAATTATTTGACTAGTTCATATCAGTTCTAGTTGGTCTCTCATCGACAAATCAATCGATGTCAGTCCAAGTGTCGGTGCCAGTTGGTCCCCAACCGACAAACCGACCAACATTTGTTGGTTTATCGGTTCGAGTGTCAGTTTCAATCGATCCCCCACCGACATCCATCTGTCAATCGATCAATTCTGGTCGGTCTCTCACCGACAACCGACATATAATGTAGGAGGTGGGTGGTGGTATTTTTATTTTGACTTTTTTAAATAGGGTCAAAGGGTAATTTTATCTTATTTCATTAAATTAATTAAAAAAATATTATAAGTTATTTTTATGTTGACAATGCTTTTGTTCTACGAATAAAGTGGTATTTTTGCATTTCTCCCAAGAGTATCGTTAAATACACACCCCAATTTATTAAGTGCACACCCTTTTATTATATACACACCGCCTTTCTTAATTATTTCACTAAATTTATTAAATACACACCCTGTTAAAACTCTAAAATACCCTTATAAATACACATTCCACTAATTCCTTTTTATCACCACAAATTCCCCAGTTTCGGAGAAGTCCTTTGAATCTATTTAAAACTATCTAGAGAGAAGTTCCTGACAAAATCAAATATGTAAAGTACTCCATTGGTTTTCTGCATTTTGCTTAACTGATTTTTGCTGTAAATAAATAGAGGATGCTACACAAAATACTACAGAATATAAAAACTAAAATAGTGAATAATTGCGAAGCAGACAAATATATTAGGGCACTGGTTTAATTTTAGGAATAATTTGCATATGAATTAGATGAATGTTTGAATTTCCTGTAATTTTCGAATATTTAATTAAGTAGTTGTTTCTTGGTATCATGATTTCTTCATCTTTCACGATTTCCATATTCTTCGTCGTTTCAATAAATTGTCGTGATGACCTTAATGAATGAAAGTCATTCTATTTGTTATTTAGGGTTCATATTAATGTGTGTGAAATTAAAAAACCATAATTTAGGGTTGAAAATATAGAAGGGGTGTGTATTTAACAAATTAAGGGCAATTTAGACTTTTAAAAAATATATATTTAATTTATATAATAATAGGGGTGTGCATTTAATAAACTGGGGTGTGGCACCCTTCTCCCAATTTATTATTTATGATGTAATTGTTGACCACACATTAAAAAAATGTCATTATAATGGTCTATTAACATTATATATTTAGAAAAATCATTACAAGAAAATAAGGAAATCATATTTAGAAAAAAATTCTAACAATTTAAAACTCCGTTTTAAAAAAAAAAAATACTATTCTTCTAATTTCTCTATAATTCGCGCTCCTAACCTAAAATACTAACTCCGTCACGGATTGGAGCATTTGAATTTCATTAAGAAAACAATAATAAAACATATTTAAAATAGGAGATGAAAGAAATTGGTGATCCCATGCACATTGAATTTATGCATAAAAAACATTTTGACCACATTTCTATTTATTTCAACAATACTACAATATGGGCAGACATAACGCTGCTTGGAAACTTCGTATCCGTTATAAAAGTACATCAATTAAATGAGGAAGAGTATGGACGTGTTGTAATAATTTTCAACGTATGCGCGGGTGTACGCATGAGACTGAGGCAAAGTCAATCCACCCCTCCATTGACCCTCACTACCATCTTTCTTATATATAAACAAATTATTCTCATTTTCTCTCCTTTTATACTCGTAACATAACATTATCAATAACGGTCAAAAATATGCTTTGTTACAAAACATATTAAAAAGAGGTGCAAAAACTGCAGCTTATCAGAATTATCACTCAAATTCATTCATTTCTTTGATTGTGTAGCATTATAAAGATGAAGAATACAGATAGTAGTAACTATCACCACCACCAC
Organism: Pogostemon cablin; assembly: GCA_023678885.1. Taxonomy (NCBI): domain Eukaryota; kingdom Viridiplantae; phylum Streptophyta; class Magnoliopsida; order Lamiales; family Lamiaceae; genus Pogostemon; species Pogostemon cablin. The sequence continues at coordinate 8,428,036 of CM042961.1, forward strand.
GTCTCCGACGCTGATGTATTCAGCGTCGGAGGCAACGACAGGACGTCGTACAGCGGTCCGCTCAGCGGGCCGCTAAACAAGAGGCCTGCGGGGAGGAAAAGCGCTCGTTTCAACTTCCCCGAAACGACGTCGTCCTCCACCGCCGCGGCCGATGACTACGTGGAGATCACTCTCGACGTGAGGGAGGACTCGGTGGCGGTCCACAGTGTGAAGACTGCCGGCGGCGGAGAGGTGGAGGATCCTGAGCTGGCGTTGCTGGCCAAAGGTCTGGAAAAGAAGTCCTCCTTAGGGTCATCCGTCGTCAGAAACGCTTCTTCCAAAATCCGGCAGGTGTCGCAGGAGCTCAAGCGCTTGGCTTCCCTCACGCGCCGCCCGCATCCGCCTGAGCGATTCGATCGGACGAGATCCGCGGCGGCGTACGCTCTCAAAGGTCTCAAGTTTATCAGCAAGACGGACGGCGCCGCCGCCTGGGCGCGCGTGGAGAAGCGGTTTGATGAACTCACCGCCACCACCAACGGATTGCTCCCTCGCTCACAATTTGGTGAATGTATTGGTTAGTAATTTACAAATTAATTCAGCATTTCAATTTTTTTAAATTAAAATTGGAATTTAATTAATAAAAATTAAAATTAATTCAGGTATGAACAAGGAGTCAAAAGAATTCGCCGGCGAGCTTTTCGACGCGCTCGCCCGGAGGAGGAATATCGTCGGCGGCTCCGTCACAAAAGCACAGTTGAAGGAGTTTTGGGACCAAATCTCCGACCAGAGTTTCGACTCTCGCCTTCAAACTTTCTTTGACATGTAAACACTTCAAAATTAATCTATTTAAATTAAATTAAATGGTCTTTGACATGATTAGCAATCATTAATTACTTTAGTTTACGTAATCCTGATCTTGTAACTGTCCAACATTAATATTATTCCAATTAATAATTTTAATTTTTAATGCAGGGTTGACAAGGATGCCGATGGAAGAATTACAGAGGAAGAAGTCAGAGAGGTATTAATTTTAATTTGAAATGTTTAACGATCTGTAAGTAGTTTTATTATTTTTTGGTCAAATATTGAGTAAAGAAGAAAGTATATTTATTGAGTGCAGATTATTACGTTAAGTGCTTCTGCAAACAAGTTGTCGAATATTCAAAAGCAAGCAGATGAATATGCCAGACTAATCATGGAGGAATTGGACCCCAACGAACTTGGATACATTATGGTACGTATATTATTGCTGAAATATCAGACATACAGCTTATAGTTTTATTTATCTGATCCATTTCATTTAAATAAAATTGCAACAAAACCCCTAAATAGAGCTATAAGAGAGTAGTCATACAAGGAAAATAAACCTTGAACAAGAAGAGTAGAATAATAGTACTCCCTCCCTCAGTCACATTTAAGATTGTACCACCTGCATTAAAAGAAGTGCAATCTTAAATGAGACGGAGGAAATAGTAATTTGAATGAATTGACAAGTGATATAGTAATAAAGCATCCTAACATCCAATGTACACAAGTATTTGTCTTAGCTTAGGAATTGTATAAACGTGGTGCAGATAGAAAACTTGGAGATGCTGTTGCTACAAGGGCCGAGCCAATCGGTTCACGTGGGCGAAAGCCGTAACCTGAGCAAAATGCTGAGCGAGAAGCTGAAGCCGAGAGAAGAACACGCGATAAAGAGGTGGTACAGAGGATGTCATTACTTCCTGCTAGACAATTGGCAGAGAGTTTGGGTGATGGCATTGTGGATTGGAATAATGGGAGGTCTTTTTACGTACAAGTACATCCAATACAAGAACAGATCAGCTTTCGACGTGATGGGCCACTGCGTGTGCATGGCTAAGGGCGCTGCCGAGACTCTCAAGCTCAACATGGCCCTCATTCTGCTGCCCGTCTGTCGGAACACCATCACATGGCTTAGGAACAAGACCAAGCTAGGCCGAGCTGTTCCTTTTGACGATAACCTCAACTTCCATAAGGTGCATTTTGTAATATATAGATTGATTGATGGATTAATGAAACAATAGTGGTAGCTAATTTGGATGATACTGCAGTTGATAGCGATAGCGATTGCGTTGGGAGTAGGAATACATGGGATAAGCCACTTGGCGTGTGATTTCCCTCGTCTGCTGAACGCGAGCCCTGAAAAGTATGAACCTATGGAGGACTTCTTCGGGGAGCAGCCGACGAGCTACTGGTGGTTTGTGAAGGGGTGGGAAGGGGTGACAGGGATCATAATGGTGGTTCTGATGGCCATTGCATTCACACTTGCATCCCCATGGTTTAGAAGAAACAGAGTCAATCTACCTAAACCACTTCACAAACTCACTGGCTTCAATGCTTTCTGGTACTCCCACCACCTCTTCGTCATTGTTTATGCTGCTCTCATCATTCATGGCATCAAGCTCTTTTTGACCAAAGAATGGTACAAGAAAACGGTAAGCCCCGCCATCTATAGCTTACACCTACACTGGTCACACCTAATGATGTACGTAATGTTCATATTGTTCAATTTGATACTGCAGACATGGATGTATTTATCGGTTCCAATCGCGCTGTATGCCGGTGAAAGATTGATTAGGGCATTCAGGTCCAGCATCAAGGCCGTCAAGATCTTAAAGGTAACAATTGACAAAGATATAGTATCATATATACTCAAATGTGACATACTTACATTGTACTAATTGTTAATCTGTTTGGACATGAAGGTGGCAGTTTACCCTGGAAATGTGCTAGCACTTCACATGTCGAAGCCACAAGGATTCAAATACAAAAGCGGACAATACATGTTTGTCAACTGTGCAGCCGTTTCTCCCTTCGAATGGTACTAGCTGTTTTCATCACCATCATTCATATATTGTTTTATAAGCAGTTTGAGTTAAAGTTAATTAACCTATGCTACATGTTAATCTTAGGCATCCATTTTCAATTACATCTGCACCCAGAGATGACTATGTAAGTGTACACATAAGGACTCTAGGTGATTGGACAAGACAGCTCAAAGTTGTATTCTCTGAGGTTTGCCAGCCACCACCTAATGGCAAGAGTGGGTTACTTCGGGCAGATTATTTGCAAGGAGAGAACAACCCCAAGTAAGTACTAATTTAAAGCAAAAACTCATGTCAGTCTCATGGAAACAGATTGATAACATTTAACTAACTATACGTACAGCTTCCCAAGAGTGTTGATCGATGGTCCGTACGGAGCCCCAACGCAGGACTACAAGAAATACGAGGTGGTGCTGCTGGTGGGGCTGGGCATCGGGGCGACACCGATGATCAGCGTGGTGAAGGACATAGTGAACAACATTAAGACAGTGGATGAAGAGGAGAAAACATTGGAGGAAGGAATAGGAAGACAGAACAGCAGCTTCAAGACAAGGAGGGCGTACTTCTACTGGGTGACGAGGGAGCAAGGGTCTTTCGATTGGTTCAAGGGAGTGATGAATGAGGTGGCGGAAACGGATCAGCAGGGCGTGATCGAAATGCACAACTATTGCACGAGTGTGTACGAGGAAGGAGACGCTCGGTCGGCCCTCATCACCATGCTTCAATCGATTAACCATGCCAAGAATGGAGTCGACGTCGTCTCCGGAACACGAGTCAAGTCACACTTTGCCAAGCCTAATTGGCGCACAGTCTACAAACGCATTGCGCTCAACCATCCTAACTCAAGAGTTGGTAAGTTAGACTCTGCTTCCTCTGTTCTTATAGTAACTATTTTTACCGCTAATCTTTTCAAATTCTTGCTAATACACCTCAGAGTCCAAATTCCCTAATCACTTGATGTTCCATATGGTGTTTCTATGGATGTTAAATTTTGAAAATAATGAGGTGTCATCCATTTGGTGTTTTCAGAAACACCGTATAGAACACCAAGTGGAGTAGGTGATCTCCAACCATACACCTCTTGAGTCATTGCACAATTTTAAAAATTGTCTAGCTATGTGTTAGTTTTGAGATTTATAACGTGGGTTTTAAAACGATGACAATTGATGTTTGTTTTAGGTTTTATGTTAAATAATTTAAGTGGGAGAAGAAAAAATGATGATTGTAGAAAGGAGAATAAATGGATTGAATTGAGAAATAATATTATATGTAGTGATTTTAAAATTATTTAAAAATTCGTGAATCTTGAAAACCAAAATAGAATGGGTTACATGTGTGAAAAAGAAAATACTATATAATGTAAAAATATAATAGGATATGTTCATGTATTGCTTTACACTAGTATTATTTATATTATTTACAAGACTAAATTACCAAAAAGTTTAATAAAGTGAATTAATAAAGTAGGTTTGTTTTAAAATATGAGTAGAAAAAGCAACTAGGAAGGAAAGTATATATCCATCCATTAATGTTATCAAATGACGCGTTAATCAACTTTCTAATGTGGATTAGTAATAATGTACTTATGCAGGAGTGTTTTACTGCGGGGCCCCACCACCAGTGAAAGAGTTGAGACAGCTGGCGTCCGATTTTTCCCACAAGACTAATACCAAATTTGAGTTCCATAAAGAGAACTTTTGACCATTTCGTAAATAAATAAAAGTGAAATCACTCGCCCCATTATCTCTTCTTTGTTTCTCCACTACGCGTCTACTATTGTACAGAGGACGGCCCATTTCTTCAATGGACCACCACCCACCCACCCACCACCACCAATTTTTTTAGTAAACTTTAGATATTTCAGCCTTTTTCTTTTTTCAAATTGTGATTAATATTATAGTATATTATTTTATTGTAACAGAATATTTAGATAAGGTCATTGTGATATCAAGTATAATCATGCTTGCGCGTCTGCAAGAGTTCTAATAATGATGAAGTTATGGGAGGGTGATGGAATAATTTCTCCACCCACCCAAACTGTCCTAACATTTTACCATTTTCAGCTGAGGAATTAGATCTGTAGCCAAATTAGACTTCGAATCATAAAAAAATGTCACTTTTATTAAAAGTAATTATATATATGTGTCCATTTTTGTTTTAATTTATGATGATTGTGACATTACTATCATTCACATGGAATTAATTGACAGAAATATTTAAAATTAGGGAACACTTTGTGAATTGAGTTCACACATGAACTCTAATTACGGATTATTTTTTAAGTAAATGCATTATTACTCTTTAGATAAATGAATTAATACTCTCGAAATGAAAAATATTACTGCACTAATTGATCTTTATTTGGGGCGGCTATTTCCACCCCAAATCTACTAAATAAACCCCTTTAATTAATAGATTTAAAATATGATTATATGAAAAGACGTAAATACCTTTTTATAAATAATGAAATAAGATTACTTATAATTAAATTTCTACATGCACCCCAGTGAGATTTCTACATGCACCCCATTTTTATAATCACTAAACCACGATGAACTCTAAACTCTATGAATTCCTGCAAAGAAACATTAATACCAAAAATCAAAGAAAGAAGTTCTTAATTTCCTGAAAAAAAAAACGAGGCATAAATTGAATACAATTCCCATGAACGCTTTCTCGAGGAAGTTGATGTAAAGCTTCTACAAGATTTCCATCTACAACTTCTATCTCCCTCTTAAGGTCACATTTTCGTATACATCCACTTCCACAGTCAAAAGCATTTTTAGTATATGAAATTTTTCACCACCAAATATCAATCAATTATCTTAAAAAGAAATATTTGAGATAAAATTGGTCAAGAATATGACTAACATCATGTAACGAAAAAAGTGAAGAATTATATGTTCGACTGCAGATAAATTGGTCAAACAAGATGTTCGACTGCATAGTTCGAACAATACAATTCATAGATTAAAAAATTCCCAAATTTAATAAAAACCTAAACCCTAGAATTCGTGTCAACTGCAAAATTGAAATAGCAAAGATAAAGATTAAACAGTACTTACCTGACATTGACGAAGTCTCGACGGTGAATAGAAGGTATCAAACGTTCTTCCCTCTCCTTTCTCTTCCGTGGAGCCGCGACGCAAACTCCTTCAACGCCTTTTCTTTTCCTCTTTTTTGTTTTTTTATTAATTAGTTTTTGTAATTTGGGTTTAGTTAATTAAAAGGGTAAAATCGTATTAAGTGGGGTGTATTTAGTAATTTATATATGTAATTTTTTTATTTTAATAAGGTATATCTAGAATTTGAGATTTGTTTAGTAAATTTGGGGTGCAAATAGCCGTCTCCTCTTTATTTTCTATATGCAATTTAAAGAACAAGTTGTTGGACTTTTTCACAAGCTCAAATGGTCTTTTTGGCCCATCATAGTTAAATTGAGGCCCATAGCATTCTTCACCCTAATTATTTAAAAGTTGGCAGCCTCTTTGTCTCTCAAGACTTGCTCTTTAATTCTTCCTCTTTGTTGCTGCTTCTTGAGAGGATGTTTCTCAATCATATTCATTATTCTCTTGCCCTTTCATTCCTAATTTAAATTGGGCACTCTTCCACAATGAAGAAGGTGAGAGGAATAGAGTTCAATATATTGAGTATTGTGAGTAAGAGTGTTGCTCTTTTCAAATAAGAGTCAGATTATTTGTGAATCAAGTCTTGGATCTCCAAAACGTTGTTCAATCAATGAAAATCGAATCACGGGATACCTTAGCTCGTTCATTCTCCGGCTTCAACTTCACAACGGTGAGGCGGCTCGATACCCAACACAAGTGTACTCTTATCATTGTAGGCATATACAATCAAGTTTAATTATCAATTTATGAGAATTTAGGATTCGTCTTGTGATTAGTTAGAAACAATCAATAAAGAGAATGAATATATAATAAAACGAATGAAAATGCAATGAAAATAAACTAATTACAATATTAAGGCAAAATATTCTACTGTAGAATTGCTTAATATATTAAACATTTTTTTGTTTAATCTATTTAACATTTTTTTTTGTGTTTGTGTGTATTTTTTTAATCCATAGAGTTTTCTATTAACATTAGGCTTTAATATTAATTGAATGTATAATTGTTATTAACCCTTAAAAAGGGGGTGATGAGCACAAATGTTTTACGTGTAATTATTTTCATTAGATATTCCCTAATTACTTAATTCTACTATTGACTTAATTAATATAAAATTAAAATCTATTTTATAAACATATACTCTTAGAGTTGATATTAGGTGTATCCGGTATATGTGTATAACTTTTTATTCTATTTTGTATACGTGTTTCTTAATAATTGTATACATTTTTCACACTAAGGTTTTTATTAAAAAAACTATCATTCATATATGTATAACTTTTTATTCAATTGTGTATACATGTTTTTTAATAATTGTATATTTTTTTACACTCAAATTTTCATTAAAAAAACTAACAATTAAAGTGTATATATTTTTGTTTATAATTGTATATATTTTTATTTATATTTATATATACTTTTAAAAATGGGTGCATCCTATCTTATAGTGCACCGGGTGCACAATATAATTAGTCATACTATTATCTAATTGATTGATTTTCAAATTCCATAAAATCTAAAAATAATAAAATAAAAAATATATAAGCTTAAAGAGTTATCCTTAAGTTTGTGATAAAACAAAATTTGTTTGCTGGATTAATTTATCCTTGTTTGAGATGCGTAGGGTATATAAACCATACAAGTTTGGGACATCAGTAACTGCTCTCACTTCCTAGTAACCAATCATTGATTGATTCTCCTCGAAATAATTGATTAAAAAAAAGGAAAAAAAATCTTATACTCTGCTATACGCTGTTGGCCGCCTCCACCGCTATAGACCTTCAATCGTCGATTTGCGTCAACTAATTAGGTTTCCTCTGAGTCCCAATATTGAATCTTTTACCCTTCATCTGATCCTCAAAAGCACATGCTCTGTTATTAGGTATATATATGTGCCAAGAATCATGATGTTTATATAGCTTAACATTGATTGGGTTTATGAGCAGATTCATGTATCTACGTGAGAAGTCATAGCTTTCCGAACTCTTTAAAGGTGATTTCTGGTGTACTGTTATTGTTATTATTAACATTGCATATTTGATTGCTGTTTTAGGATAATTTAATTTTGTTCTGAACTGAAACTGTGTGATTGGTGTGTGTCGCTGCACATGGGTGTATCGAGAAGAAGTGGGAAAAGAGGGAAATTTTAGTGCTATTGATGATTTGCAATTTTGATTATTCTTTGTCTCTTGCTTAAAGTGTCTAATCGATACTGATACAATTCCTGTGTGGCTACTTTGGTGTATGGAAATCTATATTTGGGGATTGGAATTATTAACATGGATCTGAATTTTAATGCTAATATGTAATTTATTGTAATGAAAGACTATTGAGCTGTAGTATATGATATTTTTATGGCACGACAATAAATAGAAGCAAGGGAATGCTACTTGCTCATCGGATAGTGGAAATGGGGGTAGAATGTAATTTTTGGAGACTGTAGTATCTTTTCTTGACAAATATTTTGTATTGTTTCTCATTTGATATAAAAGCAACAATAATAGTTCTAGAATTCTTAATGTTTTGTATTTCATGCTTATATGATTTAGATCAACACCCTTTCTAAACAAGAAATTAATAAACTTAAGTATTGGAACATCAAGTGATAGATTTCTCTACAATGCTATGTGAAGTATATATAATGTTTCAATCTGCAAATGTATGGCTCATCTACTGCAATTTTCTTTTCAGCAGGTGCTGATTCTCTTTGGTGATGGCAGACCTCAAAGAGCGTCTGCTCCCGCCAAAACCTGCATCAGCTATGAATCTGAGAGATGCTGCATGCAGGCCATCTGCTTCTGGCCGTCTCCCATTTCAGGGAGTGGATGTTTCTGGCCTGAAAAAGCGTGGGCAAGGCCTTCGATCGTGGATACGAGTTGATGTATCTGGGAATTCCCAGGTTATTGAGGTTGATAAGTTCACAATGATGCGTCGTTGTGATCTTCCAGCGCGCGATCTTAGGTTATTGGACCCATTATTCGTTTACCCATCAACTATTCTAGGCAGAGAAAAGGCAATTGTTGTAAATCTTGAGCAGATTCGATGCATCATCACTGCAGATGAGGTTTTGCTCTTAAATTCCCTAGATAGCTATGTGTTGCAGTATGTGGTGGAACTGCAGAGACGTTTACAGGCTGCAGGTGTTGGTGAAGTTTGGCAGTCTGAAGGTCATGAGTTAAGCAGAAGGAGAGGAAGCAGAAATTTTGACAATATGTATACAAACACATCTCCGGACTACCTGCCCTTTGAGTTCAGAGCTCTTGAAGTTGCTTTGGAGGCTGCCTGTACTTTTCTTGATTCCCAGGTGCATGAGTAAAACTTTTCTGCCAACTCTCTTTCCTCGAAGGCTCGCTTTCAATTTAGCAAATTATTAAGCAGATTTTCATTATGATTGATTTAGTATATAATGGATTTCACATTTTGATTTTTATTTCAAATGCAATACCAAACTTCGAATGATTGTAATACAAACTAAACATTGAATTTCCATTGGATATTGGGTGGAACTGCACAAAATAGTCTCTGTGCAAACCTCGTCATTTATCTTCAAGTTTCTAGCTAAACCGAAGTTTCCAGAGTTTTGAATGTTGAGATTCTGCTCAATTGTGAATAAAATCTTTGCAGTTAAAAGTACGCAATGTACGTGTCTATATTGCATGTAGTACTATAGTAGAGTTTGTTCAGTCTACTAATTCTCTGATAGGCTGTTCAAGTGACTGCCTTCTGGGCTGATGCAGTTTAGTTGCTTTTTAGTTTTTACTTATTTCAATATTAAATGAATTGTCAATATTTTGATACTGATCATGCAATGAAGCAACTCTGACTTCAAACATTTTGGGCTGGAGTCTAGACTCCGGATGTCAAGAAACATACTGTAAAACGAATTCTATAGACTTTAGTCTGTAAGCAACTACAAATCTTCAGATAATGAATCAGTGGCAGTGAAGTGCAGCAAATCTCAGAAAAGAAAATAATACTTTTGTTCTATCTATTTTCTATATGCCAATGGAAGGCTCTTTCAGGGACCTCTTTTTTTTTTTTTTTTTTGAATATTACATATTGTTGAATACATTCACTAATTTAATGTGTACTTGCGAAATGTATAATTTTCTTAGGCAGCAGAATTAGAAATTGAAGCATACCCACTGTTGGATGAACTTACTTCAAAGATTAGCACACTGAATTTAGAACGCGTTCGTAGACTAAAAAGCAGACTTGTTGCATTAACCCGGAGAGTTCAAAAGGTTTGTGGCTTGTTATATTATTGTCTGTTTTTCATAAATCTAATACCAATCTTTTCTCTGATTTCTGCTTCCCCTGAAATGTATTATTATCATCTAGGTCAGGGATGAGATTGAACAATTAATGGATGATGATGGAGACATGGCTGAAATGTATCTTACTGAGAAGAAAAAACGCATGGAATCATCATTTTATGGTGATCAATCCTTGATAGGCTATCGATCAAATGATGGTGGAATGTCTATCTCAGCTCCCGTTTCTCCCGTTTCTTCACCCCCTGACAGTAGGAAGCTTGAGAAATGCCTCAGCATAGCAAGGAGCAGACACGAAAGTGTAAAGAGCTCAGAAAGTGCCACAGAGAATATTGAAGAACTTGAGATGTTGTTGGAGGCCTATTTTGTTGTCATTGATAGCACCTTGAACAAACTAACTTCGGTATAATCTGTAATCATGATATTTTATTTCTGTTTGCCTTACTTGATTTCCTGTGGTATCAGCAAGTTTCTTGTATTGTTTCAGCTGAAGGAGTATATCGATGATACAGAAGACTTCATCAACATTCAGCTGGTAAGGTTATCATATCTCTCTTAAGTGCTCAACATACCCACAATGCTGTTTTTACACCTAATTGATGGTATTTTAGTTTACTAGAAAATGTCTACACATTCTGTTAAATTACACTTCAAAGAATTTTTGACATATTCTATTTTGATGAATCCTTCCAAATACATTTAGCAAACATAAGAGTTGTGTTGTCTTCCTGTGCTTCAGCTTTTACTACAACATGCAATTGTTAAAATATTCTTCCATTTCCATGCATTTTGTTGGATGAAGATATTTGAGTGTACAATGTTACTGGCAAAGAAGCTGCATTCCAGTCAAGAGTAGTCTACGATAGTCGATAAGCAGTGCATCACTAGAACTAGTTGTTAAGATGTTCGTTTCCAAGTACAGCTATCTTTAAAGCCAACATCTTAAAATTCTGCCAATGTCTTTCTTACCCTGCTAACTATTATAATCGGTACCATAAAAAGAAGTCTATTCCACTCTACAAACCATACCAATAGAAAACCAAACCATTCTACTTACCCCAACTCGTACCATATAAACTAACACATTCTACCCAACCTGGATCACCAAAACACAAAATAAACCAGGATGTTCAATTTCCGTCCAAATGTGAGCCACCGAAGGCTTAACATCTTAGTTGGCAAAGGAAAAATATTTGTCGAAAAGAGTGAAATTTAAGTTTATAGCTTGATAACAAGAATTTACTTCCTTCACAAGTGTCTTAAGTTTGAATATTCTTGCGACATTAAAATTTGTGTGCAGGATAACGTTCGAAACCAACTTATACAGTTCGAGCTGTTACTAACTACTGCAACTTTTGTGGTGGCAATATTCGGAGTTGTGGCTGGGATATTTGGTATGAATTTTCCAATAGCGATGTTCGATGATCCAAGTGGGTTCAAATGGGTATTAATAATAACGGGAGTTTGTGGAGCCGTCATTTTTTGCACATTCTTGTGGTTTTTCAAGTATAGAAGACTGATGCCGCTATAGAAGAAAACAGAGGATAAAAATTGCATGCTTTGAAACAGAATAGCCTTGGTTATTATTACTGCTTGTTATCTCAATTTGTTATGAATTTTAAACCAAAGAAATAACACTTGTCATTTTCTTTTTGATATAACGCTAATAACATTTTATAAGTTTCTTACTAGTAGTTGATTACTAGCATTTGGGTGTTATGGGTTTTATATCAATCAAATTAGTAAAAACTTTAATTGATCTATGTAGGAGAATTAATAGCGGATTGTTCAGTTTATTTTTATTTTTCTGTTTTTAGGAGTGCAAGTTTTAGTAAAAAATATTCATGTCGCCATTTTTCTTTTTGAAAATGAGGGTTCACATTTATAATCTATTTTTTGAAAAAAGTTTTAAAATTTTATCATGTAACGTTTATTTGGGACTCAATGTACATTTGTATAGACGATTTGTGAGATGTGTTCGCCTATTATATATTTATTGTTAGTTAACTTATGTTGGTAGTGAAATATACTATAACATCTTAAAATCATATTTTAGTGTACCATACATCACATTACAGAAAAACATATATCTTAACTATCAATAAACATATTTTATTTATATAACAATCATAGAGAAAAACATATCTTAACTATCAATAAACATATTTTATCTATATAATAATCATAATTTAATACGCCTTACAATCTGTCTTACGACCTGTCACATAAATACGGTCTCATGAGAGATTTTGTCCATTTATTTTTATTTCTTTCGTCCTATTTTTATCTTTTCATTTACTATGAAGAAAAAATATTTTTTTAAAGTAATGTGGCATTTTTTGTAACAAGTAAATTGTACTCTCTCCATCCCACCGAAAGATCACTATTTTTGTGCATAGATTAAATAGTATTATTATTTTATGTGTAGTGGGTTCAACTTGTAGTGAGTGGTGGGCCATATGTGTCGCCTTTTTACTAAAATTGGAAAATGAGGACCTTTGAATGCAACATCCAATATAGTAAAATGTGAACCTTTCAGTGGGATGGAGGAAGTAATATGTTATATGAGACAAGAAGGGATGATAATTTTGAAACTAAAGTTTGTTGTAGAATAGTGGTTGAGTGACATTTCCTTTTATAAAAGTGAGTGTGAAGATGAAGTTGGTATGAAGGGAAAATGTGTGTGTGAAGATGAAGTTAGAATGAAGGGAGTATTAAAAAGTAAGGGTAGAATAAAGCCCCATAGTATAGCTTAAATGATAAAAGGAGGGTGAAAAGACTTTCCAACTGAGCAGACAGTTGGATAAGTGTATGATTAAATCCTATTTTTGACATGAATTTGACTCTTTGTAAGCGCAGTCAAACAGTAAATTCGTAGATCTGTAAGCTATATACTTGAGATATGTCCTGACGGTAAACCCGTATGTCCTTTCTAGGTAGCATGTACATCATGACAGTAAGCTCGTAAACTCTCTCTATAAGTCACTTGAGACACATTGTGCGACTTATCTTTTTCTCCAATTCCTAAGAGCATAGACCTCTAATAGTAGGGTTCGACAAAAATTCAACCCTAATTTCTCCAACAAATGAAGCTCCCTATATTCCATCTGATAAGAAATTCAACCCAACCCAAGTTTCTATAACACCTTTGTACCTTTAATTTTCGCTCTTCTCGTTTTTGCTCATTTTAACTCTGAATTGAGCTCCGTTTTTTCCTATGCCTTCCTTTTATAACCATGCATCCATTTTTTGATTTGCTTCATTAAAATTCCAAGCACAAAATCTTTTATCTCAAATTCAAGTTGACTACGACATTTTTTTACCCCCAATTTGATTCTTGTTTTCTCCTTTGCTCTTTTCAGCTCAAAATAACTCATTCCTATTTCTCCATTTCCATTGGTTTTTACACGATTCCTGGGATGATATATGATCATTAGATTCAACACATTATGAATCAACAAAAGTATTTGAAGCATCGCATTACAAGAAATACAGAGAACAAAAATGGAAGTAGAATGAATTTCTGGTCCTTGTATTATATTACAAAGTTGGCTTTAACTTTAGCATTTAGAAGGTACTGTTGAGGTAGATATATAAACCAGCTAACGCTGCAGCTCCAAGTGCTATTGCAAAGGGCAATGCCTGCCTGCTCAAACATGATGAAACATAGACGCATTTAGTGGGCACATAAACGAAAAGCTTTCATTGAATATCGAATCAGACATACATACAAGATTAAATGTGATATTTTCTACGTAATTATTATTAACAAAATAGATGTGAGAGAGTATTATTAACAAAAGTTGTTAATGGAAAGATATGTAGCATGTGAACTCTTGTTATTAACTAGGAGCACTTGAGGATTTAAAACATCATAAATACTCCATAAGAAAAGAAAATTGTTGCTATTATTTAACAAGGAAAAAAGGGAATTGAAGATTATACCCAACAGCTTCATCTCTCTTCATTTGTGCTTTCCTGGCCTTCCGGACGTCTGTGTCATTAGCACCTTTGGTCACTGCTGGCGTGTATTCCCTAAACCTCCTTTTTGGGGCACCACAAACTGCAAAGTTCACAAACAATATATCTATCATCAATTAGCATGAAAATGTTTTGATATCAATAAAACTACATACATACATATACACATGCATATATAAATCAGTGGGAAGGAAAATCCAATGTTCAGCAACATTTGTATGAGAAATCGTTTCACAAGTGAAACCGTTTTAATATTTTATAATTAGATATTACTATTATTTTTATTAATGATATTACTCATTCCGTCTCCAACTCATCATCTTTACACTTTGATTATCACGGATATTAAGAAAATTTGCTTTTAGACAAATTTGAAATTAAATTATTTATCCTTTTATGAGGTATGGATATGAGTTGGGGACGGACTAAAATAAAAGTATGAAGATGGATATTAACAACATTTGCTTTTTGACAAATTTAAAATTAAATTATTTATCCTTTTATAAGGTGTGGATATAAGTTGGGAACGGACGAAAATAAAAAGTACAATTGGGACAGAGAGATTTCTCATTTATATACTATAAATTGTTCATTAAATATTTAACTCTGACAATTAACACTTTTAATTGATGATGTATTCCTACTATAATTATCATTCTCACGGGATGAGTTACGTTTCAATCCACCTTCATTCCAACTTCAACTTCACATTTTTTGTTTTAATCCATTTCAATTTTAATTTCACTCTTCCGCAAGAGGAAATGACATTTAACTATTATCCACACAAATCAAATATTAATTTCAAAATTATCAATCTAATTTCTCCCTACAGGGGATTTCTGCTTTGTTGGTCTTATATAAAATTGCACCACCACAAAAATAAAACATCACATCAATTTTTAATCTTAAAAATACATTTTAGTTACAAATTTATCACTCTCAATTAATATACGTAACATACTTTTTTTATTATTTATTACCTAAAAACACTTAGGTACCCCAAAAATCTATGAAATTGATAAAAAAAATAAAAAAATTTAACTCTTAAGTGTGCACGTAGAGCACTGGAGGGAGTATCTAATAAATAAAATAGTAATAGTTGATAAAATAGGAGAATGGAAGAGTGATCTGTATGTATAAGAATGTGTGGAGTAGTATGTACCAGGGCAGAAGTAGCTATCGGGCACCTTCTCAAAAGGGGTTCTGTCATTGTAGATATACCTGCAATTGCATCGCCAATATTAATTCAATTACATCCACACATGAATCCAATGCTCTCTCAATTTAAAAAAAAAAATAATAAAAAATGGCTAAATTAAAAATAAAAGGTTTGAGAGGTTAATTACCCACCCACAATCACGACAAATGTAGGCTTGCTTGGCTGCCACTCGCATGGAGAATTTAGGTGCCGTAGCCGGAGTAGTCGAGGGCATCAGTAGGCGGAGAGACGGCAGGAAATTGGACTTGAGAACAACGCCGGCGGAAGGCCGCCGTAGGGCGGGCGGAATTGCAATGTAGTTGCCTCCATGAACAGTGGTGGTAGGAGGCAAGGCCATAAGAGGTTTTAATAGCAGTTTGGTGAAGTTTGGAATTGGATGGAGGTGGAGGGAGGAAGAAGATGGGAAGGCGATAAGAGAGAATCTCGGGTTCTCCCTCAACCCGTGTTGATATTGTGGTGTGGTGTGGAAGCGTCGCTATCATACTTCCCCACACATATATGGCCATACTTAATTTTTTTTCCAACTATCACGAACTTTCTTGAAACTCTTCACCCAAATCTCACTATCATACTGAATGAACGTGCTAAATTGATAATTTAAAAATAAAAAATAAAAAAATGTAATAGAAAATGGGCATGACTTGTATTAGATAGTTTGTTATAAAAAGTGATAACATCATTAATGAAAAATAACTATTTCAAGAAGAATTTATAATTTAAGTAAAAATTAATAATATTTTATATCAAAAATAATAACTAAATATGAAAATATAAAATAATTTCCATAGACGTTCCCACCCTATAACATGTGAGTGCATTCTTGGGTGAGGTTTACGTGGGTTTTTTCTTTTTAATTATTAATAGCAATAATTTACCCCCTCAGTTCTAAGTTAAAAGTATTTTACACTTTTTGTTATCCTTCGCCTCATTAAATAGTCCAACATAAAACTTAATTAAAATATATGTTATTTGATAGTTAAAGAATAATTTATTTAAGCCTGATTTATAATGCATTAAAGTATTAACAAAAGTTTGACATTTAAAGTTATGGGTAGGTCTTGCGTGAGATCGTTTCATGTGCGATCATTTTTCACTTTTTAAAATAATTATCACTTTTGCTATAAATCATTATCACTTTCGCTATAAAATGTTATCACTTTTTATTTATACTATAATTTGTTCATGAAAGAGAATTATCACTTTTCATAAATTTATTATTACTTTATTTCATAAAAGTTATCACTTTTAAGCCCTTACGTGAGACGGTCTCACACAAGTCTTGGCCTAAAGTATTATGATATTTTTTTAAATAAATGATAAAATATAGGTATAAATAATTTATTTTGTAAATAAAATGTACAGAAGAAGGTACTCCCTCCGTTCCGGGCAAACAACACCATTTGCTTTTTGCACGTAAATTAAGGAGTACTCCCTCCGTCCCGTCCTTATGAATACATTTGCTTTTTGCACGGAGATTAATGAATATAATATTTTAATGTGTATTGAGGTGAGAGAAATAATATTTTAATGTAAAGTGGGTAAGTGCATTAGTGTGATGTGTGGGTCCATGAAGAGAGAAATAATTAATTTGTGTGGTTCTCATGTGCTAAAAAAGGAAATGCAACCATTAGGATGTGACGCCCAAAAAAGAAATATGTAAAAATTAGAATGAGACGGAGGGAGTATTGTTATTTTATGTAAAGTGGGTAGGTGTATTAGAAAGATATGATGGATAGTGGTGGGCTATTGATAGATCCTTTTTACTAAAAGAGGAAAATGATACAATTTAGATATGACGCCTAATATATAGTAAAATAGTGTTATTTGAGCGGGATGAAAAGAATAGTTGTTACTATAATTTTTGTACCTTTTCAAAAAGGTAAAAACTTTTGTAAAACGGATCAAAATTGATAGGTTGAAAACTTAAAAAATACATGGGGAATATAATTTTAGCTTATTATACTATAATTCACTGACCAATAATTATACTTTTGAAAAATGTACTATAACACTCTAAAATCATAATTTGTCCATATTTATTTTTTTGAGCGAGATTTTTATTAGAAATATAAGTGAGTTAAATGGTGGATCCGTCTTACAGATTAAGATCTAGTTCTGCTAAAAAATAATGCCCTAGAAAAATTAAGTGCTAGAACTTAATCGTTAGAGCAAAATAGTAATTTAGCACCGGAGTGTAAATGCAACTTTTGCCATAGGTGACTGCCTCTTTCAATTCACCATAGTTAACCAAGCACCAGACCAATATTTCCATCTCCATGAAACCAAGGACCAGAGTAGATTAATCTGCAGAAGGACTCACAAAAAAAATCTGGTGTAAGAAGTGAGCCACAGCATTTGTATTGTCTGAACTAGACCAGAGCCCACCCACGGATTCGGATCCTCTACCGTAGCTGCAGCCCATTTCCCCTCAGTTACGGCAGAGGATCCACTTCCGCACAACCACAGCTGCAAAAGTGATTTAAATGACAATTTTGCATTTCCTGAGGAAGATCACTGGATAGAGTGGATAGGGTGTGGATTTGATACAACTTACAAGATTAACAAGGGGTTGCTACCAGGGTTTAAGGTCACCCACTGGTCCTTCAGTCCAGTTTAAGATCTTCTCACCAGGTCTCAAGTAAATAGTCTTGTCATGGGGCAATTTGCGAGCTAATCCGTTCAGGATCTGATGGAATGCGTCCCTCGGCTGAGCAGGCTGTGGAAATAACATTGCCTGTTTCATAGAAGGGTTGGCAAGTAGTCTCTGCTTCCTTAATATTTCGTCAATTGGAATTGAGGTGAGAATTGTATCCAGCTTAGGCACATCCTTCTCTGCTACGAAAACGCCGATATCTTCCCATGGAATAGCATCAGCGAATGGTAAAACGATATCATCAGCAATAATAACAGGAATACAGCCGAATACAACTGCTTCGACCAATCTTGGACTCCATGGAGCCCATCCAAGTGGGCATAAACAGAAGATAGCTCTCTGCATGTCTTCATAGTACGTAGTTGGGTGTTCCATTGAAATATCAAACAGAGGGTTGTCCTTAAAGTTCTCCCACACTGCTGCCCGTGCACCTCTGCAATATCCATACCAAGTGTGATTAGCATAGTTGTCAGTTTATGAATGGAATTTGAGCATGATGGACAGGGTGGCAGTTTAAACCGTGTAAACAGTGATCAGCTAATAAAATCTTGTAGTATTTTCGATAGTATTAAGAACAAAAACAAACACAGAGTTAGATGATTACAGGAGCGCTAAGTTGAAGAAGCATCCATATAATTTAAGGTAATAGGACATACCTGGCATAGTAACCGCCTTCTGGGTCATTTCCAACGTCGTAGAATAAACCTCGAAAGTAAACAAAGATGGACCTAGGGATGGAGGGAGAAATTAGATGTGCCTGCATTTTCTGTGGTGGGGCATATGGAGGAACTATGATCGAGCCATCCATTAAGCAAACATGGTTGCGCTGTCCAAAGGTCTGAACCAACGTTGCCCGCTTGAGCAATGGAAGGATACCTCTCTCAATAGCTTTCTCTTCCTGGATAAACAATGAAATGGTCAATCACTTGATTTAAAGCACTCAGAGTTGTTACCCAGCCACATCCAATAGAGAGGAAGTCAGGGTTCGACCGTTTCCACAGCCGAACTTCCCAATTTGTAAAAATAAAATTTAAGGTCTTTATTGATAGATAGAAAAACATGAAATTAATTAATGAAGAGAGAAAATAGAGAACATAATGAGACTTCTCACCAGATAGTGAAAGCAGGCCCCAAAATCATGAGGCACAATAAAGAAGTGATCAGCCCCTTCAGTTTTATTCCAGTAAGGCCAGTTGGAAGAAATCAGCTGTATGGCACTCCTCATCATGCGTGGTGATTTAAACGGTAAGGGGAGACCATTTGGTGTCAGGTCACAAGTAGTATACACGGGTGTGTAAAACCAATCTGCCTCTTCGGGATTCAGAGTACGAACAGGACTTGAAAGAAGGAAACGATGCATGAAAATCTCTGCTGCAAACATATGAGTGAGGCATCTTGGGTCCTTTTGTAAAATCTTTTTGTTGTATTTGCTGGGAAGCTCATAGACAAAGACTTTCAACCTTCCGACTGGATCATCCTCCAAGACATCACCAGCACTGCCTAAAATTTGAAGGTGCAACAAGATACATGAGTACATGGCAATACTATAACATGTGATGTAGCATCAATTGTAGAATATCATTAGATATTCACTTCGACAATCATAGCAATTTGTAACTATGAGAAGTTCATTACAAAAACAAGTGATTTGTCCATTGGAGGTGTCATTCTTTTGGACATCAACAGTACACTCCACTAAATTGTATTATACCTTGCACTAGTTATAAAATTTTATTATCCATACGTATATATTGTTAGGCATAAAATCTTAGGAGCCCTAGATAAACCAAACCCAAAACCGTAGTCAAAAGGTAAAGGGTTGATCCCGCTGTTCCACACTTTAGTTTGGAACTGATGTGGGATATCATAACAATCAATTCACCTTCAATCCAGATAGCACATGCCGGATGGCAAGTGGCAACCCATACCAAGACCCCCCTCCAGGTGGCAACCACCTTTAACCCACCATGGCCAGCCCATTTCCACAGCTTGTCTGAATCTATCCAGTAAATTCCGAGACATATATGCTAGGAAGCCCAAATTTAACCCAAAACCATGGTCAAAGGTAAAGGCTTGAACCCCACTCATATCCTCGTCCATACATGGATGCGAAATCAATGTACCACAAGTCTTGCTGTGAATGTCGTATTTCACATAACAGTAATTAACAGAAATCTCCAAAAATTAAACAATTGGCATAATTTTATTGACTAAGTATTAAGGGGTATCTCAATACATCCCAAATATGATGATAAAATGCTTTCTATTTCTCTACGCCCAATTACCAGCATGAACTTTGGTAATCTTGAATCACTTGGCATCGAGGAGTTTGGAATATAAATGACCATTTTATAATTAACATTTCATGAAGTAGCGAACCCTTTTGAGATTCCAACCAGGAATTCACACTTGAGGAAGAAGGAATTATGGGCAAAATTTATCAAAAGGATCTATATAATGGACTCTTTGAATTCTATTAACATTGAAGGAAATGTTCATAAGTGCCATCTAATTCAGAACTGAAGACCTTTCTGACCAAAATTACACTAGAAAAGACAATCCCCAAGTTCAAGTTGCATTTGGTTGAGACATTTGAAGATGGATTATTCGAATCCTTCAACTCTACCCAATCTTAAGTTACTAAGATCTTTATAACAATACACGCATAATCAAATGTAGAATGACGGCATAAGATATGAACGGTGCATTAATTGTAAATTCATTGAAGAACACATGATGTTCACAAGAAAATCAGATATAAAGCAGCTAACTGCATCAACAATCTAGTGTCGAAAGTGATTAATACTAAAGAATTATATTCAAGCAAGATACAGTAGAAGTAAAACAAGACTCTTACCAGAGATCCTCTCAGTTTTCTGAGCTCTGTGGAAGTTGAAAGCTTCAATCTCCCAAAAACACGAAAAATAAAGCAGCAGGGTAAATACCCATCCAAGATTCCACATTTCACACACTCCCCCTCTTATTTCTTCGCTGGATAATCAAAGAAGTTGAAGCCCAAATTGAAAGTTACTCTCACAAACACATCAATCTGCCGCAGTAAACAAATACAGAAATCGGAATTCTGTATCAGAGACTACTATTGTTGGAAACTCATCAGAGAGAGAAAACTTGATTGTGGGAACTGGGAAACAAGGATGTTTATTTTTGACCAAGTATGATTAAAAGATAGATTTAGATGAGTTGGATTGAGTAAATCTAGTGTCAATTAATGTTTGATTTAGGGATTTGAGAGGATAGATTTTAACATTATCTCAAATTAATTACTGTCTCCGTCCCAAGTAACGAAGGCCAGATAGTAAAGAAGGGCTAAAACTTATATGTCTCGAACACCGTTATTTGTATTAAATGATATATTCTTTAATATAAAGACGTATACTCTTTATTTTTTTTTTTAAAAAAAATAAATATTTATATTCTTTAAAATAAGATGTTATACTCTTAATAATTAAAGTGTACTATCATTTAAAATAAAATAGTCTATTCTTACACACTTTATGCACATGAGACACTACCAACTCATGAAAGAGTAGGGGTGCTGAGAGAATATGATTTGATATGTGTAATATATGGATGCGATTGATGTAATATTATTTTACTCAATCTCAACTCAAATAAAAAATAAATTATATTAAATTTGATTAATAAATCGAAAACAAACAAAACTCTTAAGGTGTATTCATTCACAAATCACAATAATCAGGAAGCAATATCTTAATAAAATATTTATTTCTTATATATATATAATCCAATCAAATCTTAATTTTATCATACTTTTCTCCGAAGTTCAAAGGTATCCAATTTATAATTTTTAATTGTTAATCCAATTATATCTATTTATTTTTTAATAAAAAGACCCCACACATGACCCCCACTTCCCTCTTATATAATTATTCACCACACATATAACAATAATACTATTAATACAAGTGTAAAAAACATACATCTTTGTCATGACTAGAGGAAGTAGCATTTACATAACTATGACTGAATATTGAACTACTTTATCATAGCATTTAAATAGCCAGATTGAATATTGAACCGGAAGAGATAAGATTGAGGTTTTACGGTTGGACTAGTTCAATTAGAAAATTAGATTTTACTAAATTGGATATTTCTATGCGGGTCATACATAATAATACCTATACAACAATTTATTTTACATTAAAATATATTTTTATTATCTCATTACACAATTAAATATTATTATTAAATCCTCAAATTATGACCATTATTTCCTCGTCTTCTAGTATGAATGTTGGAAAATTTTAGGTGAAGAGAAAAATCACCTTAAAATGATGTCTATTAGATTAAAGTGTATTTATGAAGAGGTGTGATCAAATGTTGTGATTGTTGAATAATTGTGTCTTTTTAAGAAAGATATTTGATTTTGAATTTAAAATCAAATCCAATGGTCGTATCATTTCACGTAAAGACGCCTTGAAATCTATAAATAGGCCCTCTCATTCCATAATCCTTCACTCCGAAATTGAATTTCACTTGAGTTATTTGAGCACTTGTCACAAAGTCGTGAATGTCCGAAAAAGTTCAATAAAGTTGTGCCGTTGTAATTGATTAATAGTGTATTCTCAAGTCGTCGTACTTCTAAGGTGAGTTCATAATATCGGTTGGTTCGCCGTATCATGTGATTTGTAGTGTTACTATCACAAGATGTGAGTCGTTGTATCTTGGAGATGATTGCCATAGAACCGTATGCACTAGAGCGGGGCAATTTCGTCTTAAGGAGAAAGAGTGTAACTCTTGACTCAACTCAAATTTCATTCTTATTATTTTCTGTCATATTTTCTAGTTAACATATTATACCGAAACCCAGATATACCCAACAATGAACACCTCGTCTAGAATATTCCATTTCCACAACTTCGAGTCCGTCTTAAGAAATTTCAACTTTTCCTTTAATACACATCCGCTGCATCCATCTACTTGATTAATCCATTTTTCTTCCACCATTTTTTTGAAATTCGAATGCTTTAGCCACGCTATTATGCTCTCCAATCCACAGCCTTAATGTCAAGGATTAGGAGACGTACAATGATATGAGATGATTCTTTCCACTCCAGCCTTATCCTCCAGTACCTTTTCTATATAGTTTTGTTTCTTGAATAAAACCAAGTGTAATTGGTTTCTTCAATATCCATTCTCCGATTTCCCTTTCCATACCTAGACCCCAGACCACATGCAATATTATAGCATATACTAGTATCTTCATCTATTACATTCTTCCTCCTTGTCCCCTCATTTCCCTCTTCCTTTCTTGCCAAAATCATTAATTCCAGTGTGTCAATAAATTGGTGAGTCAAATGAGATCCTAGTACAAAATAAGATGGTAAATTGGTGAATCAAATGAGATCCTAATACAAAATAAGATATCCATCTGAATATTTTGTCATTTAAATTGTTAAAAATAAAATCTTTAAGAAAATAAGTTATAAATAAATTGTGAAATTATTTCTCAAAATTTACAAAGTTAAACTTTATTAATTGCTTTCTTTTTCTTAACTACTGGTTCTTGAGTTTTCCTTTATCTTTAAAAAAAATAACAGCAATTTAGAGTGGGTGGAGTTAGGAATCAATTATTTGATCTCTCATGCAAAGACAAATTCACAATAATAATCACAATTGATTAATTACCACAAAAACAAACAAGCAAAGTTGAAGATTAAAATTGATATCTTAGAAGTACTAAAAAGTAAAATTGATAAATCAGAAATGGCATACCATTAAATAATAGATTGATCTTAGGAGAAGATTTATTGCAGCAAGGACATTGTACTTACAGTGTGCAGTTGGGATCATTGAATCAGAGATCTAACAAATCCTTTGAGATAGAGAGAGAGAGGGGCTATCTAATACAACAGTACTTGGTACAGTAGTATCACATCATGCAAAGCCAAAACTACATTGTTATTCAGTTATTTGATGAGCAGATAATCCAAGAAGAAAATCCAAAGCAAATTTAACAAAATTCCTCACAAGGGCTTTTCTGGGAAAGTACAAAGATAACTAAATGGTAGCTCAGTATTGACTTTAAAAGCAAAGCAACTCTTTCCCCCACCACAATACTACATTACATCCATTCATTCTCAAATTGGGAGGAAAATCCATGGATCCTGATGCCTTCTCAGCCAGCTTGTTCAAGTGGGACCCACGAGCTGCTCTGCCCCCGCAGAACAGGATGCTGGAGGCGGTGGTGCCACCACCGCCTCCGCCTGCCCCCGCGGCCTACGCCGTGAGGCCGCGGGAGCTGGGAGGGTTAGAGGAGCTGTTCCAGGCTTATGGGATCAGATACTTCACCGCTGCCAAGATTGCTGAGCTTGGATTCACTGTGAACACACTTTTGGACATGAGGGATGAAGAACTTGATGAGATGATGAACAGCCTTTGTCAGATCTTCCGGTGGGACCTCCTTGTTGGGGAGAGGTACGGAATCAAGGCGGCCGTCAGAGCTGAGCGCCGCCGCCTTGATGAGGAGGAAGCACGCCGGCGCCACCTCCTCTCGGGCGACGCCACCCATGCCCTTGACGCGCTTTCTCAAGAAGGTCAGTTTCAAATGACACATATATATAGTGTGTGTGATGTATTTTTATTACAAGAAAATATAGGTAGATGCTTTCTCTTACGTTTTAACAAGTGCTACAGCTTTACTGGTTCTTTTTTGGCAAGATTCTATGCCAAATTCACCAAGTTATTACAACGTGATCAGAACTGCATGCATGAGGAATAACAAGAAGGATTATATATATACACACACACTACTACTTTTCCCTCATTGAAGCAAAATTTTCCCCATTGAACTAGGATTGTCAGAGGAGCCCGTGCAGCAGGAGAAGGAGGCGGCGGGGAGCGGCGGCGGAGGGGTATGGGAGATGGTGGTTGCCGGTGGACGGAAGCAGAGGAGGAGGAAGCACTGTAAGGGGGGCAGGTCGAGAATGGCATCAATGGAGGAGGATGAGGAGGAGGAGGATTACGAAACAGAGGGAGCGGAGGATGACGATAACTGCGGTGGCGGCGGAGGAAGCGAGCGGCAGAGGGAGCACCCGTTCATCGTGACGGAGCCGGGGGAGGTGGCGCGTGGGAAAAAGAACGGCCTGGATTATCTCTTCCATCTGTACGAGCAGTGCCGGGAGTTCTTGATCCAAGTCCAAAACATTGCAAAGGAGAGAGGAGAAAAATGTCCCACAAAGGTCAGTTTATTTATTTATTATTTCAAATTTCCAATATGAGCCTATTAATTGATTATTATATAGCATCCTGTTACATTACGTACAGAGTAATTAGATGATAAATTCATGATATAATGTGTGCATTGCTGTAATATTCCATGCATCAAGAAAGATGATGGATAGTAATGTAACATGAAAAACAACTTTATGACAACAAAGGGAGTTCATTCATGACATTGTCTGAGCCATGGGTTGGGTCGGGTTAGTTGGGTCAGGGTTCAGAAGGAGCTGTCCACATGAGAACTTGACAACTCGTGTACGGATCCTCTGGGCCTCTCTGCAAAAAAAAGAAAGTGAAGGGGCCCTTTTCACCAAGAAGAATCAATGCGCAACAGTCCATTCAGACAATTGACACCTGTCTTTGCCCTTCTTTCTCACATCAACTCCTTCTCTCTCCCACAACAAAACACTTGTTCCAAAAAAGTAATCATCCTGCAAACCTTCACGTGGGATCCCTATCCACCCCATGTTACATCTAGTGTTATGTGGGATGGGAGATAAGTGTCCCATTTTATACACAATACACACAATAATTGTGTGTAAAATGGGACACTTGTCTCCCATCCCACCCCACGTAACACTAAATGTAATATGGGATAGAATAGGGAATTTGAGTTGGCAAACCTTTGCTTTCAATACTCCTTTTTTTTTTTAAAAAAAACATTTTATTTTTTCTTCTTTTCTCTATTATTATTTTTTTACATTTTTGGGTTAATTTAATTTTTTTTGGGGTGGGGTGGGGGGAGTGTGAGAGCAGTCAATTCTAAGTTGGAATCTTTCAGTTTCTTTTAGGTGTTGCTTTCGACCACAATCTCTCTCCAACAAATTAGTCAAATCTAACTGCAAGAGACAAAATAACAATCTATGTATCCCTGCTCTAATTTAGTACGAGAAAGGTCCCATGTTTTGGCACGAGTCTGTCCAAGAGTTGCTTTTACGGATCCTATTCCTGCTATGAGAAGAGATGAATTAGCGAATAGCGTGAAAATATGAAAATGTGCATGTCAGTCGGTATCTAAACGATTCACCTAAGCTTAGCCATGGATATTAAATATAACAAAATGCCCAAAGTTACTATTTATCCGTACATTATTACTCCCCATGTTTCGATTATGACAGCACCTTTTTATTTTTTTTGTTACATACTTGTAATTTAAGAAAAATGACCGTTTGATATGAGATGATAAAAATAAAGGTGGTATTTTGAGTAATTTAATAAGAGAATGTATGAAAATTGTTGATTTTTATTGAATAAATTATAAAAATTAAGTAGGTAGTGTTTTTTAATATTATGGAGTGTTTGGTTTATAATAAGTAAATATGTGGGTTAATAAAATTTAGATATAAGATTGACAAGTTACGAGCATAAAAATTCTCTTAATATTTTATTAAAGTTTTTGGGATATAGTAATCCATCTCTCTTGAAGTTTTATATCTTGTAGGGTCTCTTGTTTTTTATTAAAGAACATTATAGAAAGTATATATAATTTCATATAAATGCAATGAGCAAACTTCTTTTAGAAATTTAATAAAACTCAATGATTAATATTATTTGAATTTGAATTAAACACTTCCTTATAGTATTGTATACTATAAGAATATTAATATGGTGGGGTGTTTCTATTTTTTGGCTGAACAAATAATTTTGAAATGGAATAAAAGTAAAGCGTGCATGTATAAATGACATGTACGTATTGAGTATTATTTTAGCCTTGTAAGATTTATGGCTTTATAGGGTATGTATGTGATTTTTGTGTGTTTTGAAATCCACTAAGACATTTAAAGTATGGCGAATACTTATGAAATTAGTGAGAGAAATAAAAAGTATTTAAAATTAATGAAAATTGATAATAATACTATAATTTATTTCATAAATAATTCATAAAATAAATAAAAAGTGATAATATTTTAAAAAAATAATAATATATTTGATAAAAAGGTATAATATTTTAAGACTTGCTTGTTACCTTTTTCTATTTTTTTAAATTAATTATCACTTTTCATTAAATATATTATCAACTTTTTGTTAGAGCTGACTATAAGTAGTTAATGAAATAGGTCAAATAAATTATCATTTACATATGCATGTATGATTTGTTATTAGGGTTAAGATATTCTTAAAACTTGATTTTATTTCATTTAAATTGAGAGAGTGAGTATAAAAAAAAAGGCTCCTATATAAATGGTACAAATGCAGGTAACAAACCAGGTGTTCAGGTACGCGAAAAAGGCAGGGGCAAACTACATAAACAAGCCCAAAATGCGACACTATGTGCACTGCTATGCGCTGCACTGCCTCGACTTGGAGACTTCGAACGCGCTCCGACGGGCGTATAAGGAGAGAGGGGAGAATGTGGGGGCGTGGAGGCAAGCTTGCTACAAGCCTTTGGTGGCCGTAGCAGCCACGCAGGGGTGGGACATCGACGCCATCTTCAACGCCCATCCGCGCCTCTCCATTTGGTACGTCCCCACCAAGCTCCGCCAGCTCTGCTATGCCGAGAGGAGTGGCGCATCCGCTGCCGCCACCTCCATCTCCACCACCGTTGACCACTTGCCCTTCTAGCTAACTCTATTTCATTCCAATTTGTACGTTGAACCTATTTTGAACAAGACACTTAATGGTGACTCTTCTATTTTTATTTTGACTTTTTTTTTTCTAGTAAAAAAGCTAAATCTTATTGATATTGGTAGTTTTGTACACACTTAATACTAATAACCCACGGCACATTTTAATTTTCAAATTATCCTTCATTTTTAACAATACATCATAAAAATATTATATTACTCCTTATATATATATATATATATATATATATATATATATATATATATATATATATATATATATATATATATATATATAATAAAAATGTAATTTTTATTGATATTTGTGTTGAAATATTAATTAGTAATTTATATTCATCTTTATTTATTACTTCTATTTAATATAGTTATTTAATTAGATACATGTATGTCTCCTGGATGATATAGGTATGTCATTAGTTATGATTTATAGTGTAGATTCATGTAGGTATTCTCTTATCATCATAATACCTACGTACCTACATTTATAAGATGTCAAGTTAGAAAGAAATATAATTCGACAGATCCTCCGCTTTTATATTTGAGTTTTAGGAGAGACATATGATAGTTATGTTCTAACAAATTTGTATTAGAGCCACTTAAATTTGGAGATCAAAGCTTGAAGATGACGAACATAACACTAACTATAGTTCCTTCACTATCAAAAGAAAATTATGATAATTGGTGCATTAAAATGAAAGTTACTCCATTATCATTGTCAATACTCTCATTAATAAGTCTCATTATCATTACCGAAATTTAGTTTCAAGAAAAAACTGACAAAAATAAAAATAAGAATATATATATATATATTTAGCAACATTATATGCTCCGTGTTAGTGATAATCAGTTACATTCCTAGACATGAGGTGTAGCATAACTCAATATTTTATCTCGTATTCCATTCTTTAAATACACCACACGTGAATTAAGTGACAATATCAATCTAACCTATGACGAGTGTTAAGAAAATAAAGTTGACGATGAAAATTTTACTCATATTTTTTAGGTCAAAAATGTATCTCCCGCCTCTCGTTGAAAAACTTGCCAGTGATGAACTGTTCGGGCAGCAGGGCAAGCCAGACACCAGTATCAGCCCCTTCCTCAGGGCTAATATGTCCTGCCCAACCAGTCATTGCAGTTTTTACCCACCCTGGGCAGTAAGCATTCACATATATCTTCTGCCCTTCCGCCCGGTCTCTGAACATCCTCGCCATCAGCCTCGTGTACGTATTAACGGCCAGCTTTGACATAGCGTAGTCCGTAAATATATGAGGCCATCCACCTTCTCTCCAACTCCCATCTCTTACTTGATCCAAGAATTTGTTCACCATCCCATCAATCAATTCTTCGGACAGCAACTCATCGTCCTCCAGCTGTTTTCTTAGCTCCTCATCTTCAATTTTCTGCACAACCAATCAAATACTCAATTTTTCATCAGTCATGTATTACACAGCACACGCTACTACACTTGTATGGTCATGATACAAATATTGTCACTACTTACGTTTCTTCGCCCATTGAATCTTCCCAATTTCGAACTCACATTAACAATACGACCACCTGCTTCCGAAGGCCGCATTAGAGGAATCATCGCCTTGATTATATTCTTCGTCCCAAAGTAGTTCGTCCCTACAACTTTCTCTGCATTTTCTACTGAATTTTCGGATCCAGCATTGAAATTTACTCCAGCATTGTTCACCTATTAGTTAACATGGTCAGTGAGACGAAAAAAAGGATACATAATCGATAAAAAATAAATAAGAATTCAATTGAACAATTTCATAAGCAATTTACAATTACTCCATCCATTCCACACTTGTCTGCGCTACAAAGGAATGACGCAGATAAATGTGAGACGAAGGTAGTGGATGAAAAATGATAACTAAGAAAAATAAAACAAGTTTCACTTTGACACAATCTCACCCAAGACTTGCTCTATTTTTTTTTTAAATTTTCATTTTTACTCTTATGTCTTTCACAACTAAAAGTAGAAATATCACCTCAATTCAATAATAACAAAATACATTTTATTTGAAAAACTGTCATTTTTACTTAATAATAGAATATAATAAAGATTTATTACATGTCCTTCATCCCACATTTATCATTTTGAACTCATCTTTTAATTTAAAAAATTGACATATTATGTAATTTTGAATAATTGTTTAGAGTTTTGTAATTGAATAGGGTACTATTTTATGAGTTGCATAAAATAAATAGAGGATGAAGAGCATGTGGTTACCAATATATCTACACCACCATATTGTTCTTTAACCCATTCAGCAAAGGTTTGAACTGAGGAATCGTCCACAATGTCCAGTTGGTGAAACACGACATTGAGACCTCCTTCTTGCAACACCTTCGCCGCCTCTTCTCCGACACCCGTCTCTCGAGATGTAAGAATCACGGTTACACCGTGCGACGCCAGTTGACGCACTATTTCAAATCCAATACCTCGATTCGCACCCGTAACCACCGCTATCGTTTCCGACGTCCACCATCTGACCATATATCAACTGTCCTCAATTAAATACACCTCCAAATTCGACGTTCCAACAAGAATATGTAGAAATATATATGCACGTGTTTGTTTCATATTATTGTGCAATAATCACGTGCTTTAAAAATTATTAAAAATAAGAGAATTTACAAACTTATTACTCCTAACTTTGCTACGAAATACAATCGAGGAGGTAGATCGCAATACCTCATAAAACTAATGATGAAAAATTAAGAGAATACTCATGTTGTTGTTTAATACATTTATAAGTTTTATTAATTTACATTTTGATTTAAAAAAACATAGCTATCTTTTATTGCATTGTGGATTACCTTTGGTGATCCGAGTAGGGAATGGTACGACGTAGAGAGATCTCTTGTCGCCTCTTTTCTCTTTTCTCTCTGGCCTTCTCTTTCTTATCCATAACACAAAAGAAGAGTAGAGAGAATTAATATTTGTTTTGTTTTTGAGAAATAGTTTTAATTAGTGTTGAGAAATGGAAGAGTTGTTAGAATGTGCGATCCCTTACACTCGGGTCTATGTTTGAACAATCTCCTGCCGCCTTGCAAATCTCGCTCATCCACCCCTCTCTAATTTTAGCATACTGTTAATTAGAAAAAAACTAATTTAAGAAAATAAATTAACTATATATAATTTAGTGAATGAATTTCTAAGTATAGGAAAAGACAATGCCTCCCGTACATCCAAGTGAATTCACTATTCACAATCTCATTTCACGCTGTTTCAATCATCTCTCTCACTGTTCTCTCTCGATTTATCTTCTCTATAGCTCGTCCAAGCTTGAATTGGTTGATCCAACAGCAACATCATTCTCCGACAATAACGACGCACACTGCGATGGCGACTAGACCTGTCAATTTGAGTTGAACCCAATGGACCAACCCACCCGCCCCACTAAAACCCGCAAATAATCTAACCCAAAAAAAGCCTGCCCACACAAATCCACTAACAAGTGGGTTGCGGTGGGTTGTGGGTTAACCCACTAACTCACCATCAACTCACAATTTTCAATTCACCTCTTACCCCACCCTCACACTTACCACCCCACCCCACCCTACCCTCACCACCCCTATCCTATTGATATCGATACCAAAATTTCGATATTCCGAAAAATCGATATTTCGATAAATTAAATTCGATATCGTACCAAATTTATATCGATATCGATATCGATTTTTCGATAAATATTTAGTAATATCGATATTTTGGCATATCGTTTCACATTGAAAAATTGACGTACCGATAAAATATCGATTTATCGAAAAATATCAAAAAATGTATTTAATTTTAATTAAAATAATAAAATTGACATTAAATATTTCAAAATAATTTGAACATGTATCCAAAATAATGTGTACTTAAATATAGTTTCATATGATTCATTTTAAAAATAAATAAATAATTTTTTTCGATATTTTTTATATGGTAAACACTTGTATAAATCAAGTTTACATAATTGTGTGAACTAATAGTTTATTTTCTATCATCATTAAAATCATAGGAGACACTTGGAAAAATTTAAAAATTAAATAATATCGAAATATCGAAAATTGAAAAATCAAAATATTGTCCACACCAAACTAGTGGACACACAAAAAAATCCATACCCTAATTTAATCTTTATTATTAGAGTTAAAAATATTTTTTAAGGGTACAAAAGTTAATTTGAAACGTCATAAAAATTTTATTAAAAAATAAAAAATAAATAAAAAAAGAGAAAAGTGGGCCAACCCGCAACTAATCCGCCCACCAATGATCCGCCCCGCGAGTGGCCCGCCCCACCAATGGCACGCCCCACTTGAGCCCATTTAAGAGTGGGTTGTGGGTTAAACCGCCCCACCAACCAATTCTGACAGCTCTAATGGCGACAAAGGTGTGTTGAGTGTTTGTGATTAGCGATTACTCCTCCCTCTGTCTATCGGAGTATTTCACACTTTCATTTTTTATCTGTCCCACAAAGTATCACACTTGACTTTTACTAAAATTGGTAAAAAAGACACTATAATAATATATATACATTTTACACACATCTAAACATAATACTCACTTTTTCACATATTTCAACAATTTTACATACTTTTTTAATTAAATTAACTAAAATATTTATTCTCTTTCTTACTATATATAAAATAACTTTAGGGGACGGATGAGTACACTGTTATTCTCCATAAAAACCCTAAAATTTTCTCATGCCACATCTTCTAGACCAGTGCCGCTGTTGTTGACTCCACCGAACTCCTGAATTTCACACTTAAATCGAGCATTAGCCTCTTTTACTTCTCCATTAATTTTTCCCTCGTCATTTGATCTCTTCTTATTCAATCATTTTGATCTCTGTCGCTCTAATCGAAACAATAACTTTCTTTATTTCTTCGGAAATCCACCTACTCTCATCCACTCCCACAAACCCAAATTCTAATTCGTTTGTCTTTGTTCCAATCGAGGAATCAAAAAGTATGAAATATCTTCCAGTGAAAATAAAGCACAAAGATTTCTTCTCTCAATAATTTTAATAATGTTAAAAAAAAATGCTATGATTTGATTAGGAAAATATATCGAAAGATAGTGAATGAAAAACTTAATTAATTGAACGATAAAACATTATTTTGAGAAAAGCTTTAACGTAATTGGTTAAAAAAAATCTTAATTGTGCACTGTATTTTTATTAAGTGAACAGAAATTCATAAAAAAAAAAAGAGAAAGAGTGTTGATTAATTAATTAATATCGAAGAAACAAAGTGTTGAGCGTAGAGTTGTTCAATCTAAGTTCTCAACATGAGTTACGCACTTTTTTTTGTTATTGTTGTATGAAGTATAATTAAAATTCATAATGTGTACTTTTAAGTAGTAATAATAAAATCTTAAATGTGATAATAATTATTTAAAAAAAAAACTTAAAATAACTGGAATTTGGAAAGTTTCATCAAACTGAAAACAAAGCCTAAATTTGAGTGCAAAACTAGTAAGCTACTAACCAGTAACCGCAACTTAACAAATTTCATAACATGATTTCTCAGAATTGAATTAATTTGCAAGAATTAAGTCTGTTTCGGCAAATTTCAATTCTCTTTACTTGCAATTGAGAATTTGCGATAGCCAGTCCTTGGATTTTTTTGTGCGTGACTAGGTCAAGCTAGAAACAGTCAATTTCTTATTGGTTCGACAGATCATTCCTTTCACAGAAGAATGATGGCGATAATTCGGGGTGAATTCTCGTACAGGGGGAAAAATGCAACGATTAAGAGTAAATTCTAATCTGGAGTGTGAAATTACAAGTTGTTCCGTCTATGGCGCTGGTTCTGGTGGTGGCTTTCATTTTTGGGGCATTAACGGTGGTTGCTTTGGAGGCGGTGGGATTATGGATTTTAATCCGGCATTTAGATCGAAAAGTCGAGAGAGAAGAGATCAAAGCTAATGCTACGGCATCAGTTAATTCTCCAGCTGACCAAAACCCGTCTTTGCGTGAAAAGGAGGTATCTAGTCTTATTTTAATCTTCATATTGTAGCTCGAGATCGTGCTTTGAGTTATTGGAAAGATCTGTCTCTGTTCCTCTCTTTGTGTGAGATTCTTAGTTTCGTATCTATGCTTGTCTGTGATGAAATCGTCAAAATATTGTTATCAGGTCTCTGTTATTACTATTTGAGCATAATCATGCAAGTAAAAACGGGTTAATTATCGTTGATTTGGATACTTAGTTGAGGTAGAATTTTCCGAAATCCCTCACCATTTTTGATCTTGTTTTGAATTTTTACCTTTTCTCTTTGATGACCAAGCTTCCATCTCAAGGTCCTGTCAAAAAAAAAAAAAAAAAAGCTTCCATCTCAAGGCAAATGCATTAGATGTTCATTTGACACTAAATAATACCTACACGTGTTTCTCTCCAAAGTGAATTAGCACTCTGTTTTCTAATTATATCCGCCAAAAATGCATATATGTCTGCCCTTAGACGTTTTGAGGATAAAATTTAGAGACCAGAGTGCTTATCTTCTTCTAGAAGTTTTCATCCCCTGGACTCTCTTTAACTTGTTACACATTATTGTTGTGACTACATATAGCAGAGGCAAAAACTATGTAACTAAGGACTGCAAAACAGTGCCTGACTGCCTGTTGCATCTCAACTCCTATTCATTTTGATATGTTCGTGATTAAGAAAGTTATACAGTAAAGAATCCTTTTAAGGACATGTTTAAGATTAAACATAATCCTTTCTCCTTCTTGTACTGTTGTTGCACATTTTTCATTCTTGTAGTGTAAGGATTCTTTTCCTTGTTCTTTGATATCTTTATTTGAGGGAACTCCTTTTTCCTCTTTGTAAGGATCTACATGTTTGCTAATATTTTGAATGATAATCTGTTACCTAAGCTTCATTGACAGTGTGATTCATCCAATGGTATTTTTATCCACCTAGGCGTTAACCATGTCTCTATTTCCCTTTACGCGCTTGGGATGATTTGCCAATATTTTTTGAAAATGTCTCACACAAGTCTTTGTTATGGTTATTCAACACATAATAAATGGAGCAATTATAGAAATCCACTTAAATATGACTTAGTTCTCCCTGTTGATTTTAGTTGTTATTTACCTGTACTGTGTTAAAGTAATTCCAGAACCTAAACAATGAAGAAGACTCTAGTTTCTTACTTTCTTTTAAAGAGCACATTCTGTCTGATCATTTACTAAATGACTAGAATTTCTTTTGTGACATCATCTGATGAAATTTTGGTGATAGAGTTTTTTGTTTAGAAACAAGAGAGGGAGTCCCTTTATTTGATGCTAGTATATAGTTGAGGCTCATACTCCCTTTGAAGGAAGGGAACCATAGTTATTAAGGGCGCCTCTTATGAGGCTAGATCACCAGAGCCTTAAAATCATGACCCTTGTTAGTTTGTGCCTCTGGATCCCCTCGAGACATTTTCTATTTTTACAAATTGTGAGTGACTTTATTAGTGAAGTAACAATATTAGTTAATTGAATAGTACCTTTACCTTTATTTGAAAATTAGGGTCTAGACATTAGATAATACTACTGGCTACTGGGGTTTGAGAGATAAACTCCGCTCTGCTCTCCACTTCTCCACTGCCCTTTGCTGTCGTCCAACTCCTCCAACCTCCGTCAGCTGCCGCTGGACAATTATACGAACATCTTGTGTTATTGACTTGTTTACTTGTGTGTTATTTCAATATGATGGATTTTCACATATTATCTGTTTAAATTTAATGTGTATGTCATATTTTTGTCAAATTGTTATTTTATGTGTTTTTAAATTTATATAATTAGGTAATGTTGTCCTAAATGTATTATGTTTTAGTGTAGGATATATTAATTAGAGTTATTTCATCAATGTACTCAAGTTGCGCATCTCAAGTACTGAAAAGCCTTGGTGCATTTTGTGCCCTTTAATAACTATGAAGGGATATTCCCTTTTGAATACAAGGAAACTTATACTGGCATGTTATGTCTTTTGGAATTATCTAAATGAGCAAAGTACAGAAATATTCATTTTTTCCTCCCTCATGAAATATGCAGTTCATTAAATCTGTCAATATGCATTTTCTGATTAGCCAGCTTTCTGAAATATTTGCATGTTATGATATTGTAATATCATTTTTGTTGTGAGTTTTAAGTTGTAATGTTTCTTTTTATCTATATATGTCCCTATTAATATATCTTTTCATTCTTCTGCTGCTCCTCATTCTTTATTTTTTTGGTTTTCATGAGGAGCAAAATAGGGGAGGAAATAAAGGGAAGGTTTTTCTTAGAATACACAGCTTATCATGTTTTGGATCGATAAATGTGAAAGTTATTTTTATTATTATTTTGAATATACTCCTATTTACTTAATTTTTTACATTTATATTTTTTGATCAGGGGATTTTATGGGTTTTATTGCCGGATAAAATTCCAAGATCTGGGCTTGAAGAGAAAATGACAGCAGAGCAAAGGAGGAGAAAGGAAATCCTGGAGATTACACCTGTTCGAAAATATGCAAAAATTAAAGATCACCATCTTATCCTTATGGAATCAGATGGTTCATGCGCAGAGATTTCTCTAAGTGGCTGTACTATTGTTGCT
This sequence comes from Pogostemon cablin, assembly GCA_023678885.1. Taxonomy (NCBI): domain Eukaryota; kingdom Viridiplantae; phylum Streptophyta; class Magnoliopsida; order Lamiales; family Lamiaceae; genus Pogostemon; species Pogostemon cablin. The sequence continues at coordinate 8,464,558 of CM042961.1, forward strand.
GTCTCTGCTTCAGCCTTGCCATCAAGAAAATGGTAATTGAAATTTTCTTTGATATTGTTTAGGCAACTAAAGAAAGTATCTTAATCATCTTTTGATGAGATAAAGATGTCTTTTATTGTATTCCTTCATGTTTAAAAATTAATAGGCTGATAATGGGCTTCTGAATATTTTTGTTTACTCAACCAATGATTAAATTATAACTCTGAGGACCTCTTAAAGCACGGAGAAGATATTCACTATTTTGCTTCCACTGGAGAACCTTCCCCCTTCATGCAAAACACAAGCTTTTCTATGAAATGAGCTGGAAAACCAATTTTCTACTTTCACATTCTCGTTAATTGTTATTCTAAATTTTTGATCCAGTGTGCTAACCTGAGGTCTATTGAATTCTTTTTATATTTATTTTAGTATATTCGGCAATAGACTTAGGTAAACTGCAGTTTTATGTTTTTAGAATCTTTCAGAATTCATTCTAGTCTCTCTAATTCAACTCTTTCGCAACTTTTTCTATAAGTTGCTAAAAAAAGTCATTTCTCTACTGCTAATGGTTATCTTGCAGTTATGGAAAAAGATTAAACTTATAGTAGTTTCTTGTTCCCTGATGTCAGGGCCAAAAGGTACCCAATTAAAGTAGAAAACAAGGATTCAGCTATATATAAAGGATTCAAACATATCTATATATATCTTGAAACTTCTTGGGAAAAGGAGTCCTGGTGTAAAGTCCTTCGTCTTGCTTCCTGTGACAATGACGAACGCAGTGCATGGTTTTCTAGGCTGACTCAGGAATTTCACTATTACTTGGCATCACTAAATGCAGGATATCCTTCTTTCATGAAGCCTTCTTCAGTTCTCAGTTCTGAATTAACAGACAGGTCTGCTAAGTTTGACGTTTCTTCATCGAAAGTTCGTCAGTTCCTGAAGAAAATAACTAAAAAAGCTTCTAAAAGTGGGCATGACTATAAAGCCAGTGGGACATCCATTTCAGGACATGAAGACAGAAAGTTAAGTGTAAAGTCTCGTTCGTTCCAAGACTTAAACATGTTCAATGGCATGCCGAAAATGGACACAACAGGAAAACTTCCTGACATTTCTTCCGATGACGCTAGCATGGCATCATCAGTTCCATCCTCTACAGAGAAAGGTACCACTAGTGGTTCATCTGGAATACCTGATACAGACTCCAGCCAGAAGTGTTTTGATGAAGGAACACTCTGCTTTAATATGGTAATGTCACGACTGTTCTTTGATGCCAAGAACAATCCTAAGCTCAGAAGTTCCTTGCAAGATCGGATTCAGGTTTGTAATATTCTTTGTTCTCATTTTCATAGGTTATGTGATTTGATGTTTTTGGCGTGATTTGCCGTTTATTATTATATTTTAATTACTAACTAAATAACTTTGTTCTTAGAGTGTGGACTTGTGGCTGATATCTTCTGAAGCTGCTTTGTAAATTAAATAGCACAACTATGTAACTGAGGATGGGAAATATTTTAGGAAGAAATGTTGCCTTGCTATAAAATAATGGGGCAAATGAATTATTACATTTATTTAATCTGATAAACATCTACAACTTATTGATAGATATTTATATAGGTGAGGATATTTATTGTCTTATCTCATTGGACTTAAATGTGTAATCAATTCACGTAAAGGCACATGTGTTGATAAGTTTTGACCACCAAGAAGTGTAAAGTATTATCAGTCAAAAAAAAAAAAACCAAAGCTGCCTTTGAGGACCTCTTGTTCAATCATAAAGCAAAAGATGACTGCTGTTATGTTTTCATGCACCACCTGGTTGTTAATGCCTTGCGGCAATTTATTAGGTTGCTTCTGCTATTTGTGTTAGCACCTAGAATAGTGGAAGTTATGTGGGGTGTTATGTGGCTAAATGAGGAGCTTAGCCTTGAAAAAGTTGGATTGTCCATTGGCTTTCATTAAAGCGAAAAGCAGGTGCCGAATATGGTTTTCCCGATTGTAGTACATAATTCACACAATAAGATGTACACTCAAAATAAATAATGTTTTGGTAATTATAATCCATATCCTGATCAGTAATTCCAGTGAACATGGTGAAGTTGTCGTTTTAGGTTGATGCAATATTGCTTCCCTTTTAGCCTAATGTAGGTCCCTTGGTTTATTGTCTGTGTCAACTGCCAAAGTAATGTCTTTATTGCTTATATTTTGTGTTCAGGCTATCTGCTTGTTGATATTTTGTTATTGATATTGTTGTGAACAGAGTAATCAAAAGTCAAAAGTTAAGATGCAAATGACCAAAAAGAAGAAGAAAATATTCGTCCAACTGGTTCTACCTTACTCATTAATACATTGGCCTAAGTATTAATGCATTGATGTTATTACATAGTTTTTAAAGGCTCGCCTCAGCCAAGGCTACACCTTTGCGTCATAAAATCACGTGTCTAGGAGCTGATCTCCCATGCGCGCGCCTCGGGCGCGCCTTGATTTTCTGCTCATTTTTACTGTTTTTTAAGGTTTATGATGATTAAAATAATTAAAATAATGGGATATTACTCACTTCACACCCCAAAAATAATATAAGTTTCAAAACAAATAACCTATTAATACATTATATTTTGAAAAATGTTATCCTCACAAACATAACTTTATCATGTATTTCTTACTCCAAAAGACCACGTTACCCTCAAAGGTCAATATAGTTGGTAAAAAAAACCATTTCTTGAACTCCAAAACTACAGCTAGTGTGAAGAGCCAATTGGGAAGGTGAGAGTATATAATATTTATTCTCAAAATTTAAATTGGGGATTTAGTTAGGGTTTTGAGAGATATACATCACACTTCCACAACATCAAACCTCCCCTGCTGCTGCTGCAACCACCAGCCGTCTGCCCACCGTCGGCAGTCCACCCATCTCTGGTCGTCAACCAACAGCCACCAACATCACATCAGGTATGTTTTTGTAAAAAAAAAATTCTCATTTCTTATTCTTGAAGAATTCCCTTGAGCTTGATGTTACTTTTACTTTTTTTTTTCTTTTCCTTTATAGTTATTAGTTATTCATACAATCCCAATTCAGTTTTTTTTTTTTTTTCAAATGTACTGTGCATTGACATTTAGCCCAAAGATTTGCATTTTCATTTGAGTGTATAGGTAGAGAACAACAATATGAGTTGTTTTATATTTTCTAATTTACCCAGCCAAAATAATAATCTTTTGATATTTTATAATTTATAATATGATTAGTTTCGTTATTTCTTGTTTTCATTTATCTTTTCTTGTTTTACAGTTGATGTGTTGGAGATTTTAATGAAGAAGAAGAACAGTTTGATGATGAGGAGGAGGACTTTGATGTTGATGAAGGAGATGATAATTAGATTCTTTTTATTGCTAGTATCTTATGTGATTGACTTGTTTTATTTCAATTATGATGAATTTTAAATATGCTTGTTTTATTTTAACTTAAATGGCTTAATGCATGTGGTCATATTCATGTCATTGTTATATTATGTATCTTTTAAAATTAATTTATTAGGTAATTATGTTTATGTAGGTTGTATTTAGTGTAGAGTATGTTATTATTCTATATTGCATCTTTATACTCAAGGCGCTCCTCAGGCAAAAATATGCCTTGGTGCGCCTGTAATAGCTGTTGGCGTTAAATAATTATCACATTGGTCTTGTAGCATTAACACATAAACCTTATTGTAATAACAGATATATTTTTATGTGTTATTTTTTCAGTAAAAGTATTAGGCCTTACAGTATTAACAAATTAGTCTTACCGTATATATTATTTTTCTAGCAAAAGTATTACGACATTGACCTTACAATATTAACGTATTAGGTTCGCAAACATTTATTCGACTAGATCCTCGCCCGAGACACGAAGATTGCAACATTTTTCCTAAAATGTGTTTTTTTATTTTTGCCGTTTTAACTGTTTGCAGATGCTTTATCTAATGTTTGTTGATACTTTTATGGGTGTAATATTGGTACGTTTATGGAGTGGTACAATCCCTGCAAAATTTGCATCTTCATGGCATGATACTTTATACCTGTTAATACTCTATAGTCATAGTACTAATACTTTATTATACCTGGATCTGGATTCGAATCGAATATGGGTAGGTTCGGATCTAGTTGCACGAATACTAAATACGTGTAACTGGTGTGCACAAGTTTTTGTCTATAGGTATGTATGTACACACACACCCCTATAGAAGTCCTCTATTGCCAATTGTTGAAATAATCCAAAAGTGGTCCAGAATGGCGTACTATAATATTTTATTCCTGATGAGTTCTCATGAGTACTACAGAATTGTTATTGCCAATAGTTGATATGGTATCTGCATGTTAACATTTTGCTATTGATAATGTTAATTGTTGTTAACTGTGTACTCAAAAGTCAAGATGCCCATGAAAAAAAAGAAAAAAGAAATAAATAAATAAATATATATATATATATATATATATATATATATATATACATTCTTTTAGAAGTTCACTATTGCCTATAGTTTTCTTAAAATATCCAAAAGTGCTGCAGTATGGTGTCCTGCAATATCTTATTCCTGATGAGTTGTGTTTTTTTAATTCACAAATCTATAGTCGGTATAGTCTCTAAGTGTTTTTTCATAAAAGGGTGTTTCAGTGGTTTGCAATAGTTCAATATGGTGTAGTTTATTTTGGTGTGCAGATTATGTTTTCTCAATATACTGGCTAATTTGTACAATTATGACGCAACAGAGAGCATTGTCCAATATGCGAATACCTAATTACATTGGTGAAGTATCATGTAAAGCTGTGGATCCTGGTACTTTGCCTCCACGCCTCCTTGCAATGAGAGTCCTGCCCTCAGATATGAATGAGGTGTGGTCCTTTGAATTTGATGTGGAATACCTAGGTGGCATGGTTCTGGACATAGAAACAAGGCTTGAAATTCGAGAATTGGAATTTGAAGGAGAAGAATCACGCTCTCATGGGAACACTGCCGGTGAGGTAACCTCTGAACTTTTGGAAGGTTTTGAGTATCTTGGTAAACAGTTGAAGCTATCTGAAGAGACAGCTGATGATATACAAGGAAAAGGTGAAGCATATAATGATACAGGTGGGAAATTGAATTTCTTACTTAGTTCTTCATATTATTTACTGAGTTTTCTGTCAGATTTTATTACTGAGTAAAAGTGTACAGCCTTGACAGCCTGTATTTTGTTCTGGCTGAAATTTGTATAGTTTCTCTAGAATTCAGCTAAGATTAAACCTTTGCTGGATAAACTTTGTGTTAAAAATTTGAATGTGTTAAACCGTTGATCTCTGCCATTTGATAGACTAAGTTTAGGTTCTTGTGTGTCCTTTGGTGCCATTTGATACAAAATGTTCTACGTTGCTTTTATAAACTCAATTCAAACCATGATCGAGGATAAAGGTTGTAACCCCACTTAAATGCCCTTCCACAATTTTTTGTGTAATCAATATGGATTATTGTAGCAATTTATCCCCCTGCAAACCGAACGTCCGTGACACGTGACTTTCCAGTTGGCAACCAACTTACCGAGGCCCTCCTTTGGGTGGCAGTCCTCCCTGGGCCCATATCTTTGGAGGCAACCCTTGTGTACACCATCGCAGCTCTTTTCCGCTGCCCGCTCAAATCCAGTAGGTTGGACTGAATGGTTTGGCATATAAGCTTGGGGACCCTAACTTGACCTAAAACCTTGGTGAGAGCAGAATGGATTGGCCTTGGCCCACTTATATGCCCTTCAATATTTTCATGTGGAATCGCTGTGGGATCTCATAACATAAATGATATGAGTTCAATAGTTTGGCACCTCACCCTTGTTACATATGACTGTTGACTTAGAGATTGGGAATGGTATAAAGAGATTTACCAATTATTTGATTTTGGATGAGGCTCAGGAGGGTGCAATGTTGTAGGCTTGAAGGAGTGCGATAAACCGTATGCTCAGGGACTACATTTTCTTTAATCTTGTACTATATGTTGAGAGAAGTATAATCTTTACTTTTGGCAGCATAGTGCTCTTCCTTAAAGCAGGTTTGTAGGAGAGTGGCAAAGTAGGTTTAGTGACGTTGGGGTTTACTTTGTTATGTTATTTTGTGTATTATTCCATGTTTCATGACATTTAGTGCCAGATTTATGAGGATATGCTTAATGACGTATGGATATTATTCTACCCAATCTCTGTTTGAATGTATTTAAATGTAGGAAAGTCTGTTCATTAGACTAATTGATGGCATGGGTGTAGGACTTTAGAATATGTTATGCTGAATGGTGGTAAATATGTCTGGAACATGATGCTCCTTATTCTGAGCTTGATGACAGATTCATTATGGGATATTTTTCTCTGAATATGTGAGGCTGTTCTGCTGTTCCTGCAGCTTTCCAGCAAAGTTAGAGCAGGCAATCATTTGCGTTACATACATATATTTTGAAAGTTGGCTCTGCCTGAATTTTCCTTGACAATAGAGATGGTCAGTGGTATAAGATGTTCTTCATGGAGCTTTACATCATACTTGATATGGGATTAACTCTAGGCCAGAAATCTATAAACTTCTAATAAATGATAGGAGGTTTCAAGATTAAACTTAAGAATTGTTTTCGGGTCATGCTTGGCCAGAGGATTCATCTAGAATCTTTCTGAGGATCTTTGTGTTTATTTATCTTCTATCCAATTTATATTGTTTATCTTTGTTCTTCTTGCAATACCGTTGACTCTATCAGTATTGAAGTGACAAAGGGCCCTCAATATCCTGGATTCCTTATCCCTATGGCTCCAACTAAACCTGAATCCCTTGTGCTCCTGTACCCAGGCTTGGGTATGCGCTAGGTTCCCTAGATTTTTGCAGCTGTGTGGAGCCCTAAGGCATAGTTATAGAGGCACGCTTCCTTGGAGGCTATAAGATGACTGGCCCTTTTATGGGAGGCAGTTGCTAAATTGGAGGCGAGAACCTCTGCTATGCACCTCAGCAGCGCCTCTTACCCAATACCCACCAAGCCTTTTCGGCTTTCAAGCACATTTTGTTTTTATGATGCATTTGGTCTTTCAATAATGCTTTTACTACCCATTGGTGTCATTGACATAATAAACGTCATTTCTAGTCTACCTCTTCCGTTTCTTCTTTATGTATGGAAGTTTGGTTATTTAATTCTTTCAAAAGGTGACAAAATCCTGGAAGCTTTCTGATTTAGATGTTCCTATTGTTTTTTCTATACTGGGAATCACCTACTTGGCTCTTTCGGATTCAGGAAACAACTCAGAGATTTTTTTTTTTCCTTTAGGAAGATACACCAAACCAATCAACCTATTCATATTGGAAGACCCATAACCTCTTCTACTAAGGTTTTCTATCTACTCAATTTTAGACCAAAGGATATTGCGGCTCTATTCTTACGCAAATGATACTACTTCCTTTAAACTTAACCTTGCCTGAAACCACCTTGTGGAGAGTTTGCTACCCTGCTAACCATTTGGCAACTTGACGCTCTGTATCTTGAAGATTTGAAGTTGAACTTCACTGCTTCAGTATTTTAGTGTTTATTTCTAATTAGCATTTACATTATGTTTGCACATTCTATGTGTTATCTGTGATTTATTATGTGTTCTTAAAGTTCATTTCATTAGGTAATTCTGTGCCAAATTTGTTAGATTCATGTGTAGGATTTGCAGATAATGTTACTTGCCAAACGTACAAAAGATGTGCCTCGGGTACACACTTCTTACCTTGTGGATAACATTATTTGCTCAACGTACAAGAGGCATGACTCAGTTATCCACCTCTCGCCTCAGGTGCACGAAGGTCCTTTTCGCCTCTTGCCCCTAATTAATATGCCTTAAGGACCCTACCATTGCAAGGCTCTCAGCTTAAAAAATAAGTTGTTTGATTAAGGAATTCATAGTTCAGAAGTTCAATAATCCGCATAAATGATTCCTGTTATTTATTAGAGCTTAAAATTTTAAAATAACAGCAAGTGGCTGAACATGAAGGGACTGGTTTTGACCTGAATTTAATACTACAAGGCTCATTTTATATTGATTTGCATACAGAATTACTCTACATTCCACCAGAAATATAGACCCTTTTGCAGGTCTACCTGTAGGCTAAGTTTCCCAAAAATATTTAGTCATTGACACATGAAGAACATATAAAAAATAGGTGGGATATTGTTGGTGAATTTTAGTATGTTAAGACACTATCACATCTCAAAGCATGAATGAAGAATTGTTCTTCTTGCCCCTTTATCTAACTTTTCAACTTTACAGATGATAATGACAATCCAAGAAACACTGGGAATCCATCATCTCAAGTGTCTAAATGGAAGACAATATTACATTCTATCACCAAACAGGTCTCACAAGTTAGTAAGCACATTCTTTCTTCTGTAGCTTATTCAGGTTACTGGCTTATTACATTATCTGCCTCTATAAAAATTTGCAGCTGATTTCATTTTCCTTAAAGTAGTATTTTCACATTTTGTACTTGTTTCGTGATCATGGCATTCCCCCCACCTTAAAAGTGTGTCTGTTAAAGCTATTCAAGGCTGTTTCTCTTATAAATTGTTCAATTGGGATAATTGCAGTCTTTAAGGCGTATTTCACACAGTAAGAATTTCCCATCAATACGGAAAGGGATGATTGTGAATAAAAGATTGAAACTAACATCTTTATAATTGCCTTTTAATGCGGGGATCACTAATAAGTGAGTTTTAGCTGTTAATAGAATGAAGCTTCCGTTTTTGTATTGAAGATAAATGTTGTATTAATGTGTTAAATTTTGTCTGAAGATCTCACTGTCTCGTGCAAGAAGATGAACATAAAATTACACTGAAAATATTCAAAATATTTCAGATAGTGCACCAAATAGACTACCTCCTCCATTCCGCTAATCTTTACACCTCAAAAGGTAACTGCACGAATAATCTATCAATACATCTTTTTTCATAAATATCATTCATATTTAACACACATAATATATTTTACAATATATATACTAGCTAAAAATACTTTATTACCCTCAAAAAATCAAAAGATTCATCTATAAAATTGTGTTTAAAAAACGACATGGAATAGTGTTGTGAACAATTTCACGGAACGGAGGTAGTATGTAATTTATGTGTTTTTGTTTCCTGAATGATGAAAAGGCATATTCGAAGCTCTCCTAGTGAAACTGTGTTATTTCTTAAATCATAATATAATGCAGAGTGATTGTAATTTAATTTTCTATTTTACTAGTGGTGGTTCTCTAAACAAGTAATATTCGTTTGCATTTCTCCGTGAAGCTGACTTGTTAATCCAATACACTTTCCCAACATCCCCAAAACTAGTATGTAATTTATGTGTTTTTGTTTCCTGAATGATGAAAAGGCATATTCGAAGCTCTCCTAGTGAAACTGTGTTATTTCTTAAATCATATTATAATGCAGAGTGATTGCAATTTAATTTTCTTTTTTATTAGTGGTGGTTCTCTAAACAAGTAATGTTCGTTTGCATTTCTCCGTGAAGCTGACTTGTTAATCCAATACACTTTCCCAACATCCCCAAAACTAGTATGAAACTCCTCCCTCTATAAGCATTCAATGGAAGTCTGCATCACCTTGATCATTCACTCCTGTAAATGACCTGCTGGATAAATAATATGCACATCATTTCCTTATGTCTTATTTCCTTTATATCCTTCAGAATTTTAATATTGTTGTACTGAAATTCTCTTGCTGTTGCTGTGAAGGTCATGTAAAGGGCAGCTATGTGAATGTGATATGTCTATATATGAAGGAACGATAGATTTGAGATTACACGAAGCTTTTTGTCTTTGTTAATGCTGCATATAACGCACTTGCAAAAAATTTCATGCTTTGCACCCACTGTTGTACCTGTTCCACTACTATCCCTCTACTATCCTGCAGCCTTATTAACGTGGTCTCTGCATTTTAATATATTATATCATTACAATAAAGAAAAGATAATGGGAATTGAACCATGGTTTATGCAAAAGATAATGAGATTTGAACTTATTGATATGTGTATCAGTTTAGCCAGCGGATATTTCAGTCAAATCAATTCCTAAAACCTCCATAGCTGTTAATATTGTCATGAAAATGTCTTGATTCTTACAATTTGCAAAATGAAAATGGAGAAAAGCTTTTGTTTACACTGATTATTCTTCATTAACTGAAGGTTCCTATTTCATTGCGGATAAGGGTTTCTTCTCTTTCTGGAACCATACGAGTGTGCATGAAGCCTCCACCTTCAGATCAAATATGGTTTGGGTTTACTTCAATGCCAGATATTCAGTTCAACTTGGAATCACATGTTGGGGACCATAAAATTACAAATGGCCGTCTGGCTTTATTCCTGATCAGTCGATTCAAGGTCAGAGACACTCATTTGCACTGCTACATGCTATTTTAAGGGATATTGCATTGAATGTGTTATATTACTTTATTCATGAACAGTCGATTCAAGGTCAGAGACACTCATTTGCACAGCTACATGCTATTTTAAGGGGTATTGCATTGAATGTATTATATTACTTTAGGCTTTAGGGATATAATATTCTTTTTATCTTACGAGTTATGTCTGGATCTAAGGAAATCCTAAGTAACTTGGAGTTGAACAAACTTTTAGTGTAAGCTAAGCACCACATGAGATTATGTTTATAATAGTTGCTTTTAAGTTGTTTATCTGTTATGGGGTAAGCGTGGCAATCATTTTTTATTTTATATTGTTGGTCGTTTGATTACTAGTCTCATTTGGTACCCTAAGACTTGTTGGTCTCCTTTTGAGAAAATGTAAAAGAACTTGCGTGTGTGATTTTATTTGGAAAGAAAATTGTCATTCTAACTTGACTATTGAGTTTTGCATTCTGCAGAGTAAATCCAGGTTGGTTAGGTAAATAAACATACACATGGTGTTGTAGGTATGCGCAGTAGTGCTTTTTTTTGTGATGGTAAATGCTGAAATTGTATCTCATGGATACCCAAGTAATGCACCATTGAGAGAATTCATCTGAACTGTGGAACGAGCACATATAAAAATTTATAGTCTTATAAATTGGAGTTCTCTAAAACATGTCTTTTCTCTTACAAGTTTGTGAAATTTGGTCACTTTAACTCACTTTCAGAATCTTTAATGTGTTTGGGTATGTGTGAGGTTGAGATCCTTTTTTATGAGATTAACTTCTTATTCATGAAACCTTGAATGATTAACTTTAAGAAGCCTGTCGCTGACTCAAGAATATTTGTTTCAGGCAGCAATTCGTGAAACATTGGTGCACCCAAACAGCGAGAGCATCGGCATTCCTTTGATGTTAGCAGAAAAAGACGATTGGGTCCCCAGGAAAGCTGCTCCTTTCATGTGGTATAAAAATAATCAAGATTCTATTAGTAATGCTGCAAAGCAAGAAGTGCTCTCCTTTCAACCTGGGGAAGTAGTAAATAATGTAGAATCCAAGAATAGAAGTTTAACTAGATCAGAAGCCGACTCTGAGACATCGAAAAATGTGTCTCATGTCCCGGAAGAAATATGTGATTCGTTAAACTCCTCTCTATCTTCATCAAGTTCTATGATGAGCGAGTCAACATTGAGTGGCAAATCTTTCCAAGAACTTAGAACACCTCTATTAGAGGATGATAGAAGGCAAGAATCTCTTACAAGGAGCTTAGACCAAAATCCGTATACTCGTGTGCAATCTCCATCACGGGTGTTTACAGAAGAGCAGATTCATAATGCAGAAGATGACGATACAAGAATGAGAAGAATAGGAACTAGAGAACGTATGCGCGGATTGGGGAAAAAAATGGGAGAAAAGCTTGAAGTGAAGAGGCGTCATTTCGAGGAGAAGGGCAGAAGTTTTGTTGAGAGGATGAGGGGGCCATGAATCATGACCTTTGGCTGAATTTGATTTGCAGTAAATATCTCGTCCATAACTTGGTTTACTTTTTTAGGGAATGGTTTCTTCTGGGGAAGAGATCTATTTGTACAAATTCAATCAACGTAAATAGTGCTCAACGCAAGAGAAATTGCAATGGATGATTTTAGCGTATACATGTATGATAAAATTTGTGGACAATTACAGAATCGTGTTTCTTCCAGATTGAGAGTATGTGCAAGAACTCGGGTAGATGAAAGATGCTTCGCTGGTAATGTCTTGTGAAGCACCACTGGCTTGGGTCATTTTTCTTCTTTTTTTTTTTTATCGCAAATATGTTTATTGCCAGATGATGATTAGATTAAAATTAATTTGTGTATCAGTACAGATATCTACTCATTTATGGGATGTAGAAGAGAAGAATTATTATTTATTGGTATAACTTGATGTAATGGATAGCATCATAAAGACAAAATAGGCATGACATGACAATTCTTGTAATTTTGGTGACAAAACAAACATCTTGGTCATGGGAATGAGTATCGATTAAGATGTATGTTTTGTCAGCTGTCACATACAGATGTATGCTAATTTCATAAGTAATTAAAAGAAGGGAATCAAACACTATTAATTATATACAGAAGTATGTTGATTCTTATGTTTTTAATCAAAGACTTGCGAGGTTTCTTCTTATTGAGGTCAAGCCCATTTTGTCATTAATATTTCCCAAACCATAAGAGCTTAATTGGGATGAACATGAAAATTAAATTTATTAAATCTCAGATAGAGAAAAGGGGATGAACATGATTATTATGAAATGTGTGAAAATGTTAGGTACATATGAAGGGGAGAAATTGAAGTACAGTACACACATGAATTACAAGTTTGTTTTATTTGGTTGAAAACAAGACAAGACAAGAGAAAGGAAAGGAAAAAGAGGATGAAAGTGGCTAGTAGTCTTCTGGAGCCAAAGGCTGGTGGTGAGTATGGTGCGGCACCTGATCTGGCTGTATGATCCCGAACTCGTATATGAGCCCCGCCAGTGCTGCCCCCACAAAGGGACCCACCCAATACACCCAATGGTTCCTCCACCTCCACCCCACCAACGCCGGCCCGAACGCACGCGCCGGGTTCATGGACGCTCCTTCGAACGGCCCGCCCACCAGCATGTTCGCCCCCACTATGAACGCTATCGCCAGCGGCGCGATCGTCCCCAGGCTCGCTCGTTTGGGGTCGATCGCCGTCGCGTACACCACGTACACCAGCCCGAATGTCATCACGATCTCCATCACCACCGCGTGCCATTCCCCTACTCCCGCCGCCACCGAGAATCCCACTGGTCTCTGCACCGATTTTAATTTAGCTTATATTAGTCATTCATTTATTACTACATGCATACAAGTTACTCATACCATTCCGTTAGTTGTGAGCCTCAAGAGCAGGGAAGCGAGCACTGCCCCCAAGAGCTGAGCAATCCAGTAGTAAAAAGCGCGGAGAACAGAAAGCCTGCCGCCGACGAGGGCGCCAAGGGTGACGGCAGGATTCAGGTGACCGCCTGAGACGTTCATGCTGGAGGTGACGGCGGCGAAGAACGCCAGCGCATGGGCCAGCGCAATCATCATTAGCCCGGACGCGCCTAAATCCCGGTCCTTGTACATCTTATCTGCACCATAGTAATAATTAATGGAGAAATATATCAAGTGATTAATAACAAGAGTACCAACCAAGAGCGAGGATAGATCCTTCTCCGGCGAAAACAAAGATGAAGGTGGAGAGGAACTCCGACAAGGTGGCCCTGACTGAGTCCGGGTGGATGGCTTCTTCCGCCCTCCCAAAAGCGTACCCGCGAGGCATCTTCTCTTCGACTATTAATTACTATATATATATATCCTTAACCACTTAGTTATAAAACAAACTCTGCAATGATTTATCTGGAGATCTATGAGCTTGGATAATCCTAGCTAACAAGGAGATGTGGATCAAGATATACAAATACAAACAAAGGATGATATGGTATGGAGAGTGAGGGAATTAATAGAAATTTTTGAGGACACTTGGGAGATGAAATGCAGGAATTATGACACGTACTCTATGAGTTGGCTCTACTAAATACTCTCTCTTCTTATCTTCCACCTCCATCTTATGAGTTAAGCAACTCCAAACACACATCCCAATTTGTTTACATCCCACACCAAATCAAATTAGTTTAACATTAAATTATTCATCTACTTAGTAATATTTAAAAAATATAATATATACTTTTATTAACTTTTGAATGATAATATAATTTTTTAAGGCAATAAATAAATTAAAGTACTACTTTCTCCATTTTAATTTAATTTTCACCATTACTTCTACTCATTAATCTAGTCATAGAGTTTATGAAAAATTACTTTTTTTAATCAATGTTATTGATTTTTGAAGGGTAATGTAATATTTTTAGATAATAATATATTATGTATGTTAAGTGAGAGTTATAATTTATTATTAATATATACTTTTAAAGTTAAAGATTGATGTGATGTTTGCTTTTTTAGGTGATAAAGTTTAACATGAGAAAGATGAAAATGAAAAGTATCTCCTCTGATCCCCTATCGGGTGACTTTTGTCCTCCTTCTACTAGTTGCAAAGTTTTATTTGATGGATGATCACAATTTTATTTATGCACGACTAGAGCAAGTGTACTCTATCGTAATAGTTTTAGATGATCTTGTTAAAATTTCGAAGGGAGATGTCAAACTATAAATATATCCGAATTTATATCTAGCCATGTTTTGTGAGAGAGTAATGGAAAGTTGATTTGGTTGATAGTAACATGAAATAAAAGAAAAGTTTTTATAAAATAAATAACAAAGTAAAGACAAAGTAGCAATTCAAAGTTCACACACGAATATATGGACGATTAAGGATTGTGATTCAATCTAAAAAGGAGTAATACTAACGACATTATAGTTAAGGATTTATATAAACTTATGAAAATTAATAATGATTTATATGAACAAAGGTAACAAATGAATTTATACATTCCACCTAAACTCCTCCACAAAATGAACATGTTATCGATGATTTTCACTATCTTTAAAAAGCTCATAACAATGATTCCTAAGTTCTCCCCTCCTTTTTGAAATTGGCACCACACTTACAAATAAGGTTTCACAAAATTACAATTTATACCATCCTATCTATACATATATAAAAGCAAACTTAAATTTTTATTTTCATTTTCAATTTTTTTTCAATTTTATTCTATTTAGAAATAATTCAATTTTAACATTGACCGTCCAATTAATGCTTTTTATTTGAATAATAAAATCTAATCTAATTATACTAATAATAATGAATTTTGTTATTTAAATTTTATTTTTTTATTTAACAATATAAATTTGGTAAATATAAGAGATATTTTTGGTATATTTAACTATTTTTTAATCAATATATGCTTAATTTAAATTAATATATCAATCAATATTCATATATTATAATTAATTTAATATACATAGGACATAGTATGATTTTCCTTTGATTTCAATCAATCATAAAATTTAATTATACTAATAATGAATTTTTTTATTATTTAAATTTTACTTTTTTATTAATTTAATTTAACAATATAAATTTGATTAATTTTTAATCAATATATGCTCTCATATTTGATCTTATTTGTAGGTCCAATCATTCTCTTTTTTTTTTCTCTAATTCCTTCTTCTTTTTCTTATTTTTTATAGATTCTACTTTCATATTATTTATAATCTATTCTAATTTGTTTTGTCTTTTATACTTTTACTTGATCTTATATGCAAGCTCAATCATTCTCGTTAAAGGTATCATTATATTTTTTAATTTTTTGTTATCTTATTTTTTTCTCTTCGATTTTTGTGTTTTTTTAATAATTCTATAAATCTTATTTTTATAATTTAATTTATTTTATCTTCTTTTATACTTTTATTTGATATTATTTTTAGGTTCAATTATTCTCATATTTGATCTTATTGGTAAGTCCAATTAGGTATCATTCTTTTTTTTATTTATCTTTTTTTCTTCAATTTTTGTGTTTCCTTTATAATAATTATATGAATCATGTTTTTATATTTTAATATTCTATCTTTTGTTCTTCTTTTTAATCTTCTTTTTGTTTTTTTTCCTCTAATGCTTCTTCTTTTTCTTCTCTTTTACAGATTATATTTTCATATTATTTATAATCTAGGCCCAATCATTCTCCTTAAATTTAAAGGTTCAATCATCTATCTATACATACATATATAAAAGCAAACCTAAACTTCTACTTTTGTTTTCAATTCTGTTTTCAATTTTACTCTATTTATAAATAATTCAATTTTAATCTTGACCGTCCAAATAATGATTTGATTTCAATCATAAAATTTAATTATACTAATAATGGATTTTATTATTTAAATTTTACTTTTTTTTACAATATAAATTTGGTAAGTATGAAATATATTTTTGGCATATTTGACTAATTTTTAATAAGCTTAATATATATATATATATATATATATATATATATATATATATATATATATATATATATATATATATATATATATATATATATATATATATATATATAAACAAACTTAATTTATATTTTTATCTTCAATTTTAGTCTTGACTATCTATTACTTTTGATCTCAATCATAGATTCTATTTATGCTAATAATAAATTATTTATTTATTTTTTAATCAACAATATAAATTTGATAAATATGAAAAATATTATTGACATATATTCTACTAATTGTCAATCAATATACTAATTTTCATAATATCAAATCTTTCAATGCTATCTTTGGTAATTTTTCACCTTTTTTCCTACGTCGTTGATTGCTTTCAATCACGATCGTTTATTCTTTCAAATCATTCTATATAAATATTTTCATTACCTAATCAAATCATTAACTTTTTTTTTCTTCTTCTTCTTTTCTTCTCTATTTCACTTTCATACTATTTCGAATCTACTTTAATTTGTTTTATCTTTTATATTTTACTTTGATTTGATCTAATGTGCAAGTTCAATCATTTTGAGATATCATCTTTTTTTTGTTATCTTTATTTTATCTTTTATACTTTTATTTGATCTTATGTGCAAGTTCAATCATTCTCATTTAAAGTATTATTCGGGGTTTGGGGTGGGTAAGGGGTAGGGCTGGGTGGTAATACTTTTATTATTTAAATATTAAAATCTGAAATTTTATTTAAAAAAAAAACATTTTGGGGAGTGGGGGTGGGTAGGGGTAGGTTGGGTGGTAGAGTTTTCTCCACAAAAATTATTTTTAATAAAATTTTATATTTTAATATTTAATATAATAAAATTTTATTATTTTTACTTATCATATATAAAATTCTATTTTAAAAAAAATTTTGAATTATGAATCTGAAATCCTTTAAAAATCCATAATTTATTCAAATAGTGAAATTTAAATGAATTGATTTAAAATTCAAGAAATTTAAATTCCACTCATTTTCAAATCCATTGAATTTGAAATGACTCAATTCAAACACAACCTAAAAATATATAATATACGAGTACTTTAATTCTTTCCGTGCAATGCACGGATGTGTAATATCTAGTTAATTTAAAAAGTAAGGATAATATAGAAATTTAATACAACAACTAGCAATATATACATAAAAATATTCCCTTTCATCACATATTAAATTTCATAAAGTCTTCATATTGTGACAATATATTTCACCATCTAATAAGTGAAACATCACGTTAATATTGAGTCTAAAACTATATTATAATTTTAAATTCACAACTCCCACCTAATACAT
The DNA here is from genome assembly GCA_023678885.1 of Pogostemon cablin. Classification (NCBI taxonomy): domain Eukaryota; kingdom Viridiplantae; phylum Streptophyta; class Magnoliopsida; order Lamiales; family Lamiaceae; genus Pogostemon; species Pogostemon cablin. Next base: position 8,482,210 of record CM042961.1, read on the forward strand.
GCTGTGCCCAACACCTCATAATGTCACAAATTAAACAATAAACTGGAAATGGGATGGGATGCACTATATATCCTAGGCTGAATGCCTTTGCTTAGTTGTTGCTGTAAGAGGGTTGAATGAACCAACTAAACAAGGTATCCAATATTCAAGCCTTTAAATGTGCATAGGGGTGTATTTATAATTATAGCGATAGGGAAATTTAGGGTGCACTTAATCATTTGATCAGGCAGGTTGGGTTGCTGTTGGATGATGACGATACATCTCTTACACAAAAAATGACTTTCAATAACATAGATCCTCACAAAAAATGACTTTTAATGACAGAGATCATGTTATTTTTGCTTTCGTTCCAAGATTATTACTTCCGATGATAGGAATGTTCTCAATAACTGGTAAAGATCTTTATCTACGGAAGCATGGGATCTATGTCATTCAAAAGTCATTTTTCTTGTAGTGTTATCGTTTCGGAGGCAATTTGTTGTAGTCCTTCATGCTGCTTTTTCATAAACTACCTAGGTTGAATGCCTACTAATAACAATATTGAGAAAGAAATACACAACCATAAATAAACCTATAGCCAAATCAATTATCTAATCTCATCTCTTCAAGTCATTATAGCTTTGGAGAAACATGCATGCTTAAATTATGTTGCAGTGATCAAGTCTGCTCAATACATGGCTCATATCAGGCCTTCTCTCAGCCACCTCATCTGTACATTCCAGAGCTATCTCCGTAAGCTTCAACATCTCATCATATCCCTCTTTCTCCCCAAGTATTTCTACGTCCAATATATCCGTCGACCAGTCATTGCTCACGGCTGCTCTAACCCAACCCGATAGGTCCCGCCTTCTCTTCTCGTCTGATGATGAACTTGATACTGTCGGAGCTCTTCCTGTTACTATTTCTAATACAAGAATGCCGAAGCAGTACACATCCGCCTTGCTCGTAAGCTTCTTCCCTTCCCCAAACTCCGGAGTTCTTCCCACTGACAGCTTATCCGCCCTCACCAGAGGTAATAGTCCGTAGTCAGTGAGCTTGACTCGAACGCCGTTCTGATCACGTTGGATGACAACACTGGATGAGCTAAGGTCTCCGTGGGGTACTCTCTGTGAAGCCAACCTCCCATGGAGAAACTCTACACCCTTTGCTATCTCTTTGATGATACTTACTCTTGTATTCCAATCCAATGGCACTCGTCCCATCCCTCGATTCTCTGCAACCATGCACCAAAGGGATGCTTAAGAAATAAATTACCAAACAGAGATAAAAGTATGCACTGAAGTGATCATTACTAACCATGGAGAAGGCTGAACAAGCTTTCGTCTGATACGTATGCATTTATGATTAGTTTCTCCTCTTTTGAGTGGTAAAATGAGATCATCTCTGCTATGTTCTCATGTTTCAAGCTTCCTAGAAGATGCATCTGCTGCACAAATTCCTTCTTGCTCAATGTCTTCATTTCTTTGAGTCTCTTCACAGCCACCACAGAACCGCATTCGAGCGTTGCTTTGTACGTGCTACCTGATTCTGCCCTCCAGATTTCTTCAGCTGCAGAGCGCAGCAGATCATCCAAGTCAAAAATGGGCTTGTCCAAGAACTCCAACTCTAGAGTTTTCTCGTGATCATCGGTACTCTCTGACCAATGAGATCCCTTCCCTCTAAGATCTATGTCGGCCTCTCCTGCTTATTATGAATAACAAGCTACAGAATAAACGTATAGAGGATGATATATATATGGAAGAATGAAATATCAAAAACCTGCCATACCTGGAAGCACCTGGTCTTTCTTTGATTTTCTCGAAACTCTTCTGTAGCAACAGAAGCATAACAGGATTAGAGAAAGAGGAACAAGGACAGCTGCTGAAGCAATTAGAGCAATGCTCCACAATTTGATGGCACCTCCCCCTTTCTTTCTTGGAGGAGGAGCAGGTGCAATGGCTGGAGCCGGAGGAGGGACGGTGATTGGACAAGGTTGATTTAATCCTGGAATATCTCCACACAATTTGGGATTGTTACCATAAGAGCTTTCAGGAAATCTTTGGAGTATTGGAGTTCCAGGGATCGGCCCTTCAAGTTGATTGCTAGAGACGTTGAATGAAGTCAAGGACTGCTGATTGAAGGGTGGAATTTGAGCTGAAAGATTGTTTTCTTGTAGCTCCAATGTGGCTAAGTTGGGAAGGTGGATGTAAGCACTAGGAATGGAACCCGAGAAGTGGTTTCTCGATAGAAGAACGAATTCAATGCGAAGCAGATTAGTGAGATTGGGAAGAGGACCGTGTAGTGAATTGTTTGTGAAGCTGAGTGTGTTCAAGAATGTAAGGTTGTTTAAGAACATAGGCGGGAGGGAACCGGTCAACTGAATCCCTTCGAGGACCAGACGAGTGATATGCCAATCCGAGCAGGCAACTCCGGTCCACCTGCTCTGGTTGGCCGTGCTGCACGGTGGACCGGTCCAGTTGGCATGGAGGTCTGCACTGGAGGTTACGGTATCTCTGAGCTGCAACAAAGCATCACGTTCATCTGGAAAAAAATCATTGATCTCAAAAGCAATGGAATGTGTTGACAAAGAAAGCAGGAATATGATAATCTTAGGAGATGTCGTCATGCTAAAATATGGGGATTAAAGAGAATGGGAGAACATAGCAAAAATAGCATTGTCGGAATAGACAATGTGGGTTGGGTTGGTATGAGATGGAAAACCGTTAACATCAAAGTGTATAGGAGATTTCATTTATTTATTAATATTAGGTCCAAGAATGCACGTTCTTTTCTTGTTTGTGTATCTGGAATATTTCATTCTCATTCCCAAGACGACATGGGAGAGAGAAGACAGCAATAACAATTAACAAATGTCAACATTGCCGTTGACAAACCATCCCTTCTAACCAACATTAGCGGATGCTGACCTGTCAACATTGTGAGCATTTTGGTTGGATTAAGAGAGAGGGGTTAGGGTTGAGTGGGATTAACCAAACTGCAAATCATGTCTAATTCCTCCTCCAACCTGATTTTACTATGATTACCACTAATAATAAACATTCTCCAACTAATAAACAAATACTCAAGCTTTGCTCAAAGATGTACACTAGTAACTATTCTCCAAGTATCCACAGAAAAAGGCCTGCTACAAATATTAATATGTTTACATGTAAAGACCAACTCATGCCACTGCCACAGCAGACAACAATTAAAGAGAAACGGGCTAAAGACAAACACATCTTTAAACCAGAAATCACGAGGAGATCGACAGATTTTGGCTCTATCATGTGATAACAAACTAAGGTCATTATGAGTATCAAGTACAAGAAACACTTCCAGAATTGCTGCAAGAGGAAGATGGAAAGGAATGACAACATTCTACCAATCAGTCTTCATCATCAGAACTATCATATGCTGCTAACAAACTTTTAACTGGATTATCCAATTTTGTCTCTTTTACCACTTGGTTGGATCTTGAGGACGGCTGATCTTTCTCCTTCTGATCATTCACAGATCGTTGCTTTTTAGATGGATGCTCAGTCAACGTTGATAGGGATGCATTGACGGAGGAAGGGGCAGAAACATCTGAACGCTTTGGCTTGACTTCCACCACTCTCTTCAGTAAGTCTTGCTGCCTGAGAAAAAGAGTTCTCTGTCAGATGGAAGACGCACATAAACTCAAACATACATAGACAGAGAGAAGAAAACAGAAACAGATAAACAATTTTATGATACCTGATTACACTTTTTGGCTTGGGTTCCACACGAAGTGGCAAGGGCACAGTGGCTGTAGAAGCTTCAGAAACAGCTTTGTGATTAGTGGTTAAAGGAAACATAACATGAGGAGCAACAGGAATACTCATGACAAGAAAAGCAGGTGGGATATTTTCACAATGGATCCAGGTCAGATGACCAAGCAACCCTCAAGGTCAGATCCACCTTCCCAGACATAATGCAGCAGTAGTACCATGCAAATCCCTCTCCATACATCAAAGCTAAGGATGAGAATGTAGCGTCTATTTTTTTTTTAGCAATAACAGTCTAATTCGAGTTACCACATTATAAAGTACCTCATTCAGCTAAGGTATAAAAAAGCAAATGCCACTTAAAGAAACATATCGAGACTCCTGTCCTAACCAGCTGATGCTTGCTTATAACTTAATGCAGAATTGCAGACACATACAAGGGAGATTTTAAAGCAAATTCCAGTGGCTAAGGAGATCATGAAAAGATTAGGAACAGCTAATAAAAATAAACAGACAACGAGGTACAGAATTTTTATTGATTGATTCCATTCACATCTACATCTTGTCTAAAGCCCAAAAATACAAAAGGATATCTTAAATGCAGCAAAAGCTCGCTTTTCTGTACGGCGTAGAAGACGTTCTGCATCTTCCTCAGCTTCCATCTGCTCCTTGAGATATAGTAAATCATCGCTATCCAAAGCTGCATATTTACACTTAGAAATTCTCAAGATGAAATCATGGTACCCTTATCTGAAATCCAGAATGTAAACAGATCCAAATCAACTTAAACTGTATATGATGAAAAGAGGGATGTACCGCCTCGTCCATGAAGGTAGCCTCCACGTTCTCCAGCAACCTCTTGCATCTGTACATATCAAGCACCCAGGGGGAGAAGCCAGGATCCCTGCCGGGGCATGTTATCAGAAAAACTTTTTGAAATTGAAATCATTAGAAGCAAAAAAAGACTCCACATTGCAGTAAAGTAGGAAAACATTGAAGAGAGGGTGAGTCTCCGACAAGAATCATCCAATAATAATGGAAGCATTCTATAATTATATAATACAACCAATGGGACCGTAAATAAAGGTAAGACCCTTCCAACACATTTAGGTTCCACAAAGTTCGATATGATGAAACAGCTAAAGGCAAAGATATTTTAGTATATCTCTGGTCTTTAAAGTTAGCAAAAAGTGTTAATTTTCCTTGCTACATTCTAAATGATTAAAGCAATTGTTACAAGATACAGTATATCATGGCAACAATAAACCATGTCAATCCGAGCTCAAAACCTGTAAAATGCAACTAGATTCCCATGCGAAGGTTGAGTTTAATTTTAGTTTTGGGAAAACTGAGGGGGGTTGAATTCAGAAGTGAAGGATAATATATACGTAATAAAATAACAGACTTCTCCACAAGCTTCAATCACATCAATTTTTAGCTTAGCCTTATAATGGATAATTAGCATTCTCTAACCTTGGCGACCATCCGCTGGAAAGTAATTTCTTCGTCATCGATTCTGTCCTTACCCTTGCCTAACTTTTTATCTGCATCAAACGTTAATTGAGTCCATTAATTCCCAACGAGAAATTTAACGAAGATTGGAGACAAATGATTACCTTTGGGATCAGTAAGATTTGTGTACTCTCGAACTTCCCTTCCGGCCATGGCTCAGAGAATCTTAGTATTGATTAGGCTGATTTATTTCTCTTGGAATTTGATACTTGAAGATTTCATGGAATTTGGTAGAGGAAGGTAGCCAGTTAGGGCTATTCTTCTGTAGGAATCGAAAGAGGGATTATATTATTGGGAAATTGAAAACTAAAAAGAGTATAGATGGGGAAGGCCCACAAAGAAAAATAGGCCCAAGAGTGATGAGTAGCAAAGTAGGGCCCAGTTGAGTGGAATGGTGTAGTAGTATAATTAAATCACTTCACTAGCATGTAACCCTATTATGTTCTATGTAGACAAAATTAGTTTTAGTACCATTTCATTTAAAAAGCTAAGGTTATTATTTTGTGTTAAATAATATTTTAGTACCATTTCATTTAAAAAGCTAAGTTTATTATTTTGTGCGAATATTAAAATAAATATAATAGTTTAATGTGTAATGAGCAGAGTTGTTACACGAGCTGCTCGAGAGCTCTGCTCGGCTCGTTAAAACTCGAGCTCGGCTCGGCTCGTGACTACTCGAGTTCGAGTTTGAGCTCGCCCTTATGCTCGTTTTCATAACGAGCCGAGTTCGGCTCGGCTCGTTTAGGCTCGATAACAATAATAATAATTAATTAATTAATATTAATAATAATAATAAATATTATTTAATTATATTACATTAATTATTATTAAGGGTCACTTACTAGGAGGTACACAAAATTATGCATAATTCCTATAAACTATATGACTCAAAGCAGTATTACTCATAACTACACAATTATGATTGTGATACCATAAATACCCTTATATGTTTGCACAAATTTGTTTTGTACAATTTGGTTTGCACAATTTTATTTTTTGTCCGGCAATGGTACGGTGGTCCGACAGTATTTCGCACAATTTTGTTTTGCACAAATTTATTTTTCACAATTTAGTTTGCACAATTTTTTTCACACATTTATTTTTAGACTTTTTACTCAATCAATCAATTTAAATTTTGCAAAATTGATTTTTTCACAATATTTTTGCATATTTCTTAACTTAATACACATTAAATTGTGCAAAATAAATTAAATTGTGCAAAATTAATTTTTGCACAATATGTTTGCACATTTCGAACTAAATCGTCTATTACACAAATTTCAACACCACATATTAAGAAAACTATATGGATACATCAAAAGTATGCCAATGGTCCTAGTTGCTTGACCGGTGATGATCAAAATGAAAGCTATTATAACAATCTCATGTCAATGAGAGTATAGTATAATATGTCAAAGGTATGTGGCCCATTGAAACAACTCCATTACATCCAATAAAACTGCATTTTGTTAAGCACTCAATCCCATATCTGTTAATTCAACTCCCAACAATTCCACTGTCATAAACATCAGCCACAAAGAGTATATACAAATGCACATTTTGTAAATCAATTTTTCTGCTCACAGTAAATATATGGTTACGATATATGGTTACGTTAGAAGATGGAGCCAGCAAAAACTATAGCTACAATATATACATGAATTTGTGCATCATCTCCATCTATAGGACTTGAGGGGGCCTGAATCTAATCACCTGCCATCCTGTAGATATGAATAGAATCATCAAAGAATTTCAAACTATAATTAATGAATAACTCCAGAATGCAAATCACAGGAGTAATAATCCACATTTCATTGGGAAATATGACTATTCATGAAAAGAAAAAACATCACACATGACCACAAGGGAACACTTAGACTATAAAGGGAGTAAGCATAGGGAGATTACAACACGTCTCTTCCATGTAAAAAAAAGGCAGCTTGTGCTGCTGGATCACGAAAATCAATCCCATAACATCTAATCTATACTCCTGAATTGAAAGTTAAATCAATAATAAACCAACACAATCATCATCATACAACAATAAATGGGCAAACTCCACTGCATAAGCAAACCAAATCTGCTAGGCAGACTAAGCATAAGTAAAAACTCCTTAACATCTAAAACATAATCCATCAAAATTGAAGCATTTCATAAAAGAGATGAACAACAAGATTCATGTATCCTCAATAACGAAAACGAACATCATCAGAAGTAGGAAATTGCTAGAAGCAAGAAGAAGAACCGGCAAACTTTTGACTGTCAAACTGGAACAGGAAAGCTTTGAACGAGGCCGCCGGGTTCTGCAGGTTGTGCAATGGACGCGGACTGGTGACGTAGCTGTCGGCGGCGGAACTATACATGGTAGAGGAAGGCCCCTAGTTAGGGAAAGAACCTCAACGGGCGGAAGATGTCGACGGTAGGGCGGAAGATGTTGACGGTAGGAGAAACCAGCCAGCGAAGATGCCCAAGGTGTTGGAGTACACGAAGGCGTTATCCACTGCCCAGAGCAGTGGATACAGAACCAATATGCACGAAAGCGTTGCTAGTACTCGAAAATCGGCAGCCAGGGACGCCAGAGAGGGATGATCTCTGGCGGCTAAAATGTGAGGGGCCGCCAATAATGAGAAAAAGACACCACGACCGCAAACAGGATCTCAGGCGGTGACTGTGAAAGCAGGTTCCCTAGATCTACCCCTCACCGAATAGGATTTGGGCCCTTATGCCGGATCTGGCCGCGATGCCGCACCAATTCAAGTCTAGCCATCAATTTATGCCAGTTGCCGTTGAGTAGCCGCCCGTCGGATATTCCATTTCGCCTACCACCATTTGCCGTCTGTCACATATTCAGTCGCTTGGAACTCGTAGCCGCTGCTTTCCAATCGGATCTGTTGAGTCGCGATACTGCCACATTCTCACTGCCAACATAGCTGGAGACATAGACCCTTGTGTTAACCACCACCATGTCGGATTTATCAAATTTCATATGCCACACTCTACAAGAACAAAAATCAATCAAAAAATCGAGATAAGGGAAGTACTTTTACTCTTAAATCAGCATAAAGCAGATCGATTGCTAAATCTACCATTGATCAGAGAAGAAATTTAGGATATTACAGAAAATAAATTTTTAGAGGGATATTCTAGGAGAAATTTAGGAGATTACATTTACAGATAATAAAATTCTGGAGAGAAATATTGTAGGAGAAAGAAAACAGAGAGTACACAGAAGATTGCGATTGCGTTGGGAATTATTTGCTTTAATTAAGGGTAATTTGGTCCTTTATTATTAATTTGTGTAGGGGATAGTAATTTATTTTTTTTATTGTAGTTAAGAGTATTTAAGCTCTAAAGTGTGTACTTAGTAATAATAAACTCTATTATTAAATGTAATAAAAATTAATTAAATAAAGCTCGATAAAGCTCGACTCATTTTGTTTAACGAGTCGAGCCGAGCTCGAGCTCGAGAATTACTCGTTCGAGCTCGAGCTCATATATAGCTCGTTTCCTAATCGAGCCGAGCTCGAGTATGTGATACTCGGGCTCGCTCGACTTGTTTAACAGGCCTAGTAATAAGTTAATAAATAATATAATATTTTAATGTATAATGGATAATTGTATTAGTGTTTTGTCATATATATTAATTATTTTATATGGATCTCATTTACCAAAAAAAGAAATGCACCACTTATATTGAACAGATTAAAATGGCAAAATGCATATCTTTTAGATGGACAGAAGAAGTAGTTAAAATACTAATAATTATTAATAAATTAATAATTTAATATATAATTAATTACTCCCTCCGACCCATCAAATGGTTCACCTTTACTGTACTACATATATTAAGAAAATGCTATTTTTTATACTAACGTTATTGACTTTTGGGGTAATTTGATATTTTTAAATAATAAATAAAATATAAAGTATGTTATGTGTAGAAAGAATGAATGACATTTTTTAAATTAATGTGTACTTTTGAGGTGTTAAATTATAATGATATTTACTGTTTTGAAAGGGGAACAATCATGTGGAACGAACAAATAAGAAAAGAGTGAACGATCTTAAGAGAATGAGGGAGTATTTATTTATAATTAAAATAAATTAAACAAACTAATCGAGTCAGCCCTTTTAATCAGTAGGTCAATTCTATAGGATCACAGGTTAATCTATTCGAGTAAAAAAGGACCTTATTTAAATGGGCTACTACTATTGTGAATCTAGCCCTATATTTTTCAGGGTTAAACGGATCGGTTCGTATTAACATCTCTGCTCACACCTAATACACATATCATATTCTCTTCATCTCACAATAGTACTTATGCTTGCTTCTTACACAGAATTAAATAATATAATATTTTAATGTGTGGTGAGGTGAGATAAATAACATTTTAATGTAAAGTAAGTAGTTGTATTAATGTTGTATGTGGGTTCAATAGAAATATATTAATTATTAGGCAAAAACTTGTGTGCGCACGGGTGCACGGGAGCACATTCCGTGCGTCTTTAGAATTTTGTGTTAAATTGTGTACCCTTTAGTATAAAGATGTGTACCATGATAAAAACTTGTGTGTGCCCGGCCGCACGGGAACACATTCCGTGCGCCTTTGAAATTTTGTGTTAAATTGTATATCATTTAGTATAAATATGTGTACCCTTTATTTTCTGAAGAAAAAAAAATATTAATAAAGTGTATACACTTTAGAACAAAATGGTGTACCTTTATTAATTAAAGTGTATACACTTTAGACCAAAGCAATGTACCCTTACCCATAATACTAAATTCTAAAAACGCACGGAATGTGTTCCCATGCGCTCGGACGCACACAAGCCTCACTCTAATTATATATATATATATATATATATATATATATATATATATATATATATATATATATATATATATATATATATATATATATACACTAAAGGAGAGTTTAATTTTGATGAGGTGTTGCCACCAGAATTAATTTCAATTATTTTAATTTTTAATTAAAATTAAAAATCTCAATTATTTTAATTATTAATTAAATTTTAGTGTAGATAAATATATTATTTTAAGTTGAATATGATATTATTAAATCAAAATTAATTAAAAATTATATAAATACATATATTTACTTTAAAATTTTGAAAATTTATACATTGTCCACATATAAATAAGACTCTTTATTCATTCATTTTACACACATAATTTATTCATCACGACGAATAAAAGCTTTTTTCAAATTTTAATAGAGGTATCAATTATTAATTATTATTATTATTATTGATTATTCTTTGTTGTTCTTTTATATTTTTTAAATAATTTTTATATTTATTGATTTTAGTTTTTTTTTAATTGTTAATAGGTAATTTTATAATCTTTTTATTTATTTTACATAATTAACTTTTTTTTTCTAGGTTAATTTTATAAATTTTTTATGATTTTATTTTTGTATATTTTTCTTACTGTTTCTTAATTCTATACTATTTTTATATATTCTCTTTTGATTATTTTATTCATCATAACGAGCGGAAGCTTTCTTTAAATTCTAAAAGAGTATCCATTTTTAATTATTATTATTATTATTATTATTATTGATTAATTTTTGTTGTTCTTTTATAATTTTTAAATAATTTATTTATTTATTTGTTTTAATTTTTTTTAATTATTAGTATGTAATTTTATAATCTTTTGATTTTTTTACGTAATTAACCTTTTTTTTCATTCAATTTTACAATTTTCTTTAATTTATTTTTTTATGATTTCACTTTTAATTATATTTTTCTTACGGTTTATTTATATTTTTTATATTCTCTTTAAATTATTTTTTGTTTTTATTTATTTATTTTGTTTTAATTCTTTTTTTATTGTTAGTACATAATCTTTTGATTATTTTTTTGTTTTTATTTATTTATTTTGTTTTAGTTCTGGTTTTATTTTTTGTTTTTTAGTACGTAATTTTTTTATCTTTTAATTTTTTACATAATTAACTTTTGTTTCATGGTTAATTTTACAATTTTTTTAATTAATTTTGTTATGTTTTCACTTTTGATTTATTTTTTTATTTAATTTTTTAATTCTATTTTTTTAATTATTAGTATGTAATTCTTTAATTTGTTTTTACGTTATTAATTTTTATTTATGATTTTAAAATTTATTTAATTAATTTTTTATTACTTCTTTTTCTTTTCTTATTTCTTTGAATTTATTTATAATATATTTATTTATTTTTTAATAATATAAATTAATTTTATTATAATTTTTCTTTTATATTTTTTAATTTTTTTTTTTAAATTCGTTATGTTTCATTTAATTTTACATGTTTTAATATTTTTTTAATATATTTTCACCAACATTAAAATTCAGTGATACATAAATAAGTTTTTTTTTTAAGATCGAATAAGAATGTGATTTTTTTATATAATTTTTGCTCTTTCTTATATATTTTTTTAATACTCTTTTGATTAACTTTTATTTTTATTATTATTTTTTTAATTCTGTTATTTTTTTTCATTTTTAAGTAGTTTGAAAATTTTTAATCTTTTGTTTTTTTATATTAATAATTTTTTCATATTATTTTTTTTTATGATTTCTCTTTAGATTATTTTTTCTGTTTATTTATTTCTTTTTGGTTTTATTTTTTTATTTTTTATTAGTATTTTTTAATCTTTAATTTTTTTACGTTATTAAATGTTTTCCATGGTTAAATTTATTAAAAATTTTAAAGGCGAGTCTCATATAAATCGGGTTTACATTAAAATCTTATTTTTTTAAATTACTTTTTAGTTTATAAAAGATTACTTTTTGAAGAATAATAATAATTTTTATATAGAAGAGTAATAATTTATATATCTAAAAAGTAAATTTTCATGTATTAAGAGTGATCGAAAAATCAGGGTTTATAAGAATTTGAATATTAATTTTTAATTTAGAAAACTAACAATTTATGTGTTTAAAGAGTAATTTTTCATGTACTAAAGAGCAACAGAGTTTACATATAAATGTATGTAAACTCGATTTACACAAGTGTTTGATTAAATTAACTTATTTTAATTTTTTTTATTGATTTAATTCTGGAACAACAACCATAACAAAATTTGAAACACCAATTCAATAATTTTTTTAAAATTTTTTTGGTAAATTAATTTAACAACAAAACTAAGCTTTTACGAACAAAAGTAAATTCACATTTGAGTATGTATAAATTGAATTGTACTCATCAATATAAACTTATATTAGATTATAATTGAATAAACAATTATATTAAACTTAAATTATATTTTTTAAAACCTTTGAATAAATAGTTATATTAAAATTGAATTATATTTTTTTAAATTGTAACTTTATATCTCGTGTAATACACGAGATTCATACTAATATATATATATATATATATATATATATATATATATATATATATATATATATATATATATATGTGTGTGAGATTTTTTATAATTTTTAATTTATAGTTTCATCAAACCTTAAATAAATACTCCATTAAAATTTTTAAAAAATAAAATAAAAATAGATCTTAGTATTATTTAACTGATCGGTGTGTAAATTTAAATTTGTATTTGAGATCAAATAAATTATTAATTTTATCAAAGTTATTAATTATTTATGAGAATATTATTTTATAGAAGTTTTATTATAAATATATATAAATTAAAGAGACCAGTATTACTATTTTCTCTGGAAAATGTCTAAAAATGAATCTAGTTATGATGATTGAATTAATGATGTGATGTAAACAAAGTTAGAGGAGAATAGAAAATAGATATGGCCAGCCATGAAAATGGGTACTAGAGATATGAGCATCATCATTATCTAATAAATTAATGAATCGTTAGATTTTAAAGCATGGTTATATACGGGAGAAGTAATATTAATAAATAAATAATTGGGTGGGCCATCCAACAAATTGTTTGCTGGAAGAAGAATGACAATAATTGAGGTTTCTTGCCAGAAAGTGTTTTCCCATATAAGAAAGGTTATCACTGTCTCCCAACTAAAATGGATAAATTAAAATAAATAAATCATACTCCTTCCGTTCAATTAAAAGATGATTTTTTTTTTCATTTTAATTATCTCATTCTTTTTTTTTACACACATGAAACTCATACATCCTTTTTAATATAATTAAAATATGGGATTCACACTCCCACAAATAAAACTACTCACTATACATTAAATAATAATATTATTTAATTTACGTGAAAAATAAAACAAAAACCCTATTTTGACGGGTCAGAGGAAGTATTGTATTTGTATCCACAGGAGAGGGAATTTCATTATTTAGTTGACAAGCTTTTAAAGCACTTCCAGCGTTTATAAATGTTTCTCAAATCTTATTTGACTCTGTCCCAAGTATGGATGTCAATATTAGCATGATAAATTCACCACCCTGTCTAAAAATTAAAAGTGGGTAGACAGAAGTCAGAAGTACTCCGTCAGTATGTAGGCGTTTCGTCTTATCGTTTCAAGCGTTTTTTTTAAAAAAAAAAAAATAGTAGACATACACATCACTAATACAATTAAAATATAAATTATATATTTTAATAATATAACTATCCACAACACATTGAATAATAATAATAATACTACTTAATCAACGTACAAAAAATTAATGACATCCTTGCGGACGGACGGAAAAGATATTGTTTAATATTGTCAGAGTCTTGCGTGCATTCAGATGTGTGTATCTAAGCTTGTACATCAAAATTCAATTTTTTTTACGTATTAAATGTTATATCTTGTAGTATAAATTTTTATACGCTTGATTTTCTGGGAAAAAATGTATAATTTCTTTAGTCAGTATTAATATTCTTCATATTTTAACCGACAATTTCAATGAAAAATAATATCCTTATTAATTAAAGTGTATATGATAAGAATAAAAATTATGTATTTTTAGATCTGATTTAATACCTCTTTGAGTGTTTTGAATAATATATTTTGGCACTAATTATGAAACTTTGCTTATAAACAATAAATTGGTGCGTTTGTATCAAATTTTGATATGTTGTGATTTTCTGTATTCTTATTTGAGCATAATTTAAGGAGTACTGTTTTTTATTCATATGACTTATATTTTTCATTAAAAAAAAGTAATAAATTATTCTTTAAAGAGTAATTTTTTATAGGAAAATTTTAAAAAATACTCATTTATTTAACTAAATTAATAATAACAACAACAAACAATTTTTATAACAAATCTAACCAATAAATTTTGGATTTAATGCCTCTACTATTCGACTAATAATACTAAATGTGTCCCATGTCGGTATGGATATCGATGAGTATCGATTCTGGTGTCGTTGACCATAGCAGCAACCGACGGCGGCGTCGACAGAAGGGGGAAGTAAGAGGGGTGGGGTATTTTAAACCTTTTAGGGTGTATTTGGATATAATTGTTATAAAAGTTGTTTGATATTTGTATTATTATTGTTTGGATGCATTTCGGAGATTTATGACAATTGACACTTTTTTATGTACTTAAAGAGTAATTGCAAAAAGATGGTGTGGTGAATCGGATTCACATCAGATTCACTCAAAAAGTAATAATATTTTCAATAAATATTAATTATATATTTATTATAATAAGTGATAGGGATACTCTTTTGTGAGACCGGTCGACCTATTATTAAAGTATGCTTATTGTATTAGTAAAATATGTTTACTATTTGTAATTAAAATATATCAATAATGAATCATATTACAAAACCCTAAAAACATACTTTAATTCATCATCCATTATATTTTAGAAAACATATTTTAACAGCCATTAAACATATTTTATTCATATAAAAGACATATTTTAACACGTCTTACAAATATTTAATGTCTCATAAAAATAACTTTTTCTATATTATTAACTCTGTAAACAATGAAAATGTGGGGGAATACGGATTATATTTGTCCCCTTCCTTCCTTAATTTCTCTCTC
Source organism: Pogostemon cablin (assembly GCA_023678885.1). Lineage (NCBI taxonomy): Eukaryota > Viridiplantae > Streptophyta > Magnoliopsida > Lamiales > Lamiaceae > Pogostemon > Pogostemon cablin. Next base: position 8,497,381 of record CM042961.1, read on the forward strand.
TGCCTTAATTAGGATCGGACCACCATATTTCTTTCTCTTCTTCTAAACTAATGACCGGCCCCCCATGGCCTCCCCAACTACTATTTCTCATTTACTCTTTCCCTTCCACTCAGACTCGATCCAACTATCCCAACAACACACTATCAACCATCATATTCCTCCATCTCATTTTAACTCAACATCTCCCATAACTTAAAATTTATTAGAAGAGAGAAGTAAATATACTCTAAAACATATATAAAAATCTTAAGGTTAATGATGGAATATTATTTCTTTCCTACGTGTGAATCATATAATGATCGGAAAGAATTTTATATTTAGAGGTAATGAAGGCTCTTTGATAAAGATAGAAATATATATGGATAAAAGTTGCTCAAATATGTATGTGAATGATTAAAAGAAACGTCTTCCCTCTTATCAAACACTCCTTGCTCATGAATCCACTTCTTCCTTCTACACTTTTTATGCCTTCATCATCCCTTCATTTTATGTAGCTCTTGACCTTGAGCATTTCTTTTGTAGCTCGGTCGGAAGAGCGCCAATAGAAGCATTAGGAGGAGCCTAAGGAGTAAAGCTACAAATTCATATCATGGGACGACGAGACACTACCAAAGGCAACTCATTGCCTATAACAAGTCCTCAGAGAGACCCATTGCACTAACGCAACTGTCTAAAAATTGTTTGGAGTGTTCAGTTTGTTGGTGGTGAGCAAGAAATTTTGTATGCAAAGAAGCAGTCTTTGGAACTCGGGACACCAATAGACCTCCCTGGCAAGATTAGATAAAGGTCAAGGAAACCGAAGATTAGAGGATATTTTCACTAAAATGCTTTCCGCTCCACTAGGGTTAATATGAGCAGTAAGATAGTGTCTTCACTCGAGCGGTTTCTGAGCGAACAATTATTACATGAGTATATGGGTGACACCTTGGCTTGATTCGTGGAGCAGCTTGTCACATCAAAACACACATTCATTAAGTCGTTTATTCGATTAATCAAATAAGCGGCGTAATTAGGTACTCTTCCAAAGTGTATAAAGAGATGGCTCTTGATTGGCCTTACCTTTTCTTCTCTGAACAATGAAGCTAAGCCCGAGGGCTAATGTGTAGGCGAATTTACGTGGTCCAACTACACATGTATAGTCTCGAAGCGAATTGTCCCGCTTGAAGGCCGCCTATCTCACGGCCCATCACCTTGCCCCCGACCTACCATTGCCAAGCAAGCCCCTAAGGCTAAACAACGCAAGCTCCGACAGCCATATCGATGGTCACCCATCTCCATCAGACAACAATCCACCTGCCAACCAATTCTATCCCATATCCTAACTTAGAAGAGGGAGAAAAAGCGAAGCCTAAGTATATCATCCTCGCACAATTAGGGAACATGTAGAGATGTGATGGGTTTTTATTGGCAACCCTCAACCCTCCACGTAGGGGTGGCAATTTGTTCTACTGAGTCGTGTTTCGTATCGACACGACATGATAATATTAAATTCGAAAACGATATTATAGGAATTTGTTCTAACAAGACAAGATCACTAACCCTAGGGTAGAATGATACTCTAAACCACAAGGTTAAGATTACAATTATACTCTAAACACTAAATCCTAGAACGATACTCTAAACCATAAGGGTAAGATTACAATTATACTCTAAACACTAAATCCTATGGTTGAATAACCCTAAGAATAAATTATACCCTAAATCACAAGGGTAGAATTACAATTATCCTCTAAAGCCTAAATACTGGGAGTGAAATTATTAACTAAACCATAAGAATAAAATTTGTTGGAAGAAGATTGAATTGGATGAGTGGCGTGAGTGAAGAGTTAATTAGTAGGGTAAGAAATATGGAGAAGGGAGGATGGTTAATAGACTTAGTGGGTGGAGAGAAAGAACTAATGTATTATTCTTTCTACTAAATTACATTGAGATGTCTTATATATATAGTAGAGAGATGAAGCTTCTCAAGGCTTCTATCATATTCATGCCTATTCTATTTCTTTATTTTGAGTATGTGTAGTATTATCTAGATTATTCTTTTTAATCACATGCTAGTTACCTTTCCTTTTCTACTCTTTGCTAGAGATTTCTAGAAGTTTGTGGAATAAGTATCAACTTTTATCACTCCCCCTTGATGCTTGTTCAGATGATTCCGTGCTCCTTTTGTCTTGAGCTCGACTTCTCATTATTAGTTATTTTTCGTAGGGAGTGATAATTGATAGAGATGTGTTTTGTCCTGTGATGTGACGACTTGTTGTCGTAGTGGAACTCTGTAGGATCTCTGGTTGTTCTCCCATCATGTAGTTGCTGCACGCACTTGCACTCTCTCTCGATACTCCCCTTTAGTATATCCAAGCTTCTTTGGATGTCTTAGCTCTAAACTTTGGAAATAGTAACTCCGCCATAACAACCTGTTGTAGAGCGCCAAGTTGTCCTTCCCCTCCTTTTGTCTAGTTTTCTTTGTCTGTATTAGACAAAGATGTTGTGTCCGTTGGGACATACTTTTGTTTAGTTTTCTTTGTTTGTGTTAGACAAAAATGTTGTATCCGTGGGAATAGTGTACCCCACGATCTCCCAAAGGCCTTGAGACATGAAGTATGTCTTCATTTAAATGGCCTAATAGTTGTAGCCTTCGTTTGAGAAGGTTTTGGATTGGGATTTAATGGATATAAGTTAGAGAGGACAATTTTGGAGGCTTGAAAATGGTTTGGGTAGTATAGTAAGGATTTTGGATAGTAAAATGCGAAAGCTTAGTTTAACGCCCAGTTATTGATCCAACCGGGCTCTGATACCATGTTGGAAGAAGATTGAATTGGATGAGTGGCGTGAGTGAAGAGTGAATTAGTAGGGTAGGAAATATGGAGAAGGGAGGATGGTTGATAGACTTAGTGGGTGGAGAGAAAGAACTAATGTATTATTCTTTCTACTAAATTACATTGAGATGTCTTACATATATAGTAGGGAGATGAAGCTTCTCAAGGCTTCTATCATATTCATGCCTATTCTATTTCTTTATTTTGAGTATGTGTAGTATTATCTAGATTATTCTTTTTAATCACATGCTAGTTACCTTTCATTTTCTACTATTTGCTAGAGATTTCTAGAAGTGGGTAGAATAAACATCAACTTTTATCAAAATTACAATTATATCCTTATAATTAATCATAAACCTTAAGAATAAACAATAAAACCCAAGAGGTAAAATGTGCCATTTACCATTGGGGTAATATATAATAGACCATAAGAGTATAACTACAATTATACTCTTAAGTAAAGCAGAAAAAAAAAAAAGAATGAAAAAAAAGATCAGCGAAAATTGTAAACTGATTTTGTGGACAAGTTCCACACAAATTATGTCCAATGTTTTAAATGGGCAAGTGTCAAATGTAACGATTTTACGGTGAGAGCATTTTACGCTTTTGTAATTAGTTATTATTTTTGTTATAAAAATTTTATTCCCTTCATTCACTGTCAATCTATCAATTTTATCATTTTGGGCCGTCCACTCTTAATCTATCAATTTCCACTTTTAGACACATGAGACCACTCACCCACTAATACAATTAAAATATGGACCAACACACCTCACTAATACAATTACACACTTCACATTAAATAATAATACTACTTAATCTACATGCAAAAAACAAACGGATAGATTAGGAATGAACGGAGAGAGTATTACTTTTCATTTATATTATAAATTATTTATGAAACAACATTATCACTATTAATTGAATATTTTTTTATTATAAAAGTTATTACTTTTTATCCGAGCTTTATGTAACATAATCAATAAAGTACATAATCAATAAAGTTGTATATACTAGTGCAACAGCTATTGAAATTAGTAAGATATATAGGAAGCATAGTATGAACACGAAGAAGTTGCAAAGACTGCAGAGTGTCAAGGAAGGTTAACTTTTGAACATAAGATAATATGAATATGTTAAAATAGCAATTGCACAGTAAAATAGTAAATACTCAAAATTTGGAATGTGGAGTAGAAGTGTAGAAATGGAAATAAAAGAAAAGTGTATAGAAATAGGAGGAAGGTTAACGTGAAAAGGAAGCGCGTGAGGGAATGAAAAAGCAGAGGGGGAGAGTGAGCTGGAAGAGTGCGAGTACGTAAGGGGTGTGGAACCCACCACCCATGTGCCCTCCTCCTGTCTCCACCAGCTCCTGCCGCTGCCTCCCTCAATCATTACCACTCTTCTAGTTCTTCCGACGACTCCTTCCCCCCCTTCCCTCCCCCCCTCAACGGCTCAACCCATCCCCAATTCCACCGTCTTTCTAAACCCTAAATTCTGATTAACTCCCCTGCTATGTCTACGTCGGCAGCTGATGGGACTACCGCCGGTGCTGGTCCCATTGTCGATCCTTCTCAGAGGCACCACCACCAGCTTCAGTCCAATAATACAAACAACGCCGGCGCTCTCACCGTCAAGAAGCCTCCTGCTAAGGACCGTCACAGTAAGGTCGACGGCCGCGGCCGACGCATACGCATGCCCATCATCTGCGCCGCCAGAGTCTTCCAGCTTACTCGTGAGCTAGGCCACAAGTCCGACGGCCAGACCATTGAGTGGCTCCTCCGACAAGCCGAGCCCTCCATTATAGCCGCCACCGGCACTGGCACCACTCCCGCCAGCTTCTCCACCGTATCTCCCTCCTCTGCTCGCAATCCCACCTCCTCCATCTCCGCCGCTCTCGACCATAAGCCCCTTGCCCATTCCCTCCTCTCCCCCACCCCCTTCATTCTCGGCAAGAGACTCCGCCCCGACGACGATGAACACCACCAACACCTCTCCAAGGAAGATATCAACTCCGTCTCAGCTTCTGTGGGTCCCACGGTAGCCGCCGGAGGGTTCTGGGCCTTACCTGCGAGGCCTGACTTCGGCCAAGTTTGGAGCTTTGCTGCTCCTTCACCTGAAATGGTGGTTGCGGCGTCGAACAACTCCCAGCAGCAGCAATCACATTCCGCTTCTCTGAGATTTTTACAACAACAACAGCCGTTGGGAATTGGGGAGGCATCCGCTGCAAGGGTTGGAAACTACTTGCCCATAGCTCAAGTACAGGGTCACCACCTCAACTTGCTGGCATCTCTATCGGGCCATCCCCCTCAATCGTCTGAACAAAGAAGAGAAACCAATTGAGCTTTGCCCTTATGGAAATTTAGTTGACGGCATCTGTAGTGCTGATGTTTTTGCTTGGTATTGCTAATTAATGAATTCCCATTGTCAATATTGCATATGAATTGTACCCTAAGTCCTCATAAGTTGTGATGCTGTTGGTTGCTTGCTTGCTTGCTCTGTGTTATTATTTTTTTTAAGGACAAGACAGACAACTCCTCTCCTTTTGTTACCTCCTAGCACTAGCCGACGTAGAATTAAGATGTTTGCTTCTGTTAATTGCATTGTGGCTTTCGTATTTGTGATGCTGGTATTGATAAGTTCTATATCCAGTGTTTGTATTTAGAGTTCAAGAGTGCTGTTTGTAGCTGTTGTTTGGTTGAGATCAAATACTCCGATTCGTGTAAGATTGTAGACAATAAAGGAAATTGTTTCACATTGTCAATATTCTTCTTTCATATTTTAATGATTCTGTTCTCTTGCCCATTTTCCATGTTGAGACTATTTTGCAACATTCTACAAACACTTCATGCGAGTTTGGGGACTTGTTGAGACTTCTTTGCAACATTCTAAAATTAATTCAATGCCCATCGCCATTCGGGAAAGTGTTTAAATATGTATGGGGAAAAATTGCTTTCTAACTGGTGGAAACTTTGCGTTTGACTTGATTGATCCGTGGAACTCTTCAATGTTTATTCTGTGATCGTCTCCTATGCCTCTGGCTGGACCCTTATGCTTCATGGTGTAGGTATTAAGATCCCATTAGTTTTTCAATGATTCTCTTGTCTTCTGACACCACAGTGCTTATGTGATTTTGTTAGTTAACACTCTTGACGTTTTGTTGAGATTTGAAACTGTTAGACACTAAGACTATTGGAATCTCCTTTCATTAAGAGAAGGAGAAATATTGCGCAAGGTTTTTTCTCATATATATTTCAACAGATTTGATTAAGTATAAGTTCATATCCATGGAAGAGCAAACACTATGCTTTGTGTGAGTATTCTATCATTTTCCCAATTCTCCAGTACATCAAAGGGTTCTTAAACATATGCTTTAAGATTTGCTCATGGGAATGTGAAATTAAGTCTATCTTTCACATCTCCTTTCACCAACTCCGTGATTATTGCGAGCTAATTTATAGAAAGCTAGCGAACTGGTATAGGTATCTTTTGTTTTATTTGAATAACCTAAAGCTTTGATGAACTGGGAGTTGCTCACCTGAGATATCGAAGTTCTCTGTTATTAATGAAAGGTATAGAATTCAGCGTTTTGCATACTCATTTCTAGAATTACCTTTCAACTACATTGAATTCTGAAAGATGTGTCAGGTACTAATGAGATTGATGGAGCGAATTCTCTACTCCCTTTTCACATCGTCTTATAAAGTACGCAACTTGAGATGTTATTTTCCTTTGGGCTGGATGTCAACTGCATTAGTTCCAATTTGAGTTGAACTCTTATGTTGGCATTTCTAAAAATGTCTTTGCACCTTATTACTACTTTGAACGATGTTATTTTTGCCATATTTTATCTCATTTATATATTGGAGAATACTGTATGTTTAATATTTTGGATAACAGGGTTGCGAGATTGGTATTCAATTTTGGAATTGGATCCAGTTGCTTTCTTCTCACCTTTGTGTAAGTTCCAGTTCTGTCCAATCTGAGTCTCTGGCCACTGTTTAGGTTTAGTGTATGTTCCAGTGCTTGTAGTCAAATCAAAGTCTCTCTCTCTCTCTGTCTCTCATTTGCTGCCTCCAGCCAGCAAGCATGACCTTTGCAGATTGTATGATGACTTTGAAAATCTGTAGTTAAAGTTACCAGGACTTGAAGATGGAAGCAATTTCTGATTGAATTGCTCTCTAGTGGCAAAGTCATATATGATTGTAGAGGGTTAACCTGGTTTATGACTATTAGCCGTTGCAGGTTTGTAGATAGTTTGGTTTAAATAATGTCTGCTGAGGAAAAGTGTTATTTTTCTTCTTATTTGTTATATTTAAGAATTCAAAAGAATACCCGCCCACAACCAGTGCCATTCTCTGATTGCATTATGCACCTCCTGCGCTTTGCTGTTGTAAGTTCATAAGAGCATGTTTTAGATCCTTTTTTTTTTTTTTTTTTTTGCCGAGAGTAAATTACACTATGTAGAAATTAACTAGTATGATACTTTAGGCTTTTATGATGATATGGGTGTGGGACTGTGTCTAGATAATTCAACTTCTAAACATGCTATCCATTTCTTCAAGTATCCACCTCATGATACATGTGTATTCATTATTATTAAGGTGTTGATCCTTGGTACCTTTGTAGTACTTGCTCTTGACATAATCAGTGTTTTGGTTTAAAGTTCATATAAATGACCTTTAGCATTCACAATGCGTGAAGGATTTGCAAACTAACCCTGCAGCTGATTGTTTACGTTAAAAGGATTTAATATCGGAGGCTACCACATTTGGAAAAGCAGAGGTGTTTTATTTCCATTCCTTTCTCTTAGGCCTGGTAATGTAACATTTTTCCAGTAATGCTATTCCTAACCCCTTCATGGATTCTCATCAAGTCATCTTAGGGATGACAAGAATGCAATGATTGAACATCCGGGCATCACAATATTGCTTCGTGATAATTCTATTCATCCTCGTAGCACGATTGTTGGTGCTGAAATTTACTTGTAAACTACGTGGGGTATAGCTACCCTGTTGGCCTAGATGCCATGTTATGTTAAACTATGTATGTTTCATATGTAGTTGGTGTTAATAGATGGATGCATCTAAACAGCTCTGGAAGGGGAAAGAACAAAAACTGCCAGTTTAATTATCCTGGGGTGCATCTAGACTGAAAGTCTGAAACTGACAACAAAGCATTGCTGCTGGAAACAAGTATGGTTCCTTTAATAGATGCTGCCCCTTGCTTTATCTGGAACCACTTCATTGAATAGTAGTCCTATCCTATCTGGCAGCCTGCTTTTACTTAGTGAGATCATGGCAGTTGAAGTCTTTTAACTGCTTGGTGATTTATTGATTGTTTTCCTTTTATGTTAATAAATAGCCAGCTCAGCTATCTTATGTTGGTTAGGCTGTGCAAAGTGATTGGATTTCTACAATTGAGGTGTAGTTGAATGGTTTTGGAAAAGAGTAGATTGATGAAATCGGATAGCATCTCGCAAATTGACACAAGTATAGATGTCTGGTTCGAAAAAGAATACTAATATCTTCAACATATATTAGATGTGTGTGTGTGTGTGTGTGTGTGTGTGTGTGTATGCTTGGAACAAATTTACAGATGAAGAGCATTGAAATCTACATGCGTGTTGTAATAGAAGTATGTTGTTCAGTTGATGATTGAGGTGGGAAGATGACATTTTAGTTTCGTCAACTGTATTTCAAAACCATTCACCAGTCGGGCCGATGGGAAGAAGGACATCCTGTCCTCCTTCAACTGCCTCCACCTGTAGTTCCAAAGTTGTTGCTTCAGAAATCAAAAGAAACTAGAAAAAATGGAAATATGAATGTAGGGGAAAAACCTGAATGTGGTTAGGAAGTAATGTAGGAAAATAGCAATCTGAAGTCGAGCCAAATCCGCCCCGGGGCAAAACCTAGCCCCTCCACCAAATGGTGCAAAGTGTGGACTGCTCCTCCAATTTCTCTTGTCCTGTGGGAGTATTGTATGTATATAGTTAGGTTTAAAGAGGATTGCTTCTAGAAACACATGAAGGCATGTTTTGTGTTACCTGATTTTCCTGTTTCATCCATCTCCATGGATTGAAATTAAGGGAATCCTCATACACATTTTCATCCAAATGGACTGCTGAAAGAAATGGTACCACAAAGCTTCCATTGGGTATTACATAATCTGCAGGATGAGGAAGTAGATCATCAATCAATGCTCATAATTCAACCCACTACAAAACTTAATTACCTTGATATTCTATGTCTTGTTTGGCTTCTCTCATTAACCAAATTGCAATCCCACCTAGTCGTAGAGTTTCGTCTATCACCTGAGGAAACCATCAAGACTCATAATGCAAGTTAAGGTGTTCTTGGATTTCTTATAGGAGACATGACAACTTACACACTGAGTGAAGGTCATACTCTTGTAATCTTCCCAACTAAGCATTCCCCCCTCGCCCCGTACACTCTGCTGCTCGTCCTGTACTTAGAACTTCGAAAATCAATTTGCTAAACATTGATTCGTAATGTGTTGAAGAAAACAGCATTGATCTTTGAGGTGTACCAGCAATTGTGTCATGGCTTTAGGACATTGTGTGAGGAAATAAACTGCAAAGAGCATGGTCTTAGCCGTGGTCTCGTTTCCTGCAAAGAGAAGGTTGATGATGACGTCGGCCACAGCATCATCGGGTAAGCTTTCTTCCTCTAGTAGCCTTCCCAGAACACCATTACCGATTTCTGGAGATGATTTCAGCCTATGAATCTCCATTGTCGTGTTGATCTTACTTATTATACTTTCCCTAGCCTGGTAAATCATAAGAAATGCACATAAGACTGCTATTTCTTGACATTAGGCATGAAAATTAACAATTGAGTTGTAACCTTCATTGCTTTGTCATATGCAAAGCCTGGGAATTTGATCGGAACGGAAAGACAGCCATCGACAAAATCAGAGAACAACTGAGATATCTCATTCACTTCCGATTCAGAGCGCACTCCAAGAAGTTGATTGGCCATCAAGTTGATTGCTATCTAAAGGATCAATCTATAAGCATATAGGTGGATATGTATTTGTGGATAAATAGAAAAAAAAGGTAATGGATCACCTTTCTACAAACATCTTGTAGAAGAACAACTTGGTTGTCATGTAGATTTCTCATGATCTGTTTCATAACTATCTGTGTATCGTGCAGGAAATGACACTTGAGCTTGTCGAGGCGCATCATGTTGGAGGCGATGGAATGAAGTTTCCTTTGCTGCTCTCCCTGTGCAGTGATCACCCCATTCTTTCCCACCAAATCTCTGAAAGATTTTGGATAGCTAGATTGGAATAACCTGCCTTCATTTTGCATCACGAATCGGTTGAATGCTGGATCAGCTGATACAACCGCCCGTCTACCGAACAGACTGCATGAGAATATCTTGCCATACCTGTTGAGTTGGGAATTGGTAGGTTGTCAAGTTTGGATGAAGAAATGTGAAAGAAATCAATCTGAATCATGGATTTTACCTTTCGACTTGTTGCTCGACGAAACGGGGCGGATGTGAGCTTGCAACAGCATTGTACCAACTGATACTATCACCTACAATTGGCCACCCTCTACCTCCTGGAGGTAAATTCTTTCTTCTTCTTGCAGAATTATTGGATAAGAACTTGGCAAGAAACAAAAGGAGTAGGAGGGAAGTGATAATATAGGGCCAGAGCCCAACATCTTGTGCCATATATCTATCTGTCTAGTATTGAAAATCAAGCTGGAGTTTTAGGAAGTGGAATGAAATTGATGATGATGATTTAAGTTTATCTAAAAAAAGAGGAAGAGATTAGAAACATGGTTGGTTGACTCTATCTGTCTGTCACGTCTGGAATGTGTAGCAGCGCAAGTTATTCCCCTCCAAATATAAATAATTGGAGTTGATTTCACACTAAAATGAGAATTTTTAAAGACTCCCAACTCCAAGTTTCCAGTTTTAAATGGATACTTCATTATCAGTTACTCAACATCACAGGCAAATGGTACCTCACTCAAGGGAAGCAAGCAAGGTGTTGGGGTTGCTTCTGAAGCAGCTTTGTTTATTTTTATCTTAAACAGCTAAGCATTGTAATGCTTCCAAAATACTACTTTTTTGGAATGGCAATAGCAGGAGAGTGGTTTGGTTGGATTTGACTTCCAATTCTTTAATTGCCTTTGACCATCATTTTTTTAGAGCTCGAGGCCTACTGAAATACTATTATATTTGGTCTCTGTCTCTTTTTCCTGATTATTTTTATTTATCAACTACTGGACTACTTCAATCTTGTATCCCCTGCTTCTAAATTACATCTTTATTTGACCCCCTTCTCTCTCTCTCTTGTGGTTGCATGATCAAGAGGGTAGTTTAGTGGGATGTTCAAGAGTTGAATTCTTTTCTTGATGCAAAATGAATGTATATTATATTGTCTTATGAGGCTGAGAATAAAGGCAAAAGGGAAGATGTGAAAAAGTCATAGAGCCACAAAAACGTTGAACATTATCATTGTTATGACTACAATATTATAATTACTACATGTGATTAGATGGAGGAGTTATTAAACCCTACTTTGACTATGCTATGCTTCATTATAATTAGGGGTGTAAACGGGTAGGGTATGGTACGGGTATGCCAAATCCATACCCTACCCTATATCTATTTTCTTCATCCATACCCTACCCTATTACCCTCAAATGTATCATCGGGTAGGGTACGTGTATTATCCATCGGATAAACGGATATCCACCGGATAAACGGATATCCACCTATTTTAAAATGACCACCCTAATTATCTTACTATTCTCATTTATCCCTATGATGCGATACTTCTATTTATCTTATTCGCCTCAAATAAATACAAATGTCCAACATATAAATAAATCATCACTCTTAACCACACAAGAATCATGAATCAAAATACAAAATAAGGCTTCAAGTTATACTAATAGCATTAAAAAAACCCAAGTAGCACGATAAAAACTAATCAAACTAATCAAGCAATGTTTATAAAATCATCTTCAACTGTTGCATGGCTTCAAGTTTACACAGATTTGATAACTTCAAATGTAACAAAGATCTTCATAGTTTCATAATCTCAAATTTAATTGTCAACAGATTCATCCTAAAAAAAAATACATATATAAATATTAAAGGACATATTTTAATAACTATCATTATAATAATAATAAGTATAAAGAAATAAATAAATATATATATATATATATATATATATATACACGGGTAAACGGGTAGGGTAATCGGGTAGGGTAGACGGATATTTTATAAAAACCATACCCTACCCCTACCCTTAACATTTTAAACGGATACGGGTAATACCCTACCCGATACCCGATTATACTCTACCCTACCCTTACCCGATCGGGTATTACCCGTCGGGTACCCGAACCCGCGGGTAAAATTGACACCCCTAATTATAATTTCCTCTAATGGATGCTTAATTACATCTTACTCCCTCCGTGGACTCTTTTTACACTCTTCTCATTCGTTTGTCTCATACTATTCTTCACACCAAAAAAAATCATTTTATCCAACAACCTCAAAGATTGCTTTATTTTCGAATTAATCACTCATTTTTCACATATATATAATTACTTTATATATTTTTTTATTACCTAAAAATACTATAATACTCACTAAAATCAAAAGCATTGGTAAGAAAATGCAACTTTTTTAAAACAAAGTGGTACAGTAAACGTGAAGAGTGATCATCGGTCGGGAACGGAGGGAATATATAGTTACATTTGATTACATCACTTCTATTTATTGTTTGTTTTTAGTTAATTGCTAAAAAAAAACTATTGTATTTATGTTAAAGGCAAACATTCGCAGGGGCTATTCACCTTGCACCCAATTCACCGAAATTAGTTTTAAGATATATGAATTATTACTTTTTTTAATTAAAAAATATTATTTCTCAAATTATAATATTAACTCCATGTCAAATATGAATTGGAATTTTATTTTTTATTTCTTTAATTAGTTAAAGATGACATGGCAGTATAATTGGTCATTATTCATTTGGGATGCCACATCGGATAAGCAGACCAGATTCCCTCAATTTTAAGGGTCATGCGGAGCGTACGTGACTTTTTTCGGTGGAAATTTAGAATTCAGGCCGAAATTGATTTCTGAGTTGAAATCGACGAAATTAAAAATATATGAAACTAAATTAAAAAAATTAACTTATTTGAAACTAAAATCAAATTTTGCAAAAGTTATATAATTGAAATTGTATCTAACTCATTTAAGTTTTATGACCGCATGCTATGAGAGCCTAAGAAAGTGCACTATTCTAACTCCAATGCCTCACGAGTACCTTTATATTATATACTTCTTTCGTCCTTAAGAATCCTTTACACTTTTTATATTCTTTCTAAAACATCCTACTCACACAGAAAAAGGTAATAACTTCTTTAAAACAAAGTCTCTTATGAGATGTTACTTATATAAAACGACATGTGAGAAGTGTTAAAGTATGATTGTTATATAAGTAAATTATGTTTATTGATAGTTAAAGTATATTTTTTAAGTACAATAAATATGCATTAAAATATAATTTTAGGGTATTCTAATATGATTATTTATAAATATATTTTAACCATTCAACCATCTATCCAGAATTTGTAGCTTCTCTTGAGGTAAATCGACCAACTGGGTGGGGTCATCGTCATGTGCCATAACATACTCATCCCATATTGCTTTTAGCATCGCCTGATAAAGAAAACGTTATAATATAAAAGTTTGTAATAAGAATAAAAATACCGTAATGCATGTAAGAACTTACCGAAAACTGACACGGTAGAATGGCATACGATTGCATTCGATGATCCGGGTGAACACCAACGTAATCGGGTGCTTGTGCCAGTATGGCCAAACACGAATCAATGTGCTAGAAGGAAAACATTTCAACGATCAGAATATATAAGTGTAGTATGCAAATAATTTAAGGGTTTATCGCATACCTCATCCTTCATCCAAATAGTTGGCGCCATCATTCTCACGAAGAAATCATTCTTCACTTGGAACCCTATGCCGACGTCCATCCTACATATGTATTTGACAACCTTTGTATATGCCTGTACTTTGTTACGCCCTAATAATAAAAGAAGAACATATTAAGGACAATTCTTACATTACAGGGAAAATCATGAACTTATCCCACGCTCGGTTGATCTTGGCTTCATCCACAGTTGTATATGGGGATTGGACTGCAGTCGTTTTCTCTTTGAACGCTGCGAACGACGCTGAAAGTGTTTTGCAGTAGACACCAAACCGAAACCCGTGTCTGCACGAACTCCTGAACTGGGCCCTACAGGAGTTGAGACTCCGGGTGTAGAATAACCATGATGTCTTTGTGATCCGGGCGCTTCAGGCAATCTTGTTGAGCCACCTGGTATTAGCTCCACATCTCCGGCAAAGAGGCCATCTGGTGTTGGATAACTAGTCTATGGGGGTATCGTATTAGCACTCTGTTGTTCCTCCCATATAGATAGAACACTTGGCGCTTCGTACGTAGATGGCTCAGGTGGTGGACCCTTGAATCCCTCCTTAAACAACTTGTATATCGAACCAAGAATATTCCTCTCGTGGCTACGCTGCATCTGGGTCTGTGCTCCAACCAACCAACCAGTAGCCCTTTTAATTTCACCGTGACCCTTCTTTTGGTACCTACGAATATCAGCTAGTTGTGTATCCTGTGTGTCAAACCTCTTATCCCATCTGTCATCTCGATCCAGCAGCTGAGTAAGAAGGGCGTCATGTTCAAAAAATTTTTGGTCATGATCATCCATTCTCCTCATAATCCGATCGTATTGTTCTTGAGACAGACCCCCACTGTCTTGTTTCTGCTGATGAGGAACGGAGTGATCCCACTATTGACTTGATCTGGATTGAGAATGGTAATCATCCTGTGTAGATGGAGGGCTACTCTGTGTTCCGTGATATCCTAGACCTCCTTGACTATACACATATCTTTCAAACTCCTTATAATGAGCCTGATGTGATCATTCACTTTCACCATAAGGATGAGATTGATGTGGGCCCTGAAATCCCCCAAAGGAAAACTGATATGGTCCCTGATATCCACCATAAGGAGAATAGTGAGATGTGGTTGAAATCCAGTAGAAGAGAAATATGGTTTTCCAAAGACAGGAGGATGTGAACGCTCCGGAATGGCCATCAGCGGGTGTGGAACTACGGCAGTATGGGGCCATGGGTAGGATGCATGTTCGTGGGAAACTCTGCACCAGACTGAGATGGCCGAGGGGGTGAATCCACAAATGGTTTATAAGAGGTGTCATCCTGATCACCCATAAACTCATCATCATCATTGTCGTCCCCTCCGACGACATTAAAATCACGTAGTAAGTCTTCTGCAGTTATGTGTTGCCCCCTATTGTTGTATCATCATCAACCTCAATATTTATCCTCCCACAGTATTGCTCGCCACAACATAATTGGAAGAAATGTTCACTTCAACAGGAATCGCATGCTGAGTACTAGCTTCATCTTGGGAATCAGTACTAGTGCGCACGACCTGTTTCTTACCCTTACCCTTTTCTTTCGGTTTTGGATCCTCGAAAGCCCTAAACTGCATCTGAAAACCAGAACTCCAATCAGAATGTATTCCTCTAAAATATGGTCAGCGGGACTCCTCAGGGAGGTTGGCAGGTAAATCAACCACTCTCGGGTCCTGAAAGTAAAATAATTTAAATTAAACACATAAACTCAGATGACCAAAATAGTATCCAAATGCATCCAATGTAGAAACTTAAAACATTAAACTCATACAAAAACAAAATGACAAACCTGTCTAAAAAATTGAGTATCGTCAATTTTTTTGGCAGTGGTATATGTCCATCGAATACACAGAGGTCTAACGTTAGGATCGGGCATTCCATC
This sequence comes from Pogostemon cablin, assembly GCA_023678885.1. Classification (NCBI taxonomy): domain Eukaryota; kingdom Viridiplantae; phylum Streptophyta; class Magnoliopsida; order Lamiales; family Lamiaceae; genus Pogostemon; species Pogostemon cablin. The sequence goes on from CM042961.1 coordinate 8,513,105, forward strand.
GATCAGGTGGGCTGCAAAAACTTCGATACGCTCGGAGGCCCAAACTTGTGAACAAACGTCAAAGTGATTTGAATTCAACATATATCTTTTTAAATGCAACTAATATAAGAATATTCACATAAAATCGGTATCACTTACTGCTAGGGTAAATGAGCATCCATAAAAATTGATGCGCTGTTGTTTTCCTAACTCTTGCACCGTAGTCTTCACAGAGTCCATATGGTGCAGTAGGGTTAGGTATATGTACTTTCCCCAAGGGAAAGAGTTCCACTGGTGAGCATTTTCAGCTAAATACCATACACAGGGTTCTATGTATACTTTGGACGTATCCCGGCCTAACAAAAAGTAGTACAGAAGTAGAATGTTGGCCGCTTTCACCGCGTTATGACCCTTATATTTATTTTCATTGAATCTTTTTATAAGTTCATCAACTAAGACCCTCTTCGTACGAAAGCTAGCAAACAAACTGTCTGGTGCTGGCTGAAATGAATCATTGAGTCAAAATCCCCACCATCCTCAAACCCTAGTCCCATAACACGCATAAACTCCAGTGGTGTGAAACTAAGAATTGTATCAGACACACTGAAGTATCGGGTGTACATATGTGAACCAGGGATTACAACCTCCTAAGCCATCAACTGAAATAATGCTTTAGGAGACCCATAATCAGAATCCAACTCCCAGAAATGACCAAAACACGATCTTCTGAACATCCGTACTGTTTGATCGCCACTATTTGTAAGCACCTCGCGTATGCAGTTCAAAACTTTCGTAGGCCTACAATACCCTTTAATCTCAACTTTTTGTGATTGAAGTCCACGACGTTTCCAGCTCCACTACAGTGCATGCCAACTCGATTAGATATATCATTTTTCTAAATAAATTAAAGGTTAGACCAATTTCAAAATATATCTTTAAATATATATTTCAAGCGTTACATACTATATTCCAGCACAAAATGGCCAAACATGCTCAATTATGCTAAAAAAATCGGCGAACATGCTCAATTAGGGTCAAATGATCAGGGGACAAGCTCGATTAGGGTCAATAATTCGGCGGACATGCACATTTATACCCAAAAAATACCAAACATAAATAATTATGCTATAAAAATCGGCAGACAAGCTCAAATGGGCTATAAAAATTGGCGGACAAGCACAATATGGGTCAATAAATCGGCGGACATGCTAAGTGAAGCCCAACAGATACCAAACATAAACAGTTATGCAATAAAAAATCGACGGACATGCTCAAATGGGCTATAAAAATCGGCGGACATGCTCAATTAGGGTCAAATGATCGGCGGACATGCTCAATTAGGGTAAAAAATGGCGGACATGCTAATTAAACCCCAACAAATACCAAACATAACCACTAATGCTACAAAAATCGACGGACATGCTCAATTTAGCTGTATAAATTGGCTGACAAGCTCAATTTAGCTCAATCATATGTCAATTACGATAGAAATTTCGGCGAACAGCCTCAATTATGCAAGAAAATTTGGCGGACAGGGTCATTTTAGCTAGATTTTTTGGCGGACAAGCTCAATTATGCTAGAAAATTGGCGGACAGGTTCATTTTAATTAGATTTATCGGCGAACAACCTCAATTATGCTAGAAAATTTGGCGGACATGATCATTTTAGCTAGATTTATCAGCGGACAGCGTCAATTATGCAAGAAAATTTGGTGGACAAGTTTATTTTACCTAGATTTATCGGCGAATAAGCTCAATTATGCTAGAACATTTGGCGGACAGGTTCATTTTAGCTAAGATTTATCGGCACAAATAATCGGCGAACATGTTCATTAAGGCTGAAATAATCGGCAGATATTCTAAAGTTTTCTTAATATATGGGCGGACACCACACCTTCATACATCAACAATACTAAAATCCAACTAGTTCCTCGGCGGAGGATCAGATTAAACTCAATCACCCTAAATCAACACACACTCAATTGCACTAAAGCATACACAGATATACAAACGACTTATGCAAAAATAAAAAATCAATTACCCCTAATTTACAAGTAAAAATCCGACGAATCCCTAAAACCCTAAACCTTCAAATTGAAATACTATCGTACCTAATTTTTCATATTTGGTTATGCGACTTTCCGAAGTGGAGATGATGTGGGAAGCGTGCAAATATGGCCGGAGGGAGACCTGTGTCCGCGAGAGGAATCGGGAATTCGACAAAGAAAAATCGAGGAGGGAGAGACAGAGAAAGAGACTGAGATTTTGAGATAATGGGTCAAAGATTCTCCCCACTTTTTAATTATAGTAAAAGCGGTCAATGGTAACTGTCACCCACTTTTCAGATTTTCCAAAAAGAAGGGGAATATAACTGAAATGTGTCAGGGGTAAAATCGAGTATGTACACACAAATCGGGTAAATAAAATATTTTCAAAGACTATGGCAAATTTGATGTTGTATGGCTCAAAATGGCTCATATAAGTGTTGTCCCAATAGTTAACCGTTAATGTAAGGATTCTACCAAACAAGTAAATTATTTAGCTAGTAATAACGAAAGGAGAAATGGGCAATAGTGACTATTATACGATTAGAAATTTAATTGTATCCCAATTTTTTAATAAGAAGTGTTAAAGTATTCTAAATTTTAAAAAAAATTAAATAAATAATTTAATTGAATATATTTATAATTTAATTGGACATATTTTTATAAATTGATTATACATATTATGATTCAATTATAAAATATTTATGACTCGATTAAATTTTTTAAATAGAGTTACAAATCAAATCAAATTATTTTTATCATTTTGTAACATTTTCCCCTAATAATAGAACATTAAAAACAAAAAATATAGGGTATACTAGAATTTTACCCATAAGAAAATGCCCAAACTCTGTAAAGTCTGGTGTTAATTAGACGAGAGGAAGTGAAGATCTTAGCTAGCATCGGAGGGAGAAGGAACTTTTCGTTTCTGCCATAGATATGGCTTTGCTTGTGCTTCCATCGACGGCGCCGCCTGTAAGTTCCTCTGAATTTGCATATTAACCTACTAATCTAATTCATCCAAGTTTATTGCTGTTTATCGCTACCGCAGTGCAGTTGGAACACTGTTGTCCGAGGGAAACGCCTGATTCTCTCTTCGTTTAGGAGCCACTCAACTGCAAAGATGCAGATTGGTGGTAGCAGCTTTGAGGTGAGGGCTTTTTTCCCCAACCCTATCGAAGAACCTATTCTCAAGGAGGCGCTTAAGGTATATTCAACTTCTCTACTTCTTTCACTTGTTTATCTTCTGTTTAACGGTATTCTCATTATATTTCATTTCTACTGAATTGTTATAGAATTATGTTATCCGGTTTATGGGGCTAATGATGATGAATATGAACCTCCCAAACTGAGTTGACTCTTTTTAAATGTAGAAAAAATCGTGTTACCTTACCAAAATAAAACATTTTTGTACATCAACCCTTAACATTCATCAAATAAAAGGTTCAAGAGCTGCATCTTCTTCGTGAAATAGGAATCAGTTATGCATAGAACTAGGGTAACAACACAGTCAGCTGTTATCTTTTGCATAACAAACTTTTCCTTATCTTAACATAAACTATAAGGGTAAAATAATTTATGAACCACAAGGATGAAAATGCAATAAAACACTTAAGAATTAACACTAGACCTTGAAAGGGTAAAGATTAAACCCTAGGGATAAAATGTACATGAACCACAAGGTTGAAGGATAATGTTATGGTGCTACAGATCCATTCAATTCTTTGCCATTTCATAAACAGAGGACTTGCTAACTCTATTTGGAAAAGAGTTTAACCCTGTCTATGATTAAGCTCATCCAATCATATATGCTAAACTTCAGCCTAACAGTCAAAAATCAACCATCCTTTATTTTATCTATTGAATTCATTGCCAGGTGTGTTGGTCAGTGTTTTTCATATTGACCTTCGCAGTTTTTTAATGGTGTTAATTGCAAGAAAAACCATGAATTTTATTCATATTGCTAATTAATCTCCACCTTTTAGAAATTGCATAAAAGAACTCCACCTTTAAACATTGTTGCACACACGTGTGATATATTTCTCAAAGGTGGGGATTAAAGTTGGGGTTCTTTTTTTTTTAAATTGGGTGCATTTTCCAACAATACTTAAAGGTGGGGTTCTTTTTTGCAATTTCTCAAATGTTTGGATTAATTTACAATAGAAATAAAGTTCGTGGTTTTTCTTGCAATTAACCTTATTTTTAATGAATGGAATTTATGACACGGAGAAGTCATTTTCTCCCTATTCGTTCATGTTACTCATGGCAATTTGGACCTTAGGGCTACCAATCATGTGGTAATAAATGAATCTTTAAACATTTGTAATATATTTTCCTAATGTCACATCATTTACTCTTTATGCAACTTGTATTATGTCGTGGTTCATAATTTTAGTTTGAAAATAAGCATGAGATTTGTTGTTGAGGTCAATAAAAAAAGAGTAGGGAGAGCCTTGTGGAGAGTAGTGATTTGAATTTTCTCAAAAAAGTTGAGGAGAGCTCATGCCCTCTGAAAGTTGCCCTGCCCCATACACAAGGAACTCTGAGAAATGTAGGTAATTTCTTTTCCTGGCATTTGCCGGAAAGTGTTTATTTATTTATTTTATTTTTAATGTATGGTTGCTAGAGGACATATTCTGATTTTCCTTCTTAATGCAAGAAGAGAGAATAGGGTTTTCTGATCTAGAGTCTGTCCAACAGGTTCAACAATGTGCTTGCAAGTTATTCATGAATCATGAGTGACTTGTTGATCCCTTTTACCATTGGAATCAATAGAGAACTGTTTTCTTTGGGTATCATCTTGTTCTATTTCCTGGAGAAACTGCACTTAAACTTTAGTATGAGCTGTTGAGTGCTTGCGTGGTGATGTTTACGTGCGTTATCTATGTGAGTATATGAAGTGAACCCTCCTAGGTTAATCTTTTGCAGAACTTATTGATTGATTATAAGGGCTGCCAAAATTGAAAATCGCTTCCTTTTAGTCCTCCACTATCACCTGTACCCATGTGGTATCTTTTATGCTTGCACATTTTATTGTGTTTGTCAATTTCATTAACTACTTGTAGAAGAACTCTGTGATCATGTTCAATTTTTTTGTGAGATCTGGATTTTAGACCAAGGGGCTGCTTGGTTGAGGGTTTTTAAGAGAAGGGAATGGGAAAGGAATGATGGTGCATGTTTGGTGTGGAGTGATGCAATGCCGAAATGGTATAGTAGTTTGATTCCCCACTTTATCGAAATCCCCCAACCTTCAATATTTTGATCCTTCTTGTCTTTTGAGCCCATTCTCTTTACCATTCTTTCCAATACACTAAGCACCCCCTAAGAAAACATAAATTAATTGTGAGAGAAACGAATAAGGGAACACATACACTGAACATTCTGCTCATTTTTGAAGCATATGTAGTGGATCTAAGGTCTGACTTCTTTCGCAAGACCATGCAGAATAGTGGATATAAGATAAGTTTTTAAATTGGCGTATGCATGGGTAGTTTGTATAGCCTTATTATTAGTTAAAAAGTGAGGCAGAGCATGATGAAGAGGTACGTAGCCCGCCCCCACAAACAAGTTTCAAAATGTTCAGTTAATTAACAATTTATTGATTTAGGGTTGTAAACAAGAATCCAGGTGTTGTGTTGGAATAAAATGCATGTGAATTTCATGTGTGATGTTGATTAAATGTGGGGCTGTGGGTGTTATATATGTAGGAACCAGTGGCGTTTGTGGGAGGGATATTTGCAGGGCTTCTAAGGCTTGATTTAAATGAAGAGCCTCTGAGGGAATGGGTAGCTAGAACAGTTGAAGCCTCTGGGATTACCCCTGAAGATATTAATAAAAGAGACGTTGAAGAGGATGAGCAAGTGCCACAACAAATTGAAATTGAATGAATATAATATAATATTAATATGCATAATTTCTTTTCAGGCAATTTATGGAAGGCAAAAGCTCCTGTGCGCCCGGGGACATGGAAAGATGCTCCGTGTCCCCGTGTGAACACAGCCTCTCCTCCCATCATATTTAAACCTATGTATTGCTAGAGGTTTAAATTGTAAAGGGGCATAAAAATTGTAAAGGCGCACGGAATTTGCTCCGTGCGCCCGGGTGCACAGGAGCCTCACTCTTTATGGAAAACGTGAAAGCATTAATTATGCTCCATATGTTCAGTTGCACATGGTAATGTTGATATATTCATTAATGGGCTTTTAGCTAATGGCCAAACAGCCCACCTCAATTTTAGCAATCTACATCTATTCTTATTCTTACACCATTTTAACCTGCCTAACTAAATCCTATTGCCCATTGATTAAACACATATTTACTGGATGTTCAGTTTTACAAGTTTGATTGGTCGCATGCTCTCTGACTATGTATTATGTGGGGAACTCTCTCTGGGTTTATGTCAGACAAATTGTGAGACTGGTTTATCCATTAAGTTCATGTGCATAAAATATTAATATATTATATATTTATTAATAAATGTGGTACATGTGTGTAAGATATTTTGCCAAAACCTATTAATGTTCAACTCTCATTTATAAATTAATATTTTTCTATATTTTTCTATAATATCATAACTCTTTTTTCATATCAATTAACTTGTATCATACTGTCTTATGTAAGCCTGACGTGAGATGCATAAAAAATAATACTTACTATGATAAATAATGATACTCAATTGATGAAAAGTGATAATGCTATTTCATAAATAATTTATAGTATAAATGAAAAATGATGATATAATTTATAGCGAAAGTGATAACTGATTTATAAAATGTAAAATAGTCACACGTGAGACCTTACACAAAACTTACCCTTAATATATATGTTATACATGCATCAAGAATAAAAATACGGCTAATTTAATTAAATATTATACTTATAAAATTATTTAACCAAAATATAGTTTTTTAAAAACGTCAATAAATTAAGTAGATTCGTCGATGCAAGTGGCGACTTTGTGTATATATGTAGAGGAGAGTCGCCCGTCCTACTGGCAACATTAATTTGTCCAATATTAATTGTAATGATTGTGTTGCTAGTTTTGTTAGAATCAATTAATATATTATAAAATTTTAAATTTATTCCCTTCTTTTTTTCACCATATAATAAACATTTAAAAAAGAGAGAATCACATTTCATGCAGAATTTTTGTGATCCTCATTTTTTTTAATGTTAATTATAATTATTATATCTTTAAAATTAATATCAAAGTTTAAGAATAATTATGTAAATTCTAAAAACAAAAAAGTCATAAATTACCGAAAAAGGCAAAAAAAAAAAAAAAAAACAAAGATTTCATTGAATAATTGCCTTTAAAATAATGTACTTCTTCCTTGTGTGTGAGAGGCACTTTCTCTATTTCGCTTTAATCTTACGTTTATTTTTTTTGTTTAGAGATGAAAGAAATATATGTGTACTAGGTTGGTGTTGTAAATTTGTAATTATATATTTTTTTTTTCAATTTTAATTTTAATGGATGGTAAATTGTGTTATATTATACTTCTTTCTTTGTACCAGAGATATTGACACACTTTTCTTTTAGAATTGTTCAAATTAACATATTTCTTTTTTAAAAACATAATGAAATCCACACAAAAATAATTTATTTATTTATATGGCCCCCACACACATCACACTCACCACTAATACAACTACACACTACACAATAAATATTATTTCTTTCACTTTACTTTATATTAAATTATTATACTTTTTAATCTTCATACGCAAAAAAAAATGTGCCAATATTTCCGAAATGGAGGGAGTAAAAATTTTAGGATTATTAATTTCTAAATGTATACTAGTACTATGTAGGGTAAATTACCAAAACTCCCCTCGAGATTTGTCCAAATTACCAAATAAACCCCGTGGTTTGAAAAATTAACCAATTACTCCCTTTAAAAAATATTTTTTTTAAAAATAGTTAAATTTAAAAATACAATGTTAAATATATATGGGTCTTGATGTTATTTTCGTTTTTCTTTATTTTAAGAAAAAGTGTATTTTTATTAATTTTCAAACAAAAAATAAATTAAAGGGGGTAATATGTAATTTTTCAAACCATCAGATTTATTTGATAATTTGAACAAATTTCGAGGGAGTTTTGATAATTTATCTTATTATGTACTCCCTCCGTCCCATCTTTATTGCTACTTTTGACTGCAAAAAGCTCTCACAGAAGCTACAGTAAAAGTAGCAATAAAGATGGGACGGAGGGAGTACTAATTAGCATCAACTAATATTAAAAAAAAATGCGGTATAGGCGTGGAATTTTAGGTAATGGGGTGAGCAAGAAAAGATGGAGGGTTGAAATAGAGGGAAGGACCCCCACCCCATCCCCCCACCGCCTCACCCAATTCCAATTCCTGATTCCAGTCCATACCCAGCTGTACACAACAACAAACCCCCGTGAATCTATCTCATTATTCTTCTTTCTGCAATCTTATGATCAATTCGTAAATCACAAGTTCGCTAATATAGACAAATATATACTCTTCAATTCCGTATTAAGGTTTACGTTTGCATTTTCTCACGTAGACTTTAGATATACTCTCTCCATCCCCCTAAAATGTGGGCGTTTTCTTTTTGCAGTTTGATTAAGGAGTATAATATTTTAATGTATAATGAGGTGAGAAAAATAATATTTTAATGTAAAGTGTGTAGTTGTGTTAGTATGAAGCACATAAAGAGAGAAATAATTAATATGTTTGGGTCCCCTCACAAAAAGGGAAATGCACGCTTTGTTTTGGAGCGGACCGAAATAAAAAAACACGAACGTTTCAATGGTATGGAGGGGAGTAATATTTTTATGAATAATAGGTTGAGAGATTGTAATTGATAGTTAAACTAGTGTTGTGTAGGTTGTAAAATAATTAATTGTCTGGTGTGAATCTTACTTGACAAAAAAAAAAAGAATAAGGAATGTAAATCTTAATTTATTACAAATTAAAATGAAAATATAAACTTTAATGCAGGACATAGGGGTATATGAGATTGTATTACTAAATGACTTAACGATAAAAAGTGATAATATTTTAATAAAAAATGATACTCCTATCTAATTAATGAAAAGTAATAATAAAACAGTGAATTATTTTGTGAACAATTAATAGTAATATAAATAGAGAGAAATAAGATTTTTAAAAAATTAATGATAATACTTTTAATAAAAAATAATAGGAGTAACTAATTACAAAAGTATAAAATGGTTCCACCACTCACCCGTTTAACCTTTAGTATTATCAAGTTTACTCATAGTAAATAAATTAGGTTTCATCTTTTTATTGGTTCATCACATATAATAGTTCCAAGTATTTATTTATAACGTTATTGCCCAAAGTATTTATAACGTTATTGCCCAAAGTATTTATGACGTTATTATGCAAATAATGAAAATATATATTCCAAAAAAGTAAAAATTTAAACATCAGAATTAGATTTGATTACAAAATAGAAAAGAAAAATATTAGCTAGGGTAAGCATTAATTTTGATTAGATTAGATAGTTGTTAAATCCACTAGTAGAGAGTGTAAACCGCGTTATTATAGACATTAATTAATGCATTGTAGTAATGGTAGTTAACCGACAATAACTCAAATTGCCCGTTTTCTATCACAATTTCCCTATATCTGTTATGTGCTTTCCACCCAAGCATTCTACACAGTCTAATCTAAAATGTCACCCAAAAGTAATCAATTTTTGTTGTTTTTTTACCATTGTTAATTTTATCATTTTTGGGATTCAAAGATCCTTTTCATGGGATCCACATATACAAAATTCCAAAATTTATCATGAAATTGCAACTATATAATCCATTTATATAAAAAGGTAAGGGTAAATTTGAAAAAATATAAAAAAACAATTACCCACCAAATAAAATAATGAAAAAAAATATTTCATTTATCTCATCAATCTTTACATATTTTAAATTTGAGTGTTTTATTTTAATCCTTATATTTCCTTTTTTGATAGATGAAAATCACACAAAATATAATATAATTTCATGGGATTCACATATAATATTAATATAATTATATATTTTAAATTAAAATATTATATCTTTTAATTCACTATACATTAAAATATTATATTTTTAATTTTAACGCAAAAAATATATGTAAAGATTGTAATGGAAATACTCTTGTGACGGAGGAAGAATATTACATAACAAATACTCCATTCCTACATGTATTTAAAAAAAAATAATAGGAGTAAAAAATTTGCAACCATTGTAATTTGGGAACACAATTTCACATATTTATTTATAATGTTAGATTTAATGTTTCATTGAAATTAGAGCTGCACATATATGTTGATAATTGTGTTTCCTATGTCATGTGTTAGTAACAAGATAGTACATAACATATCATCTCACAAGTCACAATTCTTTAATCCATGTGAGGACCCCAAATACCAAAATCCCTTTACCGTTGGAGGGTGGGGTTTTGGGTCATTAAATGATCTTCGAATTTATTTTTTTATGAATAAAATTATTTAAATGTATAGTTAAGAAGGTAATTTTTTTTAAAAATTGAAACAAATTCTATTAAAGGAAATATATTTTATTAATAACAAAAAAATTATATGCTCTCCGCTCAAGTGGTAGAGGGGAGGGTGGAAAGGCCTTCCAGCTGAGCTTGGTTGCTGCAGGGTGGGGGTTCGAATCCTGCCTTTGGCATGGATTTGGCCCCTTGCAAGCACAAGTTTAACAGTGAGCCCTCCCTATAAGCCACTTGAGGCACATCCTGCGATTTACCTCCTCCACCAATCCCCAGGGCAGGGGCGGTGGGGGCCCCTAATGGTGGGATACACTATTTTTCCAGCTGAGCTTGGTTGCTGCAGGGTGGGGGTTCGAATCCTGCCTTTGGCATGGATTTGGCCCTTGCAAGCACAAGTTTAACAGTGAGCCCTCCCTATAAGCCACTTAGGCACATCCTGCGATTTACCTCCTCCACCAATCCCCAGGGCAGAGGCGGTGGGGGCCCCTAATGGTGGGGTACACCATTTTACACAATTTTCACTTTATCAATTCCATGATTCATGTAACTTAAATAAATAAACAAACAAACGACATAATATTAACATTGAATGTAATTCACAATATATGTGTGTGTATATATAAATAAAAATAATCCCAATGTCCAACCCAGGCGAAGCAAACCCGCTCCTGTAATGGATCCGAAAAAGAGTAGAGTAGGGCCCAGGGTGAGACGGTGTGTAATTAAAGGGGGTAGGGTAAGCAGTCCGTGTACGTATAATTAATTTAGGAGTATAATAATACTGATACTAATAATATACTAATGCAGTAGCAGAGGCAGAGGCAGAGCAGTAATATTGTAATGCGAGTGATTTACATAATTACGTGTGTGGTGATGATACGACGTATGGTGTGGTTTCCCTTTTTGTCTTCCTTCCTTAAACAGACACAGACAAGAGTAGCAGAGCAGAGATGAATTAATTCAATTTTGCATCCTTAAAAATTTTACAGACGTGGGTGGGTCAGTAATTATTGTAATTAAACTCAAGCGGCGTATAAATGAAGACGCTCGTCGCCGGCTCCTTTCCTTTTCTGATGTATTACACTTGAGAGAGAGAGAGAGAGAGAGAGACGGATATCTATCTCCATGTCCTTCCCTCTTATTCTCTCGCTCTTGCTCTTCTCTCTCTTCGCTTCTATCTCTTCTGCAGCTTACAATGTCAGCTACGACACCCGCTCCCTCATCATCGACGGCCACCGCAAGCTCATCATCTCCACCTCCATTCACTACCCTCGCAGCGTCCCCGCCGTTAGTCTCTCTCTTTAGTCTCTACTATCTTATTTGTGTTGAATAATAGTAATGTAATAAAACAGTACCCAAGCTTGTCCTGTAGATGTGGCCTGAGCTTGTGCAGCTGGCAAAGGAAGGAGGCGCCGATGCCATCGAAACATATGTCTTCTGGAATGGTCATGAGCTCTCCCCGGACAATGTAAGCTCTCTCAATCATCTTTGCTATTGCTATTTGCTACTCTCTTTTGAATAAATAAACCAAAGAAAACGTTAAACTTTTGCCCTGCTCTGCAGTACTACTTTGGAGGAAGGTATGATCTCATCAATTTTTGCAAGATCGTTCAACAGTCTGGCCTGTATTTGATACTTAGAATTGGCCCATTTGTGGCTGCAGAATGGAACTTCGGGTAATTCTTTTTGCTCAATTTTCTACTATTCATTTATTATGTTACTGTCCCCTGCCTTGAATGAATAATCTATTGCGTAAGACATTGATTATTTCATTCAATCATCAACTACTTATGTGTATATTATCTAATCAGTGGGGTACCTGTTTGGTTGCACTATGTGCCGGGAACTGTCTTTCGAACTGATAACGAATCTTTCAAGGTGCCTAATTTATTCTTGTTTGTATTTTTAAATTCATGAATTATATACGTGCCTAATTTGTTTAGATTGGTGCTTGGAATTCCAGTACTATATGAAGAAGTTCATGACTTTGATTGTGGACATGGTGAAGAAAGAGAAGCTTTTTGCATCACAAGGAGGTCCTATTATCTTAGCACAGGCAAGTATATCTTGCACGCTAGTTGGATGTCATGGTTACTGCGATAATAATGATATATACTCCCTTTGGTGATATGATTATTGGTCAACGATCATGTCATTATATAATTGATTTCATGCTTTCGTTGAACGGCATTCTTGATGAGTTAGATCTTCCTCATCACGCTTCATGGAGGTACAGGCATTGAAGTTATAGTACTAAATTTTTGCTAGAATGGACAAATACAAGGCACATATCAACTTGGAAATGTTACTAGAGAATGTGATCTAAAGCAAAAAATGCATTACAATGGTACGAGTATTAGTTAAAACCATTACCCATTATCTTTCTCAAATGACCTGTATGGCCTTTTCTTCTGGAAGAGTCAGTTATTAGAGACTTTACAGGTTTCCAGTATGACTTTTCCAATGCAATAGTGGAAAGGGAGCCAGAGTTGTTAGTTTTGAGTATTTATTTGTTCTCTGATTGGTTTTCCCTCGTCTAATTCTTCCTTGTGTGTAAATTTTCACTTTTGCACGTTGTAAAGGTTATAATGATATTTATACATTGTTGCTTTATGAAATCAGGTGGAAAATGAATACGGATACTATGAAGCTGCTTATGGGGAAGGAGGCAAAAGGTACACCCATTGGGCGGCTAACATGGCTGTTTCCCAAAACACTGGCGTACCTTGGATTATGTGCCAACAATATGATCCTCCTGCTACTATAGTAAGCACTCATCATCCCTGCCAACATTCCCATCAACTCACTCTCCAAAATAGGGGAAAAAATTTTCCAATCAACTTACTTACTTGGAAGCCAAAGGGATTATATAATATTCGAGGTCTATGAGCATGATGAGGTTTTATCCGTTTATCATGCCTTGGTCATTTAACTTTCCTCTTTCAGCTTGGATCATGTAATCTTTTTCTTTGGTACATCGACCTTCATAATGTATACTTAGTATGTTGTTCTTTTTTTCCTTTTATTTTTGTTTTTATTTTGAATAATTTTTTTAATGAGGGATGGTTAGTTTAATTTTCAGATCTAGTGCAATCATTTGGCATGTCTAACACTATCTTTCTTGCTTTTAGATTGACACTTGCAATTCATTTTACTGCGATCCTTTCAAACCAAGATCTCCTCATAAGCCCAAATTCTGGACTGAAAACTGGCCAGGATGGTAACGTCTTACTGTATTGTTTTTTCAATATTTGTAATGTGTGTCTTTTTACGTGGAACAATTATTCATGCTTCCAGATGTTCAATTGTTATTATTATTGTTGTTTTTATAGTTGTTGTTGTTATTATTATTATTTTTTATTTTATTTTATTAAAAAAAATTATATAAGGTCCCTTTCTTGCTGGTTAATGTTATTCTCTTAGATCACTAGGTTCTGGTTGTGGAGCATGTGTTAATCTGTCATTAGATATAGATGGAGAAAATTTGTAATCAATGGATGAAAAATATACTCTCAGGTAGAAGTAGCATCATGCGAATCTATAGATGAGAAGAGGAATCCTGGAAAATAATATAATTGTGCCAACTTCTATACTATCTGAGTAACAAAATATTAATATAAGTTCTGTAACAGCTAACAAGGCGAAAGAGTTTTCGCAGTTGTACACTCTTCTTTTCTTTTTTCAGCTAAAACAGCAACAACATCAGACCTTCAACAACACAATTAAAGCTAGATAATAGAAATTGCTAGTAAGAGTTGTAAAGATTAAGCTGTACTGTTCAGAAGGGCATCAGCTATATACATATAAGATGCTTATTGCTTGCCCGCCGGAAAGGAATCAAGTGAATGTAACTCTCTTGAAATGTTTTTGATCCAGAAAATTATTCCTTCTCAAATTCCGTGAGAAAAGAAAAGGTGCTATATAATTATTCTTAAATTTTGAGAGCATTTTGGGAGGTTTGGGAGTGAAAAGAAAGATGCGATCTTGCATGGCTTTCTGAGTGGCATTCTTAATTTCTAATAAATGTTTTATGTTTATGTTATTTCATGTTGCATGTTACTATTTTGACGTGAAGCTAGAAAATCGACTGAAGTGTGCAATCTTTATCCCATGAAAATGTTAGATTTAGAATGATGCAATTTTCTGTTATGTCATGCCTTGAGCTCTGTAAATTTCAGGTTTAAAACATTTGGAGCAAGTAATCCTCACAGACCTCCTGAAGATGTTGCCTTTTCAGTTGCTCGTTTTTTCCAGAAAGGAGGAAGCCTACAAAATTATTACATGGTATGCTATTATTTCTTGACTTATTTTTGAAGTAGTCTGGCACAGACCATCAATCCATATTATGGGATGAATCAGCTATGCATGTTCAATTCATTTTAAAGTTCTTTTGCTCCCCGCTTGTTTACGTGAATTGTCTTTTCCTTGTCAGTATCATGGTGGGACAAACTTTGGGCGCACCTCAGGTGGACCATTCATTACTACAAGTTATGACTATGATGCACCGATTGATGAATATGGTAAGTCTTGACCCTTTTCCCCCCACATTTGACATGATTTGTTGGTAAAGGTGTCATAATTGAACTTCATTTTTGATTTGCCTAGTGCGTTTCTAAGGTGTTTGATATTCTTTCAGGATTGGCTAGATTTCCAAAGTGGGGACATCTTAAAGAGCTTCACACATCTATAAAGTTATGTGAGCATGCATTGCTGAATGGAATATCCAAGTTGTTGTCATTAGGCCCATTACAAGAGGTGAAGTTCTGAATCCCTCTAATGGAGAAACTATTAGCTCTCACATTCGCACAGTGCCCCAAGTCTTCTGTTTTCATATTTTTTTTCCTTATATGCCATGGATTTTGTGTGCCTTCATTTAATTTTTTCTGGCATGTTCTCTTGATCCGAACCACAATGGGGCCATTGCTTGGGTATTAAAATGAAAACGTGTCAGTTATGGAATAAATTTACCTATTCTAACACACGCAGCATGATGTTGCTGAAGATGAAGCAATTACTTTTGTTACATAGTTGAATCTTCAGAAGTTGTGCAAGGTTCTCTCTGTCTAATAAGTGCATCAACTGGGAGAAGCACGAAAGAATTTTCTTTGCTCAAAAGCTACATTTTAATAGGCTGTTGATGGGTATGGACTGAATTTTCTTGGAGAAAACACATTAGACTAGCACCGTATGCATCTTCTCTATCATTGCTCTGAGAACCTCACTTAATTCCTAGTTTTTACTTATTTTATATTTATCTTCACTCGACTATTTCATCATTTACAGTAGACATTTTGTTGTAGGTTGATATCTATGAAGATTCATCAGGAGGTTGTGCTGCCTTTATTTCCAATATGGATGATGTAAATGGAACGAATGTGGTATTCCGAAATACATCATATTACCTCCCAGCATGGTCTGTTAGCATTTTACCTGACTGCAAAAATGTAGTTTTCAACACTGCAAAGGTAACTAAGTTTTCAACTTGCAAAAGATTGTGATGTGGTCCAGCAGTTTCCAGCTCTGACATAAGATAATTAATAACTGTTCAACTAACATGAATGATGCTCCTGTTTGTTCTAGAACTATAAAATTTCTTTTTGTCCAGCTCTGTTTGTATGCACCTTGGGCATTATTTCAAACAACATAATTATTATTTGAGTGTGATACATTGTTCGATATCTGGCTTTTGGAATTTTTACAAATATTAGTCTCTGAGTGACTCTGCGAATGAAAGGAATATGATTATGTGCTTTGGTGCTTTGAATTTTTGTTGAACTTGTTCATAAATGTCTGTGCATTACTAAAAAAATTATAACATCCCAAAGAGCTCAATAGATCATATGGAGTCTTGTGTCCAATTCTTTATAGTTACTTGTGGATGTTTATATTTCTCTCTTTATCAGGTTAGTTCTCAAACTTCTGTGATTGACATGATACCAACACATTTACGCCCAACAAGTACATCACCAAATAGTAAAGATTTGAAAGGTCTGCTATGGAACGTGTTTAAAGAGGAAGCTGGTATTTGGGGTGCTGCTGATTTTACTAAAAATGGCTTTGTGGATCACATTAACACAACAAAAGATACTACTGACTACCTATGGTACACAACAAGGTTTGTCAATAGCATACTTTTACTGCTTTAACCATTTTATCATATCTCGGAGTTGAATTTACAATTTCACTGTGAGGCAATTGCTGTAGATACCCATTCAAGAACAATTAATACTTGGGATATAAAGAAAAACTCACAGTTTCTCTTTTATGATATAGTTTATTTGTAGATGAGACTGATGAGTTGTTCAAAAGTGGAAGGAGTCCAATGCTTGTGGTCGAATCGAAGGGCCATGCAATGCATGTTTTCATCAATCAGAAACTTCAAGGTCATTTATCTTTCATTTGCGAAATATGACAAGATAGAGAAGTCATATTTTATTGATACATGATGAGCTGATGTATCTTTATGTTCCTCTTCAGCTAGTGGTTATGGGAATGGTACAGTGTCGCGTTTCAAAATCAGAAGTCCGATATCTCTCAAGGCTGGCGAGAATGAAATTGCTTTATTAAGCATGACTGTTGGGCTGCAGGTTTTCTTGTTTTTTTTTTCCTTTTTCTAATTCATATGTTTTGAAAAAGACTGAGTTTCCAATTTTGTTTAAAATGCTTGAACTTAAACCATGTGGATGATAGGGACATAAGAAGGTTCATAATTATGGGTTTAGAGGCCATGGATTACTAAGTTTGACTTGTTAAATTTAATAATTGCTCACACAAAGTTGAATGTTACACCAGTCATGCTTACATAAATTTTCAATGGTATCGTTCAATATTTATACTAATATTTTTCACCTTTCTGTTGAATGCTAGAATGCAGGAGTATTTTATGAATGGGTTGGAGCTGGTCCTACCGGTGTCAAAATTGTGGGGATAAAGAATGGCACAGTAGACTTGTCCACCAGTAAATGGACCTACAAGGTGCACCTTTTTTTTTAATCTTGCAATATTTTGTACGAGTCTGCTTCCTTTCGGTTCACAACAAACCATAAATTTTACCAGAAATGTTAAATGAGTAGTATTACGGCAAGAGAACTTTTCAGGATGTAAGATAAATTCCGAGGTTTCCTTAGTTAGGAAGGAGGGAGGTCCTGACAGTTTTATCATATATATTGTATTTTCAGATTGGACTCCAAGGAGAATATTTAAGATTATATGATAGAGATCATTCAAAACCTATAAACTGGGTATCTACTTCAACACCACCTGTGCAACAGCCCTTAACATGGTACAAGGTAAAAACCTGTGATTGATCTTCTGCTGGCATAATTTTGCGTCAATGATTTATTAAAAATGCTTCTTACATACGCAGGCTGTGGTCGATTCTCCACCTGGGCAAGATCCCATCGGACTTGATATGATTCATATGGGGAAGGGGCTAGTTTGGTTAAATGGAAATGAGATTGGAAGATATTGGCCTAGAAAGGCCTCTAAACATGAAAAATGCGTTCAGCAATGTGACTACAGAGGCAAATTTATGCCAGACAAATGTAACACAGGATGTGGAGAGCCAACACAAAGATGGTTAGTTCATATACCATAAGTACCGGTTATTCAGTTTATGTTTTATGCTCTAGAATTTTTTTATTTTATTTTTTTAAAAAAAAAGCAATATTCTTTTCATATTCTAGTTTTCTGAAACTTTCATGGTTCAATCTTCTCGAAGTTGCTCAGTGGATTGTTCTAAGTTCAGTACCACTTATGAGATGTCTTTGTTCTCGAACTTGTACACAACTGTTTCAAGTTCAAAACCACAGATAAGCTGTCTTTGTGCACTCCCAAAGGTGTCATTTTCTTTATGAGAAATAGAAGAATTACCAGTTGCAGTTAGAAAGTTGATCGATTGCAATTTTCAATCTTGAAAACATGAAAAAGTTCCGTTGTCTTGGTGGATTAGGTACCATGTGCCAAGATCTTGGTTCAAGCCATCAGGAAATGTGTTGGTGATCTTTGAAGAAAAAGGTGGAAACCCAACCAAGATTCGGTTCTCAGCACGAAAAGTGTTGAGCATCTGTGCGCACATCTCAGAAGATCACCCTTCCTTGGACACCAAAAAGAAAGCAAGTGTCAAGTTGAAATGCCCCAAAAACAGTCAGATCTCGTCCGTGAAATTTGCCAGTTTCGGAGCTCCAGTCGGGAGTTGTGGCTCGTTTTCTGTGGGAGAATGCCACGATCCTAATTCCATAGCCGCTGTTGAAAGTGTAAGAGTTGCATAGATCATAGTGAGTTAGTTTTGCAATCATGTGTTTGAGTTGGTTTATTTAAGGTCCCTTCATGTTATGTGCAGGTATGCTTAAACAAGAACGAATGCGAGTTGGAAGTAGGAAGAGGACAGAATTCAGAGTTATGTCCTAATTTGGAGGTGAAGACACTTGCTGTTGAGCTGATCTGTGCCTAAACTTCACCTTTCTTTTTCTTTCTTTTTTCTGTCAAAGTTTCAAAAAAGAAATCTTGTAAATCGTCGTTATCCTTCTCGATTGTTAATTTTGAAAGCCTTGGGGTACCAGTGCATTAGAAAAGAAACAAATATCGAGAATTCGGTATACCGAGCTTGGGTCGAAAATGTAAAAAAAATGATGAGTTGCTACACCGTAATTTTAGGCACGGTAGTAAGAAATCTCGATAATTCAATGCACTGGAAAAATGGAGAATGTATTATATACCACCAATTCTGCATTGAAGCTGGTCAATATTAAGTTCGTTTCTTAATTAATCAGTATTATTATACAAATTCATTTCCATTAGTATTGTTAATTCATTCATTATAACCCCCATTTAATAATCCAATAATTATCTTTGATTTAATTAATATTATTTTGTTTAATTTATTTTCATATATTTTTCTATTATTATGTGTTACTAGCTAACTCGTGCATTGCACGGTATGTGTTAGTTTTAGGATAACAATTTCGCTTAATTTATGATTTTTGATCGAATAATATTTATTTGAATTATATGATTTGTTTGAGAAATAGATGGCCAGGATTGGATTATTATAATTATTTAATTATTTTAATGGGTAGCTGAGAGGCGGCTGAGATTTTTGTTTAAAAAATAGAAAGTCAAGATTGTATTTATTGGACTAAATTATTTTCTAATTTGAAAAAATTATAATTATTAATTCCAGCAATTGAGCTCTGTTCCCCCGGTTTAACAACAACCAGAGCTCCAACATTGTGCTGAGTCATCGACTTCACAGCATTATACATCGTATCATCGGTGGTGCACCAGAGCCAGGATCCATCTGCACCCTTCCCTTTGACTTTCCGAACATCAGATATAGTAGTGCTTTCGAAATTGTATAGATTCGTCGTATGGCTTCCTACCATCCTCACACAATTAATAACTGAAGAACAAAACACTTGGAGTTGTATGTTCAATTAATCATCAATTAAATAATAATTAAAGTGAGTGAAATTAGTCTTACATGTGGAGATGATTAATTATAATAAATTAGGGATTATGGGCACCCGTGCATTGCACTGGATGTGTTATTTTTAGGGCAACAACAATTTCACTTAATTTTATGATGTTTGAACCGAATAATATTTATTTGAATATGAAGTGAGATTATTCATAATTACAATTATTTAATAATTTTAATGAGTTGCTGAGATTTGTTTTAGAAATATATGGTTAGGATTTTACCCTCTGGAAATATTATGCTATAAACCCTAAAATCCTAAACTCTAAAACCCTAAACTCCTAAATCCTAAACCCCTAAACCCTAAACCCTTTGATGGTTAGGATTGGATTTATATTTAATATTATTAATTTTTTAATAAATAATATTTTGATTCTTAATTTGAAAAAGTCATAATTATAATTATTTAATTATGTTATTTCCTAATTTAAAAAAGTTATAATTATAATTATTTAATTATTTTAATGGGTGGTTGAGATTTGTTTGAGCTTCTCTCATCCGGTTTTGGTGTGGTTTGAATCTTGTTGTCGTATTATTTCTTTATTTATTTTTTTTAATTATCTCATAATATGAAAAATTAAAATGCAACAATAAAATTTTATTTTTCTAAATTATAGGATCAGATTCTATATTATTAATTTATACAATTCAAAATCATTTATTCTTTACACATCTTAGTGAATTGACGAACCTTTTCGAACGCAATATTGGTTACAATATAAATAAAAGAATGTTTCATCTGAAATATGTAGATATTCGATGTTTATTGCAGAATAAGTTGTTTGAAAAATTAATACTCCCTCCGTCCCATCAAAAAAGTCTATTTTTTCCATTTTGGTCGTCCCACCCAAAGAGTTCACTTTTCTTTTTTACACACATGAGACCCACACACACCCACTAATACAACTACCCACTACACATTAAATAATAATACTCCTTAATCAACGTGCCAAAAAATAAAAACTACCCTTAGTATGGGATGGATGGAGTATATAATTGAGTTCAACTTAAAAGTGCATACCTTTTTTTTTTTAGATAAACATTGTGGGTGGCTGAGATTTGTTTAAGAAATAGATGGTCATTATTTGATTAATATTATTGATTTTTTAATAAATAATATCTTATTTTCTAATTTATTATTAATTTTTTAATAAATAATATCTTATTTTCTAATTTATTATTAATTTTTTAATAAATAATATCTTATTTCCTAATTTGAAAAAGTCATAATTATAATTATTTTATTATTTTAATGGGTGTCTGAGATTTGTTTGAGAAATATATGACCATCATTGGATTTATTAGGGGTGGCTGAGATTTGTTAAAGAAATAGATGGTCAGGATTTGATCATATAGAAATATTATGCCACAAATTCTAAAACCCTAAAAGCCTAAACCCTAAACCCCTAAAGTCAACCCTAATATCCTAAACCCTTTGAAAACATTAATTAAATAATTATTTTAATGGATGGTTTGGTCAGGATTAATATTATTAGTTTTTTTAATACATAATATCTTATTTCCTAATTTTAAAAAATCATAATTATAATTATGGCAAAAGCTCCTGTGCGCCCGGGGACACGGAAAGATGCTCCGTGTCCCCATGTGAACACAACCCTCCCCTCCAATCCTATTTAAACCTATGTATTGCTAGGAGTTTAAATTGTAAAGGGGCATGAAAATTGTAAAGGCGCACGGAATATGTTCCGTGCGCCCGGGTGCACAAGAGCATCACTCTATAATTATTTTGTTTAAGAACTAAACCCTAAACCATTTGAAAATATTAAATTAAATAATTATTTTAATGAATGGCTTGGTCAGGATTGGATTAATATTATTAATTTTTTAATAAACAATATCTTATTTCCTAATTTGAAAAGGTCATAATTATAATTATTTAATTATTTTAATAGATGGTTGAAATTTATTTAAAAAATAGATGGTTAAGATTGGATTAATATTATTAATTTTTTAATAATTATCTTATTTTCTAATTTAAAATAATTATAATTATAATTATTTAATTATTTTAATTGGTGAAATTATTCCCTGATTTGAAAAAGTCTAAACCCTAGACCCTTTGGAAACATTAAATTATTTTCTAATTTGAAAAGGTTATAATTACAATTATTTAACTATTTTAATGAGTGGTTGAGATTTGATTGAAAAATAGATTGTTAGGATTGGATTTATATTTAATATTATTAATTTTTTAATAAATAATCTTATTTCCTAATTTGAAAAAGTCATAATTATAATTATTTAATTATTTTAATTGGTGACTTAGATTTGTTTAAGATAAACCCTTAAACCCTAAACCCTAAAACCTTAAACCCTTTGGAAACAATAAATTATTGCCTAATTTTAAAAAGTTATTATTACGATTATTTAATTATTTTAATAGATGGTTGAGATTTGCTTGAAAAATAGATGGTTAGAATTTGATTTATATTTAATACTCCCTCCGTCTCAAGTATTTTTACCCATTTATACGGGTACGGAGATTAAGATATGTTATTTTTTAATATATTATGTAAGAAAAAGTAGGGATAAATTTGTGATTTAAAAAGAAAAGGTAAATATAGTTGTTGAGAATGACGAATAAAGTGTAAAAAAGTTATTAAAGTTGTTGAGATTGTAAAAAGTAGGTAATAAAATATTATGCATTTTTTATTAATGGAATGAGTAAAATTACATGGGACAGCCCAAAATGAAAAGTAGGTAAAAATACGTAGGATGGAGGGAGTATTATTAATTTTTAATAAATAATATATTATTTTCTAATTTGAAATGATCACAATTATAATTATTTAATTATTTATTGGGTGACTGAGATTTGTGTGAGAAATAAATGGCCAAATTGGATTTATTACAATTATTTAATTATGGCAGTTTAATAAATAAATTGCCAAAATTGGATTTATTCTAAATTGAACTGAATTATTTTCTAATTTGAAAAAGTCATAATTACAATTATTTAATTTAATTATTTTATTGAGTGACTGAAATTTGTTTGAGAAATAGATGGTTAGGGTCATGATTGGATTTATTATAATTATTTAATTATTTCTTAATTTGAAATTTTTATAATTATAATTATTTAATTTAATTATTTCAATGGGTGACTGAGATTTATTTGAGAAATAGATGACCAGGATTTGATTTTTTTTTGTTGAGATTTTTTTTGAAAAATAGATGACTAGGATTGGATTTATATTTAATATTATTAATTTTTTAATAAATAATATCTTATTTCCTAATTTGAAAAAGTCATAATTATAATTATTTAATTATTTTAATATCCCAAATTATAGGCCGTTCAAATTTTTTACTATAGAACGCTTAATCCGGACGGTTTAAAACCAGATTATAGGCTGTTCAAAATTTTGACTGTAGAACACTTGATCCAAGCGGTTTAGAACCAGAATCCCAGATGTATTCCGTTCTTGAGTTGATTCTCGTTGAAGAATTCAAGAATTCGAAGAACTATTCAGACAATTCTGAAGTCTTTGATCTTCTTAGAGAATCGTTCTCGGTGTGTTTGAAATGAATGGGGAGGACTCCTTATATAGGTGAAGGGTGAGGAAACCCAATATATAACTCGTAATTTGATTGGTCAATGAATTATTTGAGTTGAAAACATATTAACATCTAGAATATTGTTGATTAATTCATTTGAAAATGTAGATTAAATGTTGGGAAATAATTTAGGAAATCGTCACGCGTCTTATGTTCGTGTATTTAATAATTAATCATATTATAAAGTCTCTTTCCATTTTTCAACTTAAATGCAAACATATTAAATAATTAATTTTATATATATTTTTTATTTTTTAAATTTCCACAACTTATAATATTTTATAGCCAAATGTATCTTATATCAAAGGATTACTTTATTTCGACTTAATTGTAAGAATGACTTTGAAATTTGTGTGGGAAATAGATGGTCATGTTCAGAATTTGATTTATTATAATTATTTAATTATTTCTTAATTTGAAAATTTTATAATTATAATTATTTAATTTAATTATTTCAATGAGTGGTTGATATTTATTTGAGAAATAGATGGTCATGATTTGATTTTTTTTGTTAAGATTTGTTTTGAAAAATAGATGGCTAGGATTGAATTTATATTTAATATTATTAATTTTTTAATAAATAATATCTTATTTCTTAATTTGAAAAAGTCATAATTATAATTATTTAATTATTTTAGTATCCCAGATTATAGGCCGTTCAAATTTTTTTTACTATAGAACGCTTAATCCGTATGGTTTACGCTTAATTCGTATGGTTTAAAATCAGATTATAGGCTGTTCAAATTTTTGACTGTAGAACACTTGATCCAGACGGTTTAGAACCTGAATCCCAAATGTATTCCGTTCTTGAGTTGATTCTCGTTGAAGAATTCGAAGAACTATTCAGACAATTCTTACGTCTTTGATCTTCTTAGAGAATCATTCTCGGAGTGTTTGAAATTAATGGAGAAGGGCTCCTTATATAGGTGAAGGTGAGAAAGCCCTATATATAACTCGTAATTTGATTGGTCAATGGATTATTTGACCTAATTATGTGAGATTTGATTGGTCTATTTAATAAATAAAATCTTATTTTCTAATTTGAAAAGGTCATAATTATAATTATTTAATTATTTTAATGGGTGACTGAGATTTGTTTTAAAAATAGATGGTCATGATTGGATTTATTCTGCTTTTATATAATTTGATTTGATTTGATTGGTCTATTTAATATTATTATTTTTTTATTAAATAAAATCTTATTTCCTAATTTTAAAAGGTTATAATTATAATTATTTAATTAATTTAATGGGTAACTGAGATTTGTTTTAAAATAGATGATCATGATTGAATTTATTCTGCTTTATATATATATATATATATATATATATATATATATATATATTTTAAATTTATTTTGGTTATAACTTTATGATTTTTGTAATTTCATAACTTTTATCATTAATTAAAAAAAAGTTTAATTACGAAAAAAAAATCACAACTTCTACTAATTTAGTCTTAACATTGAGATTTAGTAAAAATATATCTTTGAAAAATGTTGGGAATTGTACTCATTGGGTAATTTATATTTATCGATGACGTGGCGTTAATCTTTGTCACGCCATGTAAATAATACTTCTTTGTATTTATTTGCACTTTTTATTTTGAGATATCCCACGTATTTATTCACATTTCATTAATAATAAAAATATTTTATACATCTCACATACATTTTACATTTTATTTATCATTTTCAATAATTTTATTTATATATTTTTTTAAATAACCAATTTATTCTTATTTTTCTTACATTGTACTATATTTAAAAAATAATTCTTCTTAATCTCCGTACCCAACGTATAAATGTGAACGAATTGAAGGGAGTACTTTCTTCTAGGGCGTGCATTAAGCGAATCGATACTGAAATCTTATCAAAATTCGATGACGTTCGAAACGAAATTTGAATTAAATGGATATTATTAGATTGGAACAAGGTGGTTTAGATAACTGAGTTTCCACCTACATTTGCTAAGAAAAAAATAAATAAATAAAAGAAAAGAAATAAAAAAAAAAAACCAAAATTTTGATATTCAAATACACATATTACAATAATAAGTTTCAATAGACAATAAAAATTAGGATTATATTACTAGTAGATATAAGGAGCATATTCATTAGTATTAGAATGATTTTCTTATTACACTCGTTATTAATTAAATGTTAAGTCCTAATATATTCAATTAATATATTTTAAATTAAAATCAAATTTGTATTTTGATTTTTTTCTCTTAATATTCAATTAATCTGTTTAAACTATTTAGTTTTAATTTAATTTTAGAGTTCTATATTTTTTTTAATTTTTTTTATACTCCTTTTTAATTTACTTTTTACTCTAAAATATATTCTTCATTTAATTGATCAAATTTCAGCATTTTAATTGTTAACATTGACCCACAATATTAATAAACGAATTTGGAAGTATTATAATGAATTTTTTAAACAAGACGAGTACAGATAAAACTATAATAATATGAGAAAAATGTATATCATTCAAAAGATTTTGCAATGATACACGTTTCTTCGTTAGTAGGAGACTATGAGATAGAGTTATACAAACTAAAATACTTACAAGTTTTAGTATTGGATAACATGTTTTGTACAAAAAAAAATATAAATGGTGAGGAGAGGGGTTTTTTAGATACTAGATCTACTAGAATCCTATTGAGACGAGTATGGGTAGTTCTAGGTGGATTTGAAACGAGTACGAGTACAAATAATTTAAGAAAATTCCACTAGAATTTGAGACGATACGAATATATGCTTTGGGTATCCACGAGTATCCGTTTATACACATAAATTATGCAAAATTTTTAATATATAATTAAATTATAATATAATTTATATATTATGAGAAATTAATTAAAATATATTATATCTCTCAATTCTTTGTATATTAAATTTTATACTTCTATGGACGAATGGAGTATTTATTTATTATACTCCCTTCATCCCACCCAAAGAGTCTCTTTTTGCCATTTTGAGTCTTCCACCCAAATGGTCATCTTTTATTTTTTACACACATGGGACTCACACACACCCTCTAATACAATTGAAATATGGGGCCTATACTCTTACTAATGCAACTACCCACTACACATTAAATAATAATATTCCTTAATCCACGTGTCAAAAAGCAAAAACTACCCACGGAGGGAGTATATAAATAATTAGCAATAAAATACAAAATTTTAAAAAATAAATAACTACTCCATATATTTATTTTTACTAGTGTAAAAACCACCATTTAAATAAAAAAAATTAATAAGGAATTTTTAATAATTTAAAGGGAAAAAAATAATCTGAACTTAGTTTCTGAAAAAAAAAAAAAAGTCAGAAAATTGGAATTGGCTATCTAGGGACCGGGGTGAACACCTTCACATCGCATCACAGTGTTTTCCTTCGCCTCAACAAATATCTCTACTCTACCTTCCCTCCGCCTCCGTCTATGCTCTATGGTATACACACACGGACACGGATAGATACACCCTACACGCCACTAACTGCTACGTCCTCCTCCTTTCAATATACACGCGTCTGGTGTCGTTGGTTGCTCTTGTTGATTCACTGTAATTCTTGGAGATTCAAGAATCAAGTGTTCTTTCTTTAGAGAATTAGGGAATGGATTTGGATCAGTGGATAGTAAAGGTCAAAGAAGGCCAGCACTTGTCCGAAGACGAGCTTCAGCTTCTCTGCGAATACGTATCTACTTATTCATTTCTTCTTGCACTTTTTCTCTGGTTTCAATATTGATTTCTTTATTTACAGCTGATCAAATTGAACGAAATATACCTTATTTTTTCGAGATGAAGGAAATTAATCGAAAGTAGGGTTTGTAATTTCTTTAGCAATTAGCTAGGGTTTTGCCTTGACCGTTTGGTTCGGGTGGGTGGGGAGTTCAGCCTTCTGGTGCAGAATTTATCTTTTGACCTAGGACAAGGGTTTATGAGAAAAAATATGGGATGGGATTCTTTACAGCTGATTTATTTCCATTTTGAATGGCTGGTTTGCATACAGATACTCCACAAATTCCTCTCTTGCTTCGCAAGGGTTACAATTTACATGCTGCAGCACAGACAGTATTCTGTTGATGTTTTCTTATCTGATAATCCATCAGTGCTTTGATCTCACACTATGGTCCCTTTTCCACATTTTTGCCAGTAGTTCCTCGATGCTCTGTGAATATGCTGCTCTAGTGGAATGCCGCTGTTGGCTACACAATTCTAGCAATGGAAGTAGGAAAACTTGTTTAATAATTATAAATTTTTGGAGAAGAGAACTTTACTTGAGCCAGCCATTTTTAGTCTCATTTTCCTTCATTTTTACTGCACTTATCTGGTTAAAGAATTTCTCCTATTTTGTATCTAGTACTCTAATTATTACCAGCATTCTATTGCTTATGATCTTAAATGTTTCTGATTTTATTTTTTTTAGTATGTAAGGAATCTCTTGTAATATTCATCCGTGCATGTTACATTTGTTTCCCTTTTATCTTGGGTCAATTGGGTAGTTCGACAAAATTAGGAAAAGAAGTATCCCTGATTTCTTCATGCATGCTCTTGGATTTTCTCTATATTGAGTAGTGCAAGTTATTGCTCTTGGTAGTGTCATTTACAATCTAATCAATGGCATAGCTTTGTTTCTTCCCCTGCGCTGCCGCCAGTACATAGATAGCTGTTAAGCGCTATGTAACTACTAACTGGCAAACAGCATGTGAGATAATTAAGGCTATGTGAATGCTGACATTATTAATATCACTTATATTTTAG
The DNA here is from genome assembly GCA_023678885.1 of Pogostemon cablin. Classification (NCBI taxonomy): domain Eukaryota; kingdom Viridiplantae; phylum Streptophyta; class Magnoliopsida; order Lamiales; family Lamiaceae; genus Pogostemon; species Pogostemon cablin. The sequence continues at coordinate 8,541,450 of CM042961.1, forward strand.
ATGCGTCATTCCCAAAGCCCTTTTGTCTATACCTGGGTTCATGGCATCTTACTATGGGTAAATAAGGAATAGGATGCAATTGCAGTTTGTGTTTTGCTGTATTTTGTGCCTTCTCACAAAAGGTTATGATTTTGCATTCAAGTTGTAATAATATATACTTACAGTCAGTGTCAAAAGTACCTTGAGATATTTATAGGCAATGTACGGTACACCCAGTTTCATTCAAGACCATGCACTTAGCTTACTTTGTGCATGCTTTGGCAATAAACTGTGCCTCTTTATTTTTAGATGGGTGACTGTAGTATGGTTGAAACCATCTGTAAATTTTTCATTTGGGATAATGATGCATCTCTCATTATATTTAATCCATGACTGGGGCCGGTGATTACCTTATGATGGCCTTAAGGAAAAAACTTTCGTCACTTTTTCAGTGATACTTCATTGAACTGTTTTTTCTGACATAGTAAATTAGTCAAGGTTATTGTATGTCTTTCTCTCTCTTGTAATGTGGATTTGCTATTTTTTATTAATTTGATGTGGTTTCTCTCTATACAGGTGAAGGAGATTTTAATTGAGGAGTCAAATGTTCAGCCAGTCAACAGTCCAGTCACAGTTTGCGGGGATATCCATGGACAATTTCATGATTTAATGAAACTTTTCCAAACTGGAGGTCATGTACCAGAAACCAATTACATTTTCATGGTAAATTGTGTACAATGATCTGATATGACTTTCTTCTTTTTATCTTTATGTTTGTACCTTTGCTGATTGGGATTTCTTATGGCAGGGAGATTTTGTTGATCGTGGTTATAATAGTCTAGAAGTGTTCAGCATCCTCTTGCTTCTCAAAGCAAGGTTAGTTTGATATATTTGTTGTTATTTTATTTCTAAGCAAAAAACGCCAGACATTTCAATAAGTTATTCCATTTCCACCAAATGGCAAGTATGATGCATAGAGGATACTTAAGCGGCTCAGTTAAAAGATATTGCGATTGTCTAATTAAATGATCGTGTCAATAAAATCTTTCATTACTCTTGGATACCACACATTATTTTCAGAATAAACAACTCCCAACTGTATTTATCACTACCTATGCTAGGTTATTTTCATAAACTGTATCCAAGAATCAGGAATCAGGACAATCTACATTGTAACATATGATACACCTTAGGAATTACAACTTCCCTTCTTCCCACCTTTTACCCTTAAAAAATAAAAAATAAAAAAAGAAAAAAGAAAAGAAAATGAGTAGAATTATTGATAACGTATGTGATCGTCCCATGTAAAATTGGTTTGTTCCAATTTGTATGCATGATAGCTTTTGATCTGTTTGCTTACTGGTTTTATATCTTAGATGGTTTCTATTCGTCCTTATGGTTTTTCGACTATGTCTCTTATATTTGATTGCAGATTTCCTGCTAATATTACACTTCTACGTGGAAATCATGAAAGCAGGCAATTGACACAGGTAATCAATACTGTAATTACACTTAATTATAATTCCGTATTCATGATTGCTGAAACACTATGTATAAGCTCATATTTGAGCTGCAATACATGTTGCATTTATGCATTGAGATAATTATCTTACACAGACAACTTGTTATGGTTAGGCAACCAACAAGACTTTCTGAAATTTTGTAATGTGCAAGGTGACGTATCCCTCCACTAGGTGAGGTGCTTCACCTGTTGCTGATTCTAAGACAAATACGTGTGTTGGTGTATATTTCTAACTCATGTTTCATTGAATTTGGAAAAACATGTGGCTGTCTTTTGTTTTGGATGCACTGTCAAGTAGATGATCAAAGAGCTAGTAACATTGTTGTTATTTAATAGTCTGCATGTAGTGGCCTGTTCTCCAAATTTTTATATATTGTAGTTCCTGTGTATAAGGTCCATTAATTGAATTTTCATCAAGTGTAATTTATTGTATTTGGATAAGCTTTTTAGAAACATGACTGACTCCTTTGGATGTTTTATCATTTATGTTCTATGCTGGAAGACAATTATTTGTTTAATGCATGATTTCTGCAGTTGTATATGCAATTTTATTGCTCCTTTTAGATGTTCATTGTGATCACTATATTTGTGTCTTATTGAAGGAGAGAAAGTGCAGTGCATATGAAAGAGATTTATTTTTTCACTTCATATTATAGAGGTGGACTAACCTTTAAGGTCTGAGTTGTTGATCTCTGGGTGAAGAACGTGCCAGCAATTAAATGAGGGTTGATGGATTTTTTTTACTGATTAATCAATACTTTTTAATGTAATTGTACTAGTCATCCTGTCATGCTAAGATGAGTTCAAGCAATATGTTGTAAGCTTATACAATGTCTTTCAGAACTTTTAAAACTTGTGATGCTTTCTAACCTTGTTAGTGACTTCAACATTTTTATGACTCTTGAATGTATACTACTGTCTTATTATCAACTTACTGGAGGCCTTGAGTATGGCCTTCAACTTCATGGTTTTGCTTACTTAAATTTTATTATTCTTAAATTAAATGAGGTATATAGTGTCCTTAAATGATCTTGCCTAAGAGTTTTTTTGGATAAGAGAACTCATCGTTCTTCTCAATTTAGGTCAACGATTACATAATTATCCTCATTACTAATTAATATTTCAAGTGCTTTTCCTTGGCAGGTTTATGGATTCTATGATGAATGTCAGAAGAAGTATGGGAATGCTAATGCTTGGCGTTATTGCACTGATGTTTTTGACTATCTGACTATGTCAGCAATTATTGATGGAACAGTATGCATTCTTTCTTTCCATGTGAAATATCATGAAATTGAAATCAAGTACCAGAGCACCTAGCACCTTAACTGTTTTCTTTCTACTTCTTCCCTGATATCTATGTGATCGTGACCAAGTCTTGTAATTGTGGTTAAATTCTTTGTAAAAGAAAGATCTTCTTACTATCAGAGAATGCCACTATTAGTAATTTATACCGTTTGTTACAATTTTTTTGCTAGTGGTAATGGGTCACAATTTTTTTGATTTCCCAGGTATTGTGTGTGCATGGTGGCCTATCTCCAGATATTAGAACTATTGATCAGGTTAGGTCACTTTTTCCCCTTTGTGGTGCATTTTATTTTGTATGTTATTGTAGGAAGTCTCAGTCTGATAGATTAAAAGATATGTGGAGGCGGGAATGTTGTTGAATATGGCATGCATGTGCCATCATATTTTTATTATCTTGTTTGTGAAAGGATAAGCCTCATAGTTCAAGATCCTGATATCTTTTGTTTTTGTTGGAAATTTATCCTTGCAATTGGAATTTTTTTTCTATGGCGCTGATATTTATGGTCCTATTATGGTTGTTTGTCTTAAAGAGTCTAGCACCCATGTTTAACTCATGATTTTGTTCTCCTTGCAGATTCGAGTCATAGAGCGCAACTGTGAGATACCACATGAGGGGCCCTTCTGTGACTTAATGTGGAGTGATCCTGAAGACATTGAGACATGGGCGGTGAGTCCCCGAGGAGCAGGCTGGCTTTTTGGATCCCGGGTCACGTCCGAGGTGAGCTAATATTATGTTTGAGGTGTAGTCTGTAGGAAAGAATAAGAAGATTGCTTTACTTGAGAAGCATGCTGAAATAGTGAAGTGTGTTTCTTGCAGTTCAATCATATTAACAAACTTGACCTAGTTTGCCGAGCCCACCAACTTGTTCAAGAAGGTCTAAAGTATATGTTTCAAGATAAAGGATTGGTGACTGTGAGTAGCTAATTCTCATTATCTTCTGTGACATAGCAGTTTGTCCCGTATTTATTTGTGTTTGGTGTATGTAGGTATGGTCTGCTCCCAACTATTGCTATCGTTGTGGAAATGTGGCATCGATATTGAGCTTCAACGAGAATATGGTAGGAGTGCATGTCTTTTAATCTTTTTCTGTGTCTGTTGGGGGTTGGGGGATGGGTCTGTACTGTTGATTCAGGGGGTGGGGTGAGGATTATAAATATATACAGTAGTAACCTAAAGTTCCAAGGCAAAGGAGGGTAGTAGTAAGTTAACTAGTAAAATATGTTATGTGATTAATGTGTGTGGTAATAAATTGGTGGTTGTGTTGATGTTAAGAAGTTGATTGAATGATAATGGTATGCAGGAGAGAGAAGTGAAGTTCTTCACAGAGACAGAGGAAAACAACCAGATGCGAGGCCCAAGAACCGGAGTTCCTTATTTTCTTTAACTTCCTAGTTTTCAATCTTGTTTGTTTATCTTACTCATTTATCTGGATTCTTTTGTTTTGTTTTGTTTTGTTTTGTTTTACACCCAACTCATGATTAGCTCAACTCCAAGTTCAAAAATTTATGTTACATTTATCAAACTCATTAACCTCTTATTTCATTATTAGTATTATTGTGATGTATTCAAATTGTAAGGGTTTTCTTTCTTTATCAACGTTATAAGTTAATTTATTAAAATTGAAGTGCGAACTACTGCTGTCCTATAGCATTAAAAAATTGCAATGAGCACATAATATGCAAGACACCACGCCTAGCTATTAGCTAATTCCAAACTATTTCAATGAGAAAATTCCACATTTAGTAGTTTAAAGGAATGAGATTTATCCAAACTTCCCCTTAGTTTTATAAACATGCTCCACAAACTAAAATGTAGGAATCCATTATATTTTTCTACTCCATTTATGTCATTCCCTAAATTATGGATAAACATGCAAAGATGAATAGAAAAAGATTATTTAAGCGTGAAAGCAGAATGGATAATCCTTGTTATTAGGAGGATTATTAAACCCAGAGACAGGGAGGGAAAGAAGCGAAAGATATATCCCAAATGGCAGTCCAGGCCATCTGATAAGCAGAAGCCCTCAATTCATCATATGCCCATGCCCTATTGATTGAATTCCTTGCTAAATTAATTATCTTTACCAATTGGCCAATCATGAACTGGGGAAAGGCGGAAGGCCGAGCTGATTAATTTCAGGTTTGTCACTTCTCTTCAATAAAAATTACTGGAATGGCCATACCTCCTGTCCTACGTTTGCGGCTTGATCCTATCCTGTTCGGGTTGTTTGTGATATATTCCTTGGAATATCCAGGAGCTTGTTTTTCCCACATAAGGTTTAATGCTTCTTATTTTGGTGAAACATTATACACAGTTATGCCCAAGTACGGTTTATTGTGTTCACTTAGTCGGCTCAGTTGTGTGCTCTGATGAATTTTGCTTTATTTCCAGTGTTGCTATACTTAGCCGTTAAAACATACTTTCCTAAGGCTAACATAATTGATGATTTGATTGCGTATGTAGATGGAGCTAGTGTCCCTTAACAGTGAACCTATTTTTGGGCAAGGTGACGAATATGAAGATGGAGACTGTTCGATGGAGGAACATAAGTTTCTTCTTCCTACGGTGGGGTTGGAGTTTGAGTCGTTTGATGAAGCTTATGACTTCTACAACCTGTATGCTAAGGGACAAGGCTTTGGGATTCGAGTAAGCAACTCGTGGTTTCGATCGAAACAGAGAGAGCGGTACAGAGCAAAACTCAGTTGTAGCAATGCTGGTTTCAAGAAAAAAACTGAAGCAAGTAATCCAAGGCCAGAAACAAGAACAGGGTGTCCTGCAATGGTGATAATCAAGCTTGTGGATGCTCAGAGGTGGAGGATAGTCGATGTTGAGCTTGATCACAATCATCCGGTGAGCCCAGAAATCAAACAAGTCCCATAAAAAGATCTCTTGCTGCCAAGAAAGCACAAAAGTCTAAACCTCTGAAAGAGATACACACGATTAAGTTATATCGGACCCCTGTATTGGAAGCTATGTGTAATGGACACCCTATGGCTGATCAGATAGATGATCGAGACGCCATTGATCATTCAAAGCATCTTAACCTCAAAGAAGGGGATGCCCATGCAGTATATAATTATTTTTGTCGAATGAAGCTGACAATTCCTAACTTTTTCTACGCGATGGATCTCGATGCTGAGGGACACTTGAATAATGTGTTCTGGGCTGATGCTAGATCTAGGATTGCATTTAATTTCTTCTCTGACACTATAAAGATAGACACGACAAGCTTGACAAACAAGTTTGAGATTCCTTTGATTTCATTTGTGGGAATAAACCAGCATGGACGATCTGTTTTGCTGGGATGTGGAATTCTTGGACATGAGTCAGTGGAGTGTTTTGTTTGGATGTTTAGGGCATTGCTGGCATGTATGCTGGGGGAACATCCACGAGTGATAGTTACCAATCAATCCAAACCCTTGCATATAGCAGTTTCTGAGGTTTTTCCACAAGCTCGTCACTGTTATTGTTTGTACCACATCATGCATCGTGTTCCCGAGAATTTGGGTGGACTGAATGGTTTTGAAGCGATCAAGAGGCAACTGAATAAAGCATTGTTTGATTCGTTGAAGATCACAGAGTTTGAGACTTTTTGGGGGGAGATGATTAATGAACATAACCTCAGGGACAATAAATGGCTTCAGTTATTGTATGAAGATCGAGAGAGGTGGGTGCCGGTATACCTAAAGGACACTTCCTTTGTGGGGATGTTCCCTATCAATGAGAAAGAGGGCTTCAGCCCTTTTTTTGATGGTTATGTGCACAAACAAGCACACATCCTTGAAGGAGTTCCTTGACAAGTATGATTTGGCTCTACAAAGAAAGCATTTGAGTGAAGCAACAGATGATTTTGAGTCCAGAAGTTCAACCTTTGAGCTTAAAACAAAATCTAATTTTGAGTTGCAGCTCTCGAAGGTGTATACAAAGGAAATGTTTAAGAGATGTCAAACTGAAGTTGAGGGCATGTATTCTTGTTTTAATATAAAGCAAATAGCAGCTAATGGGCCAATTGTGACTTTTGCTGTCAAAGAACGAATAGAAGTGGAAGGAAATGAGAGAGAGGTGAGACAGTACGAGGTTGTGTATGAGACGACTCAGATTGAAGTACGTTGCATTTGTAGTTTGTTCAGTTTCAAAGGTTATTTGTGCAGGAGTGTCCTAAATTACAACGGAGTAGAAGAAATACCAGCGCAGTATATTCTAGCTCGTTGGAATAAGGATTACAAGCTGAATTATCCGTTGGATACTGCATTTAGTGATGCTGATGCGGATAGTCCTTTGCAGTGGCACAATAATCTGTGTAAGCGTGGCCTTCAAGTTGTTCAAGGAGCACAAGCTGAAGAACGTTATCAGGTGGTAATGCAAGAATTAGTCTTTAGTGAGTAAACTTAGTTTAGGTAATAATGATTGTATGTGACTAACTGTATTACCAAGGCCTGGTAAATATGTTATTTTCCCAACTGAAATGTAGCTTGTATTTTACTGGTGGGGAAGGCTAAAGAATAGATGATTCATTGGACACACCAATTCTAATAGGCTAAAATGTCCCCGGAGACACTAAATCTCACGAATTCCGACAGTATACTTTTTTATCCTTGATCTCACGAATTCTGAAAGGTGTACTGTGTAAGAACTAAAATTTTTTGAGAAAAATACTGAAAATTTTAATCAAACATTCATGTATTCATATTTTAGTCGATTTTTTTAGTGAAAAAATTATATAATTGAAGTGTGTGAATCCTTTAGAACAATTTGAATTGAAATTTTGGAAATCATATGATAATTCCTACCTATAATTCCAAAAACCGAATACTCCTGTCCTATTCATTAAAAAATAAATACTCCTGCATTTTTTCATACTACATTTCGCAACTCACCTACCAGTCCACCAGAAGTCGTGCAGAATTCGTGATCGCCGGCAAGATATAAATGTCGACGTCGAGCGGCATCATCAGGTGCAAAGCGGCGGTGGCTGGGGAGCCATTGGTGATGGAGGAGGTGGAGGTCGCTCCTCCACAGCCCATGGAGATCCGCCTTAAAGTCGTCTGCACTTCTCTTTGCTGGAGTGACCTCAACGCTTGGCTCTCACAGGTATCTCTATTCTCTGCTATCTATACCATTATCACTATTACCTACTCTTCTCTTGGATCTTTGGAGACCTTCTTATACTGAATCTGTAACATCTACCCCATTCACGCTGCTACTTTGTGACCTTGTATCTAATAGTGCGGTGTTAAGAATTAGGGAGAACTGACCAGATGTAACTAACAATGTAAAGTACAAAATATCCTGAAATAATTAGGCAAGTTAAAGAAACCGTTTAAGCTCCTCAGTTTCTATGATCTATCTAACAATATGGAGTACAAATATCCTGAAATAATTAGGCAAGTTAAAGAAACCGTTATAGCTCCTCAGTTTCTATCTAAATGCTAATACCGAGTTTGGTTGTGGTATTGCTACTTTACTATTTGGTTGTCCAGCTTTCCGTTAGTAACTCTCAAATTATTGCAACCAAAATCTCTTATAGTTAAATGGAGATTTTCTTCTTTCCTAGTCAAAGTATGTCTATTATTTCTTATATTTTTAAGTCTGCTTATCATTTTTTTTTTCTTATTCTCTCCATAGTCACCTATGTGCGGTTCGATGCATATTGTCTTTTGATCCATATTTGGAGTTTTCCTCTTTGGTAAAGCTAGTAAAACTGTATCCATGCCAACAACTACACTTGACACTCAGCATAATCCTTATTTTGCAGGCCCAACCTCAAATATATCCTCGAATATTTGGCCATGAAGCATCAGGGTGACTTCTATATGTCCTTCCAGCTTGTTCGGATATGGCTTTTTCATTATCAAATGATAAACATCTGGAGTCTTTGACCCATAATTACTTTTTTTGCTACTCCAAAGAAGTTTCTTGCATGCTCTCTAAATTGCCATTGAAGTTTCTTCGATTGCAGCTAACTAGAAAATTGCTTTACTTCCCTCACATGCTGTACACCTGGCATCATTAAGTGCTAAAAAAATGACAATTAGGGTATTCTTGTTGGATTGTATCATACTATGTTAGATATACAGTTTTTTCCTTCATGTGGTACAACTATTCAAGGTGTTAGGAGTATTGATTTCTTCGGATGTTATCTTCTTGTGAAATGAAAATGTAAATGATGCCCAATTTCAACTCTGGCTGTAATCTAATAAATTTTCTCGGTATAGTTTGGAACATGAATATAGTGGATGGTCAAATGCAGGACCTCTTTTTCTTTGCTCTTATTCCCTTCCTCAATGGGAAACATGCTAAATGTGTATGTGCAATATGTAGGATTGTTGAGAGTGTGGGTGAAGGAGTCACTGAGTTTGAAGTAGGGGACCATTTGTTAACCTTATTTACCGGAGAATGTATGAGATGCAGACCATGTGCCTCAGGTAAAAGCAATATTTGCCAAGTTCTGGGGTTGGAACGCCAAGGCGTGATGCACAGTGACAAGAAAACACGGTTCTCAATGAATCGAAAGCCTATATATCATTATTGTGCTGTTTCAAGCTTCAGTGAATATACAGTTGTGCACTCTGGATGTGCTGTGAAGATCAGCTCAATTGCACCTTTGGAGAAGATATGCCTTTTAAGTTGTGGAGTTGCGGCAGGTACTTGTCCTACTTTGCTTCCTAAGTTTAATAGTGTAAATTTAAAATTTTAAAGATTGTCTCAACTGTGCAATTGTAAAATTTTGTTGTTTCGGAGTGCTGTTATCAACTAGGCCTGATGGCCATATCTGTTCCAGACTGGAAAATACTGTTTTTATGTCACGTGTAGAGCTTAAGATACAATCATTTTATTCAAATGTTTATACATGAAATGATTCTAAGCTGGGTGAGTGTCTCCCATTGCTAGGTTTAGGTGCAGCCTGGAAGGTAGCAAATATCTCGGAAGGATCAACTGTAGTGATTTTTGGCCTCGGAACTGTTGGCCTTTCTGTGAGTTTTGGACTTCTTTTTACACTTTGTTGTATGGTTTGATCACTTTTTATCAGGACTAGAAAAATGTACGTTTCTTTACATTTGAACAGGTTGCACACTTAATTTGAAACTCAGGAAAGCATCTCGAATAATTGGTGTCGACATAAACCCAGATAGGAGTGAAAAAGGTAATGAGCTACATGCTTTATTTGAAATTCCATAAAAGATCTTCTTGGATGGTTATTATATTTTACTACTAATCATGCAGCCAAGGGTTTCGGAGTAACAGACCCACACGACCATGATCAACCTATTCAACAGGTTTGTTCTTCTCTTTTCGTCAATATATGCTTAACAACACTCCACGAAATAAACAATCAAATAAAGGAGTTAGTGCAAGAATTCTTGAAATGTTGAGGTATGATTTCAGATCTTAAACGCTGTATCCTTTTTCAGGTTATAAACGGCATCACAGATGGAGGTGCAGACTATGCATTTGAGTGCGTAGGAGATACCGGAATGGTCACAACTGCTTTACAGTCTTAAATTAGAAAACATCAATTATGCAATTCTACTCTTTAATTACAAATTTTGGCATAAATTCCCAGAATTGCCTTTTGGCCATAGGGATGGGGTTTGACAGTGACTCTTGGTGTGCCCAAAGAGAAGCCAGAGATATCAGCTCAATATGGACTCTTGCTCTCTGGAAGAACGGTAATGGGGTTCTCTTTTTGGTGGATGGAAACCAAAATCTCATCTTCCTTCCCTTGTTAATATGTACCTACAAAAGGTAACAACATAATACGACCTAGTAGTTGAGTGTTTAATTTCAAATTGTCACCAAATTCATTTCCATTTTTGTTATATCTGTAGAATCAATAAACACTATGATTGATATGTGCAGGAAATTGAGATCGACAGCTACATTTCACACAATTTTAAATTTGAAGATATAAACAAGGCATTTGAGTGATGAGCCATCTGAGTGTGTGGTACAGAGCCACAAATCTTTGCCAAGGATCGATCCCAAGATTCTACCAGGGGCATCAGAACAAGACGGTGTTGAATGTAGCGTTAACAGGCCAAAATCAATACGGGAGAACTCTGCTTGAAGCTTTGCAGGAGCAGCAACAAACTGGAAGGATTCCACTGGATCTTAAAATAGATGTGCCTGTGAGAATTAAGCTAGGAAAACTGAAGCTGAAGAAGGTTAGAGTAAAGGGTACCTGCAAGCTGAAGCTGAAGAAGGTTTGGGCTGAAACTCTGAGAGACATTGCTTATCTCTGGTCTCATGTAATTCTTTTACCTTGAAAATTATTACATCTTTCTTCATATTTTTTCTTTTTTCCTGGTCACTTTTCCACATCTGGACAGGCATTTCATTGTATACCATAATGATTACAGCACTTATTTCCATGATCAGCTGTAACCTTCACAAGTTTTGTCATAGATGTGCCATTGGTACTTTAGGGAAAGGAGGATTTCCTTTCCTGACAGTCAGGTATAGTAATATTGACCTTTAAACAACTCAAAATATATCAAAGAAACAGACATGAATACGAAGGCTCGTTTACAAAACTAACGACTAAAACACCATAATCTTTACTAAGCTACACTGCTTGAAGAACCTATATTTTCTATTGTTGCCCCAAACTGTAAACAATAGGCTACCAGTTCAAGGCTTGCAATACGTTACGAAGTTAGTGCAATGAAAGAACTAAATGTTGAAAGGGAAATGACATTCAATCTAGCTAAAAGCACAATTTTCTCCCTGACGATAACAAATATCCGTATCGTATGACATATTATCTACTATACATTAACTTCACAAACTGAACGAAACCAAAAACTTTCTAAATAGTAAAAACTTCCACAAGTATGTGCTAGTCACCAATAAGTGCACGTGGACTGTGCTCTATCACGCAAAGAGACATTCCTGTCTGCGAGACAGCCCTGACAAAAGCCATGTTCGCTGTCACAGTTGGAGCACACCAATAATCACCAGTGCCAAAAACAACTTTGTTTTTTAAAGCTAGCTTTCTGGTTGTGGGAAGGCTCATCACTCTCATTGACGGGTAATCAGGTACTACCCTGGGAAAATTATTTTGTTTATTAATGAATGAAGTTGAAGAGAGCACTAAATACAATGTAAATGGTAAAATATATATAGTTAGCTTTGAAAACAACCATATACACATTCCGAAGCATAGTGTGAAGTCCAAGAGTTTAAAATTTTTTATATTTATATTTTCCATTTTATATGCAGATAATTCAAGGAGACTTTTCTTCCACAATGGTTGAATCATGAATTGTGTGTTCAAATAACTAATTACAGTGATAATAGAAAACCAATCGTATCAAAGAACTCACTTGAGAAATTTCAAAAGGTACCCAGCCCTTAGTCTCTCATTTGGTCCACCACACATTGTGATAAGCTCTTGAAACTCCAATCGAACACTTTCACATATAATTCCCCGTTTACTAGATAATGAAGCAAACAATTTCCTGTGGATTGGATTTTGATTTTCAGAGTCAACCTGGAATGACGTGAAAATGGATGATCAGATGTAGATAGAGATTACAAATTCGTAAGAGGATGTCAGAGGCAGCATAGACGCAGCATGTTAGAAATTTAAGCAAAATAATAGCTAAAGGTATTTATGACACCAGATAAATATATCCATCAGATAAATATGTCCATCGGAAGCACAAAAACACAATATTATAAATTTGTTCTTCACTCCATAATCAAAATCACTAGTATATCTATCACTTGGCTACATCGAATGCCACAATAATAATAATTTAGTAGAAAAAATAAATCAGGAAGCCTAATAATGTACCCCATCAGTATGCTTATAGGAGATTCAGTTCTGGAGTAACATTAAATGAAGAAACAGTCAAACAATTTCTTCATAAGAAGTGGAGGCCAATCCCCAGCTAAGTCGAGACAAGTTGGGAGTTACTTATTTTAGTTGCTCACATGACTCAGCCACATGACAGTATCACTAAAATTAATAAGTGAGATTTTCAGAAAAGCAATTCCAATATCAAATTGACTCAGAATTGGGGAACCAGACTTGGAATGTGAATAGGAATTACATTAAGTGCGAGTCAAGCAAAATATGTGCATATTTGATTGATCTCCCCCTTAGGAAAATTAATCTCTTGAGCCATTGCATCAATTTAAATACAACGTAAGATTTGAAACAAGTATGATCCAATAAGACTTCGAATTTGCAAAAAAAAAAAAAAAAAAAGATACTTTGAGGTGTGTCAACTTAAAAATAAATAAATAAAACCATAATCAATTAATCTCTCCCTTAAGATACATTAATTTCTTGAGCCATCATTAACAAAAGCCACAGTAAAGTGCGACACAAGATCTTGATCAAATGGTTTATACCTTGATAAAGCATTGGACATGGATATAGTAAGAAGTAACAAAAGGTGTGCTTATAGGCCTGCACCTCCTAAGGTTGTCATTCTTGATTAAGAAAATGCATTGCCAAAAATATTTGCATGAAGTATATGCCAGTAAATGACTTTTTATATGGTAATCAGCTCATCAGCATTTTCTGAAGTAGAATGATAAAATGACACCCCGAAAGAAGACATGAGATAACAATAAAGCAAGGAACAAATAGTTCATCTAAGATTATCACCTGAGCAATCACGAAATCGTAGTTGCCCTTAAACCGATCTCTCAATTCACGCTCTGGTGTAGCCAAAATTTTATCCGTCTTTCCATTACTAATTCCTGACACAATAGCAACCATTGCTGTAGTATCAAAATTAACCAACTTAGCTTCAGCATCCCTCCATTTACAATTCTGCAACCCAACATCAATCTCTATGTCTTCATCCAAAGAGCAACACCAACACCTCATTCCAGAAACAAGAGAACACAAAGTTGTGCCAAGATAAAGATCAGAGCTCTTATGGAAGGAAACGTTGTCTGCTATCCTAGACTCAAGAACATTTTTATCCAGCACACGACTATCTTGATCAATGTCAATTTTGACAGCACGGGCACCAAGAAACGATCTGCCAAACATCAAATTCGTCCACCCATCCTCCAATTCAAGCTCTTCACAAGAAAATGGCTCCATTTCCACCTCAACACTTCCAAATTCACACCTGAGCTTCTGATAAACACTATCATCAAGACCATTTGAAAAGAATAGCACAATGGAGGCTGGTTTGAGAGTTACAGGGGAATGATGTGCAGCATCAACTACATGCCGGATTTTCTTCTTTAAACCTTTAGAATTCGACGAAGAAGCATCTTCCCAGGTGATGTATCTAGGGTTTCTATCAGAAACAACGAACCAAACAGGATTCCCATTCAAAGAACAAACAATGTCGACATAAATGGTATAGGAATCCGAAAGACTAAGGGGCTTGCAAACGCGCGATGCCCCAGTGACGAAGGGTTGGTGTAGTACGTGCACTACAGACTCTAGGTGGCCGATGTTGAAACTGGCATGTGAGCAACAGAAAATTAGAGTGTAATCGGTAGTAAGAGTATAGTATAGGAAGAAATGAAGGATGGGAGAAGAAGGAACCTACCTGTGAGGAGAAGGAGCAGCGGCGGAGAGGCGGTGGAGAAAGGTGAGCTCGGAGTTAATTAATCGGGATAGCGTGGATATTGAGGAGGAAGAAAGCTTAGTTTTAGGAATGCGTTGAAGAAGATCACTGCACCTCCTCTTTGCGTCTTCCACAGCAGATATGGTGGCGGTGGCGGCATCTCCTCTCTCCTCCATTTTCCGGTGTAATTCTATGATCCCTCTCCAATTCTAAACCCGCTGTCGTCGGATTTAAGATTCATTAGCAAACAGGCTTTAGAGTAAGTCTGTCGGTCAATAATACTAACCCCTAAATTCCATTATGGTTTATTTTAAATAAATAATGAAATTTTAAATAACATTTTGGGTTATTATGTAGTTGCACCTGCTTGCAAATTTATAAGGTAAAATAGAGGAAATAGTGGGTAATTATTAATTTATTTTTAATTATTTTATTTTATTGAGAGATGAGAATTAAATAAAAAATTGATCTAACGGCTGAGATTATCCAGTACACCAACAACACATGTGTAGTTAGACTCTAAAATTTGTACGCCTATATGATTGAATAAACTTCTGGAACTTATGGTTAATGATGGGGTCATGGCTAATGGATAAAGATGTTAGCCTTTACATAATCATGAACTAAATGGATCACGGGCTAAATGGATCATTTTAAACAGGCTGATTTAATACTAATTTGAGCAGGTCTCGGATTAAACGGCCATTGATAGATTTTATGAGACAATAATTACGTGAGACGGGTTATGAAACTTTTTAAAATATGTTGATTGTATAGGTGAAGTATGTTTATGAATAGTTAAAATAAGATTTCAAAAGTTTGATAAATGCATCAAAGTATGATTTTAAGGTGTTATAATATGATTTATTATAAAGTTACTTTAACTAGCAATAAACATATTTTACCTACCAATAAATATATTTTACCTATATAATAAATATACTTTAATAATGGATTGACCCGTCTAACAATTCCTCTCACATATACATGTCTTGATGTGCCCACTAAAAAATAACCCTAATATTTATATGAATAAACAATATCACTAAGGCTCTCTCCAAGAGTGTGTTGCATCTCCATTTTGCAGCACACTTTTGGCTCCAGCAGTGTTGCATTTTTGGCTGCAAAATTGGGCAAAATAGAATAAAAACTGTAGCTGTTGCATTTGCAACTGCTACAGTGTTTGCTGCATTTTTTTTATTTTTTATTTTTTTTTGTGTCTAAATAATATATATGTGTGTGTCATATTTATAAAATGGGAATGTGTATATTTTGTTTAAATAATTTAAAATAATATTAAAAAAGATGATGTATTGTTATTTTAATTTTTTGGTAGAATATGGGATAAGCTGCTGGAGATGAACTATTGAATTAACTGCATTTTGGAGTTGAATGTACTGTAAAATAGAGTCGATTGCTGGAGATGGTCTAACATGTGGTGTTGGTTGGTTTGAGTGTTGGTGTGGGGAATTAAAATAATAAAATGCAAGATGATAGCAAAATTTGGATTGACAAACAACATGGAAATGCTTAAATTACTTGGTCCACAATGAATCACTTTTTAGTGTGTTTGCTCTGAGTTGATTGATGCAATAGTGTGATTGGCATGTCATATTTCCATTACATTCAACATCTGCTGTTCTTTTATCATTTTGGGCCATTCTGCTTGCATTTCATCTTCTATCTTACAACCTTCATCACAACATCACTGAATTGTTTTTCCTTCAATATACCTAGAAAATCATTGCTTTTCTTTTCCATCTCATGAAAGGAGGAGCTGAAGCAGCAGTTGATAAGGATACAAAATACTCAATTGGCAAAGGAAAGCATTCCTTTCTTTACTTCACAGTTCACACTCAAGATTTACAGAGATGAGTGATATATTTTACAATTCTTGCATTGCAGAGCTCATCATCAAACACTCGATGAAAAGTTTAAGGAATGAAATCTCAAAATCAAACAAATAATTCTGTCCAGTTCATCATAACCATTCAAATTACTTGGTCAAATGTGTATTTCATGGACACGTATTATCTACTCTTGTCACCTTTCTCTGTTGCTTCTTCGTTCCAAGACACATCCACTAGAGGAAGCAGATACTCGTCCGGCTTCAGGGCCAATGCAAAATCTGGTAATGTTGGTGCCGTCTCCATTATTCTGCACCCAAAATTTGTGATTCAGATACATTGTTCAAGTTGCGGATCAAACCAAACTATATGCACTTTATCATCAGTAAAAGAGTGCTTGAGCTAGGTTCCATAATCATAACAAACAAGTTTAAGGATGTTTTATGTTTGATTTAATCAAGAGTTCAGCTTGAGCTCGACAGGGTAAAAGATTCAGACTCCACTGGTTCTGACAGTGATCAGTTCAATTAGAACTTGTTCGACATTGATAACAATTCAATCTAAGTTGAAGAATATTATGCGCAGGGGCGAATTTGATTCGTTGCAGCCTATTTAAAGATAATTTTAATCTGTATACCCCCATCTGAGGTAAGACCATCACGGTTTTGACTCAACAAATAGTGGTTACAATGATCACTCTAAAAACAATGGAAAAAACAGAATCCATAGACTTACTTCTCATGGGAGTAGAGGTCCTTGTTGATCCGTACTTTGCTAGCAGTGTCCTTGGGTATCTTTTCAGACAAATACTTCATGGTTCCCCAAAGAGGAGGATTCCTGCAGCAAAATCCCCGACCAGGGAATCTGTCAGTGTGATGCTGGAGCCTTTTATACAAGAGTTAGATTCTTTCATCTTTTGAAGCCTTTTTTTTAACTTTCTTAGTTCTTCTTATGACCACCTTCTACATGAGTCATGGCACATTGATTGTGATAAATTATTTAATCAAGTATTCGAAATAAAAGGAAGCAGCAGTGATCAGACAAAATTGAACTATTGCAACTCAACCCCTGGAAGGAATCTATAGAAGTGAATGAGAAACGTTCTATGTTCATCCATGAAGATATCCAATACAATAATAACGATGAAATTTGTTGACATCAGAACAGCTAGCACTTAAAAAAGGCCACTTTACAGGGATATCGAAGAAGATTTCTCAGCCAAGTGCTAGATTATCAAGTTCTTGAAAACTGAGATGTGAAGAAGTAGGCATTTCAATAGTTCTGCACTGAATTTAAAATTTTGTATTCTTTGGTTTGATTTCTTAAAGCATCTTATTATCACATGTATTGTTCTGAAATCATTAACAACCCATCGGAAAAATTGAGACGGGATCAGGGAAAAAAGATTACCTAGATATGGGAACAGAAGCATGAAAAGCTTCACATGCCTTCTTGCTCTCTTTGAGGTACTCATCTGCTGCTTGCAAAGCTGCTACAGCCATACCATGAGATTTTTCAGTATTCCCCTCATCAAGAATCAGACCATGATAGTAGTACGCTGCACCCTAGGAGAATATCAACATCTAACATAAATTACTAGTCGAAGATGAGAAGAAGCTTAAGAAGATGGCACGATGGTGGTGAAATCGGAGAATTACACCAGCATTTAAGTTTGAGTTTTGAAGAGAAGAATTTTGCAACTAGATAATTGAAATCTTATCATTCTCCTTTAAACGAATTATACAAGGCAGTGTGATTGAAATAGAAAAGGGAACAGAAAGATATTGTTATGCAAGAAAATACCTTTGCTTCAACATATTTCCACTTTACAAATAGCCTATGCTTTTCTCCCCAACCATTAGCAAGCGGAAGGTTCATGATGTTATCTTGGGCCTGCAGGTTATAGAGATTAGAGATTTCATGCTTAATTACAATTTGTTCTGAAAAATACTCAATCCCACTAAGTGACAAATAATTATCAGTAACCAGAACTAGTCATGGAAAATGATAACAAGATTACTGTTATGAAGATAATGGAAATTTAAAATTTTTATAGGAGTTGAAATCTGTGAGAGTTGACATGCCTGATAACTCCAAGTACAAGAAAATAAAATGTATATACATATATATATAGAGACTTAAACAGAAACCATAAAATGGTTCATTCTTTTTAATGGCAATGAGCTTAATTAAAGTAAATTATGAGCCAGATCCATTCCCCACCCCAAAAAAAAACTTATTGAATAAACACAACAACGATTTGGGTTTTCAGAATCCTGATTTGGTTTTCAAAACTCTATAAATCCTGATTTGGGTTTTGAAATTCGAATTACATCTAACCCCATAATACATAACTATCATATTAATACAACTCCAACTCTTCACATTGTTTGACAAAAAGTTAAATCTCAACCTACTCATAATCCCAAAACCAACACGCCCTCATTATTCAAAGATTTCCAAATTAGATTTTCAAAATTAAAGTTTAAAAACCCACTACTGCCAATACAAACATCCCCTCACAAGGAAATGGAAAATTAATGGAATACCTAAGTTCAGTTACATTTGTTAGTCCTTCCTTCATCCTAAGAACTCTACCTTTATGCACAGGTATATAACTATCAGCTCCCAAACAGTATGAACAAGTAAAATACCAGATGTGGCAATGATTTGAAAATTCGATTTTGAAGAGGTTTGTTCAGTTGGAAGGTAATGATGATTACATTTATCGTGAAAAGAACGGATGGAGTGAAAATACGGTGCTAACATGGATAACTGAAAGTCTGAAAAACACTAGAGCTACAACAAAGGCACAAAACATGATGTAATTAATTTATTTTCCATTTTGCCAATTAGAGGAGTTAAAAATTACCTGCTGCCAATATTTTACCATCTCACAGGCAAGTCTTCTTTTGACAGCTAGAGTTGCCTTAGTGCTGTCAATAGCAAGTCCAAGCTGAATATCAACACCCTATTCAACAGAGAAATGTCAAGCCTCGAGAAAGATGGCCTGATATAAATTACAAGAGCTTCAGAAATAAATTAAAAAATATTACTCCAAGAACAATTGTGGCAAGTGAAGTGACTGACAGAGAGAATGTCCCAAGTTAAATCCAAAAACTGCCTCACACAAAACATAGTATCTTGCACTCATAGCCATATTGACAATGACAATTATTAGTCTACCTAAGCCTTATATATGATCAAATAATCCCAACATAATCTCTTGCGAGATGACACTCTCCGCTATGAGCCTAATTTTTACTCTATATTTAGTACCATTCCTAAGTGAATGATGCATCCAGTCAAAAGTAAACATGTAAAGCAAAAACCAATTTAAGATTATTTTTTATCAAGGTTCAATACTTGAACGTGGTTGAAGGACTCAGTTGTAGAACTAGCTAAAGAGTCACGTACTATGGCAACTTAGTCTGCACTTCCATCACTACATGAAATTGTTACTACTTAATCATGTGTAGAACATAAAGGGCCGTGAAGGGGTGCCTTACCAACGAATCGATATCGTATTTCATGAATAATGGGCCGAAAGGTGCCTTATTGACACGACAGGATTGTATTGTAAGTGGAAATTTAATTCTCATACATGAATTATTTGATGCGTGTAAGTATGATTTAAACCTCACTGAGCTTGTGGTTGCTCACCCCGATAAATTATTTTATCTCAGGTTAAGCGGGGCGAAAGCGTACGAACGGTGGGGCGTAGGCGGGGAGACTTGAATGAAAACTTTAATAAAAGCCGAGGATATTGGTGATTGTATACTCCGAATCTTCTTTTTGATATTGTCTTAAACTTGAAACATGGAAACTTGTTTGATGGGAACTCTGAAGCTACATGGTATTTGGTGTCATTCGAATTGTTTGATGGAAACTTGTGATTGTTTGAGTTGATTGAAATAAATTAATAATATATGTTATTCGATTGTCAAAATTTATATTATGTTTATTATTGGATTTGTAAAATAGGATGGAATTTGGGGTGAGTTCTTTTTTTTTTTGAAACAAACGGTTCTCGTATGTCCTTTAATTCAGAGGGGTTATAGATTGGTGGGTATTGTGATTAAACAAACATAAGTCAGTTGGTGTTGGGAGATGCCATAATAAATATAGCTACTGACTTCTTAAAATTTAATGATATGTGGGAGTTTTTCAGAATCACATGCTAATTTGTGACTTGTTTCGAAAGGCTGTGGAATTTCGTTGATGGGCATCAGTTATGGAGTTTTAATCACGTGTTTATCTGCAATATAAAATTAACATGCCATTTTGTCTTATTCCACTAGGAGTCTGATTTAAATTAATATGTTTGGAAAATTAATGCCTTTCTTTTGTACTGATTATTATCAGTGTGTTGCATTAATATTTTAGAAAGTAAATAAAGTCCTATAAAAAAAACTTAAGACATATTCCTTATTTAAAAATTTTACTTTATATCATTTGGTTAAGGTTTGAGGAAACTTATGAGACTTATCCCCTATTATAAATCCTTTGTCTTTGGATACTTATTTATTTAGTTAATAAAAAAATTAAAGTATTTTTATCATGCCCTATTTAATGCTCTATTTATGAAATAAAAAGTGAATTTCTTTATTTATGAAAATTGGGGCGTGACAGATTCAAACCATATATTATTACTTATCATAACCCATTCTATTGTGTATAACCCTTCAAGTTATGAGAAATTATTATTGTGTATAACCCTTCAAGTTCAGTAGTTTCTATGCTCCTCAAAACTGGGTTAACTAAGCTAAAGATATTTAATCAGTTAAATATCCATATCCGCACATTCTTGCCCTTAAATCTACTCTGTCTAGTCATTTAGGAACACAAAGACAAACCTGAAAAATAGCCTCAAAAGAGAAATAGTCGATTAATGTTTTATATATTTGATCTATTTAAAGCGACAGATACAAGGTATCATATGTGGTTAGCTAAGGAAAAAAATATATACATATATACCTGCCCTAATGCTTGGAGACAAAGTGCTCGTAGGACTCCTTCAGCAAGGTCCACGGGGAGATTCCTCCTGAAGTAGATATAAATGATGTCATCTAAGGCCCTTAATGACAACCTTAATCTATTATCAGAAGCGCATAGAAAAGATACCTTAGTTCAATGGGCAACTGAGGGACAACATGTCTGACAGCGCAATCAAGGTAACCGGCTGCCTTTAAGAAAATATCAACAGAAGATCGGCGACTCTCTGTTGAAAAAAGGGGCAAATCACTGATGGTAGAAATATAAACTTGAATCATAAAATAGCCACAAGCTAAAATCATTGAATAAGATCGCCATGAAAAATATGAAGTAAATTTTTTTTTTTATAAATAAGATATTAATCTTTTCTGTACTGTTTACTTCCACCCATGCTACCATATAAAATGAAGTTCCATGAGTAAATGAATATGGTTTACATTACCTCAATGTCATTACATTACATTACATATCATCCTGACAGTTAACTTAATCACTAATATTTTCTGGATTCAAACGTTTTGCTAAAAGTTTAGCTCATCATGTCTGATATCTGATGTATTATGGACCTTATGCAGCATTATATGTCCACCATTAACACCAAAACAAGGGAAACACACACCTACCTTCTGAAACCTTCGGCTGATAACCATCCATTGAAGTTCTTGGAAGAAGCAATAAATTTGCTTGAGATAATGATAGCATTGCCATCAAGTGCAAAACAGATAGCACTTCATACCAAGCATTATACATTGCCGTTTCCTGGATACATTGGATAATGAAATGAGCAGTTTTCAAAAAATACAATTATACAAGCACAAGTAACAATGAAATGTATGCTTAAGAAGGTGAGATTATACCTCTGCTTCATCTTCTTGATTGATCCAAACAAACTGTACTTTGTGTTGCAGAGGACTCCCTGCATGGTGCAAAGAATAGAATAAATCTCAAGTTGACAGGTGAATGGCTTAACACATGCTTACCATCTTTGACCAATCCCAAAAGCACTGGCAAATATTCTTCTAAAGCCTGAAGAAGATCACCCAGCGTTGAGCCTCCTGCAGGAATCAGCTGGTGCAACATCAATATCAGACGGGATAAAATTATGGCAGGACAACAAAATATTTAGGTTGCGTTTGGTTAGATGGCCTTGAAATGAAAGCATTTTGAATTCAATTGATTTCAATTCATAAAAATTCAAACAACCACCAATGGATTTACAGCTGTGGATTTCAGATCCATCCTCAATTACTTTATTCAAATGCAACCTTGGGCATATATGATACTAACCATGCTGAGTAGCAGTTTTCCTTCTGGTTCTTGTAATAGTTGGAGCTTCTTGTCCTGCCATTACAACTATTCTGGTACGAAGAGCAGAAAGCCGTTCCACCAAGCTTTTACTTAGGTGATCGCCCAGTGACTCCGAGAAATTGACAGGCTTAGGGATTCGTAAACCTGGAACAAATACAGAGACATCCCCGATGTTTGCTGGCCTCCTCCTGTTTCCACCCGAGTCCTTCGGAGTCGACAAAAAACATCCCATTTCCTATAAAAAAATTATCTGACAGCAAAACCAGCCCAGAATAAGCATGAGAATTTTAGCACCAAGAGAGTACATAAATTTGCATTCAGATATGCATTATGACACCAATGATGCCAGAAAGATATGAAAAAAGAAATAAAAATCACAAGTAATAATGAAAAAACATGGCAACTCAATAAACGAGATGATGAACTCAATAAATGAAGACAACTAATAAAGCAGTTGCATCTCACGGGCACCAGCCTGAAAGCAACCAAGATATGTAAATGTGTTTACCTGAGCCTCAATGATCAGAAGATGAATAACTGGGTCAATTCCCCTATATTTTCTGCACCCAAAAAAAAAAAGGAAGAATTAAATTTCTGAACAGAATTTAAAAGAAAGAAGAGAATATAAGTACTCACAATATAGCCTAAATTTGAAAAAGTAAAATGAGTATTAATGTCACAAGAAGGCCATGAACAATTGTCAACTCTCTCGTGCAAAGTGCTTACTTTATTTCAACGTAACAACGCTTCTCATTAATTTAGGTTACTGTTCAGAATTAGTCTGCTAAGCAAAATACGCCACTTTCCGTTATTTGGCTCACGAGAGAAGCATTCAAGTAGCATTGTGAGTAAAGCATAACCATAAACAAGATTTCGGAAAGCAAGCAATCCACACAAGCAATCAATAATATAACCCCAAAACTAGAAAGCAATCAAATAGGTAAGAATCCCACTTCAGTTGTAGCTAAATGAAACCGAAAGAATCAATCAACAATTTCAAATGAATAAAGAAAAAGACAAGGTGAGTCAACATTATTATACCTCAAGTAAAACAGCAGGGAGAATTTCCATCAAGCAAGAAATTACATAGTATAGGGAACATGTGAAAAAGGAGATGATCTTCTTACTTTTTGGAATTGGTTCTGTTGTGGGTTTTGGTGGAAAGTGTTGAGAACATCAAGAGAATTGGAATCGAATCAGACCCAGTTGAAATTCAAGCTGAAATTGAATAGAATTCTGGTGCCCCATCAACAACATCAAGTATGTGGGATTGCAGAGATGGAAAGGGAAAGCCACTAGGAAAATATATATAGTATATATACAGATGGAACTTAGAAAGAGAGAGAGAGAGAGTTGGAAGTTTCAATCTTGAAGGTAGAGTGGAATTGTTGATAAGTAGTCTTAGCAAGTAAAAAGTATAGAGAGAAAGGGGGAAGGGAAAACAGAAAAACTGTAGTTGGAATTACTGTGAAGTGCAAACAACAAAGAGATTTACTCAAATTCCGGTCCACATTAAAAGTTGAAGTAAACTGTAAACACAAATGACAATCACAAAACAATACCGCCGAATCAAACCTTTTTTTGAAGGTCACCCTCTTTCTCTCTCTCTTTCCTCTACATTTTTTTAATTCTAAACTAAAATAAAGTCTACCGCATTTCTCTCTCCCACTCAAACTCTTCTCTGCTAATGCTCATCAACCAACCCCAACACTTTGTAATAATACTCTTTTCATTTTTTAGACCTTTTCTCTTCATCTAAATATTATTTTATTTTAATCACCATCATAATCATGGTTAAAATTTGATTAACATCATAATTCTCTACTCTAGGTGGAACACAGAATTTGTCCTACACCTTAAACAAGTAGGCATATGTCTAGAATTGAATATGGATTAATTGATTTTTTCAATATTTATTATATAATCTATTACTATATGTAGTATATTTTTTTAATTAAATGAATTGATAAATAATATTTTAAAGAGTATATATACTAGAACTAAATTAGTATAAAAATTAAAAAATAAAAATTATATATTTTTATTTTTTAATTTTTATACTAATTTTAGTTCTAGTATATATACTCTTTATATTTATATATATATATATATATATATATATATATAACACATTTTTTAATGAAGTTGAACTATATATATATTTAACATATTTTAAAAAGGATAACAAATTAATATATCAAACACTTCTGAAGTGCACTTTTATGATTTAACATTATAGTTTTTGTCTTAAGTTAGTTTTAGGATAGTATTAATTTTTAGATTATAATAATTATAATTTCACCATTTTTGTTAGAACAAGTCTTGCATGAGATAATTTTACACTTTATAAATTAGTTATCATTTTAGAAAAAATAAAATATTACTCCCTTCGTCTGGTTCTAAGGTATTCATTTACTTTTTGCACGTGGATTAAGGAATATTATTATTATATAAAGTGAATAGTTGTATTAGAGGGAAGTGGTAGGTCATATTGTGTATTTCTTTACTAAATAGGGGAAATAGATACCTTTGAAGCGAACACCAGAAATAATAAAATTAATACTTTAGAAATGGACAGAGGGAGTATCACTTTTTATTTATACTATATATTGTTCATTAAATAGTATTATTACTTTTTATCAATTGAAAATCATTTTTTTATTATAAAAATTATCACTTTTTATCCGTACCTAAACCTTATATAAGATAGTTTCACACAATTCTATGCTTTTATGTTAATAATTTATTCTTGCGTTTTATGTCTTAATAGGTTTAATAATAAGATTTAATATTTCCAATTTAATATTAATTAGGATATAATTATAATTTTATTTATGAGGTTCATGGTGTATTTATCAAGTAATGATCTATTTTATACTTAGATCTATTTTACAAATAATTCATAAAAAGTTTCTTCATAATAATAGCGACCAATTCTTTAGGTTAATTATTGAATCTCAATTTATCTCCAATTAGGTGAATTGTGACATTACCTGATTAATGTTGCCCGAGAATTTTGCACTTTTGGTCTGCAGGACATATAACCTCTTTAATATGGTCCCAATATTTTTACTTTTAGTCCCAAATGATTATTTTTTTGTAGACTTGGTCCCATAAAACTTCACTTTTGCATATTTAGTCACATACAACTCCATTATTAGTTCTACCAAAAAGGATTAATTACTCATAGGTACACACTTTGTACCCCTAATTACTATGAGATACATTGATTTAAAATAATTACTCTCACATACAAAATATTAAAGTAAAATACCAAATATAACCCTAAACCCATATACTTTTAAACCACAAACCCTAAACCCTCACCCAACGCTGGACCACCGCCGGATCGCCGTCGGTCGACCGCAGAAACTGACGCGGGTCGCCGAAAAATTGCCGCTGCCGCCAGAGCTCTGCTGAACCACCACACTTTGCTGCACACAAACTTTTACTGCACACAACATTTATGTGCAACACTGTTTGAATATTTTATACTCACGAGCAAGAATACTCGATCGTTGTAAAAGTATATCCCAAGAAATAAAATTATCAAACTACAAAGGAGTTAGGTTTGAATTAGTAAAATACGTGAACTCATGTTTATGTCACTTTTGTAAGGATAATTGGGGGTTTTGAGTATGACATTAACAACAAAAGCAAGTAGCAGGTAAATAAAATAGCAAATAAGAGATTGATAAGTAAATATGATTAATGAGAAAAGAGAATAGATGCTAAATTTCAAGTATGGAAAAAAATGGGATTAGAAACATCCAAGCACATTCAATTCATATTATCATGCAAAGGGAATTCAACTCAATTGATGTAGATTAAGGGTGATCACGATTGTATCATACGCTCCATTTCGGATTACAAAGGCTGTTGATCCACTTGAGACTCCCAAAAGCACTTAAGATCAAAGTCCAACATCAACCTCTTCCATCTAGGTACTAATTAACTCCCAATTCTCCCTTAGAAGGTATTAATTAGAATTAACTCTTCTTTTTTGTGTACTAGAGCTAACGAATGGATTGGTTCCCCTCATCGAATTCAAATATCCTCTTGGTCAAATCTAAACTCGATGTTTATTCATGCCTTTCTAATACTTAAGAGGGTCGTTTCCGTCTCACTCCAAGCAATATACACATGAACATCATGATAGCATTTAATTACCATAAATCGATCCATTGATCAACAATCCATTAAACCAATAACCATTTATGAATAACAAACCATGCCATCACAACATCAAAACAATTAAAGCCCATGAATAGAAACCAACATCAAGTAAGTCAAAAACCAATTCAATCCACATAATAATATAAACCTAATATGCTCTTCATATCCCTAATCCCACTAGAAGGATTAGCCTAACATGATAATGGTAACAAAACACATGAATGGTCCATTACACATACTCATAGTTTCAAATCCAAAAAAAATACAAAATGAATAAGATCTTCTCTATCAATTTCTTGAAGAGAATCTTCTATTCTTCTTGATCTCCACCTCTAGCTCTTGAATTCTTGAGGTCTTTAATACCCAAATGAAAGGGATGAAGAATGGATGAAGATGGATGAAAATGATGATGTGAAATGGAAGAAATGGTGTGTGATCTAGGTGTAGAAATGAAACCCTTGTACGGAATATCCAATCTCCCTCAAATGTTGAACTTGAGGTTATTTATACCCTCTATAAGTTGGGCCACGAATTTAGCATCAAATGGGCTTTTTACACACACTTACACACATTGGCAGGTAAAAATCTAAAATTTGGCCCAAAAATGACCTTACTCGACTTTCCTGTCTTACTCGAGTTAGCAGCTCGAGTTGAGTTGCATGTAATGCAACTCGAGCTATCCCAGCTCGACTCATGTCGCCAACTCGAGCTCTCGCCTGTTCGGCCGTGTTGCGAGGTTCTGAAACTGATTTGACTCCGGGAACCTTACTCGACTCGAGTTGTCAAGTCGTGTTGCGACTTGCAACTCGAGTAAGCACACTGTATGACTTTGAACTTCTACCTTGCTCCGCACGACTTGCTGCTTGACTTGGAGAGACGCAGCTCGACTCGAGCTGCAAGTCGAGTTGGCTCTCCCAAGTCGAGTTAAGCTACTGGACGATTCTGGACAACTTTCCGGCCCCAACTCGAGTTGCACCTTACAACTCGAGTTGGGTCCCGTCAGCTCGCTTCTTGCTCGTTTAAGCTCCCGACTCTATTTTTTACTTGTTTTTAACATATTTAGGCTCATTCACATACATTTCCTTGAAAACACATAACACAACCAAATAATACATAAAATACGAATAAAATAATACGAAAAGACATACAAAAAGACACTAAAATTTAGGTGAAAATAGCGACGATCAAGCACATTGTAGGGGTAATTTTAGAATATCACTATATATTTTTGTAGTTAGTAGTAATATTTTTGTATGTTTGTATCTCATAGTAATTAAGAGTTTTTTTGTGTACCTAGAAGTAATCCACCCTTCCAAAAATTTAGATTCATATTTTATTTTATTTTATTTTCTTTTTTTATTTATTTACTTATTTATTTATTTTTATTTTTCTTTTTAATGTTACCAAATTATTAGTAAATTCAAAAAAGACATGCTGAAAAAAAATAAAACATGAATATATACTTACAATTCTTTTATTTTATTTATTTATTTATTCACTTATTTATTACCCACTCCATCCACTGTCAATCTATCAATTTTTCTTTTTGGATTATGGGACCCACAACCTCCACTAATACAAATAAAATATGGAACCCACACCCTCTACTAATACAACTACCTACTACACATAAAATAATAATACTCCTCAATTCACGTGCAAAAAGTAAATGAATACATTGAGGATGGACGGAAGGAGTATTATTTTATTTTTTATTTAACAATTAAATTGCAGTGGCGGATTCAAAATAAAATTTTAAAATACAATATGTAATTATAAAAATATTAATCCTTCCGTTTCCATAAATAATACACGTATTTATGTGTGGAGATTAAAAAATATATTTTTTATGTTTAAAAATATGTAAAGTTATTAAGATGCATGTAAAAAATGAGTAGTATTTTAGATAATTCAATAAAAAAAACATGTATAAAGTTATTGAGACGTGTGAAAATGTAATTATTGAAATATATTTTTACTATTTTTAGAAACATAATATTAATATAGACGGACCAAAATAAACATGTAAAATAATTATAGGTCGGAGGGAGTATTTGATATTTAAAATTGTATAATAAATAAATCAACACTCCAAAATTATAATTATTGTTGACACCTTCAAATTTTCATTTATAAAAAATAATTTATGACATTATTATTATGAATTTATAGTAAAAATTTATAAAAGTAAGTGTAAATTTATATTGAAATTAATAATTTGGGCATACAATATATAAATATTTATACATATATATATAAATAAATAAAAAAAATTCAAAATTTTGTGGAGTTTTGAGGATACAGTTATACCCCTAGATACGCCACTGGTTTTAGGGGATCATTCACGGACGTAACATTAATTCAACAATTTTTCTTCGTACTCTTAAGTTATGGTTGGATGGGAGGATTTGAAAAGAAATTTATAAATCTCTTTCTCAAAAGAATTAATAAATTCATGAAGTTTAAAATTCATTTATT
Organism: Pogostemon cablin; assembly: GCA_023678885.1. Lineage (NCBI taxonomy): Eukaryota > Viridiplantae > Streptophyta > Magnoliopsida > Lamiales > Lamiaceae > Pogostemon > Pogostemon cablin. The sequence goes on from CM042961.1 coordinate 8,570,607, forward strand.
TTCAAATTTATTGAATATGAATTCACTCAATACAAACACATCCAGAGATAATTTTCATGTTTAACTCATTTGTTTGATTTTTGTTTTTTCAACTCTTTGTTATCTCTTTAATTTAATAGAGTCTTTGTCTCTTTCGTGGAGTATTAATTTGATATTCTTGTTAATTAGGAGTTACATTATTTCTTCCGAGAAATCATGATAGTTCTGATTACCATTTTACAAAGGAGATGTTTTTAACTTTTTATTTATGTTATAAATTATTTGAAAAGGTTATTAATAATCAAATAATATATTTTTATTAAAATATTATATTTTTTTATTTATATCACAAATTATATTATATACATGTAAAACCATATCGCACACGTGTTTCGCAAAAACTGAAGATGTATACATAGATTCAAATTTAATGCATTGGACATGTGTTTGTTCATCAAAAGGCACGAACGACTGATTGATAAATCAACATCCCACAAATATCCCAAAACTAGGCTATACGTATTACGTACATACATATCAATTTATAAATATTAAAGTTTTAAATGGCATGCCGCATGCTTACGTAAGTTATATAAAAGTGCATTTTAATTTCAGTCCAAAAAATATGTATTTTTGCTAATTTAGTCTCAAAGTATATTTGGTTCGTCCAATTTATGCCGAATATATATAATAGGAGTACTAAATTTTCATTATAACAGATAAAAAATAACTTTTTTAAACTTAGTATCTATAAAGGAGTGAAGAATAATATGGAAAGAGGAGTAAAAACTTTTTCAGATAGAATAAATAAGAGGAAAATGTTATTTAATGTGTTCATGGAATGTTTTTCAGTGCTAATTAACTTAAAGAATCCTAGATGTTCTGCATTTTATTTTAAATAATCTTATGGTTATAAAATTTTAGAGTTTAACTGGGGTGCACCTAAATAATCTTAGTCGTTAGATCGAATTTGTATTTAATCTTCACCACTCAATAAAATAAAATAAAATTTAAAAACTATCCCACTACACCCTATTTTTAGCCTATAAAATACCAAGTACACCAGTGCACTCGGTGCACTATACAATAACCCAAAGTTTTAAGATCAATAAAATTAATAAATTTTTTTTTTTAACTTTGTGTCTACAGTAATAATGCAGAATAAATTAGGACAAGGGAATAATACTTTTAATTAGGGGTGGAAATTCCCGACACGACACGATAGCACGACACGAGCACGACATGATAATTGCGGATTAGTGTTTGATCTTATTGGGTTCGTGTCGTTATCGTGTCAACCCAATAAGGACAAAAAAATTTCGTGTCGTGTTCATGTCGGGTTCGTGTCAACCGTTAAGCACGATTAATATTATGACCCATTATCCTGTTAATAACTCATTAACCTGTTAACAACCCGATACAAATATAAAATTAGGTAAATATATAATAAAAATACTTATTAATAATTATAAAATATATTTATTTTAAAAATATTAATATTTTTAATTAGTATTTTATTTTAAATTTTCTTATCGTGTTGTTATCGTGTCGTGTCAACTCATTATTTTTCGTGTTCGGGTTTGCCCTTATCATGTCGACATAAAACCCAATCCGTTAGCACGAATTGCCATCCTTACTTCTAATCCATGAGAAAAAAAAAAATAATAATATATTATTTGAAGCGGATGGAAAGATTATACTCCCTCCGTCCCGGGTATTTTTACCCGTTTGTACGGGCACGGAGATTAAGACGTTTTATTTTTTTAATATATAATGTAAAAGAAAGTATGGATAAATTAGTAATTTAAAAAGAAAAAGTAAATAAAGTTATTGGGAATGATGAATAAAGTGTAAAAAAGTAATTAAAGTTGTTGGGATTGTAAAAAGTAGGTAATAAAATATTATGTATTTTTGCCAAAAAAATGGAATGGGTAAAAATACGTGGGACACCCCAAAATGGAAAGTGGGTAAAAATACGTGGGACGGAGGGAGTATTATTTTCTTACTATTAAATTATCTAAATTACCTCGTCATTATCTTACTATTCCGAGTGAGTGTATATGGACTTAGGAAGTCTTTTGAAAATTCGAATGCATGGATCCGGATTTACATGCCCAAATTCAGTTTGACTAAATTTGTCACTCCTTTATATATATTAATATTAAAAATTACTTTAATTTTAAATTTTTATTCCATTTTTACACTTATAATATTATTTTATACTTTATTTATTATTTCAAAATATTAAAATTTACTAAAAATTAATAAAATTAATTTTTTTTAAACAGCGTGGAACAATTAAAATGAAACTTGTTACGAAGCAGAATGAGTACCATTTAAAAACGATATAAAAGATATCAAGCGTTCTCCCTATTTATTTACTGATTATAACATAAATATTTAAATTTTAAACAAAAATAATCGAGGCACACAGTTGAAATATAGAAAGACGAAATTTTGTGAATAAAACAGCCGACAAACGCTTCAAAATATCTCCAAATATTCTATTTTGTGTCATAAAATAAATGAAGATATTTATATAAACTATATCATGATGACATGTGGAAAAGATATAATCAAACGATGATGCATTCGCTACAGAAAGAAGAGGTCACCTAACCGGACCAACCGCCCAACACCCCTCCACTCTCCACGTGTCTCCTGCCTTCGCGCATCATGATGACGTCATCCTATCTAAAACCATCCTCTCATTGGGTTAAACACATATATTTAATTAAAAATAATAATTTTGTCGTCGGTACACGTGGCTGCGGCGGAGGGTGGTTGTCTGGGCTGCACGTGACGTTGCGTTTTATGGAATTGGCATTGCCGCCTCTTTTTTGGAAGATGCCACCTAATTCCCTCAGGGCCCGCCACGTGTTGTGACAGGTCAACTCTTGACCGAAATCGTTGACACGTGTTGTGCCTATCCTATTCTTACATGCTTCTTATGGAGGGCAATTACTACGCCAATTTTTTTGTGCTCATTGTTCATCATTTTTTTGTATTCTATATTTGCATGAAAGTATATAAAACTCATATCAATATTAATAAACTTTTTAGGGAAAAAAAGAGTTAAGGAAAGATCAATATTTGTGCAGGACAATTGACATGGACTTTATTCATAACATAATTAAAATTGACTTTGGGTATCTCATGATTAAAATGTAGGGTGATTCTGTACACAGTACACCTTATAGTTTTGAAGGGTGGTGGGTAGTTTTAATTTTAAAAATATTAATTATTTTATTTTATTTAATGATAGAAATTAAATAAAAATTTAATCTAACGATTAAGATTGTCTAAGTGCACTCAATTTGTACTCTAAAATGTAATACTCCTCTCTAAATTTAACACATTCCGTTTTTGTCAATCCCCCATTAAAATTTCACCATAAAAAAATCACATCAATTTTTAACCCTAAAAGTACATCTTAATTATAAATTTACTATTTTCGTTTAATATGCATATCATACTTTATAGTAATTATTATCTAAAAATATTATATTACCCTCCAAAAATCAATAAAATTGAACTTTTGAAGAGTAATATAGTATTTTTGAATAATAAATTAATTATAAAGTATTACAAGTGATAATGCTGTCCATAAACAATTTATAGTTGTATATGAATAGTGATAATATTTTATAGCTGAAAATGATAATTATTACGAAAACGTAAAATAATATCATCACGTGACGATTTCATACAAAACTTGTCCTTTTAAAAAATTGATGGAGATTTGATGAAAATGTAGAATAATTAATATAATTAGGTTTTGATGTTATCACCTATAAATAGGTGGTCTTATTTTTGTAATAGGATGTGGAATTTGATTAGAGAAAAGTTTGGGTTTATTCCCTTCTGTCGTGTTTTATTTGTGTTCTTCCGATATTCCTCTTGAATCAACTGACTAATACTCTTAATCGCGTTTTCGTTTACTCCAACGACATTCGTTTACTCCTACGGTATTTTTGTGTGAAGAATCAACGTTCGAGTAGACATCTATTCGCTATTCGGGTATTCTTTGTAGAATCAACATATTAATATCCTATATTTATCGTCATTTCGTATCTTCCGCTGCATCAGTTGGTAATCAAAGCCAATTTATGATTCTCGATGATGATTCTGAGGCATCGATCAATATATGATATCATGTATGATGAGCAGATCTATGAATACGATAATCTTTCTTTTTCTAATCTATTTTCTTCGTTCAATCTTGATTTGGACGAGTTTGTTGATAGTGGCTATGAAGGTCCACCAATATTTGATGAGCAAGACAATATTTTCTACGGTGACTATGATGAACCACTAATTTTTCATAGAGAGATAATCAAAGTTGCTAGTAATGATGCGTTTGATCTAAAAGATTTGTTTGATCCACAAGATTCGTATTTTTTGGATTTTACAATTAGAGATAATATTGAATATGAAGGCTCTCGATCGAAGAAATTTGAGTTGCATGAATTCAAGGATGTTCCAGCCCGTCTTCGTACTTATTTTGTTCGTGATAAGACCCTGCATGATTCGACCTCGAATCGTCCTAAAGCGGAGGAGAATGATGGAGATTTAATGAAAATGTAGAATAATTAATATAATTAGGTTTTGATTTATTTCCTTTTATTTATAATTATCATTATTACTTTAGATCTTGTTATCACTTATTTATAGGTGTTCTTATTTTTTTTAATAGGGAGTGGAATTTGATTAAAGAAAAGTTTGGGTTTATTACCTTTTGTCGTGTTTTATTTATGTTCTTCCGGTATTCCTCTTGAATCAACGGACTAATACTCCTAATCGCATTTTCGTTTACTCCTACGGTATTCTTGTGTGAAGAATCAACGTTTGAGTAGACATCTAATTGTTATTCCGATATTCTTTGTAGAATCAACGGATTAGTATATTTGTTTATCGTTCTTTCGTATTTTCAACTGTATTAGAAATGTACATAAATGTTAAGACGAATCAAAAGAAAAGTGTGAAGTAATTAGCTGTATTGTAAAAGCAAACATACATATTCTTAGATAAATAGAGTGAGGGGGCGTTTGGTAAATAAGAAGGAATCGGAATGAGAATCATAGTAATAGTGGTGGGGAATGGTAATGAGTTTGCCTTTTATTCTTATATTGTTTAGTTAATAATGGAGAATGAGTGTCATAGCTATTGATGTTGTTTGGTATGATTAAAATTTTTTAGAATTGGATTAATATTTTTTACTATTAATATTTTTATTTTATCATATTTTGTTATTATAAGCATAAAATTATTATTTTAACAAATTTTTATTTTAATAAAATTTTATATCATTAATATAATATTAATAAATAAGGATATGATTTTTATGAATGAAATGAAAGTGATAGGTTCCAAATTGTGAAGGAATGGGGGATTCCTCAAAAGTATGGAATGAAAGTTACTATTCAACCATCAAACCATTCAACCAAACATATTTTTTTAATTCCATTCCATTCCCTACTTCAAAACCCCCAACCAAACATGCCCTGAGTATTGTTTAAATGTAAAAAATAAAACAAACATATTCTTAGATAAATAGTGCTTGAATAGTTGAATGTGAATGGCCGCACCTATTTATTGCCTTTATGAGAAATGAATTAGAATTACTGCAGTGTTTTATAACTAGAGTCCACCGTCCACTGTCTAAGACAAATCAGGAGGGTACTTTTGTAATTAAACCTATTATTCTAAGTCTTTTTTAACACGTTTTGATTTATATATTCCTAATATAGGAATTTTTGACTTTGTGATATCTACGTGTTGATTTCAAACTACACTGACTTTGGGCCCTATGTAACCCATTACAATTGGAATAGGGCCAGAAGCCTACTAAATATTGGGCTCATTTTCACTCTTTTCCCATGGATAGGCCCATCTCACTTTCAAAATCACCAAACTAGTGAAATCACCCGCTTTCCCTCCTACGCCTACGAGCTCCAGATGAACTGAAGAAGTAAACCCTAAATCAATTCGAATTTCTAATTCTAATCGCATTTCAACAGCAATAGGTATGTAACATTAGTTGCTTATCAGTGCACTTGTATAACTGATTTTGTGGAATAATCGAGTACATCCTTCTTGTTTCAGCTACGCAATTTTCCTTGGAAAAGAATGGCGGAATCAGTGAACGAGAAGCCTTTAAAAGATCTGCCGAAAAGCCCTGCCATCATTTCCCCTTCTTCTTCACCAAAGAAGGAAGGAGTTGTTGAAACTCATCTAATTGAAGACACCTTTTCGTCTCCAACACCAGTCAAAACGAAGGAACCATCACGAATTCAGAGCAAAGATGAGCTGCTTGAACTTCCAGAGAAGTGGGTTACGTAGCAGACTCAAATCTTTAATGTTTTGATTCAAGTTAGAATAATATTCGGAATTCAAGAAGACTTCTTGTTTCTGTACTTGCAGATACAGGGCGTTGTTGGAGTTCTTTGAGCGTATGATTAGTTCATTGAGGTTGCTAGGACTACGTAAAAAGACGCCAAATTTTTATAACGTCAGCAGTCAAGTAGAAATCTTGACAGGAAGGTAAGAAAATCTGTTGTGCCCGAGTTATATTTTGCTTTCTGATGTTTTATCTATTTGCCTATCTGATTGCTCATTTTCATTTGATTGTAGTGCTTCGAAATTAGAGTTTCTGTGCTGTGATTGTTTTGTAGAAATCATGCACTTTTTCCATGTAACTTTGCTGCAATTTGTGTGTTTTTAGTTGGATTTTGTGATGTTTCGTTTAAGTTTCTGCATTTCGTGTTTGCTCTTGTGTCAAATGAAGAAGTCCAGGCATGAAATTTAATTAACCTTTTATCTTTCTCTCCATTTAACTCATGCATTCAAGCTTGCTAATGAATCAGCCAAATCCAAGCGAATCCCTAATGCCCGTTCGAGGAATCGACAACCTCCCTAAGCCTCCAGTAGCTAACAGACGTGAGATAATCCACCCCAAATATACCGTTGAACAACGCCTGCCTAATTTGTTCTTTCGTGAGCTTCCTCTCTAAAGGGTTTCAGATGTGTTACGATGTGTCTTAGAGTGGTAGTGTCATCTACCTCCAACCTCTGGCAAGCATCCTTTAAAGGGGGTCATTGGTTATATAGAATTGATGATCGTTGTTATAACCTTTCTAGATTATTGGTGTTCCATTTTATTTAATTTGATTTTGTCTTGTCAACTTGGAGAAACTTGTGGTATAATACTACCATATATTTGATGAAAATATCTGCAGTTTCCCTTTTATGTCCGACTTTTTCAACGTCTTACCTTAAGTTTCTTTTGCAACAAAATCTCTATTTTTGTTACAAGTATGGACTATGGAGTCTAATCATTTCTTTTTTATTCCGATATTTCCGTATGCCAGAAAATTCTTATTCAGCCATCTTGCACAAATAAAATATGTGCTTCCTGAAGCAGTTCAGATTGAAAAGATACTCGTACACGATGAGAAAACCAAGTGTATGAAGTCAGATGTGAAGATTTCATTGCTCTTTGATGTTGTAAAAGATAACCAAGAAGAATCTGTATTTTTGGCTCTAAGCAAAGTTTTCTCTTCCAAGCTAAGAGGTTTTATTATCGCGCATCCTGAGGTATTGTCTCATTTTCTTCTGTACATGATTATTTGGTAATTGAAATATGCAGTAATTTTTAGTATTGAAATAATTATGTGGAGTAGACGAGAATTGAATGGACTTGTTTCATTTAATATGCTATGCCACATGCTAGATCTGATTTTTAGCACTGCCAAATGCATGTTATTTGGTCAACTTGTAGATGATTTCACAATAGGCATTTTCACTACTCAACAATCTTTCTTTTACCTAGGCAGAGATTAACGAAATTGCAGTTAAGGGTTTTAGATGATCGCAGCTCACTAATTTTGACGCTACTCAAATATCAAGTTATTAAGTTTCATATGCTGGTGTGCTCTAAGAACTTCCTCAGGAGTTGAGATGGTGGAAACTGGAAAGGTGCTCTGTTCTTCAGTTAACGTATGTGCTGAAACTGAGCCTTGTTTTTTTAACAGGCTTCTGGTGTCCCTGAAGCTGCACTACCGGAGTTCAGCCAAAGGAGTATCACTGTTGAGGAAGATTCAATCTCGAAAGAGTTGCCGAGCTTGTCTGAAACAGTTACATTAAACCCATCCCATCTTCCTCCATCTTTCAAAAAATTCTTTCATGAGAAAATTGTTCCTGCAGAAATGGAAAAGTCTGATATCCTTAAACCTGTTGAATCAGCTTGTGCGGATAACAGAGTTGTTGAAAAAGTAAGATCACCTCCTGGTTCTTCTTTCTCAGCTAAAAATAGTGAGAACACTCCTGTGAAGCCTTTAGCAGAGAGTGGCAGCGTTGTTGTTGTAACACCAGTACAGTCTACTCCAATGAGACCAATTTTGCCTACAAGATCAGTGCTCACATGTGAAGATGAGAGCAAAATAACTGCAAGCCAGAAAGGCAATCAGTCCACTGGAACTGCGAAGAAATCATTAGATTTTTATAGCTTGGAGGGTGAAGACTCTATCTTCTCAGCCAAACAAACACCGATTTCGCCATCCTACCTTGTCCGTTTGATTCACCAAATATTTCTCTCTGTCAACTTTTGTGCAATTACGAAGGAAGAGCTTATTCAGAAGATCATTATGAACAGTTTTGCATTTGATGACTGTAGTAAGCTCAGATTCTGCCGCTTAGCTTGTATCTTTCCTTATTATTCCCATTTTCCTTGTGCTCACAGGAATTTTTTGGATTCTTGTCTGTGTCCTTAGGTGAGGTTGAGATGCAAATGGAGAAACTTGAGAAGCTGGCTCCAAATTGGTTTTATAAGAAAGTGGTACCTAGTGGCGACCTTCTGTACAAGTAAGTTCTCTTCTTTATGCTGATTACCTTCTGTAATCCCACTAGGTTTTCACAGTTCTTGTAATTTATATTCTTCAGATGTGTTAAGGCTCTAAATCCCCATCTCCCAACCTGTTTGGTTACTTCTCCATACAAAATCCTGCTATTGGAAAAGACTCGTAATGAAGAAAATTATCTTGGATGTTCTTGATTAAATGATGTATATTCACTTGACAAACTTTGATTGTATGTATCCTATTATTCACTGATATGAAGAAGATATGGCCAGTTTTGCTAAGATTATATACATCTCTTGCTAATCTGCAGTGTGAACAAAGTATCTGACCTGAACTCTGTTTGTGAAAGAATTAATGACATATGATGAGAGGTAAGTATCCTTCCTAGTTCCTTGTTACCTAAATTATCTCCTGTGCAATTTCATTGATGAACTTAGGAATGCCTTTTGTTGCCATTAACGAGGACTTCCAGGAAAGGGTAGACGGATGGAACCAACCCATTATACGACATACAATGCACTGCAGATGTATAATCATTATGCTTTTAAGCCTTGAAAGAAACTCGGATTTGTTCAACCAGGGAGAGGAATTCAGTTTTCTGCAGAGCAGACGCCAACTCCTTCTGATTGCTCTTCACCACATGTGATTCAACTCTTGGATAGTATATTTGTAGGTTTATCTCCTTTTATTGTATGATGGGAAGGACCCACAAATGGTGGAATGTCTGTAATTGATGTAGAGTCTGAATTATTGGCATCTATAAAATAGTAGTAGCAGCATATTGTGCATTTGTCGATATTATGATTTGAAGTTGAGGCATTTTCTTACCATTATACTAAGAAGAAATATTCGAGTTTGATTTCAACTGAAACTGATTGAATATATGAGATACTATTCTGAAATATGGTATGTGTAAGTTAACTGCCAGGAAAAGAGAAATATACGAACTGTATGAAAACTGCAATCGGATATGAAATATAAAGAACAAATATGCATCACCCATGATCGCTTATAAAAGCCAAATCAAATGGCACCCAACTAAAGCAAATTTATCAAAACAGTACATATCCATAAGAGATTCCCTATCACGTCTCAACTCTCGATAAACTCTCAAACAGGATTGAGATGCATGTATTTGAACATAAAAGATTGCATTTTGTACACAACATGTCCTGCTCAATCTTCAACGGGAAGACTATTATTCACTAGAAATTGAGAATTGACACTCGTACACTATGTGACGAATCATAACCAGAAGCTACCTAGGAAATAAAAAAGGCTCGCGTCCAAATAATTAGCTTGTAAACCACACGAAGCTCCCGCTCTTTCCAAATATTCAGGAAAAAAAAAATATCCATCAGCTTCATTTCACAATAAATGAACCCCATGCTTATATCAACTCCACAATAAAAGCTATCCAATTTACAGAGAAGAATAACTCAGTAATGAAGTTCAGAAAAAGAGCTAGCAGCTATCCTACACAAAAACTGAAGTATGAGCATGTGACAACAAATGTTGTGCAAATCTTACAACCTATTTCCATCACAAATGCCATATCCTATTAAGTTTTGAATTTGATATGATAAAACTTGCAAAAAAGAGGCAGCCAAAACTATGTATTTAAATTGCTAACGATGCTTATATTGATGATACAACATTGGAGGTTTGTTCGCCTAAGTTGTCGTAGACGATCCTTCTAAGATAATCCAGCTGCTCAAATTCACCTTGAAGCTCTTCCCACTGTCAAACAACATAGCATGTGATGTGAGGCACTTATCATATAATATCATATCATATCCATCTTAAACAACACAACTTACTTGGTGATGAGCCACAGAGATGATCTTCCAACCAGCTGCAGCGATGTATCGACGCTTCAATGTCGTGTGTCCTAGTGGGGTTACTGCAAAGAAAGGATGCAACAAATCAAATGAGCACACAAACTTGTGCAAATGTAGGTACACACAACACACCTGTGTTTCTTGAGAAATGAGTCGGTCCATCGATTTCCAGAGCAACTCTGTGATCAACCAACACTGCATCCACGGTGTAGCCTTCCACATTATATTCCTTGATCCACTCCAACCCGGTACTGACAAGTAGACGACACACCTCCTTCTGAAACGAGGATGCCACCTTCTCATTAAACCTCTTCGTCTTTCCAGCATGCTCAATCGTCTTCTCCATCTCACTCGGCAAGCACAACTCAAGATGAGGGTACTCAAGTTTCAGGAACTGATTCACCAGATGAAGCTGAGAAGCAAACATAATATCTTCTCTATACTGCTCACTTATGCTCTGCTCATCAGAATCGATTAATATTCTCCACAAGTGGGAGAAGAAGGCTTGATCTAGCCGCCCCAGAACTGCATATGACCAGCATATATTGCCAAGCTGATCTCTGGTAAATGTGAGTGTAGGAGTTCCTATTTCATCATCAAAGCTGGATGTTTCACAGCATCTGATCTGTTCCACATCCTTGTACACATTCTCAAGAGACTGGAGTAAGGAATCTGCATTCTCATTGAGTGAAGCAAAGGCCCACAACAGTTGAGCAATTTCCCGCGGCTGAAAAGTATGGACTACATCAGAAGCCCTGTTTGATAATTCCAGAAAGAGCTCCGGTGCAGAGTGCTGCATAGTGGTAAAAGCTCCGGCCAAGTTAGCCACATTCTGGGAATTGAGTTCAGCAACCTTGGACAAAGCCACCTCAGCCACTCTGTCCATCTCAGACAGATAAAGAAGCTAGCCCCCGATTTTGGACAGCGCCCAAGCAATGTTGGAAACTCCCTGGGGCGAGCAGTCGGGCAGAGCAGCCATGGCCATCCCCACGAGCATGGACATCTCTCTCTGCCTCGCAAATGCCAGCCTACGACTCCTCATCATCGACACTTTGTCCATGTTCTTGGCGATCCTGTGTAGTGCTGTGGCGATGTTCAATGGTGAAAGGGGTGAGGGGCTTAGCCCTTTAGCCACAGCCATCATTGTCTCTGCTGTAACCTCCAACACTTCCTCTGCACTTTGTGCTTCCACAATCGATTTATTCAACTCGATTTCTTTCCTACGATCGGAAGGACCTGAAAACTGGGAAAGCCTCTCAACAAATGTGTTCATGGATTTCTCCTTCCTTTCTTGGAACATCCCACCTGCAATCATACTCACACTTCTCTTCAGATGACTAGCTTTATCTGAAGAATCCAAATCCAACATACTAAAATCTGAAACCAAACCCAAGTCATCCTCCTCCTCATCATCAATATCATCATCATCAGAGCTAAGCTTTTTTGCCCTATCAATTTTGGGTAGTTTCTTCTTCTTTTTCTTTTTCCTCTTCTTGTCGCCAGTAACCATTCTCTCCATTTTCGCAGTCAATCCTCTGGCTTCAATAGATTTCAGAGCGACTTTCCTAGCCCTAACACACCACTCCATTTGGTCATTTCACTGTAGCAACCTAGATTTTGGCTGCTTTTTAAGGGGCAATGGGTGAATCTCCCCAAGAAACTCTGCCTTCCAATCTCCTGAACTCGAGTCCTTCTCAGCTGAACTCGAGTCAATCTTCCCAGACTCCTCTTCTTCCTCCTCCACATCGCCGCCATAATCAACCTCCACAAGTTTATTCCTAGGATATATGCAGCAAAGCTTGTGAAAAAGGTGATTATTGGTGTTAAAAATGGGGAGAGCAGGTTTGAAGAGAAATGGGTTTGTAGATGGGATGCGAAAAGTTGGGAGGGAATTGATCAAAGTAGATGCTTCCATGGAGCGGCCGCCGCAACCAACAATTCCACCGAATTTGTTTCGAGGATAAGAGGAAATTGCAGCGGGAGTGGCCGATTTCGCTCTACAAAAGAAAAATCGCTTAGGTTGTGCTTGGACGGAAGGATTTATAAATCTCTCCAAAAAAATTATTTTTAATAAAATTTAAGATTTTAATATTTAATATAATAAAATTTTATTATTTTTATTTATCATATACTTCATAAAATTCTATTTTAAAAATAATTTTTGAAATATCCAAACAGTGGAATTCAAATGAATTGATTTAAAATCCAAGGAATTTAAAATCCACTCATTTTCAAATTAATTGAATTTGAAATGACTCAATCTAGCGAATTTAGAACATTAAATAAAAAAATTAATAAACAACAGAGTAATTTGAATAAAGTAAACAAGAAAATCCAAATTTTCGTATTAGAATAAAAAAAATGATTGCATTTAATTATTTGTTTATTTTTTTCATCAAATTACTTTGTTACATATTAGGAGTAATTTGTTAGCCACTCCAAGATAATTTTTTTTTCCTTGAGGGTGTTTGGTTGGAGGCTTCATCAAGAGAAACATAATGGAACAGTGGTGGGTGTTTGGCTAATTTTGAAATATAGTCAATTAAAAAATAAGAAGAAGAAGATGGTATGAAAGAATACAATTCCAATTGTCATTCCAAATTTCCAATGGACATTCCCCTCAAATAACCAAACATTAGCTTTCTTATGGAGTATTACGTATGACCTCTTTCCCACAATATTTTTTATACTTTTTATTTTTAATTTAAAAAACTCACTTTATTTGTATACTTGTATTGACTTTCGTGGATAATTTAATACTTTTAATAATATATAGTAGAGTATAAGTATGTTAGGTACGAGTAAAATTAAAATATAGCGTCGGATTGTTGCATTTGTAAGTTTTTTTTTTGTTTTTTTTTTAATTGTGCTACGGTGATCGCAAAAGAAAAATATGAAGTTAACAAGATGAAGGGAGTATATAATTTTTTCAAAATTAGAGTTTGGACAGAGTAATTGCCTGAAATATAAGAACGTCAATTTATTTTTATGATTAATTTGAGATTGGAGTTTGGAATTTGGATCATGATTTAATATAATATAAAAATAAACTAATTTTATTAAAATAATAGTGCACCAATAACAGTAGAGCAGGACCTAGAATAACAAAATAACCGATCTCTAACCAACCTCAACCTGCTATTTCAATCGCTTCACATTTGAAAATTATGTCCTATTTTCATTACATCTATTGCATAATTGCTCAACCAAGATTTTGAGAAACCATGGCTTAAACTGAATAGCATTCTTTATATATTCGTTTACATTTTCTAATACTCATTTAGCAGGATTTTTGTATTCATATCTTCTTCAGGTCCTTTGAAGTTTCAAAAATAGCAGTAGTGTCGATCACATTTCAAACATGCACCCGAAGAGTAGACTACCTCGAATAGGAATATGCATCGGAGGATATGACAGAGTGACGAAGGTCTATGTTCTTTATTCGGTGTCTCCTCAATGAATCTGGGTGTATTCCTGCTTTATGAGCTGCAACAACTCCTATCGCCTCCCAGTAATTTGATACCTTCACCTGCCCATATGTACATACATTCAAATTATTATCTCTATAGCCTCACCTCTCCATGCATTCCACAGAGATTACAACACATGGTTAGCTCAGTGTGGTACTACACAAACTTCAATACGAGCAAAGTCAAAAGAGAAGGAACGTACTGCTGGAATGCCTACTTTCTCTGGGGTGTCCGTAAGAACAGTTTCATTCTCTTCTACAGCGATTATAAGCGGCTGAAATATAGATATCAATGAGTGGGTGTATTATTATCATGAGAATAAGGTTTTTGAGAATTTATGTAGAAGATGCGCACCCTGTTAGTTTTCCTACGAGCAAATGCAAGAGCCCCGTCTCCTCCACAAGCATTGATTGGTAGGATCACGCTGTCGACATCACTAGCTACTATACTACCCGTCCCCACTGACTCAGCGCTATTGACCAAGTATTGTGGGGCTGTACTGAGACCAGCAAGCACACATGGCAAGAAAGTGTACCCCAACTATCAGGAATGTACATATCAATTCAGAACTTGACATGCTAAGTTGCAAATTCATTAAAGAAAGTGTGTTAATGAACACATGTTCACATAAATGCTAATCGTATGTTCTTATAAGACCAAAATGGCCAAGAGTACATACCTCTTCAGCAGCTGATCTTGGGCATACAGAAGGACTCAATGGATAAGGTAATACTGCGGGGGCGTGGGCACAAGGAATTCCGAATTTCTGCACAACTAGATGACTTACCACTGCCTCCACACCTGCCAAATGATCAATTCCCTGCAGTTAAAAGAAGTCCATATTAGAATGAGAAGAGATATTTAAAGACTACAAGACACAGCCTTTGTGTGATATAGTCAGTATCAACATGAAAAGAAGGCATAGCAAAGTAAGCAACAGCACCTTTCCTTGTCGATAGTCATCCACACCATCATCACTATCATCATCTGGGAAACGAGCCACAACTGCTACAGCATTCACACCACATTTCTCTACTAGCGTATCGACAGCCCTTAATAGGGAATCAGGACGGTTTATCCTCCCTGTAGATTGTCCTGTCGTAGGATCGATCCACTTCTCCACCTAAAAATGTACCATGCATTAATAAAACATTGCATTTATGCTACCAATCAAAGTTCATTCTTTAACCCATGCTAAATAAACAAATTTCTGGTCCATAGCTCATTGATTTGTCAAGGCAGTGCAATTATTAACTATATGCCACAGAAGAGATACTCAGGAGGTGATAAACTTTGACAAACAAAATTTGAGTTAAATATTACTCCATTCGTCCCTCTTAAATGGAGTACAAACTTTGAAGCCAATTAAGTTATAACGTATTTGAAGCTTTTTGTCTTTTCTTGTTGTAACAAAGTGAAAAAACTTAGACAGTTCATAGGAAGGATTTTGGCAGGTTGTCATACGAAGACTCTGTATTAATGGGAAGAAGTGGAGAATGAAACCTATACTCTACGAAGTCCAATAAACATTGATGTACAAATCAGTAATTTGGGTGCATACCTGTAGAGCAGCATCTGTCACAGTATACTCTACTATGGGCAAACCAAGAGAAGCCCTTGTAGCATCTACCACCTGTAAATGACGAATGCGAAGGTCTTCCTCTATCCCAGAATCAAGAACTAGCCCCACCTAACTCACATTGCAGGTATATTAACAGACATGATTTAATGAGCGCTGCTAATGTGTGAGAACTGTAGTATGATCCATGAGGGATGCACACCTTATTCTGATGAATTGGCTGCAGAGCCCAAAGTCCTTCAGCAAATCTATCCAGTGCATAGCCCTCAACGTATAATACATTTGGCATTGGCCAGTACAGCATAGCTGCATTGAGAACCTGAAAGGATTACAAAATTTTACAAAGATACGCCGCCATAGAATACTCTTATCTTCACTGTCAACAAAAATGAATAACAATTATAGATCTTCAGTCAGTTTCTTGAAGATCAAAAGATGACAAAATTGAGAAACTAGGATACTGCATAAGATCACATATCTTAACTTCCATACAATTTCCAATTCTGTAGTAGTAACCATTTAGATGACATAAACATATTCCAATCAGAGAACAGGCAAATGCACAAAATTGGATTAAACAGTAAGCGGTGGGAAAGTGGAAAAAAACTTTCTAAAGAAAGGAAATTTGAGCTTCCCTGAAGGCACATAAAAGTAAAAATACAATACGCACATATATTCTTGCAGCAACTCTTGGAAAAAATTATATCCTAAGGAGACAATAGCGCATAAGAGACAGGATTAGTTACAAACTTATTAACTAGGGCGAATCAAACGGAAGTTAACATGTTTGTTTGGGTTGTTGCTTTGGCTTTTACGCATTAGCGTAGCTAACATATATTCTTGCAGCAACTCTTGGAAACAATTATATCCTAAGGAGACAATAGCGCATAAGAGACAGGATTAGTTACAAACTTATTAACTAGGGCGAATCAAACGGAAGTTAACATGTTTGTTTGGGTTGTTGCTTTGGCTTTTACGCATTAGCGTAGCTAACAGCTCATGAGTTTCCATCCACACCAAACAAAGTCTAGATTTTGGCTTATGTTTACAATGCATAACACAAAGAAGAGAAGAGAAGACATGAGTTTCCAAGCACACTAGACAGTCTAGATTTCAGCTTATGTTTACAATGCATAACACGAAGAAGAGAAGAGAAACTTACATTGGGATGAGAGATGAGACAATCGACAGCAGACGCCAGCGCTCGAGCTACTGGCAAAGCATCCCCGGCATAGCCACCAATGGCCGCGCCAACTCCAGTTGGCACTATCATCACACTGGTGTAGGGCCTCTTAAACTGTTCAGTGAAACCCTGAGTGAGAATGATTACAAATAGTGCGAGTATAATAACAGAGTAGGGTACCTACCTTATTGCAGGTGGAAGATGATAAGATTGTGAGGCGGGTGGGCGGCCGCCGCCGCCATAGACTCCGGGCGGCGGGAGGGTGAAATGGACGGCCAAGATTAAGGCTCGCCATTCGCAGCCTTCCCTCTGAAAAATAAACCCAACCCAACAAATAGTTTAGATAATTCCATTGCTGGTTTAAATACGGTTTTGCCCTTCATTGGAAGATTCAAATCCCCTCCTGTTCTGTTCTGTTCTGTTCTGCTCTGCCTCTTTCTTGGCTGTTTGATTACCCTTCTACTACTCCCATCCCATGCTGCCTCTCTCTTTTGATAAGCTGAAGAATCTACTGAAAGAAAGCGGAATCCATTTCAATCTCCTGAATGAAATTCTCGCCCACACCATCACCATCGGCATCTTTCAGCAGGACTTCGCCTGTCGACTACTGGACGCTTATGCTAAACTCAACAAACTTGTCGATGCCCAAAAGGTGTTTGAGTCAATGCAGAACCCAGATGTGAGCTCATGGAACTCTCTTCAAAATCTTTACCTCAATAATAAACAGCCCAGAAAGACGCTAATGCTCTTCTCCAAATTGATATCTTCTGATTCTGTCAGACCCGATTCTCATTCCATGGTTGCTGTTCTTTCTGCTTGTGCACGCAGCAAGGACATAAGAAATGGAAGTGTAATCCACGGGATGGTGTACAAGTATCTCGAAACGCCAAGGCCCAGTGTGCATAACGCGCTGATTGATATGTATGGTAAAACGAGAAGACTTGAATTAGCTCAACGCGTGTTCAGTAGCATAGATTTTAAGGATCTTGTTATCTGGACCAGCTTACTCAATGGATGCCTTTTAAATGGAGACGTGGAATATGCACAGAAAGTGTTTGATGAAATGCCACAGAGAAATGTGGTTTCCTGGACAGCCATGATTGTTGGGTATCTGCGGGATAAGAAGTCAATTGAGGCGTTTGAAATATTCTTAAGGATGAGAAGTGAGGATGCTGATTGTAACCCCAATACTTTTACAATTGTTGCTTTGCTTTCTGCTTGTGCAGATATTGGGGCACAGAATTTAGGAAGTTCATTACATGGATACATTAACAAACGGGTTGGATTTGTTTTGGATGTTGTGGTGAGTAATGGGTTGCTGGATATGTATGGAAAATGTGGAAATTTGGATTCAGCCATGAAGCTATTTGATAGTATGAGGAGGAAAGATTTGTTTTCATGGACAACATTGATATCAAGTTTGGCATTAAATGGCAGAGGTAAAGAGGCGCTTGAAGTTTTCGAATCAATGGTGGAATCCGGATTAAATCCAAATGAAGTTACTTTTCTGTCAGTTTTATCAGCTTGCAGCCATGCAGGTTTAGTGATTGAGGGGGAGAGTTTATTTAAAAGATTTGTAGAATGCTACCATATGAAGCCCCAAATTCAGCATTTTGGGTGTATGGTGGATCTTTTCGTTCGAGCAGGGCATTTGGAGAAGGCCATAAGGTTAATGGAGCAGATGCCGATGAAAGCTGATGCAGTAATGTGGAGGTCGATTGTGGGTGGTTGTTTGGGACATGGGAACTTAGAGCTGGCTGAAATGGGTGGTAAAAAGGTGGTAGAACTGGATCCTGGTGACGACTCAGTTTACATACTTCTTTGGAGTATGTATCGGTCGAAAAATAGGTGGGAGGATGCTTCGAAGACATTGAAAATGATGAGAGATGGAGGAATAAAAAAGACACCGGGTTGTAGTTGGATTGAAGTGAATGGTGTCGTTCATGAGTTTCTTGCTGTGGCTTCCCAACACTATGTGAGTGAGAGAATAGCAATTATTTTGGATGGTGTGATTGATCAATCAAATTTAGATTCATATGCTGATGCTGATGC
The DNA here is from genome assembly GCA_023678885.1 of Pogostemon cablin. Lineage (NCBI taxonomy): Eukaryota > Viridiplantae > Streptophyta > Magnoliopsida > Lamiales > Lamiaceae > Pogostemon > Pogostemon cablin. The sequence continues at coordinate 8,589,569 of CM042961.1, forward strand.
TGATGCTTTCTTTCTGTGGACATGAGATAATGGAGCTTCATCAACAATGCATTTATAGAAGCTATAACATGAGTGTGTGAGAAGGATGATGTCCTTTTTGTTTGTCATCTGTCACAAAACTGCATGCCTTGGCCATCTGTTCATTTCAAGTGATTAAGTACTCCTCATTTCTAACAAATCCCCCCTACCTCTAATGACGATTTACATACTAATTAATTAACCTCAATGACAATGCCCTCTTTTCTTCTTCTTAAGAATAGCTAGCTCTCCATGAAAAGATATCCTCAAATTTCGAAGGTGTTGGGGGTTTCTTCATCATATTAGTGTTGTGGTGACAATAGGGTAACTCATCCAAGACCTCAGCTACTAATTGATTTATGGTGCCATGAAAAACAACTTACAATAAACAAAACGACTAGAAACCAAATTTCGAGTTGTTTTGAACTTCCAAGTAGACGCATTGAGAAATAGACAAATATAAATAAGATAGTCAAAGAAAAGGAGATGCCTTTTCCATCTCTCTATAAATTGTTTATGGGCCAACTATTCAAACTCCTAAATCTGCTTAAACGTACCATATAAATAACTTAATTAGAATATTCATAATTAATAAGACATAAGTACCCTTATAATTAAGATTTTATATTTCGTTCAGTTAGAGTATTCAAACACATAATGATGTGTTTGATTGGAGTATCCAAATAATATGTGATGTTTTAGGATGGAGCAGTCGAACGATTCAATATTTTCTTCCCCGTCCATTTAAATTTTAAATTTCATATTTTGTTCTGTTTTCAAACACACTGGATATGGAAGTGTGTATATGGGTTCTTTTTTAAGATGAATCTTATGTGAAGATTTGAGTGTGCTTAAGGATAATTTATACAAGTTTGGAAATAATTCTTTTTGGGGTACGTTTAAGCAAATTCGAAGTTACAAATAGCCGAACCTATTATTTATTTATATAAACATAATAAATAAGGGAGTGTTTGGTTGAAGACTTTCAACTGGAAAAATGAGAATTAAACAATTTATCTAGATGGTATTAGAAGTGAATGGCAATGATAAAAGAAAATGTTAGGACTTTTCCTAACAAAAGAGATGAATCAAACCCAATTCCACGTGAATCATATCTAAAGTTGTAAGAATGAGTTGGTGCAGTTGTTTAACTCACAACCTATCACAACTTGCTCCTTAGCGAATTCAGATGGAGCGGATCATTCATGGGGTGGGTCATTGGTGGAGTGGACCATTCGTGGGACGGGTCGACAAGTGGGCTGACTTTTTTTTTATAAATTATTATTATTATTTTTTAATGATGTTTCACTTTTATTTTAATACCCTTAAATATTTTAAACTCTAATACTCCTTCCGTTTTGAGTATTTTTACCCGTTTGTACGGACACGTAAATTAAGAAGTGTTATTTTTTTAATATATAATGTAAGAAAAAGTAAGGATATATTTGGTAATATTAAGAGAAAAAGTAAGTAAATTTGTTGGAATTATGAATAAAGTGTAAAAAAGTAAATAAAGTTATTAAGAATGATGAATAAAGTGTAAAAAGTAGATAAGATGTGTAGTGTATTTTTATCATTAATGGAATGAGTAAAAATATGTGGGACATTCCTAGGGATGACAATTTTACCCGTCGGTCGGGTTACTCGACGGGTACCCGCATAGCGGATATAGAAAAATCGGATAAAATCGGGTAAGGGTAGGGTACGGGTTCCCTTATAATTTACCCATACCCGACCCAAAAATTATCCGAATGTATATACTATATATTTAATAATAGTATTATATATTTAATTAAATGTCTAAATATAATATTTCTTTTAGTATAATAATATTGTTGATGAAAAATTTATGATGTATTTATTATAATATGTTTAATATTTTTAATTAAAATTTATATTCTTGTCCTGATATAAATATAAATAATTTTTTAGAATTATAATAAATCTTGTTCTATGTTATAATATTATGTGTTATTTATAATTATATTTAAGAATTATAATTTTTTTTAATATTTTAACAAAAAAAATGATATTCGAATTAAGATATCTTGGTGGCAAAAAGGAGATGCAAAACTTTGAAGTTTTCATACTTAAACTAAAGACTTTGAAGCAATTGTTGGAATATGATATTTGTTTTATAATTTTATTTGATTAACTATGAATTTATGATATTTTTTTGTTAACGGACTTAAACGTTATTGTTGTTGACTTTGTTTTCTAATTTGCATATTTTATTATAGGTTATTCATTTATGTATTATAATTATTTTTTGGTGGATTATAGTTTAAAAAAAATTGTGTCGGGTCGGATAGGTTCGGGTGGATTCGGGTATCCGCGGATTATCCGCAAAATCTACTAAGATTGCGGTTATCCGTTTACCCGCGGATTATCCGTATACCCGATGGGTATACCCGTATCCTACCCGAAACTCTACTTTAGGGTAAAAGGGTAGGGTATGGGTAGGGAGGGTAGGGTATAGAGTAGTATGTGTATTTGTCATACCCGTACCCTGCCCTACCCATTGCCATCTCTAGACATCCCAAAATAAAAAGTGAGTAAAAATACGTGGAACGGAGGGAATAATAAATATTAAATTAGGGTATGAATTTTTTGTATGTCCACTAATTTGGTGTGATCAATTTTTTAGTTTCACAATTTTAGTGATGAGGATGGAATAATGGGTGAATTAAAACTTGTGGGCTGATGTTGGGTTAATGGGTTGGGGCGGGCCAACATGCAATCCATTTTTTTGTGAGTTTGAATGAGATAAGCTTTTTTTGGGACGAGTCATTTATGGAGCGGGTTATTAGTGAATTTTTTGCGGAGCGAGACGGGTTGACTCAATAAATTTAGCCTAAATTGATCGCTCTAATCATATCCATGCCAATTCCATATACCAACAAACAAAATAAAATAAATAAATAAAATCTAATTATGGGTTTTTTCATGTAAATGTGTTCAATTTATCCTCCTCACATCCTTCCTGTGGAGATTTTTGACTTATTGGCATGGGTTTTCTCTCATTTCCATGCAAACGTATAGTACTATTTTTGTAAAAATATTTAACCTTATTAACTAAAGATGTTTTAATCTAAAATTTTGCACTTTGGAGAATGAACAGTACACCCCTTAACAAAAATTGATGAGTATTGGAGGTTGCGTAAGGACTCTCCAAATTATTGCCCAACATTATAATTCGTAAAATCCAAAAAGACATTAGACAATGAAAAAAATTATTCGTAAAAAAAATGAATCTTGAAGGAATTAGTCTAGAATTAAATATGATTTATTAACTGTCCGTAGTGAGTCAGCATTTGGTTTTTATTTAGGGTAATTATACTATGCACCGTGGTATATCCTAAGATATTGTGCCCCACTTTAAAATATGTATACAAATATAAACAAAAATATATACAATTATGAACAAAAATGTATACAATTTAATTGTTAGTTTTTTAATGAAAATTTGAGTGTAAAAAAATATACAATTATTAAAAAATATGTACATATTATTAAATAAAAAGTTATACACATATGAATACTAGTTTTTTAATGAAAAACTTAGTGTGAAAAAAGTATACAATTATTAAGAAAAACATATACAAAATAGAATAACATGTGTATATAAAATAAAATAAAAAATTATACACATATGGGTGCATATTGTATCCTACTGCACCTAATATCAATCCAATATAAATGATGGGTACGTAAAAAACAAAAATAAGTATTCTTCCGTACATTTTAATCATCGATGTTCCAATAAAAATATTAAAATATATTTACGTCCAATAATTCTTTTAGAATATACTCCCTTCGTCTTGAAAAGTTGGCACACTTTCCATTTTAGGCTGTCCCACAAAAGTTTGCACATCCCAAAAAAAGCAAAAAGTAAAAAACAATCACCCTTCCCCATACACTTTAATTACAAAAAAACCATCTCTACCTACCATACTTTATCATTTATATATTACATAAAAATACCATTATACCCCTAAAAGTTATCACTTTCTTAATCTTCGTGCCAAAAAGAGGTGTGCAGACTTTTAAAAAACGGAGGGAGTATATAACATAATGTAAGTTGATATGTGTACAATTATGATCCACATGTGGAAACTGTTTTAAAATTGCATGACAAGATACGAATCAATATATTAACTTTGGAAATATATATGCATGGAAAAGTCTCATGTACACTTCATCCCCTATAAATTTAGGATGGAGCTATTGACACGAAACATTACTAAAAACACATGAACTCTAAAAAATTTACTAGTAAAATTATTATACCCGCATCTTCTAAACTTACTTTAAACACCCATTTTGCTATCACCACCCAATCCATTTTATTGACCACATCCAATATTATTACTCCATTTTACTAATCACACCCAAATTTCATATCCTAAAACTTAAACAGTAAACATAAACATTGAAGGAGAAGAAAGAACCAGATAAAAAAAACATTGTAGAGCTTTATTTATTCAAAATCACATTTTATTACAAAAAACTTGTTGGAATTCTGCATTTCACCTTTGCTATCCATTTCCTTTTCTTGTTTATACCTAATCCCTCTCTTACAATATCAACCTTTATTTCCCTCGCATTAATATTCCACCATACCTTAAGGGCGTGATCGGTACGATGGAATTGAGTGGAAATGTAATCGTCATTCCTAATTCTATTATAATTCTTGCGATTGATATGTGTTTAGTAATAAGAATCACGATTCCAAAGGAATGTGTATTCCCTTATATGTGGGAATGAACATTCCTCCCACCCCCATGGTATTGTCCATTCCATTCCCTCATCCCCACCCCACCCTCTCTCTCTCTCTCACACACACACACATATTATATATATATATATATATATATATATATAATTATAATTATAAATAATATTCTTTTAATTTATACAATATTTATTTGTATAATTATAAATATGTTACTATTTTTCTACTTAACATGTAATATTTATTAAAATTATTTGTATTAAATTATTTAATAAAAAATAAAATAATAAATCATTTAAAATCTAAATAAAAAAGTTAAATATTTTTATATACTTAAATCGGTATATAATTATTTTAATATTTATTCAAAATAAAAATTAGTAAATTATATATAAAAAATTAATATTATTAATTAAATTGAATATATACATATAATATAAATATAAATATAATTTTTATACATAGTTTAATATTTTTTAATATATATAAATTTTTTATTTGTATTCTAAATTTTATTTATATTTTAAAAATATTAATATTTTATTTATAATTTAATATTTTTCTATAATTATAAAATATATAAATCTTCATTAAAATTTTAATTAATTTAATATTTTAAATAAATTAAAAATGTAATATTATAAAAATACTATTAATGAGATTGAAATTATTAAGGAATGCAAATTCTATTACTTAGAGTTATTCCTGAATCATACTAATCATGATAAAAATAATTTTTAATCATTCAATTCTCCTATTATTCCATTCAGTCATAAAATTATAATTAAATCACATTTAAGTAATAGTTATTCCAGCGCTCATTGTCTTCTTTCTTTTGGGCAATTAAAATCCTTTTAGTCGGTTTAAGCTATAAAAGAATAAATTATATGTCACTATATTATATTAGCATAGTTGGGATGTCTCTCAATTGATTTCTTTATTTTCAATTTTCATTGAACATTCCACCATTGTTCCACGCATTTTGATATATGTTCTTCTCTTTTTCTTCTTCACTAACACTTATCTCTTCTCCTCTTTTTTCTGCTGTTTTTTTTTCTTCAGTTTTTCTCTTTTATCATCTTGTGTTTGAGTGTGTCGATTTGTGTGCAGCTGGGGTTAGCAATGGCATTGGGTGGAGTTTGTAAAATAGATGTGGAGAGTAAATTTAGAGTTGGGGTATAATAGTAAATTCACGATTATTTTTTTAAGATTTCGGGTACTTTAAGTAATGATTTGGGTGGCAATAGTGCCGCCCATAAATTTATATTCATAAATATAAGAAATAATACTCTTATTTATTTTAGGGTGAGTAATTGTGTGAGACTGTCTCATAGAAAAACTTTCATAAAAAGGATAAGAAATAATAACAATAAAAGTGATACTTGAATTAATAAAAAGTCATAGTGGTTCAGTTATTTATTTTATAAACAATTCGTAGTAAAAATAAAAAATGATAATATATATTTTTGAAAATGTGATAATATATAGGGTTAATTACACGAAAAGTCTCAACCTTTTCGTCAATTGCAAATTAGTCCAAACTTTTGAATATTTACAAATAAATACTCGACTTTAAGCCCATATTACAAATCAAACCACCGGGCAGTCGCTGACATGTTTATTTTTTTATCCACGTCATCCGCCAACTATAAAAAAGGGTCACTTACTATTGGATACATAAAATAATACATAATTGCTATAAACTACATGACTCAAAGAACTAATACTCATAACTACACAATTATGATTGTGATACCATAAATACCCCTATGTGTTTGCAATTTATTTTGCACAATTTTATTTTGCACAATTTGATTCAGCGACGGTCTGGCGGCGATCCGACGAAGGTACGGCGACGGTCCGGTGGAGGTCTGGCGATCGGCCGCAGTGGGTGGGTGGGTGAGGGGTTAATGATTTGTGATTTAAAAGTGTATGAGATTATAAAGTTATATTTGATATTTTATTTTAATATTTTGTATGTGAGAGTAATTATTTGAACTCATTGTATCTCATAGTAATTTAGGGTAATGTGTGTATCTATTAGTGATTTTTCCTAAAAAAAAAATACACACAAAAAAACACACACACACAAAAATGACATCATTTTAATTGCGTTTCTGGAAATCTTCGTCATTACAGTTTATAAACAACACATTAATTAATACACAGATTAGATCATGTTAAACTGGTAATTAATTTTTAAGTTAATCATTTTTATCAGATTTTCTTTTTATCTTCCCTCTCCTCAAATCTCGCTTGAAATTGATCATCTCATCAGCATCACCAATTCACGAATCTGACCAAACCCTTCTGTATTTTAATGGACACTTTTCAATCGGCCCACTTTTCAAGGACATACAGAGCAACGAAGAAGATGATTCGAAATCCAAAGTAATTCGGGTTGTATATTTTAGAACCGGACGGAGGTGTTAGGATAAGCAGATCCCCATTCATTCCTAAGGAACAAATAAAGAAGAGCATAAAAAACACAACACAAGAATTTACGTGGAAAACTCTAAAATCGGAAAAAATCACGAACCGAGAAAATATCACTATGTGAAAAATTTGTACAATCACACAGAGTTTCTCTCTCCCGACCCCAATTCCTACACTTTTACAAATCTTTGTCTAATTCACATCTTTCTCCTCATTTTCACAACCGAGAATCCAAGAAAAGAATTTAAATAGAATCAAACACAAAGATTAAAATGTATTTGATTGGTGCACTTGATATCAAGTCCAAGGGCCTCCTTATATAGCACCAGATTCCCTCCCCTTTTACTCTCCATCCGATGTGGGACAAAGAAATAAAAGAAAAAACCTTCTTTTATTATTGACAAAAAACTAACAATCTCCACATTGTTAAAATAAAAGAAGACACATTGTCTTTACCGGCAATCTATTCTCAATCCTGAGAATCCCTTAGAATAAACTATTTTAAGAATTATTGTCTTCACTGACAATCCATTCTCAATCCCGAGAATCCTACTCCACAATATGAGTAGACCACTTAGAATCAACCATTCTAAGAATTTTCTGCGCAACATATCGAAAATACCTGTTGATATTTATGGTGCTACTTCCAGTTCTTGGCTACACCTGAAAGTCCATCAGCCATCGATATACATCCACCACACACCCTACATTACCTGCCAAGTCAATGTCTGTGTGCAAACTTGTGGACCAGCTAATATTATTACACCTTTTTCATGACAACTGAACATGCCATAAGGATCCCCAATAATATTAACTCAACATTCGGAACTGTTGCCGCACTAGCTCCTCCTTGACCAGAAACGTCACCATTGCTCCACCTTAAGCAATTACCGTGCCATTGCTCCACCGCAATTACCGCACTATTGCTCCACCTTGAGCAAAGACGTCACTGTATGACATGACGTTGCCGCCTTTTAGCACCAAGCTACACCAGGTTTGTTCGAACCCTTTTTCTACTGAAAGTTTCGTCACTTGAAGCCGATTCTAACCCCCGAAATTCACGATGTTTTCCCCACTTATCAGTTGAATCCACGCTATTTTTTACCGATCTAGCACCACATACCAAGCCACCACATCGCCATCTTCCCCATTAAATCGCCGCTTCTCCACTCCACCAATCATTACCATAATATCCATTCCTTTCAAATCTCCTTAAGCCGACTCCATGGAAAACCCCATGCCGCTGTTAAGCCAACTCCACCACCGGGAGTCCCAGCAATTCACATTGCTGCAGGTCCAAGAACTCCGCCAAAAACTGCTGACCTACAAATCCTACCCCTTGCCACACCACTATCACCACAGTTCGGCGCATTTCACCGCTAGAAAGGAGATGCCACCGCATAAAGTCTTTTCTGATGTGGAAGGTCAGACTATGCTGCAACCACATAGCATACTAAGAACTTTATAAGCGCTAGAATCGGGCTCTGATACCACTTGTTGGGATAAGCAGACTCTGATACCACTTGTTGGGATAAACAGATCCCCATTCATTCCTAAAGGACAGATAAAGAAGAGCATAAAAAGCACAACACAAGAATTTACATGGAAAACTCCAAAACTGGAGAAAAATCACGGACTGAGAAAATACCACTATGTGAAAAATTTGTACAATCACAGAGAGTTTCTCTCTTCCGACCCCAATCCATACATTCTTACAAATCTTTGACTAATTCACACATTTCTCCCCATTCTCACAACCGAAAATTCAAGAAAGGAATTTAAATAGAATTAAACACAAAAATTAGAATGTACTTGATTGGTGCACTTGATATCAAGTCCAATGACTTCCTTATATAGCACCAAGAGTCCCTCCCCTTTTACTCTCCATCCGATGTGGGACAAAGAAATAAAAGAAAAAACCTTCTTTTATTCTTGACAAAAAACCAACAGGAGGAAGTATAGAATGGGTCTCCTGTGGATCAAATTTACGGTGTAAATCCTGTGGTCCCTCTTTGGAACTGTAAACCCTGTGGCCCATTTGAAAGTGAGAACCACAGGGTTTAGAGTACGAAAAGACCTGAATTCACATACTAAGTTATATAAATCGGATCTGTAAGGGTGCTCGTGTTTATACTATATGTATATAGTATTTGATTACCAAAAATACCTTTATTTTTCTTATATTATTATATTATTAAGAAATGATTTTTTTAAAATTTCCTATCATCAAATTAGTGCATTATGTGAACGGATAAAATATTATTTAAATAGTGCAAGAATCATTGCAGTAAAAGCGATATCTAAATTTGGTAGCAATAGACAGATTAATTAATGTTTATGACACTGCAGCTTGGACCAACTCTATCTTTTCGATGGAATGAGATCACCTGTTACATAGTGGTGTTTCATCTCCTATTCCACTAATTAAATGATTGCCACGTGGCATGATCAATGCCCAAAATTCAATGCTTGCCCCAAGGGTTTATTAGTCATTTGTAGGGTATAGTTTTTTTATGTTGTGGAACATCAATGGAACACCGAAAATGTAACAGGGAAATCAACTTGCTTTTCGATACCATCACTTTGGTGTCGAATTCTCTGTGCTATTTTGATACATCATTTTTTGTGTCAAATCATTGGATAGACGACATGTAGGATAGAAAAAATTATACCCTAATCCTTAAACCCTAGGGGCAATGGTCTCTGTGCTATTTTGATACATCATTTTTTGTACCAAACCATTGGATGGATGACACGTAGGATAGAAAAAACTATACCTTAATCCTTAAACCTTAGGGATAATGGTTGAATTTAATTCCCCTCTTACGTGTTAATCACTTAACGCGTGCCACAGGAGATAATGCACTTATGTGCTCACTTTGGACCGTGGCACCAAATTATGAATCTCACAAAGTTATTGAAGCTGCAATAAGATTTTATATATATATCGTCCCAAGGGTATAACGGTCAAAGTGCTAGTTACAAGAAAATCAAACCAAATATTTGTACATAAAAAAAATAATACTAAGTATTATAAAAATATAAATGAGATCAATAATTAAATAAGTAGTAGTATTATAAATATATAAAAAATATAGATTGATTTGTGTAGCATTTTGATCCACACGTGGAAAGTGATTTAAAATTGTATGAGAAGAGAAAGAGAAGGCAGAACAGCTATAAAAGGAGCATCCACATGAACGCCATTCCATACTCGTCTAATATAAATTCATCTTGCAATGGAGAGCATAATGAGAAGGAGTGGTTTGTATGTATTGGTGATGATGTGTTTGGGTGTGTGTTTGGGTGCCGGAAAAGATTCTCCGGTGTTCGACTTGGACGGGAATGAGTTGCAGGCAGGATCGCCTTACTACGTGATGCCCCTGCTATTCATTCCCGGAGGCGGTGGTGGGCTGACGCTAGACTCCACCAACTGCCCGCCCCATGTGGTCCAAGAGAACTTTTATGGGCACAACGGCCTCCCGGTGACATTCCAGCACAAGGGCGGCGCCGCCACCTTCGTCCCCCTCTCCACCGATTTGAACATCGCCGTCCAGGCTAATTTCACGGGGCAGTGCAACGAGTCGACGGTGTGGAAGGTGGAGTACGACGTCTCCATCAAAAACTACGCCGTTTCGACGGGGGGCGATTCCATTTCCGCACTGGCCAGCTGGTTCAAGATTGAGAAGTTTGGGTTCTCATTAGGCTACAAGCTTGTGTTCTGCTCCACCGACGGTGCCGACTCTCTCGGCAAACCCGTATGCCGAGACCTGGGAATTTACGCCGATCAATACAACCGACGTTTGGTTCTCACCAAAACTTTGGATCTCTCCTTCGCTGTTGTTTTCAAAAAAGCTGAAACTGATGCTTCTTTCGCATCAGCTTGATAGGCTGTGATTCTGTTATATTTTGGTGTTATATCTCATATAACACTCGTTAGATGAGTGACATGTGTGCGGAGAAGAAAATCTCAACCTTTTCTCTTAGGGTTAAGGTATAGATTATTTTATCCTAAGTGTCAATCATCCAACTGTTTGTAACAGAGAATGTAACACAAAAATATAACAGAAGATCTGAACCGCTGCTCTCGTGCACCAATAAAACCTGTAATCAACTACTTGGATTACCATCAATAAATTACTAAATCTTTTCTTGACTTTTAATGCACCAAAAAAGTTGCATTTTGATCAATTTTATTGACTTTTGGAAGATATTGATGTATTTTTACACTATAAGAAAAATGTCAAATTCTAACGGCGAAAAACAGTTGAAATATGCAAAAATATCGTTGGAATTCATGATTCCAATAGATATTCCATCAAAAATTTTCCGTTGGAAAAACGACCGTTGAAATGTCATTTTTCCATCAACATTTCCAACGGTTATAATTAATTAACATTTAAATTTATTGAAGTCTAATTTTTCGATGAAATTTTTATTGGAATTTTCCAACGACTTAAGTTTAATTGGAATATCTATTGAAAATTTTCAATAATTTATCAAGTTATTGGAATTAGCATTGAAAATTTCTAACTATTTAAATTTATAAGAGAATTTTTTGTTGGAACTTTTCAACAGCTTTAGGTTTCATAGAAATTATCGTTAGAAATTTCTAATAGTTTGTTAGGCAATTGAAATTAGCATTGGAAATTTCCAACTATTTAGGAGTAATTTTTATGGGAATTTTCGTTAGAATTTTTCAACGGCTTAAAGTTTAATTGGAAATAAAAAATTTTCAACGGATTTATTTTTTGTTGGAATTTTACATTTTTCTTGTAGAGTGTTAGTAAAAAATAAATTATAAAATACGTTATGTGTGTGAAGTTGGGAATGGTAAATTAGTAATTAAAATGTATTTTAAGGTTAAGAATTGATGTGATATTTTTGTAGTGGTGAAATTCAATTTGGGATGGAGGGATTAATAATTATAAAAATATTAATGAGAGCAATAATTAAATAATGGAGTAATACTCCTAATTATTAAACAAAAAGTTCATTGATTTGTGTAGCATTTTGACCCACACAGTGCAGCTATAAAAGGAGCATGCTGGATCTGCATGAACACCCTACCACATGACTCCATTAACATAATTAATACTCCACACACACACACACACACACACACACACATATTTCGTCCCCCTCTCCACCGATTTGAACATCGCCTTCCATGCTAATTGGACGGAGCAGTGCAACGAGTCGACGGTGTGGAAGGTGGAGTACGACAAGTCCATCAAAAACTACGCCGTTTCGACGGGGGGCGATAGATTGAGAAGATGGGGTTTTCAACCTACAAGATTGTGCACTGCCCCACCGCCGCTTCTATGCCGAGACGTGGGGATTTACAGTGATAAAAACGGCATACGTTTGGTTCTCAACAAACCTTTGGGCATCCCTTCGCCATTGTTTTCGATAAAGCTAAAGCTAAAACTGATGTTTCTTTCGCATCAGCTTGATATCAATAAATTATGAAATCTTTTTTATCAGTAATGCACCAATATTTTTATTTATTATAATTAAAAACACAATTGTATGAAAGCAAACGTTTGTATAAACTGGTTTCACCCTAGTTTATCAATTTTTATGGAATAAATTCCATAAAACTATATCTAACACGTGAATAATTTGACATTAATTAAGGGAGTTTGAATTCAATATAAACCCTCATGTGCAAGTAATTCCTATTCCACAATTCGTATTTTATTTTATTGATATTTCATAATATAAAAAAATTATACCAAATGAATGTGTCGTTTACTTTGGCTCTTAAGGAGGGTTATCCATGCCTAAATCCTAGTTAAGAAGCATTAGTCTGGAAAGCAATTATATGACACATGTCATTTATTTAAAAAGGTACTATAATACAAGATGAAATTAACATCATTTTAAAATAAGTGATCCGTTGTTGTAAGTACATACTCCCTCTCCCTTGATTAACCTCTACGTTGCCGACTCTACCACAATCTACGCGTGTATACTATTGGAATAAGACAAACTTTAATTAATTATGTGAAAACTGTCTATGTCCCTTGCATGGAGACTGTATATGATCGGTCCACATTGATCACCAATATGAATAATTGCGCCTCTCTCATCTTCAATATTTTGCAGATGTGAATGAATTATAACGAAAATTACCTTTTTTTTACATATCATATAAAAAAAAAACACGACTACTTTGAGTAATTATCTCTTGGGCAGTGATACGTGTTAAATGACCATCTCATCTAAAAGCTTAAGCTGATAGAGAGATATACTTCTTCTGTCCGCTCGAAAGAGTGTCTTTTACTTTTGTGCACGTTGATTAAGGAGTATTGTTATTTAATGTGTAGTGGGAGGGTGGATGATTGGTCGTTATAGTCCGGGCGACCAAGCAACAAAATATCGAACCCAAGGGAATTTAGGATCCATGGCATTTAGGTATAGTATCGTGATTAGTTAGGGACGAACGGAAAGGAGGTTAATAAATAAAAGAAAATACAATGCATGAAAAAGTAAAACTAATTACAATATTTTTGGATTTTCAATGCCATGGTAATTTTCATGATACACTCATATAATCAATCATCCAACATCTTTAATTATTTTCCATTTTTAAGCAAATCATGGTAAGGGCGATCACTATTTCCACCTATCCCCAATGGCCATGGTGAATAGGATGTAGATTATTTTCACAACCCCTAAAAAGCTCATAGGATCGATCCTACTTACAATTCCCTTCAAGGTACTATGCTCGCATGGATGGGGTTCCCTTCACTAGTTTAATCCTCGGGCACAAGTGATCTCACTAGTGTTCATTTATGTTGTTCTAAATATAAGGACTCCCGGCCAGACTCCCCTTATATTAAACCCACGTGTAATAAATGGAAGAAACTCACATATGATAATCATGCAAAAACAACTAAGGGTAAAGCAACGACAAGACATGTCGATACACAATACACAACCTAATCACTGTACACTAATACCAAAGACATAAATCTCATATTATTACAAGCATATTAATTTCATAAATGAAACCTAATCAAAGCCGGAAATTCAATCAAGACATTTTCATAAATTAATCAATAATCATGCCATCAATCTACCACCAAAACATAAAAAATAGAAAGATAATAAGTAGGATTAGATTACACCTTAATGAAGTTTTACATTCATGAAGATCATCCACTCCTTGGTGTCTCCACCTTCTTGGAAAGCAAATAACATCCTAAACTAGAAAAACATTAAAACTACGGATCCCTCACCCCGAAAGGGGGGAGGGATCTTACAACTATCTAATGAAGAATTAAATAGATGGAGAATGGTGGTGTGGTGTAGCCTCCAAGAGGAGGAATGAGAATTGGGAGTTTGGGGGTGTATGGCATGGAGAAGCAGCCCCTGCTGCTCTTCTTCTTGGAGGAATGAGATTTGGGGGGTATTTATACCCCCCTTTGGAAGCCCTAGCATCGCACTTGAAATTTGGCAGAAGTGCATAAAAACACGGTCGTGTTTTTATGCACTTGCCCGTGTTTTCCTGCATCAGCACTTTTTCAGCCCAAAAATGCGATTTTTCACCCAAGTGCATGAAAATACGGGCGTGTTTTCCTGCATCTGCCCGTGTTTTCTTGCAAAATTTCAGCTCTCTGGACATAATTCACATTGCATAAAAACACGGGCTCGACGTAAAAACACGGGCGTGTTTTTACGTCATTTTGCCCATTTTTCATTTTTCTCCTTTCTTCTCTATTCTTCATGCTTTTCTTGACATTTATCTTCATAATTCGCCCCGATTTAATTCTCGTTTCTTCCATCACTCTTTTAAGCTCAAAAGGCACTCATTTTCTACAAAAATAAGCAAAAATACCTTTCTCAAACTAATTAAGCAATAAATAGAATTTCCATTAAAATCATGCTTAATTATTGAATTAAAGCCAAATAAATCCAAATAAATTCTTTCAATTAAGCCCATAATTCTAGGTGAATTTTACACCGATCAAACCCCCCAAACTTAAAGTGTTGCTCGTCCCCGATCAACAAAAGAAAAGAAAGAACGAGGAGGGGAATTCACCTAGAATTGTATCAAGATATCAATAAAGATTGAGTCATTTCTAAACCATTTCAATCTAATCAAAACAAGTGACAAGACATCAATTTAAATGTATACAAGTTAAGCTTAAGAAATATGCAAGCAAGTGAGACATTCGCTACTCCTCTCTAGATTTTGCTTTTCACTCTCACACTCAAAGGGTGTATGGGAGAAGTGTATACTCTCATAAATCAATTCAAATGCATGTCATTACCATACGCTTGCCAAAAGTCTACGCTCTCCACCACTTCTATGTGTGTTAATTATTGAATCAAAAAGGTATTTATATGGGATTGCAATGTAGGCTCTTTGGTATTGGGTAGAAAAAATATTTAGGAAAAGTAAGCTCAAGATTAGTAGAGAATTTGAGTTGACGGCCAATATCAACTCTCACTCTCTCTTTCCTCAAATTAGTGAAGAATTCAAGTTGGTTGGTAGCCTCAACTCTCATCCACACTTTTTTTTTTCATTTTTTACCTTAATCAAAATAGAATTTATCCATCCAACAAACTAAAGAACATTTTTCTTCTCTTCTTCATTATTGAGTTTCTTTTTATCTCTTTTCCCCAAGGGCTCTCTTTCCATTTTTCTACTAGAGCTCCTTATGCTTCTTTTATACAAGCTTCACTCAATTTTTCTTTTCACACAACCTCCATTTTTTTTTTCCTCTTTTCTTACACTTTTACCATTTCTCTCTTTCCAAACTCTCTTGTAAGCTCAATTCAACCACTTCATCCCCATTAATCCTCTACTAATCGACACAGGTGATTAGGATATAAAATATGGATAAAATGGCTAAATTTGTAGGTTGCCAAAGAAATACGGATAATAAGCTCAATGGGGCAAACTACGATATGATTTCATTTGGTAGGATAAATTTGGCAAAGTGACTTGTCAAAACAAAGATGGCCTTAAATCATTTCCAACAATCTTCACACACATGTAGTTTCAAGAAGACACAATGGCAAGTTCTAGAATGCACACAAAAGAACGATGCACACACAAGAAAGGAAAAACCATTTGATTTCATGATTTTAAGGCTCAAAAGCTCACGGGTTTGTAGTAGTGAAAGAAACACGAAACAAGCATAAACCATAACTCAACAAGTACACAAGTAAAAATCCACCAAGTCACAAGTTCCAACCAAAAATCATAGCCTCAAAATTTCTCACAATTAAGCACAAGAGAGCCAAGAAAGATTTCTCCTTATTGAAAGCAAGAAAAAGCAAGAAAAGCACGAAAAAGAAAAAAATAACAAAAAAAAAGGAGAAAATATGTGCCAAAGAAAAGAGTAAGGACTTAAACGTGCGCCGGTGCAATATGCTCAAGTAGGAGTTCATGGATACAATTTATAATTCAAACCGTAGAAAAGTCAAGTAACAAATGACAAGCCCCCCAAACTTAAATTAGATAAAGTCGAATTTAAGTTGGGAAGATGTTCGTTACCTCAATTTGCACCACTCCTTTGCTCTTCAAGGCCAATACCATGGCTCCACGCTTTAGTCCCTACAAATACAACCATAAAACGAAAAACAAATCAAAGAAAAAAAATGTCCCTATCCTAACCACTCAACAAACCCAAAGTCACAAATACAACTAAATTCCCCGGCAACGGCGCCATTTGATTGGTCGTTATAGTTCGGGCGACCAAGCAACAAAATATCGAACCCAAGGGAATTTAGGATCCATGGCCTTTAGGTATAGTATCGTGATTAGTTAGGGACGAACGGAAATGAGGTTAATAAATAAAAAAAAATACAATGCATGAAAAAGTAAAACTAATTACAATATTTTTGGATTTTCAATGCCATGGTAGTTTTCATGATACACTCATATAATCAATCATCCAACATCTTTAATTATTTTCCATTTTTAAGCAAATCATGGTAAGGGCGATCACTATTTCCACCTATCCCCAATGGCCATGGTGAATAGGATGTAGATTATTTTCACAACCCCTAAAAAGCTCCTAGGATCGATCCTACTTACAATTCCCTTCAAGGTACTATGCTCGTATGGATGGGGTTCCCTTCACTAGTTTAATCCTCGGGCACAAGTGATCTCACTAGTGTTCATTTATGTTGTTCTAAATATAAGGACTCCCGGCCAGGCTCCCCTTATATTAAACCCACGTGTAATAAATGGAAGAAACTCACATATGATAATCATGCAAAACAACTAAGGGTAAAGCAACGACAAGACATGTTGATACACAATACACAACCTAATCACTGTACATTAATACCAAAGACATAAATCCCATATTATTACAAGCATATTAATTTCATAAATGAAACCTAATCAAAGCCGGAAATTCAATCAAGACATTTTCATAAATTAATCAATAATCATGCCATCAATCTACCACCAAAACATAAAAAATAGAAAGATAATAAGTAGGATTAGATTACACCTTAATGAAGTTTTACATTCATGAAGATCATCCACTCCTTGGTGTCTCCACCTTCTTGGAAAGCAAATAACATCCTAAAATAGAAAAACGTTAAAACTACGGATCCCTCACCCCGAAAGGGGGGAGGGATCTTACAACTATCTAATGAAGAATTAAATAGATGGAGAATGGTGGTGTGGTGTAGC
Source organism: Pogostemon cablin (assembly GCA_023678885.1). Lineage (NCBI taxonomy): Eukaryota > Viridiplantae > Streptophyta > Magnoliopsida > Lamiales > Lamiaceae > Pogostemon > Pogostemon cablin. The sequence continues at coordinate 8,607,424 of CM042961.1, forward strand.
CTCCAAGAGGAGGAATGAGAATTGGGAGTTTGGGGGTGTATGGCATGGAGAAGCAGCCCCTGCTGCTCTTCTTCTTGGAGGAATGAGATTTGGGGGGTATTTATACCCCCCTTTGGAAGCCCTAGCATCGCACTTGAAATTTGGCAGAAGTGCATAAAAACACGGTCGTGTTTTTATGCACTTGCCCGTGTTTTCCTGCATCAGCACTTTTTCAGCCCAAAAACGCGATTTTTCACCCAAGTGCATGAATACACGGGCGTGTTTTCCTGCATCTGCCCGTGTTTTCTTGCAAAATTTCAGCTCTCTGGACATAATTCACATTGCATAAAAACACGGGCTCGACGTAAAAACACGGGCGTGTTTTTACGTCATTTTGCCCATTTTTCATTTTTCTCCTTTCTTCTCCATTCTTCATGTTTTTCTTGACATTTATCTTCATAATTCGCCCCAATTTAATTCTCGTTTCTTCCATCACTCTTTAAAGCTCAAAAGGCACTCATTTTCTACAAAAATAAGCAAAAATACCTTTCTTAAACTAATTAAGCAATAAATAGAATTTTCATTAAAATCATGCTTAATTATTGAATTAAAGCCAAATAAATCCAAATAAATTCTTTCAATTAAGCCCATAATTCTAGGTTAATTTCACACCGATCAGTGGACCCCATATTTTAGTTGTTTTAGTGAGTGTGTGTCCCATATGTGTAAAAAAAAGGAAATGACCCTCTTTGGAGCGAATGACCAAGATGGAAAAAATACCCTCTTTCGAGCTGACAGAGGAAGTATCATTTAATACTTAATTAAGTCACTCTAACACGCCCTCTCACATGCAGGCAGGAATTTTGCCTCAAGTCTTTCTTGTGGAATTTTTTTATAAATGGGTGGCGGTGGACTCTGATATCATGTTAAATGACCACCTCATCTAAAAGTTTAAAGTTTAAGCGTAAAGAAATATATCATTTAATATTTAATCAAGTTAGTATGTTGATATGACAATTTTTTTTGTCATGCACCTCATTTAATTTTGAGTTAATTACAAAATTAGTACCATCTTTATATAAATTAAGATTAATTTAGTTTTAATACTTGGCTAAAACAATATCATTGATATTTTGCAAGTCGCACAGTTTTAGCCAGTTGGATGCCTAGTCGTTAAAGAGGATAGAACCACTGTTTACATGCGAGAGATCAAGTTTAAGTCCACTAATAAGATCTTATTTTAAGTAAGAGTTTTGTACCCCCATTTAGACTGACTCTTTAATTGTTGAGAATTTTGTAGTTAAATTTTTATTTAGGGATCTTGATCACCTACAACACGCTAAATTCTTGGCCAATTCCTAAGGTTACTAGACTCTATTATATTAATTAATTAATTTGTTTTCTCCATTATTGGTGTAAAATATTAGAATTTGGAATTTTCTCAAATTAAAGTACATATTAATTGCTTGCTATTTTCAAAAATAGTTTCTAGTGAAAATTCATAGTATTGGCGGTTAAGTAAAATAAAGTATGGTGTGTGAAAATGTGTAAAGTGATAAGACCAGGTTATTTGTTTGTTTACGTACTCCAAGAATTAATACTGTTTGTTTGTGATAATTAAAACAGAAGAATTGATGATTCAGGTAGAAAGCTTTTGCAAAACTTGCACTCAACACATTGAACAAGTTGTGCACATCCGAACATGGATCCGACTTACTTGGCAGTTGAAAGGAAAGGGATATTGCTAGCTATGGTTTTGTAGTAGACTATGTCTTGGATATTACATTCTTGTCTCTCAAGCCCTATGTGAACGATGAGAACCGGGATCCTTAATATCGGTGAAAGGAAATTTCAGAGTGAAGTTCCCACAGGGAAAGGATTGGGGGCAGTTGCAGTGAGCTAAGGGTGGAATTCACCGTTACTTTTAATCTTGCGTAGTTTGCTTCTGAACTTGTAATTGACAGAAAACACATCGTCCTCGCCAATATCCGGTTCTTTCGATAATCAGACCGTGATTTCCCAATGTTTCTTTATGTTTAGTAATAATAAGGGGACTGTTGTAGGAAATAAATTAATAAATCCTAATACTTTAAACCCTATTACGATTAACGAGATCAAAATTATAATGCGGAAGCGTACCTGATCCAATGAGTCTCTAGGCGGAACACGAACTCAGGATCAGTGGTTATATGACCTTCCTCAACTAAGCCCTCTTAATTCCTTTATGGGGACCGTAGTAATCCCTCCCAGTGGGGAGAAGGAAAGACCATGTGCGGCTTAGTATTTTGGGGACCATAACCGGGTAACCTTTATATACTACTTGACTAGACCACTGTTGAGAGTGGAATTTCACGTATTTTAGGTCTCACATTACACCGTTTTTGATAGAATGTGGCCATGATTTTGTATAGAATGGCATGGTTTTTATATCTTGCATAATTAAGATGCTACTAAGGTGTTTTGTTGAGTTTTGAAGGGTAAAACATGATCAAAAGTTCAAAGTTGGAATGAGGAGTGAAAGTGAGAAGGAATGCTGAAAATACAGTCCACGTTGCACAAATTTTCTGTATTCTTGTAGAAGTCCAAATTGATCATGTGATATATGGTTGGAAAGCCACAGAAGAGAGAGTTATTTTGACATAAAGAACACCCCAATTGGATTTCAAACGAGAAAGTTATGATCAAAGTGCTAACATCGCGCACGCTGTACCGAGGAGCCACTTTGCATGACTTTTTACACATTCAAATGTTGGAGTTTCTGAGAGTTATTTATATGAATAGAAAGCCAAGGAAGAGAAGAACACTTGAGCACAAAAATCACTCAATTTGGAGTCTGTATGAATAAGTTATGCTCAAAATGGTGAGATCGCGCAGTGCAGTTTCTGCAGCTCGGCGGGTAGCTCGCGGCGAGCGGCCCTTCAACTTGGCCAAAAGCTGCCGAGCTGGGGTCCTTCAGAGCCCAAATGACGGCCCCATTCTAACCATATGCTGCTCGGCTGGTTTGGGGGCCGCTCGGCCATGAGCTCGGCCCGAGCAAGGTGCCGAGCGGCCCAAAATCGGGCCCAGACGAGACCTGTTCGATGCAGCAGCGTATATATACCCTCAAGTCGCGATTCTGAAGCAGATTCGTCGCGAAAACAGCCCTGCATCCATCTTAGAAACAATTAGGGAGATCGAGACGTCAATCGGAGAGAGCCCAGCCATAAACCATCATCAATCCACACTCCTTTCATACCCATATCAGATTACAACCTGATTCCACCATCCATCCAATTCCACAAGGGTTCCAAGTGCTAATCGAGGGAGAATCAAGCAATTGAAGAGACGGAGAAGGAACGTGAGATTGCTCCTACACTAGGGTTTCACAATTCTTATCTATTCCTTTCTATTGCTTTGATTATTGTTATGAATTGCTTAGCCATGAGGATTGCTTGTAATCTCATGGGCTAATTTCCTATACAGTTCTAGGGTTTGATGGATTGATTTAATTGATTAGGGGATTTAGACCAAAGATTGGGATTTTATGCAGTTGAGCTTTTGATTCTACTTATTTTACTAAGACATGTTAATCTGCTTCGTAACGTCTTCATAATATATTCATGACATCCGCTATAATGGATTATTGTGTTAGCTTGTGTGCGTTCATGATTGGTATTGTCTATCTGTTAGGGATTAGAGTAGCTCCGCTATAAGCACTTTAATTTCATGAACTGGTGAATCGAATAATTGATTAGTTTAGTGGAACAATGCAATTAGACAATCAAGTAGGAAGTGAATAGAACCTTGTAGTAATTCCAGAAAATATCTTGTTAGTCGAACTTACCATCCGGAGGTATTGTTGTTCGCTGGATTAGTATCTAGGAATAAGGCTTGGTAATATTTGCGCACCTTAGGATTTAAACCAGATTAAACTGTTAGCTTTGAATCGAATCATATTCGGTGGGATAACAGGGATATGTGGTGTATTTTCAGTGAAACTGCATGAATGAACAATCGTAAGTTTAATAGCCCAAATTAATTGGTCAATACCTGATACCTTAGAACTGTTTGTTATCTCTTGATTAGACACTTGCTTTTATTTTACTTTGCTTTTAATTAATTCAGTTATTTAATATTTCGTTAATTAGATTAATTCACAACAAAACATTGGAAATTGGTTACTCAATTCTGATTAATTAGTAATTTATAGAATAAATAAATAATTAGCTGTCTCAGTGGGATCGATAATTTAACTTGGGTGCTTGCTGCTACAATTGATATCCTTACACTTGAGGATTTAATTATAGTGCGCAATAAAAGCCTATCAAGTTTTTGGCGCTGTTGTGCCGGGGACAGTTTTAATTATTTATTTTCTTTTATTACTTAGTTAATTAGAATATTTTCTTTGGGATTTAATTGTTTTACTTTGGATTTTTCTTGAAGTTGCATGCAAACTAGGTCAAAGACGAGAGCACAAGATCTTGAATTTGATCCGGAAATTGAAGCTTCTGCGAGGAAAAGAAGAGTAAAATCAAAGAATACCAAAGCACCTCCTAAAGCAATTTTAGAGGAGGAAGAAGTGCAGATTGAGAATCAGGCTATCCTAGAAGAGACTGAATCGGAGTTTGAATCAGAATCTGAGACAGAACCTGAAACAGCATCAATGGGAGAAAGAGTCGATGAGGATGACATCGTCATCCGAGAAACATTCAAGTCCACCAATCTAGGAGGTTCAGGCGTAGTTGGAGCCATTCAAGCTGATGAAACGAACGACATAAGGCCAGCCCTGATTCATATGGTGGAGAAAAACCCCTTTGCCGGAGGCATTTTTGATGAGCCCTATGGCCATCTTAAGCGTTTCAACAGCTACATGGATACAGTGAAAGCTGCTGATGCTACTAATGATAGATGGAAGATGAGGCTTTTTCAGTTTTCATTGGTTGATAAGGCAAGGAAGTGGTATGATAAGCTAAAGGGAGACAGTTGCTCAAACTGGACTGAGTTGCAACAGTTGTTCGTGGATCGATTTATGCCACCAGGAAAGGTTCTTTTACTGAAACAGGAGATCAATCAATTCAAGCAGCGAAGAGATGAGTCATTTGGAGAGGCTTGGGAAAGGTTTACTGATGCGTTGAGGAGATGCCCTCAGCATGGATTCAAAAAGTCTCAACTCATCAGTGTCTTCTATAATGGCCTTGACAACGAAGCGAGAGTGTTGGTTGATGCTTCTGCTGGAGGAACAATCTTTGGCAAGACATCCAATGCAGTAGAGAAATTGTTTGATGATATCTCTTTGAACTCAAGGGATTGGCCATCTGAGAGGATCCGAGGGACTTATATACTTGGTAAAGTTGCAAAGGTTGAAGAGAAATTTTCTGAAGCTGATAAGAATGATAAGGTTGTCGCTCAATTGGAACAGATGAATAAGAACCTGATTACTCTGATATCAGGTAATAATGGGGGAGGCAGCCGAGGGTCTGCTAGTGATGATGTAGTGATGAACCTTCAAGAGGTCGAGGATGCTAATTGGGCTATGGGGCAGAGTCTTCAGGGTTCGAGAGCTCCTCAAAATTGGCAAGGAAATAGGTACCCTCAAGGTAATTCGAACCAGAGGAATATCCAAGGGGGAGGTCCTAATAATCAAGGAGGCAATTGGCAGAATCAGAGGCATGACAACTTCTCTTATTCAAATCCGAATAATGCAGTTCCATATCCTCCTAATTTTGATTCTGGTGCTAAGACTGAAGAAGGGAAGTCCAGTATTGACGATGTGTTAGCAAGATACATGAAGAAGAATGATGCCGACATAAACAAGATCAATAACTGCATTGTTCTCATGGACTCGAATATGACCAAACAGAATGAGGAAGTGAACAAGCAGTTGAAGAATTTGTCATATAACATAGGGCAGATCTCTACTACAGTAAATCAGCAGCAAGTGCAGTTGCAGAAAGGAAAATTTCCTTCGGATACAGAAATCAACCCAAAGGAGAGTGTTAATGCGATCACTTTGAGATCCGAAAGGCATTACGAAGGTCCAGAATTGGTACAGAATGAATCAGAACTGATGCAGAATGATACAGAACAGAAGCAGGACGAAACAGGGACGGGACAGGGTCAATCTACCGCCGCTCGGCCATCCGCTCGGGCCGAGCCACCTCCCGCCGATGCCGAGTCGCCGCCGAGTGGGGTTCTGACCGGTTCAGTTGAGTCCTCTGGTTCGGGAGGAACCCAACTCGGCTCAGTTCTTCCACAGCTCGGCTCGAGCGAGCCAACGAGCTGTCCTCCGGGTTTTCCAGCGCGTCCGAATTCTGTACAGAGTCAGTCTGATCTGGAAATCGCTGATAAAAAGTGGCAGAAAGCAAAGAAACTGAGAGAAACAGAAGTGGTATTCAAGAAAGACAGTTTGGGATTACCGATCACAAAGGTACCAATTCCTTTCCCTCAGAAATTCTTGTCAAAAAGCTTGGATGAGAAGTTCAGAAAGTTTGCTGATGTAATGAGGAACATACAAATCAATATTCCTTTTTCTGAAGCTTTGGAGTCAATGCCATACTATGCAAGATTCATTAAAGAACTCATCTCCAGAAAGAGAAGCTTGAACAGTGTGGAAACAGTGAACTTGACAGAAAATTGCAGCTCAGTGATTCAGAAGAAGTTACCTGAAAAGTTAAAGGATCCTGGAAGCTTCATCATACCTTGTGAGATTGGAAAAAGACCATCTAGGAGAGCACTGTGTGATTTAGGAGCCAGTATAAATTTGATGTCTTTATCAGTGTTCAAGAAGCTTGATTTGGGAGAGTTGAAACCTACGTCTGTTGCCCTACAGTTAGCAGATCGATCGTTGACATACCCCGAGGGAGTGATTGAAGATGTGCTAGTGAAGGTGTCGAATTTGACTTTTCCTGTGGATTTCCTTGTACTTGACATGGAGGATGAAAAGGATGGTGTGCCTCTGATCTTGGGGCGTCCATTCCTTGCAACTGGAAGGGCTCTGATTGATGTGTTCAAAGGAGAGTTGAGGCTTAGGGCTGATGATAAGGAGATTGTCTTTTCTTTGAATAAGGAGATGCAGTGGCCCACGGATCAGCAGCAGTGCAAGTCTGTGGATGTAGTGGACGCAGTGCATGATGAGAACTTTATCCTTTCTGATGCAGAGTTTGAGAATTTGTCTAATGATGCATGTATTGATTATCTTGAGAAGCTATTTTCATTGGGCAATGCTAGTGTGAATCGGAATAAGAGGTCCACTGTTGAAGTGAGGATGAAGCCTACTGCTAAGGAAGAGAAGCAAAAGAGCCAAAGCATTGAGGTGGTAGAGGAGATCGCAGGACCAGACGTATCTCTTACTTTTCCTACTACTATTTCTAATGTGATATTTGATAGTCTTTTAGTTGCAGTAAAGATGGATGATCCATATCTGAAGCCTCCGAACATACCTCCGGATTTTTATTCTTATATTGATGTTGAAAATTCTAACTTGTTTGATCCTTGTTTTGCTACACAGGTTGAGCCTACAATTGAGTGGAGGATTGACAAGAAGGACTCAAGACAGTCATGGGAGGAAAAGAATTCAAAGGATCATGTTGGAGTGACAAAGAAGGGTGAGATGATTGGTGAAGTAAATAAGAGAGGAAAGAAGTACCTTAAGGTACGAATGCGAGAGAGCTGTCCTCCGATCCAGTAGTTGAAAAGAGGTATCCCGTCGTGACTCTCCGACGTTAAACATGAGCGCTTGTTGGGGGCTGTCCCTTCCGTTTTATTGCTTTTATATGTCTGTGTTGGTGTAGGAGTTTTATTAGGTGTTGCTTGACTACGGTATATACTTCTTTGCAAACTTAGTTTCTCACTTCGTTTAATCTAAGTTTGGGGGGGGTAACGTACATACCTTGTCTTGCAGTGTCGAAATAGAATTTTTACATTGTGTTGTTGCTTGGAGAGTCGATTTTTTGCAGATTCTTAATATTTTTGATTTATTTGAGAATATTGAGGGTTCGATTTTTTGCGATTTTTCAGGTTTCATGTTTTGTGATGTTTATTGTTTGTTTTGTGTTAATCCTAGTGTCGGTGTAGTCGATTTATGGTTCTCTAGGATGATTTTTTTGATTTTTCATGGCACTTGATTATATGTGTGATTGTGTTTGAGAAGCAGTTTGAGATTGTGCTTGGATATTGAGATACTTGAAATTTGATTATGTGCAAGGAAGATTTGCTATGTAGCTTTATTAGGTTTGCTCGTTCATTCCTATAGCCATGTGAGATTTTGAGCCTTTTGAAATCATGACTAGTTGCATGATTTAGTTTATTCTTGTGAGTGTCGTTCATACACACGTATTCTAGAACTTGGCTTTGTATCTTGCTTGAAGCTACGTGTTTAATTAGATGATAGGAAATGATCTTAGGCCATCTTTGTTATTTATTAGTCACTAGCCAAATTATTATCCTACCTATTGAAATTATCCGTAGTTAACCCTTTTGAGCCTGAAAAGTCATATTTGTTGGAAGCCTACGTGATAAGCCAATTGATCCCTTGTTAGCTTTAAAAAAAAACCTACCTAGTAGAGAGTTGAAGGAGTCAATTTGGTGTCTTGTGAAGAAACATAAAAGGAGAATAAGTTGGAAGTGATAAAATTTGTTGAAGAGAGTGGTTAAATTGTTGCATAAAGGGGTAGTGCCCGAAACTGGTACCCCATGAAAAGGGTAGTGCCTGAAACTGGTACCCTTATTTGAAAAAAAAAAAAAGAGGGAAGAAGAAAAAAATTTTCAAGTAAGGATGTGGTGTTCAAAAGTGAAGGAGGAATCAAATTGCAAGAAGCATTGAAGAGCGATGAAGAAGAAAGAAGAAAGTAAAGCTGTTTGTTGAAAAACTGTAAGTCTTCTTTGATTCTCTACTAGTGATTGAGTCACCTTATCCATATACTCCCTACCTTTACCAAAGAGCCAACGTTACACCCTAATGCAAGACCTTTGTGATCCTATTGTCGAAATTATTCCTTTAGTCGAGAGTTGAGATGATTGCCAAGCTTATGGTTACGCATGTGTTTGGATTGATTATGAGTGTAAACACCATACCCTAAAGTGTATATCTTGCACTTGAGTGATAAACGTAAATACTACCCGTGAGAATGATGGATGAGCATTCCGAAAAAGTGAAGTAGTTGATTTGAATTGTATGTTCTTAGATGGATGATTGTCTTAGTATTTGAAGTATGATTTTTGGATTGTTATATTTTCTTGGATGTGAAGTTGTGAAATTTCCTCTCAATTACTCTATTGGTTTTATATGTCGTTGCCTCGGGACGAGCAACAGGTAAGTTTAGGGGTTTGTTGAGAGTGGAATTTCACGTATTTTAGGTCTCACATTACACCGTTTTTGATAGAATGTGGCCATGATTTTGTATAGAATGGCATGGTTTTTATATCTTGCATAATTAAGATGCTACTAAGGTGTTTTGTTGAATTTTGAAGGGTAAAACATGATCAAAAGTTCAAAGTTGGAATGAGGAGTGAAAGTGAGAAGGAATGCTGAAAATACAGTCCACGTTGTACAAATTTTCTGTATTCTTGTAGAAGTCCAAATTGATCATGTGATATATGGTTGGAAAGCCACAGAAGAGAGAGTTATTTTGACATAAAGAACACCCCAATTGGATTTCAAACGAGAAAGTTATGATCAAAGTGCTAACATCGCGCACGCTGTACCGAGGAGCCACTTTGCATGACTTTTTACACATTCAAATGTTGGAGTTTCTGAGAGTTATTTATATGAATAGAAAGCCAAGGAAGAGAAGAACACTTGAGCACAAAAATTACTCAATTTGGAGTCTGTATGAATAAGTTATGCTCAAAATGGTGAGATCGCGCAGTGCAGTTTCTGCAGCTCGGCGGGTAGCTCGCGGCGAGCGGCCCTTCAACTTGGCCAAAAGCTGCCGAGCTGGGGTCCTTCAGAGCCCAAATGATGGCCCCATTCTAACCATATGCTGCTCGGCTGGTTTGGGGGCCGCTCGGCCATGAGCTCGGCCCGAGCAAGGTGCCGAGCGGCCCAAAATCGGGCCCAGACGAGACCTGTTCGATGCAGCAGCGTATATATACCCTCAAGTCGCGATTCTGAAGCAGATTCGTCGCGAAAACAGCCCTGCATCCATCTTAGAAACAATTAGGGAGATCGAGACGTCAATCGGAGAGAGCCCAGCCATAAACCATCATCAATCCACACTCCTTTCATACCCATATCAGATTACAACCTGATTCCACCATCCATCCAATTCCACAAGGGTTCCAAGTGCTAATCGAGGGAGAATCAAGCAATTGAAGAGACGGAGAAGGAACGTGAGATTGCTCCTACACTAGGGTTTCACAATTCTTATCTATTCCTTTCTATTGCTTTGATTATTGTTATGAATTGCTTAGCCATGAGGATTGCTTGTAATCTCATGGGCTAATTTCCTATACAGTTCTAGGGTTTGATGGATTGATTTAATTGATTAGGGGATTTAGACCAAAGATTGGGATTTTATGCAGTTGAGCTTTTGATTCTACTTATTTTACTAAGACATGTTAATCTGCTTCGTAACGTCTTCATAATATATTCATGACATCCGCTATAATGCTTGGATTATTGTGTTAGCTTGTGTGCGTTCATGATTGGTATTGTCTATCTGTTAGGGATTAGAGTAGCTCCGCTATAAGCACTTTAATTTCATGAACTGGTGAATCGAATACTTGATTAGTTTAGTGGAACAATGCAATTAGACAATCAAGTAGGAAGTGAATAGAACCTTGTAGTAATTCCAGAAAATATCTTGTTAGTCGAACTTACCATCCGGAGGTATTGTTGTTCGCTGGATTAGTATCTAGGAATAAGACTTGGTAATATTTGCGCACCTTAGGATTTAAACCAGATTAAACTGTTAGCTTTGAATCGAATCATATTCGGTGGGATAACACGAATATGTGGTGTATTTTCAGTGAAACTGCATGAATGAACAATCGTAAGTTTAATAACCCAAATTAATTGGTCAATACCTGATACCTTAGAACTGTTTGTTATCTCTTGATTAGACACTTGCTTTTATTTTAATTTGCTTTTAATTAATTCAGTTATTTAATATTTCGTTAATTAGATTAATTCACAACAAAACATTGGAAATTGGTTACTCAATTCTGATTAATTAGTAATTTATAGAATAAATAAATAATTAGCTGTCTCAGTGGGATCGATAATTTAACTTGGGTGCTTGATGCTACAATTGATATCATTACACTTGAGGATTTAATTATAGTGCGCAATAAAAGCCTATCAACCACCCATAATCACCTAATCATGTAATATTGGGTATCTACTCATTTGACCCATATTAATTATTATTATAGCCCATGGACTTTTAATCTTAATTGGATCACTTTAATTAAGTCCATAAAATAATTGAATAGCTAATATAATTGTATAATAATATATTGCCCACAATTAGATTATAATGGAAATTAATAATTTCCAACAATCTCCCACTTGGGCTATATATTTTCCGTCAGCAATTATATCAAGAGTCTTTAGTTGCGCAACTTTATGCTATTCCTCTTCAGGCTATACTTAACAATTTGGTCCATCTCATATACTAATATGGAACTACCGCGGAATTCACCACATTATAAATCGTGATTAAACCCCGACAATCACCATATCAATATACTCAATGACATAGATCAAATATGGTGAGTAGCATGAAAATTACATGCAACGTGATCAATATCATGTCTATTTCCAACTGGTCCAACTTAAAACTTTAGTGAGATCAATCCATAATGTAAAATATTACAAAATGAAATTACTTAAGTGAATTCACAATGAATTCAAAGCCATGAAATTTATTCTGCAGAAAACTGAATTATCCAAATCAAAGTGTCTTGAAACTTTAAAGAGCAATAAATATAGACTCCCACTAAACCAATGTATTCTAAAACCATATAACACCCATATGAGTAGCTAGTTCATAAAAATTACAGGGCGTTGAATACATAAATAGCGGATCCGAATTTAGGGTCTATCTCAATATGCTTTACTGAAATTTTATCCACACAAAACACTTTCTTTAACAACCAAGAATTCTATGTCAATATACTTGACTTATAAGAACTCTTGTTGCTAATACTTTACTGCGAACTAACTGTCACAATAAACTTTATGTGACAAAGTTTCGCAACCTTTATTTCATGTTTGAATGCCCTTTAGTATGCTACTATTTCTGTTGTCATGCTTAATGAGCTACAATTGTTTGCTTAACACTTTTACTTATATAGCTTTCAAAACCAACAGAAAATATAGCCTGAAGTGGATCTTATACTGTATTGACATCCAACAAACTCAGAATCAGAATTCCTCATGATATCTAACAAATCTGATCTCTGATGTACAGGCATATTATTCTTAGTTCTCTATACATACTTTATAAAGATCCATACTAGAGTTACTTAAATGTCTACTTAATATACCAACAACATAAGCCAAATTAGGTCTTGTAGAGACCTCATCATACAACAACTTCCAACAACCAATGAATATGGAATGTTTCAACATTTCTTAAATCTTTAGTTTAACTTTAGGGCACCTGATTGAGACTGCACTTGTCTCCCTTAGTTTAACTTAAATATTCTCCCACTGAATCACATAATTATCTACATTTGTCTCAAAACCAAATGAGACACTTACTTCATGATGATACTTGTGATTCCTTTACGAAAAAAAATTTGCTTGAATGCATAGATGGATTTCCTATTAGTTCTTAAACCATTTAGATCGTATCATCAGTGATGCGATTAAGGAATTTTATCTTTACATCCATCTAATATGATTCAAGATCAAAATGTGCTACTAATGTCACGATTATCTTATAATAATGCCTTCATTCCCTTTTGAGTATAATCCTATATCAAGATGCAAACCTAATCATCTTGTATTGATTTATACTTATAACTTATGGCATTAACACACTTTGGAGTAATTGGACCTTTCAAGGTTTGATGAACATTGTTTGAATGTTCTACCATTAATTCTATAGTGTCCTCATTATTTAAGAGAAAAACTACATAATCATTCGAATTGTCTTTCACCCAACTCTAGTGTTTTTCTTAGTGACATTAATTCTTGAGGTTGTTGAATTTGTTATTTCTTAAATATTATTGACATTGTCATATCGTTATTCTGAATTTGCACCAATTCTTTAAAGCATAAGTGGGGATCGAATCGACTCCCCCTTAAGGACAATGTCTCTAATATTATTCTTCCCCCAAAATCAACATCCTCACATAATACCGTATTACCTGTCTCAAATATGATCCGATCAATTGGATCATAAACTTATTATCTTTATTTAATACCAATAAAGTAGCTTGTATCTATTTGAATCCAATTTTCTTTAGTAGATCCCAATGATCTAGCCTTAGTTGGATATCACCATATGTGAAACTTAAAGAGTTCTTACAACTACTTTGGTTGGAACTTTATTGAGACCATAAGCTGCAATCTTTAGTATTTCTTCAATTAGTAACCATATGTTGTGGAGTACTATTTTTGTCTTTTAACTACACCACAACACCATTCATACTAAGTAATCTTAATGTGGTGTATTACAAAATAATTCCACAAGCTTTTAGGAGAAAATGAAAGGTTATACTTTAGTTTCTTTTTAACAGCTTTCTTTACGGGTATTCTTTTATTGCCTTTATATTTTATTAAGACTAAATTTTCTTGAAGCCTACTAGTCTCATCTTTATTGTTGAAGTTCTCATCATGTATGATTTTGTTGTTCATATCTGTTAAACTTAATTAGCAGACTTCTTGATTATACAGAGAATTAATCCATAATGATTATCATGTTTACACTAAACTTTATAATCTTTCAAATTTTAAATAGTTTAGAATCATCTCAAGGAATCGAGCACAACATTAGTATCAAGTCCAATGACAACAATACTAACTTGTAAGTGACACCTCTTTGTATTAGTCAAATACTGACAATAAAACTGTCAAGCAATTGTTGGATTGTATACTAAAAGTCTAGCTTTAGTATGAACAATGTCATAACATTATTTGAAATGAGAATCATTGATCAAATGATTGCATCTTATAATTTATTTTATATGCATGATGCAATAGTCCATTTACTTTATACTGTAGATAATATGTTGTGCGACAACACGCGGAAGATCATATTATCGGTTTCCTTATAAAGTATAAACAGAAGCTCACAACTGAGATAGACGGGGGCTCTCTATCGGTATGGTTGTAGTGTGGTTTGGTATTAGCTTATCTTGGCTATAGAATCACATTAGTGCACTTGTGTGTATTGAGTAGGACCGCCTGAGATCGTTCGACTTATACTGACTTATAGAAGAACTTGATCTCTGTTATTATGGAAGTTCGTGCTCTTAATCCCTATACAATAACCTCGACACGTAGGGCAGTATGTATTTCTTTGATTCATCAATGGGTGAGATTTATAAGTATTAAATCAACAAACTCGGTGAGTTGGGAAGTAGTGCTGTATCTATGGTGTGCTGTTGATTGTAGAAGGAATCCATGTCCGTCATAGGTTGATGATGTCCCCTTGAGGAGCTCATAAGGTTTATCATGTAAATCTTGCAAGTGGATTAATTCCGGCATGATAAAAAGGTTGAGTGGTACTACTCTCGGATGAGATATTAATTAATTTGAGTTGTCAGTAACTTAATTAATTAATGGGCATTGTATATCTTAAACATGGGGAGACTGTCGGGCTTATAATAAGAAGGAGCCCAGAACATAATTTTGGGATTGGACGGGTAGTGCAGTAATAATATTTTAGTGGACTATATTATTATTATTGGATTTAATTAAAAGCTTTGGGCTAAGCTTGGTTAATTAAAATTCAATTGAGGCCCAGCCCAATTTCTCCTCCTGGTCCCTGCTGTAGCCCAAGTATATAAGTCATCTTAGTTCCTGTTAAACCTAAGTCTGTGCCTCTTTTGACACACGGGAGAGAACAGAGAGCAGATTGAGAGAACTCTGGGGATTGTTGACCACCCAACACCAGAGTTGACTTTGGGACATACGGTAGAAGATCAGAGGTGTTCTTCACTGCTGTTCATCCTCTACATCGACCCAGAAGTACGGTAAACACGTTTTTTGCTTCCGCTGTACGTGATTATCTGTTTTTCTTATTGAATCATGTTCACCATAAGATCCAATTGCCAACAATTGGTATCAGAGCGTTGGTTTCGTGGTGAAACGTGATTTGTAAGGATGGGGTTTTGGTGATTATATGATTATATGTTTTAATCTGGGATTAATCGCATGTTTTAGTCAGCATGTTTAAGGGGTTGAATAATCTTGAATTATTTATGATAATCCTGTGTATTCATTGCTGCCAACCCTTTGTTTATTATGACACAAACATAAAAAAAAAAAAAAATCCCATCTGCTATCCACACACACTGGATCGCACACACTCACGACCCGGTGGGCAACGCTGTTCATCGGAAGCGAGTGGACTGGGGATCCGGGCCCACTCCCAGAAGGTAGTTCCAGTCACTGGCCACGGCGAACGTTCGTACGATAGCGTGTGATGGCTGGAAGCCAATGCAGAGACGACTACACGGGGAAGATGTTGACTGGCGTTGGTTGGGTCGCTGTCGTTGCTGGCGGCGTGGATTCGGTTGGGCCGTCGGGGGTCTTCGACGATCGAAGAGGACTGATGGGCAGTCTTGGCAATTTTCAACGGCGGCGACGGGGTTCGCTGCAAGACTGGAGAAAGCCTGCAACGACAACGCGACACTCGTCTGCACACGTCGGCGGGGTTCGCTGCAACATCGATGACCAGGCTTTGGCGTGTCGACGGTGGTTTCGCATGAGCCTACGTCTTCTCCGAGTGGGTCTGCTGTGCCATTGCCGATCACGGCGTCTGTCTCGACTGGTGCAAGACGGATTTCAGACGAGTCCATGGTGCTACCGGATGGGTCGAAGGCGGCGGTTGTGCACTGATATTTTCAGAGTGCGACAAGGTAAATCCGCGGATGTGAAGCACAGTTCCTGTTGAACAGGAGGGGAGTTCTGGGTGGATTCCAGGCGGATCGAGCGTTGCATCTTCACTCCCGGGCTGGTGTGCCACGACTGGCGCTGACTGGATGCTCGTTTCTGGACGGCTGACGGACGCGGCCGCCGGAAGCGTCAGGCCAGGAAGGCGTCGTGGTAGGCGGACGATACAAGGCGGAGCTGTCGGGTCTTGACGGCGCCAGACGAACTCCGGCCCCGGGAGCAGCTTGCTGGCGGATGCGCCGATGTGCAGTGGGTGTTGAAGATGGTTGCGGCTGGTTGAATTTAGGGCAGCAGAGCATTTGGGCTTCTTGGGCCCATTTTTTTCTTGTTTTGCTGGGCCTATTTTCATTTATTTGTTTTGGGCTTGGTTTCTACATTTTCTCTGTGGACCTATTTTATTAATGGGCCAGGAGAGGGGATTGTATTATAGGGCCCAATTCAGTATTTTATTAAGGCTGGTCATTAATTTTAATTTGGTTTTGGGCTGTTGGGCCCAAATTTTAATTAAAATGGATATGGGCTGTTGGACCTTAATTGCTTCTGAGCTGCCACAGTTGGGCCTTTTATTTTAATTAAATAGTTTTGGGCTGTGGTCTTGGGCCCAATTTTAATTAAATGCTAATGGGCTGCTGGGCTAATCATTTTTTAATTAATTGTGGGTAATGGACCAAGCATAATTAATTAATTAAATTAATGGACTAATTGTGCTAGTGGGCTTGGTGGACTTAATTTGATTTTGGGCTAAGATTATGGGCCATGGATAATGGGCTTGATTAATTATTTAATCTGCTGCTCATTTTGTGCTAATTTGTTGTTCTTGGGCCCAAAATTAATTGATCCACTATTTACACAATTAATTATGTTATATAACTGATTAATTGATTTAATTGTCAATTATTGTTGTATATGTGACAGGCATGTTCTATGTGATTTATTTATTTAAATTGCTGTTAATAGAAGCATGTCTAAGTTGTATATTTTATTCTGGAATATTATATGCATGTTAAAACCCTCG
This sequence comes from Pogostemon cablin, assembly GCA_023678885.1. Lineage (NCBI taxonomy): Eukaryota > Viridiplantae > Streptophyta > Magnoliopsida > Lamiales > Lamiaceae > Pogostemon > Pogostemon cablin. The sequence goes on from CM042961.1 coordinate 8,624,466, forward strand.
GTAATTAAATAACTAAGTGGGAAAGGGGATTGGTAATAAATTCCCGCGGCCTCCATTATTGGTTTGTTAGCAATGTGAATAGACTTGCGCGTCGGCATTAGAGCCTTCCTCCCCATCGGATGAGTTTATTCATGGATTGCTGGAACAGACTTCATTAAGTAATTACGTTTGTAATGTGATGCATATGAACTTGCGCGTTGGCTTAGACCTTCCTCCCTATCGGATGAGTTTATATGCGGTTCACTGGTACAGACTTGTAATTGATAATCGTAGGAAGTTATCCGAGTGCGTGTGTACTTCTCCATCTGTAAGGCACACAAACTTGGGCCGCGGACTTGGGATTAAATAATGGTGTACACTTAGATGTAAATAATAAGTATCCTCCCCATCGGAGTCACTGCTTTTATTTGCATGGCTAAAGAGGAACCGACTATTAATTATTTTGTCATAAAGTTAGGTTGACAAATGAAATTAATGGGTAAAACCTTCTCTTGTAAATGTTCGGGTTTGTAAACGTCCACACTATCGTGGCTTGCAGACTCACGGTGCTTGAGATGTCGGTGAATTTTATTTTATATTGTTTTGAGGGAATCGATATAAAAGAATAAAATTCGAAGATTTGATCTGAATATTTATTTGTGATTCTCTGAATTTCGAATGGCTTTATTTCACTAGTTGTTAACTAAAAGAAATTATATTTACTCGTCCAAATTAGATGATTAGAAAAGAATCATGGTTTTGAAAATTTACTGCTTAAGAAAATACATGTGTTCTCTCAAAGGACGGCTCATGATGCCTATTAAAGTCTTTAGTGAAGAGATGAGAGGATCATAGAAATATGATGAACTCATGTAACTCTTCAGATACTTGAGTAATTTAAAAGGCGCAAGATCATGATAGAATTTGATGAATGAATTGGAAAAGCTTGGAGTATAAATTGAAAGGGAAACCTAGATCAATTTTATTCTCCATGTTTAGCCTTGATGTTTTGAGAAAGTTCTACCTGAAATACTAGAGGATGTATATGGTGGGAGACTTCTGACAAAACATGTGGCAAAGGAAAGCCATTTTCATCATAAAGTGAACAAGTTTAAAATCTTATTCACTAGTTGTTTAAACATGATTAGTGATGTCATCTATTAACACGAAGTGTGTAGATACTGGAATCACTAAATGTTTATTACTAAGTGAGGATAAGATAGTTAATAACATGGGTAAAACTACGAGAGTAGTGGCTATTGCAGTGGGAGTTGTTTATTTATCTCATGATAAGAATAAACGATTGATTATGAGAAATTGCCTTTACATACGTTTCATAGAAAGAATTTGATTTCGGTTTCTATGCATTAACGGATGAATACCTCATTTCATTTAAATGACATGGTCATAGTAATGAGGAATGAGGCTTTAATCCGTTAAAGTACGTTGGTGGATAAAAAGTATACTCTTGAATCATGTACATCCCACAGATGCAATAAATAGTAATTAATAATGCATCTTCTAATATTAGTAAGAGAAAGGAACCTTCGGAGATGAACTAAACATACATTTGGCGTCTAAGACTAATTCATTTTACTTAAGTAGGATTCAAAAGTTGATAGCCGATAGACCGTAAGGTTTATCTGAAGTGGAAACTATCGGACTTGCGAGTCTTGCTTGGAAGTAAAAATGATTAACTGTCTTTTCAAGGCTGTGGGGTATAGAGCCAAAGATATATATGTTGGAATTAGTTCATTCTGATTCAAGCAAACCTAATATTATCCAGGCGAGAGGTGGTTATGAATATTCGAAGATTATTCTGGAAACCGATATATTTATTTGATGCACTGCATGTCTAAGTTCTTGGATTAATTCAAGAATTGTAAGACTGGTACAGTGAAGCGTCATGAAAAATATATAATATCATTACGATTCAATCGTGATGATGAAAACCTCTTAGGATAGTTAGGAACTTATAATCAGAAGTTGAGATTAAAATCTCAAGTTGACTACACCGGGCATGCCCCAGCTGAATGGTGTGGTGGGTAGAAGGTATTAGTCTCTTATGGTTATGATTAGATAGATGATGAATTATTTGGAATAATTAAATTCATTTTATGGATATGCCCTAGATACAGTAATTCGTGAAACGTTTGTCTGTATATGGGATATCTTAGAAAAATGGAGAGTGATTTATTTAGTCCAAAAGATCGAAGGGTGATTGTCAATACAAACACTAGATTTTTATGGAAAAGGACTATGTAATAAATCACAAGCCCATGTATAAGTTGTTCTAAAGGAAGTGAGAGGAAAACACTAAAGTATAAGTACCAAGTGTACAAGAGGATATACCACAAGGTAAACTGCAACGCGTGTCACGTCTGATACACAATTACATGTAGTGCCTTGTCGTAGTGGGAGGGTTGTATGGCAACCCATAAATATATGTTTTGGGAGAGTCGTGAGACTTGATCCCTAGTAAACATGGTATTGTCCCACGGATACGACGTAACACTACAAGATGAAAATGCGGAATCTTAGTAAGTTGCAATGCATGTTAAAATAGAATCTACGGGTTCTATATTAAATTTGGGAACTTGTATGACCACTAAATGGTGTAAAAGCCATTGCAAGGGTCAAAGGAAATAAAAGAGGATCATATGGAAAGGTGAAAACCTTGGAAACAAAGCTTGTTGCGAAAAAGTGTACTCAGAAAGAAATGGTTCGATTATGAGGGAACATATTCGCTGGTAGCTATGCTTATGTTGATCCGGATTCTTTTATTTATTGCTGCTCATATTAAATTATGAGGGACAGCAAATAGATGTCAAGACAGCTTTCCTGATTGGAAGTCTTGAGGAAAACATCTATGTGAAGCAACCAGAGTAATTCATTGCAAAGTACTAATAGCATTTTGATAGTAAGCTTAAAAGTGTCCAGCGATGGACTAAAAGCAAGCTTTGAGATCGTGAAGCATCTGTTTTGATTAGGTAATCCAGTGGCATGGATTTAAATCAATGAGCGGATGTGTCTCGTGTGTTATAAAGAGTGACGGAAACGTGGTGGTGTTTCTTGTACTATACGTAGATAGTATCTTGCTCATTGGAGACAATGAAAGAGTATTATCGGGCGTATGGGTATGGTTCATAAAGCGATAGTGATGAAGGACTTAAGAAAGGCAAAATACATCCTTTTGATCACGGTAATACGGATCACAAGAAAGGATGTTATGCTTATCTCAAGTTTCATAAAATGATACAGTCCATACTCATTTAGCAATGTGAATAGACTTGCGCGTCGGCATTAGAGCCTTCCTCCCCATCGGATGAGTTTATTCATGGAATACTATGAATGAAATTGGATATCTGTTTTGCTGAACGCATGAACAGTGGGTATCAACGTAACCCGGATCAAGAATGATGAACTGTAGTAAGACATATATAAAGTGCCTGAGAAGGACTGGAAATTATATATGAACTTACTGGACAGATTCACTGCTTCTTGTGGATTACGTAGATTCGGATTTTTAGTCAGATTGGACGGCAGTAAATTCTCCTCAAAGGTTATGTGTTTAATTTTAAGAAGTAGAGTCATAATGTGGAGGAGTGTTATATAGAAATATATTTCAGACTCCGGACTCCATCATGGAAAGATGATAAATTGGAGCCTATGAGGCAACCAAAGTATCTATATGACTCTAGAGACTTCATGATGGACTTTGAAGTGTTTCTAAGTTTGCCCAAGGTAATCACAATTTACATTGTTGATATTGGTGCAGTTGCAAACTTGAAGGAATCACGAGTCCATAAGGCAATTAAACACATGGAGCGCGAGTACCACCTGTTACGAGAAATCGTATGATGAGGGGAAGGTTGTTGTCGCCTAGATTGCATCGGATGATGACCTAGTAAATCCATTTACGAGGACCTTAAGGCGAGAGCTTTTTATGGTCGTGTAGTGGGAGTAGGAATCAGATGTATGGCAGAAGACATGACAGCATAGTCTTTTAGTATAAGTGGGAGATTGTAGGATTGTATACTAAAAGTCTAGCTTTAGTATGAACAATGTCATAACATTATTTGAAATGAGAATCATTGATCAAATGATTGCATCTTATAATTTATTTTATATGCATGATGCAATAGTCCATTTACTTTATACTGTAGATAATATGTTGTGCGACAACACGCGGAAGATCATATTATCGGTTTCCTTATAAAGTATAAACAGAAGCTCACAACTGAGATAGACGGGGGCTCTCTATCGGTATGGTTGTAGTGTGGTTTGGTATTAGCTTATCTTGGCTATAGAATCACATTAGTGCACTTGTGTGTATTGAGTAGGACCGCCTGAGATCGTTCGACTTATACTGACTTATAGAAGAACTTGATCTCTGTTATTATGGAAGTTCGTGCTCTTAATCCCTATACAATAACCTCGACACGTAGGGCAGTATGTATTTCTTTGATTCATCAATGGGTGAGATTTATAAGTATTAAATCAACAAACTCGGTGAGTTGGGAAGTAGTGCTGTATCTATGGTGTGCTGTTGATTGTAGAAGGAATCCATGTCCGTCATAGGTTGATGATGTCCCCTTGAGGAGCTCATAAGGTTTATCATGTAAATCTTGCAAGTGGATTAATTCCGGCATGATAAAAAGGTTGAGTGGTACTACTCTCGGATGAGATATTAATTAATTTGAGTTGTCAGTAACTTAATTAATTAATGGGCATTGTATATCTTAAACATGGGGAGACTGTCGGGCTTATAATAAGAAGGAGCCCAGAACATAATTTTGGGATTGGACGGGTAGTGCAGTAATAATATTTTAGTGGACTATATTATTATTATTGGATTTAATTAAAAGCTTTGGGCTAAGCTTGGTTAATTAAAATTCAATTGAGGCCCAGCCCAATTTCTCCTCCTGGTCCCTGCTGTAGCCCAAGTATATAAGTCATCTTAGTTCCTGTTAAACCTAAGTCTGTGCCTCTTTTGACACACGGGAGAGAACAGAGAGCAGATTGAGAGAACTCTGGGGATTGTTGACCACCCAACACCAGAGTTGACTTTGGGACATACGGTAGAAGATCAGAGGTGTTCTTCACTGCTGTTCATCCTCTACATCGACCCAGAAGTACGGTAAACACGTTTTTTGCTTCCGCTGTACGTGATTATCTGTTTTTCTTATTGAATCATGTTCACCATAAGATCCAATTGCCAACAGCAATAACATTCCTTTGGGCCGACTTATTACTCACATGTTAAATAAATAATCGTCACATATTTACCACCACAGGTGCTTGTATATTTCTACCAAATATTAATCTACCTATGGGCCGATCAATACCCGCATGAAGATACACTTGCATAACATTATTAATTAGGGACCCATCACAAGACACCTTGTGCAACATTAACCTCGTCTATAGACAAAAATTAACTGCAGGGGTAATCTTGGTATAACAATCAAGTATTGACAATAAGTTCTGTCAAACAAGAGTCTATCTGTGGACCGACTCATGTTCACATGAATAATCCAAATAATTATCACATACTTATTATCACATGTGTGTTATTATTCTATCAAGCTGTGCCTACATGTGGGCCGAACACAGAACACATAAATAATACTACACCCATCTATGTAATTTCAATAAAGCTTTTCTCCACACACGATATTGCTGTGACAACATGGTGCTTCGATTGACTAGATTGAAGGTTTACTAGACTAATTAAATAAATATTAAAATATTTAATTTAATTAAACGACATTTAACTGTCTCCCCAATTTAATTTAATTTTATTCCACTAACCAAATAGGAATATTAGATGATTCACTACCAAATTTAAAATTAATGAAAGATTTTAACTCAAAATTCCAAATCCTAATTTAGAATAAACTAAATTAGGCAAATATCCATAGTTTGATAGCATGCCAATTTATAATTATAAGGCATTCATCAATTTGAATTTATAATACTCGCTGCCATTAATCTCTACTATGCACCAAAAATATATTAATGGAAGCCAAATGTTACGAATTAAATGAGAGATACAACATATAAAATCATAATTAAATGTATCCTCATGTATCTCTACAAAACTTCGTAAAAAATATAATCACAAAAATTATTTCGAATTTTTATTGATTAAACAGAGGCTTAACAAATCTCATTTCAATACTCTAATACATGTGAATAAAGTACAGTACATTATCACTGAATTTAATTCGATAGCCAAAGACACATGTACAAAATGAATTACTAGATGAAAACCCCCAATCATCAAATTGTTTACTCACGTGATGAGAGCATAAATATTTGCAAATTTCTATAAATGTGAAGATGCATATCCTCATAATTTGTAATCTTCCAAAAAATGCTTCAAGACTCAAAATTGGAATAGGGAGTAGCCATGGCTAATTAATATAAATTAGTCAGCTAACTAAAAAATAATACACCACTAAATCCAGCTCAAAGTACCAAATTAGTGAACGAATAATTAATTACTACATCATTTGGCAAAAGGTGTATTAGTCAACTCATACCAAATATGCATGTCTTTTCTTAAAATAATTTATACTGAATCCCAAAAATATATATGAATATATATGTTTACAAATGAGAACGTATTCCAATGAATACAATACTGCCACATATTAATACCTCTACCCATTATTAAAAGTTGACATTAAAGTCATGCTCCAATTTATTTGATATGCGAGTATGTGATTTTCTTAATTGACATAAACATTATTACAAAATGTCAAAATCAATTTTAAATCTGAAAACTGATTAAATATACCATATATAATTCAATTCACATAGTATAGCATATAATTACTATAGGGAGTCGAGATCCAAATTCTCGAAGGTTTATCCAACTAATCGGCTTAACCAACTATTACGACATTGATCTTATATATCCACGTTCAACAATGTTTCATAATCAAAATATGAATAGACGTGTATACACACATCACCAAATACAATAGTGGATCAATTAAATTAATTAATGTAGTTTATTCACATATCTCAATCAAATAAGAAAGATGCGTGTGTGTGTGTGTATATATATATATATATATATATATATATATATATATATATATATATATATATATATATATATGCAAAAAAGGTGTCTTGGTTGTGCACCATAAATGACTAACATAATTATATGTGTCCTTCAATTATAATTACCAAATTGCCATTCTAAATCCATGAGTCCAGTGAGATCATTAATCACCCAAAAACTTATTTTATTCGGGAAGGACACACAACCCAAAAATATCCACTATCATTTATCGATTCACGTGGATACAACACCATATAATAAATATATATGAAATGAGAAGCCGAATGTATTGTTGAAAATTTAAACACATCAACATTCTTAATCCTCAAGTAAAATAGTTCATCTTCCCAGGTATAAATACCAAATACTTGAGGTTGCAAACACAGCAGTCGAAATCATGTTTTACATCATTAGATACACATAACTAATAATCCAATTTAATCAGTATATGGATTTCACATTTGATACGTATATTATGCAAAGATGCGGAACAAAATCGAGGCTTACATGTTCGATAATTAATACATGATTATCCAAAAACCAACAGTACTTTTATAGATTTCAGAGAATCATATATAGGGTGACTCTGATACCACTTGTAGGAAATAAATTAATAAATCCAAATACTTTAAACCCTATTACGATTAACGAGATCAAAATTATAATGCGGAAGCATACCTGATCCAATGAGTCCCTAGGCGGAACACGAACTCATGATCAGTGGTTATATGACCTTCCTCAACTAAGCCCTCCTAATTCCTTTATGGGGACCGTAGTAATCCCTCCCGATGGGGAGAAGGGAAGACCATGTGCGGCTTAGTATTTTGGGGACCATAACCGGGTAACCTTTATATACTACTTGACTAGACCACCCATAATCACCTAATCACGTAGTATTGGGTATCTACTCATTTGGCCCATATTAATTATTATTATAGCCCATGGACTTTTAATCTTAATTGGATCACTTTAATTAAGTCCATAAAATAATTGAATAGCTAATATAATTATATAATAATATATTGCTCACAATTAAATTATAATGGAAATTAATAATTTCCAACAAATGTTTGTTGATGAATTCGATCCACACTCATGTTTGGGAAATTGAGTATATATAAAGTTGGTGCAGACATAAATATATGTTGCAAGTGCAAGAACACAGACCACTTGAATCATTGTTTATTACTCCATATTTATATTTTCATGATCATAGAGTAATACTAACAACTTATTTCCAAGCTTAGGTTACAATTAAATAGGGGATGGCAAGAGTGAAGCTTTGACAATACCAAACACAAAGGAATTGTAATTATCACCCACACTGAGACGCCCATCCGTATCAATGCCAAGGATTTGGCATGTCCCATCTCCGGGACTAGGGCAGTATGTGAGGTAGTAAAAGTTGAGCAATCCCGTGGATTCCATCCTCAACCAGCTCTGCTTCCCCACTTCGCCTCCAGTCGACACCACTCCTCGTCCCGTGGACTCGTTGTACACCATCTTCCACACTGTGGACTCACCACAAGTAGTGGACACATTGAACTTGATGTTCACATCACTGGAAAGGCTCACCAGCTGGCCTTCCTCCGGGTAAAACGTCATTGGGAGGCCGTAGATTGGATCGGACGACGTTGAGTGGGCAAGGTTTGCCGCCTATTGCCAGCGCCAGCCCCTCACCGGTACCGTACTCTCCCACCTTGTACTCCACTCCTGTCCGGATCTGATCTCCAACGCCGGCGAACCGGAAACTGAACTCATCATCACCCCCAACCAAACCGTAATTAATATTGCCTTCATTCTGAATCACAACATATATCTATTTTCCATTATTGCTAATTTTATTTATAGCCCTTCCTACTTTCAATCTCAACCACAACAACTATTACACCACGTTGTGTTTTCTTTTGGTGCTAAACTCCAAACTAGTAAACAAACTGAAAAGGATATTACTGCTATCATTACACATTGCAACACAATCCATATCTTTTTTTCGATCTCAAGTCATGGAAAAAAAAATCTGAATCATTTTTTTTTAATTTAGAGTTCAGATTTGTGTTACTCCTACAATATTACATGAATATCATCACCCAATGTGTGTATTAAAATAGGCCACTTATGAGATAGATAGATATGTGTAGAGATTGTTTGGAGATGATTATGGTGAGATGTGTACAAATGCGGAGGTCCCCCTGTATAGCGAGTTATCGATAATATCAATTAAATGCATTTATGGAGCACAACACTAGATATTACAAGGGAACCAATTTCCAATCTAAACCACACAATTAACGTATAGCTACAACTAATAAAAATGACTTCTTTACTGAAAAGAAATTACTTAATCTCACTTTAACGGTGGATTTTACTCCAAATATTTAGAATTTACCAAAATATTTATACCCTTAAAATTAATATTATACGTAGTAGAATGTTATTGAGTTAATATTATTAATGAACCTTAAAAAATTGATAGAAGTTAGGGACTTTGCACACTAAATGTACTTATTTATCTCCTTAGTGCGTTGATGAAAAGGCCCGATGGAAGAAATCCTAAGAGGCAGACTATCAAAATCTCTTGAAACTAATAAGAATGAAAATTAAGGAAATTATCATGTTTACACTTTATTAATAATAACATGCCCAAACTTTATTAACTCACATATTACCTGATCAGTGTGAACTAAACATTCTTTAAAGGTGAATCTTATGGGCAAAATAGGTTATTAACCATTAAAAAAAATTGACTTCATAAATAATTTGCAGAAAAATTACACTCTCCATCCCATATTTAATTTATACGAAGTTTAAGTAAAATTATTTTTTGACTAATTTTATTGATTTTGGAGAATTAACGCAGTTTTTCTAAGAAATAAATAAATAACTCCCCATCCTACATTTCGAAGCTATCCATAGGAAGATGATCATGATGGTCTTGAGAAGTTGGGAATTGCGTCAACCGATGCAATTGGGTGTGGTTTTGATCTAAATGTTAAAGTTCATTCCGTAACTTTTTTTTGTTGGATTTATCACACCAAGTTCTCAAATCTAATTCATTGATGAGAGGTGAACTGTTGTAAATTACACCCTGGTGTACTTAGTAGAGTAGTATTTGATTTAGGATATATATTCGGCTTCACCTTGATTGAGAAATTGCATATCTCTTTATACAGTCTCAATGTTTGGATTGTTTTCATTGGTCCTTATACTGAATTTGGTGATCGTATGTGGGAGCTGTTGTTGATGGTCCAATCCATTGATGTCGTCGGCTAGAAATTTTGGGATTTAGTTTTTCCACAATTTCTCAACTAAATTTTCTTGTTTTAAGATCAATAAATTCTCTATCTAGCCATTTGCCATTCACTTAGAGTGCTTTTGATGTAAATTGGCAGAGAGCACCACGTTAAGTCCATTCTGAGGAGCACTGAAACCTCTACGCAACCAAATTTTTTATTTGATGGTGGTTGAGCACTGACCTTTTGAACAACCAAAATTTTTATTTGATGGTGGTTGTTTTGGCAGTGATAGTGATTTCCCCCTGACTGCTCCGACGAAAAAGAATTCAGCCTGTCTGTCTACTGATGTTCTTACAGTTGTACTGTCTAATGAAGAAACCTGAAAGTTTTGCGTTCGATTTAGATTGAGATAGAGCATTCTAAGGTGAGTGTTTGCTTTTTGTTTTTTAGGATTAAAAAGAAGAGTTGGGGGAGCAAATATTTTTATTGGAGGAGAAAGTAAATATTTTATTAAAACACTATTTACCTGCTATTCTATTTTTTTTACTGTCATTCTGTTTCCCACACTCTACCTGCTATTTATATAGCTGTTAATAATGTCGGTAGATGTCACAACATTCTAGAATTCTGTAATGATTATCATGATGCCTAGAAGATTCTACTACCGTACGTCTAACATCTGCAGATTATCTTGGCTATTAAAACTTTCAGATATCTCTTCAACAGGCTTCACGAATATTTAACTATTTAATTTCCATAGTATTTCAGTTTAGAGGATTTTCAATTTGAGCCTAGGGTTTTGATTCCGTGAGTTAAATCCCATTTTACTCCATCAATTTCTAGGATAATGTTATTTTTTTTAATACTCCAGCATTTTGTAGGTGAATAAGATTGATATATAGAGTAATAATGCGAGTAATAAATATATAATTCCATTTATAAAATATATATGTGTTGCTTTTTTGAGAGAGATATAATTAGAGAGTGGAGGGGAAGAGTAGTGATAATGCCAAAGGGAACTCATCACCCTCTCTGTGCTCAACCAAACGCCTCTCCATATCAATGCCAAGGATCTGCAGTAGGTGAGGTAGTAAAAGTTGAGTAGTCCCGTGGGAGTGGGCGAGTTGTTGGTTGGACAACGTTGCCAGTGCTGTCTAGTGCGAGACCGTCACTGTCGGGATTCCAATCAAAACGGATTAACTTATTCTCTTGAGCTGCTTAATCATGCATTTATTAGCAGCAATTAGTTGTACTCGATACATCAATGGTTCCTTAACAATTAAGAAACGCGTTTTATGTAGTAGAATGCGTGTCAAATCAAATATTAAGAAATATCCACGTCCATATAGTGGGCTGAGTAAATGAATAAAACAAGCCCAAGTTGAATGAAAATAATTCTTGTCCATTAATTATTTTCATTCTAAGGCCATGTCAGGTAAATTATAATTGGACATTTCGTCGGGCTAACTTAATTCTTTTCCAAACTTTTTTTTGTCAAAATGATTAGATTAATATTATTATGAAATGCTACTTAGGTAAAATTCACCCACTCTCCCTTATTTTCTGCATCACACTTAGCTAGGTCAATGACATATTTTTTTAACAAAATATTGAATTTTCAGCATAAAGTAAAAGAGTTAATGGTATTAAATTAAAAATATTAATTATTTTTAGACCAAAATTGAATTTTTACAATTATTTCACTGGATTCCCCCAATTGAGCCACTCAATGGGGTCTGTAGCCCAATAGAGTGTAATATATCTTTGGGCCTTGGGTTATTACAACTGTTTGGGCCCAATGAGAATTGGCCCCACCACATAGTATAAATGATAACTAATTAACACTGCCCTTGGCATGGATTTGGCCCCCTGCAAGCACAAGTTTAACAGTGAGCCTTCTCTATAAGTCACTTGAGGCACATCCTGCGATTTACCTCCTCCACCAATCCCCAGGGCAGGGGCGGTAGGGCCCCTAATAATGGGGTACACCATAATGATAACTAATTAACAGTTTCACGCAATTAATGTTCCTAATTAATTAGGTTTGACTTTTGGAATAATTTTCATTGGTGTATTCAACCATTAGTGGCCTCACCGTCTTTGCTCTGAGGAGTGATGAAGAATATATATAATTTTCATTATTATTAACACAGTAGAAAATTCTCCAGCACTTATGCCTTCTTTTTCCGAGTTACTCCCTCCATTTCACAAAAGTTTGCATGTCTCTTTCGGCACGAAGATTAAGAAAAGTGATAATTTTAGGGATATTATGATATTTTTGGTAATAAATAAATGAAAAATATGTTAGGTGTGTTAAGTAAGAGTAGTTTTTTTGTAAATAAAATATATGAGTAAGGATGATTATATTTGATTTTTTATTTTTTTTAAGAATGTGAAAATTTTTATGAGACAACAAAAAGTGGAAAGTGTGGCCTGAGAGACATGTGGACGCACCCTTATTTTCATGTCCCATACAAAATAGATATGGATAAACATTCTCCATTTCTCACACTTTAATTAATCTATCTTTGAATCTTTCAAACCTATCCATTTGCATTTTCAAATTTCCTACATCTATCCAACTCATTTCTCTTTCTTGTCAAATACTTAATCTTGTGCATTATTTGAACGAAAATGAATAAGGTAATTCATCAGATTAAATTAATTCATTCATTAAAAATACAACTGCTAAATAAGAAATTGGAAATAGATTAAACAAATTATTGTAGTTAATTTCTATTACGTTTTTCAACACCTAATTGAACGGATTCAACTATTTTTATTTTAAATTTTGTACAATTGACAGTGTGATTTAATATTTCAATTTTTACACAATTCGATCCTGGCCTATATAACCATGCACATCCCGATTTATATATATATATATATATATATATATATATATATATATATATATATATATATATATATATATATATATATATATATATATATATATATATATATATATTTTAACTATTTTTGTTCATGTTTTGGATGAGTTGGATGTGTGAGAAGTAAGATCGAAATGAATAAATTATACTCCATATATCTATGATTTATTATATACTCCAGGCTGCAATAATTATGAAGGGTTTTTTTTCTTCTCATTTCTTATACTTTTATATAATATAATTAATTAATAGTATTTAAATAATATGTTGAGTTTAATTGTCTGAAACCCTTAACCCTATTATGATTAACGAGATTTAAAACGTAAAGTGAAAGCGTACCTGATCCAATGAGTCCTGTAGATCAGTGGTTTTATGGCCTTCCTCAATTAAGCCTTCTTATTCCTCATGGGACCGCAGTAATCCCTCCCGATGGGGAGAAGGAAAGATCATGTGCGGCTTAGTGTGTTGGGACCATAACCTGGGAGTCTTTATATACTATACAACTGGGACACTCATAATCACCCAGCCATGTAGTATTGGGTATCTACTCAATTGACCCAATCAATATTTTTATAGCCCATGGGCATTTACACCTTAATTGGATCACTTAATTAAGTCTATAAAATAATTGAATAAATATAATATCATAATAATATATTGTCCACAATTAGATTATAATGAAAATTAATAAATTTTCAACAATCTCCCACTTGGGTTATATATATTTTTCGAAAGCTATTATATCAAGAGTCCTTAGTTGCGCAACTTTATGCTATTCCTCTTCAAGCTATACTTAACAATCTGATTCATCTCATATTATACTAATATGGAACTACCGCGGCATTCACCACATTACAAATCGTGGTTAAACCCCGACAATCACCAATATCAATATACTCAATGACATAGATCAAATATGGTGAGTAGCATGGAAATTATATATCAAATGTGATCAACATCATGTCTATTTCCAACTGGTCATACTTTAATCTTTAGTGAGATCAACTCATAATGTAAAATGTTACAAAATGAAAATTAACTTTAGTGAATTCACAATGAATTCAAAACTATCAAACTTATTCTGCAGAAAATCGAATTATCCAAATAAAAGCGTGTTAAAAACTTTAAAGAGCAATAAATATAGACTCCAACTAAATCAATGTATTTTAAAATCATATAACACCCATATAAGTAGCTAGCTCATAAAATTGTAGGGCGTTGAATACATAATTGGTGGATCCATATTTAGAGTCTATCATAATATGCTCTTCTAAAATTTTATCCACACAAAATACTTTATTTAACAACCAAGAATTCTATGTCAATATGCTTGACTTATAAGAACTCTTGTTGCTAATACTTTACTGCGAACTAACTGTCACAATAAACTTTATGTGACAAATCTTCGCAACCTTTATTTTATGATTGGATGCCCCTTAGAGTACTACTATTTCTATTGTAATGGTTAATGAACTACAAGTATTTGCTTAACACTTTTACTTATATAGCTTTTAAAACCAATAGAAGATATAGCCTGAAGTGGATCTTATATTATATTGGCATTCAACAAACTCAGAATCAGAATTCCTCATGATCTCTAACAAATCTGATCCCTGATGTGCAAGCATGTTATCATTAATTCTCTGTAAATACTTTATAAAGATCCATACTAGAGTTACTTAAATGTCTACTTAATACACCAACAACAGAAGCCAAATTATGTCTTGTACAGACCTCATCATACAACAACTTCAAACATCAAAACATATAGAATATTTATACATTTCTTAAATCTTTAGTATAACTTTAGGGCACCTTATTAAGACTTCACTTGTCTCCCTTAGTTTAACTTAATATTCTCCCATTGAATTACATAATCATCTACATTTGTCTCAAAACCAAATGAGACAATTACCTCATGATGATATGTGTAATTCCTTTATGGAAAACTTACTTGAATGCATAGATGGTTTTTTTTAATACTTAAACCGTTGTGATCGTTCCCTAAATGTTTCCATCAAGAAACCGTCTTTATATCCATCTAATTTAATTCAAGATCAAAATATTTTATTAATGTCACAATTATCTTAAAATAATGTCTTCCTTCCCTTTTGAGTATAATCCTTTATCAAGATGCAAACCTAATCATCTTGTATTGATTTATACTCATAACTTATAGCATTAACTCACTTTCGAGTTTTTGGATCTTGCATGATTTAATGAATATTTTTTGAATGTTCTACCATTAATTTCATAGTGTCCTCATTATTTAGGAGAAAACTACATAATTATCCGAATTGTTTTTCTCCAAACTCTAGTGATTTTTTTAGTGACATTAATTCTTGAGGTTGCTGAATTTATTATTCTTTAAATATTATTGACATTGTCATATTGTTTTTCTTCAACTTTGATTGATAAATTGATTGATAAT
The DNA here is from genome assembly GCA_023678885.1 of Pogostemon cablin. Taxonomy (NCBI): domain Eukaryota; kingdom Viridiplantae; phylum Streptophyta; class Magnoliopsida; order Lamiales; family Lamiaceae; genus Pogostemon; species Pogostemon cablin. Next base: position 8,640,084 of record CM042961.1, read on the forward strand.
GAAAGTTGATAATAAAAAATTAATAATTTATTTTCTCATAAATTAAAAAAGTTGATAATAAAAAAAAAGGTGAGTCAACAAATTGATTTAGTTTACGTGCACCCACTTAATTCTCTCAGATCTATAAATAATTTTTTAATCAATTCTCTTGTTTGATAGTTGTTTTCGTCCCGATGAAATTGGGCTAAATTAGTTGCACTATGAAAATTAGATTAAATAAACTAATCAGACATAAACAATGAAGAATAATTCACTCTTTGTATTGAATATATATGGAGCTTGTAGACTCTGATTATACACACCATATATAACTCACTGCTCTCTTTTGAAGGTGAAAGTATGAAGTGATGATAAAATATGTTACAAATTCACCCAAAATTAATTAATCATCTGCTCCCTGCAATCTCCTTCCTCATCTGTTCATTCTTTTAAAATTTATTTTTCATGGTTGGAAATAAAAACTCTAACTCTTGTTTGACTAATATTATCAATCACATCTCAAAAGCTAGACATTTTGTATTTTTAGTTTGCAAAAAAAACAGTTTTTATTCCAACCTCATCTCTAAATATGTTTCATTGATATTCTCCAAAACGAATGAAATTTAGATTTCGCAACCAGGAGGCAGGCGATGAATGATGTGTTTTTAATGATTGTTATTAATGAGATATGTGAACATGGAGAGAGAAATAATTAATTTGCGTGAGTCCCATTTATTAATTAAATTAAAGATGTATTTGAGGGGGTAAATGGTATTTTCTTATGGCTTTCTTAATTAAACATTTTATGTGCTGAAATGTATAACACCTAATTAAATTTTCATTTATGTTACGTGTATCTACGTACGATGAAAATGACAGCGCCTGGTCTACATCCAACGTGCTCTTATTTCAAATATACATGCATATATATCCTTTCCGTCCTTGTTGGATATAATCGCAATAAATAAATAAATATATATATTTATTGAATTTGGATTAACTTGTTCCACTTTTCATATTTTAAAACATAAAAATTATAGTGATTATTAAATCCTTAAGAGTACGGTCTTTATCTAAGTTTTAACTATGACATATGCATTCAATTAAAAAGTGGGAAAAATATACTAAACGGTTGGGTAGATGCGGTCGTCCTCCTCGTCTCTCCGGTTAATGTCGTCGGAGCATCGCCGGAGGTGGTGGCGACGGGAGGTGCTCAGATTCCCGTTTTAAACTCACAAAGAATATTCTGCACCAACCCAACATTGGGCTCACAAATTGGGGTTAATAAGGGTGAGGGTGTGAGACTATGGGCCAAGACACACTTGGCCCAATACTCTGAGAATGAAGGTCAACAATTGGGCTAACAAGGCCAACGGGCCCAACAAATCTCCACCTTGGCCCAATTCAACCACCATTGTGATAAAAAAATTTAGGAATTCATCATCGCACCTTTCCCCAAATACCTGCAAAACGAAAAACACAAAGTTAGATGCAAGATCCAAAAAATTTGACACAAAGTCAAGGTATCACAAAAGATACACAAATCTAAGCCGGAGCAAAGATCATGGACACACAGTCACAAAAAAATGTCTAAATTATGCCAAGGACAAAATAAACAGAGCACACAAGCCCAAGAAAACACAAAGTTCACATAGTCATGCAATCACATAGATTAGAACTCACAGTTCTCATGACACACGAACAGTTCACACAGAAGCAAATAAGCACAAAGCTAACATGAATACACAATTCATACAGACACATAGTCAAGTCACACAGACACACAAGCTATATCATTTAAAAAATCACACAGACATAATAGTCACACAGACAAACAACAATCAAATGTTACTGTTGAGAGTGAAATTTCACGTATTTTAGGTCTCACATTACACCGTTTTTGATAGAATGTGGCCATGATTTTGTATAAAATGACATGGTTTTCATATCTTGCATAATTAAGATGCTACTAAGGTGTTTTGTTGAGTTTTGAAGGGTAAAACATGATCAAAAGTTCAAAGTTGGAATGAGGAGTGAAAGTGAGAAGGAATGCTGAAAAATACAGTCCATGTTGCACAAATTTCTGTATTCTTATAGAAGTCCAAATTGATCATATGATATATGGTTGGAAAGCCACAGAAGAGAAGGTCGTTTTGACGTAAAGAACACTCCAATTGGATTCCAAACGAGAAAGTTATGATCAAAGTGCTAACGTCGCACATGCTGCACCGAGGAGCCACTTTGCATGACTTTTTACATATTCAAATATTGGAGTTTCTGAGAGATCTTTATATGGATAGAAAGCCAAGGAAGAGAAGAACGCGTGAGTACAAAAATCACTCAAATCAGAGTCCGTATGAAGAAGTTATACTCAAAACGGTGAGATCGCGCAGTGCAGTTTCTGCAGCTCGGCGGGTAGCTCGCGGCGAGCGGCCCTTCCACGTGGCCAAAAGCTGCCGAGCTGGGGTCCCTCAGAGCCCACACGATGGCCCCATTCCAACCATATGCTGCTCGGCTGGTTTGGGGGTCGCTCGGCCATGAGCTCGGCTCGAGCAAGGTGCCGAGCGGCCCAAAATCGGGCCCAGACGAGACCTGTTCGATGCAGCAGCGTATATATACCCTCAAGTCACGATTCTGAAGCAGTTTTGATCGCGAAAAAGCCCTGCATCAGTCCAAGAAACAATTAGGGAGATCAAGACACAAATTGGAGAGAACCCATCCATAACCCATCATCAATTCACACCTCCAACAACTCCATATCAGATTAACAACCTGATTTCATCATCCATCCACTTCCAAGAGGGTTCCAAGTGCTAATCAAGGGAGAATCGAGCAATTGGAGAGACGGAGAAGGAACGAAAGACTACGTCTACACTAGGGTTTCATAATTCCTATCGTTCTCTTTCTTTTACTTTGATTTTTGATATGAATTGCTTAGCCATGAGTGTTGCTTGTGACCTCATGGGCTAATTTTATATACAGTTCTAGGGTTTGATGGATTGTTTAATTGATTTGGGGATTTAGACCAAATATTGGGATTTTATGCAGTTGAGCTTTTGATTTTACTTATTTTATTAAGACTTGCTTATCTGCTTCGTAACGTCTTCATAATATATTCATGACATCCGCTATAATGCTTGGATTATTGTGTTAGCTTGTGTGCGTTCATGATTGGTATTGTCTATCTGTTAGAGATTAGAGTAGCTCCGCTATAAGCACTTTAATTTCATGAACTGGTTAATCAAATACTTGATTAGTTTAGTGGAACAATGCAATTAGACAATCAAGTAGGAAGTGAATAGAACCTTGTAGTAATTCCAGAAAATATCTTGTTAGTCGAACTTACCATCCGGAGGTATTGTTGTTCGCTGGATTAGTATCTAGGAATAAGGCTTGGTAATATTTGCGCACCTTAGGATTTAAACCAGATTATACTGTTAGCTTAGAATCGAATCATATTCGGTGGGATAACAGGGATATGTGGTGTATTTTCAGTAAAACTGCATGAATGAACAATCGTAAGTTTAATAACCCAAATTAATTGATCAATACCTGATACCTTAGAACTGTTTGTTATATCTTGATTAGACACTTGCTTTTATTTTTCCTTGCTTTTAATTAATTCAGTTATTTAATATTTCGTTATTTAGATAATTTACTTCAAAACATTGGAAATTGGTTACTCAATTCTAATTAATTAGTAATTAATAGTAAAATAAATAATTAGCTGTCTCAGTGGGATCGATAATTTAACTTGGGTACTTGTTGCTACAATTGACATCCTTATACTTGAGGATTAAATTATAGTGCATAGAAAAAGCCTATCAAGTTTTTGGCGCCGTTGTGCCGGGGACAGTTTTAATTATTTATTTTCTTTTATTACTTAGTTAATTAGAATATTTTCTTTGGGATTTAATTGTTTTTCTTTGGATTTTTCTTGAAGTTGCATGCAAACTAGGTCAAAGACGAGAGCACAAGATCTTGAATTTGATCCGGAAATTGAAGCTTCTGCGAGAAAAAGAAGAGTAAAATCAAAGAATACCAAAGCACCTCCTAAAGCAATTTTAGAGGAGGAAGAAGTGCAGATTGAGAATCAGGCTATCCTAGAAGAGGCTGAATCGGAGTTTGAATCAGAATCTGAGACAGAACCTGAAACAGCATCAATGGGAGAAAGAGTCGATGAGGATGACATCGTCATCCGAGAAACATTCAAGTCCACCAATCTAGGAGGATCAGGCGTAGTTGGAGCCATTCAAGCTGATGAAACGAACGACATAAGGCCAGCCCTGATTCATATGGTGGAGAAAAACCCCTTTGCCGGAGGCGTTTTTGATGAGCCCTATGGCCATCTTAAGCGTTTCAACAGCTACATGGATACAGTGAAAGCTGCTGATGCTACTAATGATAGATGGAAGATGAGGCTTTTTCAGTTTTCATTGGTTGATAAGGCAAGGGAGTGGTATGATAAGCTAAAGGGAGACAGTTGCTCAAACTGGACTGAGTTGCAGCAGTTGTTCGTGGATCGATTTATGCCACCAGGAAAGGTTCTTTTACTGAAACAGGAGATCAATCAATTCAAGCAGCGGAGAGATGAGTCGTTTGGAGAGGCTTGGGAAAGGTTTACTGATACGTTGAGGAGATGCCCTCAGCATGGATTCAAAAAGTCTCAACTCATCAGTGTCTTCTATAATGGCCTTGACAACGAATCGAGAGTGTTGGTTGATGCTTCTGCTGGAGGAACAATTTTTGGCAAGACATCCAATGCAGTAGAGAAATTGTTTGATGATATCTCTTTGAACTCAAGGGATTGGCCATCTGAGAGGATCCGAGGGACTTATATACTTGGTAAAGTTGCAAAGGTTGAAGAGAAATTTTCTGAAGCTGATAAGAATGATAAGGTTGTCGCTCAATTGGAACAGATGAATAAGAACCTGATTACTCTGATATCAGGTAATAATGGGGGAGGCAATCGAGGGCCTGCAAGTGATGATGTGGTGATGAACCTTCAAGAGGTCGAGGATGCTAATTGGGCTATGGGGCAGAGTCTTCAAGGTTCGAGAGCTCCTCAGAATTGGCAAGGAAATAGGTACCCTCAAGGTAATTCTAACCAGAGGAATATCCAAGGGGGAGGTCCTAATAATCAAGGAGGCAATTGGCAGAATCAGAGGCATGAGAACTTCTCTTATTCAAATCCGAATAATGCTGTTCCATATCCTCCTAATTTTGATCATGGCGCTAAAACTGAAGAAGGGAAGTCCAGTATTGATGATGTGTTGGCCAGGTATATGAAGAAGACTGACGGAGATATTGACAAGATTAACAATTGCATTGTTCTCATGGACGCGAATATGACAAAGCAGAATGAGGAAGTGAACAAGCAGTTGAAGAGTTTGTCATATAACATAGGGCAGATATCCACTACAGTAAATCAGCAGCAAGTGCAGTTTCAGAAGGGGAAGTTTCCTTCAGATACAGAAATAAACCCGAAGGAGACTGCAAATGCGATCACTTTGAGGTCCGGGAAGCAGTATAAAGGTACAACACTGATGCAGGATGTAACAGAACTTGTACAGCATGAAGCAGAACAGAAGCAGAATGAAACAGGGGCGGAGCAGAACGGAAAAGAGGCCGCTCGGCCACCCGCTCGGGCCGAGCAACCTGCCGAGCAGGCTCAATCACCGCCGAGTAGCCCACCAGACGGTTCAGAAGGTCCCTCCGGTTCAGTTGGAACCCTGCTCGGCTCAGTTTGTCCATCACTCGGCTCGAGCGAGCCGACGAGCTGTCCTCCGGGGTTTCCTGCGCATCCGAATTCTGTACAGAGACAATCTGATCAGGAAATTTCTGATAAAAAATGGCAGAGAGCGAAGAAACTGAGAGAAGCGGAACAGGTATTCGAGAAAGACAGTTTGGGATTACCGATCACAAAAGTACCAATTCCTTTCCCTCAGAAATTCTTGTCAAAAAGCCTTGATGAGAAGTTTCGTAAGTTTGCTGATGTCATGAGGGATGTCCAAGTCACTATTCCTTTCTCGGAAGCATTGGAAGAGATGCCACATTATTCAAGGTTCATCAAGGAACTTATCTCCAGAAAGAGGAAGCTTAACAGTGTGGAGACAGTGAATTTGACAGAGAACTGCAGCTCTATTATTCAGAAAAAGCTTCCAGAAAAATTAAAGGATCCAGGGAGCTTCATCATTCCCTGCGAAATTGGAAAAGGACCATCTAGGAGAGCACTGTGTGATTTAGGAGCCAGTATAAATTTGATGTCTTTATCAGTGTTCAAGAAGCTTGGTTTGGGGGAGTTGAAACCTACGTCTGTTGCCCTACAATTAGCAGATCGGTCGTTGACATACCCTGAAGGAGTTATTGAAGATGTGGTTGTGAAGGTGTCCAATTTGACTTTTCCTGTGGATTTTCTTGTTCTAGATATGGAGGATGACAAGGATGGAGCGCCTCTGATCTTGGGGCGTCCATTCCTTGCAACTGGAAGAGCTCTGATTGATGTGTTCAAAGGTGAGTTGAGGCTGAGGGCAGATGATAAGGAAGTTGTCTTTTCGTTGAATAAAGAGATGCAGTGGCCTATAGATAAGCAACACTGCAAGTCTGTGGAAGTAGTAGAGGACTTCACCCTATCTGATGCACAATTTGAGGCTTTATCTAACGATGCATGTATTGACTATCTTGAGAAGTTACTTGCATTAGGTGATGCAAGGGATGAACAGATAAGGAAGACTACAACTGACATGGTAAATCAGAATATGAGGTCCACTGTTGAAGTAGAGATGAAGCCTGCTGCTAAGGAAGAGAAACATGACAGCAAAGGAATTGAAGTGGTAGAGGAGATCGCAGGAACAAGCGTATCTCTTACTTTTTTTACTACTAACTCTAATGTGTTGTTTAATTATCTCTTGGTTGCAGGAAAAATTGATGATCCATATCTGAAGCCTTCAAACTTACCTCCAGATTTTTCTTCTTATATTGGTGTTGTAAATTCTAACTTGTTTGATCCTTGTTTTGCTACACAGGGTGAGCCTACAACAGAATGGAAGATTGATAAGAAGGAACCAAGCCAGTCATGGGAGGAAAAGAATTTAAAGAGTCTTGTTTCTATAACAAAGAAAGGTGAGATGGTTGGTGCGAACAAGAGAGGATGGAAGTACTTGAAAGTGAGAATGCGAGAAGACTGTCCTCCAAGTCAGTAGTCAAAAAGAGGTATCCCGTCGTGACTCTCCGACGTTAAACATGAGCGCTTGTTGGGGGCTGTCCCTTCCGTTTTATTGCTTTTATATGTCTGTGTTGGTGTAGGAGTTTTATTAGGTGTTGCTTGACTGCGGTATATACTTCTTTGCAAACTTAGTTTCTCACTTTGTTTGATCTAAGTTTGGGGGGAGGTTACGTACATACCTTGTCTTGTAGTACCAAGTAAAATTTTTGCATTGTGTTGTTGCTTGGGGGGTCGATTTTTTGCGGATTTTTAATATTTTCAATTTATTTGATGATGTTGAGGGTTCGATTTTTTGCGATTTTCCAGGTTTCGTGTTGTTTTTGTTTGTGTTTATTTATTTTGTGTTAATCCTAGTGTCGGTGTAGTCGATTTATGGTTCTCTAGGATGATTTTCTGATTTTTCTTGGCATTTGATTATATGTGTGATTGTTGAGAAGCAATTTGAGATTGTGCTTTGATATTGAGATGCTTGAAATTTGATAATGTGCAAGGAAGATTAGCTATGTAGCTTAATTAGGAGTGCTCGTTCATTCGTATAGCCATGTGAGATTTTGAGCCTTTTACAATCATGACAAATTTCATGATTCAGTTTATTCTTGTGAGTGTCGTTCATACACACGTATTCTAGAACTTGGCTTTATATCTTGCTTGAAGCTACGTGTTTAATTAGATGATAGGAAATGATCTTAGGCCATCTTTGTTTTTTATTAGTCACTAGCCATATTATTTTCCTACCTAATGAAATATCCGTAGTCAACCCTTTTGAGCCTAAAAGCCTTATTTGTTGGAAGCCTACGTGATTAGCCAATTGATCCCTCTTGTTAGCTTTAAAAAAAAAAAAACCTACCTAGTAGAGAGTTGAAGGAGTCAATTTGGTGTCTTGTGAAGAAACATAAAAGGAGAATAAGTTGGAAGTGATGAAAATTGTTGAAAAGAGTGGTTAAATTATTGCATAAAGGGGTAGTGCCCGAAACTGGTACCCCATGAAAAGGGTAGTGCCTGAAACTGGTACCCTTATTTGAAAAAGAAAAAAAAAGAAAAGAAAAGAGGGAAGAAGAAAAAAATTTCAAGTAAGGATGTGGTGTTCAAAAGTGAAGGAGGAATCAAATTGCAAGAAGCATTGAAGAGCGATGAAGAAGAAAGAAGAAAGTAAAGCTGTTTGTTGAAAAGCTGTAAGTCTTCTTTGATTCTCTACTAGTGATTGAGTCACCTTATCCATATACTCCCTACCTTTACCAAAGAGCCAACATTACAACCTAATGCAAGACCTTTGTGATCCTATTGTTGAAATTATCCCTTTAGTCGAGAGTTGAGATGATTGTCAAGCTTATGGTTACGCGTGTGTTTGAATTGACTTTGAGTGTAAACACCTTACCCTAAAGTGTATATCTCACACTTGAGCGATGAGCGTAAATACTACCCGTGAGAATGGTGGATGAGCATTCCGAAAAAGTGAAGTAGTTGATTTGAATTGTATGTTCTTAGATGGATGGTTGTCTTAGTATTTGAAGTATGATTTCTGAATTGTTATATTTTCTTGGATGTGAAGTTGTGAAATTTCCTCTCAATTACTCTATTGGTTTTATATGTCGTTGCCTCGGGACGAGCAACAGGTAAGTTTGGGGGTTTGTTGAGAGTGAAATTTCACGTATTTTAGGTCTCACATTACACCGTTTTTGATAGAATGTGGCCATGATTTTGTATAAAATGACATGGTTTTCATATCTTGCATAATTAAGATGCTACTAAGGTGTTTTGTTGAGTTTTGAAGGGTAAAACATGATCAAAAGTTCAAAGTTGGAATGAGGAGTGAAAGTGAGAAGGAATGCTGAAAAATACAGTCCATGTTGCACAAATTTCTGTATTCTTATAGAAGTCCAAATTGATCATATGATATATGGTTGGAAAGCCACAGAAGAGAAGGTCGTTTTGACGTAAAGAACACTCCAATTGGATTCCAAACGAGAAAGTTATGATCAAAGTGCTAACGTCGCACATGCTGCACCGAGGAGCCACTTTGCATGACTTTTTACATATTCAAATATTGGAGTTTCTGAGAGATCTTTATATGGATAGAAAGCCAAGGAAGAGAGGAACGCGTGAGTACAAAAATCACTCAAATCAGAGTCCGTATGAAGAAGTTATACTCAAAACGGTGAGATCGCGCAGTGCAGTTTCTGCAGCTCGGCGGGTAGCTCGCGGCGAGCGGCCCTTCCACGTGGCCAAAAGCTGCCGAGCTGGGGTCCCTCAGAGCCCACACGATGGCCCCATTCCAACCATATGCTGCTCGGCTGGTTTGGGGGGTCGCTCGGCCATGAGCTCGGCTCGAGCAAGGTGCCGAGCGGCCCAAAATCGGGCCCAGACGAGACCTGTTCGATGCAGCAGCGTATATATACCCTCAAGTCACGATTCTGAAGCAGTTTTGATCGCGAAAAAGCCCTGCATCAGTCCAAGAAACAATTAGGGAGATCAAGACACAAATTGGAGAGAACCCATCCATAACCCATCATCAATTCACACCTCCAACACCTCCATATCAGATTAACAACCTGATTTCATCATCCATCCACTTCCAAGAGGGTTCCAAGTGCTAATCAAGGGAGAATCGAGCAATTGGAGAGACGGAGAAGGAACGAAAGACTACGTCTACACTAGGGTTTCATAATTCCTATCGTTCTCTTTCTTTTACTTTGATTTTTGATATGAATTGCTTAGCCATGAGTGTTGCTTGTGACCTCATGGGCTAATTTTATATACAGTTCTAGGGTTTGATGGATTGTTTAATTGATTTGGGGATTTAGACCAAATATTGGGATTTTATGCAGTTGAGCTTTTGATTTTACTTATTTTATTAAGACTTGCTTATCTGCTTCGTAACGTCTTCATAATATATTCATGACATCCGCTATAATGCTTGGATTATTGTGTTAGCTTGTGTGCGTTCATGATTGGTATTGTCTATCTGTTAGAGATTAGAGTAGCTCCGCTATAAGCACTTTAATTTCATGAACTGGTTAATCAAATACTTGATTAGTTTAGTGGAACAATGCAATTAGACAATCAAGTAGGAAGTGAATAGAACCTTGTAGTAATTCCAGAAAATATCTTGTTAGTCGAACTTACCATCCGGAGGTATTGTTGTTCGCTGGATTAGTATCTAGGAATAAGGCTTGGTAATATTTGCGCACCTTAGGATTTAAACCAGATTATACTGTTAGCTTAGAATCGAATCATATTCGGTGGGATAACAGGGATATGTGGTGTATTTTCAGTAAAACTGCATGAATGAACAATCGTAAGTTTAATAACCCAAATTAATTGATCAATACCTGATACCTTAGAACTGTTTGTTATATCTTGATTAGACACTTGCTTTTATTTTTCCTTGCTTTTAATTAATTCAGTTATTTAATATTTCGTTATTTAGATAATTTACTTCAAAACATTGGAAATTGGTTACTCAATTCTAATTAATTAGTAATTAATAGTAAAATAAATAATTAGCTGTCTCAGTGGGATCGATAATTTAACTTGGGTACTTGTTGCTACAATTGACATCCTTATACTTGAGGATTAAATTATAGTGCATAGAAAAAGCCTATCAGTTACACCACATTCGAATGCACACAACATGTTCCACCTCACTAAGAGAAACAAACAAGCATGTAAACTAGGCACAAAAGCATAAAGAAAACACATATGCAAATACTCCACCTCACTAGGAGCAGCCTAAAACCTAGCAAGTTTAACACATAAACAAGCACACAATAAGAAAATACATTTCTAACAAGTTTCTCACAAAGAAAACACAAATTCACAAAGAAGCACATAGATTCAAAGTGAAACAAAATAGAAAAACAAATTTCCTAATCAACATGCGGAATTAACTAGCCAATTAAAACACACACAAGGTTTAAAAGGCACTGAATAATTCATGCAAGAAATTATCTCTTAATCATAAGAGTCATTCACAGCTTTGAGCACCCTCTCATACTTCATCTTTTGTTTCAAACAGATATTGAAGTCTCCTTGCCCAAATGCATTAGGAGAAGCCATAGGTGCTTAAAATTGAGTGAATCAACTCACACAGATTCAAGAAACAACAAAATCACACACACAGGTGAGAAAATGCTATCTTAGGCCTGGAAACAAACTCAATTCACACACATAGCAGAAGGAGCAAAAAATTCCAGAAAATCAGATTAGCAGCGAAAGCATACCATGATACAATATCACAAAGATATAAAATACACAATAGATTTCAAGAAAATAAGAATTAGAGATACCAAGAAATTGACCAACCAGGCCACAAATCACAAAAAATTCCTAATTCTATAGCACAGAAATCATCACACAAGAGTAGGGGTGATCACGGTGCGGTTTCACGGTTTTTTAGGCTAAATCGAAATTGCCTTGCCTAGTGCGGTTCGGTTATCTTCGAAATTTTAAACCACGGTTTTCCAACAAAAATTCATTATGCGGTTTTAACGGTTTTACGGTCGGTTTTGACGGTTTGACGGTTTCAATTGTAAACTAATGTAATATTACATTACATTATTCGTTTACTTTCCACATTAAACTGTTCACATAAGCACATACAAAACTCATGCTAATAAATACATAAACAAGGAAAACACAATATGTTGATGGAAATACACAAATAATAATACAGTAATGTCTCTGCTGAATATGCAACAACATATCAAATCCATTTGACCACAATATATAAATATAAAATAGCAAAACACTGTTGTGTCTTACTTTTCCTGCTATCTGCACCAAATATGAAGAAAAATAAAAGTAGAAAAAGAGAGAGTTAATTATACAGTAAAAGAATCCATATAAGCTATAGTAATATTGTTTCAATGCCTTTGTCTTCGATTCTCAAAGCGAATCAATTCTTGGAGTTGGAGTTGAATTTTGGTGAGGGAGTATTGGGGGAAATCTCAGTATGGAAACTGAGATTCACGTCATTTTCTATTTTTCTTCTTGTGAGTTGTGAGCGGCTGCTGTGTGATTCTTAGGGTTTTATTAAGTGTCTTTTCCATTATGTAGTTAGCCCAATATTATGTAATCAATAAGCCATGGGCCTGTGATCAAAAGCCCACTGGCCACTAGACCACAACTCAATATCAATTAATTAATTAGATGTCTACTATATTAATTAGTATATATAATATATAATATATAAATAACAAATGTATACAAATTGTCGGTTCGGTGCAGTCGGTTACCCCCATTTATTTCAAACTGCACCGTTCCAACGGTGCGGTTTCACATAATATAATTAACCGTGGTTTTCTTATAATTACTATTATTCTCGGTGCGGTGTGGTGCGGTGCGGGCGGTCCGGGCGGTTATAAAAAATACATGATCACCCCTACACAAGAGGACCAGCTGCCTCAAAGCATCACAAAGCACAAAGCACAAAGGAGGACCAACCGCCTCAGGGTATCACACAGATATAAGATAACTGAACAAATCAGAAAAAACACAAAGTTTAAAGAAACGGAAAACTCCCCTGAAGTGGTGAACAAACACTGTATCACCCTTATGAGCCACCAGCTTCCTTCGAAGGCTTGTTCAAGCGGCAACCGGACGAGCAATTTCCACCTTGGAGCCGCACCTTGCCCGCTACCAAGCTTGAACTCCCAATAGACTCTTCGAGTATCAGCCCACCCTTGCATCCACTTATTGAACTACACCCCCCGAATGGCTACAACACACAAAGTGACACAAACAGTAGGGGGTTAGTAAGGTCCCAATCTTGAAGAATACATATAGGACAAATCTATAGAATAAAGGAAAGAGTCTTCCCGAATCTTCCCTTCCCCAAAAGAGTTTTCCCTTCTCCAACTTCTTTCCGGCACCGTCAGAACAGTTCGGGTGCCTTCATTGGAAGTGTATACCATTGGCGACGGCGGTCAGCAACTGGAGACGACGGCAGCTGGTGGCGGCAGACGGAGGCTGGCGGAGGTGGCCGACGGACGGCGGGCAGCAGCTGGAAATCTTTGGCGGCGACGCGTCCTGAAAGGCGGGCTTCAATCATCGGTGATTGACTCTACGGACAAATCGTGATTTGTGGCTCCGATTGGCGACGAAGGCTGACGTACAGCAGTGGCATCGTGTTCCCGGCGGGCCGCGATTCCAGCTGCGGCGGGTGAACATACCCGTTCCTTCCTCCGGCGGCGGTGGCTGACGGACAGCAGCGGCGGTGGTAGGCGAATGGTGGTGCACAGCAGCACCTCTCCTCTTCGCGTCGATGACGGACAGCGGCTGGGCAGCGGACTCGACGAGCGGTGATGACCTCGGACGGACTGTGGTCGAGCTGCAGCGACGAGCAACGGCGGACGACGGATGATCGACCGGCTCTGATTCCACTGTTGGGTAGATGCGGTCGTCCTCGTCATCTCTCCAGTTGACGACGTCGGAGCATCGCCGGAGGTGGTGGCGACGGGAGGTGCTCAGATTCCCGTTTTAAACTCACGAAGAGTATTCTGCACCAACCCAACATTGGGCTCACAAATTGGGGTTAATAAGGGTGAGGGTGTGAGACTATGGGCCAAGACACACTTGACCCAATACTCTGAGAATGAAGGCCAACAATTGGGCCAACAGGCCCAAGCCCAACATAAATTTTTTTTTAATGTTGAAAGCCGCCTCAGTGTACGTTCATATTAAGTGCAAAAGCTATATATAACCCAAGATCCTACCACCTTCTAACTCATCAATATCCAATAACAACTCCATCCAATCCAACTCATCATGATTAACACAATTCAAGCTTTCTCCCTGTCTTTGATCCTCCTTTCCCTTTCCGTCTGCATCCGCACGGGTGCAGCCGCCGAACAACCCGCTCCCGTTTTAGACATGGATGGAAAGGAAGTCCGAGCAGGCGTCGACTACTACATACTCTCCGTGGGGGGCCGCGGCGCCGCTGGATCTGGCGGCCTCACGCTCGACAGCGTGGGCAACGAAACCTGCCCTCTGGACGTTGTCCAAGAGCGATTGGACGTGTTCAAGGGGCTGCCGGCCTACTTCCGCCCCAAGAAAGGGGTGGTGCGTGTCTCCACGGACCACAACATCATTTTCAATGCTTCCTCCACTTGCGTTCAGTCGACGGTGTGGACGCTGGCGTACGACGAGTCCATCCAGAGGTTTTTCGTGACGACGGGAGGGCAGGAAGGGAACCCTGGGAGAGAAACTCTGAGCAATTGGTTTAAGATTGAGGAGTATGGGAGTGGGTACAAGATTGTGTTCTGTCCTACTGTGTGTGATTTGTGCAGACCAGTGTGTGGAAATGTCCGTATTCTAGTTCAAAATTCCAAGAGGCGTTTGGTTCTAACTCAAAACGATGAACGCCCCTTCACGTTTCAATTCCAGAGAGTTGGATCACTTGATCAAGATATCTGATCATTCACGTCCAACCAATAAAACTCTATCTTGTGTTTGTGTTTGTATAGGTACAGTCAACTATGTAAGTTGTGAAAACCAGTGTGGTCAATAAAAGCTGCATGTAAGCTTAACTGGAAATAAATTATCAATTTCAACTTTTATTTATTTATGGCCTCGAGTGGAAATGTCACTTGCAATTAACACATAAGCAAAGAAAATTTGAATTTTTTCTCTTAGAATTCGTATTTTTATTTTGTGAATCACCTATCCAATATTTTAATATCACTAGTGCTTTTTAGTAACCGAATTTATCAATAAAATTTAATCCGTTGGTAATTACCAATAAATTTAAAAAAATGATATTTTTATTTTAGCAACGGAATGCCAATAAATTTATTCTCTATTTTAGCAACGAAATTCAATTCGTTACCAACGGATTATCAAGGGACTCATTATATAAATTACCAACGAATTATTAGGAACGGATTACAAACGGAATTATTTACCAACGGAATTGATTTTTCTTTGCTAAAAATTTACCAACCATCACTTTACCAATGAAATTTTACCAACGGACTCCGTTGCTAATCCGTTAATAAGCCAATTTAACAATGAAATTAAGGCTTTTACCAATAGAATATTTCGTTTGTAAAAAATAGTTTTTTTTGTAGTATATTAAGATAAATATTGTAACATAAATATAAATAGAACAAGAAATTCCCTCCATTTTTATATTATTCTTACACACATTTATTAAGAACATTTTATGGAAATTTAAAAAAAAGAAGTAAAAGCTAATTTTCTGAAAATTCATATATTTCATGATTTGTTTTGGATTTATGTAAAAACAAGAAAGATAAATTTTGAGCTAGGTGGATTTAGTAAAATAAATAAATAGTGATCCTGATACCTCCATTAACAAAAGGTATTCCACGGATTTCATAAGTTGTTTTCTATTAAGATAATATAATTTAGGGAACGCTTATTTACATCTCCAAAATTGTTATTTGAACCTTAATTACTATATGTATCCACTTAAATTAAAAAATACTCCACATATTTAAGTTACTAAATGCACCACATGCAAGGACAATTTTACCCTTTTAAAAAAAAGAAAAAAAAGGTGTTCAAGAAGTACAATCGAACACACTTAAATATGTTCGCTTATAGGAACTGAACATATTACAACTGTGACCCAATTATTTGATCAAAGCAGTCGAACAGAATAAACTGTTCGAGTTCTGTAGTAGAACAACATGTTGGCATTTGATCCGTCGAACAGAATATACTGTTCTGAGTTCTGTAGTCGAACAACATGTTGGCGTTAGTCGACTTGAATCTATTCAAACCTAAACCCTCGTAATCCTATTTGTGAATCTATTCTAATTTAAACCCTCGTAATCCCTATTTGTTTGTTGCAGTGGAATATAATAATTTGATTCAACACATCACGATCAATCTACTATTCTACAAACTAAAACTTCTAAATTTTAAAATTAAAAATTTACCTCATAATGATTATTCTCCTCCTTTACTATTATTGCTTGTTCCGGATGATCATCATTCTCAGTTTTTGCTTGTTCCATGATACTACTCTGATACAGAAGGGTTTAGGGTTGATCGTGTTTTAGTGATTATAACTTTGAGGTGCATTTAGAAATCTTACTGGGGTGAATTTAGAAATTTAATTATAATTAATTTTAGTTTATCATTTATAAAAATGTATTTATGTCTTCTTACATTATCATATTTATGTCTTCTTACATTATCATACTTTAATTTTATAAATAATTAGGGTTCAAATAACAATTGCGCAAATAGCCGCCCCCTATACTTTAATTATTGATCATTATACTCTTGTATATGTGACAATAATTTAGGAATTAATTTATGACACATGATAAATATCTAATCGAGAAATAATACGGAATTGGAATAGATCATTCCATTTGTACAAATAGTAGTACTCCCTCCGTCCCGGGCATATTGCCCCGGTTTGACTTTTCACGGGGATTAAGGAATATTATTATTTTATATGCGTAGTGTTGTTGGATGTGACACATTGACCATTTTACCCCTGTAATAAGGGATGCCATTAATATTTACTTAATTTTAAGTGAATGTGGGCCCATCCAAACAGGTATTAATCCATGCCACTGAAATTCCAAATTGGCGGCTATACACAATATATTTTCCTGCCAAAATACACATTCAACTAAATCAGGGCTACTGTATATAATTACAATTTAGAATTTTCCTCCACTTGACAAAATTAACTTTCCCTCCACACCAACAGTACAAGTAATTAAGCATCATTACAGCTTTTCAATTCCCTCCATATCACAATTTTACACTTCCCTCCACCCCAATACAAAAATACATCATCATTACACTTCTTACTTACACAATTACCTCCAAATACATAATCTAATTCCCTCCTAAAATACAGAATATATACACATTTCCTTAAGAGGAAATCATCACTTTACAATACATTTACATCAAAATGAGAAGGGAAAGAAATCTAAACAAGGAAGAGCTGAACCAAATTGCTCAGTTTATGTTGGAGGGATCATCCAAAGGCAAGGCACCTCGAGGGAGGATCGCTTTAGCTACTTCTACATTTGGTGTGGATAGATCAACTGTTAGCAGAATATGGAAGAGAGTAAGGGAGCAGCTTTTAACAGGTAAACCTATTTCACTAGCTAATAAAAAATCACTAAGACCTCAAGGTGTTATCAGCCCCATGTTTGATGAAGAAAAACTCAAGCAAATTAAGTTTAAGGATAGAGGTACCATTAGAGACTTAGCAACAGGAATGGGGACTTCTAAGAGTACAGTGGGTAGATGGATTAAGCAAGGGCTAATTAGACCACACACAAGTGCCATTAAGCCCTTCCTTACAGAACAACATAAATTAGGCAGAATTAAATTCTGCCTTAAGGCTTTGAAAGTGAATAGAGTGCAGAAAGTGATCAAATTTAAAAGTATGCATCAAATTGTTCATATAGATGAGAAATGGTTTAACCTCACCAAAGCTACTGAGAGGTACTACCTACTGAACAATGAGCAAGAACCACATAGGACATGTCAAAGCAAACATTACATTGGTAAAATCATGTTCCTATGTACGGTTGCTAGACCAGTGTATGGGGATGGTGGTGAATGCATTTTCGATGGAAAAATTGGGTTATTCCCCTTCACTGAACAAGTTCCAGCAAAGAGGAAATCCAAAAATAGGGAAGCAGGTACAGTGGAAATAAGACCCATGCTATCAGTGACCAAAGAAGTGACCAAAAACATGTTGATCAATCAGGTACACATAATTTCAGTTTGGTTTCAATTCTTGGAATTTTCATAAATTAAAATCAGCAAGTGAAGCAATCATGTTCTGAAACTGATGAAGCTGTAAATAAGCAATCAGTTTCAGAAACTGATGAAAGAATTAAAACAATCAATTTCAGAATCTGATCAAGCACTTAGAGCAGTCTTTTTCACAAACTTATCAAACAATTCTTTCAGATAATTCCGACCATTAAAGCCAAGTGGCCACAAGGTGCAAGCAAAGAAATTTTCATACAACAAGACAATGCCACACCGCATGGTTTTGAAAATGATCCGGACTGGAGGGAGGCTGCAACCACAGATGGATTCAAATTCCATCTAGTATTCCAGCCTCCCAAGAGTCCAGATACAAATATTAATGATTTGGGCTGGTTTAGAGCCCTTCAATCATTACAATTAAAAAAGGCAGCCAATCAGATTGATGACTTATTAGATGCAGTCAAGAAAAGTTTTGAAGAATTGAGCCACATCAAACTCAATGCAAACTTCCTAACACTACAGTCTTGTTTTAAAGAAATTATAAGGTGCAAAGGAGGCAATGAGTATATGATCCCTCACATGGGTAAAGAAGCATTGCTTAGAGCAGCAATGCTTCCCACAGATTTACATGTGGAACTAGACCTGGTTCAAGCAGCTGTTGAGCACCTTATCGAAAAAGGTGACACAACTGGCTTGGAGGAGTTGATAGAAGATTTGGAAGAACTGGTGTGAAAAAACCATGACTGATCAAATAGGTTTACAAGGGTGAAGATATGGATGCCTACAGATTATAGGTTATTTTGCTAGAAATGATTTTTGATGCTGTAAATATGGATGCTTAAAGCTTAAACAATACTCTTTCACAGAGTATGTTTAAGCAATAAGTAACTTTGATCATAGGATGCCTACAACTTATAGGTTATTTTGCTAGAAACGATTTTTTATATTGTAAATATGGATGCTTACAACTTAAACAATACTCTTTCACAGAGTATGTTTAAGCAGTAAGCCACTATGATATATGGGATTGCATCATTTCAAATTGTACTTTCAGTTTCCAAAAATTTAAATTGCATTACAACTATAAACCCTAAACAAAACAACACCAAATCACAGAACACATAATAAAATCATCACAGAAGTCCCTAATCAGAGCAGAATGCATTCTCAGACAATTGGTCACAGAAGAAAAAACATGTTGAATCAGAGTTGTTCATCAGGATTGATTGACCAAATCATCAATTCATCACAGAACAAGTCATCATATTTGGAGTTATAAGGCAGACACTAATCAGAGCACAAGCAATCATCACAGCATCAATGTCAAAACACTAATCAAAGAATCAAACATATGTTTACACATTTTTTTTTAACACTCTCAGAGGAATTTCATCACAGAGTGTGGTGTCTCCTAATACATGCAGATTACTAAAAAAAAAAAAATTTTGGTCTCCAAAAATGCATGCATGGTGACACACCCGAAACCCCCACTGTACCCGAAACCGGTGGGTCGTCTCCCGACCCCTCACCGTCTCGTCATCGGTGTCGGAGACGTACCCCCAGCACAGTCCATTTCTTCCGGCGAGGAGCAGTATATGGGGTAAGCACCTCCACCGGATGATATGCCGTCAAAACCTTCACCGAGGACAGCTCTATTCAGATCTGGGTGGGATTCACCCGTTAGAGGTGAATAATCAACAGATCTGTCCATTTCAGATGCAGGAAAGCCAAGATACCCCGAGCTTTCACCCGGTAAAGGGGAATACTCCACCGATAGGCTGTCGTCGAAGGACGATAAACCCCGAAACCCCCTTTCCTCACCAGTTGGGTTTTGATCGGTCAGTGTGAAAGCGAGATTAATGAGGAGTAGCTGAGCAGTGAATGGGTGATTAAGATTAATTGTGGTGGTTGGGGGTTTAGGGAGGGATAATAAAGTGGTGGCAGTAGGTGTAATTTACATATCATGCCAAGGGGTATATTTGAGAAAAAGTGGGACCCTCACTTTCCAAAAATGGAAATGGGGTGATTTGGATGGGACGTCATTTTTGGTAAAATAGGGTAGTTTGGACGGGACGGAGGGAGTATTAATCTATGTTTGTTTAGAGATTAGATAAACTTAAATTTGACTACAATAAACATAGCTGAAATATATATTAATTTTAAAATTGCTAGTCACACCTAATTAAAATGGTTTACTTATTTGCTGAATTCTACTCACTTCGTCTAATAGAAGTTGACACACTTTTCTTTTTGGTTTGTCCTATTAAAATTGATACATTTCCTTTTTAATACATGGACCCACACAAAAAACAATTAATCTATTCTCATGGGTCCCACATATCACCTCTAATACAACTACCCACTACATATTAAATATTATTTCTCTCACTTCACTTTACTCCACTTTAAATTAAATTATTATACTCCTTAATCTCCATGCCCAAAAAAAATTATACCAACTTCTATGGGACGGAGGGAGTATAAATTTAGAATAATTCACTAATGAAGTAAAGGTTGTGACATTTTTAGTAATTATTAACTCATAAAATATTGTCAAATATTAAAATCAAATCAAAGACTTTTTTTTTCTTTTAATATTTTGAGCATTTTCAAACTTCGTTTTAAGATGCGAATAGGAAAGAGTGTTATAAAAGGGGCACCGTGACATTTTATATTATTATCATCTTACCCTGTCCTATCTTTTTTGGCGGTACGGAATATTTAATTTAAATAAATAAAGATGGAGTTCAGTAGTATTTCAAAAGATGATGAGCTAGTTTTTCTTCAACTTTGAATGATAAATTGATTTTTAATAAAACAATAATAAAAAAAAGGTGAGTCAAAACACTGATTCTACATTTCTCTGATCAGATCTGAATCTATAAAACCAATTTTCATCAATCCTACTTCAAAATCATCACAAATGGAGAAAACTCAAGTACTCTCTCTCTCTCTTTCTCACTCTGTTACCTTCTCTGCATCTGCACCACCACCGCCTCCTCCGGTGGTGGACATTGCCGGAAAGGATCTCTTGGTCGGAACCAACTACTACATACTGCCGGTGTTCCGCGGCAGAGGCGGCGGCCTCACATTGGGCCCCACCGGCAACAAAACCTGTTCGAAGTGAACCGCGGCCTCCCACTAACCTTCCACCCCGTGAACTCCAAGAAAGGCGCGTCCGTCTTTCTGGAAGCTGGACTACGAGGAATCATCAAATAAGTACATCATCACGACGGGCGGAGTGGCGGGCAATCCCGGCCCTCAAACTCTGGACAACTGGTTCAAGATCCAACGGCTTGAAAAGGATTACAAGCTTGTTTTCTGTCCGACGGTTTGCAACTTCTGTGCAGGATAATGGAATCAGGCGTTTGACTCTTACTGATAATGACCCCTTTAGGATTATGTTCAAGAAAGCTTGATCCATCATTAATTATCTTGCATCACTTTCTGTTATCTTAATAAACAACAAGTGCATGTAATAATCTTGAAAAAGGAAAAGTGGAAGTTAGTGCATTCATTTGATAGGATGGTGTGTGTGTTAAGTAAGCTTAATAAAGGAAATCTATTAATGGAAATGCATATCTTAATCTCAATCTATTAGATAGCTAATACTGTGATTAAGACAACATAATTGGATTGGCGAACAAGTGTCGGCAGAGGTGTTGTCCTTATCATGAGTTTTGAAGTGGTAGATTTCAGGATCTACAAGGATGAGGTTGATGATGATATTTTATTTATTTTGGTGATACTACCAAAGAGAAAATTAAATGCCTTCTTCTTCTATAAATTTATGCCATTTGTCTACTCACAAATCTTACACGTGTTTATATCTAAGCCTAAATTCAATCTAGATTATGTGCCTCCACCTATACCCTATGAGCAAATACTTCATATTGTGTTGGATTAATATTCTAGAATATCATGTAGAAAAATATATTTATTTAATAGATTTGAAATGGAGAATACAATTATTTTGTGTTAGAATTCTTAGTATTATTATAAGTTAGTGGTTTAATGGGCTTGGCCATTGTCAACTTGCTAGAGAAAGGAAATAGAAAAATTAAAAATATGAATGTGATCAGTACAGATCTTAAAAGATGAAGTTTTGAGAATAGGAAATTGGTGAATGGATTATGGGAGAGACTTTTAGTATAGTTATGATTAAAAGGGAGAGAAAAAAGAAGTTTGGTCTGTTAAAATAGAGTGGTGGGTGGATGTGTCCAGCACTTAGGAAGGATAATCAAAACCATGTCTGGTGATAATGTTAGGCAAGTGGCCACTTTATATTTGCTCATTTCTTCACTTGCCAATGCCAAGCATGTGTACCTAAGTTGACTTTCTTGCACCATCACTATTACATACATACACAAACATAATTGAAAAAGAAAAAGAACTTTTCATTTTCAATTTCTGAAATGCCTTCATAAATACCACCATCATTGTTCACAATTTGATCACCCAACCAACTGTAGTAGATACTCTCTCTCTACAGATAAAAATGAAACAGAAATCTGCAGTGATGCTCTTATATATGCTGATCTTGATTGCTTCCTTGATCTCATCTCTTCCTCCCACAGTTGCAGTTCCTTCTTCAAGTAAGCTCATCACAAACACATATATATTCAAATGTTAATCATGTGTTAATTAATTGATTAATGGTGGAATATATATCTATCTGCAGGAAGCCTCAAGTCAATATACTCTGTTCAGAATGCATCAAATGATGAAGGTGTATATGAGGTTAGCCCTTAGATCTCCTCAAGAAATCTAGGTAGATTTTTTCAGATGTGAATTAATGATTAAAAAAGGGGAATTTGATACAGGGGAAGAAAGAGAGAATGATTATACAAGTGGAAGATTACTCAGGGACAGGTGCTAATAATCACCATGATCCAAGGTCACCTCCTGCCTCTTATTGATCTTTCTTCTCATCACTACCCCAACTGTGTGCCCTCCCCCTCTCTCTCTCTCTCTCTAGAATTCTTTGTACAGAGAAATGCATAACAATAAAGAATTTCTTCTACCTGTATCTCTGCCTTGGGTGATTCTGTAATAAGTATTGAATATCCAGTGGCTTATTGAATGTTTTTAGCTACAACTAGAGCTAGAATGATGTATACATAATACATGGATTCATACTTTTTTCTTTCTTTTTCCAACTTTACAACTTTCTTCTTCTTAATCTTCATTCACTATATTTATTCATGTGAACCCACCAACTAATATTGTACTCCATATATAATAAAGCACCAACTTTCATGATTTTTTTTTTATTCTATACTATTTTCGTTATAAGGCAGGGCTGTTACTTTATATATATATATTAATTAAAGTATAGAATGGTACTTAACCTTATAAAAATATTGTATATATTGATAAACATATATTATTATTATTATAAAGATAAATGATTTTGGGTGACATTTTTTATTTTAATCAGTAAATAAAAATATTTATTAAAAAATTGAAGTACTTCAACTCTACAAAATATTTTGTATCTAAAATATTTATTAAAAGGATTGTGGCTGACACTTAATTAGCTGTTTACTTGAGTAATTTGAGAGGGTGTGAGTCAAGTCATTTAGAGTCGCTTTGTACGAATTACTCAATCGGAAAAACAATGCGTATTATTAAAGAGTCAATGTCAATGGAAATGAAGAGTAAAAAATAGTTATTGAATTAATGAGAGTGATCGAAAAATTTTGATTCCCACTATACCAATCAAGCATCAACAATGAAAATCAATATATATCTATTCTCAATGTCCCTTCCACAAGCAGCCCCTAAAAGTTTCCAATTTATCGGTTCATTTCTTGCTTGAACCTATCAATCTGAGAAATTAGTCGTTGCTAACTATAGTATAATTATATGGGGATTGTTATATATGTTGAAGCTAATAAGTTTTCATTTTAAAAACAACTCTATTTCTATAATTTTTAGAATATTTATTGGTGTTCCCTCAAATGAAATCGAGCAACACTATTGTAATGTACTCCATCAGTTCCTCTATTTTGTTACTCATATTAGATGCTTCCTTCAAAAATCTCCATTTTTTTCCTTTAGTTGAAGGGTCCCAACTGCTGTGCTTGATACACATTGAATTATTAAATTTTATGGGCCCCAAAAGTTTACTTCAAATAATGAATTTAAATACTAATTACATTTAAGCGGATTTAATTTTTTTTCAAGTCCCGTTGGTCGGAAGTAAAGGATCTGATGAATCACAATCTAAGAGAAAAGTGAAGGGCCATTCCTAGAAATTGAGGAATCCCTCATTCCATCCAAATTTCACTTCTATCACTTTAATTCCTGGACTTGGGAATACTCAAATCCAATTATTATATATTTTAATGATATAAAATCTTATTAAATTTAAAAATTAATAAATTAATAATTTTCTTTTAATAATAATGAATTATAATAAAATAAAAATTAATAATAAAAAATATATAAATCAATTCCTAAAGAATTTAGTTATACCAAACAACATCAATGGTTATGATATACATTCCTTATTATCAACCAAACAATACAAGCGTAAAAGGTAAACACATTACCATTCCTCACTGCTATCACTATAATTCTTATTCTGATTCCTTCCGATAAACCAAACGCCCCATAAATTATAATATCTCATGAAATTAATAAAGAATTAAAACAATTTCCGTACTCATTCTTCTTTTATTTTATTTTATTTATATACTTTCAAGTTTTATTAACCTAACTATTAATTTTAATTAACTAAACAATATTTTATTTTAGAGTTTATGCCTATATATAAAGAGGTCTAACGTGAACTAGAATTCGCAGTACTCCCTCAAATCCAAAGATTTACATATGTTTGGGCCTTCTCAAAACGGTTCACATCTGAGACCGTGTTTGTCTACTGGACATGTGATCTGGAGTTCAATTACAAAAGGTAACACAACTTGGTGTTTTTAAATTAATCGCTTTTATTTTTATTTCTTTTTCTATCTAAAAATAAAATAAGAAGTCAAATTTCCATGTTTACTTCAATAACTTTCTTAACTTAGTATATTTCCTTTTCATTTGGGTTTTTAATTTTCTAAATTCAAAAACGCAGAATAAGATTTACTATTCTCAACTCAAATCATATAATTAAGAGCTAAGACTATTTTAAGAAGAAACATTCAATTTAATGATTAAAAAAAAAATAGAAAGAAAAAATTTAGTATAATCCTTCTCTTGTTGAGACATAAATTGGAGAAAAAATAAATTTGGCAGTATGAAGTAATTCTTCCATTTTTCTTTTATCATCACATGAGCACTTTGTACATATTGTATATATTCCATAAACTCAACCAATACTCTAATGATCCAAACAAAATCTAAAACAATACTCATCAAACTGATTCAAACAGCTAAATTTATACAGATTAATTTCATAACTCAAAAAATTCCATCACAAACCAAACACCATAACTTACTACCTTGACATAGAAATGGCCCTCTGAAGATTGATGATAGCCTTCTCATACCTCACAAATCCCATAAACCAAAACTCAAAATCATCTTCAGTCACCACCTCAATATACTTCTGTGATGGATTATTCACATTCTCTCTCTCATTACCTCCCTTTATCTTCTTCAAAGGAATCATCACCTGCAAAACCCCATCAAAAATATAATCAAGCTGGAATTGTTGGTGGGGTGGGGTTGTTGCAATATGTAGGTAGGTTACCTTGTATGGGGTTCTGATAAGGCCCCCTGAGGAAGAATGAAGAGTGATGGATGTCTCACTGCAGAAAGCAAGTTTTAGTGTGGAGATGAATAGAATCCCAGCAATGGGACCAGCAGTTGTTGATAGGTAGCATTGAGATGCTTTCAGCAGCTTTTCTCCCTCCTCCATACCAAATATCTCTCTCATAATGTT
Source organism: Pogostemon cablin (assembly GCA_023678885.1). NCBI lineage: Eukaryota > Viridiplantae > Streptophyta > Magnoliopsida > Lamiales > Lamiaceae > Pogostemon > Pogostemon cablin. The sequence goes on from CM042961.1 coordinate 8,665,901, forward strand.
CTCTCTCCCTCCTTTCTTGATTATCTTTGCCCCAACACTCAGTTTACCCTTCACAGTTTCTGAAAATTTTGGCCCCATCTTCACTGCAAATTAATACACCATCTTAATTCCAATATGTATCAAATGAATGATTTGATCGTATATGAAACAGGGGTAAAGTAGTAGTACCATGTTCTCGAATTCTGTAAGCAAAACTTGTTCCCTTTCTGGGAAGTTTCTTCTTGTGATCATTCTTCCCATTTTCTGCAGATTTGATTTCAAACAAACTTATAACTTGAGTTAAAAGAAGAAATGTTTTTCTTTGATACTAGTGAAGAAGTGGGAGATGTATACTAGAGAAGGAAGTGGATTGATCTGAGGATGAGGGGCTGGCAGGTTCAGACAGGGAAGAAGATGTCTGAATGGGGCTATCCATAAACTGGGCTGTCGGAAAACGATCTTCAACCTGTTGATGACGATCATCCTTCATTTTGTCCATCCACTTAATTTAATGGTCTCTTCTAAGTTCTAACGATAATTGAGGCTAATAACTATGATAATTCAGTAGCTATTGATTATTGCAGAGAGAGAGAGAGAGAGAGAGAGAGAAAGAAAGAGAGGTATGACTGGAGAAGGGAAATTAATGAGGTTGAAGTTGAGGCATGGGCTGTCATGGTGGGACAAGCTTCACAATTCGTTAAAAGTGGGTTTGGATTGCAACATCCAAACAAAAATACAGCTTCATTTTTCAAGATACTGAATTATTAATTAGCCTTAGATTAATTAACAATATTCACAAGTTTCTCATCACTTAGTGAGTTTTCTTGGAAGATTCATGTGGTCAAACAGGGGTTGCTACCAATTCAATAATAAAATATTAACCCCTCTAGAAAATGAGAAGGGTTGACTTGTATTAACAATTGAAAAGTAGTGGACAATATTTCAGTTGCAATTCAGCCAGAAGCTGAGGGATTAGTTAATGATCTTTGTCACAACCCTTGTGGACTTATCCCCAGACACACTTAATTAACTTTCACTAGCTATCCTAATCCATTAACCTTTCTTTATTAGGGAACTCTAAACTCTAACTAACAAATATGATAATTAAATTATGCAAATTAATCATCTAGATATCAAATTAATCATCTAGTCATTGCAATGAGTAACATTCCAAGCAGTATCAGACGAGGGTTGGTGTGGATCTTTTGAAACTGAAGTAAAAGATTGATTTTTAATGGTGTTTTTTTTCTAAATTCAAAGAAGAATTCTTGATGAAATTAGGAGGCAGGTATAGTTCTAGGGTATATAATAACCGTAGAATTAGAATTCTTGATTTTATAGATTTGGTGCTGGTCTTGTGCTTTTCTCTCTATAGTTTATTGGTTTATTTTTTAATTATGGATTGAATATCACTTTTACACAATTGAATAATACATATTCTCTTTACCCTAAAATATAAAAATAAAAATAGACGAGGTACAACGAAATTAATATGATGGATTTACAACTCATAAAATTCTTGTACTAATTTAATTTCCAATACTAAATAAACATTGACATGTGATATATTTGTATATATCCTCTTTAAATTACTCCGCTGTTATGTACCAAAAAAATATATCAATCTTTTATTTTTTTATTTGCCCCACAAAATACTTCGTACTTTTTTTTTAAGTAATAAAAATATATCTCAATAATACTTACTTATTACATACATCCAAACAACGTTACACATTATTTTTCATTAAATGAGCTAAAATATTCCAAAATTTTATTGCTTTATACATTAAAAAATAAAATTTTGAAATACTCATTTGAATGATTCTGTTGTAGTAATTGACAAAATCTGAGCCATACTAGATTACAAGCTGTTGAGAATTTCAAGAAAATACTAATAATTTAGAATAAATAATGGTCTGCCCACAGATCAAGAAGATTCAAAACATGCCAATTTGCTTTCCAAATAGGTAAAGACTTATAAGGGGGAAGACTGAAACAAAACTAATCAAAACGTTTGAATTTAAGGAAAACTAGTATTGTTGGATTCTACATTGTATGAGCATGCAAGAGAAGAGAGAGAGAAGAGAATGGGGAGAGAGAAGTACAGAAGAGATTTGGCATTCAGAGTATCAACTTGGCTTGGCTGCTGCTTTATCAATGCGTGTTCTGTTCAACTGAGAAGATGATAGGAGCAATTTTATTTTTAAATTAGTATACTTATTAGGAAGATATATAAATTATCCTTCATTCAGTTGGATAATCTAGTGAGATACATGATGATGGAGAAGATTGATATACCTATCTGGCAACAACTTCTTTGTGAGCTTTATACGACAGAATTACATTCCATACTAAAGCAATGAAATTGGCCGCAAGAACCTGTAAATCAAACCATCAGTTGCTACACTAAATTCTAATTTAAGACACAGAGAAAAGGAACTGCACAAGATATTCATAGCCAAACCTGAAATTGCTGGGGTACAAATCGAAAATTGAGGAACTGGAAAGGTATCCAGAGTTGCCAATTTGCAAGAACTGAAGCGAACCACTCCTGCAGTAACAACATCTTCAACAATCTCGACTACAAATTCACCATCCGGCTTAATGTTAAGTCGATTTATCAATCAAGTCAAAGTAGTGCTACCTGCCGTAGCTTTGGAATTACAAGGGTTGGCTTCCCCTCCAGCGTCACCAGTGTACTCAAGAAAGTCCCAATAAAAATAGGAGCGAAAAGGAACTGCATAAGAAAGACCAAAAGTTGATTCTTTATTCAAATTTGTCAGAACTCGTAGACATTATCGAATAGCTGAATGTCGTAACCTGATCGAGGAGAAGCCGCAGAACAGCACCAGAAGCTCCAGAGGCAGTGACAAGTTTACTCAAATACAAATACCTATACATGGTATACAATCAGTTAATTCAAGATTTACGGATGATGAATAGTATCTAGCTAGCTATGATGCAGACTATACAGCTTTTGGTTTTTATGTCAGAGGAACTGCTAAAACTATCTAATTTTCAGGGCATGTCATTTGTGATCTCATGAAACCAAATAGAGGTTCCATTCTTAATGACAAATTGTGAAGTTTGAAATAATTCATTTGCATACATGCCAGATGCCTAATAGAAACAAGTTAAAATCATTTGCTGAAGCTCCATCCAATTATTAATCTTACAAGTTACAAGGCATTTCACACTCAATTTTCTTTGTTCAGACAGTTGACCTCATTTGCTGCAATGAATAATTCAAGTGGAAAATTTGAAGACGGAGGAGTGGCCAGGCAATGGGACTTATAACACTAACTTAATCAACAAACCCTTGCATTAGTTGTAGAAATGATTGCTTAAAAATTACAGACAGTCCAAGTATATAGTCCTTGCACTTCTAAAATTAACTTAATTGCTTATGAATCTTAAAAATTACTTATTCAACCTAGTGTGGGATGATCGTGGTTTTATCATCTCTAGAGAATAATATAGTCAGTGCTTTAATGAAAGCCTACAACTGAGACAGCAGCTGACAGGCTACACGCAACATTTACATTTTTCATATGGAATTTTACAAAACGCGAGACAAAAACGTGACAAATGGAGCTTAGGTCATTGCACAGGAAAACCACTGACCAATAGTAATCACCATCACATATTAAATATTAAATTCAATCTTAATTTATTAGGGCAATAAGACATAGGAACTATAGCTGTAAAAACAGAGAAGAACAGATGACTTGTATATGAGCAACAGTGAGAAAGCTTATGTTGTACTAACATTAGATTGAGCACGAGAGATATAAAGTACTCCGGATATTACCAGAAGTGCAATGTTGGACCAACCAAAACCAGTCCCAACAGCGTGAATGTACATGTTCGCCTCAAGTCCAGAGATTTTACTTGATCAATCAAGAGCTGATGAGCATAGCCCCAAAAGAAAGAGAGATTATCAGAGAATCGTTGAAGTAGCAAGACATATCAATCAAAGATGTAACAAAAGAACGTTCCAATAATTGATCATAAAAGCGCCAATTTTTTCACCGGATAATTTAACAAATGTTGGTGAAAGGTGATTCACAAGTTAAAGTAGCAACAAGTATTTTCCACATTCTCATCAGAAGGAGAAGCAAGCATCAATGTGTGCACTTAGTTAAGCTAGAGGAGGAAGTATGATCTTTATGACTGGAACTTGATAATGTACCTGACAGATCAAGTCGCCAACCAAATTCAAGAATGCTGATGTAACAGCTTTTGTGATCACAGGGTGCTTAGCAAGAAGAGACAGATACCTACAAAAAGCTTATAATGAAAGGAATGTATAAAAACTGATCTTTAATTATCAAGAAATTGATCAAACTGGCTCAGCAAAAGTGCAGTAAAATTTGTTTCCATACACAGAATAGAAGTTAGGCACAAACATGTACTCCCGACCTTGGACACTAATCATACTATATCCATTTATGAACAAACTAATACATACATCTTCCATAACAAAAGTATATCTTTATATAAAAACAAACAATCTTCATGCTAGGTCAGACAAGAACATGATATACTGAGGTGGGGATCCACAAATATGTAAGCTCGACCCAACAATGAGGATTTGAAAAAGACAGAGCAGCCTCAGCATTAATCTGCTAAGGACATCGGCATTACAATAAAAACGTAGAATTTGACAGCAGAAGATCCTTTCAACATCCTAGGATACTCTCATACTCAGAATAGTCACAGACTAATGATACTAAAGAAGATTTGAACTCAGGTATTTAAAGTCTACTTTTTTTAAGCATTGCATGATATTTCTGAAATAAATAAAATTATGCTATTATTCAACCCACACATGATTACAGAAATAAAATTACAATATTAAACTCCAAGAAATGCTGCAAGAAAGCATATAAGCGCATTGAAAAAATGTAGTCGTCAATCTTGGAAACAATAATTCCTAGAAATCTCAAAATCATTACCATGAAAGCAGTGACCAGTTAGTCCCATCCCCACCGCCACTGCTTCCATCTCCACCACCACCACCGGACTCTCCGTCGCCCGAACCTCCAAATCCATCGCCGGCCCCGCCTCCACTAGAAACCCGAATATAGCGAAGACCCAAAAGTTCGGACCCTAACCCAGAACGAGTCAATGTTCTAATGCCGTTTTCAGGGACCAGGGAAATTCTAGGATAGCTTACAGAACTCCTTTTCATGTGAATAGGGCTGCACAAAGGGATCCTGCATTTGCCATTAAAATGGGTAGTGAGAGACCTAGATAAAAGATGAGAATTATCTGTCAGCGTTGCCGGGTTCGGAGTCACCATAGTTATGGATAATGAAGAGCGTGGCTTTTGGTTTTGGCTGATAATTGACGGTGTGGGTTTAGGGAGGTTTTAGATTTCTAGTGCAAACAAATTTTACAGCTCTTTTTTTATGTTGTCTTAAATTACAGGGCTAAACTTGAAAGATGAAGTCTCTTGAAATTAATAGAATTTGCTTTGCAGTAATGAAAATTATGGAGTATTATAATAAATAAAAAAATGGAATAGTAAATTATTTAGAAATTATTAAAATAAATACTTTAACGAATCCGCTTTATCTAAAAATAAAAACGAATATATGTAATGAACGACTCATCATTAATAATGCATCATTCAAAATATATTTTACCTACTTTAACACATAATAATAAAATAAAATGCAATTTTACAAGAAACTTTGATATTATAACACTTTCAAATTATATAACATTTTTTACCGATCTTAAATAAATACCTTCCCACAAAAACTTTCTCAATAAAATTATGTACTCTGGATGCATATTATCTCATTGTTCTATTTTCATTTTAATTTATTTCTGTAAAATAGTTTTACTCAATATAAATATTATTATAAGACACCTTTTTTTTTTCTTCCAAAATTTCACCCCACTTAAAATATAATTTACCTGGAATAACCGGTTCAAAGTTCAAACGCCATTTCAAAAGATCAGATATGTTTCCTTTCAGTCCATCGCTCCTCTGATTCGTCACGATTTTTACTCGCCGATTCCTTGTTTCCACGAATTCCTTCAAGATTCTGCAGTTAATTTCAGCTTCTAAGCAAAAGGAGGTTTGTAAAATTTTAGTTCCTCTTTGATGTTGAAGCACATGGTTTACTTAATTAATAATTACAGTAGAATGAGTAGTGCTGAAAATTGTGGTTTCTTGAAATGGGTAAGCCCAAAGTGTGAATGCTCGAACCTCACTCGGGAAACTGTTGCCCTGTGATTGAAGAGAAGAATAGAGATGGTAACATTTCATAACTACAAGTTTCTCTTTTTTTAACACATTCCGAGTTCATTATACATCAACTTATCTTCTCCATCTATCTTCTTTTATACTAATTTTGTACTAAAGCTACTCTATATGCGGTTGTTTTGCTCACATTGTATTTAATGATGTGATATTCAGGTCCTGTCTTCTTACGACATAAATGATGAAGTTTTAGGGGTTTTTTAATTTGCTGCAATCTTGAATAAAAAAATAAAAAAAATCTCTCGTTTGTGTTTTGCTTTAACTGTAACATTCATTTATAGCCACGATTTGTTGTGCAGAGAAATTGCTTGATTGAGGTAAAGAATGCATCCTCTGATTTCAACTGCTAGCTTATTGGATGATACTACTTGTATGACTGGTTCTGCTACTGGAATTTGCTACAGTTAGAGCTCCTTGATCCCTTTAAAAGTGTTCTTTTGGTGTTTGAGAATTTTTATTTGTTAACCGTTTGGAAGCAGCAATGATTTTCACTTTCCCTTCTGGATCACTTTGTGTACTTACTTCTTTAAAAACTGAACAAAGACACATCTTACCGTGTTCATCGAAGCCCGTTTTAGAAATTTTGGAATCTGAACTATTTCGTAAGTTTAAATCTCCATTTGAGCTCCAACAAGTTCACACCCTTGTCATCAAATCCGGAACACCTTTCTCGGTTATCCCACTGTCCCGTGTAGCCTCAGTTTGTGCTCTTACACCTAGTTTCTCCTATGCTCAACAAATCTTTCACCAAGTTGATCAGCCAGAAACTTTCATCTGGAATTGTTGCTTGAGAGATTTTGCTGATGGTGATTCTCCTTTTGATGCCGTTTTGCTGTTTTACCAAATGTGTAGGCACAATGTATTTCCTGATAGCTTTACTTGTTCCTTCGTTCTCAAGGCTTGTGTGCAATTAATGGATCTTTCCCGTGGGCGAGTCATCCATGCTCTGATCGAAAAACTTGGGTTCCAATCAAATTTGGTTCTTCAAAATGTTATCTTGAATCTATATGCATCATGTGGGAATATAAGTGATGCAGTTTTATTGTTTGATAAGATGCCTCTGCGAGATGTTGTTACTTGGAATACGATGATCACACATCTAATGAAAAGGGGTGATATTGATTCAGCATACAGAATGTTTCTACAAATGCCTAAAAGGAATTTAAGGTCATGGACTGCTATGATTGCAGGTTTTGTTCAGTGTGGGAAGCCCAAGGAGGCTATTGATCTTTTTACAAAGATGGAAGAAGTGGGCTTGAATCCTAATGAGGCAACTGTGGTGGCTGTTTTGGCTGCCTGTGCTGATCTTGGTGCTCTTGATCTTGGGAGTCGGATTCACGCGTATTCAGATAAGAGCGGCTTTAAGGATAATGTCCTTATTTGCAACACACTAATTGATATGTATGTTAAATGTGGATGTCTAGAAGTTTCAAGTGATGTTTTCAAGGGCATGAAGGAACGAACAGTTGTCTCATGGTCAGCCATGATCCATGGGTTGGCGATTCATGGAAAAGCTAAGATGGCTTTGGAACTCTTCTCCGAAATGATTCAGACAGGGTTGAAGCCCAATGGAGTCACCTTTATCGGCCTACTGAATGCTTGTAGTCACATGGGACTAATAAACGAGGGACGTGCATTTTTCACCAGTATGACCAGAGAATATGGAATCATTCCCAGTATTGAACACTACGGTTGCATGGTTGATCTATTAAGCCGTGGTGGGCTGCTGCAAGAGGCCTATGAGTTCATCAAACAGATGCCTATAAAACCAAATGCAGCCGTCTGGGGCGCCCTTCTTGGTGGATGCAAAGTCCACAAGAACATTGAAATGGCTGAATTAGCAATGACACACTTACAAAAACTGGATCCCCTCAATGATGGCTACTATGTTGTGCTTGCTAATATATACTCTGAAGCACAGAGAAGAGAGGATGCTGCAAGGGTGAGGAAGTTGATGGGAAAACGTGGGCTGATAAAGACAGTCGGCCGCAGTTTGATCACTGTCAACGGGACAGTCCACGAGTTCATTGCTGGTGATGAGTCCCACCTCCAGTCCGCGGAGATATCTAAGAAGTGGAACAAGTTATTAGAAGATATGAGGCAGAAAGGCTACATTCCGAACACCTCAGTTGTTCTACTTGAAATGGAGGAGGCGGAGAAGGAGAAGTATTTATTTGGTCACAGTGAGAAACTAGCACTTGTTTTTGGTCTTCTCAACACTCCCCCCGGAGAAACGATCAGAATATATAAGAATCTTCGCGTGTGTGAAGACTGCCATGCATGTTTTAAGTTAGCTTCGGAGGTTGCAAATCGAGAGATAGTTGTGCGTGATCGCAACAGATTTCATTGTTTTAAAGATGGATCTTGTTCTTGCAGGGATTATTGGTGATCCATACACTTATACACTGCCTGATTCAATCTTGTACAGATTATAGCTAATGCTATGGGAGTTTGCAGCAATCTCTCCACGCTGTTTTTCTTTATAAATTAAGCTCAAACATAGTTACAATGTGTGGCCAAGGAGCCAAAAATGCTGTATACATTAAAATTTCTTCTGTATCGATTTTACTTGCATCCATATTGTTGATGCAGAGTTTTAAGAAAAATTATTTTTTTACTAGTTTTATTGATATTTTAGGAGTAATGTAGCATTTTTAAATAATAAAGTGTAAAATATGTTTTATGTATTAGGTGAGATTTTTTTTTTAAAATTAAAATGTATATTAAAGCGTGATGTTATTTTTTGGTAGTGCAAGCTATTATGGGACGAACACAAATATAGATAGTGATGATAATTGTGGGATGACGGGAGTATAATGTAGTGTAATATAAAAGCATAAGTTGCTATGAAAAAAATCTAAGATATTTTCATATAATTTTCAATATTTTAAGAAAAAAAAAGTATAAATGATGTTTTCATGGATTAAAAAAGACAAATTATAGAATTTGTGATAAAATTGGTAGATGTTTCTTTATAATGTGTAAGTTTAAATTAATTGCAAGAATAATTATAAGAAAGTTTGAGGGGTTAAATTATCATTAGAAAGGAATAATGATTGATAACTAAAAATACCAAGGATACGCCCCTATATAGAACTGACCCTGCAGATAGGGGTGGAAATAGGTTAGGCTACCCGATAGAGTCATATGGCTTGGCTTACTAAAAACCAACCTTGCCCAAGCCTATTTAATAAACGAATTTGATTAAGCTTATTTAAAAGCATATTTAACTAAATAGGCTAGGTCAAAACTTTGATAAAAACTTACGAGGATGGACATAAGTTAGGCTACCCGATAGGGGCCTATGGAACCAAGCTTGGCCCGGCCTATTTAATAAACAAATTTGGTATAGGCTTATTTCAAAGTCTATTTAACTAAATAGGTTAGGTCAAGACTTTGATAAAAGTTTACAGCCTATTTAGATTAAATTATATATATATATATATATAAATAATTAAGTATTTGGATTGAAAAAAAAATAATAGTAATAAATAGGCTTGTAATTGAGTTTTAGGCTTGACCTGTTAGTTTGTAGGGGGAGGAGGTAGACCAGACCTTGTACAGATAAGAGGAGAATGAATTATATTTCCATTGCATATAGTTTTCAATTCTTTTTTGTGTCATCCAATAATTTCCCAAAGGTTTATATTTAGTGTTTTTTAGGAATATATTTTTATGATTCAATGGCATGACACATGATTAAGATGTATTAGTCTGGGACCATAAACCTTAACTAAGAGAGAACACACGCTCTAAAAGAGGATTGAATCGAATTGTATTTGTGATACTTTTTACACCAATTCTTGGAAAGGGATCCCAAGAGTGGAGTTTAGAGAGAGGGAAAGTATACATAGAGAATGAGACAATTCGGAAAATATCACCAAATACAGTTTTTCTAAATCCAGGGCCAATATATTGATGCCAAGTACTAGTATACAGCTAAGTGTGTCATAAAAAGACACCAATGTCACCCATCACTTGGAAAATTATGCCATTAATTAAACTCAAACATAGATACAATGTGTGGCCAAGGAGCCAAAAATGCTGTATATAAACTATAAACGGATCAAACTGGACCTAGCAGACTAGAAAGGGTATTGGATTTCGTGTGTAATGTTCATGTATCATCTCATTTATATGTGAGACAAAAATTAAATTCAACTCTCATAGTTAAAAATAAAATAAAATTAGGGTATAATTTTCTCCTATCTTTTAGGTTTTCACCCAGAATTTGGACCAGTAGACTAGTCAGGGACTAGAAACATAAGAAGAGAGAACACACACCTTAAAAGAGGATTGAATCGAACAATATGTATAATACTTTTTCCACCAACAATTCTTGGAGAAGGGACAGGGACCCCAAGGGTGGAGTTTAATTGAAGAGAGAGAGAGAGAGAGTGAGGGGAAGAGAGAGAATGAGACAACTTGGAAAAATATCACCAAATATAGTTTTTTCTAAATTCAATTGTGGAATTTTATACAATATTTCCACCAATTTAGGGCCAAGATGTTGATGTAAAATACTAGTATACAGGCCATACAACTAAGATTTAGCTAAAGACACCAATGTGACTCATCACTTGGAAAATTATGCCATTAATTTAGCTGATCGTATTTAATAATTTTCCACTAGACGCACAATAGTTGACATTAATGACATCTATCGTTTTCCAATCTTGGTGTTTAGCAAGTGATTTAGTGAGTGTGTTTAAATTATAATTTTAAGTGATTAAATTAAATATATAGCTTCAAAGTTGATTTTTAGACGTTATCTAAATCCATCATTAGATGGAAAGAAGATAGATAAATTCATCTATAAATCAAACCCTTTTAACCATGTTTCAATTGTTTCCCTATGAAAGTGATTATTTTAGCTTTTATAAAAATTTGGCCTTAACTTTTCTTCATCTAAATTATAGTAAAAAAATTGTAGATAAAAAAAAAAAAAATTACGATTACAAACACCCCTTAACGATGTCGGTATTCGTAATTATCTGTTGTCTCCATCAACAAGACTTCATTGTGACAGCAACTAATTTGTAGTTGTGTGATCTTCCAATGACACTACCAGATTTAGTTGGCTAAAATAATGAGATTGTGTCATTTCCCGTCTTCCTATGAACATGTGATCCTTAAGAATTCTATATTTTAATCAAGGTGTTCTTTCCCACTAATACAGCTCTATCTGTTCATTGTCTATTTTGATTAATTATTTAAGATTTGACAAATCATGCTTATTAGCAACTAACAACCATGATTTAAAGAAAGTTAAGAATCAGATAGGCAGATTAAACTTAGGAGGGTGCTTGGGGCAATGAGTGGGTTAATGGGAATGAGGTATATTGATTTTCAATTATTGATGTTTGTTTAATTTAATGAGAATCAAAATTCTTTGATCATTCTCATTGGTTCAATAATTATTCTCATTCATTCTTCAATCACTTTCAATCCCATGATTTATCTCCTTAATAATACTCATTACCATTTCAAGTGATGAATTCGAACCAAGTGATCCTCAGTATATAGAGACTTTGTGTGGGGTCGGGCATGATTGATATTCTTGATAAAGTCTAGTGTGAACTGATGGCCTAAGATGAGATCAAATTAATGATATTCTTGAGTTGATTGAAACATTCAATATAGAACAATTAATTCAATGCCTGATTTCTTTTTCTTTGCCTTCCCACCTAGTCAATAGTCCACTAATTAATTATTCATGATCCCATTAGAGATTTCAAAACACATAATTAAATGGTTTGTAATTTCTTTTTTTAACTCTTTTGACGGTTTAACTCTTGCTACTGCTGTAATTTACATTTTTTACTAAGACAAATGATGCCTTCTTGCAAGTTCACAAATAATTGGGAAATAATCTCAAGTGTTATGCATACATTTTTATTTGAAGTGAAATTGATTATACAGAATTATCCAAGAATTTAAGGTCAATGAAGTATAAGCAATTTGGAAGCATGTGCAAGTTGCTCCATTTCTCCACACTCTTGACTTGGACATGTGGCTCCACTCATTAAAAGCACTTAGAGATATTCCAAGTCATTGATTGGTTAAAAGGCCATAGTGGTGAGTGAAGTGAATGATTCTTCATTCTTGCAGCTCTCCATTCCAAAGAGTAGGGAGATCCAAAAGATGGGAGAGGAGAGAGAAGTTGAGAAAGAAGAAGGAAAGGAGAAAGATGAGGGGGTTTCTATTGAGAGGATATTTGAGAAGAAGGAGGTGCCATCATGGAGGAAGCAAGTGACATTCAGAGCCCTGGCTGTCAGTTTCTTTCTGTCTGTCATGTTCTGTTTCATAGTCATGAAACTCAACCTCACCACTGGGATCATCCCCTCCCTCAATGTAGCAGCTGGTCTGCTTGGATTCTTCTTTGTCTGGATATGGACAAAGCTGATGGAGAACTCGGGCATGCTCAGGCAGCCCTTCACCAGGCAAGAGAACACCGTCATTCAGACGTGCGTTGTCGCCTCCTCCGGCATCGCCTTCAGTGGTAATCATGCAGTTGGATTGTTTTTGATCCTATGTTTAGTTCTTTTACCTTCTTTGCAGATTTAAAGTCATGCAATGTTTATATTTCCATATGTTTGCCTTCACTGATCAGCCTTTTAACACCCTGTGTAGGTGGTTTTGGGAGCTACCTATTCGGGATGAGCGAACGAGTAGCACGACTATCAGAAGATCCGAACGAGGGCATCACCTTCAAGAACCCTGCTCTGGGTTGGATGATTGGCTTTCTCTTTGTTGTCAGCTTCCTAGGTTTATTCTCCGTGGTGCCTCTTCGAAAGGTATTCATCTTTCTTGTAATTTTTGAACCCAAAAAGATATAGTTTCTTAGTGGCTATCATTGCATTCAGATCATGATCATAGACTTCAAGTTAACTTATCCAAGTGGTACTGCAACTGCACATCTCATTAACAGCTTCCACACTCCTCAAGGAGTCAAACAAGCAAAGTAAACACAATTATCTCCACCCTAAACCTTTCATAAATGATACATGCATACATATGTATGGATATAATTATATATTGTGTGTGTATATCTCAGGAAGCAGGTGAAAGAATTGGGGAAATTCTTCTCCTTCAGTTTCTTGTGGGGCTTTTTTCAGTGGTTCTTCACTTCTGGTGATGACTGTGGGTTTATAAACTTCCCAACCTTTGGATTGAAAGCATATCAACACAAGTAAGCAGAGTAATGCAAGAAATTTAACACCCCATTTGTTGATCAGTATAATCATTGTATCCTACTGCAGGTTCTACTTTGATTTCTCAGCAACTTATGTAGGAGTTGGGATGATTTGCCCACACATCATAAATGTATCTGTACTAGTTGGAGGAATCCTTTCATGGGGCATCATGTGGCCTCTTATTAATAATAGGAAAGGTGATTGGTTTTCTGCTGATCTCCCTCACAACAGCTTAAGAGGCCTACAAGGTTACAAGGTATATATACATTCTGATTTAAACATTTTTCATGGTTGTTATCTGCAAATGCAAATTCCTGAACCATTATCTGAAATCTCAGGTGTTCGTCGGCATTGCCTTGATACTTGGTGATGGCCTATACAACTTCTTCAAGGTGCTTAGTCGAACATCCGCCGGTTTGTTTATTAAATTCCAGGAGAGGAAGCGTATCCCAGTCACAGTAAGCTCTTCGCCTCCTCCCGTGGACTTTGATACACAACGTCGTACAGAGCTCTTCCTAAAGGATCAGCTACCGACATGGTTCGCAGTTGGAGGCTACATTACCACTGCAGCAATTTCAACCATTACACTTCCTCTTATCTTCCCCCATTTGAAATGGTACTACATTGTAGTCATGTACGTCTTCGCCCCAGTCTTGGCCTTTTGCAACGCCTTTGGCTGTGGGCTAACCGACTGGTCCCTAGCATCCACCTATGGCAAACTAGCCATCTTCACAGTTGGAGCATGGGCAGGTGCCTCTCATGGAGGGATCATGGCAGGTCTAGCAGCATGTGGTGTGATGATGAACATTGTTTCGACCGCCTCTGATCTGATGCAGGACTTCAAAACCGGCTACTTGACTCTGGCTTCGCCTCGTTCCATGTTCGTGAGCCAAGTGATTGGGACAGCAATGGGGTGTGTGATCTCACCATGTGTCTTCTGGATCTTCTACAAGGCCTTTCCTGATCTCGGGCTCACGGGGAGCCAGTATCCGGCTCCTTTCGCCGTAGTTTACTACAACATGGCGAAGCTGGGAGTCGAAGGCTTCTCAGCTCTGCCTCATAACTGTCTGAAGCTGTGCTATGGCTTCTTTGCAGCAGCCATTGTGATCAATGTAATAAGGGACAGCCTTGGCAAAAAAAGATCATGGTTCATTCCACTTCCAATGGCCATGGCCATTCCCTTCTACATTGGACCTTACTTTGCCATAGACATGTGTGTTGGAAGCCTCATACTTTTTATCTGGCAGAAGATAGACAGGGCGAAAGCCGACGCCCTTGGGCCGGCCGTCGCCTCTGGTCTGATATGCGGCGATGGAATATGGACGCTGCCCAGTTCTGTACTTGCTCTAGCAGGTGTGAAACCTCCCATTTGTATGAAGTTCCTCTCCAGGACAGCCAATACCAGAGTTGACAAACTTCTCGGATCCTAATTAATGCCGTCTGTAATGTAATGAATCATCTTGTAAAAATCCTTTATACAGTGGCTTGTGGTGTGGCACTTTGGTATGACAGAGACATATAAATATATATCTTCATATAGTTTTAGTTTGTTTTGTATTGCATGATTTCTGTCTCAAGCAGATAACATTCCAAGTTGTCAAAATGATGGATGTAAAATTCCTAGCATTATGTGGAAATTACTGATGAAGAGACCAACTCATTCATGAAGAGAAAGTAATTTAGAATTATTACAGCTCCATCTTCGATATCTCAACAAGTTATGACATAGGACTTGGTTGGCTTTGTTATCATCGATCATTCCAAAAAACTTGTCTGATAGCTATTATAATTAAAATTTTGACATTTAAGTATTCAGGAGAGTGACATTGATATTCATTACCCGACATTAATGATATAGCATTGTAAATTAATTATGCAACTTTCAGATTAATTAAGTATTAATTAGGCTGTGGATTAATGATAATCACCCTACAAATCAAGCCAAAACAATAATCCAGTTGGTGTTAGCATAAATCAAATTATAAGCATGCCCCTCAAGTTCTTCTCATCATATCATCAGTTTGTCAATTTTACCCATCGGGTTGGGTTACCCTCGGGTACCTGGGTGATTGGATAAGGATAGTGTAAGCAAAATTGGGTAGAGGATCGGGGTACCCGAAAAAAAATATGCGGGTAGGGTGCGGGTTTCCCTTTTATACCCGCGTACCCGACCCGATTACCCGTTATACAATTTATATTAATATATTATACAATATATATATATATATATATTACTAAGCAGATCGTAGTTTTCGATATATCTTCAATTGTTGGATTACGATATTTCTTTTCGTGTTATTGTATGTTGTTTTTTTGTTGTTGCACTTGGATTAAATATTATTTTCTATTATTTTTTTGTATGATTTATATTTTATTTTGATGTTTTTGTGTCGATTTTGAGGAAAAATTGATACGGGAAGGTGCGGGTAGGGTATATCAGGGTCAAATTATTGCGGGTATTCATGTTATACCCATTTAAAATATTCGTTCATCATTTCTTGCGGGTATCCGCATATCCGCGGGCTACCCATTTACCCAATGGATAAACCCGTATCCTACCCGAAGCTTCAATTGAGGATAATAGGGTAGAGTATGAATAAGATAATTGGGTAGCGAGTAGTATGTGAATTTGCTCAATCCGTATCCTACCCTACTCGTTTACATCCTTAATCATCACCAAGTACGTGACCTTATGCATCTTCATGGTTTTTATTTATTTATTTTCAAATTTAAATATTAAAATGAAAGGTGAAATACTAAAATGACTAGGGGGAATATATTTTTTTCCACAATCTTCTGCGTCATTTACGTTCATTATCTTCTATGTCACATGTTAAATGATTGACATATAATAAGGAAAATAAATTCAACCACTGTGTCTCTAAGGTTTAAGCATTTCTAAATAGAGTATAATTTCTCTCTCTCCCATACATGACATCCATCCAACAGTTTAGCACAGGAAATGATATACCAAAATGACAAAAAGAATCAATAGATCAATGTCTTGTAACAAAAAAAAAACTTCATTAAAGATGGAATAGAAACCTTAATTTTATTACTAAGGATTAACAACGTTATGTGTGGTTAATAAATTTTTAGTAACGAAAATTCAATTTTATTATTAAATAATTTTGTTGGCAATTTATATTCTAATCCGTTAGGTAATCCATGGATAAATAACAACGTATTTTATTTGGATGGTATAAACAAAATAAATGTGTTGGCATTTTTTTCTAAAGGATAAATGTAATTTTTGTTGGGTTGCTAAGATTTTTTATTTTTTATTTGGAAAAAAAATAATCATTGCTTTTAGAATTAGTATATCATTTTCTTCTCTACATGTTATCCATTAATGTGACAAACCAGAATACTATATTTGCATGCCATTAAATTATTTTACAATTTCGATAACTATGTATGCAGAACTTTAATTTATCATTTAGCCCAGTAATATTATATTTTTGTAAAAATGAAAAAAATTAAAAAAATCTTGAATTGTATATATATTATGAAATAGTACTCCCTCAGTTCCGTCCTTATAGTGACATTTGCTTTTTGTATGTGGATTAATGAATATAGTATTTAATGTGTATTGAGGTGAGAGAAATAATATTTTAATGTAAAGTGGGTAAGTGTATTAGTGTGATATGTGAGTGTATGGGGAGAGAAGTAATTAATTTGGATAGGTCACATATGCTAAAAAAGGAATATAACTATTAGGATGGGACGCCAAAAAGAAAATATGTAACCATTAAGATCAGACGGGCAGTATGTCTTAATCTAATTAAACTCCAAAAATGCCAAAAGATCGGCAAAAACAAGTAATAATTCCATCTGAATCTAAACGCACAGCTGATGTGAAGTTGGAACATACAACTGGATTCTTGATATTGGGATGACCGTGACAGCATCAACCCACCCAAATTATTTGCATAAAAAGGCCAATAATTCCATCGTTAATTATCTAGCTCAGAAATGGAGGATGGAAAGGAGGAGGGAAGAGAGAGTGCAGTGGAGGTTGAGCATGAAACAAATAATTATAGAAAATTAGATGAGGAGGAAGTGGAGACAGTGGAACAGATCTTCGAGAAGCAGGAGGGGAAGGTGCTGCCATGGAGGAAACAGCTGACAGTGAGAGCTCTGGTGGTGAGCTTCTTGTTGTCTGTCATGTTTGCATTCATAGTGATGAAGCTCAACCTCACTACCGGCATCATTCCGTCTCTCAACGTTGCTGCTGGTCTCTTGGGATTCTTCTTCGTCAAGACATGGACTAAGTTTCTTGAAAGAACGTCCATGTTGAAGCAGCCTTTTACTCGTCAAGAGAACACTGTCATTCAGACATGTGTTGTCGCCTCCTCCGGCATAGCCTTCAGTGGTACTGTACTACTCTCTTCATAATTCCATCATCAACATATAGATGAACAGGGCTACTCTGTTTTCTCTGCTTCTGATTTTATTGAAACAGGAGGATTTGGGAGTTATCTGTTTGGGATGAGTGAGAGGATCGTCCACCAATCAGACAAAACTTCGACAGATTACAAGAATCCAGGATTGGGGTGGATCATTGCCTTCCTTTTTGTGGTCAGCTTCCTTGGTCTCTTCTCTCTGGTCCCTCTCCGGAAGGTAATCTCATCATCAACATGGATTATTCATTTGTGTTTTTTAAGGTAACACAACATGATGATTGTATTGTCGTGTCGTGTGTTTACAGATCATGATCATAGACTTCAAGTTGACATACCCCAGTGGTACTGCCACTGCACATCTTATCAATAGCTTCCACACCCCTCAAGGAGCTAAACTAGCAAAGTACATTTAATCCACCATTTTCTCTTGCAACATAATCTAATAGTATTATATCATTATATATATGTTGTCTGTCTTTCAGGAAACAGGTCAGGATGTTGGGCAAGTTCTTCTCTATCAGCTTCTTGTGGAGTTTCTTCCAGTGGTTCTTCACAGCTACCGACGAATGTGGATTCCAAAAGTTTCCCACATTTGGCGAAAAAGCATTTCAGTACAAGTAAACACGTTCTACCAAATTAATCCTCCTGCTCTTATTACACATGCTGATTCTTGAATTGCTGCAGGTTTTACTTCGATTTCTCAGCCACTTACGTGGGAGTTGGCATGATTTGTCCTCATATAGTCAATATATCCCTTCTGATTGGAGGTATTCTTTCTTGGGGGATCATGTGGCCACTCATAGAAACTAGAAAAGGCCATTGGTTCTCAGCTACCCTGGATCCAGATGATATGCAGAGCCTCAAGGGCTACAAGGTGCTTTTTCTCATACATTTCCTTTCTCTACCTCTGTGAAATTAACCACACGAGTCGAGTCAGAGTAGTTTATAATAGACTCCTTGCATCATAAGTGGATCAATTTTGAGAAGTTGAGATAAGAGTGAAGTAGTTGTCTTGATAATGAAGCATGTTGTTGTCACATCCCAAAATTCCATATATATATATATAAAGTCTTTGTTGTTTAGGATATGACTAAATATTAATTTTTATCCAAAACATAAATTCTTTAAAGCAGCGGAAGCTTAAAGGAAGAGATATATAAAATGTTTTTAACACTAATAACTAAGTCTCAAGGATGTGATTTAAAAGTGAAAATAAATCTAATGAAATTAGGTTTTAACAAAATCATATTATTTCAAATAAAAAAAACACCCTTTATTCAGTAAAAAGAATTTATAAGATAAAGAGATTTTATTTTCTAAAATGTAATTTCATGAAATGTAACTGGTTCAATTATTCTATTTCCATATCAATAAAGAATCACCACCCATCGCCTCTCTCTTCGTACCATCTCTTAAACCTGAAATGATATGATGTGATGGGATGAGCAAACCACAAGCTCAGTGGAGAAACGTACTTGCCAAAATTAAATACCACATGTAATTACCAAATAAGTAACATGAAATGTAGATGTAAATGTACTGAATAAGATTTCTCAATTATTCAAGTAGTAAATGCCTCGTTTATAAAGGTCATGAGACCTATATGTACATGCATGAACTCAAAGATATCACATAATAGCAGTTAATAGAGTCAAGTAAGAATTTCCCCACCTGGAATGAATGTCGTGGATGCATATGGATGTAATTGAATTTACTTGAATCCTTGTAATGTTGTCATCTAACATGAAATAAGTTACTTTTAAAATATATCATTAAACGTCGTTTGAATTTTAAATAAATGAAATTAAATGATAAAGTAAAAGTAATTATGAGTAGAAATATTTTATAAGTTTGAAATATCACAATTGAATGGGAAGAAAATTAAAGTTCAAATAGAATGTTAAACATACATGAATATTAATATTTAAATTTATAAATAGTAAAATAATAATAAAATCAGTACGAAACTTTACGTATACATACTAGACTTACATTAATACAACATACTTAAATTTCATTAAGTTTTAAGATGTATAACTATATGTTTCATATGTTCAAAACTGAAACTACAGAAACTGGAATTTCTGACACGTTGTGATAAAACAAGCGTATCTTAGAATATATAGGTTGAAATCATTTAAAAATAATATATGTTATACTAAATATACCAAAATATAATATATCCAAAAATCATAATTTTTGGAGATCAGTAGATAAGATTTTAATATTTTTAGAACTTGAAACAGATTTTGAAGTTGTATAAAAATAATTATAAATAATTTATTCTTAAAATTAACATGAAATTTTAATATAATATGTTAAATCATATATTATAACATATATATGAAAATTAGAATATTTGGGATAGTTTAAATATTTGTTTTGTAATTTAAAATAAGCATTAAACCATAAATCAAAACAAGACATACTGATAATATGAAATTCATATAAATTAAGGCAAAAGCTCGTGTGCACCCGGGCGCACGGAACACTTTCCGTGCGCCTTTAGAAATTTGTGCTAAATTGTATACCTTTTAGTATACAGATGTGTACCCTTTATTTTCTAAAGAAAAATCTGGGCGCACGAACAACACTCCGTGCGCCTTTAGAATTTTATGTTAAATTGTATACCCTTTAGTATAAAAATGTGTACCCTTTATTTTCTAAAGAAAAAAAAATATTAATGAAAAGTGTATACCATTTAGAACAAAATTGTGTACCTTTTAGTAATTAAAGTGTATACCCTTTAGACCAAATTAATGTACCCTTACCCATAATACAAAATTTCTAAAGGCGCACGGAATGTGTTCCTTGCGCCCGGGTGCACGCAAGCCTCACTCATAAATTAATAAAGTGATCCAAATCAATTGAAATTATTTCAATATATTATTAACATCACAATTCAAGGTATATTCGAAAATTAAGAATTTTAGACATCTTTAAATATGACTATAAAAATCATAAATATGAAACAGCATACTTTTGACAGAACAATCAGAAGTTTTGTAAAATTAATATAAATTAATATAAACTTAAATTAAATCTGAATATTTTACTGAGCATTATAAAATACACGATTTATGACATATCCGAAATTCAGTATATTTGGAAAACTATAACTATATAATTTGAATTTTCTAATCAAATACGCATACAAATTTCAGATTCTGCTGGCAGAAGTATAAAATTCATATAAAATAAAATACAGTTTCCAAAATCATGAAATTTTAAATATAAGTTCAAAACTAAACAATAAACGACATATTAAAATTTCATGGTTATTGGAATTAAATAAATATGAATTTGAAAGACTACATATGAGTTACCTTAATTTTGTAAGTAAAGATGACACTTTAAAATATACGTTGATGGAGTAAGAATAATCCTTGAATATGATTTTCTTGACTTCTACAGTTTGTCAAAGGAGAAACGATGAAGTTTCTTGCTTTCTTTTTCTCTATTTTGTAAACCCTAGTTTTTACGGTGCTGGAGAGGAATAAATTAAAAGACCAATATTTCTTTTTATATGATGGATAATTTGGGCTTTTAAAATGGACTTTGACATAAAAGTATAATTGGGCTTGGTTTGAATTCAAGAAAAATTAAAACTGAAAGGGAATTTAAAATTTAATACTTATAAAAAAATTTGACTAAAGGTTTTAATGGGTTTTAAATAAAAACTGATATATATTTATCTTTATTTTAAAAAGAAATAAATAAATATATTTATATAAATTTCTGGATATTACAGTTGTGCTATCTTGCTGATTCTTTTTTCCACTCTAATTAAAACATAACAACAGGTTTTCATTGCGGTTGCTATGATACTTGGTGATGGTTTGTACAACTTCACCAAAGTTCTTAGCCAAACCATAGCTGGTTTAAGCAGCCTAATCAGGCAAAGAAGAGCCAATCTCCCATTGTCTGAACCTCAGATCTCCTCTCCCATCAAGACCACTCTATCCTTTGATGATGAGCGTCGTACGAAACTCTTCCTCAAGGATCAGATACCAGGATGGTTCGCACTCGGAGGATACGTTGCCATTGCTGCAATCTCAACCGCTACGCTCCCCCACATCTTCACCCACCTCAAATGGTACCACATTATACCCATCTACATTGTTGCACCTGTTCTGGCCTTCTGCAATGCATTTGGATGTGGCCTTACTGATTGGTCCCTAGCATCAGCATACGGAAAGCTCGCTATCTTCACCATTGGGGCATGGGCCGGGGCCTCACATGGAGGCGCGCTGGCTGGGCTAGCAGCATGTGGAGTGATGATGAACATAGTGTCCACAGCCTCGGACCTCATGCAAGATTTCAAGACGGGTTATATGACCTTGGCTTCGCCTCGGTCTATGTTCGTGAGCCAAGTGATTGGGACTGCAATGGGGTGCATCATCTCACCCTGTGTGTTTTGGATATTCTACAAGGCTTTCCCTGACCTAGGGAGCCCTACAAGTGAATATCCAGCACCTTATGCCATTCTGTACTATGAAATGGCTAAACTTGGTGTTGAAGGATTCTCTGCACTGCCAAGGAATTGTCTGAACCTCTGCTATGCCTTCTTTGCAGCAGCCATTGTCATAAACTTGATAAGAGATAGACTGGGGAAGAAGAGATCTTGGTTCATTCCTCTACCAATGGCAATGGCTATACCCTTTTACTTGGGCTCATATTTTGCCATTGATATGTGTGTTGGAAGCTTGATTGTGTACATATGGCAGAGAAGGAACAGAGCAAGTGCAGATGCTCTGGTGCCAGCCGTCGCGTCGGGTTTGATCTGTGGTGATGGAATATGGGCTCTACCCAATTCCATACTTGCCCTTGTGGGAGTGAAACCTCCCATATGCATGAAGTTCCTCTCCAGGGCAACAAACAACAAGGTTGATGATTTTCTAGGATCTTGAGTCGTCTCATTCTAGGAATAATTTGTGTCTGTCAAGAAACAAAAACTTGTGTATGATGAGCTTTTGGTTTCAACTATAAACTGTATGTAAGAGCACTGCATCAGCTGGAAACACAAGTAGGCAGGGATATAAGAAAGTCAGCCTACTTCAACAGCAAGTTTAGTACAAGTCATCTATGTTAGTACAGTCTCAACAAGTGCTATCTCCATCGCTTGTGTCCATATATATACTGTATCAGCAGTTAAAAGTATGCTGCACATTTAGAAATGAATATACTTCAGTTAGAGCTGTGCAACTGAGTATCCATTTTCTGATTGTTGGGATATGTGCAATTTCTTTAGCACAGAATGTCGAAAACCACAAGAAATATCCAGGCCTCTGCGTCGTCTTCATTCTATAAGGTTCATTAAAATATAAAGTTGCCTGATCAGAAAAGAAACAGATTCAGTTGAAAGAAAGCTCTACCACTTTACAAAATGACTAAATAAATATGAGCAAAACAAAAGAAATTAAGGAAGCTGCTCAGGTTGGTAGGAATAAACAATTTCCATGTAGCCCTTGATCATTGGATTAAAATGCATGCAGTTGATGGTTGTATGAAGAGGTGCATGGCAACATGGTTATTTAACCACCTTTTGCATTAGCTGAATAAGATGAGGTTGTTGCTTGTGAGTGGATTAGATTTCAGGTTACATTCTGTTGATAGTAAATTTATGTGGAACAAATGTGGGTCAAGGCTTAATTACTCACTAAACATCCACTAAAGCTCCACCTTATATAGGTTATACACATTTTTTTTTTAATTTTTCATTTTGTATCGAATTTTATGAGTACTAATTGACTTTAGGTCCACCCTGCAGTTAGGGCAAACACATTGCTGTCATAAAGTATGCCCCTCTAAAAAGTCTCTTAATAAGACAATAAGACAGTAATGACATCCGTCAACCCCTACCAATCATATGTATTCAATTTTCCTATTTTTTATTTTCCACTTCCTTTTTTCCCGCGATTTTAACCCTTAGAAACAACTCCAAAAGGCATGTGTTTTTTTAGTACTCTTAACCAAACTTCAAATTGATGAAAACTACTCGGTGTTTTTTAAAATTATATAAGCACAACATTCTTTACAGTTCTAAATTCATGTTTTTGAGATAATCAAAATTTAAGGAAATGCAAACTTACTAAGAAGATTATTAGCAATAAGATAATCTGATTTTCCTACAAAATGATACTAACAACCTTGCGTACTTGAAACTTCAGTTTTTGCTCATTCTGTGTGGGGTTGAGGTCATCAGGGACAGTCCAGTGTGAACTTGATGACTTTATGTGAGATCAAATTGATGATATAAATTGTAGTAATAACTATCATGAAGTAAAGAAGTCATGAACCTAGATATTATAAACAAAGATTGAGAATAGATTGAATGATGGAAATGGATGGAAATGAAATCCAAGTGGTGGAAGGTGAGAGGGGATTGGATGACAGAAAAAAAGAGAGGGAAGAAGAAGTCAAAGAAGAAGAAGTTGAGGAGATTTTTAAGAGCACAGAGGTGCCCTCATGGATGAAACAGTTGAGCATGAGAGCTTTTGCTGTGAGCTTTTTGGTGTCTGTCATCTTCTGCTTCATAGTAATGAAGCTTAACCTCACCACTGGGATTATACCTTCTCTCAATGTATCAGCTGCACTCTTGGGGTTCTTCTTTATCAAGACATGGACTAAGTTGATGACAAAGTTTGGCGTGTCGACTCAGCCTTTCACGCGTCAAGAGAACACTGTCATTCAAACCTGTGTCACTGCTTGCTCTGGCATAGCCTTCAGTGGCATGATTCTGATCATAGTTAAATATTCTTTTATCCCTGTTATGTTAGACTTCACTCTGAACTGACTTTTTTACTGTGTTGTGTTGTGTAGGGGGGTTCGGAAGCTATCTTTTAGGAATGAGCGAACGCGTAGCTAAACAATCAGAGCACAGTAGAGATGGATTGGACTACAAAAGTCTAACTCTGTGGTGGATGATAATCTTTCTAGTTGCAGTTAGCTTCCTAGGCCTCTTCTGTGTGGTGCCTCTCAGTAAGGTAATCTCTTTCTCTCTTTTAAAGAAAAGGTTTTGTCAGTGTGAGACATAATAGTGATTCCATTTGTTTCAGATCATGATTGTAGACTTCAAACTGACTTATCCCAGTGGTACTGCAACAGCACATCTGGTTAACAGCTTGCACACTCCTAAAGGATCCAAACGAGCGAAGTAAAGAAACGATTTTGTCGATAAAATAATTTTACTCTTGTGCATGGATCAGGACTTGATGAAAATGTTGGTCATTTTCTTTACATATTGCAGGATGCAAATGAGAGAATTGGGCAAATTTTTCTCCTTTAGTTTCTTGTGGGGCTTCTTTCAGTGGTTCTTCACTGCTGGTGATGACTGTGGATTTGCAAACTTCCCGACCTTCGGATTAAAAGCAAAGAAATATGGGTAAGCTGAGTGAAACTAACATTCCATTTGTTGACCATAGCTGTAACTATTTCCTGTTGAAAGCACTGCAGGTTCTACTTTGATTTCTCAACAACTTATGTGGGAGTTGAGATGATTTGTCCTCACATTATAAGTGTATCTGTACTAGTTGGAGGAATTCTTTCATGGGGTATTATGTGGCCACTTATTGAAAATAAGAAAGGTGATTGGTTTCCTGCTAATCTCCCTCACAACAGCTTACAGGGCCTTCAAGGTTATAAGGTACTCATAGAAGACATTATATATATATGCTAGATTGACAATTACCTATTCTTCAGACAATGATGTTCTTTTACTTGCTCAGCTGTTCATTAGCATCGCCATGATCCTTGGTGATGGCTTCTACAACTTGTTCAAGATGATGTTCCTTACAATTGCAAGAATTTCAGCGAAACGACGCGAGAGAAATGCTAGCACGCAAATCCCTGTCACAGAAGGTTCTTCCCCTTCTAGAGAATCCGTGAGTTATGATGAACAGCGGCGTACTCAGCTCTTTCTAAAGCATCGAATACCATCACGGCTTGCCATTGCATGTTACATTGTCATTGCTGCAATCACAAGCGCAACACTTCCTCGCATCTTACACCATCTCAAATGGTACCAAGTGTTTGGAACACTTCCTCGTATCTTCCACCAGCTAAAATGGTACTACATTGTAGTACTCTACATCCTCGCTCCCACCTTGGCCTTCTGCAATGCATTTGGATGTGGGCTCACAGACTGGTCACTATCATCCACCTATGGCAAACTTGCCATCTTCATAATCGGACCATGGGCCGGTGCATCTCATGGAGGCATTGTGGTCGGGTTAGCAGCATGTGGTGTGATGATGAACATCGTATCCACTGCCTCCGACCTCATGCAGGATTTCAAAACAGGCTACCTGACCCTGGCTTCACCTCGTTCCATGTTCGTGAGCCAAGTAATTGGTACAGCAATGGGTTGTGTGATCTCTCCTTGTGTATTTTGGCTGCTCTATAAAGCTATCCCCGACCTCGGCCGTCCCTCAAGTCAATATCCTGCTCCCTATGCTCTGGTTTACTACAATATTGCTAAGCTGGGGGTTGAAGGCTTCTCAGCACTGCCAGAAAACTGTTTGAAGCTGTGTTGTGCCTTCTTTGCAGCACCCATACTTATCAATATAATAAGAGATATTTTGGGTAATGAAAGGTCCTGGTTTATTCCACTCCCACAGGCAATGGCAATTCCATTTTATTTGGGACCTTATTTTGGAATTGATATGTGTGTTGGAAGTCTCATAGTCTACATTTGGCAAAAGAGAAATAAGAGCGAGGAAGAGGGGTCTGTGGCAGTAGTGGCATCAGGCTTAATATGTGGTGAAGGAATGTGGACACTTCCTAGTTCTATACTAGCTATATCAGGGGTGCAACCTCCCCTTTGCATGAAATTTCTCTCCAAGACTAAAAACAGCAAACTCAATAAACTTATGGGGTTGTAGATAACTTGAGGGCCATAGGATATAATCTATATTATCAATAAAGTGGAAAAGCTCACAAAGCAAAACCAATATACATGTGTCATGTTGGAATGTGTATTTTAAAGGGTTAATGGGGGAAAACATACTATCATTTTATACTTTTTCCGATTTCATCAATAGCTATTTCTTTAATCAATTCAATATACGATCTTTACGTGTCATTTCGGTTCAATCAAAAACTTCTTCCATAAACCTAATAAGAGGCGACTAAGAAAGAAGAGATCTTGGTTCATTCCACTCCAATGGCAATCATTGATATGTGTATTGTAAGCTTGATTGTGTACAGTTGGCAGAGAAGGAACAGACCAAGTGCATATGCTGAGGCAACAGTTTCAGCTTTGGGTTTGATTTGTGGGGATGAATATGGTACCTACCCAATTCCATACTGGTGGGCTGAAACCTCCTACATGCAGAAATCCCCCTTCAGGGCAACCAACCACAAAGGTTGATGCTATTCTAGGATCTTGAGTTGTCTCATTCTAAGAATAAATTGTTTGTCTCCCTATAATGTCATCAAGAAACAAATACCTGTGTAAAATGGGACTATAAAACTGTAAACATGAAATCTGCAAGAAAGACAAAAGCAGACAATCTATCAGAGACTATGTTCATATATTGAATGAAAACTGTTAATGCATGTAAGGTTTTAATCTTACACATCCATTAAACAAAATGTGGAAAATTAAAATTTATACACCATGCTCGGAATTGACAACTAGGCAGTGATGCAAGAAAGACTGCCAGATTGAACAACAGCAAATCTACCAACTTTGGTACAAGTCATCTATGCTATATAGGATGCTACAATCTCAAGAATTCCAATCTTCATCGCTTGCATCCATGTCCTGGATAAATAGTTTAAAATTGCATTATTAAAAAAATATGACTCCAGCAGCCAGTTTGCAGTAAGACAGTAAAACTAGTAGTGATGTTGATATTTCTATTTGTTGATTGTTGGATTTTGGGCATTTTATTTAACACGAGGTCTGTAGAATTTTTAAAAAACCACAAGAAATATTCAGACCTCTGATGCATCAGAGAACTCCTCTATCTCGTCATCTTCATCCTGCAATGTTCAGAAATAACAAAAATCTCAGCACACAGCCTGTGCTGTCAGATTGAAAACACGTGCAATGACATTTTCTTTTGAAAGAAAGGTCTACACCTAGCAAAGAGTAAATGTCAACAGTCTTTATGTTATCAAGAGCACTGGGGGGAGGTGAAGGATAATATTTAGGTTACATTAGTCATAAGTATCTTTGGTATTCTTGACAAAACATATCTCAAAGTATATTCACTTGCAAAATTTTGTTCCTTCTCCAAGTATCTTTTATGTGACATGGCCCTCAGAGATGAATATTTACTATCCACAGAAAAGGGTAAAATTCCATAACATGGAAAAACTTGGTTTGCAAAATACCTTCATTGATAAGAAAAATGTTAGGCTACACATACACAGACAACCCAGAGATCATTTTTCTATATTTAAAAGATCTTTAGTGATTCAAAACAATGAGAGAGAGAGAGAGAGAGGAGAGAGGAAAGATGCTATTTTTTCCAGGCTTTTAGCAATTACAAAAGAAGAAGCAAATGACAGGGAAAATTTCATTGAAACATGTAGCTTCATCTATACCATACTTGTTTTTTTAGTTAATAATAAACCATACTAGCAAAAGAGAATATTGGCAATAACTTCTAGCACAAAATGAAAAATGGAGGAATAATTCAAAAAAATTAAAAAAAAAATACCTCAGCTTGCTTTTTCTTCTCCTTAGTTGCAGTCCCTGTATGTGTTCAAACCAAGAGGAGAAAGGGGGGAGTAAACTATATTTAGAACAGTTTGCCGATGAACTCATGAAAATAGAAAACACCAGAGATAAGACATGTATCATACTGAGACAATAGTTTCACACGTTAAACAAATTATTCACGGGAAAGTAAATGATTCAATGGCCTGCAACATATGAAGTTGGTTCCTACGACCTACTATTTTGGATCTTCTCCAGAAAAATTCTATTTGGCCAAACTGCCTAGTGTGTTTTAAATGTCTAGGCTTCCAACCTGCCTGGTCTTAGTGTTAGTATTTTGGATGAACCAGCATTCTCAACAGACTGTAGCAAGGATTTACAGGAAGAAACTTAAACCCTTTAGAGGTTAAGATCCACAGAAACAAAAATGATTATAGTTGAGCTCTTTTTTTGGAGTCACCAGAATTTATTCCATTTATGCTCTTCTTACATTTACAGGCACAAAAATAGCATTATGGAGATAGATTATAAAGAGTGAGAGCAGAGCCAACTATCTATCTAGAAAGAGAGAGAAAGAGTGGGGAGCTAACCAAATTTTCTTCCCTCCATTTTCTTCCCACCCTTCACACATTTGGAGGCCTGAAGACCATAACCATTGCGAAAGGTAATTAGGTTTAAAATAATACATAGGGCCAAGGTACCAGTAAAGAAATGCAGATGAATGCAACAAGAAAAGGGAATTCTTACTTCAGAACTTGTGGTCTTCTTTTTCACATCCTTCTTCACCTTCTGAAAACCACCAGTGCCTCTCAAACATGGAAAATAATACAAAATATTTTATTTATTTCACCATTTTCACAGAAACTCTAGATTTTACATGATGAAATGGAATATTTGAGGATAAAAATCATGATGTATCAATCTAAACTCTTAACATGATTTACAATGTTCTGTATCCACACCCACATAGACACCACATGAAAGGGTAGAAGGGCATATAAGCTAGGGTCAACCCTTTACCTTAGACCATGGTTTTGGTTAAATTAGGGCTCCCTAGCTTATAGGCTAAACAATTTGATCTGACCTGCCAGATCCGGACGGGCTGTGGAAAGGGGCTACTCAAAGGTAGGCCCAGGAGTCATCACCCCAGACTTAGGCCCAAAGGTGGTTGCCACTCGGAATTGTGGGCCTTGGCATGTGATTGCCACCTAGTGTAGTGTGCGATGGATTATTATGAAATCCCATATTGACTATGGCTACACGTAAAAGTGTGGAAGGACATATAAGAGGGGGTCAACCCTTTACCTTTCACCATGCTTAACATTCTCCAAGTGATGAAAGGAGTTACGTCTACACATGATAAGTATTAAATACTGGGGGAAATACCATGGGATGACTCAATGAATGTATGAGAGGATTTTTCAAAAAATAATTTATTGTTATCATTTAGGTCATATCTAACATGGCAATTTGCAGCCAGTAAGATAATTAGTAGGGACATGATACTTTAAAAGTGAGACATTACCTTGTCCTCCACCTTGTTAAACAAAGAAGACAAAGTTGTTTGAACAAGAGATCTGTGACCATTATCAGAGGAATCCTCGGCAGTCCCAGATTTCTTATATTGTCCTGAAGTTGGATCTTGTCTAGCATTATTGTTGTCATCAACCTCAAATACTAGCGGGCTGGAACTTTCTGTCTGTGCATTTCTATAAGGAAATCAGAGTTTAGTAGATCATATACATTCAGGCTCATGTAGGGAGAAAGGTAGCTAGAAGTGAGAGGTCAACTTGGAAAAAAAAAAGTAACAATGTCCTGCATTTGAGAAATTCTGGAAAACAAAAGACAAGGATATTTGTAGATTCATTAATTTTTTTTGTTTCATTATCAATTTGCTCATCATCTTCTTCAGATGTGTCATCTTCATTGCCGATAAAATCATCCCCAGACGATGATTCTGCGAATCTGAGAAAATAGAGACTATTTATCAGTGAAATAAATTAAACACCGAGCACAGTTAAAGAACTGTTAGAAACAAAAGGAATACAATGGATTCAATTGAATTGAGAAAACTCAGGAGCAAGATCAGCCTCAAGAGACAGGTCTATATTCATATCTCATGGACAAAAAGGATAAAGATTTGAGCTACCCAACTAAATCAAAAAGACAGCAATAAAGTTCCCACTTCCCAGTATCACAGAACCTCAACGCAGCTGGTAGCGATGGAAGAAACACTTGAATAATTTGGAGCACAATCAGAATAGAAAAACCTTAGAATCAACAGAAGCGCCAGCTAATTTTGTTTCATAAATAATGTAAGCTATTCTAATGGCCTTGAACAGTCTCAACAAAAGAAATCAGATTCATATTTTACTTACAGATGATAGAAAGATAGGTGACACAAATGAAATACTGTCTATTATAAGATTAAATAGGAAACTTTAGCATGCGTGGTTGTAGATTTCATAAAAGCCAACATATATTTCAATAGAGAATACATTATTTTAATATTAACCACGCAGTCAAAATTCTCAAGGCAAACCATGGAGCTCATTCCAAATGAGAAGAATATGAAATCTATACTTGCATCAAATTCTCATATAAGCTTGTCATCGACAACATACAGGATTACGTGGTTTATGTTTTATACTTCATTACTTCTTTCTGTAGAATGGCCAAGTTTAGAAATTGAAGTAAATACTTGAATTTCTTCCCAGCAGTCCTAGCTGATTGCCGAGCTGGAGTCACTTCAGCTAACTCATTGTAATCATTTGGACTGCCAGTTGAATCATCCTCCATGTATACTTTCGGAGGCTCAATCTCCAAGCTTTTTGTGGAAACTTTTCCAGAAGCTTGTTTACTGTCACATGCAACCCCTATACCAGCCTTGAAATCATAATCCACATGTTTTTCCTAGTAGCAGAATGCAGGCACTCATGTCAACAATATATTAAAATACATTCAATTTGAACTAAAAGCCCCGTCGAACTCCTTTCCAACAGAAAAAGAAAAAAAAATCACAGATAACCTCAGTGAGCTCTTTCGGAAACTGAAGCTGCAACTCTTCTGGATTCTCCTCTTTTTTTCCAATCCACCAAGCCTCTGAAAATACAATCTGGTGGAGAAGGATACATACATCAATTTAAGCCTAAAACTTAAGAAAAGAGTATACAGGGAAAGAAATAAGATAACTCAATTATATTCCGTGTTAAACCTGTACCATGTCCTTTTGTTTTAGCAGACAACTTATGTCAATCTTCCCATGATAACCCATGCCTCAGCAATTTAGTAGTTAGCTCACACTAGCAAACCAATAATTGGGATCTCCACGTAAAAATGTAGTATGGTAATGGATGATACATAACTTAACCCATTTAAAATTACAAGAAGCAAGTTCTGCATTGAGCTACAATTAGGATTGTAATAAAACCAAACTACTAAATACTCGAACAATCGGACTGAGGATGACAGCAAATAACTTATTTGACCTCAACCCACGAAATCTAACAAAACAGTGCTTGAATTCTTTTTTCTCCTAAGGATTTGATTATAGATGTACCTATATATTCAAGATTGCTTCATATATAACCAGCTGAAATGTTAGAGGTTGAGAAGAAAACCAATCAAACTAAGTTCAAACTAATAATGTTTTAGATTAAACTTAGATCAAACACAATAACTAGAGTGCCCCACATTATCATGTACTAATCTATTTCGCTTAGGTTATTTTCTCAGGGCCAAGTGCCTTCTTTATGTTGCTTTATTTATCTATATACAAGTTGGCCGATCTTGCTTTAATCCCCCACTCTACAAAATATAGTACAAAAGCTGAATTAGATTGAACTGTAACATGTTTGATTTGAATTAACAAGTTTTTGTACTCAACTATGCTTTAATAAAATCAACAATTCTTGGAAAAAATGACATGACAAGCCGAACTCAGTTAATCGTGAAACACATAATTATGTTTTCTTTCACATTATTAACAGATTTTTTATTGCCAATTGCCAACAATTCAAGTTATTCAACTCAATTCCAATGTTAATTCTTAATTTACCAAAAAGGTGTAAACTAAAAAATAATGCCATGTGAGCCTTTTTTGATAAATAAAAAGCTCCCAAAAGGCATACATACATTGACATTTATATTCCCTAGTGTAACAGGATATGTGTGCTTTTGTTATGAGAAAACATTAATAAACCAAAGGACACGGATAATAAGTAAATAAAATGCTGCGAAGGAACCAACCATATTATCAAAGTAGTCATCACATGTGACATTCTTCCCGCCTTTCGAAAATTGCAGCGTCAAGTACCTATTCTTCGGAAAGACGATCGTTCCAAACAATTTCATTTGTCCCTGCACATTTTAATCAATTAAAAGGCTGTGGTGAATTAAGATCTGAGTTAAGGTAGCAATCAGGTTAAAAAAAAAAAAACGCACACGCACACACATACTCACGCATTAAGGCTTAACATTTAAAGCATGATGATAGCCACCAATTCATGGAATCTAATTGCTTTCACAGTCTTGTCATACTGGAATACTTAAGAGGACCAAGACGAACACATTGAAAAAAGACATAGAGAGAGATAATAAGAACCTGAGGAAAATCTAGGTATAGAATAGGATTTTTGGTGCCAAGGTCTTTGAGCTCCCCAATTTTCCCACCAGAAATCGGGCCAAGAAGACCCGGAAATGAGAAGAGATATTTGTTCTTCCTCTGAGACTTTCTCAAAATATCCCTACCGTGGTGTTTGATCGCAGTTTTGGAGGGGCTGAGAGCAGCTGAAGCGCCGACCTTAGGATGGGTCCGACACAGAATGTTCTTGGACAACGCCAAATTCTTCAGCCTTGCCCTCTCTTCAGTCTCCGGGTTAGCGGTGGCGGCGGCGGCGCCGCTCCCCTCCTTCTTGCCTCCGCGAGCCATTCACTCTCTTCGCACCTCAGTTAGTGCCCATCTGGGAGTTTATTCTGTAAGGCGGGAACACCTGTAAATTTTATAATCAATGGAATTATAAATTAATAAGAAAAAAAGGAAAATTGATTAAATGATTTTTTTTTCGGTGTTTTAATTAATTCATCGAATTAATTTTGATGAGTAGCCAATAGCCATGTTCGATTTAAACTATTTCTTTCAAATAAAAATTATTATTTCATAATTACTTAGTTAGATAATGGGGGAAAAAGAAAGTAGTATAGGTTTAAGTTAGTTTTTTCTTTTCCTTTTTTTTTTCTCGGAAAGTAAAGTATGGGTTAAGTTAAATCAGAAAAGACTCATTGGGTCAAATGAGGAAATACTCGAATATGTTGGGACCTATAACTAATTTCCGGCAACATTTTATATCCCTGTCTTCTTTGCGAGTTTTCCTTTTCACTTGGAAAGCAGTGATTCAAAGCAACGGTTCTGCAATTTTTTGACCAAATCTCAATGCTGGAACAATTTTCAGCCCAAAACCTAGCCAGATTTGTTTTCTGCTACTGAGAAATCCAAAATGCCTCATTTTCCCCCTTTTGATCGATGAAATGGAGCAGCTCATCTGGAATTAGATGGCAAATATTCACACGTTGGTGCCCAGTGTTAATAATCTACACCTCCTCAAAGACAAAAGCAGCAAATTACACTGGTATCATTCTTCTACTGCTCTAACTAGAGGAACAGGCTACGATAAGAAGACATGTGGAGTTTCCGGCATTGGCCTTTTGTGGAGATTATGTGCGGCAACGGAGCTTCGTGCTGTACAAGAAAGCTTTAGTAAAGACATCACTGCGCAGAATCAGGTGTCGGTTATTGAAATCCCGGTCACTTGCTACCAGGTTAATGCCCACCCACACATATGTATTTTATTTACTGTTGCGTAATGTAATTTTATTCAGGATTATGCAGTTTTTTTTAATCTTAATTAGTGGTTTTCGAATGTAAATGTTGTGCAGAAGGACATATAAATATGCGAGTAGTACATAGCATTGTATAATTTGTCATTTGATCCTGTCTGTGTTATGGCTAGCATAATGGAACGCTTAATCTACATTTAAGAGTAATTTATATCACTTCCTGATATAAACAACTAAATTGCTTCGCTAGCTTTGTGAAGTCGGCAATACATGCATTTTGAAGACAAAGGCTAAATGGTTGTGTGATGAATTGATAAAACTTTCAGTTAACTGATGTAACAGTTAAAGTTAGCCTATTTTCATATAGTTGGCAATAGATGCATTTTGAAGACAAAGGCCAAATGGTTTGTGTGATGAATTGATGTACTTTCAGTTAACTGATGCAACAGTTAAAGTTTTCCTGTTTTCACATGATACCAATCTTAATAATCCTTCTTCAGGGTTCCTTGTTTAGTTCTGAATACTTAAGAAGACTAGTATGAGCAATATGACAGACTTCTCCCATCACAAATCTGTTCTTTAATCTGAAGAGACTCTTTTGTAGTAGCATGAAGTTTTATGTTTTGGAAAAAAAAAAAATTGGAAGTGCATGCATTACAACACAAAGAATATATGCTGTTGCCCTTTGGGAATCTTCCAACAATATCACTACGAATAAGAGTTTGGCTTCTTAACTTGCTATGATTTTATTATCTCAGATTATTGGTGTTCATGATCAAGCAGAGAAAGATGAAATTGTTAAGTCAGTGATGCATTTAAAAAATGCAGAGATTGAAGAGGGATACACTAAAGATGCTGTTGTATCTCGTCAGGTGTCACACAATCTATTGTTACTTAATAATCTGTTCCCTCGTATCAATTGAATAATACATCCATCATGGAAATTATATTTTAGTAATATATTCCATATGTTTTTCTTATTAGTACTCCCAAATAAATTATGAATATTTTGGTTTCCTGCTTCCCTCAGGATCTTTTAATGGATGTCAGAGACAAACTTCTGTTTGAACCAGAATATACTGGAAATTTCAAAGAGAAGCAGCCGCCTAAGTCTTCTCTCAAAATTCCTTGGGCTTGGTTGCCTGGTGCTTTATGCCTTCTTCAGGAGGTAAGCTTGGTTGTGCACCCAGATTTCTGAGAATTCTTTCCTATCTGAATTCACTTGTTATACTAGGCCAGTATTTACCTTCTTAAATTCTTGGAATATATATTACTTTTGCATCATTTTGGTGTAATCTTTTGTTGCAAATTGCAATGCCAATATGCAAAAATGTTTTCTCCCCTTCTCAAGAGGAATATAATGGAGTGGAATAATTTTCCATAATTCTGGATTTGATACCACTATATTACTGGATTCATGCAGGCTGGAGAAGAGAAGCTTGTACTAGATATTGGACGAAGAGCACTTCAACACCCTGAATCAAAGCCATTTGTTCATGATCTGCTTCTGTCTATGGCCCTAGCTGAGGTAAGACAAAAGGAAAGAGGTTAGAACCTTAAATGCTTCTTCATGCAATTTTGTTATGCCTCAATTTCTTAGTATAGGTGCTTTCTTGAAGTGTGCGATTGCCAAAGTTGGGTTCGAAAAGAACAAAATTTCTCAAGGATTTGAAGCCCTTGCCCGTGCTCAATGCCTGTTGAGGAGCAAGATATCTCTAGGGAAGATGACACTGTTGTCTCAGGTAACAAATGCTTTTTCTAATGTTTTTCTAACTTTGAGTATGGTATTATTACGTTCCCCTTTTCTGGTCCTATGAACTTTGAGTTCAACCTTTTGACAGCCATGATTCTAAATGTGGAAATGAGAACTGTCGTTGATGAATTAGAAAACATTGGCATGTCATTGATGAAATGATAGTGAGAAGGATGCTATTATATTTCAAAGTTTTATATATATTATAACTAAGTATCAAATGAAGGAAAAGGCTGATCCCATTTCCAGATGGATGAAAAATATATGGACTCATGATAAACATATTTCAAAGTTTAAAAAATGTGTTTTTCACCTCTTTCCTTGAACCTCATCTGGAATTCATCTTTTATATTTTTTTTGCTTCAGATTTGGTTCTAAACAGTAAACAGTAATCCTAAGGGCCTCAATTTTGGCATTCTGTAGTACAGTTATATTAACCAATTCTCAATTGAAACTTTGCTTCCTCTTTGCATGCAAATCCTGTGTCCTTTATTTCCCTTTGTGAGAGGATTTGGACTCTTGGAAAAAAATAAAGTAATAAGTAGTAAATATAGAAAAGCTTATGTTTACATGTTCTTCAATGACGTTGTAACTTAATTAAAAATAATAATAAATTAAAATGTTACTTTTAGATAGAAGAATCATTGGAAGAGCTTGCTCCAGCCTGCACATTGGATGTTTTGGGCATGCCCCATTCGCCTGAAAATGCAGAACGAAGACTTGGAGCGATTAAAGCTCTTCGTGAATTGCTGAGACAGGGCCTGGATGTTGAAGCTTCGTGCCAAGTTGAAGACTGGCCTTGCTTCCTTGATCAAGCACTTAAAAGACTCTTGGCTACTGAAATCATAGATCTTATTCCTTGGGATAGTTTAGCTACTACAAGGAAGAATAGGAAATCGCTTGAATCACAGAACCAAAGAATTGTCGTTGATTTTAATAGTTTCTACGTGGTTTTGTTAGCTCATGTTGCCCTTGGATTTTCGAGCAAGCAACTTGACCTGGTAATTTCTTTCCCAATTGCAAGTGCAACCGTGTTTAGCTTTTCAGTTATAATTTTCTATTTCTAGATGATTATATTTAGGAATACATACATTGTTATTTAGACTTTATTTTCACTGAATGTTTTTCTCCTTCTTCTTTTCCCTCATGTAGATTAACAAGGCCAAATTAATATGTGAGTGTCTAAGAGATTCTGAAGGTATTGATTTGAAATTTGAGGAGGCCTTCTGCTCTTTCCTTCTTGGACAGGTACAGTTGTTTATTCTTCCCTCTTCTTTGTGGCATTTGTCCAATTTTTTTCCATATCCATAATAGGAGTGAGAATATATTTTCTGTCATTGTCCAGGTTGATGAAGAAACAGTTATCGATAGATTAAAACAGCTTCAATCGAATTCTAGTACTAGCTTGCAAAAGGCATTGCAAATGAAAGAGACTAAGGAAGTTTCAAATGCAAAAAAGTCACTGGTAGACATCCCCTCTATTTAAAATTTTGTGTACATTCCATGCTTTAATGCTCAGAAACAATCTGGACATATTTTGGTATCTTTTTTCTCAAAAATATCTTTGATGCAATCATGCAATTATGGTAAATAATCAATCAAAATTGCTATTGGATTTTCTTATTATGTATCATTATGTGATGTTATGTGATTTTTACCTTTATTTTGTTAGGTTTATTATGTTGTAAGTCGGATATATTTATGTGTATATATTGTTGAACCATATTAAAGCACCTTTTGCAAGATGGGCGTGCCTCAGGTCCTTGTCCCTCTGTGCGCCTCTAGCCTCTAACAACTATGAATAAATCTAAATTTACCTTAAAGAAGAGTGAAAATCATTAACATCAAGTGTGTACATCTATTTTAATACATTAATAGTAGTGATTGGTTATTACTTAGTACCAAAACTTAGAACCAAAATATTGTTTGTGACAAATTGCTTCATGGACTTTCTCAGGTTAATCCCTTCACATTATTTATTGAATCCCCCACCCTATTTTGTCAAAAGAAAATGCGTAAGTGAAGACATATCAAGTGAGATGGAAAAATAACTCTATAGCAGATAGTAGCTACTATCAGTTTTCCTTGGTTTCTTCCTTGTTTGACTGAAGAGTTTTAAAAAAAAAAAAATTTTCAACAGAAGAAATTGTACAGGGAGTATAAAATCATGCCTGAAGGCAATCCTGTAATCTTTATGTAAATATGAACCTGCTATTTGAAAAAGTTAAGCTGGCTTGTGTTGCTGCGTCGATCCATTTACAAGTCCATTATTAGCTAGTATTTATCCAATTTAAAACTAGGTAAAAAGCATCTCTAAAGCCCATTTTCTTGTTTGCCTGTGAGATGATCTACTTTATTTGTAAATGTTTCTATCTTCTTCAGCAGCAATCCTCAACTGCATAGTTATGTCATGATTACATTTTAAAGTGCTGCAACATATAGGCTTCTATCATACTGATGTGTGTGAGAAACTATGCAATTCATTTTCTAGGAAACATGGTTGAGAGAAGCTGTTCTTGGTCTGTTTCCAGATACCCGAGATTGCTCCCCATCTTTGGTAAAAGTTCCTGACAGATCTATGCAGAAGAGCTTTGTTTTCTACTCTCAATTTCTAAATTTTTTTCGAAATTTCAGGCTGATTTCTTTATTGGTGAAAGAAGAGCTCCTGGTAGCCGACAAAATAAAAGAGCAGCTCCATCTTTATCCAACATGAGGCTCAGATCACTTGCTGTTGCTCCAACGCTGGATCTAAGAGATGAAGTTCCAGGTTCATCTGGACAATCTTCAAGACATCTTGGGTCTGCTGTTAAGCAACTTACTCCTCCTAACCTTCAAAATCCGCTGACTGAGAGCAACACCATTTCTGGAAATGCTAGCTCACCATCCATTCAATTGAAAAGAACTTTAGGTTCAAGGCAGAGTGGAGTGTGGTATATTTGGTCACAATGTAGTCATGTGCTTGGAAAGATGATATTTGCTACAGCATTAGGCTGCATCTTCATTGCTCCTTTTAAGTTGCTCAACTTGCGACTTTGGAGACAGGGAAATGAATCAAGGTGGAGGATGGATACAGGGAGACTTTCCAAAAGCTCACATACAGTTGCTGATTCTCCAATGAATTTTAGTTACCAAAGTGCAACAATTAAACAAAATGGTATTATGAGAAAGATTCATAGAGTCCTTGCACTTCTTAAAATTCAGTCGGGGGACCATCCAGACTCTGCAGATATGCGAACGGCCTCTCTCTCTTCTGGTCTTTCATCTTCAGTAACTTCAACATATAGACTGCCGATGCCTGTTAAAGATGCTGAAGCTCTTGTCAGGCAATGGCAGGCAATAAAAGCTGAAGCACTTGGGTCAAACCACAAGATTTTTGAGCTCGTTGAAATCCTAGAAGGATCAATGCTTTCTCAGGTAACATTTTCCTATGTACTAATGCATTGCCCGACTTACTCAGATCTTTGGCTAATTATCCTAATGATAATTGGTATGTTAATCCACTCTAGGTCTCCACTCTCCATAAGTAGATGTGTCAGCCCAATTAAACAGTGACAGCTAACCTCCTCTACAATAATCTGTACCAACTCGTGATACTTCTTTTGGGGCTATATTATTTTTTATGCAATATATAATCTAACCTGGCGATGGAAAAACTATTGTTTCATCGGTGCACTGGGTTAAGCAAAATGCACTTATGTACAGAAAAATTGGTCTCAACATTGATCTTCGCTTTACTGATATGTTTTCCAACTATAATGCTTATTAACACATAGATGGTGGATTGTTGTAGTGGCAAGCATTAGCGGATGCAGCAAAATCTAGATCATGCTATTGGAACTTTGTTTTGTTAGACTTGACCATCATACGTGCAGACATTTTGAAAGATGGGGTTGGGGATGAAATGGCAGAAATAGAAGTAGACTTACAGGAGGCAGCTGAACTGGTTGATGAATCCCGACCTAAAAATCCAACTTACTGCAGGTAAAATACTTGGTCAGTACAATTACTTAATGATGCATTCTGGTTATCGTTTTCATTATTTTGCTACCCAAAACTCGGGATTATAGCTGCATATCTTCTGTTATTTGGTATTGGTATGGAACTGCTCTGAATGAAGCAGGTAAAGGGGCAACCTTAAGCATTGCAAGTTTGTGAGTACAAACTGACATATTTTCTGGTTTAAGTCTGACACTCTATAGCTCCTTTTTGTTATCTCTTCTTTCTTCGCTCTTGCTTTGTTTGAGTTAAACGGTTCTGGTTGAATACAAAAATGTAAAAGTGGCATGTTTATAAATTGGGTTTCAAATGCTAAATGTGAAAGGCTGGTTTGGATTAAATATCATAGATTTCTCAATGGAGTGGGAGTTGGCATATAGTAATATGTTGCGACTTCATTGGTGCAGCACTTATAAGATACGGTATCTTCTAAAGAGGCAGGATGGTGGATCGTGGAAGCTGTGTGAAGGTGATATCCTAACTCCCTCGTGAACTTTGATTAGTGCTGTCATTCTGTGTCATCTGTCGATGGTCCTTGTCCATCCATATATCTTTTAACATGTATATGGTGCACGACTTTGATTTTCGGTGAAGAATCCCTCCTCTCCATTCTGTCTCAGGTTCAGCTAGCCTAGCCAGTTGTGTATTTAGCTAACTAGTTAGGATATTTCATTTATTGTTCCTTAGCGGGAGCGACATTCTTATTATAGGAGTTTCAGAAGAAGTTGAAATTGTATCAAATTCCAGGATGTGCTATTTTTGGTACCATGTTCCATTCTCAATTTTCAATTCCACGCTTGCTTACATTTAGTTTTTAATGAACAACTTAATATATTTAAAGAAAAAATAAGAAACAAATAATTACGAATTGTCCTGTTAGTTTTTTAATGAGCAATTAAATATAAAAAATATAATATATTCATTAATAAACAAATATTACATACTGAATATAAAACTGTTAGATTTTTAATGAGCAATTAAAGATAAAAAAAATAATACATTAGTTAATAAATACTAAATATTACAAACTGAATAAAATTATTTGAAAGTGGCTATTTTAACATATTTTCACTAAAACTAATATGAATTGGGTGCAAGAAAATTAACTCAGCGTACTTTTAACATATTTTCACTAAAACTAATATGAATTGGGTGCAAGAAAATTAACTGTGTACTTATGTACGGGATATCAATTCTTAGGAATAAAGTAGCATAGAAATTATAAAGTGATTTTTTATTTTGATTTTTTTGTGGAATTTGAAAACTTACTAAATAATGATATATATGGTTGTTTTGAATGTTTAGTACAGAAAATTTTAAGTCAAACCAATATATAAGAACTTATTTATTTATAAATGAAAAAAGAGATAATAATAGATAGAAAGAAAAATCAAACAAATATATAAGAACTTATATTTATTTATATATGAAAAAAGAGATAATAATAGATAGAAAGAAAATACTCCGTAAATATTAATGGAGGAGAGATGATATATAAGACTTTAACTTTATTCACAAAATTGAGGTTGGGTTGTCCACATGCTTTAGATCAAACCACTTTCATTGATCTTGTATTTTGATATCATTTCACAACATTTGTCACTAACATTTTAATAATCACATCAAGGATGATCCTTCTGCCCTAAAGGCACTAAAGGTTAACCCCAATAAAAAGTTTTGAAACTCCAATGTTTATCTCTCCAATTCATTTCCACTGTGCATTGCTATGCATTTGTGGTAACAAATTCCATAGCATCTTTACCCTGTTCTGATTTCCCTCATGTCAGAGTGCCAAGTAAACACTAAGATGAGTTGCAATAAGCTATTCAAGAATCTAAAAGCTAGATCCTAAGCCATCTTCATCTTCCTGTAAGGTTCATTCATAGTCCATGGGCGGCTAATCCAAGAATTCTTGATAGTAGATAAAACTTTAGCATAATAGTCAAGTACCTGAGAATCACACAATAACCATAACTAATTGACAAATGGACAAAATATAAATTAATAACAGAGAAGATCGAGTCTGAGTCTGAGTCTGAGTGTTACCCCTTTACTTATGGAGCAATCATCACAGGTTGATAGTTCTAAACAAGAAAGTTCCATATACAATAATGGGCAAGTTTCTTTAAGGTATTTGCTTCCATCAGACTCCATGATGGCTGAAAAATGAAACAAGAGTATTGCACAAGTGAAAAACAAAGGATGTATATAACCCTAAATTAAATTTCTTAGTCAAATGGAGTCAAATGAGCACCACTCAGCAACAATCATTATTATTTCTTTGGGATGATCCAATGATTCATTGAAACTTGTCAAAATAAAATGCAAATTGGGTTGAACAATGAATGATTGATTCAAGTTGACAGAATCAGAGTCATTCCAAACAAGATCACATAACAAATTTTTCATCAAGCAAGAAACTTTCTCCAATTCACCTTTCACATTACACAATCGATAAAGAATTTGCAAAAAGATTTCTAGAGACAAACAGAAATTCAAATAAATTATTGACTATGGGCTGTCTTGTAGCATGTAAAGAATACATACCGGCTTTATTTTGAGCTGCAAATTTTACACATCCAGATTTTAGTTTTGCAGCATGACAGGCCTCCGCCAAACTCAATAAGTATCCAACTGATTCTGTGGAAACATTCTTCAAAATGCATGATTCACACATCTCCTTAAGACTTTTCAGCTCAAATTCATCAGCAGCTGAAAGCAATTTTGAAGAAAACGATGGCAGATCATACGGAGAGGAATCATTGATAGCTTTCATTGATAGCTTTTAAATCCACATCGGCAAGTTTTCTGTTGTAAATAAACCATAGCACAGCCTACAGAATGAAATTGAAGAATAATTAAAGCATTTCATCCAATGTTGGTAATAAAACACACATTAGAACCCTATTGAAGAATAATTAAAGCATTTCATCCAATGTTGGTAATAACACACACATTAGAACCCTCTCTGATCAAAAAGTTATATTCTTTTAAAGGCAAACCAGGCATTTCATCCACAGTAGTAATAAAACACACATTCGAGATATTAATAATTTCTTAAACAAAGCTTCCAATAAAAAATAAACAAAAACTACAGAATTAATTTTTCATAAACTAGGAATGTTATAGTGGGTAATTGATAAGCAGTAGCTCGTCAAAGCAAGATATTCAGCATACATTTCAGCTTTTCAAAGAAACTGATATACATTGGTATCGAATTCCTACTGAGTAATCCGCCATTAAAATACGGATTTAGCAGCAAAACAGAAGGCATAATTAAACCGATGTCTATCAATATAAACCACATTAATCGGCGACAACAAATCTATCCCACCCAAAAGAAAAAAGAAAACACAGAGAGAGTAAAGTTTATCTAATTTTTTATTTTATTTTATTTTTGTTGAGAATATTTTCATCTCTCTTATAAAATAAGGTTTAATTAAAAGAATTGAGTAAAATAAAGTTGGTCAAAGATGTTGCAATTGTGATTTTGAATTACTACTTTAAAATAGTGAGTTCTGAACGAATTGATACCTTGAATATTTCAGGGTCCATGTGTGGAAGACGTTTCTATCTGAAAGACGCGAGAGGATTGCAGGACAACGGGCAGCTAAAACCGACCTGTGGGCGTAATAGCGTTCCCCGGCAGCCACTTGGAAGATCACACAAGCATCATCCTTAACCTCCTTTTCCAACCAACGGACGGAGCAATTGGTGGGGATCTTAATGAGGGGTGCTTCTTCATTCTGATTCCTAAAAACTCCGATGATTACACGAATTTTCAAGCAATCATCTTTCACATAGTCGGGGGACTCCAGAACTGAACGCCCAACAAAATAAGGAAATCCAAGCTTGGCACCAGATCCGATGGATTCGATTATCCGAAAAGCGGTCCTCCCTGTTTCAAAAGAAGAGAGACCCTTATGTCGGCCCTTGCCCGACTGATCAATGAGGCTGAGCTCAGACACAAATTCTACGGTTTCTGTGTGCTCGTTCCGAAAAAAAACAGATGTAAAACCTTGACGGTTTACACCAATATCAGCATCATCAGGATAGAAATGGATGGTCCATGGTTTGCCACCCACCACAAACCGATCACTCACAATTGATCGGTTAACGCCCATCCCTCTACGGCGGAGGGAATAGTTTTCCACCTTAAATTCATAACAGACTTTCTCCATTCTTATCACCATCGTCTATCCTTCGCCTACTGGAACCAACCACAGCGAATTACTGTATTTATTTAATGGGTGCTCTTATAATGTACTCCCTCCGCCGAAGGAGGGGTGTTTATTTTTGTGCAATTAAGAAGTACTCCCTCCGTCCCAAATTCAAATTCACGTTTACCGTAGATATGGAATTTAAGAAAAGTCACTTTTTGACTTACTTTTGAGGGTAGTTTGATATTTTTGGATAATAAATAAATGATAAAGTATGTTATGTGTGTTAAAAAGGTGATGTCAAATTTGAAATTAAAGTATGTTAGAGGGATATTAGTTTGTTGCTTTTTTCCTTTTATGGAAGTGTGAAGTTAATTTGGGACGGACCAAAACGGAAAGTGTGAAGTTGAAGTTGGGACGGAGGGAGTATTATTATTTAATGTACAACGTATTAGTAGAAGTGTGGATTCATATTTTAGTTGTATTAGTGGGTGACACCCACTAATACAACTAAAATATGGGGTTCACACTTCCACTAATACAACTATCCATTACACATTAAACAGCAATACTCCTTAATTTCTGTGC
The DNA here is from genome assembly GCA_023678885.1 of Pogostemon cablin. Lineage (NCBI taxonomy): Eukaryota > Viridiplantae > Streptophyta > Magnoliopsida > Lamiales > Lamiaceae > Pogostemon > Pogostemon cablin. The sequence continues at coordinate 8,710,760 of CM042961.1, forward strand.
TCAAAAGCAAAATGCCCTCTTTCGAATGGACGGAGGGAGTATAACATCTTCGGTGTATTCGGGTGTAGAGTGTGTTAAATATGGAAACAATATTAATTGTGTGAACTGTTCATCTATTATCCAAAAATTTATTTTCTCCATCCCACAAAAGATTACACCTCCAATTCAAAGTCGAAGATTAAAAAAGTGATAACTTTTAGGGGTATAAAAGTATTTTTTTAATAAATAATTGATAAAGTATGTTAGGTGGAGATTGTATTTTTGTATATGGGGAAGGGTGGTTGTTTTTTATTTTTTTTCTTTTATGAAAATGTGCAAATTTTTGTGAGATAAAAAGTTGTAAACTTTTAAATATGAAAAGTGTTTTTAAAAAAAGAATAATAGTAATGGCTAGTAAAATTTTTAAAATAATTAAACTTCTTTTAAGAATAAATGTTAGATTAATAAATATATTAACTCATTCAAATTTGTACATATGCTCATATTATAATACATATGCATGTGATTAGAGAAAATGATTTTATGGCAACCGGTTACTTGAACACATAGTTAATTCTTTTAAAATAATTTTTTTCATCTAACTGTCAATGTAATTATATCTAATGACTTTTATCTCTTTGAGTCATGTATTATGAGTGACCTCGGTCACGCAAGAATTGATCCTTTCTAAATTTTGTAATTATATTGTTGGCAGATTCTCATTTGACACTGATTATATAGACCAAATATCATCACAATGAAAAGGATGGTTGAATAAAATAAAGTTAATAATTGTGAAGGTAATTTATAGTGTGCACTGATATATAAATATAAATAAAAACATATATAATTAAGAGTAAAAATATATACTCCCTCCGTCCTAAATTTAAGTTCACGTTTACTGTAAATACGGAGTTTAAGAAAAGTCACTTTTTGACTTACTTTTGAGGGTAGTATGGTATTTTTGGGTAATAAATAAATGATAAAGTATGTTATATGTGTTAAAAAGGTGATGACAAATTTGAAATTAAAATATGTTAGAGGGATATTAGTTTGTTGCTTTTTTCCTTTTATGGAAGTATGAAGTTGAATTTGAGACGGACCAAAATAGAAAGTGTGAAGTTGAAGTTGGGACGGAGGGAGTACAATTTAATTGTTAATTTTTTTAATAAAAAATTGTATATAATATTCAATAAAAAGTTATACACATATGAATGTTAGTTTTTTAATGAAAACTTAATGTGAAAAAAAAGTAGGAGTATACAATTATTACAAAACACGTATACAAAATAGTAATATATATACAAAATAGAATAAAAATGAATACACATATGGGTACACCCTTGCACCCGGGTGCACCCAATATACACTCTGCCTGAATTACTGTATAATCATTCAACCGTATTTTCAAACATAAACCAATGTGATAATTAAAATTTTATTTAAAAAATAATATATTTATGAATGATATGGCAATTAAAATTTAATCTAAAAAATAATACTCCCTCAATCTCATTTCAAATGACAAATTGGCACACTTTCTATTTTGGTATGCTTTAAATATATGAATTGATGTGAAAACAAGCTGTTAAGTGGGGCAAATAATGAAACAAATTAGCTAGTATATCTTCCACATATTTGAAGGATCGGATCTCCTCTTAATATGTTAAAAGTCACGGTCGAGGAGAAGACATCTGATCTCCTCTTAATCTGTTAAAAGTCACGGTCGAGGAGAAGACATTTGATCTCCTCTTAATCTGTTAAAAGTCACGGTCAAGGAGGGGAAGACACATTAAATAAAAAAAACAGATCCTAGAAATATTTTTGGAAGAAGGAAAGAGATCAAACAGATTACTTGGGGACAAAAAGTTAAATAAGGAAGATATATATTTATTCTTAATCTATCAAACACACATATTTTGGGGGGAGCATATTAACGTGAAGAAGAGGAACGGTCCCTTTCTTCAAGACAGAAATTGGAGTGAAGTTCAAGAACAATCAAGATTTATCGATTTTCTATTTTAATTTTATTTTTGCTATGAACATGCGGCTCTTCTAGTTTAGGATTTCGTGAACCTCCTGTTGAATCTTAGACTTTTGTGTAAGTTTATTCTATTACATGCTTTGATGTTCTTAATAGTAGTTTGATAATTATTTTTGTCTGATCAACTATTTAATTGTTTAACTGTTGAATGTTATTCCATGAACTATAATCCGTAATTATTGTAGAAATTGGATTAAGTAATAAATAGATATTATTCCCTCTAGGTGTAATAGGATCTAGGTTGTATGATTCCTAGCCGGATTTCGTAGCCTAGTAATTCTATGTTTAGAGTTTTAATACGTTTACGAGTTCAAATCCATAGGGTCACTCGTAGATAGTTTAATTTAGTGGTCGTACCCTAATTGATAAACCTAAGAACATTTGGGTTGATGGGCCGTACCGTCAATCTAAATATTTGAGTTTGCGCATTAGGCTAGATGTTTAATTCCTGTAGTTAGTTAATTTAGTAAACGGGAGGTGATCGTCATCCTAAACTAGGTTTTTCTCACTTTGTTAATTTAATAATTAATTTTCTACTATGCCGAGAAAGAAATAGACTTAGATTTGCTGGACTGCGGCACTTTTTCATCATATAATTAGTTGTTCTGAGGGAATGAATATGAAACTATACTTCATCTAGCATGTGATGTAGGCTTTTACAGCGTTTTTTTTTTCTCTCTCTCTCTCTTTTATTAAAGACATGACATTATCATTTGCCAGCTAAGATATATTTACAAACACAAGGATATAAGATGTCTTCCTCTCATTCATAAATGAAGGTTGGAATGTAACTCATTTGGCCCCTTTGCATTAAATCAATACCAGAGATACAAGCAAATACAGAGCAGGTCACCCTCAGAGGAAGAGGGAGGGAGCCCGTGTGAAATCAGCTATTATGTTCACAGCCGATCTTCAGATGAAACAGATAGCTTCCACTTAACTCATTGTTCAATTTTTCTGTAGAGATATCAGTTAAGTTCATCTATACCATACTTTTGATTAAGATCATTCATGTAACAAGTCCTCGAGTAAACCAAATATCACACCGAGAAACAGAACAGAATAGAAGGATTCTAGTATCAGATGGCTGCTGGAGTCACAAACACAGAATATATAGGGTGTAACCACACCAAACTTTCTCATTTCTCTACAATAGACTTACAAGAAAAAGTCAATTTTACAGCACGACCAAGATATAGCATCCATATAAAACCCCCCTTAGCACAGCTACAATGACTAATTTAGCAATTTGTACCAATGGATAATCTTTCAAATAACCAAGAAGATCATGATCCCAGCCTTTCGTGATTAAAATACTGATTTAGCAATTTGTACCTATGGATAATCTTTCAAATAACCAAGAAGATCATGGTCCCAGCCTTTTGTGCAACAAATACTGATTATGCAATTTGTACCTATGGATAATCTTTCAAATAACGAAGAAGATCATGATCTCGGCCTTTTGTGATAAAAATACTGATTTAGCAATTTGTACCGTTGCATAATCTTTCAAATAACCAAGAAGATCATGATCCCAGCCTTTTGTGCAACAAATACTGATTAAGCAATTTGTACCTATGGATAATCTTTCAAATAACCAAGAAGATCATGATCCCAGCTTTTTCTAATGAACAATGATAGCACACAGGCTAGACCATGGAAGGAAGCCGTATGGTATTGATACGCAGAAACAACCCACTCAAACAAGGATAGCATAACAAAAACATTCACTATTGTTCAAAAAATGTAACCATGCTGTCCATATGAAATTCAGAAATTTTCCCCCATATGACTTGTACATTCAGCCATTGTCATGCAAGTTTACATTAAACCACAATAAAAGCAGTAAATCACGTTAATTATAAGAACTAAAGAGTAATTATAGACTAGCAAGAACATACATCAGTCGAGGTCCTCCTCTCTGGCATGACCTCCTCCTCTATCTGAGCTAGTATTGTTGTTGTTGTTGTTCCCTCCATTATTTCCAGCTCCTCCTCTACCTCCATCATTACTCGTCTCAGCTTGTGACCCAAAGCCCCTAACTAGCCATGGGAATGGAATCCTAAGCATCCTTTCAATCGTCCTCGGTGTTCTTGAACTGTTATTATTATCATCCCTATTCTCCTGACTCCCTCCACCAGAACCCCCTGAACCCAAACTAACAGTAGCAGTGTTCCTACTACTATTACCATTCATCTCCCCTGTTCTTCGATTTTCATAATCCGGATCATCAGTAGGCAACTCATACCTACAAACAGGGCAAGAATTATGCAGTTCAAGCCAAGGGAGGATACAATCTTTATGGTAAATATGCTTGCAAGGCATCTGCTTAGCCTCCTCCTTCAACTCAAAACTATCTTTACAGACTGCACACTGCGAGGAATCCGAGGCTAGCATTTCCTCTGTAATCTTTATATCCGGTAATTTCTCGATGGCGGATTTTGATGCAGGTGGCGTGCCATATCTATTCGGATCATTCTCAGCAAGTTGCTGAATCAATTGCTCCAAACCAGGCCCAATAAAATAATCCCCTAAATCCGTGGGAAGGCGAAAATCAACCCCTCCGCCGCCCATCCCGCCGCCTCCCGGCGATTCGAAAACGAGCTGAATATTTGCCCCCCTTGTCTGGAGGTTATTGATGTAGTTATTGAGAAAGGCAAAGGGATCGAATTCGTTGGGGGATCGGGGTCCGAAGAGCGAAGAGAGATCGTCAAATCTACCGCTTCCGCCGCCGGAGGAGAAGGAGAATGCGGAAGCGCCGGGGGATGAGGCGGAGGAGGAAAAGATTAAGGGGAAACCGCCGACGGAAGTTGCGGGAGAGAAATCATCAGAAAAGAAAGGAGGATTAGGGGAGGGGTTACCGGAGTCTGGAGGGGGAGCAGAGGCGGATTCTTCTAAAAAGCCGCCACCGCAGTTGGGGCAGACGAGGTCGGCGGTAGGTGAGGGAGGAGGAGCGACGGCGACGTTGCAGTTGCACTGGTAGCAGAAGTATTGTTGCCGAGAAATACCCGCCGAAGACATGGCTTTGACGCGAGAGATTATCGGTTGGGGAGAGAGAGAGATTATTCAGTTTCTGATTTTGGGGATAAAAATCATAAATGAAGACGACGAAGACAAGATTGATATTGTTTCATTTAACAAACGTTTTATGCACCCCTTATAATACACTCCATTTTTCAATTATCATTTAATTAATTTAAAACGCGCTTTCTCTCTCTTTCTTTTTTTTAAAAGCCATGTATGAGGTATCTCGCATTATGATTTTTACAAGACTAATAATTAGAAGTGACACTGATTAAAAGTTATAATATAGCAATGGGTTATAATTAGAGTATTTCTTAAGAGTATATATTAGGTGCATCCGGGTCCCGGCAACCTTGCACCCAACCTTTTATTCTATTTTGTATACATGTTATTCTTTTTTGTATACATGTTTTGTAATAATTGTATATTTTTTTCACAATAAGTTTTTCATTAAAAAAACTAACATTCATATGTGTATAACTTTTTATTCAATAGTGTATACATGTATTTTAATAATTGTATATTTTTTATACTCAATTTTTCATTAAAAAAATTAAGTGTTAAATTGTATACATTTTTACTCATAATTGTATATGTTTTTGTTTATATTTGTATGTGGGTGCACACGAAGCTTCGTGTGCACCCGGGTGCACACTATATTTAGTCATTTCTTAATAATTTATTAAAAAATTTATTATTAATTATAAAAATGTAAAATGATCTTACATGTGCTTTTTTTTTTAATTACCATATTACAAATGCAATTAAATCAACAAAAACCTTGTGACACTATCTCACAAATGACTCCTGTGAAATTAATAAGTGTTCGTATTTAAGAAAAAAAATGGCTTAACTTTAAGTTTGGAGGGTAATCTATTATTTTTATGTAAGTATATTATAAAACTAGTACGAAGCCCGCGTAATACGCGGAATCATAAAGTTTTTTTATGGAATTGACTATTTGTACTCCTAATTTGCTAAGCGTACTCAAAAAAATAAACATAAATATCCTTATAATTATGTTCGATTGGAGTACCCGAACAAAATATTGTGTATTCGGTTGGATTACCCGAATGATGTGTTCGGTTGGAGTAATGGGACATCCCTTTCCTTTAGGGATGGTGATATCCAAATGTTCGAGTGAAGAATTATTTCCTAATTTGCATAAATCATCCTCAAGCACACATATGATGACAAACATGATTATAACACATAACTAAAATTCTACAAATTTATAATTTAAAGGGTTAAAAATATATGTATATTTTAAAAATCCGAACTGAGGAAAAACGAAACTAACGAAATAATGACCAAGGTGGAGAATTTTTTGTTGCAGGTGGATTATGATCCTTCTGAGGAGTTATTTGGACTATCAATTGATAGTACCATACATATTAAATTTTAAAATATCAAGTAATACGAATAAATAATATATTTTTAATTTTAAAATACTGCATTTACAATTAAATTTGTGCAATTAATAGTACATATATCACATAAATTTCAAACATTTAGGTCTTTAAATAAGTTAGGGATAAAAAAAAAGAGCCGGTGAAATGTTTTTAGACTTAATAATTACGAAAAAAATACATTTGATTAAAGATAAATTTGTTAAAATGTTTGATGGTGCAATAGCATAAATACAACTAATTGCACTAAATAAAATGGTTGGTTCTTAGTTTATAAATTTTAAATTTTTATATTTGATCGAAGCTAACTGTTTAAAATACCAAAATCTACATCTAACAAATAGAACTACCGATTATAATTAGTCACATAAATTTTCTAAAATAATTCTAAACTTATTAGAAATTAAATTTAAAAATATTATTATTATGATTAAATTAGGGTGAATTTAAATCTATTGTTAATAAAATTTATTTTAGAATTTATATTATAAAATTTAAACATTTTAAGTTTCACATTTATAAATTTTAAAAATTTTACAAATCAAATTTAGTCTTCATTGCAACCCCAATTAAATATATTCATTCATAGTTTTTATAAAAGTAACATTTGCATGAGTAATACCATCTTATATGTTTATAATTTATTGAACATTTATCCAATTCATTAAAATATACCCCATTAATCATCTTAATTATTCTATCATTAATCATCTTAATTATTCTATTTGTTTTTTAGGGTTAAAACTCACCTTACATAAATTTCAAAATAATATTGATTATAAAATTTATAAATCTTATCATTTCTAAACTCAATTTTATTATCCTAACTTAATCAGAAAACAAACACAGTAGTGTTTAAAATATTTAAAAATTATCTTTACAATTTTTAAGTAATAAGATTTACATGAAAATTTATTCCTAAAGACTCTCCCTACTTTTAGGGTAAATTGATTTTTTTCTTAAGTAAATTATAAAGTTGTGATTTAAAAGTGATTTATTTTTTAAAATGTGAATACAATAATAAGACAAACAAATAATGAAAATTTGAATTTATTTATGAGATAAACGGAGCAATTTTTATTCATTATCAAATATTATTTAATTGTAAACAAATTAAGCTCTCAATATTTATACCAATTTAAACATATTATCAAAACATTTGATGTGTCCCCGACCAAAACTATTAATTAATCAAAAACTCTTTTCTTCTCCAACTCATGTCTCTCTTCCATTTTACAAATAAATATAATTTTAATGATTTTTTTTCATTCTTTTTTTTTTAAATTACGTAATTTTATTTATTTATACAAATGATAGATTTCAATTTTTTCTTCTTCAATGAATATTACACAAATTTTGTATTATTTTCAAACCTATGTGCACCTTCATTAAATAAGTGATATATACTCTCTATATTATATAATTTTTTTCTCTATATATTTCAATAATTTTTATAAGTTTTCTATATATACTTAAAACATATATATATTATTAATGAAATTTTAATAATATTCATATTAATATAAAATATTCATAAGAAAAAAATTTTAATATCTTCTAAATATTTTACATTAATTGAATGGTGTATTTGTGAAATAGTACAATAATTTTTTACATATTTTTTTCGTTAATGTGAATTATAAACCTTACAATAATTCTAAAACTTATGCATTTACTATTTATATCATTTTAAAACTTATGCATTTACTATTTATATCAATAACAAATGATTATTGTAATTTTTAATTTATTCATTTCATTATTTTTGCGTTCATGATTTCTTAGCAATAAATATGTTTCAATACGTTCTCCTTTAAGATTTAGTGAAATCCTACTTGCCAATTAAATTATATACCTCTTGGTTACACCAACCATCTTCTTCTTCCTTTTCCTTTTCTAATTCTATATGAGAATTTCAAATAACTATTTTTCTAATTCTATATGAGAATTTCAAATAATTATAAATTGATTAAGAGCTTCGTTCCCTTTTCTAATGCTATATGAGAATTTCAAATAACTATAAATTGATGAAGAGGAGTTGATGATGAAGAAACTCCTACTCTTACAATAAGAGATCTCCCAATGATCAATTGACGAAGCGACCACTAAATCTACGAAATAAGTCGATGATTTCGGGAGAACATTAAGTAGTGTCGGCTCCTCCACCATTGCCGTCGGCCCCATATAAATCGACGACTTCGAGAGATCATTAAGTAGTGTCGGTTCCTCCACATTGCCGCGCCCCCATATTTAGTCCGTAATCGACGTGGACCACCATATTCACAAACCTACCTTGAGACTAAATAATACTTTGTCCATGACCACTTATATAGAGTCAAATATCAATCTTCTTGTAGAAGTTTTGCACATGTCTTCTTTTGGAAGTCTTGCACATTAGTCAAATATCAATCTTGTTGTAGAAATTTTGCAAATGTCTTCTTTTGAAAGTCTTGCACCTATATTAATAAATTAAAATTCACAATAAAAGAAATTAAATTATTTTAGTGGTTTACTAAATAGTTTCTTGGCCTTGTATTCTAATATATAATAATAAAATATATTAATAATAATATTATATATATATATAAAAGTATATAAAGCTTATTATTTTAAATAGTTTATTAAATATTTACTATATATATATATATATATATATATATATATATTTATTTATTTATTTATTTATTATTAACACTATTAAATTAACATATTCTCATTTATTGAGCATAAATATTTTTATAAAAGTAAATGATTGATTGATAATAAGAGTTTTTTATTTGTGTATACATTTATTTATTAATTTCATATATTCATATTTTATCCATTTTTTTGTGTTATACAAAAATTTTGCTTACAATAAAGTTAAAAATAGAATAAATAATTTCTTACTATTTTAAATTATTTTATTTATGATAAATTTTAATTAAAATTTATCTTCAATAAAAAAATTATTATTAAATTTAAGAATCTATTTCTCAAATTTTATTATATTGGTAATATGGATGTCAAATTGAAGATCATGAGAAGACGATTAATTTGATAGATTGAGGCATTCCCTGTACCAATTTCAAACTATAATGGAATTTTTTACAACTATCTGTACCCATCTCAAATCCGTTTTCAACTAACCATACCTACCATATTAAAGTTTGAATAGAATGGATACTCAAAAATACCCATCTCACTACTGTTCTTAATTATTATCGTTTATTAATAAAATTAATAAATATAATTAACAATATACATTATTGTATAATTAATTATAAATTATTAAATATAATAAAATAAATAATTAATGATAAAAAATTATGAAAATTAATCAGATTTATTTTCTCATGAAATTCCTTATTTAGAAAATTTTAATTAACTAAATTTATTAAACTTAAAATTCTAAGGATAAATAGATTAAATAAATAAAATATTTATTACTTTTCTAAAAATATTTTATTTATTAATAGATTTTATTAAAGAATCATTTAAAATAAAGAAATTATTATTAAATTTAAGAATCTATTTCTCCAATCATATAATATTGGCAATTTATTGTATGCAACTGGGTGCAAGGTTGCACCCAGATCCGACCCATTTATTTGACCCAGAGTATATATTAGGTGAAAACCCATTAGGATCATTCTGAACCATATCCTTCTCTCTCATTCTATCTTTCGTTCACTCTGTTACAACCGTTCTCTCCCTTCTTTCCTTTCCATCCTAAAACCCTACCTTTCCTTTCTCATTCTATATCGCTCACTTGCATCAATCTCTCGATTATATTCATATCTCCACGATTCTCGCTTAATTTTCTGTATACACACGATGATCAACACCATTCCATGCTCACTGATTTGGTCATATTTGATGGTCTTCGTATTTGGTAAGCATTTTTATTCTGTTTCTCCTTTTCGATTTGTTTTCTCCAATTTCTTTGCTTTGTTTATGTATTTTTTATCTTCGGCTTTTGATTTCTTCATTTGTTATTTTTTTGTTCAATTTCTCTTTTTGTTTGATTGTCCTATTTGTTCATTTCATTCATCAAATTATTCATTATATTCTTTATGCAAGTTCATTACGATTTTCGATAGAGAAGTAGAATTTAGACATCATTTATGAATGATGTAGTCAAGAAACTTATGATTCTTGAGTTTTCTGTTGATTATTTTCACTGTTTAGTGTAAGTAATCAATTTTTAACTTTCATCATACTATCTATCGATTGTGAAGATTATAATTTTGTGGTTCAGTTTTTTCCCTGCTTTCTTAATTGCTTTTGAAGTTGATTATTCTCTGTTAATGCTTTGTATTTTGATGTTTAGGAATCGATTATGAGTACAAAGAATATTGCTTCTACGTTTAAATGTTAGAAAGGCAAGAGAAATGACGTTATATCTAAGTAACTAAATCAACCTTGCCCGGAGCCATGATGCAGCCATCATCTACAACATAGAGCATGTATGAAATGACCATGTAAGTGTGAATGTGTGATGAATATCAAAATAAAAATACAGTTGATGTAGTAGTGTTATGTGTAAAAGGCGACTCAACTAACTTTTCATTTATTTTGCTATTACAGTGGGTGTTTTAGGTACCATTCATTAGAGTTATCCTTGCTGCTCTGTATTACCAGGTCATTATTAGAGCCATCCCATTCAAGAGTGGCCACTGAATGTGCTTGAAAGTGTGGAGCTGCTGAGTTTCTTGGTTTTTTCTTGGTGTATCCATGCGTTTATTGTAGTGAACTCCTTTATTTATGCATATTTTTTGCCGTTTGGATTTTTTAATTATCATGTTTGTTCATTTGTAAAGATATTGGATTACTGTGATTGTAATTTGGCCTTCTTCTTTCCTAAACAAGTTCCCCACTCAAAAATCCTTATGTGACCCAATTGTGTGTGATTCATTAGTAGGACAATGCATTTGGTTCATTCATCCTTAAATTAAGTAAGGTTTAATTTTAAAACAAGTCCATTCTTGTTTTCTAATAATATATATTCATGAAATTTGATTCCAAAGAACCGAGTTACTTTTACATATGATGATTAAACATGAGCTGCTTCTTGTTGATGAATTTTTGAATAAAAATGGATAATCAAATGTGATTTTACTTGCATGTTTACAATACAATTTATGCATCTCCTCAAGTGTCTCTTTTTAATCCAACTACTGAATATGTGCTTTCTCATATTCCCTACTTTCCTCATCTTCACTATAGCATATAGTTTGAATTACATCTGCATATAACAAACAAAACTGGTTATTTCTATACTATTAATGAGGAATACATATATAGTAAAGAAAATTTCATCACTTCGAATGCACAATGCTACCAACATACTCATCATGCCCATATACAATTCAGAACATATCTATATACAATTAATAATGAAAACATATACAACTAAAATAATTCACCATACAAATCATGACCATGTTCAATTCAAACCATACCTATATACAATTAACGAAGAAAACATATACAGTAAAGAAAAATTCATCACATCCAATGCACAATGCTACCAAGATGCCCATCATGACCACATACAATTTAGAACATACCTATATACACTTAACGAAGAAAACATATACAATTAAAATAATTCACCATATAAATCATGACCATGTACAATTCAAATCATACATATATACAATTAACGGCTAAAACATATACAGTAAAGAAAAATCCATCACATCGAATGCACAATGCTGCCAAGATGCCTATCATGACCACATACAATTCAGAACATACCTATATATAGTTAACGGATAAAACATATATATTTAAAATAATACACCATACAAATCATGACCATGCACACTTCAGACCACACCTATATATAATTAAAGGAGAAAACATATACAATTAAAATAATTCGCCATACAAATCATGACCATGTACAATTCAGACCATACCTATATACAATTAACGGAGAAAACATATACAGTAAAGAAAAATTCGTCACATCCAATGCACAATGCTACCAAGATGTCTATCATGACCACATACAATTCAAAACATACCTATATACAGTTAACTGATAAAACATATACAATTAAAATAATCCACCATACAAATCATGACCATCCACAATTCAGACCATACATATATACAATTAAAGGAGAAAGCATATACAATTAAAAATTTCAAAACTAATTTTTTTTATCAGAATACATTCAATATATTAAACTGATTCAATTCGAAGAAACGTGAGCCCATGAACTACAACCAGACTCTCTGCTGTTACAAAATATGTCTAGGGTTTAGAATTTTCCTTTGGTGAATAGAGATATAATTAATTATAGAAAATCTTAACAATAGACAAGAAAGCAGAAATATATACAAATTGGTTTATCAGAGATTTTGGAGAAGAATGAATCATAGATTAGAAGAAAAAAATCTAACAATGTTATTTGAGATAAAAAAACTACAATTGGAGATAAGATTAACTTTACCTAATTTTGGAATGAAACTTCAACAGCGGCGAAATTTTCAGAACACAACAGTTGCGGTGGAAACGATAGAATGCAACGGCGGAATGGCGGAATCTAGTAGAACACGGCGGCGAAATCTGGCACCGAAATCAGCAGAACACGGCGGCGGAATCCTGACGGCAAAATTATCAAAACACAGCGGCGACTTGGCAAAACCATAAGGAATGAAAAGCAGTGGCGCGACTTCAAAACGTGTGGTGGCGCGACGAATCTTGGCGGCGAAATCGGTGGTGGATTGAGAATTGCCGTGGGAGAGAATCGCAGGAATGGAATGGAGAGAATCGGCTGATTTAGAATGAATTTTTATGCTTAGTTTTAGGTTTTATATGACCCATTTGAAAATGGGTCTGACCCGATGCACAATTGAAATTAAGAAACTGAGTGCACCTAATATACACTCTATAATATTTGATAATATGGATGCCAAACTAAAGATCATGTGAAAGACGATTAATTTGATATAATTTTTAAATAAAATTAATTTAAAATTAAAAAGATAAAAACACTTAAAATTTTAGATAAAATTTTAAATAAGATAAACAAAATAAATATTTTGATTGGTTGTTTAAAATAAAATAACTATAGTATCTTTTTTCATAAGCTAAGTTTATTATTAAAAAAAATTCAAAAATCTAATAAAATGCCATGTCACCCTTAATTTACTCTCATGTTGACACCTAATCAAATTTGGATCCTCTTTAGTATACTAAAGATGGCAAATAGTAGGGTTTAATGTTTCTTCCTAAAATTTAAAATATTTAAGAGTATAATTATTTTTATAATTTTTAAATATGTGAATTCGTTTTACACTAAACTTACTCTTGTAAAATATGTTATGGATGTTAAGTAGAAATAAAAAATTGAAGTGTTAAATTTAATGTGTATTAAATTCAAAAATAAAATGTAATTAAAGTTATTCTTACCTTTTCTTATAGAAACCCCACATCCTTCACCATCTTAAACTGATATTCTTCTAGTTTGCTTTTAATTGTAGTCATGCTCATGAATTCATCTAGTTACCTTCATTCTTTAATTGCAGTCATGCTCATGAGCGATGGTGGATCATCTCGTGTTTTTGCTGTTGGATCAATTCTATCCAAATGATCATGTCAAACTCAAAATTTTCTAATTTCTTTAAGTTGAATTCGAGTTCTTTTAATCACGTCGAGTCGAGCTTGGTTCTACGCTTTTCGCTTGGCTCAATTACACCCCTAACCATGCACAATGGAGGTATAAATACAAGAAGAAGTATAAATTTAAGTATGATGTCATAGTTAAGGTGACTAACTTCACAGTTGTTTCCTACAAAAATGACTAGTTTCACAGTTGTTTCTTACAATAATTGAATCTAGTGGAACCTCTATACTTGGATGGTAAATGAGAATGTGTGGGGTGAGTTATATGACCCTCTTGTATACTGCCTCTTCAGAAACAGCTGCTTCAGCACACCCCTCTCCTCCAAAGCTTAAAGTAAAGACAGTTTATTAGACAACATATAGCCTACAGTTCTTAATATTGAACAATATTGCAGTTTATGAAATCCAGTAATCCAGCAAGTAAAAGCAAGTTGAGATATACCATATGTTCATTCGTCAACGCAAGCAACGAGCCGCATTAGGAAAGCATATAGGTACAAGAAATTGTATAAATTTAAGTATGATGCCATAGTTAAGGTGACTAACTTCACAGTTGTTTCTTACAAAAAAATGACTAGCTTCACAGTTGTTTCTCTCAAAGATTGAATCTAGTGGAACCTCTATACTGGATGGTAAATGAGAATGTGTGGGGTGAGTTATATGACCCTCTTGTATACTGCCACTTCAGAAACAGCTGCTTCAGCACACCCCTCACCCAATTCATCCTCCACAACTCCACTCCTCTCCTCCAAAGCTTAAAGAAAAGACAGTTTATTAGACAACATATAGTCTAGAGTTCTTAATATTGAACAATATTGCAGTTTATGAAATCCAGCAAGTAAAAGCAAGTTGAGATATACCATATGTTCCTTTGCCAACGCAAGCCTCACGAGCCGCATTAGGAAAGCAGTTCGGTGTTAGGACGGGAGAAGACCCAATCACGCTCCATTTTCCAAACGAAGATTGACCTCAGCACCTGGATGGTGTACTTTATCTGTAAGCATTCCCCTATCTTTCATTTCACTCAATAGTTGTCAAGCTGTATCCACGTGTCCAAGTTGTTGGCAACCACGAATGAGAACAGAGTAGGGTACCTGATCAGGGCTGACATTTTTATGAATCATTTCATTAATCAACAAGTAGGCCATATCCATTCGACCAACCTTGGTAAATCCATCAACCAGGCATGTATAAGTAACAACTGAAGGTAAAATCTCACTCTGAACCATCTCCTGGAACAGATCCCATGCATTTTTCATATCTTTGCTTCGACAAAAACCAGCTATCACTGAGGTATAGGAAATTCTATCAGGATCTAGGCCGTTGGAGATCATTTCCCTGAACAACGTATATGCCTCTTCCACCATTCCAGCTGAGCAAAACATATTAACAAGAATTGTGTATGTGATTACATCAGGACTTATGCCAACCTTCAACATTTTTGTGTAAAACATGTAAGCCTTCTGTAAATTAACCTGTTTTGCGTACCCATAAACGAGGGTGCTATATATCACAACATTAGGGAATTGATTGGATTTCAGCATTGGCGGAATGAGCTCCAGCGCTTTCTCTGATTTGCGTTCTTTGCACAACCTGCGGATGGTCATGGAATAGGTAAACACATTCGGAGAAATGCCCATGTCCCTCATGACATCAATAAATTGCAAGGCTTCCCTTACTCGTCCTTCATTGCAGAACCCATATATCATATGATTGCACAAATAAGGGTCGGGTAGTACACCAGCTTCTGTCATGCTATCTAAGAACTCTGATGCCCTCTCAAGAGAACCAATTTTACAGAATCCTAGGATCAAGCTCTTATAACTGACATAATTTGGAGCTAAATTATTGCTGATCATCTCCTCTAGAAGTCTGTTTGCAGAGTCCATCTCACCCTGAACACACAAACCACTGATCAAAATGTTGTAAATCTGGTTGTCGA
The DNA here is from genome assembly GCA_023678885.1 of Pogostemon cablin. Taxonomy (NCBI): domain Eukaryota; kingdom Viridiplantae; phylum Streptophyta; class Magnoliopsida; order Lamiales; family Lamiaceae; genus Pogostemon; species Pogostemon cablin. Next base: position 8,726,779 of record CM042961.1, read on the forward strand.
ATTCATATCCAGAAGTCCCAATCTGCTGGAACAAATCCAATGATCTCTCCATCAATCCACTCTTGGTGAGACCTTTTAAAATTGAGGTATAGGTGACAATGGATGGTTTGATATTATTACTCTCCATCTCCTCAAGTAAATGAAGACCTTTCTCAACATTTCCACATCTAGTGAAACCCTCAATCAGAATACTATAGCTATATAGATCCGCTGCAACCCCACAATTCCTCATTTCATAAAATACTTCCATAGCCTTATCTAGTTCACCTCTATCCATAAATCCATGACTAACTATGTTATCGCAGTAACAGTTAAGTGGCCAATTCTTACATTTCAAGTCTCGAATAAAGTTCCAAGCAACCTCAATATTTCCAACCCGGCACAATCCAAGAATGAATGTGCTATATGTCACAACAGATGGACTAATTCCAATTGTCTCCATTTCCTCAAGAACGTTAATTGCCTCTTCTATATCAACTTTACATAGACTGCAGTAAAATTTCATAATAACAGTGTAAGTGTATACAGTAGGATATGGCCCATTGTTCTTCATTTCTTCAAATACAGCCATTAGAAGCTCTCTCTCATTGGCTTCAGACAAGCATTTAAGCAAGAAATTGCATGACCGAATGCTCGGTTGACAGCCAAATCTCCTCGCCTGTGCCAATGCATCAATTGCATTCTCAAGCAATTTATTTGAAGCAAAAACCTTAATTAGCACATTTATCACAAAGTTCAATTCTTTTGCATCACTACAAGAACCCAATAAAGCATACGAAAAACCAAATAAATTGAGCTCAACCTTTTGATAATAGCAAACAATCTCCCTAAGCAGGGCATAAACTTCCATTGGCATTTCGGCACACGCATATATATGCAAAAACATTTTAAAGGTCGCAAATGATTGATCAAATCCATACTTTTCTACAGACCTTGGAAAACTAATTTTCCTTGCAGCCTTCCAATTCAAAGTCTTCAACACCCTAACAACAGTAAGAAACAGTTTATTGCGTTTGTATTCGTTATATACCTCTCTTATTACGTTGCTTTCGCTTTCAGAACTGCTTTCACTATTTGAAGTTGAATAATCAGTGTATTCTACAACAGGAGCCGCAGAAACAGAACTATACACGTTGCTGAAAACTCTGCTACTTTTTACAATTATCCACCTTCTAAGCAAACCCAACGAGTAATTTCTAGTTGGAAAAAAGGCACCCATAAAACAAAAAGTTAATCCTAACCATCAGTAGTTCATCCATAGCATGAAAAGCCGCTGAAAAAGCGGCTGGGAATGGCGTCCAGCGGCGTCAATTGAATCACAAACGAATGAAGGAATTAGTGTGCTGACGGTGATGAGAGAGAAGGCCGTGAAAGAATTGGAATGAAGAGAGAGAGTAAACAGGGGACTGTGAAGTAGCACGTTAATGGACCATTTTGTAAAATATTATAGGCCCAATACCCCCGAGTTTCTTTGATGGACCGTCTAATAATATATATTAGGCCCAATAAATTTGTAGGCCCGGCCTTCTCTTAAATGGATCACATCAGGCCCGAAAGAAATACTACCCGAGAGTTCACACTGTACAGCCTTTCTTCCTCGCAACTCTGCAAACATAACTGAAGGAGAACTTGAATTCAGGCGAGTAGTATGGTTTCGGTCGCCTGTTCTCCATTTCTGTAACGTATATCTATAAGTCAATTGTCTAATCTCAATTCGATTCAATTTTGATGCGTTTACAGATTGAGGACGGTGAACGATGTCGTATATGAAAGGAGATTTGCTTGCAAAAACTCGAAAACTCGTGAAAGGGCTTGCTATGAAGGAACCCGTATGGCTTAAATCCATGGAAAAGTTAGTCGATTCCTATTTATAGTTAAATATTGAATTGATGAATTGGTTAACTTGTTGCAATGTTTTTATTTTTTTATTTACTTTTTTTACCTGATGCCGCTATAATTTCTGATTAGGGCTCCACCTGCTACGTTTCCTCGTGCAGAGAAGAAACTTAGGCCAATAAGCTTACCGGAGGATGCTTATGTGAATAAGTTTTTTGAAAAACATCCAGCTTCTAAATTTGAAGATCCAATCAAGTAATTTTCTTAATTCATTTTCGGAGTGAAGTTTGATTTTTGGCTAAATTAGGTGCTCGCTTTTAGGGCAACGTTTAAAATAAAGGAATATCATATTTTTTGTGATGATTTTGTTTATTGGAGAAAACATGTACACATTTTTGAGCAGTGTGTTCCATTCAATTTATCATCATTTTGTGCAATTGTGAACTTTGGAGTTGCTTCTTGCTTAGGAAGCAAATCTATCGGCTTTGTTGTTGCTTCTTGAGCTTTGGCATTTGAGTGATGGTGAAGTATAGTAATTTGAGAGGTATTCTGGAGCAGCAATGCTCTTAGTTCAACTTAACTTAGCTTCTTTTTTTAAGCAAATCGAACCTTTAGCTTATTTGTTAAAAATAGTATAATTGTGCAAGTAAAATGAGATTGTCTTAGAGAAGTTTGGAAAGGCGTGGTGGATGGATTCTTAAATTTTCCTACTTTGGTACTTCTACTTGTCAAAAGAAAAGACAATGATAGGGGTTGTCATCGGATTGTAACTCTAGTTCATTCACCCTGTCTTTACCCCCTTCTAAGCTTCTAAAGCCAACTAGAACATGGGAATCGAGGTAAAGGTCCATTCTCAGTATAACCGAATGTACATAAAGCAGCACAATTTGCCTAATACTGTTACGATTCAGAAGAGATGGAAAGTCATTATGCAGGAAATGGAAAACCCCACAATATCTCGGGTCAAGCTTAGATATGTAGAAGAAAGGGGAGCAATCCAAAAGGCACAGCAGGATGTTTATTCAGCTAATGATTCGTTAATTCTTCTTCCAAGGTTGTGTATGGCAGTTAGCCAAGATCTCAAGGAAGATTTGTTTATGTTAGGTTATGGAACGTGGCTGAATATACTATTCGCTCATATGTTGACGACTTATTTTTTTTTTTATCTCAAACTAGGATCGAGTGTGTTTATCTAAAATATTTTATTGTTTGCCTTGATACACCCTAAGCTGTATTTATTTAATCTATCGCCTCCAATTCATGACTATTTTCTTTAAAGTCTTCTAATCCAAACACTTCTACACATTTCCAATAGGATTTCAAGTTTCGATCCACCTCCAGCCCGCAAATATGCCTGGAGAGTGCTTGAACTAATGGAACAGGGAGTTAGTGAGGAGCCCGCCATGTCTGTTGCTGATGTATGTATTTCTCTTGTTGTCTTTAGTTTTCATTATGTCCTTTTTAAGGGGAACAAATTCTATATGATCTCTTTGCTATGGTAAATGAATATCCCAAACTTATTTAAACCTCCATACACTTTTCACAGAACTCATTTGTTGTTTTTCTGCTAGATGGAGTATCGTGCAGAAAGAAAAGATAAGAAGAAGGCGTTTGCTCGTCTGAAGCAAATTGCAAAGCTTCAGGGAAAAAGCCCCCCACCAGACCCCTTTCCAAGTGCTGTCAAGGAAATTCAGGCTGAAGAAAGGAAGTTAGTTCGTGACCGTTTCTGTAATCCTGAGACGCGTAAAATTGTGGAAAAACTGAAAGAGGAAAGGCAGACATGGATGATGGACAGAAGATGATGATTCATCAGCTAATGAATGAACATTTCTTTTGATCTTTATTTCTATTATATCAGGTGTCTTTTTTACAATGGGAAGAAGCAATTTTCATTTTAGGCAATGAATTTGTTTCAATAATAGAATCTCTTACAAGATTTTGCAGTTCTTTATGACATCCTCAAACTAAGAACTTTCTGGAGGCCATTCTCTTCATTTCTAACATGTTTTCAAACTATTTTCGTTTACTTCAAACCAACTTGAACCTGGCATTTTCTTGATGTCCCTTTTCTCTAGCCATTGTCTCAGTGCTCCTACACTGCTCCAATTCTCGTGATCAGAAAGTGTATTAGACAACAGCACATACGTCGAAGGATCACTATTGTCGATAGCAACTGCCTGTTCCGCTGCACGTTTTGCTGTCTCGATATCCCCATGCACACTACAAGCACCCAACAGAGTTTGCCAAACGACAACACTTGGTTTGAATGGCATTTCCAAGATCAACTCCTCTGCTTCTTTTATACGCCCTGCTCTGCCAAGTAGATTCACAACGCATACATAATGGTCTTCCTCAGGTACGATACCGTAGTCTTCGCTCATGGAAGCGAAATACTCGACTCCTCTGTTGGTATACCCTCCTTGCCAACATGCATACAACACACATATGAAAGTAACATGTTTAGCTCCATCCACCTTCATGTCTTGGAAAATCTGCAGAGCTTCTTCAGGGTGACCGTTTTGCGCGTACCCCATGATCATCGTCGTCCATGACACTACTGAACGTTCACTCATTGATCTAAAAACCCTAAATGCAGCATACATGCATCCACACTTTTACATATCAAGTAGCGCGTTATATACGCAGACATCAATGTCATCCTCCTTTAATCATCAAGCTATGAACTTTCATCCCCTCATCGAGACTTGAAATGTTTGCACAAGCATTGAGCCCGGTTGCCAGAGTAAACTTATTAGGCCGAACACCGGCCCTTCTCATTTCTCCGATCACCTTGAGTGCCTCAACAGGTTCATCGCAGTTCAAGCACCCTGCTGCCATGTGAGTCCAAGAACAGACGTCCTTCATTGGAATCTCAGCAAATGCTACAAAACCATCACTTAGCTTTCGACTTTTTAAGTACATGTCCACAACAGCATTCCCTACGCATCTTTCGCTCCCATAACCGGATATCACAAGTAGGGCATGAACTTGAGACCCGATTTCAAGATTCGATAGCTCAGCCAGCCCAGTAAGAACCGTAGCATAAGTGAACTCGTCTGGTCCTGCCCCTTCTCCCATCATTCTGAGCCAAAATCTGGGTATCTAACCACAATTGAACTAAAAAAAACAATCGAATATCGCATTCCACGATACGATATCCCTATTACAACACCCTTCAAAGACCAGCACAGCTTCTTCCAGCTTACCATGCCTTATCAGAGATGTCAGGAATGCATTCACTAGCTACACATTACTCCCAAATCCAAGCGTAATTATCAATGCAAAAACTTGAAGTCCACAGATTAGGTCTAACCTTTTGAAGGAAGAGCACGCCCGGAGCACACTCACGAAAGTGTACTCGTTCGGACTAATGCAACTCATATGCATATCCGAGAACAGCGCAATAGTTTCAGTCGGAAAACCCTTACGAGCATAACCTGCAATGAGGACGGTCCAGGACACCACATTCTTGTCAGGCATTTCGTCAATCACTTGGCGGCCACTGCTAATGTAACCACATTTCACATAAGCGCTGATCAATTGGTTGTGGATGAAAAGAGAATCCATCTCGACATTGAATGTTTTGATCAGCTTCGCATGGACTGTTTTTGCTTTTCTTATGTTTGGAGTGTTGAAGTCTTGCAAAATGATGGCATACCTGGTGGCTGCAGTGTGAAGCTACTTCTTCAGTTGAGAAAGTAGCATCATATCTAAACCCCAACTCCCAAATTCTAATGAATGCTGTTGTTAATTGTGGAAAGAGATTGCAGACAGAAGTGGTGTATATGGAAAGAAAGTTTGACAAAGTTAAGAGAGATGAGAGTTCTTTCTGGTTAGCTATAGTTATAGTGCTATTCTTTCTCAGCAAGAATCATCAAAGCTAGTTAACGTACAATCAAATTATTTACATTCATATACAATCAAGAAACATGAGATCACTGCAGCTAAAATGAAGATAATCCACTGCATTGAACAAAATGAAGAACTAGTAACCTTAAAAACTTCGATATCATATATACGCTGTAATGGAACCATGAAAGCATTCGTAAGAACAGTGGAACAGAACACCATTACATCTCAAAAACTTCAAAAAAGGCCTAGTTAAATATTTCCAAGAAACAGCCTACCAAACAAAAGAGAGAAGCTAATATCTATGCTTCATCAATAGGAACCAAACTCATGGTATAAGGCAAAACAATAGGAGAGAACATGGACTTTGGTCCTAAACTCAAAACATCACACAGCTTCTCCAACTTCCTCGTTTCGAATTGATACAGATACACAACCTCCAACACCCGCAAGAGCAGCACCCCATCTTTGAAAGCCAGAGGATCCATCCAAGCAACCGTCTCCTTGCTCACTCGACTCCCCACTTTTTCGGATATTCTATATGCCACCTTCGGGTTTTCGTCCTCAAATTCATCCAATGATACAGTAACATTCAACTCCCATTGGGACACGAAAACATCCTCCAGAGTCCACAGTTGCATTCCATTCTCAGATATGATCACATAGCAAAGCTTGCCCTGCGATTCGCCTATGCACATTTCCGGGATGCTAGCAAACTCCGCTGTAGGAAGTGGCGAAGAAATCAACCAAGAGAGCTCGTTCTGGGGATCAAACATGAGGATTTGGGAGCCATCAGTGTGCCAATACAAGATCCCTTCCACAAGAACACCCTTGTTCTTACTCAGATTGTGATTGCAAGGACAGCATTCCTTGGATTTTGTCCAAACCCCAGTTTTAGATGAATACAAATCAAACAGGAAACAAGATTCCTCTTCTTCCATTTCCATACTAGTCACTGCAACCAGTTTGAAATCTGTGGACTTATCAATGGGTTTCCGGGTCGGGTCGAAATCAAGGGCAATGCTGCAATCCCGACCAAGATTAGGCCACAGCACAGTTCTATACTGTCTGTTCAAGGGATTGCAGACATATATCCGAGGATTGGAACAGGGGAAGCAACTTCGACAACATAAAAGGCCATTGTTCGACGACATAATCTTAACACTTTCAGGCAGGAAATTCAGAACAGAGCGCCACAAGTTAAGATTCTTGGAATCAGCTGGAATGTAGGTAATAGAGTCGTTACCTTCATAATCTGTAAACTGGAAAATCTCCTGAAAGAAAAACCCTGAAAGTGGTTCTTTTTTCTTCAGATGGATTCTGATGAATGATCGATCGGAGACGAGATTTTGCCATTCCTTTGAAACAATCTTCAGAGTGTGTAGCTTTTTTGCGGATAATCGGCTAAAAATGTTCATGGGAATGTCATCATTCGCAAACCACCTCCCCTTCATCTTCGTACCATCTGCAAGAACGAATTTCAAACCCCAAAATTTCAGAAACCCAAAATTTCTTAAGAACTGTATGATTGAAAGAACTGAAAACAGGAAGCCAACAATAAGAAATTTTTACCTATTTTACCAGTGATTCATTCTAGCACAGCTGCAGATTTTTTTAATTTTAATGGTTAAAATATAAAAAAGGTAAACTGTTACAGTAGTGGTACACTAGCAAATAGCAATGGTACGGGATCCTTTTCCATACCTTTATGCGTTTGGTATAAATTTGCACACTGTCTAATGAACTATGAGTCGGGACCATCCAAGTGATATCATTCTAAGCCAATTACCTATTCTCTCAATGAGAAGGAAATACATTTTTTTTATTTTTAATATAATATTTAATGGATAGATTAAAAGATAAATAATATTTTAATATGTAGTCGGTGGATATATTAATAGAGTATATGAGTCTCATAAACATATTATTAATTGTTTTGTACAGATATCATTTATTATAAGAGGATCTCTTGTGACAGATTAAAATGACAAAATACTCCTCTTTCAGTGAGATTGAGGGGTATGATTTTTTTTATTAAAAATTTTATCATTTTCTTTTTAAATATATAATTTTTTTAATTACACAATAAATTATTTATGAAATTTCACAGTGTCATTATTATTTTTCAATAATTAATTATCACTTTATATTTATACGTAAATCATTATGTGAGACCAACTCATACTTTTTTTTCTAGGTTATGTAAGACCAACTCATACTTTTTTTTCTAGGGTTTTACTATGTGTTAATTCGGAATTTGATGTGGATATTACTTATCATTTGTATGGTTAAAATTAATTTTTGGGACAGTGACTAATTAATTTATTTCTTGAGAAAAATTAAAATGAATCCAGCAAAATACTAATCTTCAATCGCAGCAAAGAAATTGTATCTTGCAACAGCTACAGTGTTTTAGCTTCTTTTCTTCTTCTTTTTATTTTTTGTTCTTTTCATAATATATATATTTATTTGTTTGATGTATAACTATAGTTATTCGTGCACACTTTGATTTAAAATAATAAATGTACTTATTTGTTTAATATATATAGTTAATGTTTTGCTGAAAAAAATAATTTACACGAGTACACACAGCTTACAGCTACAGTGTTTTAGCATTATCTAATTTTAATCCAAAATGTAAATAATATTTAGATATTACACATACAGCTTTAGATCACAAAATACTCCAAGGCTTTAAGTCTGAAATTTTGGAATGCAATTTCTCCACAAACTTTCAGATCACGGAATCCTCAATTGTGCTCAGTTTTAAAGAAATATACAGAATAAGCAGATTTAATTTTGAAAAGATTTCCTTTTTTCTTTCTTTCTGCTATTAAAAAGAAGTAGATATACACATGATGCAGTGGCCACAAGACCCAAAAGAGCATCAGCAAATTAAATTTTATCTGTACAACAATTTTTCAGATTTTCTGCAATCATCTCCATATTTGGGCTCGAATTCCCTTCTACACACACATCTGCCAAGCTTGAATTAGTATTAGATCTGCAAACACGTTTTCTCAGCAATTCGCCACCTCCGAGGAGCTCCCGTTCACCATCCTTAACGCGTTTCTGTATATTAACTGTAGCCGGTTTTACATTCCTGATCGATTCCTTAGAATCAACAAGATGATGATTCTCTCTAGACATTCCTATGGTACCAAATGGTCCAAACTCAAAGCTAGCACTGGCGTTCTTGGGATTTGAATATGGAGATACTGAAAGGCAAGAATTCAGATTCAAAGATGAAGTGTTGGGCTTGATATTAACCCCTTTCTCCACAAATGATAATCCAAATGGGCGTCTATCAGATGTGCTGCATGTAATGCTTGTGTAGTCACTCCGGTCACTACCTAGCACCGGAACATCATCAATATCTGCATCTGTTCCATCTAAACGTACTTCCTGAAAAATTTTAGATAACTACTTAGTGAACAGTTTGTCGCATAAGGTAGAAAAGCATAGAATTGATGGATAAAACCAACGACATTCAATATCATAACATAAAAAAGACAATAATCTATAATATGAATCTCAAGATTAGTTAACAGTTACCTCACTTGGCAGGTCGACAACTTGGTCTGAGTCAGATGTGCTGTCTCCATCTGAATCAGCCATCTCCTCACACTCAAATTCAACGTCGTCCCCAAATTCTTCATCAGAATCGCTCAACTCTTCCTGTTCCATTATAATTTTTTTAGGGAGGGATTTGTTTTGGATTTTGTCAGAAGCCTCCCATCTTCCTTCGTTTCTGGATGTAACCCCTGGGACATCATCTGAGTCGAGCTCGCAAGCTATCCTATCGGGAGCAGAATCTCTTTTCCTGCCAGAATCTTTTCCACTTTCAGATTCTATGACCTTGGATGATGGAGCACCTACTGATCTACCACCATCACCAAAAATCACATTTTGTCCAGCAGATTCTTGATTCTTGGATGCGGAGCTCTGATGAGTATTCAGGTCCAGTTTGTCGACCTTTCCATCTGGAGATGGCTTACTTGTGGAGACCGAAGGGTTTCGAATTGAAGCACATTTCTGTCTTGATTTGGCATTGGAAAGAAGCCTGCCAGCAGGACGTGTAGCAACAGAGTCTGCATCCACATTATCAGTTCTTTGTAGAAGTGGATGGAAGTCAATACTCAATGATGGAGCATTACTTTCTGGAGGCTTAGATGACTTGCTTAGATAGTTAACAGCATCTCTTATATGTCGGGGATTATGAAAAAGACTCAGACTTAACTGGGGGTGGTTTCCTGAAAAGAAAGAAAATGACCTAGATGGGCTAGTGCTGCTCGGATAATAACGCAGATCACCATCTTGAGGTGCCTGGAATAGAAGAGGATGCATCTGAAGATCCGAGTCGCTTCTGTCCACTACAGATTTATCGATTGTAACATCAGGATGATTCGGGTACTGGCTACTAGCACTGATAACAGAGTCGTTTCTACTTGGTCCAAATTTCATGGAAGACTCTAAGATGTTCCTAGTATGCAGATCTCCATTATCAACCACTATACCTGAAATTCTCGAAGGAGTGCCCGGAATCTTTGATGATGCGTCTGCGTGGGAGCTTTTGAAAGCTGATTGAGACATAACTCGAACAGATGGAGGCAAATTTACAGGAGGCAAATCAGGCGCTAATTTCACCAGGCGTGCAGCATTTGGCTTACGAGATCGATAGGGTCGAAGAACAACTTGAGAATTAGATGACCTTGAAATCAAGAAAAACCAAAATTCAGTAATTTATCTCAAAGTCAAGAACATAACACCATGAAAAATCAGGATAATTGCCACAAGGCTTTACCTTGAAGCAGCTGAAGACTTGAAAAACATTGGAGGTTGAATATCTCCAAACACAGAACTATTGTACTGTTCTCTGGCTTGAGGACCCTCCCCAGTGGCCATGCAAGCAGGAAAAATTGAAGAGACATTGTTCTCTGGCATCCAGTCGAATAAAAATGCCTCATGAACATATGCTTCATCTTCCTTGTCCATACGGTTATCTCCACTGTTAGCTTCTTCAATAGCGTTATCAGTGCTATCACCCTGCAAAACAAGTAGTTTTATATATAAAAGTGCCTAATTCAAAACAAGGAACATCCACAAATGCAGATATCATATACAATGAAGAATACGTATGAAATATCATGTATAAAATATAGGACACATTTTCAAAAACCAATTAGCCATATATAAAAACATAGAAATATTCATGTTGGGGTAATTTATACCAAGACTTATAATAAATATATAATGCAGAAATAAGATGAATTGTAAAATGTGTAAAATATAATATTTACATTAATTAAACCCAGTTACCCGACCATAGCAACATCAGAAAACCATTTTTGGCGTAATTTATTCATGATGTAAACTATTTTTATAACTTTATAATAACCATCTCTGGAGTCTGATCTTTTCTTTCTGATAGTTAGGCCCGGCTCCACTAGTTCATTTCATAGGTGAATTAGATCTACAAAATTAGGTCGGAAGAGTACTTGCCTCTTTCTCAGATGATGAATGCCAAGTTGAAGGAGAAGGTTTGGTACTTTTTCTTCTCGACTCATTCAACTGTCTCTTAGCTTTCTTGCTTGCATCAGATTTATAAGATTTTTGTGTGCCAGAAGCAATGCGCCACTGCCTTGGAAGCAAGGAAGGATCTCTATAAGGAACTAAAAATCTCCATACAGATATCCAGTCCAGCTTAAACTTTTTCAAGCCCTGAATCATTTAAATTAAGTGTGATTTGAAAGTAGTGGTCTCATGGAACTTGGTACAATTTAACAAAAGAGCATACCACTTCAATACGAGCAATTTCCTCTGAGGTCAAGGGTGAGTTTTTTATCCTTCGAACAGCCTAAAAGACAACAAAAATTTTGGCAACTAACTTTGCAAGATTTGAAGTAAACTTCTATCATATAGAAATCGTCACAAAACCTTGATTGGATTTTCTGGTGCTTTTGATGATGCACGGTTTTTCTGCCTCACAAAGATCTGTTCACAGAAAATATCAATATACTGAATTAGCATGACTTTTTTAGCATCACAAAAATTTAAGAGGAAATGATCATTCACTATTCACAGTTCATATAATAATAAAATTAAAGTCACACTAATTAACACACTCTTGGGACTTGTGGCACACATGTTCTAAAGATACCATTGCTGATATCTTCAAACTATATCAATCAGCAGAAACACAGCTTCTCAGAATAGAAATTAACAGTTACAAAAGATGCATAACCTGATGCCTAGATTTACAAGGAAGAAATCTCTGTTGTATAGCCTTCCAATCAGTATTATACTCCATCAACCCCAAAGCTAATAACCTGACAAGTCCACAAGCAAAAATTCAGTAAAAAAAGAATCCAATTCACAATTGTTCACAAGGGCAAAAGTAATGTTGACAACCTTCACATCAAATAACTGATTGAACAAATACAAAGTATTACATTTGGTTATTTTTCACTTATTTTATTTGCAAAATGACAACTGGGAAAAGATTCAAATGTAATTCTTCTGTTGAAGACTCTCGCCAATGTAAAGATTTTTTCACCACCAACTGTTTACACGTACTAGATATCCAATTAATCACGTGTATTTAGTAGAAATTTTTTTAAAAACGAAACAACATTGAGTCCAGGACACTATGGGAGCATTATAGAGTGTTTCAGAGGCATCGTTTTGGAAAGAGACACAAGCGCACACATGCAAAAACCCAAAACAAGACCAACTGAAAAGGGACACCAGAACACAGTAGTAGATGTAAGAAACTGTATTCATAGGAATAATTTTATTTTCACGAGATTTCCAAGGTCATCATGAATCTGAGAATTAGATCTCCATATTAACGAGCAAAACCTGTTGTTGTTAACAAATAATCTGAGAGAAATAAAATCTCAAAGGAGAAAAGACCACTTAGATACCTTCCAACCTATTGAAGATAGATAGAATGTACAAATACAAATAACAAGATGCTGAATAAAGGCATAAACAGTATACAGATGTCATGTACTAACCATACACATCACATACAAGCATATACTTTTGCCTGTGTCTATGGGGCACCTTAGGGGCACACATTACTACGTGATAATATAATATTAAGAATATGATGAAAATGCAGTGTGACCTTACAATCCTTCATTGCATAAAAGATCATTGTACAATTTCTAATGAATGTTTTAAGGGTGAATGAAACATTATAAAAGAAAGCATACAACTCACTCATCCTCTGCATCAGTAAAAAGCACCCGATTTGCAATAGGAGCAGGAGGTGGCTTGTGAGGATAAAGAGCAGGATTGAACAGTGGCATAAACCTCTGAGCTAATCTAGCAATCTCTTTATGAACAAGAGCAATTGTTTGATTTTTTGCTTTCTCAAGCAGAGATGCAGCCATTGTCTTCTTTGGCCTTTGATTATTAGATGAATGAGAAAGCATTTCACCAGAATCAGGGGGATGTGTTTCCACTTCTCCTTGACCATCTGATTCAGCAGAACATAAAAAATTGCGAGGAGGAAACAAAGGTTCCTTTTGACAGTGGCCCTCAAAACCAAGTTCAATTTGATGTTTTTCATAAGATCGGACAGCTGCCAAACATTTTATACAAGAATGTAAGTTGATTAAAGAACAAAAAGCATACAATTTCGCAAACACCATAAGTTCAATGAGACATACCTGAAGAAACATCATCTATATAGTTTTCAATCAATCTAACCGGAGCTACATCCATGACAGACACAACTGGGCCACAAATGTAAGGCACCCATGACGTTCTTTCTGGAGTTTGAGAAGAGTTCCCCTGCTCATCAGGAAGATAATTATGCCGCTCATTATGCATAGAACTGGTATCAGAATGCAGTGCCCCATTACTTCCAGAAGGAAAGTTCTGTTGTACAGATTTGTCATTGCCATTAGAAGGTAAAATTTTATGAGGTCTATCTGAAACTGATGGATGAATGTAAGGAGGGAAGAAACAAAAGCTTGGATATGGAACCCTTCGCCAAGTAAGAGCTTGCTCATACTTATTATGCATCTGTACAACTAGGTCCTTAACTTCAGAAGCAATCTGACTTTTACCAGGCTCAAGAACACAAATAGAGAACACCTGAAGAAGTAACTGTACATGCTCATGAATCAGACAATACAGCTGCCCAATCTGATGGGGCGTAAATCCATAAGAGTGGCCATTATTTACAGGAGGAATACTATATGGAGAAATGTTGGGAGCAAGGTGTTTGCCATCGAAAGCTGGAAACGATCCAAATGGTAGGAGAGGTCGCAACGGTCTACTCAACTGTTCTGAAAGCTTTTTGCTGCGTTCAATGGAAGCTTTTCGGCATCTATTTCGTTTTGACATGCGCCGTTCTTCGACCTCCTCTGGTTCGCTTTCCAGTGCCTCTTCAAGTTCAAGCTCAAAGTCAACATCATTTTCTTCATCTTCATCATCCGCATTTGCATTCTCATGCAAATTCTGGGAATCATCATCCCCTCTAACGGCTGCAAGGAATTTTCTATACTCTGCTTCATCGTCAACATTTTGGAGATCATCTTCATCGTCAGATTCTTGAAGAAAAGTTTCAAGCTCATCAAGTGTGAAACTAGCAAGAGAATAGCGGGCTCTAGTCCGCATACAGATAGCATCCTCAGTATCCAAATCCTCCATAGTTTTTCGGGAATGTGTGGCATTACAAGCATCAGTTGGGCTTGTTTGTCCATTCTCCTTGTCAAATAAAGATCCATTCTCAGACTGGGTAATCAATGCAGATTCGTCATTCATTGCCATAACATAAGCACTTTCAGATACTGTGTTTTGCATTACCACTTCTTCAACACTCTCATCATTGCCACCATTACGGCAATCTTTCAAGATGTCTCCATCTATTTCCTTAGACTTGTTATCAAAGGGTGCACTATGCTTTCCCCTGCTATGAGCAACATCCATTTCCAAGTCTTCAACTTCAGAACTCAGGCTTGATGAAGCTTCCAAAGAGTTACTTTCTTTAAGAAATGGATTGAAATCCACATCTTCTTCCTCATCCTCTTCCACAGGTACATCCCCATTCCCATTCGCATTACCATCAACTTGTATTTTCCCTTCGTCCGTCTCATTCCCATCTTGTAAAGGGGAGTGATCACAGGTTTTTGAAACGTTAGAAAGATCAGCAAGATCAGTACACTGACTCGGCTCTTGAGGTTCAGCAGATGCTGAAGTGGAACACCCCGACATTTTGATCAAAGGGCAAAAACAAGGACCAAGGTTGTCAAAGGCATCATGGGCACTCAAGGCTAAAGGTCGTGTGGCCCATAAAAGCACACTACGAGCTGAAAAAACATGATTATTTGAATACGATAGGGTCCAATTTTCCTCTGATTTCACAATTTCGGGACAGATTACTATCTTGGCAGCCACCTGCTTTATGTGTTAGGCAGCCTCACGGAGATTCGTCTGTTTTAAAATGAAGCAGAGCAATATTTACAGATTCTAAAACTTAATGTAAACCTTCCCAGAATTCCATTATCAATCTAAATTCAGAAGCCTAGAATTGAAGAAAAAGAAACACGATTAACTCGATCACAAAAGGAAATAAGACTTACCTTCGAGATCGCACATTGTCCCTGTCGATTCTTGCCCAAATTGGGGCAATTTTGCCCTAATTTTTGTGCGCACTAATTGGAATTGCCAGAGATGGGCTTCGCGTATGATAATGGGTGTTAAAAGAACTTTTGCTAAGGCCCAAACTTATTTACTAAAAGGGCCCGTATTTTAAAAATGCACCTAATTAGAAAACATTGCATAAAAGAACTGAACAACAATAACCCCTAAATTAAATAAAACAATTTAAAATTTAAAAAATAAAATTAATTATATCTTAAAATTTTAATCTATCAACTAAGTATACCGGTGGACTACAAAATAATCCTTGATTTTTTTTTTTCCGAATTGACTAGTTTGTCAAATTTAGTGTCCGCAAATTGCAAGTGATTGTATTTTAGAATTTTTGTTACTTTTTTTATTTTTAAGTAGTAGAATATGGCAATAGGCGTTTTAAACTTCTTTAAGATAAAAAGGTGGATTGTGTTCTCAAAATATCACTAATTTATAATCAAAAGATGGTCCTAGTCTCCTAGTCAATTTTTTCGAGATCCAAGTGATTTTTTTAATGAAGAAAAATAACAGTATATAAAAGCACTTTCTTTTTTCTTTTTTACTTTTTTTTTTTTTTTGGAACAGAATTAACACTTCTACATGAGGATGGAATATGATTTATTTTTATTTTTTTCCTTTTTCCATTTGGGTTTTTAACAACGCTTAATAAAAGTGGGATGACATGAGGAACTTTCCCAACATTAAACTAATTAATTAGTTTAAATCATCAATTATATTATATTAAGATAACATAAACAAGGAAAGTCCACACTCAGTCAGTCATCGTGTGCCCAGCAACGCAGTCCATAAAACATGACAGAACTACATGATCATTAACAGCAGTCAAGTGTCAATTTTGAGAACAACAATCAGATGATCACTTGCTGAAATACATCATTCTAGTTTGACGCAAATACAACACCAATTAATGGTTGGTTTACAGCCTCATCTGGCCAAAATGAAACATGATCACACACCCCTACACGATGCTAAACCTAAACGTAAATGTTTGTTGCTAACTTTTGATAACACGGGAAACCCTATCAAAGAAGATTCTGCACATACTTGGACTAAACATCATCGACTCCTTCATCCACTCCGGTACAACCTTTTCAAATGTCCCCAACGACAACACACGGTACAACAATTCCACTTCTCCATTCCAATTAGTTATCAGTGTCAGACTGAAGGAGTAACCTGCATGAATCAAATCTTTTCAACTAGGTAAAAGGATCTAAATTTCTAAAACATATGAAGTAGCCCCCAGTATAACAGGATTTAAGATGTAAGCAAATCTTACTACTTCATATGTTTTGGAAATTTAGATCCTTTTACCTAGTTGAAAGGTGAAAGGATCTAAATTTCCAAAACATATGAAGTTGCAATCTGTATAACAGGATTTAAGTTGCAAGAAAATCTTACAACTTCATATCTTTTGAAATTTAGATCCTTTTACCTTTGCAACTTCATATGTTTTGAAAATTTAGATCCTTTTACCTTGTTGAAAGGTAAGAGGATCTAAATTTACAAAACATATAAGTATCAATCTGTATGACAGGATTTAAGTTGTAAAAGAATTTACGATTATAGATATATTAGAGTAACCCATATATGCAGAAGACAGCTTTGAACCAAAAACACAGAATTTAACACCATGATCATGATTCTGAGCCATCATGTGCTAACAGTTGACAACAGAAACTTGAAAACGGTTTACTGGTAATCAGATTATAAATGACAAATGACATGATGATAAGCCACCTGTAAAATTAGGCAAGTTTCCGGAAAATAAAGAGATCAGTGAAGATTACCACTTAATTGATGAAGCAATGATATACAGAGTCCATTGCTCTCAGTAAGAGGCGTAACTTTCATGCCAACTACAAACTCAACAAGATATTGAAACATGCAGCTGAAAGAAATTGGATCTGCGGCATCACCACCTACAATGAGGAATAGCAAGTCAAACACTCAAACTCGTGGCCATAGTCAATGGAGTGAATAAAAATTTTCCATTTTGAAACACACCTGACTTATAGATCTTCCTTTGACATAAGGGCTGAAATATAATTTGTCAAAAGTCAAGCAAAAGTGAAACATGTTAACCTGAATGTATAGAGTTTAATTTTAGGTCAAAAAAATAACAAAAACCTGCTGAATGATTGGAGGAGCACCATTACTTATGTCCCCAAGAATATGTTGACCTTCTGGAGGATCATGTTCCACCTCAACATATGTAGCAGCTGTACCTTCATTAATATGGTCAAATTTACGTTTTTTCATCATCCCTTTACCAGAGGTGCTCTGTGTTTCTTTGCTTGGATCATGGAGTGAATATTCCTGCCCACTTCCAATTTTCATAGACAAAGAGCATCTTGAACAGTAATTATGCTCAACTTTTTGGAGCATTGAAATCTCTTCCGAGAGCTTCTCATCTACAACATTGTGGAGAGATGACACAATAAGAATCTACTAATGTCATGTGAATTAGAGAACCTTAAGAATTATAGCAAGTACTGAAAAATCTTATGATACAACCAAGAGTTATGTACTCAAGTAAAAAGAATGACAAAAGGCAAGACATTTCACATGCAGAAAGTAGTCAAATGGGTTGACCTTGAAACCAAAAGAAATGTCACATGCAGTAGTTAGGATACCATCCAGACGTATTAGCTTAAAATAATCCAAATACCACTCAGTGAATTGAATTTCATCTGATACCCAATTGAATCCCAAAAAAGAGTATCGACACGTTATTTGTACATTCATTTAGGTTCTCTAATCTACGGTAGATAAAGCTGGAAATAGTATGTTAAACTACTTAAAGAGTAAACAATTAGATATACAGTGTATTAATTGATTTTCTTGTTATTTTGGCTCTTAAAGAGAACTTCAACAAGTTGTATCAGTAGTTACGTTGATAGAAAACTACAAAACTCTACAATGTAATAATCACCATATATATTATCTGACATTGACCGAAGTTAGCAAGTAAGAAATGAAACTTAGTAGTGCTATAATCGAGAAATTTATAGTTAATAAAGCAATTGTTTCCTTACTCTTCTGGTTCTCTTCTATCAATAGTTTTTGGTAGTGAACATGCTGCTCATCAGTAGAAGTTCTGCAGCCAAACTATGTTTATGATTTACATTCAAAAAAACTAAATATAATAACTAATGGAACGACTTTCATAGTGCATGCCTGATAGAAGCCAGTTGACTTTTCAGTTCTTTAACTTGTTCAGATAGCTTTTCATTCTGTGTAGACAAATATTGTATCGTTTCATCAGCAGCTGCATTCACAAAAATGTCAAGCATCTAAGACAAAACTTTATAGATGTGTAACCCATGCAGCAAAAAGTAAACAAGAAGCACTGATCATGTAAAACTTAACCGAAGCCAAATGAAATGGATATTGGTATTTCAATGGCAAACTGATATGTCAATTTAATTATTTATTACTGCATAATGGCTATTTCACTTCATGATGGCACTTCATTATCAGAACGCATGAAGAAGTCTAAGGAGTTGGTAGAAACAACAATACATAATTGTGGAAGTATATGATAGATGAGAAAGTTCGAAAAACATTAAACTGAGCACACTGATCACAGAGAACAACATAAAAATGAATAGGTAAGTTATCCAATTTAGTGAATCAACTGCTTAATTCCAGAACATCAGATCCATGAATTTCACTAATTTACTTTACAGAATGGATACAAAAAGATGTCCATGTTCTTTAACAAGGGAAATGTGCATATTAATGAATACCAGTCATAAAGTTCAAGAATTTCTCTTCTTGGTCGCGACTCAGCTTGTCAAACTGAGACTCCCTTTTGTCCTGCATCAGGAAATTAAAAAAAATTAAGAACTCGAATCAGTACGATGTGTACGTAAGAACATATAATGCAAGCACAGTCACACGGGACCTTCTCTTTTGTGTATTTCTTGTACAACTTCTTGTAAAGCTCCTCCATCTACAAACCCAAATATATATATAAAGGATCAGCTTGAAAACTTTAAACACATATTTCATAAACAACCCACCCCCACCCCCAAATCTGAAAATGACAAAACAGATTCACGTCTACAGTGTTGGGATAAGGCAGATCCTCATTCATTCCTAAGGGACAAACAAAGAAGAACATAAAAAGCACAACACAAGAATTTACGTGGAAAACTCCAAAACCGGAGAAAAACCACGGACCGAGAAAATACCACTATGTGAAAAATTTTTACAATCACACAGAATTTCTCTCTCTCTCTCTCTCTCCCGACCCCAATCCCTACACCCTTACAAATCATTGACTAATTCTCACCTTTCTTCCCATTCTCACAACCGAGAATCAAAGAAAGGAATTTTAACTAGAATCAAATACAAAGATTAAAGTGTACTTGATTGGTGCACTTAACATCAAACCTAGGGGTCTCCTTATATAGCCTAAGGATCCTCCCCCCTTTTGATCTCTACCCGATGTGGGACAAAACACACCCTTCTTTTATTGTTGACAATATACCAACAATCTCCACCTTGTCAAAATAAAAGAATACTCATTGTCTTTACCGACAATCATTCTCAATCCTGAGAATCCTACTCCACCATATGAGTAGACTACTTAGAATAAATCATTCTAAGAATTTCCTGCGACACATATCGAAAACACCTGCTGATATTTATGGTGCTACTTCCAGCTCTTGACTACCCCTGGAAGTCCATCAGCCATCGATATTCATCCACCACACACCCTACATCACCTGCCAAGTCAATGTTCGTGTGCAAACTTGTGGACCAGCTAATATTATTAGCTCCTTTTCCATGACAGCGGAATATGTCATAAGGATTCTCAATAATATTAACTCAACATTCAGAGTTGTTGCCGCACCAACTCCTCCTAGACCAGAAACGTCATCATTGCTCCATCGTAAGCAATTACCGTGCCATTGTTCCACCGCAATTACCGCACCATTGCTCCACCTTGAGCAAAACCCGTCTGTACCGACATGACGTTGCTGCCTTTTTCCTCCAGCTACACCAGGCTTGTTCGAACCCTTTTCCTACTGAAAGTGTCGTCACTTGAAGCCGACTCTAACCTCCGGAATTCACGATGCTTTCCCCACTTGTCGGTTGACTCCACGCCATTCTTTATCGATCTAGCGCCACCCGATACCAAGTACCACATCGCCATCTTCCCCGTTGAATCGTCGCTTCCCAACGCCACTAGTCATTACCGGAAAACCCGTTCCTTTCAAACCTCCTTGAGCCGACATCCATGGAAAACTCCATGCCGCTGTTAAGTCAACTCCACCACCGGGAGTCCCAGCAATTCACATTGCTGCAGGTCCAAGAACTCCGCCAAAAACTGCTGACCCGCAAATCCTACCCCTTGCCACGCCACTGTCGCCACAGTTCGGCGCATTTCACCGCAAGAAAGGAGATGCCACCGCATCCGGCTGTTCTTCTGACCCCCTTGTGCCACCAGTTTTTCCCACTTCTTTCATGCCACCCTTAGCCTAATGAATAACCCTCTTCCTCTTATAAAGTCTTTTCTGATGTGGAAGGTCAGACTTTGCTGCAACCACAGAGCATACTAAGAACTTTATAAGCACCCGAACCAGGCTCTGATACCACTTGTTGGGATAAGGCAGATCCCTCCTAAGGGACAAACAAAGAATAACATAAAAAGCACAACACAAGAATTTACGTGGAAAACTCCAAAACCGGAGAAAAAACACGGACCGAGAAAATACCACTATGTGAAAAATTTTTACAATCACACAGAATTTCTCTCTCCCGACCCCAATCCCTACACCCTTACAAATCTTTGACTAATTCTCACCTTTCTTCCCATTCTCACAACCGAGAATCAAAGAAAGAAATTTTAACTAGAATCAAATACAAAGATTAAAGTGTACTTGATTGGTGCACTTAACATCAAACCTAGGGGTCTCCTTATATAGCCTAAGGATCCTCCCCCCTTTTGATCTCTACCCGATGTGGGACAAAATACACCCTTCTTTTATTGTTGACAATATACCAACATACAGCTCATGTTAAAGCATAAGCCATTTCCCTCGAGCAAACCTTCTTAGAAAAAACAGTACATTGATTTACAAAGGGGCTCAGCAGCATTGCAGATCACTATTAACTACAATTTTATTTCAATTTTAGATTTAGTTTTCTAAAAAAATAAAATAAAATTGTTCTGTTTGTTTATTAGAGAAACTTTTGTACATAAATCATGCACATTATAAACATATTCGACTTCAACAATTGTTAGAGGCACATAAATCATACGAAATTGTTAATAAATATATTCTAACCCTAGCCCTATTATTTGAAGTAGAGGACTACGAGGACATAAAATTACCGGAAAGAGAAGTGGAAGTAGAGCGAACGAAACGACGGAGAGTGTGACAATCGAGATTGAGTAGAAGGATTGGCCAAAAAAGGCAGGAGGCAGGGGACGGCGAGTGTCGGCGGTGGAGAGGCGACGGAGGTGGAAGTGCGTTGTATTCAGAGCAGTTTCCCTCCAACCCTGTTTTCTCGTTTAAATTTTTTCGGCTATTAAATGTGTGTTATAATGTTATTAGTGGAGTGTCACTCTTTCTAAAAAAACTATCCCAACCCTATTTTTTCTGTCCACACTTATATTCACACATTTTATTTTCGTTAGTTCCACACTTATATTCACCACCTAAAAATAAAACTTTACAAAAGTTATCTTAATTTCAAAAATATCATTCCCGCCTAATACATAATATATTTTATACTTTATTTATTATCTAAAAATACTACAATACTCATTTTTCTTAAACTCTGTATTTACATGAACTTAACCATGGGAGGGAGAAAGTAATTTATTTAAAGTATGTAGTTTGGGTATCCTATTAATACTCGTGAATTTTACTTGGAATTTATGAATAATGAATGATGATAATTGTTTTGTATTTTGATAGGCTGAATTTTAATTTTGTGTATTAGGTGAATGATAATATATGTAAGAGAATATTAATTGAAGTGAAATGAGATTAATAATATTTAGGTGTAGATTTACTTTAAAGCATACTACTTGTACTTGTAATTCATGGTATATTCATGAAAATCTCAAAAAGAAATTTATGAGTAGTTTGATGGGGGAGAATAATGTGAATTGAGACATATTGAGTCTCATCAATGGTTGGTTTATTTGATTGGAATCAATTTTTCTTGATCGTTCCTATTAATTGAATAATTGCTCCTCACCTTTCAATAATTTTCATTCTCATATGTTTATTTTCATTTATGTAAGATTTGAAATTTTGAAATTTGAAAAATAAATGAATAGTTAGTGATAACATATAGTAGTATTTGTTTTTTATTTTTAAGTATGATATTTTTTATCCATGTGTAATCAAATGTTTTTTTTTTTTTGAGTTTTTAAATATTATAGATAGATAGATAGATTTTATTTTCAAAATAAATGTGTAAGAATTGTGTAATGATATTTGTAGAGAGATGTATAGATAAGTGCAATTTATAAAATCCTGTTTTTCAAAAACAAATCGAAACAAGATTAGATTTTTAAAACCAAAATCTTAAATCTAAAATTGAAAGCAATAATTAACTTCCTCAATGATATTCATTGACTGGGCACATTCTGATTGTGGAATTTATACGAAGCCGTTTTCAGTCTTTTACCTATTACGGTAAGTATTTTAATACTCACTTTAAAAATTGGTAAATTTGTGTTTATTTGAATATATATTAAGGATTGAGTTATTTCAAATTTAAAGGGTTTGAAAATGAGTGAATTTAAAATCGCATTAATTTTTAAATCAATGCATTTGAATTTTATTGTTTAGATGAATTATGAATTTAGAAAAGAATTGTCAAACCTATAATCCAACAATTAATTTTATAATTTTTTAAATAGAATTTTAATTATGATAAATAAAAAATTATAAAAATGTGTTATATTAAATATTAAAATTTAAAATTATATATATTAAAAAATTAGGGGGGTTAGGTGTGAGGTGGGTGGGGGAGGAGAAAGGGGGTGGGGAGACAGGGTATGGAAATAAGGGCGTAGTGCGGTGGGGTGGTGGGGTGGGGAGGGGGGCGGGATGGAGTAGCCAACGTGACAGGAGTTAAAATTTTAAAAAATACTTTTTAAATTAATTTTGTATATTTCTATATATTAATACATTTGTTTATTACATAACAGAAAATTTTGAAGTGATACCGATTTGATTAAGGATTTTAAAATCCATCCAAAACAATAAAAAATATCAAAATCAAGTACATAATTTAAAATTCATTTATTTAAAATATTAAATTTATACAACGTGATTTAATGAGCGATCCAAACATAAAGGAATAATTTATAAATCTTTCTTCAAATCCTCCCATCTAAAAACAACCTCTAAGTTAAGTTGACTGACATAATTGTTATGTATTCACATTTCACAAGCATACTGTCTGCAACAATCATACAGGTTTCACTTTATCAGCGGTAAAATAAAATATGTAAAAAAAAAAAAAAAAAATCACTACACAAAAGTTGACCCAAACCAAATACTTAATTCCTTAATATTAAGAAAAAATAACTCTTCAATCTATCAGCTAATTCAATGCAAAATTTTAAATGCTGCTCCATCTCCATCTAGCACTCTTTCAAAAGTTTCACAGGAAATAGAAATCATCACACCATTCAATCAAGACCCATTCCAAGATCTGAACTTGCATATACCGCGTCGATCCTCTGCAAACGAATCTCTAATGGATTGTACCATTAAACACACGACTCGTACTTGACCCAATTCCTCATCCATCTCCTGAAAATTTAGTTCATGGTCATTAGACTTTTTTCCACAAGGTAAACGACCTAGAAAAGAGCAAGAATATACCACTTCATTCATACGGTCTTCTATGCTGCGAGCATGTCCATCTTTAGGCATAAATATTTTTCGATATGCTGCTCTAAGGCTCTTTATCTGGGATTTGTACAGCAAATTTTAGTCATGACTAGATACAGAACAAGCATGTTAAGAACATATATGTTGGCCGAGAAAGTGACTTCCTGTACCCTTGTTTTAACCGTACAAACCAGGCATCAACACAAAAGATGCAACCAGAAAGGCTTTCAACAAATTTGAACTACACTGGAGGGTAAAGATAGAGGTACAACCCTGGAATGAATATGCATCAAAATAAAGACTAACAAATAGTATCACATATGGCATGGATGAACATCAGAGACTATACTGACTGGATAGGAAGTCTGGAACCAACCTCCACAGTTGAAAATCCACAGCGCCTTAGACCTTCTAGATTTAATCCACGTATTCCAGCCCGTTCACCAGAGACCAATGAGTACTTCGGTACATCTTGGGAAACCTTCAAGATAAATCAGACACAAGTTAACTAAAACCTTAAATCATTGCAATATATTATTATATACAGCACTAAGATTTCACTCTTCCGGCACCCTCGCCTCCTGTTAGCTGAGCACCATCAAGTATGTTTTTCACCTTGAATAAGGCATAATTAGGCTTGATCAGCTATCAATCAAACAGCAATTTTGATTCCAATATATAGCACTAAATAAACATATACTTGCAGAAACCTTGACTGTGATCACTTATAGGAAAATATCTGTATTTAATTTTTGGCAAATAATGCTGAATCTTTTAGGATGAATAATAGAAAAAAAATAAGAGTGCCAAGATAAAAGGTAATGATTACAGTTGGCATGTCTGGAAATGAAGGTGTGATTGAATATGAAAAAATAATAATATAATAACATAAACTTATAAGCAAATACACACGTATACTTTCATTTTGAAGCTCTGTACGAGGGCGAACCAAAGTGTCAGTCCTCACTTAATTCTATAGGGTAGACAGGAAGAAACAAGAGTGCTTGTTTCAGAGCATCTTGGCTAGACGCTTTGGACTAAGGAGTATTTTTTATGTGAAAGTATGAGTTTAAGTATTTGACCCACTCGGCCCACTCCACTGATTGATGTGTGAACACCAGAGAGAGAACCGATGTTGTTATAAACTCTGATAGATCATACAAAATTCTTACCACTGAGCCACCACCAATGAAAGAAAAGGAGCCAATATGACAAAATTGATGTATAACGGTTGCCCCCGCTGTGTGAGTAAAATCCTGCAAATGAATCAATTCCGCAACATTGTCTTTTCATGAAGAAAGTAATAGCTAAGGATCTCATCAAAGAAACAAGTTAAAGTTAATCAGCAAATAGCTCACCCCCACAATAACATGCCCTCCCAATAAAGTGCTATTTGCAAAGATGTTATTGTTTCCCACTTTGCAGTCATGAGCTATGTGACAAGATCCCATTATAAGATTGTTATCTCCAATGATCTGTGGATAAAATACACATAGATTTGGGTATATCAACAGACAGAACATTCAGATCTCAAAGCAAGTTTGAAAAATGAGCTAAAGCTGTGTTGCATACAGTTCTTTCATTTGACAGTGAAGATCGATGAACAGATGCATATTCTCTGATGTCATTGTTGTCACCGATTTCAAGGAAACACTCACTCCCTGGCTAAAATCAGTAGAATAACATAAAACATCATTTATCTATTAAATGGTAACCGTAACTACATAACATTTGAAAACATAGATTACACTGAGCAGTAGAGCAGTAAATATGAATAAATAAATAGATAAATAAACACGCACACACACACAGATCCTGACCCAGGATATGGTTTACAAAGAGAGTATATCAATGCTAAAAACTTCAAAAACAAAAACAAAAACAAAAACAAAAACAAAAACAAAAACAAAAACAAAGCCACAATAGAGAACGACTTGAACAAACTTTGGCAGGGTGAACAAATGCACAAAAAACCAACTACCATGCCCATACGTAAGGTAAAAAGTACATGAGGGAAGAGGCACAAGACTAATAAACAGTGACTGCCTCCAGCTAGGGAAATGCTGTTCACGCCACATGTGCCTAACGGCTTAAATAACTAGGCCCAAGATAATTTAATTATTTAACTACCACCAAACCACAAGTTCCATGTGTTATACATGCTAGTTATTATGCATAAATGGCTACAATTCCATAAGATAATCACATTGACAATAATTTTAACATATCTCCAGGCGAGTGTCAGAGAAAAGCATGCCTGAAAAATTATAACACTAATGACTAATCAATTGGCACTTTCTTTCTTTTCACAAGCTATCACACTAAAATGTCTTGGTTGGCAACCTACCTTGTATTTCATATCTTGACATCTAATGCCCACCACAGAATGATGCCCAATTATATTTTTATCTCCAATAACGGTACAACCAGGAAGATCATCACCAACGACAGAACCACTGTACACAGTAGGCAGATCAGCTTCAAATAGAATGAATACGGAGAAACACAAATCAATCTTAGACATCAAATCAAATTATTTTACATCATCAGCGTGCAGTTATCCCCAAGTTTTGTATTTCCATACACATGGCTTCCTGGATGTAACTGACAACCATTTCCTAACTTTGCAAAAGGTCCAACAGTACAAAAAGGCCCAATGGAGACACCCTGAAATCAGATAATGAGATAAATCTTTCTCAATACGTTAGAATGGAAATGATAAACAGTACAGCTCCGTAAATAAGCAGAAAAAATTATAACGTGATAGCTTCGTACTGGCTCTTAAACTACCTATACATTGATAAGATAGTGTTGGTTTATAAAAGTTGACCTAATTCCATTTTCTAAAATGAGAAAGAAGTGTGTTATAACAGATAGAAAATACACAAAAGAGGACAAGATGTCTGCACACAAAATGCAAAATCAAGGATTTGAAGGAAGAACTTCCAACTCCTGATAGCATCACTCACATATATAATTCGTCTTTATTCAGCTAGGAGCATAGGACAATAAATCAGTAACAGTTGTTGCAACTTAGACTGTGATGACAGATAAAGAGAGCCTAACAAAGTACATCTAAAGTCTACAAATTTCTTTCTTGAAAACTTAATGGCAGCCCAGGCATTATGGTTAAATTTAACTCAAATGATTACGTACTTAGTTATAGAACATCTTCACATGATTCTTGTTCACATTATTGTATCAGAGATTATGTTGATTCATTATCCCTAGCTCATAGTCATAAGGAGAATTGAAAGCCATTAAAGTCATGATTGAGCAGAGAAAATTGAGAGGGTGTGCCGACTTTATTTCAATTTACCTCAATGAGTCCATCAGGAAACCAAATAAATTCCAGAAGAAAATGGTATCTCTAACAAATATTTGCATCTTTATCTAGCACACAAGCGAAGAAAAAAAAAAAGAAGCACCCCCATTTCAGTTTCTTAGCTCAGCGTAGAGCTCTATATGTATTTATAGCTAAAAAGAACCCAATAGTTGTTCGATTATGTACTTAATTCCTCATAGGAATAGAGACAATTATCATCAATTATTTGAAAAACAATGTTGATACCTGACCTAAAATGGCATCCGGATGAACAAAAGCAGATGGATGGATAAAACTGCATTTATCTCCTGTTTCGATAGAACCCAATTTATCTTCCTCCTTAACATCTAAATAAAAACATGAATTAATAACACATTAATAAGTAGTGAAAGAGATATATCTACGAGTGTAAGAGCAGTACATGGGAGTGAAGTGGAGAAGCAGCGAAACTGGAGTCGTTGTAAAGCAGAAAAGATTGGGCCACTGCGAATTCGGAGAAGGGAAGACATCCTTCAACTTTCTTCACCCAATGAAGAAAAAGGTTTCCTTTCATTTTTCAACGCCAGAGTCCAATTTCAAAAAAATAACAGGCAACAACACGATTAACATAATTAATTATTTATATACTAGGAGACCTGCACCTCACTTCCTGAGGTGTCAGCCCGTATCTACAAAAATAGGCACTTATAATTGTACCACAATGTGCCTGTACAGTAACATCATTCAACGCTTTAAGCAATGTACAAATACCCTGGAAGACCGGTTTTCTGATAAACTCCCTTTACAAATAGATAATCTGATATCATGAAAACATACATGGAGATCAAAACACCTACAAGTTATGTTTTTCAACGTTTTTTTACGTGGTTGCTGTCATTAACCACTCTAACTCTATCCTTGTAACTCTTCTCTCCTCATTCTGTTTTCTTTCTTTGGCTACCTACAACTCCCAGCGGGTGAGCCACCATGCACTGAACCCTCTTCCATTCAATATCGTTCTTTTTCTTCCATTTTCTCATTTGTTGTTCTTTTCCCTCTACTATCATTTATCAATTTCCCCCATTAACAACAAAGCAGACACATATTCCCAATCCAACCCACAGCATCACCAAAATATGAAGATAAATAATGTTTACTGAAAACATGAGCCATGCAAAATGTAAGCTAAATTTTTAAGAGCAATGTTAACTCCAACAGTAAAAACCAATTTAATTATGTAGACATCAGCTTAACATAACTTTGATCCTTAATATTGTTTAATCATCTTTATCATTGAATGTTACAAAAGAGAAAGACTTACTTCTTTCCTAGCCAGTAATGGTTTGTGAGTGGCGAAGAAGGTTTTATTTATTCAAAAATCTTTAATTTTCTATAGAAAAAATGATGAGTAACTTCGTCATTAGAAAAAGTAATAACATTTGAAATTTTAGAATTCTTTGATGCTGTCTTTGTTATATTAATGCCTTATTGTGTATATAACATTATAAACTACACCTTTGTGACATGTGCATAAAGAATTTTATCTAAGGTAAAAATAAAAAATTATTTGCAATTAACTATGTCACCAAAAAAAACAAGATCAATAATTTGCAGCTCAAAATGTTAGAAACCATTTCAAAAGGTTGACTTTTTATATGGTCACTTAAATGTTACTGTATATTATGCATGTTACAAAAAGGGGTGAGTTTTAATGTTCACCTTGGATGACTCATATGCCACGCTGTGCAGATTCATCCAACTCGCACATGGGAAAAAAACACCTGCAGCAGTACAAATTACCAAGATAATGTGCAGCCAAGTATTAAGAAAATCTGACCATAAAAAGAAGAAGGTCTGCATTGCTCATTTCTTGAACATTATCATTAATAATTGCCCCCTAATTTTTGAATCCTCATCTCAAACAAAACTAAACTGACGAAATCAAGCGGAATCCAATTACACCCAAAGTATCAATTTCTTAATAAGGCTTTGAGTTATTTGACTGACTACTATTATAAGCCAAAATTAATAATTATTAAAAAATTTCTGTGTGACTTTCAATTTACCATCACAAACTTCGTAATTCAAAAGCAGAACAAGTTCAATGTTGTTTTGCAAGAAATAATTAAATCACCAAAGGTATTAATGGTTTGTCTTTTTTCACTTCTTTTCTTTCTTTCTTTTTTTTTAACTTTTCTTTTTAAATGAATGTTAGCATGTTCACAGTATTTTTATTGTCACATGCATACTTGATGTAGGTTGGATATTTTAGGAGATTTTGGACAATTAATGGGAAGCTAGCTCCTCCATCTTGCAAAGAGGTATCTTTTCCAGTTATTTTTTTGTTAATCTTTCCTATTATGGGGTTTGTGATTTTGTTTGTTTATTCTATCTCCTAGGCACTTTACAACTGCGTATGCATCTTCGAAATGCATTTCAACTTGATTTTTGCTTCACTTAATTGGTGGACTGTCTTTTCTTTACTCTTTTTCTTTGAGCAATTGTCCATTTTGGATATTGAAAGTGTCTGAATCTCTTTAGGCTTGCTGTTCCTAATTTACTTTTAAAATGTAGCAGATGCCCATGCCATTTGATCTAATACGGTTCATGGAGGTGTAAAGGCATCAATAAGTAAGTAAACATCAAGTTTAATCTTTATTGAGAAGAAAGGTGATCACACACACATCTTAGTTTTAATTCAATTACATGAACGACTACTCCACAAATAAGTCTTTTGACCTCTGATGCATCAAGCGACTCAGTTAAATGCCTATACAGCTAAGATGACTTCACACAACTCCAAAGGGAATGCACAATACTTCACACAGGTTATCCATGAGCCAATATCAATGTCCTCCCAACTTTTGAGACTTAACTCAGTCTCTGTTGAATCGTGATTGGATGGGACTTAATTCATTTTTACAGTAGACAAAAGATTAACCAGCAAATTAGCAACCATTTAAGTATCAAATCAAGGTTATAGCAAGATACCATTACAAAAATAGGACCTACATAACCATTTGATGGACCTCTTTAACATAAATTAAAGGCATGATTTTCAGCATAATACACAATGTAAGGGGAAAAAATTAGTGCTTTTGAGTTGGGCAAAATTTCGTCGTACAGACGTAGAGAATCTGTTAATAATGAATAAGAAAGCTAACCTATGTCGTATGGCAGTGGTGCAGCAGTGAAATTTGGTGGGGAAGCCTGTAACTGCGAACGCGCTAAGAGCGGTCGGAAACTTTGTGTACAAACTAAGGGGGAAAGGCAGACAAACAAAGGGAAAATACCTAATTAGAACTGTTATCCCAAAATTGAAAATCTGAAGACAAAAGGAGCGTAGAAAGAAAAACATACCTGTAAAGGAGAAACTTTACACAGAGATGGAGATTAACGTAGAAGACGCTAGAAGAAGAGGCAAAAAATTCAGAGAACCTAGATGAAGGTGAAGACAGATGGAGGCGAGGGTCGAGGGAGAGAAATCTTTATCTTTAAAATTTAATGTTTATTTTTAAAGTTTAATTTTTCTTTTAATTTAAAAAATATATATATGGGCTTGCATAGTTTGAGTCACATTAAACTCAAATTCAATGCATATATACAAAATTTTAGAAAACTATTTATTCATTAAATTTGGTTTGTAGCCTTCGTACGAAAATTAAATAAAGTGATGATTATAAAAATAAGTAATAAAGTATGATGTTCGTTTCTTTGAAAATTGCTGCCACATTGTTACTTGTTAGCATAATCCATGCTGCGATTTCTAGCTCCCACCACTTATATACATAAGAAACATTATTTGAAAATCCATTTAATTAATAATTACAAACATTTATAAATAGTATTTGAAGTCATCAAATTCAAAGCTCAGCTCTTCAAGAATACAGTGAGGGATGCCATAATTTGATCAACCATTTCTATTTAAGGATTATCAATTATCCAATTCAATCATAATACTGGTAATACCATATTCACATAGTATATATATCATTAAACACATTAAATGTTCAAGAAATAATAAGAATAATATAAATTAATAAATTTTCTACGTCTGATATTCTCTCGGTAAATACCAACAAACAGACCATGAAATTACACCCACTACATATTTTAGAGTAAACATGCAGCAAATCCTTGGGCAATAGAACTACCATGAACCCTCAGCTCCCACTGTTGGGTTTTTGAAAGCAGCGAAATCCCAAAAGGTCTTCAACGAGTATGGCTGAGAAATTGTGAAGCCCTCCTCTGTGATTTTGGCGATCTGGAAATAAAATAAATTACTTAAAAGGATAACTCTAGTTGCTTCACCAAAAGAAAGGACCTATGCAATTGCTTATATCGCGAGGATAAGCATTTATGATATTTTAGAAAGACTGTATCCCAAGAACCCTTCTACACAACATTCCAATGAAACCTCATGGTTTGTGCACAATTTTACCTCTAGAGTTTAGTACAATATTAGGGTATAATTGTACTTTCACCTTGAAGTTCATTTAATATTTTATCCTCGTGGTTCATTACCCTTAGTATCTATTGGCACTTCTTTCAACTTTCATCCATACCGACACTTGACGCAGATATACAGATATAGCAACATTGAACCAATAATAACAGAAGGGTACTTAAAAAGTTATATTTCTTCACGCAGATGACCATACCTGAAGTTTGTTGACAGCTGATCTATCACGATACAGGAGCACACGCATGCATTTCTCCAGTAATTTTACACCCTCTTCATAGGTTAAGTTTTCATGCCATTCTTCGCGTAGAATAGGGCGAGCCAGGTGATTAGCAAATCCAGTGGCCAAACGGCTGTCCTCATAATGGACACCAATCATACTAACCTGAAAATATACCAAAAAGGAGAACAAGATAGACTTAGCTGTATCATAAAACATATTAGCATTTGAAATGAACTTAAAAAATGTTTACAAATATTGCATACCGTTCCAAGATATTTCTGTCCATTTTTTATTCCAACAATTACAAGAGAATTCCATAGAGGGTTAAACTTATTACAGCGATTATACATAATCTTCGTCAGATAGTTATGAACTTCTTTAGGACCCAAGGAGTTCCCATCGTCCCACATGTTATCATTTAAGCTACATTAAAAAAAAATCCAAATAGTGAGTCAAAAAATTTTAATTGCTATAATCAGCTTTAAAAAAAAAAAAGGTCAACGTACACACATATATATGTCCTCCAACTGCATCAAAATCAGGAACAAACACAGGACATTTCCGATTAAGATATATGCACTTACATAAGCTCATCAAGGTACCGCATTAACTCTTGAAAATCACTTATTTCACCGCTAGCACCTATGATCGAATGTTTTCCCACTGACTTCATCCGCTCCACACTCTTGTATCGAAGTGTAGATCCATATGAGCCTATTGAAGAAAAAAATAATGAATAAAACAACTTGATACCCGAAATTAGAATAAAATGTCTTTGTCTTCCAGAAACCAACAAGAAGTTAACAATGTTCAGCATAGATGACATAGATGCTGACTTAGGTTACAGACATGTCAAAGAATGACTACTGTCTGTGTACATTACTGCATAATTCTGTTACAAACATTGCAAGAAAGAACTATCAGTTGACTAGTGAAATATATGCATAATTTGAAGGTGTATGAGCGCATCATTATTGTGGGGAAGTTTTAATTAGTGCTGTACTTGTTAACAAGGCTGAATTGGTGATGGGGTAACCTGAAATATGACAAATGTATATTGTGATGCAATCATGGTCATGAATGGTTAAGGTTTAAAAAAATTGGGCAAAAGAAGGTCCTAGACAGTTGAACAGAATCAGTAATTTACACTTGTAATTCACTGTAAAATTAAAATAAAAAAGTCCTACATCGTAATGCTATCATGGTCATTTAATTATGTTCTGTCTTGTCATGAATTAGATAATTAAAAAATCCATAATTAGAGCCAACCTCCCATATCAGCAGCCATTAGAATGCCATCTTTGTACTTGATGCCAATCACTGATGTTCCAGTAACATAAGGATACCTACACCAAAACCCACCTTATTACAACTAAATTGCACCCACCATTCACAAGATAAAAATAAAAAATAAAAATTGTTTAAAGTCAGAAAAGTAAAACCTGGTTTCGCTAAAAATTACGAGAAAAATGGTTAACTATCGAATACAGCAAGCTAAATACATTCATGGAATAAATAATCATACAAAGTTCTTTGAGAATCGGATTCGGAGCCGAGCAATTTGTTCATAGCTGTAGCTGAATCGACCATCTGCAAACACTAACACCCACCCATAAAATAAAAAAAAATCAAAACACCAGAATTTATTTTTTCATTTTATAAAAATACCAGGAAAAAAAAAATTAAACAGTAAGAATAAGATATAATTCTCAAATCAGAAATAAAGATGCCTAAACTTACATTCACTTGTAGTAGCGTATGCAGCGATTTGTGAAGCAATGGAGGGAATTGAGAGGATTTGCAGTGAGTTGTGTAATCGGGAATTTTGCTTTTCTTCGTTTCTATGAACTCTTCTGCAAGAAATCGATTCTAATTTCTACGTCTAGTTACTGAATTTTGAATATACATAGAAGAGGCTGAATATTTTTTGATTAATATTGGGCCTCGCTATCATGGGTCTAAAATGTTTGCGGTATTGGGCCGTTGGAAATATATGATAAAAATATATAGATAATTAAAGCTATAAGCTATTAAACAATCGAATGATATGATAATAAAAAGTTTAAAAAGAAATGCAAAGAATAAATAGTAAGCCACTAAGACATCAATTGTATGGACGTTGGAAATATAACATGGTGGATTTAAAATCAAAATCCTCACATATAATTTTATTTTCTTTAAATTATTTACATGAAACCTAATTTCTTTATAGTAATTTATAGAGATGTTAAACGGGTTAGTCCTAATATACTTCGGGCTAATCAGGCTTTAAGCTAAATTGAGTGTTTAAACGGGCTACGAAAAGATGAACCTAATTCTAATCCTAACAGAATACGGGTTAAACGGGCCTGGCTCGTGGCTGTACTATAAAAAATATTTAAAAAATTATAAATTATAATTTGTTATAAATAATATAACAAATTCAAAATTTAACTAATAAAGTATTTGAAATTTGAGAGAATTAAGATATATACATATAAAATATTGATATATATATATATATATATATATATATATATATATATATATATATAAATTAAAACAATTTGTGATAATTAAATTAATCTTAATATATTTATTTAAGTATTACTCTCTCAATCCAGATTCAAGGGTGTCATTTGCTTTTGGGCACGGAGATTAAGGAATATCGTTATTTAATATGTAGTGGGTAGTTGTATTAGTAGAGGTGTGGGTCTCATTTTTTAATTGTATTAGTGATGTGTGTGGATAAAAAATGAACCTTGGGGGCGGACGCCCAGAATAGAAAAATGATACCCTTGAAAGTGATCATAAGGAGTATTTTAATTATTAGAGAAAATTGTGGGTTAGAGTGAGAAAAATGATGAGAAAGAGATCAAAATTAAATGATGGTGAGAATTTGTTCGACAATTGATTGGGGTAGGGTGAGAGGGGATGGTATGTATGGATTATGGGTGTTAAAATTAATTAAACATAATAATAATAAGGGTTAATTGCAGGAAAAATATGCTTCGTTTTCAAATTATAGTCTAAACCTTTAACAAATTGTAAAAGAGTACTTCACTTTTGAGGTGATTTGCAAATCAAGCCTTCGGGTACCAGGAGTGCTACCCGATGCTGACGTGGCTCTCTTTCTGCTAATCCACCTCCCACATGTCAAAAAATACAGCGTCGTCTCAAACGAATCTCGAATCCCATTACAGGGCTTCAACTTATTCTTAGCACAGCCCTCAGAGAAGATGCAATCACATAAAATGAACAACGCCGGAACTGGTGAAGTCGATGACTCCGGATCCGAATAACAGATTTCCAACGCCCAGCCGTCGGTTTGCCAGAACCAGTGAGAAATTATTAGGAAAACAAATCCAGTGAGAAAAAAAGAAACAAATTAAGTATGCCACGAACTGAGTTCTTTCGGCGATAGAGCCGCTGGTAATTCCGGCGGCGGCGATGGCGAAAGCCCACTGATAAAGGAAGAAGTTTTAGTCGAAGAGGGAAGAGTGGATCTCCGTTAAGCCGAAGAAGCGGGTAAGTTAATCTCATCGACTCCGGCGACAGATGGGATGTGGATGCCGACGACTCCGATGGCCGGACCGCCCTTCTGTTCGTCTCCAACCTCGGCTCCGAGCAGTGCGTGCAGATACTGGCTGAGGCCGGTGCTGACGTCAACCACCGGTACAACAGCGGCTGCTTATCGGCGTTGCACATGGCCGCCTGGTATGTCAAATTGGGCGTGGCGAAATTGCTGATCGATTACGGCGTGGATGCGGAGATAGAAGACAGCAGTGGGCGGACGCCGCTGGTGTTGGCGGCCGAGATACTGAAATCGACGCCGTAGCTGCAGTTTGTGAGAAGATTAGGGTTGGAGAGCGTGATGAGGGTGTTGGAAGGGGCGGTGTACGAGTTTGACTAAGACTAATTTGAAATCATCTCAAAAATGAAGTACATCTATGACACATCAGCATCGGCAGCTCTTCTGCTGCCCGAAGATTTGATTTGCAAATCATCTCAAAAATGAAGTACATTTATATAATTTGTTAAAAGTTTAAACTAATTTGAAATTTAGTCAAAGATCAGGATTTTTCATGCAATTAACCCTAATAATAATAATAATTCTCACCCTTACGGCCCGGCCTGATTAGCCCACGGCTCAATTCTATTAACCCACTGGCTAATCGATTCTGGCAAAAAATCCAGAATATTAAATCGGCCCAAAATTCTTGGACAAATTCTTTTGTGAAACGTTATTTATGTGAGACGGTTTGTAAGACGTGTTAAAGTATGCCTATTATTTAGATAAAGTATGTTTAATGGTTGTTAAAGTATGTTTTCTAAAGTATGTTGGATTATACTTTAATCTATGATTTTAGTGTATTATATTTAATTTATTAATGACATACTTTAATTGCAAATAAGTATACTTTATATATACAATAAGCATACTATAGTGATGAGTCGACCGGTCTCACATCCGTATCATAAATAACCCGTCTCATAAGAGAGTTACTCAATTTCTTGACCCTAATCCTAATTTTTTCGAATTAATTGGGCTGGATCTACTATTTTCAGACTTATTAATAACTCTATCTATACCTTTTAAATTTTCATCAAATTGTCATTTTTATTCTAAAACGTTCCATTTTTTTATTTTATGGATAAGAAACAAATTGATAAAAACAATAAAATGAAATTATTTTATTTTTTATTTTAAATGAATGAATATCCTAATAATTTTTAAAACAATTTTTGATAAAACAAAAGGATACGAAATTATTTATGTTTGTGTGAGGAAGGTGAAATTGAATTTGTTAGGCATGGGAGAGAATGTTGGCGAAGTTGAAGGAAATAAAAAGTGGAGTTCGGAGATGTTATTCCTGGGAATCTGTTAAGCCATCCAGCCATTGTTACATACCACAAAATCCTTTCATCGCAAGAGTTAGAGAGAGAAGAATACAGCCAACACCAAATCTCTCTCTCTCTCCTACCCTTTGTTTTCAATTTTTGGAGTATTATTTTTTTTGCTTATCTTCTTCTCCTCCTCCTCTCTCTGTGTGAAACCGTTCGTTGCAGATAGAGAGAGCCATGAACGAAAAGGCTTCTGTTTCCAAGGAGCTTAATGCCAAACATGCAAAGGTGACCAACCCTTCTCTCTTCAATTTCTTGTAATTATTCTTATTGGATTCTTGAAATACCAACTTTATTTCGTATAAGCGGAGTATTTTTTTCTGATGGATTTTTCATTTTATATTAGGGTTTTAAATTTGTTATATTTCCTGTATCAAGTAATTCTGATGAAGTAGTTAGAACTATGTCTTAAAAGATTTTGTATGATTGTTTGGTTCATTTGCCCACATTCTCAAGAAATATGCCATTTCGTTCCATGATTTGAAGAGAAAATCATAGGCAGAAAGACTGAAGTAGCTGAAACAGATTATGCTCTTGTGCTCTAAATTTAATAACCTCACTTATCTAGAAAATAGCAACTATTTACCAAAATCTTGTTGTTTCTCCAAAAGTTTCATTTTGATCAACAAATAATGTGTTGTCTTTAGCAAAATCATAGTGGCTGGCTGTAGTCTGTAATCAGGCTTTGTTTCATAGAGCTTGTTGCTAATCATGTTGTTTTGGTATAATTTTTCGACAAGCCATATGTATTCGTCATGAACTCTCTGGTTTCCTAAATCAATCGTGATGTTAAGAAACTAGCTTGGTATACTTTTGGCTAGTTTTTGTGCTAATTAGTGATACCTTGTTATCATTTACTTTTATAGAAGCTTGTTACAAACATAAATCAGCTTTGTTGGTCTGAGTTGAGATTGACATTGTCTCCACCTGTTTGTGGAAATTTTGTTCTAGTTATTGTTGGGTCTTCTTAAGCTGCCCCAGAACAAGGAATGCGCAGATTGCAGGAGCAAGTACGTTTTTCTGGCTGTTTTTTTTCCATACTCTGTTGTCTTATTATAGTTCCAAATGCCAGCATTATCATGAGTGTTGAAACGAAACTGCAACCATCCTTGCAGGGCACCGCGATGGGCGAGTATCAACCTTGGAATCTTCATATGCTTGCAATGTTCTGGAATACATCGGAGTCTTGGAGTACACATCTCAAAGGTTATGCCCTCTCAATTATCTTTCTTTCTTAGATAGTTCAGGCTTCCTTGCCTATTTTTACCTTGCATCTTGATTTGTGTACTGGTTTTCGTTTTTCATTGCTTGTGGATACATAAGATTTGATCATAGACTCTCAGGATCAATTTACTAATACTGACTTTATTTCTTCGTAATAGGTAAGGTCCACAACTTTGGATACATGGCTTCCCGAGCAGGTTGCCTTTATGGAAGGTAAGTCGGATTGATACATGTATTTCCATAATTTTGTAGCGAGACATATTAACTGGTAAAAGTATAGCATATATAGTACTATGACTTTTAGAATGTAGGAGGTGTAACAGCATAAGTATGATAGCAGAAACATCAATCAAAATATCACTAATCTGTGATCTAAAATATAAATTGTGTTGTACAGTGATGGGCAACGAGAAGTCCAACGAATACTGGGAAGCAGAACTACCTCCCGATTATGACAGAAATCCAATAGAAAAATATATTCATTCCAAGTAAATTCAACAAACATTTTTGCTAATACCATCTAATAAGAGCATCAGTTTCTTGTTGCTGTTATTGTTGTTGTTTTTTGCCTGATTCAGCCAATTCTTGTGTTCATTGCAGATATGTGGAGAGAAAATGGGCATCTAGAACATCTCCCCAGCCAATGCCTGAAAAGTGTTTAGGAAAATGTGTAACTACCTCAATAAAAGGAATTCCTAAGAAGGCAAGAAAGTACTCATTGGATGAAGAATTTTTCACCAAGGAAATGCCCCAAATCGCCCCTCCAACGCGGAGTCGTGCGGTATCCTTTATCATTGAGCTTATCTGCTTGACAAGAATTCATCTGACATCTTCACTTTCAAATTGAATGATCCAAAAAAATCTATTTTTTAACAGGGTTCTTTTGATTTGATGACCGACCTCATTGTACCTGCACCCATTACTGTTGAAGAAACTATATATAGTTCAAATGCTGAGAGAGATCTCTTTAGTCTCCTTTATGTATCGGAAGAGAAAGATCGTACAGTGGTACCTCCATCACGCTGGGCTACATTTGAGTGTAAGAATCCACAGCAGCATGCTTTTTGATTAACCTGCTGGTTTTATGAAAATGATAGATAATTGAAAAACAGCGGTCACATATAGTTTAGAGACAGTGTCGATTGGTTAGAAGTAAAGAAATGGCTAACGAAGAACTTGTTTGAGTGTATGAAAAGTGCATGTACTTCAACTTCTATTTCTACGTTGTCAACTAAGTCGAACATTGTTAGAGCACCATATACTTTTGTTGATGATTATTTGGTTTCAGGAGCTGATGCATCAAACGGAGGAGATCTGTATTATCTCCAAAGATTTCTTCACTGCGTGCAGTTAAAGAGGAAAAATATTTGAAGGGTGAATCCAACAGAAATGGTACGTCTCCCTAACTTACATGACTTCGAGGAAAATACTATGAATATTGGTTTATACATTTTTTGACCACCCTATTCATGCTGTACTTAAACTTGGTTGTTTAGTTTTGTATCCTCAACATTACTCATTAGTTAAACCTGAAGTTGTAACTCATTTTTTTATTTCGGGAAATCATGAAAATATATACCCTTTATCCTATTCCACTGATTTGATAAATTCCTAGCCCTCTTAGCTGACATGGATATCATGACAGTAATCCACTTGAATTTGAAAACCAAATTGAATACTGTCGAAACAATGAATAATATGACAAACTGCTATACAATGCTCTCTTTGCTGTCTTGAGTAACACCATCTTTTTCTTGGTTTTATGATTTAGGCACTCAATTGATCCCAACATATATTAAAACTTTAAACCGAGATAGTGTCCGGATGCGTTAGATCATTTGACGCGTTCCATTATCCATTTACCACTCTCAAGCAATGCAAGAAGACCAAGGTTTGATATATTACTATTCTTTTTTCTCAAGTTTTCCTTGTTAGCTTTGAGTTTATAAATATAGTATCTGAGTTCTTTTGGACATATCTTCATGGTTTTTTTCCCAAGTTGTGGATTCTTCGTATACATACTCTAAAACTGTAAAAATATGCAGTAATGTACAAAGTTGTTTTAGACTAAAGTTTTCCCTTCTCTTTTCTTGCTTACATTGTGTGTAATGTTGTTTTCCTTTTGTCCCTTTTCCTGTTTCTGTACACTTATTAATCATCTCTAGCAACTTCCTTTGTATGCCATAATCTAAAGGCAAATAATTGTACGGATAAGTTTTGATAATTTATTGTTAATTCTTAAGACTTTATTTTATTTTCACCTTTTTGATTCATGATTTAGTTGAAAAAACCATTCTTTGATTCTGCTTGAATTAGTTGTTGCTATCCAAATTTCGTGTTTCAATTTGTCAATCTAGTTGTCTAAGTGATGATGTATGCCATGCACACATCACGTCTAATAAAATACTACCAAGTTAGAACATGGAATATGAATTCAACACTTCTTGACAAGAGAACCCACAACCAAGGCCCAAGGGTGAATTAATTAATAGTAATAATAATAATTGTTAATCTTAAGAATATAAATCAACTGGGACTTATCGATAAAAAGTAAATTAAGAGGAATTTCACACTGATAAATAAAAAGTAAATTAAGAGGGGTTTCACACGTATGTCCTGAGAAACAGTATTGACACTCTTCAATGATTGAATTTTATTATTCGATTTGAATTTTTTTTTTCTTTTCAAAATTTTGGTTACTATTACTCCTATTTTGATGATGTGGAAATGCTTGTGGATTGAGTAGGCAATCAAAGTCCTATATTGATTAGAAGTGGGGGATACTTTGGATTTATAAGTGTTCACTGGATTTTCTTTAGTATGAGGCTTTTTGGGAGAAAGCTCAAGAGTAAAACCATGCAAGTATGCTATTGGATCGAGTAATCCACTAGACCCTTTATTGGCCCGGCCTCCATTGGCCTATATATAAACCCAACAATGCTAAAGTAAAAATGTGTGAAGTAACTTCCAAGTTCTAGGGACCACCATGAGTGTAATAAGTTTGGGATTTTCCAGTAATATTACTTGCCCAATGACTTCATTTTCCAATCTACTAGATATCAACTAACAACACATGTAAAGAAAGACTAAAAATTGACTAAAAGAAATTTCTAAAGTCTTTGATTTTTACACTTGAACGTTTCCACTCAACTTGTGATATAATATAAGTGCAAATTTTGACCAAAAAATGAAGAAAACTATAATATTGTAATGATCTACAAATATAAGAGTAGGACACACAAGAAAGTGATTATGTTGAAAATATTAATTTCTCAATTATCATCTTCAGTTGAATCAGTAATCAACTTAATCTGCATTATTTAATGAAAATAGAAAAAGATTGATTGACTCATCAAAAGGGATGTATTGAAATTTTGCCTCTGAAATTGATAGCATAATCCATTGTATTTTTTTTCCATATCATGTCCAAGATATTCACATTAGATAGCTTTTCTTTTTGTTTTGTTATGATCAGCCAATGCTGCATGCATAATGAGATTTTGTCATTATTATGTAAATTCATGACTCATAAAATAAAATAAGAGATTATCCCATCTTATCGATTAATTTGGCAAAAATTATAGGAATTTGGAGTATTTTACTTGCCTCATCTTGATATTTTCGTTGAACTTTTCTTTCCAGATCAGAAGGTTTTATATGCATCCAAATACTAATTAATTTTTAAAAATTTTCTAGATGACAAATATTTGTACTATATAGAATCTTATATATCATAATATTATTATCATAAAGTGTATGGAATCTTATATCATAATATTATC
Organism: Pogostemon cablin; assembly: GCA_023678885.1. Classification (NCBI taxonomy): domain Eukaryota; kingdom Viridiplantae; phylum Streptophyta; class Magnoliopsida; order Lamiales; family Lamiaceae; genus Pogostemon; species Pogostemon cablin. Next base: position 8,768,891 of record CM042961.1, read on the forward strand.
ATACATGATACAACTTACCTGTAGTTTAATCTAACTAAGGCCATTACTGTCTCATGTAAGCCAGGGCCGGCCCTGAGATTTTGGGGCCCCTAGGCGAAATAAAAAAAAAGGGACCCAATCATTGAGGCTCATCGATTTAAACAACTTATAATAAAAACAATACATTGAGTTTGCACTTTTTGAATACATAAGCTATTTTTTTATCTTGATTCTCACCATTTGATAATTTTCTTGTATAATGTGTGTATAAAAAGTGTCTAGAAATTTCATCTTTAGGAAATTTGAAATCATTTTCTCTTCTAGGACATTCTCCATCAATATATCTCTCATTTTATTATCAATGTTATCTCAAGCTCTAGAATCATATATATCCACATATAATCTTCATCCTCTAGAATATTTTCATTAATAGCTAGTTGTATAACTTTTGTCAGCGACAATACTAAAGAAGAGAAAATGATTGAATTGTTCATGAAATTCAATAAGAAAGAAAATTAAGAAAGATAGAAATTCGATAAGAATAGCTATATAACTTTTGTAAGCGACAATACTAAAAAAGAAAAAATGATTGAATATTGAATTGTTGATGAAATTCGATAAGAAAGAAAATTCAGAGAGATAGAAATTCGATAAGAATGAGAATTGTAAAAATGTTTAAATTTATATAGGCTGACTAATAAAATAAATTAACAAAAAAAATAAATTAAGATTAAGATTATAACATTAAAAACAGAAATATATATATAATGCGGGTATAATTTGGGCCCCTAGGGGCTCTGGGCGGACGCCCTTCTTGACTATGCTTAGGGCCGGTCCTGATGTAAGTCTTACGTGAGATAGATAAAAAGTGATATTCAATCGATGAAGTGATAATGATGCAGTGAATTATTTTATGAACAATTTATAGTATAAATAAAAAGTGATAATATTTTATAGCGAAAGTGATAACATTTTATAAAGAAAGTGATAACATTGTTATTACTTTTTATCCGTTTCACGTACGTAAGAACTTATGTAATACATTATCACACAAGTCTTTGCATTTAATCTTTAACGTTATGTTTAATGTTTTTATATTTGTTTTGGGTTACAAAATCATCCATATACATGTATGCGTACATATTTTTTATGCATTATCTCTCCTAAATTTAATGCTCATTCAATCTATCTCTCTCCTCTCTCATTCAAATCAACTAAAATACTTTTACACATATCATAATACAATCTCTTATACATTGATATATAAAATTAAAACATATTCCATCAAATATTCAAAATAAACATAAACTACTATTAACTAATTTTTAAAAGAAATAAATCGAAAACAAACATAGGTTTTTGTATTCACCTATATAATTCAGGTACTCCTATTAACCCTTGTAATTCATATTATATTTTACGAATATATTTGTTTCAGGTTTTGAAAATCAAAATCTGATTTTCAAACAACACACCAAAATTTTAAAAAAACCATCCATATATGCATACACCTACAACTTATATTAATCCTAACAGCTAACACCTACCACCTCTCATACATTATTCTCTTAAATTAATATTACTTCTCACTTTCTCTCCCTTCTTTAATCTTTTCTTAGCATTAATCAATGAGACAGTCTAATGTGATTCGGATTTAAGATATTGTAATTTGTAAACCATGTAGTCTACTTTTAATTTAAACTCTAAAAATAAATAGGGTATAATATGATTGAAATAAGTAGTCCACCTTTAATTTAAATCCTATCAATACATAGAGTATAATATAATTTAAATGAGGGATCACAGGGTTTAGGGTGAGAAAAAACAAAGTTCATAGAATAAGCTATGTAAATCAGGAACCAAGTTTACGGTGTAAACCCTGAGGTCCCCTTTAATTTAAACTCTAGTAATACATAGTGTATAATAGGATTGGAAGGTGGATGTTTAGGGTGAGGAAAGACCCGGATTTATATAATAAGTTATGTAGACCGGATTTATAAGAATGTTTGCGTTAATTAATATTCTCTTGCACATATCACTACAAACCTCAAACAAACATCCATTTATGTTTGATTGCGTTTAATTCCATGCAAAATACAAGTGAAAAACTTATCAAAATGAGGAATTTGATAGATTCATCCGTATTTTTTCTTTGGGCCTCCCTAGGTTGGTTGTTCCCAATTATATATATAGAGAGAGACACATATACATACATATGATCATAATTGCTAAGTAGTATTATTAATATTTTGTTTTTTTATGCGTAATGTTTGAGATATAATAGTCTTATAATTTTCTAGATAAATAAGTAATTCAACAGTCTCTGTCACGGAAAAACAGTATCATGTGCCTGAGGATTTCTTGCTCAACTAAAATTAATTTTCTTAAATTTTGATAGCTATCTTATTTGTTATTTTGCAGGTCCACTCAATATAATAAATTATTTTATTCATGGGATCTTTGGAATTTATTAAATTGTACTTTTGCTGCCCTTATCTTGGAAGTTTGGTACTAAGTGCCCAAATCAATAATTATATTTCATTAAAAATAAAGTCAATAATTATCTTTAACATATAGAAATGTTGCTTTTTCTTTAATCTGGAACATCCAACGATGCCTTCACTTTCTTAGAAAAAGCTACGATAATATATACTGGTACTAGTAATAATAATGCAAATAATAATAAAATGCCCCTTTAATTAATACAAGGACACTCAAATTTAAATCTGATAATTCCTACTAGTATTCATATTGAATTATATTGTTTATATGGTAGAAGTACTGATCATAAGAACTCAAATGTTGCAGGGGTTATTCAAATATTGTTTATATTTATTGTTAACATTTGTCTAACAAACTCTCTCAATAGTATATTTGAGGTTATTCACTTATATGCATCAAATGTTGTGGAGGCAACATTTGCTTTAAACCGTATTACGTGTGATTATTTGTTGTATTTTTTAAAGGGTTAGACTAAATAAACATCCCTTTTTATTGTATACACACCCCATTATAATAATATTAAAATATGTATTTTTAAAAAGTCCAAATTATCCCTAATTCAATAAATACACACACTCCTACTTTTATACATATCCTTATCTAATAAACCCTAAATTGATTAATTCTTTAGATATTTCCTCATTTTATTTTTGTGAGATCCAACCGGGAGTCACTGTGTAGAATCAGAATGTGTTCATAATTTCTGTCAATAACTAGACAGAAGAAATTTAACCTGACTATTTAAATAAAAAAAGAAGGATTCATTCACATATATATAATGGATAAATTGAGTTAGGAAACGGCTATGTTTCAGTGGTGGAGTTTTGGCAACTACAAATTATTGTTTTAAGAATTTTAGGTGCCCAATTTAAGACTCAAGTTCTTTCAGTTTACAATAAATTTTCATTAGCAAGAACGAATCCCAGTTCCCATTATCAGTATTGGGCCACATGGCGATTCGCTTATTTGTCCTAATACGTTCTACTTTCTACTCGTCCTACTCCAATTTCATGATTATTCTGGAATTTCTCATGATAAGAATTAAGGGCAATTAACCAGAAACATTAAATTATATAATTTTAATATTTGAGGAGGTGACAGGCGATAATGGTAAATGAGTGCACGGATGGTTGAATGGATTACATTAAGAATCAAAAACAGTAAGAGTGGTAAAGGCTTTACACCAGTTTTCTTTAAATGGTGTACCCCACCATTAGGGGCCACCAGTTTTCTTTAATGGTGCCGGAGAATTGGGGATTTAAAAGGATGTATAATTTTAAAATTAAAAGGGTAATTTTGAAATTTTAAGGGGTGTGTATTTAATAAAAAATGAGATTTAAAAATTAAAAGAGAGCGTGTATTAATTAAAGGTGTGTATTTAATAAAAAGGGGTGTATATTTAACAATACTCTTTTTTAAATAGTTATCACTTTTAAATATATTATCAATTTTTATTAAAAAGTTATAACTTTTTATTTATACAATTAATTGTTAATAAAATAATACACTATACTGCTATCACTTTTTATTCAAATATTATCATTTCTTATTCATCTCTTAAAATTACTCTTCATGTAATTTAGAAAGACAATCCCACACAAATTTTTGTTAGTCTTATTAAGTTTTTTTTTTTTTAATTATTACTCCATTTATGAATGGATGAGGTTAACATTTAACCTATAATATTTCACTTTAACTTGTAAATGACGAACTTGTTTAGAAAGTCAAAATTTTAAAATGAAATGTTTTTTTTAAAGCGAAAAGTAAGAATGATCATTAATCAGTCGAAGATACGATATCAACATAATACAACAAAGAAAAAAGAATTCTAACAAGTGACTTGAAAGAGTTATTGAAAGCAAACTTAATTAGCTAATTTGTGAATTAAGATGTTCGTTAAATGACAACCCATTGGAATGAGATTATATCTTAAAATGTGGGGATAGGGCTGGATATCCCCAACAATCGAGTCAAAGTAAGATGTTCGTTGAATGACAACCCATTGGAATGAGATCATATCTTAAAATATTGGGGATAGGGCTGGATATCCTCAAAAATGGAGTAAAAGTAAGATAGACCCCCCTTTGGTTTGAATACGGTATAGTAGAGGATAAATAAGTCAACTTCAAGAATTATACATTTGTTATTTTGTTCTCGTGCAATTTGAATTCCACGATGTGTTGGTAAGGCCTCAGCTATATTAACTAAAAGAATTGACTCTTGGTGCTCAGTGAAACACCAGCTAACTTGTCCATTTGAATCTCGAGCCACCCGTCAATTTTAGGTCTTGTACCCTAAACAATTAAGGAGTCTGTGTTTATTTTTAAATATCCAATCATGAGTGGACTACTACATTGCTGAGTGTTGCGTGTTTTCGAGTGCACACAAATAAATCCCCAAGTGTAGGGATATCGACTGTAGCAGCAGACAACCAAGTTTTAATATCGAATCCTAAGGACGACAAACTACTTATTTTCTAAAATTACTAAACTAAATAAGATATGTGAAAAATTCAATTGTTTGTTGATTTTTAAAACTAATTAATACTCGCAAAATTAAATAAGAGCAATTAAATAAAATACGAAAATTCAAGAATGAGAAATAATAGCTCTAGGGGTTCTGGATTAAGCTAATTAATTCAACACTTTGATGGTCGGGTTCAATTCCTATAGATACTTATGGAAGAGTCACTAAACTTTACTAATCCACTTATTTGGTCTAAGCAAATTAGTAATTTATCTGGTTCATCTCCTAGGACTCTAGGTTAATAATCTTATCTCCCTCTCTAGGTACTTACTAAATTATTCTCTCACTCGTCAGGTACTAGAACTAATACGTGTTCCCTTTTTAGGTACTATAATTTTATTACCTAATTTCCTGAATATTACTAATATGACAATTCATCAATATCAATAGCACCCATCACAATTTCTATGTCTAATAAGCTAAAGAATCAAGCCAATTACTTTAACTTATACAAAATAACCAAATAATTCAATCATGCACACAAGTTATAATTATCTCAAGTATTGATCAATATCATGAAATAACCACAAACGTTACACAAATTAAATTAAATAGTCTCAATGAATTTCATAAAAAAAGCAAATAAATATTTTATAAGTTTTGAACCATCATCAAGTATCAAATTAAAAACAATTTAATCCATCTAAGCCCTAGAACTACAAAAAGTGTTTACTCCATGGAGTTATAAGCAACTTTCATGGGTGTAAGAAAGATCTTACCACAATTCATATTTATTGAAAGGAAATTGAGTTCAAAGATAAAACCCTGGATTGAAGAATTGTTGATGTTCTTCTCTCCGTCTCCTCCAATTGTATGATCTCCCCTCTTGAATCGAACACACCGGATGATGGATGAAGTGGGTGTGTGATTGTGAGTGGTGGAAAGTGCGATGGTGTTCCTCGCTGTTCTCGACAGAAGCTCATGACACATTTCCATTTCCACCTTAATTTATCATTAAAATCTGCAAAATCTCAACAATATTTGTGAAGTCATAGAAATTATAAAAATAAATAATAAACTCCACAAATAATATTAAAATAGTGCAATTATCATATGAAAATGGTCTATGAAAGCACGAATTTTCGTGCTGAACACTGAGAAGTTTAGGACGAACTCCCAGAGGTTGAGGACTACGCTTTTCAAAAATCCTTTAGGAGTGATAGCTCTATCGAAATGAGGTGTTCAAATTCAAGTACCTTGTTTTGAAACATGAGCAGATTTCGAGCATACCAGATACATTAGAGTAGTGTAACAATTTTGCTTTTTTTTTTTATCATATTGCTGTTCATTCTCATCCACTTATTCATCAAGAGTTTGTTGTGGATTTAAAATGAGAAATCAACATGAAATTAGGGAGCATGAGAGCCAAAAGTTTCTAAATTGAAATATTATTAATGGAGTATTTAATTTTATATTCTTGCATGATTGCATCAAATAATATTATCATAGGCACTATATCACATATAATTGCACATTAAAAATTGGATGTTCTAACTTTTAGTGTACAATATATAGTGTTATATAGAGGTACATGGTACATTGGTAGTAGTACCCACCCAAAAGGGGATAAATAAATGCACAAATTAAAATAAAATAAAATAACTCATAATAAATACAATCTTTAAAGCAAAGCATAAGCAATGGTGGTTAATATTGATGCAGGCAGCTGGTTGTCTCCCAAAATGGCAACTTATAGACGCAGTTTTGGGGCACTTCCAACCTCAGGGGGACCCACTTAATGGAGGAGGAGTATATAAACTACTCTAAAGATTTCGCCGCCGCTGCCTGTGGAGGCCCGCCACCACCACCGCCCTCGAACCACTTTCCTTAGCACCCTACCTCCCTATATTACTTCTATAATCCACACTACCATTTAATTATCACTTTCTAATCATTAGTGTATTTGGTATAATTCATTCTTGTTGTAAACTAAATATCATAATATAGGCATATTAGGGGTAAATCATTTGTGAAAAAAAAATATATTTAAATTAATAATTTAATCACGAATTTCAAATAATGGCATAAATTGATGCACATATGATCTACAAATATCATAACTGGATCATATAAATGTACGAAAAAAAAATTCAATTCTGTCAATACATTACCATGTAAGACAAGGCAAAAATAATACATTCATTGAATAAGCAAAAATAATACATTCATTGAATTGAATCATATATCGACACTCCTGCATTCTGATTAAAATTAACATAAAAATTATACGAAATGTATATGACATTGATTTTGACAACCCAATATGAATACATGCACAATCAAAAAAATTTGTCGAAAAAAAAAATGGTTTCAATTAATCACAGGGCGTGATAGAAAAAAAAACGTGTTTGTTTTTCAATTAAGTTTCAATTTCAATATTGGTCAAAAAAAAAATTATAAGATAATTTTATTTAGATTAAAAAACGCAAGTGTTATTGAATATTTAAAAATTCATACATATTCGAAGACACAGCATTTATATCAATTACAAATATTAATTTCAATGGACCATATAAATCATAAACATGTATGTTCTTCGTGATTAAACAAATTTAATTGTATGTTCTTCGTGATTAAACAAATTTAATACCTTGCAGAAAAGATACGATTCTTTTCTAGGGTCTCCTTCAACTGATAGCGTTCTCCTTCAAGTTGATAATTCAAGTTGATAATTCAGGTTAGAGCGTGCTGATAACATGTTGTAAATTAAATGATAAGAAGGATAAGACAAACATAGAGAAGATGAAAAGAATACGAAGAAGCAGGGAGAAAGAAATATTTTATTCATGGCGTTGATATCAATGTATGTACAACCCGAATATCTCTACTCTTTATATAGAGAAGATAAAGGGTACAATAGTAAATGATCTCTCTTCCTATTCTAATGTTATAAAGAGTAATGACCATTTTAAATATTTCCCAACAATTCTAATGTAATTCTTGTTTAATTAATTTAGAATAATACTAATGAGTCGTACGATTTGAAAAGAAATGTATCAATGATATATATATATATATATATATATATATATATATATATATATATATATATATAAAAAAAGTGTGACAAAAGAATAAAAAGTATGATTAATAGTGTGTGTTTATTTTTTATTTTTTTTAAATTGATAGATCGATCGATATTGCAAAAATAGAAAATTTTTAAAATCTTTTGGACCAAAACAAGTTTTTTTTTTTTTGAAAAAATAAAATTTGGTTCAACAAGTTCAAAACAAACACGGCTCGTGTTTTGAGTAGTTTGTTAAAAAAATTTTTTTAATTTTTAATTTTTTAATTTTTTTTTTGGTAGTTTGTTAAATTTTAGAGAGAACGAACTTCGAGTAAAAAGGTCATCTTGATCAAATTAGAGTTTTATTTATTTATTAATTTATTAATCAATCAAATTAGAGTTTAAAAACTGTATATATATTACGATAATTAATTGCGAAATCTTTTGTTGTTGTATAGTGATTTAAGTAATTTGTTTAAAATTATTGATGTAGTTTCTCTTATAATTATATATGTATTTGCCTCTTGTTTGTTTTGAATTTTACGAGTAGTTGAAATTATATTATTTTTAAATGTTTTTATAATTTCCTTATCCTTAAATGGCAATTTTATATTTTCCAGGTATCGATTGAAATTTTTTTTTAGGCCCTACATTTTGAATTTGAATAAAGAAAGTCCTAAAATAATAATCAAACGTACAAATAATTAGACACATGTTTTGCCTGCAGTGCTTCATTATCAAATTATAGAAAAAATATTTGCTAGATCTCTTATACGTCAGTATATTGCATTAAGTATATACATTTTAAAAAAAATATAATTAATTTTTAATTAAATCAATTGTTTTTTTTAACTGATAATTAATTCTCTGGTATTCTAATTAATCATACTGGTGGCAATGGCATCTTTGTATTGTTGTATTATCCAATATATATTTATGTAGCTATTAGTGGGGTGATAATAATTAGCCATTAAAAAGTTCTCTTTGGTGCACTAAAAGTCTATAAAACCCAGCCTAGTTATATAGTTGTAATTAAACCCTACGTCCATTTTCGCAAAATCTAATGATTGTCAAATTATTTTAATTTCCTATGATAATCCCAATAACCCACCATTATTATTGGGTTTCAGATCTTGTTTTAAGTGATAAATGTAGTGCTTCCTTTGTATTGATTTATCAAATTTATTATTGGGTTCCAAATCTTGTTTTGCTAATTGCTAATTGATAAATGTAGTGCTTCCTTTTTATTGATTTATCAACTACTCCCTCCGTCCGCTCGAAAGAGGGTTTTTTTTCCATTTTAGTCGTTCGGCCCAAAGAGAGTCATTTTCTTTTTTACACACATGGGACCCACGCACACCCACTAATACAACTAAAATATATGGTCTATACTCCCACTAATACAACTATCCACTACACATTAAATAATAATACTCCTTAATCTATGTGCACAAAAGTAAAAGACACTCTTTCGAGCAGACGAAGGAAGTATATGAATATGTAGGTTAAAAAAAAATTGTATATGAGACCATTTCAAGTATTTAATTATTCAAGTAATTAATTATTGATTAAGGGGAAAAAAATTTGTGTGAAAAAGTATTGTAGAATGAATTTCACGAAACATATAAGTATGAGTGTTTGATAAACAAACTACTAACTACTAACAACTATTCTATCCGGCCACTTAGAAGATAATCATTTATTTTTTATGTGTAGATTAAGAAATATTATTATTATATGTGTGGTGAATTAGTTGTATTAGATGGAAGTGGTTGGTCATGTGGGGTAACTTTTTACTAAATAGAGAATATGGATACTTTTGAAATGGACGCCCAAAATGTTATACTTGTAAATGGTCGGAGGAAGTAATATTTATTGATAAAAATTAAAAATATAAATTCACAGACATACAAAAAGTAATACTAATATTTTAAATAAAAAGTACTCTGTTATACTTTGATTGACGAAAAATGTAATAACCATGTGATGAACAATTTCATGAACACATTTAAAAAGTACTCTGTTATACTTCGATATATCGGCGAAAAATGTAATAACCATGTGATGAACAATTTCATGAACACATGGGATTTATGTGAAGTAATAACATTTATAATAAAAAATAATATTTAAATCAAGAAAAAGTGAAACGATTAGAGAATATTACACAAGACTTACTTTATTTAATATATTAGATATAAAATAGCCATAATTTTGGCGTATTTTTGAGAATGGTTAGCTATGATATAAGAAATTAGGTGAATTAACTTAAATACTTACATCTTAAATGAATTATTATTATTTATTGTTTCATTTTATTTATAGTATTTTTATGTTGAATGATCTCATGAATTCCTGTAATCAAATAAACCAGTCGTTCCACTTGAGAGCTTAATTCATATAATCATTGCTACTTGACTCTATAATATATATAAAAAATACTCCATATGCAATTAATTGACTTTAATTCATTGATTAATTAAATAATTACATTAATCAATCACGATAATTAAGAAATTGCAGTGCATAATACACAAGTTGGCTCAACATTACATTATGCACACACGTCAACCAAAGACAATCTAATACTATAGGCATATCAAAATGACGCATTACCATATGACCAACAATAATATTTATCTACTAATGAATATATTTCATTAGTTTAGCTTTTAATTGAACGACATATTTTGCAATTATTTTTATAAATTTTTTTGACTTATCCAATAAGTTATGTAAGATGTTTACATAAATAAGTAGTAAATAGTGACCAATTTCGTGGTAATTTGGAAGAAAAATAATAAAATGAAAAGTGTCTTTCCGACAGCAATGCATTATTTGACTATGTAGTATATATTCTATTAGGTTAGTGTCACAGTAATACATATTTATATTCTTAAAATTAATTAGTGAACTAAATACATAAAATAAATACTTAGTAGCTTCGCTTTGTTAAAAGAATTGAATAAATAAATCATTTGTGGCAATTCAAGCAAAATATCTTCGAATTTAATTAATTAATAATATTAATTTTCATGGGAGACTAGACTTAAATAAATCTAAAGAAGTTGAACAGAAATGTCCAGCATGCATATTCTTAGTCCACCCTCCACCCTCCAATCCAACATCATTTCTTAACTACAAAACAATTTACCCCAAATTACTAAACTTCTAGCAGATTATAGACTAATTAAATATTAAAGCTTGATTAGCATTTTAAGTGGATTTCGGAAATTAATTTTCAAGTTTTGAAATCCTAGTTATAATAATAATTATTAATGTAGCGTGTTGTTTTGAGTTATATAATTAATTGGATGTGATTAATTTAACTTTATATTAATTTGAATATATTGCATGTGAAAATAAAAAAATTAAGGTGGATTTGGGACAAATTTCACCTAAGGGCGAATGTAATTCATTGAAAATTATTATTTTAAAAAAAAATATGCAAATATATATTCAGCAAGAACTTGTGTGAAATATCACGCCAAACTCATTTCAGGAGACTTTAAAGATGATATGAAATATAATGTGTCATAAGTCAGTCACTCTATGATCATACGGCGTCTGATTACCTGATCAGCGTAATTCGCAAAAGATTTCATAGGTGGTTGTATTTTTCAAATCAATAAGACTATATTGCAAATAGAGTACTAGACGTGATCATTTTTTGTGTAATTAATTCCTTTCAAATTATCAAGAAGCCAAGCAAATAAACATTCATTTAAAGTTGTAATCTTCATGTCAATTTATTTAAAATTAAATGAGTATAGATATCAATTCTATATTTAATTAATATACCACTAAAAAAACTTTTCTACAAGCAAAATTTATCAATGCATTGTCAACAAAAATTACATTTGTTTCTTAGCAATAGAATATCAAAATATTTATATTGTCTTTACTAATAGAATAACATTTGTGGTTATTTATTAACGGATTACTCACAAAATCTTTACATAAATTGCCAACAAAATTATTAACAATTGATTACAAATGGAATTAGATTTTCGTTGGTAAAAATTTAAGAACACTATTTTACCAACGAATTATGTTCTAATGCACTTATTTAACAATGAAATTAAAGTTTTATAAGCTTGTTTGTAAAAAATAAAAATTTCTTTTAGTGTACAACGATACATTAGTGACTTATTTGTTGATGAGTTTCAAGTTTTCTTAAGATCTAGTATTTCATCTTACAAACTATTTCAAAGGTGGGTAGCTCAAGTGGTTAGAGCCCCACTACCTAAGACTTTGGTCTTGGGTTCGAGACATGGCAGGAGAATTTATTCCCCAATACCTTCCACCAATGATGTGTTGACCTAGTTGTCTGGGTCAACATTGAGGTAGTCCCTCGAAGCACAATGGTGGAACAATTAATATTGAGGGCTAGAAGCGGCAGTGTGGGAGGCTGAAACTCGGTGGGAGGCTGAAACTCGGTGGAGGATCGACTCCTTGTGTGCAGTAGTTAAAGATATTACTTGAGGATCCATTGTGTGGCTACCGCGATTTACTTTGTCTGGGTCAACATTGAGGTAGTCCCCCGGAGCACAATGGTGAAACAATTATTATTGAGGGCTAGAAGCGGCAGTGTGGAAGGCTGAAACTCGGTGGAGGATCGACTCCTTGTGCGCAGTAGTTAAAGATATTACTTGAGGATCCATTGTGTGGCTACCGCGGTTTACCTGGAGGCAATTCTGAGGGACCGGGATTGTTTCCTCGAGGTCTAATCGGGCGTAAGCCCGGAACCTCGATCATAAAAAAAAAGAAAAGAAAAGAAAATAAGTACTAATATTTTAGAGTTAATCTCAAATGGGGTTTACAGTTTAAACATTTAAAATTTAGTAATTAATATAGTATAAAGTAATAGAATTGGAAGTGGGGAAAGGATTTACACCACGTCAATATTTTATTAAAAAGTGTAAATACTCGCGCAAAGTGTTGGTCTACCAATATAAAAACATAAATACTATATATAAGACCCATCATCATGTGTTCACGGAGTAAATGGATATATATATATATATATATAATAGTGGTGGTTGTATTTCAGTACTAGTTTGTGTGTGTTTAAGAATGTGAGAAACAACAGAGTAATCTGCATATGAGAGAGAGCACACAATTAAATGATGTGTGATGACCATGATGACATTATTGGTTGTCGAAAGTTTAGCTCAAAAGAAGAGCAGATTTATGCAGATTATTTTCAAGATTGTGGAGCTGCTCCTCCTATCAACTGGCCTTCTCTACACTCTTGCAATGCTCAAACGGGCCCTGCCTCCCCTCTACTCTTCTCCGATTCTCTTCGTCTCCAATCTCCGCCGACTCTCCACCTCCGCCGCCTCTTTCTTCTCCGCTCCTTTCTCCATCTGCGTCCTCATCAATATCATGGTGCTCCTCATCGCCGCCGCCTCCAAATTCCGACGCAACCACGACGACGAAGACATTTTCACCGCCGTGCAGTTTGGTGAATCGCTCTCAGTCTCACCGCCGCCGCCAGAGGAGAAGGAAATCCCGATCACAACAGACCATATGCATCCTCTTGTTGAAGGGGAGTGGAAGGACGTGTTCGAGGAAAACGACACGTGGAAGGCTGCAACTGGAGGCGGAGAGAAGGAGGAGGAGGACACGCTGGATGCCACGTGGAAGGCAATTGCAGGGAAGAAAGGGGGAGAGAAGAAGAAGAAGTTGAAGAAGAGCGACACGTGGGAGCAGGTGAAGCGGCTGGACTCAGAGGTGGTGGTGCCCACGTCACCAAAGTGGAAGGAATTAAGGAAGGCGGAGACATTCAACGACGCCGTTTCGCTGAACCGGAGAGGAGGTCTGATCAGGAGGGTCCCATCCAAGAGCCTGGAAGAATTCAACCAGCAGGTGGAAGCTTTCATCAAGAAGTTCAACGACAGCATGAGGTTGCAGAGACAGGAATCTGATCAGAGGTTCTTGGATATGATGATGAACAGAACAGACCACCATCCTAGATGAAACACCAAATATTCCGATTGTGTATGTCGGCACTTTCATTTTGTACATGGCCTAATCTAATGCTATCTTCATTAAGCTCAACTATGAGTTACTATATTATATTCCTATTATAATTATATACTAGCTGCTTAATTTTCTTAATCTGTTCTCATTAATTTGGCAAATTGATACTAGTATAGTAATTATGCAATACAATCATTTGATGATCGCCAAATGAGATCACCTGTTTCACAATGATGTTTCATCTACTGTTTCATCAATTAAATGATTGACACGTGGCACAGTCAATGCCCAAAATTTAATACTTGCCCCAAGAGTTTAATGATCATTTGTAGGGTATAATATTTGTATGTTGTGAAACACCGGAAATGTAATAGGGAATTCAACTTGAGTTGAAGCAACAATGTTGGAACCTAGCTAAGCTACCTACATTAATTAATTACTGAATTTAGGACAGCAGCATATGTGTATAATTAAGTTTTCGAGTATATATGTAATTTAAATATTTTCTCTTTTGTCATCTTTGTTTCCTCATCACACGGATCATGAATTATACTCCATTCTCGAATACCTTAAAATTAATGTTTGTATAATAATATTTCAGTTTTTTTATTTTTATTTTTTATTATTATAACATTAATTCAATACCATCATCTCCCCTCCATCTGATCTGTACACATATATTTGTACATGGAGTAATTTATATACTTGAACAACAATATAGTATATGTTATATATAATGTCTATATGTATATTATTTTATGCACATTAGTCGTGTTTTGAATCTATAAAGATCCTAATTCCAGCAAGCAAATCCAAGGGAAAGATTATTAATCAACAAAACATAAAGTAAAAGAGGACAAAGTTGAAATAGACATCACCACTTCATTATAACTATGTCCAGTATTTTGATTATTTTAATTTTAGTTATTCCGAATTGGAAAGTATAAATATGAATATGTGTATGTAATGGATTATACAAAAATCAATGTATACATAATTAAGCACATTGAATTCCAAGACATTGATATACTAATTTAAACTCAATATACATCATCAAAAGATTCAAATCGATTCATAGCATACTTGTACTCAGTCTTTTGATGAATTAATGATGTGTATATATATATTTGAATTTTCTGATCCCTCATACATTTCAACAGGTATAAATGTCAGAAAAATTTATACAATAAAGCTATATAGTACTCCATAAAATAAATTCAATAAGATTTTATTCATTACCCAATTAATGAATACGGATCCTCCGTGCTATTTTCATATATCATCTCTTGTTTATAAATTGTGTAATTGACCTAATAGCAAATGGGTAATGTATCATGTTTCGAATGTACAAAATGTATCATGTTTCCAATAATAATACTAATAAAAAGAGAAGGTTGAAAACATGGTAATTATAATTGCAGAATTTGGTTAGTTTAGTTAATGCAACTCTCTTGTTTGTCTGAGCTACATTTATAAAGGTATGATTAGATTGATGAGAAACTTCTCTCCCAGATTCTTGAGTTGACACCCTGTCATTTTGGTTTTATCACACATATAGTAATTTAGTCCCTACATGTAAGCTTAATATTAATTATTACCAAACATTCATAAAAATCCAAACATCTTATATTCCCAATCATCATTATCCATCATTTTTTTACTTAAGTAATTAGGTGCAACTTGCAAGGACGCTTCAGTACAAATATGCTTTAGCGGAGATAGTATATTAATTCCCTCCATCCTCTCTATTCTTACATCTAATTCTTTCAAATTAAATATAATTTTATTAATTTTTTTGGTAATATAATCTATTAAATAATAATAAAATTTGAAACACATTATGTGAAGGTAGTGTTTTTAAAAAAACAAAAATATACTCCCTCCATCCCACCCAAATAGCACTATTTTACTATATTGGGCGTCCTGTACAAATTGCACTATTTTTTTTTTTAGTAAAAAGGAACTCACTAATGGCCCACCACTACCCACCAATAACACACTTTGACCGGGACGGAGGGAGTATGTGAGAACATGATAATGATAGTGAAATGAGTTTTGTGAGATAAAAAAAAGGGTGTATTATTAACTATCATTATTTTTATAATAAAAAATAGTTAATCAATGAAAAGTGAAAATTTCTAGTAACTATTTTATAAATAGTTCATAAAATCAATATAGAAAAAATTAGAAAGAAAAATAAATGAAATTGTCTCACGATAAAACTGTTTCACATAGAAATTGCTCTTTTAAAAATATATGTTTTGAGGACTTCTTGTTTGATTTTATTTTTCTCGATTGCTTGATATAAACATTTTGAGACAGACAAAAAAAATGTCAACAAATTTATGGGTTTTATTAAGTTCATTATATGTTTATTTTATTTTTTTTAAAATTCAAAACTAGTATTATTATTAGATTTAGAGGTGTTAAAATAAGCAGCTCAACGACTTAACTTGTGATGGTTGCTCGTTAAGGCTTGTTAATGGATGATAACAATAATAATTATTCCCTCCTCATTCATACGTGTGCGTTTATTTTTTGCACATAGATTAAGAGATATAATATTTTAATATGCAGTGAGGTGAGAGAACTAATACTTTAATTTATTAAGAGAAAAGTAATTAACTTATGTAAGTCTCTTTCACAAAAGAGGGACATTTTGCATGTATTGAGACGGACTAAAATGACAAAACACGAACGTTCTAATGGGACGAAGATAGTATATAATAATAATAATAATAATAATAATAATAATAATAATAATAATAATAATAATAATAATAATAATAATGATAAGAACTGTTAATTGTTATAATGCTCAATATGCTCGACTTATTTTGTTTAACAAGCTGAGAGATTTTAAGCTTGAATGAGTAATTTTCAATGTAACTATGTAAGTTCATTATTTAATCGACCCGAGCATAAATATGTAATATTCACTCCCTTGATTTGTTTAACATCTCTGATTGTATCTCACATCCGAATAAAGAGATGGGCCTATTTTGGGCCCAATAAGAGATGGGTCCAATAACATAATGTGTTTAAATGGTTAAAAGAAAATCTTATTTAAATTTCTTGAATGTTAGTTTATATATATATAGTCATTCCGAGTTTATCTGACATTAGACTATTTCGTTGAGATTTGGGCTTCATAATGTCAATTTTGATTTTACCAAATTCTATAGTTTTGAAAATGAGAAAATATCAATTTTGGTCCTGTATCTTTTTTAATTTTCAAAATTAGTCCTATTATAAATTATATCATATTTCAAAAGATACAGGACTAATTTTGATAATTTAAAAAGATACATGACTAAATTTGAAACTTATAGGACTAAAATTGAAAACTTAAAAGTTACAGGACCAAAATTGAAACTAAAATGACTAAAATTGAAAATACCATAAGTTACAGGACTAAAATTGGATTTTGAAAAAGATAAATGACCAAAATTGATATTTTCTCTTTTGAAAATTTATTAGATGCAATCATACAAACACAGTGACCCAATATGTTATACTAGTTCTGATTGTATCTCACATACGAATTGAGAGATAGGCCTATTTTGGGCCCAATCAGAGATGGGTCCAATAACATAATGTGTTTAAATGGTTAAAAGAAAATCTTATTTATATTCCTTGAATTTTAGTTATATATATATACACTCCACTAATTTATTTATTAAATTTCTCCATCTTATGTATTGCTAGAAAGAAATTTAAAGTCATTCCGAGTATATTTGTCATTAAACTATTTCGTTGAGATTTGGGCTTCATAATGTCAATTTTGATTTTACCAAATTCTATAGTTTTGAAATTTTATTAGATGAAATCTACAAACACAGCGGCCCAAAAAGTTATCATCATCCCATATTTCACAAATATCACAAATATAGGATTTCAAAATTGGGGATTCCTCCGATTAAAATTAAAAATTATATGAAATGAAAAAATAAATAAAAATAAAAATCATAACCCACGGTTAATAGGCATTTAGGAATCTAAATTTCACCTGTCTTTCTGATCTAAATTTCTATTCAATTCAATTCAGATCCTTCTTGAAATTCTTATATTTCCAACAGGGGTATTGTTTATTCCTACGCAAGATATATCTCCCTTCTTTGAAGTTGTTGCAGAAATTATCAAAGCCCTAATCACACAAACAAAGCCCTGGCCGCCGCCAATACAAAGAGTTGCGGCTGCCGGCGTATCCACACTGAATTATGGCCGAGATTAGCATCGGGCAAGCTGATGCCACCCAAAAGATGCAGGTAAAACTATCTGTGGTTTTGATTTGTATAACTTTATAGCAATAAATTTTACGAAAGCATCTCTCCTTTTTCTTTTAAATATGTTCTACCTGATGAGTTGATGCAAATTACAATATTGCTCGTAATTTCCTGTGATCAAAGCTTAATCTTGATTGCTAGCATCGGTCTAAGTATTTCTGTATTTCCTTTGAAGCATGCAAAAAGTAGATTAAGGTAGGGAGGCTAGGTAGAAAAGATAATTCTGGGCATTACACATATAAGGAGTATATATCACTATTACGGAGTATGTATGATCTTCTGCACTTGTTGAGGAATCAGTGAATACCGAGTTAAGCTACAATTAACTAATGGAAGTAACTAACTTTTGCATTCCTTGTACTGTCACTTGCGTTTTGCTGAGATGCCAAGTGCTTGCATGTGTGCTGCTGTGAATGTTCTGTTTTTCTATATTTCTAAGTTGGAGTCAGACGGGGGTGTATCACCAAGTTGCAATATGAAATGTGTTTTTGATGTCAAAATAACCAAAAGAGCAGTTTTAATAACCCCAACTAATGCGTTGCCTGCTCCGTTGCCCCTTTCTATTTCAGCAGTTCCCCGCAGAGAAGAAGGATGATTCATCAAATACTGAGGAGACCAGGCTACGGAATATATGCATCCTCGCGCATGTTGATCATGGGAAGACCACACTAGCAGACCATTTAATTGCATCATATGGTGGGGGTGTGCTTCACCCAAAGCAAGCTGGCAAACTTAGGTTTATGGATTACTTGGATGAGGAACAGCGTCGCGCTATCACTATGAAGAGCTCCTCCATTGCTCTACAATTCAATGACTATTCTGTCAATCTTATAGACTCACCAGGACACATGGATTTCTGTAGTGAGGTTTCTACTGCTGCTAGGTTGAGCGATGGTGCATTGGTTTTAGTGGATGTTGTGGAGGGTGTTCATATACAGACGCACGCTGTACTTCGTCAAGCATGGATTGAGAAGTTGACCCCTTGTTTAGTCCTGAATAAGATTGATCGGCTGATATGTGAGTTAAAATTGAGTCCCATGGAAGCTTACAATAGGTTGTTGAGGATTATCCACGAGGTTAATGGGATAGTTAGTGCCTATAAGTCAGAAAAGTACTTATCCGATGTGGATGCCATGCTTTCAGTTGCTTCATCTGGTGATGCGGGCGATAAGCATTATGAGTTATTAGAGGATGACGAGGAAGACACTTTTCAACCGCAGAAAGGAAATGTTGTCTTTGCTAGCGCCCTTGATGGTTGGGGATTTAGGATATGTGATTTTGTGGAGATCTATGCGTCTAAGCTCGGTGCGAGTTCAACTACATTACAAAGAGCTTTATGGGGGCCACGGTACTTCAATGCCAAGACTAAGATGATTTTAGGCAAAAAAGGAATAAGCAATCCAGCAAACGCTAAGCCTATGTTTGTACAATTTATATTGGACTACCTTTGGAAAGTGTTTGAGGATAGAGGAAATATCGAGAAAGTCATCAAATCCTTTAAATTATCTATACCTCCTCGTGAACTCCAAAATAAGGATCCTAAAGCTGTGCTTCAAGCTGTAATGAGCCGTTGGCTTCCATTGTCCGATACCATTTTGTCCATGGTTGTTACTTGCATGCCTGACCCTGTCGCTGCTCAGGCTTTTCGGATATCAAGATTGCTGCCTAAGAGAGACAGTTCGGACATTGTGGGTAGTTCTGATGTGCTTTCTGAGGCTGAAGTTGTGAAGAAGTCTATTGAGGCTTGTGATTCCAGTCCTACTGCTCCATGTGTTGCATTTGTCTCTAAGATGTTTGCGGTACCAACAAAAATGCTCCCTCGTGAAGAGATTCTGAATGGTTCTACAGATGATGGAGAGTCTGGAGAGTGTTTCCTTGCATTTGCCAGGATCTTTAGTGGGGTTCTCTTTGCTGGACAGAGGGTATTTGTGCTTTCTGCCTTGTATGATCCACTGACGATGGAATCAAGGCAGAAGCATGTCCAAGAAGCTGAGTTGCAGTCATTATATCTAATGATGGGTCAAGGATTGAAACCCATTGCCTCTGCGAAGGCAGGGAATATCGTTTCCATACGTGGGCTTAGTCAGCACATATTGAAGAGTGCCACTCTTTCTTCTACAGTTAATTGTTGGCCTTTCTCCAGCATGATTTTCCAAGTTTCACCCACGCTCAAAGTTGCAATTGAACCATCGGATCCTGCTGATATAGGTGCACTTATGAGCTCTCCTTTTTCCTTTATCTTATTCCTGGTCTATTTTTTTTTCTTTTTTGACAAGTTGATAAACTAATCATACAGTATACTACTTAGTGATAACTTAATATTTGGGATGAGTTTTATATTACATAGTTTGAGAATTCCTCTTTTTGATGGTTTGGATTAGTTCAATGAAATGAAGAAGATTAGTCTTATTTGTACCGGATCTTATGGTAATAAATAATGAATCTATATTTATCAATTGCATGTCTCATTTCATCAAATTATATTCATATTGAACAAACTGTCGGCATATTCAATTGCATGTGTGTGTGTGTTTTTATTGGAAGTACGGTTATAACTTATGAAATTTATATTTTACCAAGAGTTTTGTTTGATAAAAAAATATTCGTTTTGACTATATATCGTCATTGTTCACATTATCTGTGTTTCTTTGTTATAGAAAATATGGTAGAATTATATTTTATCAACTGTTCATTTCTTTTAATTTTTTAATCTTGAGGTGTCATTATTTAGCTAGCAAATTAAAACACTGATATGCATTTTTCTTTTTCTCTCTTTTACAGGTGCACTCATGAAAGGGTTGCGCCTGTTAAATCGTGCTGACCCTTTCGTTGAGGTGACAGTTTCTGCTAGAGGGGAGCATGTTCTTGCTGCTGCAGGAGAAGTTCATCTGGAAAGATGTGTAAAAGATCTGAAGGAGAGATTTGCAAAGGTGAGTTTGATTGTTTCTCCTCCCCTTGTCTCATATAAAGAGACAATAGAGGGCGATACTTCAAATCCTTCCGAGAATTTGAAGATGTCTGGTGGAAGCTCTGACTGTGTGGAGAAAACAACACCAAATGGTAGGTGCGTAGTCCGTGTACAGGTAATGAAACTTCCCACGGCTCTCACAAAGCTGCTTGATGATAGCTCTGAACTTCTCAGAGATATTATAGGAGGCCAATCTAAACAGGCATTGCAAAGCTTGGAAACCTCAAGAGGTAGCATTGTGGAAAATGATAATCCAATTGAATCACTCAAGAAAAGGATGATGGATGCTATAGAGAGCAATCTTTCCTCTGGAATTGTAGAGATGGAGAGTGACCGTGTAAGTAAATATAGGATGATGTGGAAAGATATTTTTGAGAGGATTTGGGCCTTGGGTCCTAGACAGGTTGGTCCTAACATTCTGCTCACACCAGCCAGAGGAAAGAACATGGAGGGTTCTGTTCTTATTAAGGGTTTTCCTTATGTATCTGATAAATTAGGATTTCATCTTCGCGATGTAGGTGAAAAAACTGATGAATCATCATCTTTGACCGATGAAACACTATTAAGAGAAGCAGAGAGTCTTGAGAGCAGTGTTTTGTCGGGATTTCAGCTAGCTGCTTCCGCTGGTCCTTTGTGTGATGAGCCGATGTGGGGGTTAGCATTTACTGTTGAGGCTTCTTTATCTCCCATTGACCAGCACTCAACGGAGGATAATAATAGTATACCTCACCAACCAGAGCAGTATGGCATTTTTGCTGGGCAAGTTATGACAGCGGTTAAGGAGGCTTGTAGAGCAGCTGTACTCCAGAGAAAACCTAGACTGGTTGAAGCATTGTACTTCTGTGAATTGAATACCCCAACGGAGCATTTAGGATCCATGTATGCAGTACTTTCTCGGAGACGAGCTAGGGTCTTAAAGGAAGAAATGCAAGAAGGGTCACCATTGTTCATTGTACATGCTTATGTTCCCGTTTCAGAAAGCTTTGGTTTTGCGGATGAGCTGAGAAGATGGACGTCTGGAGCAGCAAGTGCCCTACTTGTTCTCAGTCATTGGGAAGCACTGGACGAGGATCCATTTTTTGTGCCCAAAACAGAAGAGGAACAAGAAGAGTATGGTGATGGCTCGAGTATTTTAAAAAATACGGCTAGGAAGCTCATCGATGCTGTGAGGAGACGAAAGGGTCTCCCTGTGGAGGAAAAAGTGGTTCAACATGCAACGAGGCAGAGGACCTTGGCTCGTAAGGTGTAGCTTATATTTATATTATTAGTTGGTTGTACTGTGGTCTTGACAAATTGGTAATAGTTAGTATTTGTTTGTGCATCTGTAGGGAAACACTTGGTTTTTGTTTTATATTATTTTAGTTTTGACAGAAGTTAAGCATTTGTTGTAACAAAGAGAGAGGGTATTGATTCAGGATCATTTTGATAGGAAAATGTAGACTCACCACAAAATCCTAGGGAAACACTTGGTTTTTGTTTTATATTATTTTAGTTTTGACAGAAGTTAAGCACTTGTTGTAACAAAGAGAGAGGGTATTTATTCAGGATCATTTTGATAGGAAAATGTAGACTCACCACAAAATCCTTAACCTTGATATACTTTTTCTATGCTATTTCTTGAATGTTTGCACTGTCACACATCCGATAAAAATGAAGCTTTTGAATAGATTATGTTGAATTATAAGAAGACTAAAGATATACACAAGAATTACCCTACGGGTGTGCTTACTTTGGATTGGGTAGGTTATCCGGGAATAACTTATCACTAGGGATTAGGTTAACCACGTTTACCTTTCATGTTATTTTTTGGTGTGTATACTTGATCTCAACCCTGTTTAATTGGGAAGATTCACCAATTTTTCCTTAAGAATGCACTCTATTTTGATGCACAATTGCACTCCACTGGATACATCACAATCTGGCCATTGCCTTCAATCTGGACTGGGCTTGATGCTGGAAATAGTCGCCAGTCGGTAGCACTGCCAGCATACCCTTCTGACCTTGACAGGTAAATGTTTCAAATTTGTTTCAGCCCTAAATTAAGTTTTGATGTATAATTTTAACTTTCCTCTAATTCGTTGAACTGCATATGTCTTGAGTGAAGATAGCATCCCTCCAACTTAATTGGCGAAGGCTGTTTCAGCTCCCATCACAGCAGTATTGGCTGAATTGAATTCTCTTTTATCTCTTGCACTTCCGGTTGGACTGAAAAATTACTTGCACCTCTGCGTCAATCTTTTCTTTCTAATTAGTGTCCAACTGCCTTTCTATGAAAATTTGAGTACGAAATGCTAAGTTTGAGTTCGAATGTCCCACATGTTTGATTTTGATTTTACAGTCTCTTAATCATATGCCTTGGAGTTTAGATTTTGTTTTTAGCGTGTTGCTGGAATTGAATTGCGGTGAGTTATTAATTCCTTATGACAATGATGGCAGTTTCCTTTCAATTTTCTACAGGAGTGCGATTGTGATTTGAAATTAATTAGATTAGAAGTAATTCCTACACAGTGTCAGTTTTATATAGATTAAGCAGCTTTATAGCTACTCTACCTATAGTAATTACATTATTTATATCCAATGGAAGATGAAAAACCTGGATTAGAACAAAATCTTCGTCAATTAGTCTTGCTAGATCTTCTGCTGATAAAGTTCTAACTGATGAGTAAAACACCCCCTAGTTAATTGAGGTAAGGGAATTCTATTTCATCTTTAAATGCGACATTAAGATTTTTTATCATCATCATTCCCCCCCACCCCCAACCCCAACCCCCTCCTCGTATAGCTGGTCGTATAAATCTGGACTTTTTTTCCCTGGTTGGTTATAACTAATTCAACTTGATAATTGGGTTAAATTAAGATTTGTCATGCTTGTACCTGCTACCCAGATAGTTATAGCAATGTT
This sequence comes from Pogostemon cablin, assembly GCA_023678885.1. NCBI lineage: Eukaryota > Viridiplantae > Streptophyta > Magnoliopsida > Lamiales > Lamiaceae > Pogostemon > Pogostemon cablin. The sequence continues at coordinate 8,793,046 of CM042961.1, forward strand.
CTCAAGGTCTTGTGCAATTAATAATCCTTTCAGTTTTGATCAGCCTGCAATATTTGTAAATGTCTCATTATGTTTAACGAAATTTATTTTTCTTTGATATTTATTGAGGTGACTGCTAGATTTAGAACATGTTAGAGATACTGAATTAGGATCTCAGCCTCACTATGTTCTGTACACACACAAATCTATGTATATATATATGTACGTTTTTGTTTAATTTCACCCTTCTCAGCAAGAAAGGATGAAGGACGTGTTACGACAGATATTAGTTCCCCCGAGTTGTAGCACATTGTATTTCTTCTTTGAGAGGAAAAGCCAGGCTGATTTGAAACAAGATGATTTTATGGCCAAGCAACGTGCAATGGGAGATTCAGTGATGGCTATGTAGATTTTTTTAATTGAGATAGTTCTTTGTTTGCTTCACCAAATGGGAGCAAAAATTTTCTTGATGTCCTAGTAAAATTTTCTTCTGTAATTTTCCAGATTTAATTTGCAAATAACAGTTTTCCTTTCTTTTTATAAATGATTTGAGATTCAGATTTCTGTTTGTTGGATTTGCAGTTTCTAAAGAATGTTCATGGTATGATTAATTTTGCAAGTTAATTTTCAGCCCATCAAAATTTTATTTTATGATAAATCAGTTTGTTATGAAGGTGATTTTATTGTACAGAAACGAACATCATTTAGTGCAAATTCGATATGAAGTTTCTGTGTTAACAATATAGTTTCTTTGCTGAATTCTAGCTGATAAAGAGAGTAATTAATTTTTCCTATGGTTTTGAAAATCTCAGGCTGTGCCAGAGATACAGATAGATATGGGGAAGGTAGAGCACTGAGTGGTGTTCTCTGTTAGGGGGCAATCAAGTGGTGAGAGCAGGGCTACTAGCGGGGACGACATAGGATCCTTGGGAGGTAGCGGTTCACTGCCAGATGTGTCTCATTTGGATGGGGAAGATGGTATGATCTGAGAGAACTTGAGGCAGCCTGTAATGGTTTATCTGATGAGAATGTTATCGGTGAAGTTGGATATGGCATTGTGTATTATGGCGAGTTGGCTGATAATCATAATACCCGAACAACAGTAAGAGTTCCTCAATTTGATTTACCTTTAAAAAAAGTAGATTTTGTACAGTACAATCCATGTGGTAGTGAAAGAATATGTTCGAGATTGGAAGAACTTTATCTGCTGAGTTTTATGTGTATGTACTTTTATTTTTTTTAGTTCTAATAAGTTTGGAGACGCTTTCTGAAGTTCATTCTTTAAAATAATTGGTTAAGAATTACCTTTATGATCAATGTTTATACTGTAATATGCTGCTTTCCATCAAGGTTGTTTACACCTATACCTGGCTTCTATGTAGAAATTTTCGAGCCTATTCATCTGTAAGCCTGAGATTCAGATTTCTGTTTGTTGGATTTCGTTTGATTGTTGCCAAATAAGTAGCTTATTTGAGCATAACTTCTGCTCTTTCTAAAGCTGATAGAATTATAGATGATGTTTCAAATTAATGGTGCTTCTCATTATCTCCCCCCTTCTCCACCCCACCCCTAGATAAATATTGTGTATGCATCATGGACTATTCAGCACTTATTTACTTTTCTGGAAGTAGCTCGCCTTACTGCCAGCTTCTTTTGAGCATAATTCTTGTATCATGTTGCCAAAAATAGTTTGCATCTTGATTATTTTCTTGATAGGATCAAACATTTGGAACTAATGTCTCAGTAACATGAACATTGTTGCCATTTACTTTCTTGAATAAATTTGTGCAAATCTAATTGGACTTCCTTCCTTGAGTTTATTACATAGTTGCTCGGATACAATAACGCTTGATATTTGGTAGCTCAAAAGCAACTTTGTCATACAAAGTTCCTCAAATTTTCATGCTTGTTTTCGAAGTTTAGTTGGGAGCCCAGCTTATGATATTATTTACATGCTTGCTGAAAGTATATGCTGTTTCTTTAATGAATATGAAGCATTTGAGGCCTTGTTCATGAGTGTTTCGACTTTTGACACATTTGGCTGAAGTTATCGAAACTGAGAATCGAGATGTTTAGCTTGCTACCAGTACCATCTCTGTTAGCAGTAATGAAGCATTTGCTGATTTCACAGCTTTATACTCTATTTTGGACAAATGTCACCCACTATAAATGTTCTAGAAAAATATCACCTTTGAACATTGTTATATCTACGTTGCACCTATATATGCGATTATACATAACTTTCATGCGCATCCATATGCAACTACATTGCATGCGACCATACTTTAAAAGAGGGGAAAATTAGTCAAATTGTGGTATTATTTTAAATAATTTATTTATGGTGAGTGAGATTTTATAAAATGAGCTTTTAAAAAAAGGGCATAAAATACAAATGCAATAATTATATAACTCTAGTTCTACCAAAAGTATTCATATTCTTCACTTTGAATTGTTAAAAAAAAATGGCACATTCGAAAATAAAAAATGTACTCGATTCTCACAATATTTTCTCACTATAAAAACTAGCTTGGGACCGTGGGTAGGTATGACAAATAGTTTGCTTTTTTAAAAATTATTTAAACATACTAATTTTAGTACTCTAACTTTTTAACCTTACAATTTGCGTTTGTGCTGATTTTGTTCTCATAATTACTCCCTCCGTCCCGAAAGTATTGACATATTTTTTTAGGGCACGGAGATTAAGGAGTATAATAATTTAATGTAAAGTGAAGTGAGAAAAATAATATTTAATGTGTAGTGGGTAGTTGCATTAGCGGTGAGTGTGATAGGTATGTGAGTCCATGTAAATAAATAAATTGTTTTTGTATGGGTTCATATTCTTAAAAAGGAAATATGTCAATTTCTGTGGGATAACCCAAAAAAGAAAATGTGTCAATATCAATATCTTTGGGAAAGAGGGAGTATTATTTTGAAGCTCAATTTTACCTCTTTATTTTATAAGTTATCAAATTTTGAATTTGACAAAATTTTATGAAAAAAAAAAAATGTTACAGAGTGATAATTGATACAAATTGAATACATAAATAATATATAATTATTGGATTAACGTTAGTATATTATTTAAAGTTACATAACCAAATTTGCAAAATGTCTGATGAATAAATTAATTTGAAAATTAGATACTCCCTCCATCCAACGTTTATCTATCCGTTTGCTTCTTTCACGTAGATTAAGGAGTATTATTATTTGGGATAATTTCAGATTTAGTCCCGTAAAAATTATTTAATTCCAAAAAGGTCCCAAAATTGATAGATTTAGTCCCATAGGAATTTTTCATCAAAATCTGTTAATAGTTGACGAAATATTCTGGACCATTAACAAGATCAAAATGGACTATGTCTATTTTGAAAGACAGAGAATAATACTCCCTCCGTCCCACAAAACCCTTCATACTTTCCTTATTTGTTTGTCCCACAAAACCCTTCATACCCAAAAAAAGGAAATATCACTTTATCTAATCACCCAAAAGTTACATTAATTTCAAAATTGCTACTACTTTTTCACTCACATATCATTACTTTATACTTTTTTATTACCTAAAAATACTATAATATCCTCTAAAGTCAACAAATTTGGTCAAAAAGAACAACTTTTCTTAAACAACGTGGAACAATAAACGTGAAGCGTTTTATGGGACGGAGGGAGTATAAATCTGGTAGTTTATAATAATATAAGTTAATTTGGGATGAAAATTTTCGAAAATTATGATTATAATATTCTTATGGGACCAAAACCTGTAGCTATGGGACTAGTGTATTCATATGGGACTATAATTGAACCGAGGGAATTCTTATGGGACCAAATGTGATATTTTCCCATTATTATTTTATGTGTAGTGGGTAATTGTATTAGTGGGGGGTGTGGGTCCCATATTTTAATTGTGTTAATGTGTGTGGGTCCCATGTGTCTAAAAGAGGAAATTGATAGATTAAGAGTGGACAGCCCAAAATGATAAAATGGATAGATTGGACGGAGGGAGTATTATAAATTCCAATCCTTTAATTTAGATTGAATTGTTTTTTATTCATAAGACCTTTTAATTTTATTTTTATTTTTTAAATTTAGTCTTTCGTTTCATTTTTAGAGTCAGAACTTTTAAGATTTTCAATTATTTCATTTTACAAAAACTATGCAACTCCTTAGCTTCACCACAATATTACCCGCAAATCCTTAGCAAAATTATATGCAAAGAGAATAAAATAAAAAAAATCTAAAAGGAGACTTTAGTTATCTAAACTTTTAGTACGAAAAAGAGTAAAGATGTTCAAGAAACTTACCTTGAGCAAATTATGAAGACCATCTTAATAGTATTTTGGTTTATTTTATTTTATTATTATTTTTTTAATGCAAAATGAATGATTCCCCTAAATCTGACATTTGTGCGATTGCCCTCTCAACATTTACTCAGTCATGCTTCGTTCAATGATATCTAATGAGCATAAACCCTTATTTTCCACTTCTTGAGGTTGTTCTATCAACCTTAAAATTTAAATCAACATTTTAAAACATAAAATGATACATGCACAAAATCACCAATATAATGTATGGTATTGCAAGCTTTATAGAAACAACAAATCTGTACAGAAGTACGACTTTCATACTTTCAAAGCGAATCCCAAAATATAATATAGGTGTGTAGTAGATTGAAGATAATAACCAAAATTTCAAGAATATAGATAAACATATCTTAATGTAAGTAAAAAATAATCATGAAGTCATCAATTTTTATAACTCACATTCGAAGTCATCTAAAAAAAACACACATACATGTAAAACACTTTTACCAGTCAATATTACTAGTCTCCTTATATCACTTCTCCTAATTTGTTTTTAATGGGAATCGAACCTGAAGAGCCCATTGCCAGGTAGGACCATCCTACATTCGTTGAAATCTCAACAGAAAAAGATTTGATGCTACACAAAAAAGAAATAGAAGCGATTTAGGTTCTAGAAAAGAAATTGGCAACCATTATTTGTGTTCAATTTATAGAAAATTATTCTCAGCACTTGCACACATCAAAATAGACAAAAAAAATTAGAAATGTAAAATCAAACTATTCACCATTATAAATATCAGCCTTATTTGAGTCTCCATTTTTCCACTTGTGGGAAATTTGTAGAAACAAACATCCCAAGAAGATTTGCAGTGCCGGTCCTAACATTTTCGAGGCCAAGGGCGAACAAAAATAATAGGCCCTCTTTGCTTTCTATATGAAGTATTTATTAACTAAAAAGTTTTAATTATTTTCTTCATTAACACTTTCTTTTTTTTTCTATAAAAAACCAAAATTTTATTTCTAGTAAGACATTTTATTATAGCAATTATTCTCAAAAGAAATTGTCTCCAATGTAATTTTTCTTTGAAAATTTGTTCTTGTAAATCTTTATTTATGGTTCTTTTTAATCTAATTTGTAAATCAATCAAACTATTCAAATTAGTGATATGTTCCATAGTATTTTTATATATGTTAAGTCTCTCACTAAGATGTTCTAATCATTATATCCTTTATTTGCTACAGCATTATATATTTCGAATCTTCCAAATTCTTTGAAAAAATTATCTAATGATCTTCTTTGTGATAAATGTTATGATCTTTTTCTTTTTTCCTTTCTCACAATTAGATTCATGCTTTTTAATATCTAAATATAGGGCCCCTTTTCAAGTCCAATAGATTGACGAACCAAATTTTATGAAAACTCTAATAACCTAATATAAAATATATATTTTATTAAAATATAATTTTATCAAGTATTATATATATATGTATATATATATTTTGAGCCCCTATATTTTTGGGGCACAGGGCGGTCACCCTTCTCGCCTCTTCTCAAGCCACCACTGAAGATTTGGTTCAAGGAATTGATTGGTTGCATTTTATATGCAAATCTCTTACCACCCTGGGTTTCACTGCTATTTATCATTTAGTTTTAAGTGTTGGTCCAATGTTGTTCTATTTCTGTAACAAATGAAAAAAGAATGATGGACAAGCCCAATGAATTAGTCCAAGTGGTTCGATGTCAGCTAAATTGGCTTATAGATACATGTTCACATAAATGCACGGCCAAAGAATAAACCATATTTGTCTTAGAAACCCCAATCAAGAAAGTCACCCACTTAATTTCTTTAGAATCTCAATAAACCACAGGAGAAAATATCAAATTTAGCTCCCATTTAAAATTAAATAGTTCATAGATTAGTTGAATGTTGAGAAAGAAATAAATTACCCAAAATATAAATCTTGTGTAAATTAAAACAATTAAATATTGATTTATATATAAATTGAAAATTAATACTATATTCATTGATAATTAGTTAAAATATGCCAAAAATATCTCCAATATTTACTTAAACTTATATGGTTAAATAAAAAAATTATTGGAATGAATATGGTTAATGGTTGAGATCAAAAGTATTAAATAGAGATTAAAATAAAATAATTTCTAAATACAATAAAATTGAAAAGATATAGAAAAATTGAAAGAAAAAAATTTAGATTTGTTAATATATATATATATACAAACGATTTTGGCAATATTATATTAGTTAATTATTTAATTATATATATAAGGAGAACATTGATATAGCAATGGGCTCAAGCCTCAAGTACAAGTCTATCAGGCCTTTCCTTGTTTTAGTATCTCGGCTTAATTAATAAAAAAGGAAAAAAAAAAAACCCTTGGCTTCTCTGTTCGATATCCTCTTGTGTCATCCGCCAATTCTTGATCGTCTCCAAGCCGCAATGTCAAAACCTGGAACGATATCTAATGGATCAACACACCCCCCCAGGGTTTGAAATAGTGAGTCTCGTGGAGGAAGCATCATCATCAAACATCCCTGGAGGAAAAGTTGGTGTTCTTTTTTCGAATATGAATGCTCAGTATCTGTATGTTGTAGATTTAGATGCTACCGAAACTTCTAGAATTCGACTTGATTCTGCTTTGGGTTTTTTAGTGTTCAAATCCAAATTGTATGCTTTCGATCACTGTGATCCCTTCACGGGGGTCACACACAGTAGTTGTAGGCGTCGGTATACGGGCCAATCTGTATATCAGTTTGATATACCATCTAATTTGTCCCCTAATGTCGAATTGAACTTGGAGAAAAAGGGCATGTCTAAGGTTTGTCACCCAAAAGTTTTCCTAAAGGTCTTCCAACACTAGATGGGAAAAAGATTCTTATATTTTCATCTATGATCACGACGGTGGGTCCATACTGCAATTTTGAATTGTTTGACCTTGAGCAGGAGAAATGTACTGAAAAGCTTCCCAATCCAAGCTTCTATTATCCGTGGTGGGGAGATCAAGTCGTTTAAATTCCTCAACACGCATACCCTCTTCATACTAACGGATGGAGAAGAGATGGTTTCCATTGATCTTCACGAATCTATAAAGAAGAGATTTTGGGAATGCCTCTGGCTGATTTTAAGCTACTTGGGCAAGACATTTGTTGTTTGGGTTGGAATGCATGACAAAGATGTGCCACTTCATGTTAATATATTTGAAGAGGATTCATGTCGCTATACGTACCCTGAGTTATCATCATTTCCTACTTTAGCCCAAGCCGTGGGCGGGGGAGCTGTTATTGTCGGTGAAGATGTTGGTAGAGTCAAGCTGTGCGTTATGCGAGCAGTTGAAGATGTGGATGATGATTTGAATAACAGTCAAATCTCTCTGTCTATAGACGTTTACATTTGTGATCTTGCAGAGTGCACCAAGGGTATTCAACAGGATCTTGCAAAGAAGATGGTGGAAAATGAGGGGCAGAGGAAGAAAAACATAAAAAGGGACAAAATCAATACAAATATATTTTTTTTGACAAAATTTATTTACAAAGTTATGGGACAAAAAACAACTTTTAACTTTACACAATTATGTGATCTATTTATTCTGATATTAGCTTGTAATGTTTATTTCTCTCTTTTAATTTTTTAATCTATTGGAAATATTATCCTCACATATAATATTTTGCTTTATGATTTATAAAGCTCTTAAAAATGGTTAAAAAATATAGTTTGATTTATGTTTATTTCGATTTATTTAAAATGGTTAAAATGAGATATTTCGATATATTATCATTTATTTATTAATATTTAATAATTAATTATTTTACATTTGTGTGCACAAATATAATTATTTAAATATTTAAATATATTTTTAACGACTTGTCATGATCAATTAATTTCATGAACTTATTTTTGCTTCTCAATTAATTTACCTGTTTAGATCGATCAAACATTCCTAATATTTGTCGCAAGTAATCTGGGCTATCAACTTCTTTGAAATTCTGTCTTTGAAAAAATAAATAAATAATTTAGGAAGCAGCTACAATTGCATTACCATTTTGCCACTTCATAATTCCTTATTAAAAATTTAAAACTACTGTAGCTGTTATATTAAGCATTGATTTGGGGCTTATATAAGTGTTTGCCAACGTTCATAAATTCAATTTACATAGCTTATTATATGAAGTTGGGTTTTTTTTTTCACCTGATTCTCTTTCCAATCTTATTATATTCTATGTACTTTTAGAAATTGAAATTAAAAAGGAAAAGCTAGAGATTAACTCATTTCATAAAGGGTAAGTATTCCATGCGTGGGATCATTTTAAATATGGTAAGGGCAAGAAGAAAATTAAGGAAAAGGAAACAATAAGTTGTAAATATGGTAAGGGCGAGTAAGAATATTAAGGGAAATTTTCCCAAAAAAAAAAAAAAGAGTCGTAATTACGGTAAGGGCAAGTGTTTCCTAAATTAATTATATCATAGTTATATATAAGGCTCGTGTTAAACCATCGTATTGGCACAGCCAAAAATTTCTAAGGCAGAAAGAAACCCTTACTTGTCTGTTTGATATTACCCTTGTCATCCGCAAATTCTTCTTCGTCGCCGGTGTCTAATTGGCAGGGCACAATGTCAAAACCTAGCTAGTACGATATCTACTGGATCAACGGTTGTTTGAAATGGTGTATCCCGTGGAGGATCCCGGGAGGAAAAGTAGGTATACTTTTTTCAACCGAGAACGCTCAGTATCTCTATCTTGTAAATTTTGATACTAGCCAATTTCCGAAAACTCCACAAATTTTAAAAATTCGACTTGATTCTCGTTTGGGATTTTGTGTGTTCAAATCCAAACTATATGGTTTCGATCACTGTGATCCCTTCATGGGGGACAAATACAGTTATACGGGCCAATCTATTTATCAGTTTGATATACCATCTAAGTTGAACTTAAGGAATATGGAATTGAAGAAAAAGGATATGTGGAATGAGAGGTGCCAAAATTTTCCCTAAAGGTCATCCATCGCCTGATGGGAAAAAAATGGTTATATTTTCATCTATGATCAAGGTGCTCTAGAACATAATTTTGAATTGTTTGACATTGAACAAGAGAAATGTATCGAAAAGCTTCCCAATCCAAGCTTCTTTTATCCGGGGAGATATAGTAGGGGACATGCTCTGATCAACTCGTTTGCATTCATCAACACACATACCTTTTTCATATTAACGGATAGAGAAGAAATGTTTTCCATTGATCTTGATGAATCTATAAAGAAGAGATTTTGGGTCCGGCCGTAGCCAAACGGAAATTCCTCTGGCTAGTTTTTTGCTTCTCGGGCAAAACATTTGTTGTTTGGGATGGAATGCTTGCTTCAACATTGATTCTCTTGACAAAGATGTCCCCGTAATGTTTGTAGCCTATTTGAAGAGGATGCATGTCACTACACATATCCTGAGTTATCATCATTTCCTACCGAACCCGAAGTTTTGAATTATTGTCGGGGAAGATGCTGGTAAAGTCAAGCTCTGCATCATGCGAGCTTTTGGTGAAGGGCATGACGATTTGGATAACCGTAAAATCTATATGTATGTAGACGTTTACATTTGTGATCTTGTAGAGTGCACTGATGGTGTTCGACAGGATCTTGCAAAGAAGAGGAAGAAAAAGATAAAAAGGGATTGGATGTATTTGAAACCTATGATACTCCCAGGTATTAAGAAGGTTGGTTTGGCTTGATCCAAAGGTTGCTGTTGATTTTCGCTAGGAGAATTTCTTCGCCATGCTCCCATAGCCATAGATGATGCGGTGTGTGGCTTTTCATTTTGATGTTGAACTTAAGTTATATAATTTTGTGTAATTGCATTGACAATGGGAGCCAAAATCTGTGCAGTGAGTGTTTTACTTCTATTTTCATGATAACTTTGTACAGCCATTGTTGCTGACTTGTTAATTATATGCTATGTTGGAGTTATATTTTCATTGGAATAGGCTGTTGCCTGCTCTCTTTCTCTAATATATAACCTATTTTCAGCTGTTGTGCATGCTTTTCATTCTTGCATAATCTTGCTAATCCTATTCCTTTTACCATTTTTTTAAAGGAAGGAATGATAGTGTAGGCACCTAAATTTTATTGCCTAAATATAAATGCAAAAGAAGATATATTAAATATTGATTAAATATTTATTTATTAAGGAATTTAAATAAATTAATTCCTAAAATAAGTAAATAAATAATTGATAATCAATTTAATTATTTGAGCCCAAATCCAAGCCAAGTGGGCTCAATTTAAATTAAATTGGCCAAATCCAAGCCAAGTGGGCTCAATTTAAATTAAATTGGTCAAATCCAAACTAAGTGGGTTCAATTTAAATTAAATTGGTCAAATCCAAGCCAAGTGGGCTCAATTTAAATTAAATTGGTCAAATCCAAGGCGAATGGGCTCAATTTAAATTAATTGGGTTTAATCCAAGGCAAATGGGCCTAATTTAAGTCAACAAGTCCAGCAAGTTAAATCCAGCAGGCCTAATTAAATTAAATAGGCCCAAGTCAAAGCCTAATTAAATTAAATAGGCCCAAGTCAAAGCCTAATTAAATTAAATAGGCCCAAATCAAATCCAGCAGGCTTATTTAAATTAAATAGGCCCGTATCCAGTCCAGCAGGCTTAATTAAAGGAGGAAGCCCAACATATCTTTTGAAGGAGAAAATATCTCTCAAGTGGTTATTTTCTCTACCTATAAATAAGGGCCTTCAGTCCTCATTCAAAACACATTCAAGCACCCGAAGACAAGACGCTCTTGAAGAAATCAAGAACATTCGAGGAGCTTCAAATCTTCAAATCTTCAAGCTCAAGGCCTTCGAGGATCTTCAAATCTTCGAATCTTCAAGCTCCAGATCTTCAAATCTTCGAATCTTCAAGCTCAAGAACACTCGAGGATCTTCAAATCTTCGAATCTTCAAGCTCAAGACCTTCGAGGATCTTCAAATCTTCGAATCTTCAAGCTCCAGATCTTCAAATCTTCAAAGCTTCAAATCGAAGACTTCAAGCCAGTCTTCAAGCAGCTTCAAAGTAACTTCAAGTCAAGAACTGCCTCCGATCAAGGATCAAGGTGCTAAACCTCTCCGATCCGACGTTCTTCATCCAGTAAAAATCGTGGGGTCAACGGTGTTCTACCAAATTGAACGACGTTCTTCACAGCAAATCTTCAAGTCAACGTTCGATCCGAACAAAGGCTCGACGCCTCCGGATAAACGTTTTCAAGCTTCAAGCCCTGAACCCGAGCTCGGACAAGCTTTATCCAAAGATCCGACTCAGAAAGTTGATAAAGTCAAGAAAGTCAACTCAAGAGAGGAATCAGAGGATAAATAGAAGCTGTTTAACTTCAATTTTCAAGTTTAATCCACATCGGATTATCATTGTAATTTCTTTTGTGTTTATTATTTAATAAATACAATTTTGTTGTTACAAATTTTGGCACGCCCAGTGGGACCGTTTCTACCTCTCATCTCCTCTTCGAGCAAAGTAAGATGGTTCCGCTAAGAATCAAAGTCAACAGATCAGCTTCTGTCTTCAAGTCTTCAGAATTACAAGTGGAAGACGTTAATGTAACAACTAGAAGCATGTCAAAGATGGCACGATCTGAAGCCTCTTCAGAGATAAATTCTTCAGTTGGAGTTACCTCTGGAGTGATACCATATGATGATAAAGATGAAAAAAACGACTCAGCTAACTCAACCCCTATACTTGAAGAAAGCTCATCGTCTGATTCATCCATAGCCTCGACAATGGCAATAAACACTTCGTCTGTCGAAGAACAGTTGGCAAGCTTAACTGAATCCGTTGCTGCACTTGCCAAACAGAACCAAGAACAAAGTACTTTGATTTTCAAACTGATGGAGAAAATGGCTGGTGCTGAAACTAGCCGTGCAAACGAAAAGCAAGAAGAAGATGCTGAAAATGAAGTAGATGAGTCTGCGAAGCATCAGACGATGGGGAAAAGGGTGATTGAAGAAGAATTGAACATCTCCCATGATGGAATGGTTCCTATCAGCCAGTTAAAAAGCATTATACTTGGCACAATGAAGGACCAATTCGAAGAGAGCTCTAAACCTTCATTCGCTTATGCTAAGCCTTATACTAGGAGGGTTGGCAACTTGAGGATGCCACCTAACTATCAACCCCCCAAGTTCCAACAGTTTGATGGCAAAGGTAATCCAAGGCAACATATAGCACATTTCATAGAAACGTGCAATGATGCTGGCACTCACGGAGATCATATGGTGAGACAATTCGTTCGCTCTCTGAAGGGAAATGCTTTTGAATGGTACACCGACTTGGAGGCTGACTCTATAGACAGTTGGGATCAGATGGAATATCAATTCCTTAACCGTTTCTATAGTACTAGGAGGACAGTTAGCATGATAGAGTTGACGAACACCCGTCAGTTAAAAGAAGAGCCAGTAATTGAGTACATTAATCGATGGAGAAATTTGAGCCTAAACTGTAAAGATCGATTGTCTGAAGTTTCTGGCATTGAGATGTGCACAGCAGGAATGCAATGGAACCTTCGTTACATACTTCAAGGGATTAAGCCTAAAACCTTTGAAGACTTGGCCACAAGAGCTCACGACATGGAGCTAAGTATGGGGATAAGTGGAGTTGTAGAACCACCGATTCCTGGATCCTACAAGTATAAAGAAAAGCAAGAGGCAAGGAAAGGGGGCAAACCCTACAATAAATCTTCCGAAAAAGGATCTATGGCAACCAATGCATCAACTGTTAAGTTCCGAAGGAATGAGAATGAAAAAGATGATAAAGTGAAGAATGAGTCTCAAGAAAGGGGGCAAAGAAGATTGACCTTGAAAGAAATGCAAGAAAGGAAGTACCCATTCCTTGATTCAGATGTCCCAGGCATACTCGATGATCTACTCAAAGATAAACTTATCGAGCTTCCTGAAATGAAGCGACCAGAAGAAGCGGGACAAACGGACAATCCAAAATACTGCAAGTATCATAGACTAGTGGGACATTCTATCAAAGATTGCTTTGTCTTTAAAGACAAAGTTATGCGATTGGTTGAGCAAGGGAAGATCTTTCTAGATGAAGATGCAACTGCAAACTCTACTTCTGCAGATGGTGGAATTAATTATTCATGCCATATGGCAGGCGAAGCTGTTGTGCCTAAAGTTGAAAGCAAGGCCCATGCTATGAAGATTACCTTCACTGAGGAAGACTTACTGCTCGGTTCACAATCTCACAACCGACCCTTGTTCGTAGCTGGTTGCACTCAAGAGCAAAGGGTGAATCGAATACTGATTGATGGAGGTTCAGCGGTCAATATCCTACCTCTAATAACGTTGAAAAAATTAGGAATTTCAACAGATGAACTTGGCAGTAGCCGATTAACGATTCATGGGTTCAATCAAGAGGGCCAGAGAACACTTGGTACGATAGTCATGAACTTGATAATAGATGAGATGGCCTCAACAGTTCTGTTTCATGTCATTGATGCTAAAACATCATACAACATGCTCTTGGGGCGCCCATGGTTGCATGAAAATGGAGTGATTCCTTCTACGCTGCATCAGTGCTTCAAATACTGCGATGGAGGTAACATAAAAAAGGTACTCGGTGATGAAAAGCCATTTACAGAAGCAGAATCATACTTCGCAGACGCCAGATATTTTCTGAAAAGTATCAAGGCCGATAAGCAGGAAGGAACTTCATCACAAGATAAAGGTGATGATAAACAAGAAAAAGAGAATGCAGATGATGTTTCATCCACACATTCTAATAAAAGTAAACAGTTGATCAAAACTGTAGAAGGGTTGACACTACCCCTGACTAAGGTTGACGCTGAGAGGCCCTCTCCCCCTCCACTCAAAGGATTCACTCGCCCAACACAAGCGGCTAAAACTGAGCATGGAGATGTATTTGAGGCGGCAGTTTCCAAATCGTATAGCCCACAAGCTTACAAACTTCTTGTGAAAGCTGGTTATGACCCTCAAGAAAAATGTGCGGCAAATGAACTGTCTCATAAGATTCCTAGTGGAACCACCCAAGAGAAATTGAAGAGTAATGGCCGTACTTCCAAGTGTATTAGAACAGGCATAGGATATGTTCCGCAAAAACCTGTTCGCATTGCGATAAAGAGGGCAAACACAAACTACATCACTGAAGATGAAATTCTCTCTGAAGAAGAGGAGTCTCATGAGAAAGATAGAAAGACAGAAAGAATCTCAGTATTAGAGAGACTCAAACCAGCTGGGGCTAAAAGGACCACTAAGTTCCCAAGTTTCCCAAAGATACATAGTCGGATCCCATCTCGCATGAAAAGACGACATTTCCTGACTATATCATGTGGTACAATGTTGAAAGCTAAAAAACGAACAATAATCTTCACCCGAAGTGAAGAAGATGATCGTGAAAGTGTAGGCTCATCAGATGTTGTTCATTCCATCATCATGCAAACAGATCTACAAAGTGCAGAAAGAGATCTACAAAGCAAGATCGTCGAGATGAGGAGAGATGGCTATGAAGTGGGGAGCATTGTTAAAGTGGGAGAGAATGAACAAGTTAGGTCCAACCCACGTTTTCAAAGGCAAGAATTCTTGGAACAAGTTGCCACGGTGAATCATGTCACTATACGAGAGGAGACCTCAACCGAAGAGGAAGATGCTGATGATGCTCCTCCAGAATTTGAAGAGGGTGTCAAATCTACTGTTGATCAATTGAAGGAGATTAATTTGGGTGTTGATAACGATCCACGGCCAACCTATATAAGTGCTTTGTTAACAGCCGATGAAGAAAAAGTTTACATTGAGCTTCTTCAAGAGTTTAGAGACGTGTTTGCATGGTCATTCAAAGAAATGCCCGGATTAGATCCAAAGGTGGCAGTTCATCATTTAGCAATAAAAGAAGGAGCCAAGCCAGTTAAGCAGATGCAGCGTCGATTTCGACCAGAGCTGGTTCCCTTGATTGAGGCTGAAGTTAATAAGCTCCTTGAGACGAAAAAAATAAGAGAAGTGAAGTATCCCACTTGGCTCTCTAACATTGTGCCAGTAAGAAAGGCAAACGGACAGCTTAGAGTGTGTGTTGACTTCCGGGATTTGAACTTGGCATGCCCAAAAGATGACTTTCCATTGCCAATTACTGAGCTCATGATTGATGCAACAACTAGCCATGAAGTCCTTTCATTTATGGACGGATCGTCTGGTTATAATCAAATTAGCCTGGCCCCAGAAGACCAAGAGAAAACAGCCTTCCGCACTCCTAAAGGAATATATTGCTACAATGTTATGCCATTTGGCTTGAAGAATGCCGGTGCCACTTATCAACGAGCCATGCAAAAGATATTTGATGACATGCTCCATAAGAATGTCGAATGCTATGTTGATGACATCGTGGTGAAATCAAAGAAGAAAAATGATCATCTCCAAGATTTAAGACAAATATTTGAGCGTCTTAGAAAATTCCAACTCAAGATGAATCCACTTAAATGCGCATTTGGAGTTTCTTCTGGAAAGTTCCTTGGATTCATTGTCCGACATCGTGGTATTGAAATTGACAGAGCAAAGATTGATGCAATTATAAAGATGCAGGTACCCCGAAACATACATGAGCTCAAGAGTTTGCAAGGTAAGCTGGCATACTTAAGAAGATTTATATCAAATTTGGCCGGCCGATGCCAACCATTCAGCCATCTTATGAAAAAGGGCAGCCCATTTGAATGGGATGAATCTTGCACTAATGCCTTTAATAGTATTAAATCATATTTGATGAAGCCGCCAGTATTGGTTGCTCCAATAGCCGGACGTCCATTGATTCTCTACATATCTGCTCAAGAAAGATCAGTTGGAGCCCTGCTTGCACAAAATAATGATGAGGGAAAGGAGTGTGCCTTGTACTATTTGAGTAGGACGATGACCCCAAATGAGTTAAAATACTCACCAATTGAAAAGATATGTCTTTCTCTCATCTTTGCAATTCAGAAATTAAGACACTACTTTCAAGCTCATACTGTTTACTTGGTCTCAAGGGCTAACCCATTAAAGTTTGTTATGTCAAAGCCAGTGCTCTCTGATAGGCTTGCAAGGTGGTATCTTCAATTGCAGCAATTCGAGATTATATATGTCCCTCAAAAGGCAGTGAAAGGGCAAGTATTGGCGGATTTCTTAGCTGATCATCCCATGCCTGCAGAATGGGAGTTATCTGATGATCTCCCCGATGAAGATATATTGGCTATTGAAATCACTCCTCCTTGGAAGATGTATTTCGATGGAGCTGCTCACAGAGAAGGAGCCGGCGCAGGAGTGGTATTTGTGACCTCAGATGGAGAAGTTCTGCCATACTCCTTCAATCTAACTGAAAATTGCTCTAACAATGTAGCTGAATATCAAGCTCTTATACTTGGTCTGGAGATGGCAGTAGATGTAAAGCAACGACACCTGAAGGTATATGGAGATTCGTTGTTAATAATCAACCAGCTGCTTGGTTTATATGAGGTTAAGAAACCCGAGCTACGTCCGTATTATGACTATGCTCAAAGGCTTATGAATTGGCTTGGAGATGTAGAGATTGAACATCTTCCAAGGAGAAAGAACAAACAAGCCGATGCTTTGGCAAAGCTAGCATCAACCATAGCAATGCCTGAAGCACATTTCCAAGTTCCGATCTGCAAAAGTTGGGTGGTACCTCCCTTCTTCGAAAAGGAAGATGATGAAGAAGTTGGGTATTGTGCCATAGAAGTGTTCGATATTGGGAAGGAAGATTGGCGACAACCGTTCGTGGATTACTTGAAGTATGATAAGCTCCCCAATGATCCACACCTAAGGATTGATGTTCGGCGTAGAGCACCACGATTCTTCTATTACAAAGATATACTTTATAGAAGATCGTTTGATGGTATTCTCTTAAGATGCTTAAGTGATGAAGAAGCTCTTCAAGCTATGGAGGAAGCTCATTCTGGAATATGTGGCGCCCACCAGTCTGGACCCAAGTTACATTTCAGAATCAAGAGGATGGGATATTACTGGCCTTCTATGGTAAAAGATTGCATAGACTATGCACAAAAGTGTCAGCCATGTCAGTTTCATGCAAATCTCATTCATCAGCCTCCGGAGCCATTACATCCAACCGTTTCTTCATGGCCATTTGATGCATGGGGCTTAGATGTGGTGGGGCCGTTAACAAAGTCTTCTGGAGGCCATCTTTATATTCTGGCTGCCACTGATTACTTTTCTAAGTGGGCGGAAGTTGTACCCTTGAGAGAAGTAAAGAAGGAAAATGTTGCTGATTTCATCCGCATCAACATCATATATAGATATGGAGTGCCTCGATACATCATCACGGATAATGGGAGGCCGTTCAGTAATTCTTTGATTGATAGGCTTTGTGAGAAGTTTGACTTCAAGCAAAGGAAGTCTTCTATGTATAATGCAGCAGCTAATGGGCTTGCCGAAGCCTTCAACAAAACACTGTGTAATCTGTTGAAGAAGGTAGTCTCCAAGTCAAAGCGAGACTGGCATGAAAGGATTCATGAAGCTTTATGGGCGTATCGAACTACTTATAGAACGCCTACTCAAGCTACTCCATACTCCCTTGTGTATGGGGTTGAAGCTGTGGTGCCCCTTGAAAAGCAAATACCATCTTTGAGAATTGCCATACAAGAAGGTTTGACTGAAGAAGAGAACACACGACTGCGTCTTGAAGAATTAGAGGCACTTGATGAAAAGAGGTTAGAAGCACAACAGAGACTTGAGTGCTATCAAGCTCGCCTCTCTAGAACGTTTAACAAAAAAGTGAAGATACGTTCCTTTCAAGTCGGAGACTTAGTCCTTGCTGTGAGAAGGCCTATTGTCATCACTCACCGAGTGGGAAATAAATTCTTGCCCAAGTGGGATGGCCCATATGTCGTGAAAGAAGTATATACAAATGGTGCATACAAGTTGATATCTGAAGATGGAGTAGGAATTGGCCCCATAAATGGCAAATTCTTGAAACGCTACTACGCGTAATCCAGTCAAACCTAAGGAACGCTCCATGACGCACGAGCCTAAACTGCATGTTACTCCTGGTCCGCATGAGTATAAACTGTGCACGACACCCACCAAAGGTAATTATACGTGGCTAAACTATTCACCCCACTCAGGTATTTTAAGTGGTTAAAGCATTAAATACCCTACTTTGTCTAAAGTGGTTAAAGAATAGTCACTCCTGGCCCGCACGAGTATAAACTGTGTACGGCACCCCCCATTCAAACCAAATTATGTTCCTTTGAACTACGTTATGACTTGATCCTCTTCAAAGAGGTACGTAGGCAGCTTAGTATCCTGCTAAGTTCAGTCATGTTCCGACTTATTCACATCAAGTCTGTGAGGCAAGCAACAAATTGATATTGAAGGAGCGGAGAAGTTAAAAGTTGACAAGAAGAAGACAGTGGGTGGTACAAATTCGGGTAAAGAAATACGAAAGTTTTAGTGATTGGAAAATTCGAATGTCGAAGGAAATCTGAAATATTCTGATAATCACTGCCATAAAAAGAAGACGAAGAAGGGATTGGATTATTTTAAACTGTTAAATTAAGAATTGTTGATTGAATTATTATTTAATTCACTCATAAATTCTCTTAATTTAGCTTAGAATGATAAGCTTATTTTGTTGGGTATAAATTAATGTGATCATGAGCTAATTGGACCCAAGTTCAAAGCAATGTAAGCCCAAAATGGGTTATTCAAAGCAATGGGCTCGAATTGAATTAAAATTTGTTGGTCTAGGTGGGAATCAAAATTAAGCCCATTAAAGAGGTCAAAATTGAAAAGGGGTGAGTCAAAATTGATGAAGAGGGTCTTCTCTCGTCCAAAGCAGAAAGCTCTCTGCCCCATCGCCACTTTGCTGCCGCCGCCTTCTCTCAGCCGCCGTACGCCAAGAGCAGCCTCACCGTCGCCGCTGCTGTTACCACCACGCGTCGGAAACACAACACCTGCGCATCCCATCGCCGGATCTCTCATCGCCAGCCTTGAATTGCGCGCCACTGCAAACCACCCGCACAGCCGGAAGCGAGAGCGCCCACCGATCGCCATTGCTGCTGGGAGTTGCTTGCACGCCATCCGCCCTCGACTGGAACAAGCTTGGAGCGCTCGCCACTTGCCGCTTAGCCCAAGCGCCGATCCGCCGCTGAAATCGCGTGCCCCGCCGCCGGATCCGCTCCCTGTCGCCCAGTCGTAATCAGCCCCTTCTCTACGTCCAGTATCGTGTGACTAGACCGCCGACGGCTGCTGGATCTCCGACCATCGCTTGATTCGCCCGCTTCCTGCGTCTGTGATCGTCGATTGCTCGTTCAGCCACCACTACACCGACGGGATTGCGAAGCCGCCGCGGATGATCTGATGCCTCGCCAACAGCCGATCCCGATCACACCGCCGCTCAGCTGCGTCTTCACCGGAACAGCCGCTACCATGGATCGCGACACCATCCCCATCCACTGCTGCAAATCGCCACCACGGGATCCGCTCCCTGTCGCCAAGAATATTGCCGAGCCCAGTCTCAATCGGCATCTGCTGCTTGCCGACCACCACCATCCACGGGTGTCGATCGCCGCCCTCGCCACTTGCCGCTTAGCCGCGCCCTCGAGTGCGTTGCCTCTGGAATTGTTCTTCCAGCCTTTGCCCTTCAATCGTGGACTGTTCTTCAACACTTCACGTCGGAGATCCACTACGCAAGCTTGCCGGAGGAGTTGCCGACCGTCAGCCACTGCAACAGCCCCCTGCCGTAGAAATCACGAGCTTGCTGCACTTATCGAGGATGGCTACCAGGTTCCGTCGTTGCTTACCGACGATCTGCGCTGAACCACTACCAATGACGCTAGCGGCAGCTATGGATGAGATCCCGAAACAACGTTGCCATTGCGGGCTGTCGCTGTGGAAAATCAAAGGTTTGACGCATGGCGTCTCCTCTCTTTCCCAACACCCGACAGTCCCGCTGCAATCGAAGAAGTAAATTGCCACAAATAATGCTTGATGTTTGGTGCAAACATTGGACTCGCCGCGACCTCCGACTAGGATAAAATCCTTAGTCGCCAGGAATGCGCGACGTTTGTCACAACTGCCCGTTTCATCTTCAATTGGTTCGAATCTCTTCTGTTCTTCGTGTGAAAAAAAAAACAAGAAAAGGAACGGAAGAGATGAAGAAGTAAATATAAGAATATAATTGGTGAAGCTTACCTTGGTGATAATGTGAAGACAAGTAGTTCAATCAGAAAAAGAGAGAAAGCGAAGCGTGATGAAAAGAAAATACGCAAGGAGAGAGGAAGAGAGAGAGAACTATATGTTGCTGTAATTTGATTTCTTACGTGTGTATTGTTGCTGATCCAACCCCGCAGCTTGCATGAAAAGGAAAGAATAAGAGCCTACAAAGGAAAAGTAACGTCGATTAGATACTCATGAATTATGATATGGGAAAGTATCGAGGCCGGAGTCCTTATGTAGTGTTGAAAATTTTTAAGGATAATTCTTAGTGAATCTTTGGTGTTTATCATGAAGGATTTTATTTGGGGTTATCTACTCAAAATCCGAAGTGTTGAGCAGTGAAATATGAGTAAAGATATGATGGTTATAAGGAGATGTCTTGCAATATAAATATGGATAAGTAGTTGAGAATTATATGAATATTTTTTTGGATACACTTCTGTATTTATCCATGAATTTGAAGCATGTTGATCGATTAAAATCTTGAGTTGATTTGCAGCAGATATGAAATATATGGAAATAGTCGTATTTTCTTCAAATAGCAGATGTGGGATATATGGCAGTAGTTAGATTTTTCTTCAAGTATCAGATATGAGTGTGCGAGTTACTGTAACTAATATGGAAAAAAAAGTAGAGCAATAAAAGAAAATGAGAGCCCAAATCAAAAGGTGAATAAAGTGAGGAAAATGATAACTAGGGATGAGTATGGGCCGCACCATTCTTTTATTTTTGAGCCTGTCATTCAAAATTAATGGGCCAAATAAAATGAATACAAGAAGCAAGAAATTGAATTGTTGCAATTTGTCCACTTTAAATTTTTTTTTTTAGTGAACAAAATGCAAGGGGGCATTTGTAGGCACCTAAATTTTATTGCCTAAATATAAATGCAAAAGAAGATATATTAAATATTGATTAAATATTTATTTATTAAGGAATTTAAATAAATTAATTCCTAAAATAAGTAAATAAATAATTGATAATCAATTTAATTATTTGAGCCCAAATCCAAGCCAAGTGGGCTCAATTTAAATTAAATTGGTCAAATCCAAACTAAGTGGGTTCAATTTAAATTAAATTGGTCAAATCCAAGCCAAGTGGGCTCAATTTAAATTAAATTGGTCAAATCCAAGGCGAATGGGCTCAATTTAAATTAATTGGGTTTAATCCAAGGCAAATGGGCCTAATTTAAGTCAACAAGTCCAGCAAGTTAAATCCAGCAGGCCTAATTAAATTAAATAGGCCCAAGTCAAAGCCTAATTAAATTAAATAGGCCCAAGTCAAAGCCTAATTAAATTAAATAGGCCCAAATCAAATCCAGCAGGCTTATTTAAATTAAATAGGCCCGTATCCAGTCCAGCAGGCTTAATTAAAGGAGGAAGCCCAACATATCTTTTGAAGGAGAAAATATCTCTCAAGTGGTTATTTTCTCTACCTATAAATAAGGGCCTTCAGTCCTCATTCAAAACACATTCAAGCACCCGAAGACAAGACGCTCTTGAAGAAATCAAGAACATTCGAGGAGCTTCAAATCTTCAAATCTTCAAGCTCAAGGCCTTCGAGGATCTTCAAATCTTCGAATCTTCAAGCTCCAGATCTTCAAATCTTCGAATCTTCAAGCTCAAGAACACTCGAGGATCTTCAAATCTTCGAATCTTCAAGCTCAAGACCTTCGAGGATCTTCAAATCTTCGAATCTTCAAGCTCCAGATCTTCAAATCTTCAAAGCTTCAAATCGAAGACTTCAAGCCAGTCTTCAAGCAGCTTCAAAGTAACTTCAAGTCAAGAACTGCCTCCGATCAAGGATCAAGGTGCTAAACCTCTCCGATCCGGCGTTCTTCATCCAGTAAAAATCGTGGGGTCAACGGTGTTCTACCAAATTGAACGACGTTCTTCACAGCAAATCTTCAAGTCAACGTTCGATCCGAACAAAGGCTCGACGCCTCCGGATAAACGTTTTCAAGCTTCAAGCCCTGAACCCGAGCTCGGACAAGCTTTATCCAAAGATCCGACTCAGAAAGTTGATAAAGTCAAGAAAGTCAACTCAAGAGAGGAATCAGAGGATAAATAGAAGCTGTTTAACTTCAATTTTCAAGTTTAATCCACATCGGATTATCATTGTAATTTCTTTTGTGTTTATTATTTAATAAATACAATTTTGTTGTTACAGATAGTATCAGTGGTCAATGATCGATGAGTACGGCATTAGGATTTGATCGGTTAATGATGAGTGTGTGGAATTAGGATTTGATCAGTTTGTGGGTATGGAGGGAAGGGAGTAATAATAAATTAATAAACCCCCGAATTACTTGTGGAACCCCAATTACTATTAAAATTAAAAGTTATATATTTAAATTACTAAATATACCGTACAAGACAACTTTACCCTTTTAATTAATTATATTCAAATTAAAAATAATAATAATAATTAATCACAAAAATAAAATAACATCATCATCACCAACGTGAATGAATTGAAGTCAAGGCAATCTTCGCTGCTTATTCTCCATGGCTCCATCTATTGTCTGCCGAATCCCCTCTTCCAAAGTCAAGGCCATGAACGTCTTTATATAGACCATTGAGATTTTTGAAGATAATTTTTTCAAAGATGGAAGTTACCTGATAAAGATTTTGAGTATATCTGCAGTTTATTTGAGATAAAGATTTTGAGTATATCTGCAGTTTATTTTGAGATAAAGATTTTGAGTATATCTGCAGTGTATTTGAGATTGCTTCAAATACGATTTAGAAAATATGAAACGAATTTTGCAGATTTGAAAGGAAAACAAATTCTTCAAAGATGGATGTTATTTGATAAAGATCTGCATTTGAGATCGCTTCTAATATGGAACCAATTTTGCAGATTTGAAAAGAAAAAACAAGCCAATGGATAATTCATAGGGTTTAGATTTCATCGTGTTCATTGATTATATGATGTGGTGCATTTAGAAATTCATTGGGGTCTTAATAACAATTTATCATAATTAATTTTATTTAATTATTTATAAAAGGATATTTACGTCTTTTCAAATAAACATATTTTATATCTATAATTAATGGGGTTCGTTTAGTAGATTTGGAGGTGCAAATAGCCGCCCATTAATAAAATAACATATAAACAATCATAAATTGGATAGAATAATTATAAAAAAAAGGGAAAAGAATTAACAATTTAATAGATGATATTTGGATCATGGAGGCTTTGATTGAGATGTAAAAAACTTATTTCCAAATTCCAACAAACAACCAAAAAAAATTGCACATATTTCTCTTGAAACAAGGGGAAAGAAACATTGAATAATATTCTATAATAAACATATGAAAGAGTTAAAAAGTTATTTTTGGTCCTATTTAAAATTTTAAATTCTATCCCAAAAATAATATTTATATCAATTTAGTACCATAACTATGAATTTATTTTCAATTTTGCTCAATTTTCGTCGGAGCCCTAAATTTTCACCGAAACATTCAATTTGGGGAACCCGATGACCTTAGCTGACGTGGCGCTCCAAATAAAATTGAGCAAAACATATTTTTACAAGTCACATTTAAAAAGAAAAAAAATGCGAGTCAATTGGCACCTGACTTAGGAAAACATTTGACTAATTTTATTAAAGTGAAACGGGAAGAGTCGACCAAGGAATAATTCGATGAACCTCGGTCGGATCGGACACTTCTAACCGCTGCAGGAGAACTCTGATGAATAGATCGTTGTTGATCTTGTTGGCGATTTGTTGGTACTGGTTTACAATCTGTTGCGTTGAATTAATTTCTCCAATCGGAAAACTGTCACCGTCGACTAAAATTGAGCAAATTAAAAGTAAATTCATAGTTATGATACTAAATTGATACAAATATTTTTATTGTGACAGAATTTAAAATTTTAAGTAGTCATATGACAAAAGACGCCTTTTTTTTTATTATTATTTTAATTTAGTAAGCAGCTTTCAATTTCATCACCACAACATCCTACATGCGCTTCGTTGGTTAATTTGTGAATTGATTGTTGTCCGTTAACTCTCACAGAATATCAAAATCCTTATTAAACACTACATAATTCCTTATTAAAACTATCCGGATTCCATTGGACAATCGATTTGGGGCTTTACAAAACCCAACTAATTTATTAGGGAAACCAACACCATTCCATTCTTGATTCCAAAGCCCCCCCTACGAACTCCAGGGACTTGACTATTTCACCTTAAACCCCTCCTGCGGAACTTACACGAATCAGAGCAATACCAGAAGATATGGTCTTTCTCCCAACTATGGAGGTTGAAACTACAGTTAATACCATCATCTAGCATCCCCGGTGGAAGAGTTTGTATTCTTTTTTCAATCGACAATGCTAACCATGTATGTGCTGTCGATTTAAATGCTGGAGAGTTTTCTAAAATTCGACTGGATTATTCTCTGGGTTTTTGTATGTTAGAAAACACCTTGGAGCTGGGTATAAGGGCTAATCAGTATATAAGTATGATATACCATCATCAAAGTTTGTGGATTTCACTTTGGAGAAAAGTAAGATGCGGAGGGTTTGCCGAATGCAGGGAAACAAGAGTTACCCTAAGGGTTATGTAACACCAGATGGAAAGATTCTTATATTTTCATCTGTGATCACGCTGGGTGACCATGATCTTCACTTCAATTTTGAGATGTTGGACCCCAACTCGGGGAAATGTACTGAAAAGCTTCCCAATCCTAGCTTCTATAATGAGAGGAGAAGGTATCCTGAGGAACTTACTCAGATTCGAATCATATCATTTGCATTCATCGACTAGCATACCCTCTTCATACTATCGGATGGAGAAGATATGCTTTCCATTGATCTTAGCAAACCTGTAAAGGAAAGAACTTGGGAGACATGGCGTAGCTTTTCTGGATAAAGAGACCGAAGGAGTATGACTGGATGGGTGTTCAACCTATGATACTTCCCGGTATGACGAAGGTCAAATCTCTTGTGTTTCGCCTTCCACCGGTTCCTCTCCAATTCTTCCGCTAGGAGAATTTCTTCACTATGTTCCTGAGGGAGCTATAGACCCCAGTTACCACAGTTTCTTTGCATTTGTAGCAATAGATGATGTGGTGTGGATTTTGATTTGAATTTCTTTTCATTTAGATATTTGGGCAGGTGTCTTTCCATTTTAATGTTGTCCAGTGGAACCTTTCCATGTTCTTATTTAAGTTTTTTAATTGTGTTGTCCAATTGAACCTTTCCATGTTCTTATTTAAGTTTTTTAATTGCTCCAAACGAAAAATGATGGATTGTGAAGTCAAAATCAAGGATCATTTCTACCATGTATTTCACTCATTCAACTTAAGTTTTATCATTTTCTTTCTTTTAGGCTTTGTGTAATTGTATTGATAATGAGTGGGTTGTCTCTCAGCTAAAACATGTGTAGTGCAGAGTTTTCTTCTATTTTCATGATAACTGTGTACAGGCTCGTAGCCCCCCGGTGGTGCTGACTTGTTCATATGATGTGCAGGAGTTATACTTCCAAAACGCACCGGAGGCAGTTGCCCTGCACTCTCTCTGCTGCCTGCACTCTCTCTCTTTTGCCTATCTTGTCTTGTTTCTGGGATTGGGTGTTAATGATTGGAATTTATATTGCATATGATAGCGAGGAATTGGGAAAACTTCACTTCTCTGTCTGATGCAAGTAGTTGGTTTAGTTATGACTAACAAGTACAGTGAAGGCTAGATACTATGGAGAAAATGAGTGAGTCGAAAGTAACTAAGTTTTCACCAATTCTTTGTTCATTGATTTATGATGGAAGTCAAATCTGTTTGTGTGTGTTAGTGCAAGATAACTAGTGGCTACTAATCTCCCTTAATTTTTCTTCTTCTGAACAAGTGTTGAGCAATTGCAGGTACATTGACATGGCTGAAACTCTCTGCCAAAGGCATGCGCTTGAGGCATTCAGATTGGACCCTATTATACAATTCAGTAACTCCACATGAACAAGATTCAAATATATCTAAATGCATTAGCTAATTAGCTCAAAGAAAAAATAAAAAATCTGAATCTATGGAATGTTTAAGCTGAACTTTTTTTTATTTTTCTTCAGTCCTGATGAGCATAACAATCTTCGTTACAATTGAATATTGAAGCGACTGAAAATAAGAGTCAAATAAATTGTTGAAAGAATATCAGTACCATTTGTCATCGTCTTATACAATTGAATGTTACTAAACTAATTATCATAGTAGTTGAAGGCAAAATGGCGCAGTAACACAAAAAAGGCTCCTTGAACCTTTAGGTGGTGTTTGTTTTGGGATTAGATTGGCTTAATAACCGGTGAATAGTGTTAGTCCATGTTTGTTATGTTTGTTTTGGATTTAAGTAGGGTATGTTTAAACTTTATGTCAAATAAAGTATTAATTGAGGTGAGAGAAGATGAGAGAGAAGGAAATAAAAAGTATTAATTGAGGAGAGAGAATAGATTGTAGGGGGTGATAGGGTATGTAGGTATATATAGGGGAGATTTATGGAGATTTATTAAATCTAAAACCGGATGAATAAACCCAAAGTGAACATTGCCTTAGGGAAAGAAAAAGAAAAAAAAAAAAAAAGCCGCATGTGCAAGTCCAAAATCTGTTTCTTTTGACCAGTTTTGAAAGCCAGTTTCCAAATCCAAAAAATAAATATGCTATAATCCTCTACGATACCGACCTATTTCAGCTATATTTTTTAAACACAAGTCTCATTTACATCAAGTGTTCAAGGTGCTTCCCTAGGCTTTTAATTTTAAACCAAAACTACCAAGTAAAAACCATGAACTTAACATAGCAGAGCATTCGATTCCACAAGAGACAATTATCCAATGAAGAGACGAATACTCTACCCAATGAATGCCAGCATTCTTCCCCAATCATGATAATAAAACTAAAAGAATCCATCAAATTTCAAACCAAGTAAAAGCACCCAAAAAATTACCTTATAGATGTAGGTGCCACAATTGTCAAGAGATTCACAACTCAAGCTTGCCCACAAGATTTCAAAGTACTCCTTCTGCAATCGTGATTTGATGAATAAGATAACCAAATAATTCATGAACATGAACATGAACTAGCAGACAGATTCTTTAATCAATAACTGTCGAGATGAGAAATTTTGAAATTGTATTTATATTGTGACATTAAAATTTGAAACTAAACCGTCACAAGTTAAAAGAAAGTGCATGTTGGTATGACCAGAGAAATTATTATCAAAATATTTCGCAACTTAGTCAAATTTTCAAAGAGCTAAATAAAACATTTATGTCTTACATGATTAAAAAAGACGGGGATTACCACAATAAGTCCACTGCACATCAGGTCACAAAAAACCCAGATGCATTACCACAATAAATCTCCTTTTATATAGCTAGATGGGATTTCTAGACATTGCTGATTAGCACCTTGCCAAATGAATATTGGAAACACTTTACTATGCATCAGAGTAAAATACCAGTAAATTTCAGCTTTATGGTATTTCAATACAGAAACAGAGAAGCACAAAACAATACTTTCAATTCAAACTACTGCTCCAAAATATAAGACTTGAAACAAAAACTCGGAAATCTATACACCTAAAATGCATCACTTAAAAAGAATCAGAACTGAGAAGTCAGTGAGAATGTGAATTGCTACTAGCATGTGATAACTGCAGTTGGAGCTTTATTATACAGCTTATAATCCTGAGTTCAGATTGGAATATGTGCCAGATAAGATTTCCAATGGAACAAACAGCAAGAATACACACCAAAAATAGCATCAAAATCACGACGCACCTCATTACATAGAATCGTCCATTAACAACATAGATCACACACCAAAATCTCACTCAAGAACACGTACTTAATAAATAAATTACTATAATTGAAGAGAAACATGCAAATCAGGAGTTTGACTTAGACGTGGAACCGATTGGATAAGACGAGAACACTAACAAGAAATCAGATTCGGGAGCCCATCCTGTCATAGTTGGTAACCATCACCATGGCCCGAGCTCATTGTGCAATTCAACTCTAATCCTACTCTTATTTCCTCCAAAACCTGAAAGAATGGAGAGAATTTCTCAGTATGAGCCTTACCAAAGATAACTACTAAAATTTTAATCACTTTTCTCCATAATCTGCCCGTACTCATTGTCTACCTTATTTCACCAAAAATATATTAGAACTAACTGAACAATTGTCTTGGCACATAGTATCGACTGAAACTGAAGAAGCATAAATAATCTTTGCCTTACGATGAAAACAAGATATCCTGTTACTGTCACTATAAACAACAACTTCTGATAGGTTATCTTCTCATATTAATTTCATATAAATAGTTGATGAATTATATTCGGCATAAGAAATGTCTCAACCATTAGGCATTACAGTATCTTGTTATTGAATGCCATTAATATATTTCCACTTCTTTTCACTAGCATACCTTGTTATTGAATGCCATTAATATATTGGGTCAGTCATCTCCATCAATTGAGTTTCAACACGTATTGCTTCTTAAGATGTTTATAGAAAGATTAGAAAGTCTATCAACCCACCAGGCTTTCTTCCTTACTCAATTTGAACCATTAATATCTGTCATCTCATGTTCAGCAACTCTAGTTACATTTTGTCCATCAAGTTTGACAATTAAGTTTCAGAAATATACAAAAGAAGAATATTTAACAATCTAAGAGGTGATGTCAAATTCAAAATTGACAAAACCATAAAAAAGAATAAAAAAGAAAAAAAAAACAAACAAATTTAGCACCATCCAACTACTGCAGTTTTCATGCAATAAAATGAAACTAATTCTGAATATTGTAAAATGCTAAAACAGGACAAGATAAAGAAAAGTAAAGACTGCCAAATTATGCAATAACTACTTAATTTTTACCAAATCAAAGAACTGAAATAATGGAGCAGTCTACATGAAAAAATATCTGGATCAATCTTATATGAAAAACAAGCCCAAATGGAGACTATGGGAATGATAATTTCAATTTTTAAGGCAAATCGAATGTTAACAATAGACTAAGATTGAATATTAACAACTCAAGACACTAAAATAATTCCAATCTTTTAAATTAAATTTACAGATCAAGCTAAAACACATCCAGTAATTCAATGAAAACAACTATAATTAAGGTTTGAAATGATACCTTCTCGGAATAAAGCCCTTCATGCTAGCGAAAATTATGTGGGGCATCAAGTAGAGGCAACAGACCCTGAAAAAAAAAAAACAGAGGATTTGAACGTGTCAGCACATATTCTCCAAAACCAATTAGTTGTAAATTCTGAAATTCACGACAAAATCTTAAACTGTTGTGCTTTGGAAAAAGACTCTTCCTCGGATACATTGGTGTCTCCAGATACGTCAAGATCCTTAACAGAAAAGCTGCACCTTTTTCATTTTCATTTGTGTTCTTGTACATTGTTTCAGTTAAAAAAAATTCAGATGTATTCTTTGAAAAAGAGAAAGAACAAAAATTTCTAAAGTTTGAAACAAAGTTGACACGTCTGTGCTCACGTCTGAATACTCATCTGTATTGATCTAATCATGCACTCAAACATACAAAGAATACATTGTTCTTGTACATTGTTTCAGTTAAAAAATTTTCAGATGTATTCTTTGAAAAGAGAAAGAACAAAAATTTCTAAAGTTAGAAACAAAGTTGACACGTCTGTGCTCACGTCTGAATACTCATCTGTATTGATCTAATCATGCACTCAAACTTACAACACTTAAAACCAAAATAAATTAGAGGAAAATCATTTCAGCATCTCATATTGCCACCTTGAATACTAAAATTTTAATAAAGAAAGAAGCCCATAAATACTTGAAGTGATAGACTTTTTTAATGATTGATCTTTTAAAATAAGAAACACTTTTGGCTTCACCATAAAATCTTTCATGTATAAAGAGTAACTCAAACACATAATAACTGAGCATAAATTCCAAAATATCAGTGCTCAAATGTGTAAGCAATTTGCAGATTGTGGACACACTTATAAGGGGGGCTAAACAAAATTCACTTATGCTAATTATATTAATCAGCTCGAGTAAGATTGATCAGTGGAACAAGTTACTTATCTGTCCATATTCCATCATAGTTTCTAAATTAACAATTCCAAGGTCCAAATCTCAGTATACTCTGCAACAAAATTAACTACCCTAGGTTATCATATGCATTAATAATCAAGCTCATACCCAAGCCTAAACGGGAATGAAGTTGTCATTAGGTCTTCAGATTTATAATCCAGTTAAAGAGCTATGCATTGCAGTTTTTTCATCAACATGTGTACAGTTATCTCTAGAAAATGCTTAAGAAGTAAATTCTTTATAAACTCAAAAGCTATAATTTTTTTTACAACAGCTAGAACAACTAATGCATGACTAAGTTCACATAACGCTTTTTGTCAAGCTAAAGACCTTAACCAACCAAGCAGCCGAAGGTGAGTCTTTTCGAGCAATGATATTTTTTGGAAATAAAGAAGAATTTCGGCTACCTAGTGTCAAAGGAAAGATTCAAAACACCAAAACAGGTTTAGTAAATGAACAACATTCACTAAAAAAGATTAATACTTCAGGAGTAATGTTAAGGTGAAGAAGAAGAGAAACCATACAGTAATAAAGTAAGATAGAGCAGTATCTTGCATGGTTGCACCCATGTTAGCCCGATTTCCTTACCAAACACTTGCCCATTAATTTCAAACTAACATAAAAATGTCATCAGCTTCTTTTATCCACTCTTTTAATAAAGGAAGACATCTAGCATCCAATTTCGTATTAGAAACTTATAAGCAAAAAAGAACAACAGATTTAGATATTCCCAGCATAACCACCCTCTTCTAGATTACCATAATGAAAAACAATTCGCAAAAATCAGAAAAATACAAGAGCAAAAATCACAAGTATCATGCTTCACAAACTTCAAAAGTTAAAGAAACAATGGAGCTTGAGCCACAAAAATACATATCAAAAGAATGTTCAGAATCTAAATCAACACAACTCAAAGCACGCAGATCAGTATATCACAAAATTTATTCGATTTTAACTTTTTTTTTTAATATTATCATTTACAAAAACCAAGTCAATCCCATGTGATGCTATAAACGTAATCATAGCAAGATGTGATAAGTACATACATATCAGCATCTGATCAAAAAAGACCTAATGTGCTAAAAAAATTAATTCAGTTTTTACTTCTTTTTTCAAGTAATGCGCGAACATACTGCTCAAATAACAAAGACAGACCATAATTTTGAGCAAAAATTTGCCATTCATAGTCTATTAGAAGCATATGAAGAAAATTATGAAACAAAACTGTAGGCCTTTTCTAAAGACACCATTTACTACATCTAAAAATCTTTCCATTTATTTCTAAATTTCAATCAAGTATCTTTCCAGTTAAATAGCACTCTGAAAATAGACCTTTCTTGAGCGTTCCTCCATTTTTTGATAAATAACTGAATCTGAAGTATAAAAGAACGCAGCAGAGAAAATGAAATTTTAAATAATAGTTGTACCTCTGAGAAAAACCTCAATGTTCTCATAATATTTTTGGTGCATTCGATAAGCAATCTTCTTTCTCTTGACCAGTGGTCTCGTTTTTATTTGTCCTCTCAACTAATACATACTTATCATCTTCCAAACGCATTCTAGCACTACAGTAACTTCCTCCTTTCTCTGATAATATTCTCTGAGACCTACAATCAAGTGAATTAATAAAAACAACAACCATAAGCAAACAGCAGTAAAATAGCAAGAAACAGAACAGAATACTCATTAAGGTGTTACCATGTACACAAAGAAAGAGGAGTGCATCCTTCTTGGTTTAATTAACTGTGTGTTCCATTTGAGAAAGAGATGAAACAGTATTGAACAGTAACACTAATTATATCAGTTTAAATTAGAAATTGATGCAGCTTGCAAAAATTAATCAGACTGAAAAAAACAAAAAAAATTGGGAACCTTAAAGCGTAACTCGAGCTAGAGGCTTATATATGCCAAGGTTAATGGCATATAAAACCATGAACTTTAGGTATATTGCAAATTAATCCTGATCTTTTTGAAATTGCAAATAAAGCCATGACTTTGAAGAATTGTGCAAATCGCACTAAAGGGCAGGTTAAGCCTGCCCGAAGTTGCTCACGTGTCATTTTTTCATGTTATGTAACCATGTCATCAAAGAAACCACGTCGTTTTGGGATTATGTTGTGTTGGAGTTCAAAATCGATTCAAGGAACCCTAACTCAATCCACTACGCCAAGTGGGTCTGCCGCTACGAACACTCCGACGTCCACAGCCCAGCTGGTCCATGTGCTGCCTGCCCATCGTGCTATAGGCCCAATTGGAATCCGGCGTGGTAATTACAACAATTCGAAGAACTGTGTAATCGGAATCCAACTCAATGGGGATAAGGTGAGTTGCCCGCTCTGTCCCTCCGAATCGACTCATCAACAATCAGCGATTCATGTGTGTTAGATTTAAGAACGGCACTTTGCTTATTTATATTCCAGCAGCGCGGTGATGGGTGGCGACGACATCGAGCCGCCGGGTTTTGTGCTCTCGCCGGAGAATTTTTTAGGCCACCTACGTACATTCGGGAAGTGGAAGCTTGGAGTATTCACCTCTTCAAAATCGCCAACTCAAGGGGTAATTGCTCAGCAATATTATTCCAGCTATGATAGCAACAGCCTCCCTCAATGGTCAATTCTTCAAGAGACTGACTATTTCAAAAGGAAACTAATACCTTTCTCTTTCCCCTTGCTATTTGTTATCAAGAGCCGACGACGTCAGTCAAGATGGAAGATGGTTAATGCGTAGATGCCAGATGGGGAGGTAGGAAGGAAGACGGTAGTTGACTTCCACAGAGAGGAAGAGCATGGCATCAGAAGGTGTAATTAATTTTTGGCCACAGCTATCCACACGTACCATTTTAACGAATACACCCTCTTTCATGATGATATATTAATTTTTTTAGGTTGATCCCATATTCCTAAAAAGGAAAACGTAAGCATTGAAATGAGACGCGCAAAACAGAAACGTAAACATTGAAATGGGACAGATGGAGTATATATATATGTTGGGTGTCATAATATGCATCTATATTTACTCATTATTATTAATGTATGTTTGTATACATAATAATGATTATTATTATTATTTGACAATTATATGCAAACATACGAAAGAGATATATTATAACAGATAAATATCAAAATTAGTCTTGTAGATTCCAACTTTAGTTCTTTATTTTCTGCAATTCTTAATTTGGGTCCTTTTAGTTCACTATTTATTCTTTTTATTCCACTTTTGGTCCTTTTTTTTCAAATTTTAGTAATTTTAGTCCACTTTTGGTCCAAAATTTATATATATGACCAATTTTGGACATTTTTAATATAAATGACTAAATTTGGAAAAAAAAAGGACTAAATTTGAGAAAATGATTAAATTTGGATTACAATGACTAAAATTGGACAAAAAAGAACAAAAATTGAGAATTAATGAAAATAGAGGAATAAAGTTGGAATCGGTCATACTTATAGAACTAATTTTGATATTTACCCTAACTGAATATATATATATACTCCCTCCGTCCCAACTTAAGAGTCCAATTTGCTTTTGGGCACGTGTATTAAGGAGTATTATTATTTAATGTGTAGTGAGTAGTTGTATTAGTGGGTGTGTGAGCCCCATGTTTTAATTGTATTAGTGGGTGTGGGTGGGTCCCATGTGTCCAAAAAAGAAAATTGGACTCTTTGGGTGGGACGATCAAAATAGTAAAATGCAGTGATTAGAAAACCGGACCGGAGGCCGAACCGGTGACCCTAACGGTTCAAGGTCGGACCGGTCGAACCGGGTGGTTCAACCGGAAAAACATAAATTTTATATTTTTTATAATATCATTTTAAAAAATAAAAATAAAAATAGTTAAAGGCCCATTTGCTCAATTTGCTAACAAATTATGAGGCCCAAAATAATTAATGATAAAGCCCATATTAATTTATTAGTGACATCCCTTCTGTATCCCAACTCCCAATAAATCAGATTGAATCCCGACTCCCAAGTCAATTGAAATTTCAACTTTGAGAATTGAAAGATTCACGCAATCCCTCTGAGATTTCTTTCCTGCTCCAAAAAAAGAATTTATTTCTTGGCGCCGTCCCTTGTCGTCGGCCACTGCCCGGAAATCGCGTCGCCACCTCACGATCTGTAGGAGTCGCGTACCATGCGAACGCACAACTTTTGTCTGAATCGCGACGGCCACCTGCGCGCACCGCACCGCATCGCTTCTGCCGGAATTGCAACGGCCACCGAAAATTACATATCTGCTTGCTGCGCTTGTTGGTGAAAGAGTTCGACGGCCTCCGGAGATCACAGATCTGGTGATTTGGGGCGAAGAGCGCATGTCGTAGAGGAAAAAACAATTATAACCGGCAGTTTTCGGTTCGGCCGGCCCAACTGATTATTCCGATTTTGCCGGTTCGAACCGGTTTTACTCCAAAAGCGGTTTTAGGGGGGTAATCGGACCGGTTTTCTGGCCGGTTCAACCCGGTTCGATTTTTAGAACACTGGTAAAATGGTCCTCTTAGCCTTGGCGAAGGGAGTATATATTAGTGATTAGAAAACCGGACCGGACCGAAGAACGAACCGGAAGAGACAACGGTTCGAGGTTTAACCGGTCGATTCAACCGGAAAATTGAATTTTACATATTTTCAATTATATTTTATAAAATTACCAATTATAAAAATATATAATCACCTAAATTATTTTTTAAATTTTAAAATACCATTTAAAATCAAAATATAATTAAATAAAAATATCTATAGTTCATAATTTATACTCCCTCCGTCCCTTGAAGTACTTCACGTATTGTTGTGCGCGGAGTTTAAGAAAAAAGCGGAGTTTAAGAAAAAATTGTTATTTTATGTATAAAGTAAGAAAGAGAAAAAATATTTTAATTAATTTAATGAAAAGTGTGTGTAAAGTTGTTGGAATATGTGAAAAGTGAGTATTATTTTGGGATGTGTGTAAAAAGTAGGTATTATTATAATGTATTTTTTACCATTTTTGGTAAAAGTAAAGTATGAAATACTTTGTGGGACGGATGAAAAAGGAAAGTGTGAAATACTTTGTGGACGGAGGGAGTACTTCATACATAGTTTATAATATACACACTCAATATATAATTCATAATTTAATTCAAAATGTAAATATTATTTTCTAAAATAAATAAAAATAAAAGTGAAATATCATAAAAGTTAAAAAAAAATTAAAAAAAGTAAAAATAAAAATTAAAAAAATAATAGTTAAACCGGTTCAACCCCCATAAACGGTTTTCGGGATCGATTCCCGGTCCAACCGGTTGAACCGGTCGATCCGGCCCGATTTTCAGATCATTGGTACCAATGATTTCAAGAACCGGTTGGACCGGCCTCCAAACCGGTTCAAAACCCCTATAAAACTGTTTTTTTGAATTGAACCGGCCAAAACCAGGAAAATCGGTTGCACCGGTTGAACCGGTCCAACCGATTTTTTTATTTTTTATTTTTTTTTAATTTTTCTTTTTATATTTTATATTTTATATTATTTAACTTTTATTTTTATTTATTTTAAAATATAATACTCCCTCCGTCCCGGGTATTTTTACCCGTTTGTACGGGCACGGAGATTAAGACGTTTTATTTTTTTAATATATAATGTAAGAGAAAGTAGGGATAAATTAGTAATTTAAAAAGAAAAAGTGAATAAAGTTATTGGGAATGATGAATAAAGTGTAAAAAAAGTAATTAAAGTTGTTGGGATTGTAAAAAGTAGGTAATAAAATATTATATATTTTTGTCAAAAATGGAATGGGTAAAAATACGTGGGACATCCCAAAATGGAAAGTGGGTAAAAATACGTGGGACGGAGGGAGTATTTAAATTTTGAATTAAATTATACTCCCTCCGTCCCAAGAATACATTCGCGTATTCTTGGGCACGGAGTTTAAGAAAGGTAACTTTTTGGTGGTGTGATGTAAGAAAGAGAAGGGGTATTTTGGGTAATTGAGTAGAATAAAGTGTATGATATAGTTGACTTTGACTAAATTGTGTGTAAAAAGAAAGTGACATTTTTGTAATATTGTAGTATTGTAAGGTTATTGATATTGTGTATTGTTTCCATTTTTAAGGGGCGAATGTATTATTGGGACGGACCAAAATGGAAAGGACGAATGTATTCTTGGGACGGAGGGAGTATAATTTATCTGGAGTGGTGCACCAAATGTATAGTAATTTGAGTATAAATTATGTAATATCCTATTGAAAAAATATATAAAAATTTGTATAAAATATGAATTATAAACTATAAATATTTTATCTAATCATATTTTCATGTAAATTGAATTTTCTATTTATAAAATAATTTTGGTTAGTATAAATTTTTGTAATGAATTGTAAATATTATAAAATATAATTGAAAATATGTAAAATTCAATTTTTCGGTTGAACCGCCGGTTGAACCTCGAACCGTTGCATCTACCGGTTCAGCCTTCAGTTCGGTTATGAAAACACTAATTGGTATATATAATTAATCTATAATAACTACTCCTTCCATCCCCCCAAGTACTTCACGTATTGTTGTGCGCGGAGTTTAATTTTTTTTTTGTTATTTTATGTATAAAGTAAGAAAGAGAAGATGTATTTTAATTAATTTAATGAAAAGGGTGTGTAAAGTTATTGGAATGTGTGAAAAAATGAGTATTATGTTGAGATGAGTGTAAAAAATAAATATTATTATAATGTATTTTTTACTATTTTTAGTAAAAGTAAATTGTGAAATACTTTGTGTGACGGATGAAAAAGGAAAATGTGAAATATTGAAAAAAGGAAAGTGTGAAATATTTTGGGGTAAGAAGGAGTACTTGGGATAATGTGAACGTTCGAATTGGACGGAGAAAGAAATGGTATAAATACTTGTATCACTAATTAATGTTTTCGCCCTCTCAATTCTTATTAAATTTAGTATACATATAATGGAATAAATTAATGATTACGAGAGTTGAATGTAGACCCATAAGGTTCGCCAACTGAGGTTGCAGTTATAGGAGTGCGATCGATTACTTATATAGAATTAAAGGGCAAGAAAAAAAATCATTACAAGTACATTCAAATAGTTTATTACATAATTTCACGTTTATTGTTTAATGTTATATATAAAAATTACTCCTATTCTTTTTGAGAAGCTTCATTAATTTTAGAAAACCTTCGTTAATTTTAGAAGATATTAATTTTAGAGGATATGGAGTAGTATTTTTATGTAATAAAAAAATATAAACTAATTATAAGTGCATTAGGTGACTGTAGAGATTTTGAAATTTAAATAACTTCTATGGTTGTGGGGGATAAAAGAGTTGGTCTCATTTTCTAAGTGTGCAGCGTGTTATGGGATAAACAAATGTACGAAGTGTTAAGAATTTCATGGGATGGAGAGATTCATCTCTCCCAGACAATAACGGAGGAAGGAGGAATCCACAGTCAGTAACATAGCTATCCTTTATATAGGCAGATGGAGGAGAGATTGGAGTTTTATACATTTCATCTCATTTCTGATTTCACTACACATGCAATAAAGCACAATATATTGCAAGACAAAATGAGTAACAAATAAAGGTACCATTAAAAGGTTGTTTGCTATGGTATAATGAGAGGTTGGATCATCCATATCTCCTTAGCATACTGATGGATGGTCCGATCACTGCTGGTTAGGGTTAACATAACACTGCACAAAACTGAATTACTTGATTTCATCACCATTTGTAACAAACCTTTTGATCTCTATAAGCCTCATCAACTCTCTCCTGGCACTCTATGTAACTCGGGAAGTCCTTCCCGACTAGGAAATAGTCTGCGCGACCGTACCCTTCGTTTCCTTCCAACGACCCCATTAGTTCTCCGTAGTTGTAAGCCCCGAACACCCCACTTCTAACATATGCTTTCACTTCTTCAAATCTTGGATCTGTCACAAACTGCATGCATGCACTTACAGTTGATTCTTGTCCTTGTGAAGACTACATTTCTTAAGACTTGAATGTGTAAGTTAATACCTTTCCCTTGGCTCTTTCTTCGCGAAGGCCACCGAAGAGGAAAAAGTCCACCTCTTGCCTGATTTCGACATTTGCTCCATCCAAGGTTCCTATTTGGATACACCCATTCATTGCAAATTTCATGTTGCTGGTTCCACTAGCCTCCATTCCAGCAGTGCTGCAGATCCAGAGGCAGAGAGAGAGAGAGATGTCAAGACTACTCACATCAGAAAGGGACCATGAGGGAGAGAGAGATACCTGATGTGTTGAGACAACTCGGTCCCAGGAATGAGCACCGCAACACTCACATTTTGATCCAGGACGAAAACAACCTTAGGAAAATGAAATAAGTACAACTTTTATGTGAATTTTACTTGCAAAGGTTGAGAAAATGTTGATGTAAACTCAAATCCATTTGCACGCATATTGACACTACACTTGAATGTATATATACCTTCCATAGTTCGACTAATTTTTCGGTGTTTGTCAGCCAGTCGGCTGACCCTGTCCACTTGGTTATGATCTTACTGAGCTCTGGATTACAGAAAGCAATCCATCTTCTAGGTGTCACCCCATTAGTTTTGTTCTGAAAATTTTGGGGCCATAACTGCCAAGAAGCAATGTGAAATGACATTCAGTCTCAAAGGTAAGGTGGTGATAGTAGAAACAAAATAGAAACATACTAGCCATGCTAAATACCTTGTAAAATTCTTTAAAAACTTCTTCTTTAACAATTTCGGTATGAATTTCAGCAACTCCATTCACAGCATGTCCTCCAACAACACATAAATTGGCCATGCGTACCAACTTTGGTTGTTTTGGATCAGGTTTAAACATGATCTTTACTTTCTTTTCAACTTTCACCAGCTCAGGCTCAGGCTTTTCAGCTTCTTCGTCTTCATCATTAGGCTTCTTCACCTTTTCCTCACTAGTAGCACTTGTCACTTCACTGGATTCAGGATCTTCAGTTTCTTCTTCTTCTTCTTCCTTTTCCTCATTCGCTTCTTCTTCTTCTTCTTTAATAGACTGCTTCACAAAGCTTTCATGTGACTCAGTAATTGAATCTAATACAGTAGAAGGGAGCTCGATATTATCCAAAATCCTCATTTGCTTCAGCTTTTCTTTCAGCAACTCCAGGTCCTCACAACCGTATTCCTCAATTATTGTACTGATAAACTGCATAGGAAAGGCAATATGATGTGACAAAAGAACCATACATCATGAATCCGAACTGATAGCAGCCAAATACCTCTTCATCTATCAATCTTATTATCTCAACATGGCGTGGAAGAAGTTCTTGGAGAAGATCCAAACTCACATTTCTCCAGCGTGGAAGAAGTTCTTGGAGAAGATCCAAACTCCATTTCTCCAGAGCCTCAGGTAGAACAGTGTGGTTAGTATACGCTACATTTCTGGAAAAGAATCATTTCTTGGAGAAGATCCAAACTCCATTTCTCCAGAGCCTCAGGTAGAACAGTGTGGTATACGCTACATTTCTGGAAAAGAATCATTAGTATTTTAGACATGCATATCAATCTTGTAACGACTAGAGTATCCATATGTAAAATATTAGGCAATGATGACATTTAGTACCTTTGAGTGATGTCCCATGCTTCTTTCCAGCTCAGACCCTTCACATCTATTAATATTCTCACCTCAAGCCAATTTTCAGCAACTTCCTCTTGACCATCTTTAGTGATGAGCTGCTTAAATAGTCCATATCTATATCGGATTCCATAACCCCAAGCTGGGTAATTAAGTGTTGCAATGGAGTCTAGAAAGCAAGAAGCGAGTCGCCCTAATCCTCCATCACCTAGAGCTGCATCTGGTTCCTGAAATCACACCCCAAAGCATACAAGTACAACTTAAAAAACACGCACAGTCAGACACACACACACTCTCTCTGTGTTTAATATGATGGGTGCAACTCTCAGAGCATTCCGGAAATGCTTTGTATATGACAGCATACCTCATAGTTGAATGCATTTATTTTACACAAATACCAAAAGCCCCTCATACCTGCCCTGCTACATTTTCTAAACTGTGGCCTAGCTTTTTCAGTGTTTCTGCATAAGCCCCTGTGAGCTCCAAATTCCCAACGCCATTCAATAATGCTCTACCCTGTTGAGAAGCAGCTAGGAAACTGAATCAACCGTAAGCCATTAAACGAGCTTAACAGATAGCACAAACCTGAAGATATTCCATGGATAGATCATAGTAATCATCGTCACCGGGCTGATCGCCGACAGCCTCATCACCGGGCTGAACGCCGACAGCCTCGTCACCGGGCTGAACGCCGACAGCAACAGCAGGAGGAGCCTGATGACCGACATTGTGAACCTGAAAAATAAAAATCAGTATGTTGAATTCAATCACAATCTCAAAACAAACCACTCCTTACCATTAGCCTCCGATCCCCCAAATAGTAGAAAATTTTTCTACTACTTGGCCAACCTCAATCCCCATGAAGATAACATAATCCCTCCAGTTTATTATGTTAAGGGAACTGATGTACCTTCCTCCTCATTGATAAGGAAGAGATACTGATTCCTTCTTCCAAATGTAGCATGAACAAAATCAATTGGCACCATAAAACAAGAGAGGGTATGGGGAATGTTGATCTCAAGAACAAAAACGGAGGAGCACCCGCGATAACCTCATCGACTACTCCGAGTAACTGATCCTCATCAGAAACTGAAATTGGAAATCTCTAATTTATGAAAAATCAGCAAATCCAAATCTGTTAGAGAGTCGCGTGCGGCAGAGGCGGCGCCGGTGCCGGGACCGCTGCTGGTCTACCGACGGCGGGGTAGGACCGACTAGTGGTGGTCCAATATCTATTTGTGTTAAGTACTTTATTTATTCTTAATATTGTTAGTATCGTTTGGCGGGCCTTGGGCCTAAGGTCTGTGTTATTATTATAAATTAGGAATTGTAATCTGTTCTAGGGCAGACAAGAATTATATTGGAATAAGGAGCCACGTTTGGCTATTGGGCAAACGATTCTTCGTTTGATTTATTTCCTTGAGTGTTAACAAATTGGTCCGACCTGCCGGATCACTCACCCGGATGACGTTCACTCGCGAACAAAGGCTTGAGGAATTGGAGAATAAGCAAACTGCTATGGCGGACGAATTGGGGACAGTCAGGAGAGAGCAGACCAACATCCTGGAGCAATTGAAGGAGATCACTAAGGCGATTGCCGGCCTTAACGCCTCAGTGGCGGGCCTGTCGATCGCAACCGCCCGCGCCTCTTCCGGAGCGGCACTCGCAGAGAGCAGCGCGGCGAACGCAGCGAGGGAAACGACTGACCGGCGGCCAGGGGTCGACGAGGTTGACTCGACCCATCCGGCGCCGACCATGGTCGCCGCGATTGGAAAGGACAAGCAGCCGATTTCACCCTCTCTTCCGCCTTTTGCTGGTACCGATCCCATCGGATGGTTGGCTAGGGCCAACCACCAATTTAAGTTGAGCCTGACGCCGGCCGAGTCGAAATTAGACGCTGCTATGGTGGTAATGGAGGATTCAGCCCTCTATTGGTTCACATGGATAAGGACCAGGAAACCCGACATGACCTGGGAGGGATTTGCGGAGGCCTTGATAAGCCGATACGACTCTCGATTTGTTGGGAGTCCCTTTGAACGATTGTCGGCGCTCCGGCAGACGGAGTCGGTGGAAGGATACGTAACAGTTTTTGTGCAGTTGGCAAGCCAAGTTCCCGGCCTCAGCGATAAGCATTATTTAGGGTACTTTACGACGGGACTGTCGGATGAGATTCGTAATTCTTTACGACTCCTCAGGCCGACAGATCTGGAGACAGCAATGGAATTGGCTAGAGACGTGGAGGTCAGCTTGGGAGGGCCACGCGAGGGGCGTTTTCAGAAACCCCTTGGAAACTCTTACAGCCGGCCGCCTCAATTTGCTCGCTCCACAGCTCCAGCAGACTCGACGTACAGCCCGGGCCCTCGGTACAGCAGCTCACCGACAGGGTCAGTGGCTTCGTCGGCGGCGAGACCCGCCATTCGGGGCCAGTCAGGGAGGGGAGTTTCGTCGGGTCAGCCATCGGGCCCATCATCAGGCCCTCCTCGATTCACCCGAATGTCGCCGCAGGAAATGAATGACCTCCGTAGGACTTGGGGGCCAGGGCATCAGTGTCCTATGTTGCGGCAGTTGAATGTATTGATAGCTGAGGAGGACGAGGCGATTGATATGTCATGTCTCGAGGAGGAACCAGGGGAGCGTCAGGATGAGGAGCAGGCGATGGTTGTAGTGGAAGAGGAGAAAGGCGACGTGGTCCTGCCGATTTACTCCATGGCAGGCATCACTAGCCCGTGCACTTTACGATTTGGCGGGATGTTGCTTGGGCAGCCTATAACCATACTGGTTGATAGCGGGGCTAGTCACAATTTCATTTCTAGCTCCCTTGCTAGTAAGGTTAATTTGTTGCCCGACAAGTCTAGTTGTTTCAGCGTGCAACTGGGGGATGGGCGGCGCCAGGAGTCGGAAGGGAAATGCCGCAATCTGGAGGTCTGGGTTGGGAGCAATTCGATAGTGGCTGACTATCATGTATTTCCGTTGGGAAGTGTGGATGTCATTCTAGGCGTTGCTTGGCTGGCCACCTTGGGAGAAGTGGCAATGAATTGGGCAGAATTGACCATGTCCTTTCGATCCAAGGGAGAACGGGTGAAATTGACGGGGGATCCTGCTCTGTGTCGCAGCCCCATTGGAATCCGTGAGCTTATGCAGATCCAGGATGGGGAGCTGTTTGTTTTGGTGATGGAGGCTGGCCCACCCTCTCTATCCGAGCAGCCGCGCAGGGAGTCGTGGAGTGGCGAGTTGGACACCCTGCTTCAGCGGTTTGAAGAAGTATTTGGAGATCCGGTGGGGCTGCCGCCGTCCAGGGGGACAGAACACCGCATCGATTTGCTTCCCGGTGCAGGTCCTGTCTCTGTTAGGCCCTACCGCTACAGCTATGTACAAAAAGACGAGATAGAGAGGTTAGTAGCAGATATGTTGTTAGCTCGAGTAATTCAGCCGAGTTCGAGCCCTTTCTCCAGCCCGGTGCTACTCGTCAAGAAGAAAGATGGGAGTTGGAGGTTTTGTGTGGACTACCGGGAGCTGAATAAGGCAACGGTATTGAACAAATATCCAATTCCAGTCATCCAAGAAATGTTAGATGAGCTATCCGGTGCGGTGCTGTTCTCGAAAATTGATTTGCGGTCTGGTTACCACCAAATTCGGGTGGCGGAAAGAGATATTCCGAAGACAGCTTTCCGTACCCACAGCGGACACTATGAGTTCTTGGTAATGTCGTTTGGTTTAACCAACGCGCCAGCAACGTTCCAGTCTGCAATGAACGACTTATTTCGGCCTTATTTGAGGAGATTTGTTTTGGTTTTCTTTGATGACATCCTCGTTTACAGTCGTTCGTGGCAACAGCATGAGGAACACTTAAGTGAGGTTCTTCAAATCTTGAAGGACAATGAATATAAAGCCAACCGCAAGAAGTGTTCTTTTGGATGTTTGAAAGTAGAGTATCTGGGGCATAATATTTCAGCAGCTGGTGTGGAGATGGACCCTGCTAAAGTACAGGCGGTAGTGGACTGGCCTCGGCCTCGCAGCGTGCGAGAAGTGAGAGGGTTCTTGGGGTTAACGGGGTATTACCGCAGATTTGTTGCCGGATATGGGTTGATAGCGAGGCCATTGACTGCTCTGCTCAAGAAGTCAGCTCCTCCCGATTTTACTTGGTTGGAGGCGGCAGAGGCGGCATTCCGGTCGCTGAAGGAGGCGCTGACTTCGGATCCAGTGCTTGCTATGCCTGACTTCACCAAACGGTTTGTTATTGAATGTGATGCCTCTGGAACTGGCTTAGGGGCGGTGTTGATGCAGGAAGGGAAACCCATTGCCTATTTTAGTAAGTCGCTAGCTGATCGGACGATTACTAAATCAGCATATGAGAGGGAAATGATGGGGCTGGTTCTGGCGGTCCAACACTGGAGACCGTATCTTGTGGGTAGACAGTTCACGGTTCGCACTGATCACAATAGTCTGAAGCATTTGTTGTCCCAGAAAATTGCTACTCCTTCACAGCAGATATGGGTGGCGAA
Source organism: Pogostemon cablin (assembly GCA_023678885.1). Classification (NCBI taxonomy): domain Eukaryota; kingdom Viridiplantae; phylum Streptophyta; class Magnoliopsida; order Lamiales; family Lamiaceae; genus Pogostemon; species Pogostemon cablin. Next base: position 8,837,718 of record CM042961.1, read on the forward strand.
ACTGCTGGGCTATGATTTTGAGATCGAATACAAGCCGGGTGTGGCCAATTCGGCTGCCGATTCATTGTCTCGCCGGGAGAACGATGGTACTTTGTTAGCACTCAGTAGTTCAAGCTGGGGTGAGATGGCGGATATTATGTCCGAGCAGTTGGCGGATGAGTTCATACAGGTTGTGGTGAGGGACCTGCAACGGGATCCGACGAGTCGTGTGGGGTTCAATCTAGTCGGGGGAAAGCTTTTCTTCAAGGGGAGGCTTGTGTTGGCGGCTGATTCGGAATGGGTTCCGAAGCTGCTCCATGAGTTCCACGACACTCCTATGGGCGGCCATGCTGGGGCCTTGCGAACCTACAGACGCTTGGCTGCCAGCGTGTATTGGCATGGAATGTTCCGTACCGTTAAGGAGTTTGTGGCTCGCTGTTTGGTTTGTCAGAAGGCCAAATATGAGGCCATGTCGCCTGCTGGGTTGCTGCAACCACTTCCTATTTCGACTCTGATTTGGGAAGATTTGTCCATGGACTATGAAGGGGCAGTTGACCGCCCGGGGTGTGGCCGAGGTTTTCGCGAGGGAGGTGGTGCGCCTTCAGGGCATTCCGTCAACAATTGTTAGCGATCGCGATCCCTTGTTCGTGAGTCATTTTTGGAAAGAGCTCTTTAAGCTATCCGGAACCCAACTGAAGTTTAGTTCCGCCTACCATCCGGAGACCGATGGACAGACGGAGGTTTTAAATCGTGTATTGGAAACCTATTTACGTTGTTTTGCAGGCGAGCATCCGAGGCGATGGGTGAGTTGGCTTTCGTGGGCAGAGTATTGGTACAACACCTCCTACCAGACGGCTGCCAAAATCTCGCCTTTCGAGGTTGTGTATGGTCGGCCACCTCCGTCTCTTCGGAGGTATTTACCGGGCGAGTGTAAAGTGGCGGCCGTGGCGGAGGTCCTCGAAAGTCGGACTGTTATGTTGGCAACGTTGCGGAGGAACCTGGAGCGAGCTCGGGACTGCATGACTCGCTCAGCAAACCGCCATCGACGTGATGTGAGTTTTGAGATTGGTGATAGAGTCTTTTTGAAGGTGAGAGCTCACCGGCAGCAGTCCTTGGCGAGGGGCGGCCATCACAAGCTGACCGCTAAATTCTATGGGCCATTCTTGATCGAGGCGAAGGTGGGGCAGACTGCCTATCGTCTCGAGCTTCCCCCCAGCAGTCGCATCCATCCGGTGTTTCATGTTTCGCTCCTCAAACGCGTGGTGGGAGACCATCCTGTCGAAGCCACGCTGCCAGAAACGATGGAGCTGCCCGAGGTGGCTGTGTTTGAACCAGAGAGGGTGCTGGCTCGGCGTTCTAGTCGAGAAGGAGGAAGGGATGTTGAGCAGCTTTTGGTGAAGTGGAATGTGCTACCCGAGGACGATGCGAACTGGATGAACTTGGAGGAATTTCAGCGTCAGTTTCCTTGGTTCGACCTTGGGGACAAGGTCGGTTTGGAGGGGGAAGGAATTGTTAGAGAGTCGCGTGCGGCAGAGGCGGCGCCGGTGCCGGGACCGCTGCTGGTCTACCGACGGCGGGGTAGGACCGACTAGTGGTGGTCCAATATCTATTTGTGTTAAGTACTTTATTTATTCTTAATATTGTTAGTATCGTTTGGCGGGCCTTGGGCCTAAGGTCTGTGTTATTATTATAAATTAGGAATTGTAATCTGTTCTAGGGCAGACAAGAATTATATCGGAATAAGGAGCCACGTTTGGCTATTGGGCAAACGATTCTTCGTTTGATTTATTTCCTTGAGTGTTAACAAAATCTCTAATTTATGAAACTGAAATTGGAAATCTCTAATTTATGAAAGATCAGCAAATCCAAATCTCTAATTTATGAAAGATCAGCAAATCCATTCAATGTAGATTAAGTACGCCAATCACGCAAGCAAACCTAATGTAGAGTAACATGAGAAACTGAAATTGGAAATCTCTAATTTATGAAAGATCAGCAAATCCATTCAATGTAGATTAAGTAAGCAAACCTAATGTAGATTAAGTACGCCAATCACGCAAGCAAACCTAATGTAGATTAAGTACGCAATTAAGCCTAACATGTTCATCTCTAATTTATGAAATTAGACGCAATCTCAATCAAACATCAATCAAGCAATTAAGCATCATGTGAAATTACATACATCCCCCAAAGGATCCGCCATAGGATGAACGAGGAATGCGTATGATGAACGAGGAATGCGTGCTGGAGAATGAGAATAATGCGTATGATGAATGTAGGAATGCGTATGATGAATGTCGAAATGCGTACTGGAGAATGAGAATGGGGTTTTGGATATATTTATTTATAAATGCAAGTATAAAGGCTGTACATGTTGTTGCGGCTCTAACGAAATAGTTTGGATATCTAGACCCGGGCCAAGAGAAGAATTGATTAGAAGCAAGCCTCCAAGAGAAGAATTGATTAGAAGCAAGCCTTAAGGATACTGAAACAAGATAAACCTGCAAATTCTATATAATCACTTAATCAGAAATCATTTTCATTTTAACCAAAAAAAAGTCATAAAACATCTTTTAAATTCCTTTTATCATACACGAAAATCACACATTTACCTCAAACAACCTGAGCACAGGCTCTTTGAAGAGCGACATGAGAGCAGCTAACAACAAGTTAACCCTAAAAAAAATATTCCAATCAGAAAGTTAATCAATACACAATTAGCACTCAGACATAGTATAAGAGGTTTTTTTTTTTTTAACAAAAATTGACAATTACAGTACAAATAAAAAAAACATTTTTTATTTTTATTTTGACAACTCCATACCCAATGACCAAAAACAAGTGAAAGATATGAGCCAAGGATGAGACTTATAAGGATCTGAAATCCAGATGGAGAAAATCTGCAAGGATGAGAGAGAATGAGTCTTTCTTTAAAGGATCTGAAATCCGAAAGGATTAATCCGATTTCAGATCCTTTAAAGATGAGTTTTCTTTGGAGGAGGATGATCTGCAAGCAATTTTCATTTCAGAAATCCGGAAGGATGAGAAGGAGTCTTTCTTTAAAGGATCTGAAATCCGAAAGCATTAATCCGATATTTCAGATCCTTTAAAGATGAGTCTTTCGTTGAAGGATGATGATCTGCAAGCAATTTTCATTTCAGAAATCCGGAAGGATGAGAGAAGGATGACATTGTGAAAGATGGAGTCTTTCTTTGAAGGAGGATAATCTGCAATTTTCATTTTTTAGGCTTTGGATGGATGAGAGAAGTTTCAGACTTGTTTCAGTTTAGACCTTGGATGGGATGACAGAAGTATGAGATTTGTAAGAGTTTGGTAGCAGACACAATACATAGCGGTATATATATATATAGGGCTGCCAATAAGACCGGGATGGGCCGTCTTTAGTCTAATCCATTTTGGCCTAATATATACTGCGTTAGGGACCCCTGTTCTATTAGGTTCAACTTTATTAATGGCCCGCTTTTTTATTTCTATATATATATATATATATATATATATATATATTTATTTATTTATTTATTTATTTATTATTTTTTTTTAGGTCTTGCATGAGACCGTAACTTTGTAAAATAATTATCAATTCCATTATAAAACGTTATCACTTTAACTATAAAATATTATCATTTTTTTATTTATATTATAAATTATTCATAAAATAGTATTATCACTTTTCATTAATTTATTATCATTTTCTTTTATAAAAGTTATCACTTTCTGATCGTCTCATGTAAGCCCTTACATGAAACGGTCTCACACAAGTCTTTGCTTTTTTTTCTTTTTTTTTTTAGAAATATACGTTTATTTGTTTTGTTCAACTATTTTTACCATGTATAATAATTTTAAATTAAATATACAAATATAATATTATAATTTTATGATTAAAATGATTTTAAAATAATTACTTGAAATATATAACATTTTTTTATAAAAGAAATACACTTTTAATTCATAAAGTGTTTAAATAAATAAATTCTTTAATGGAAAAGTCACTTGAAATATTAATGGTGTTAATGTTTGAGCAAATTTTTTTTTTTTTTTTTGAAAAAAAGGATTTTTCTTTTACTATAAAGTATGACATTTAATACTCCAAATAATACAATTTTATAGTAGGATTTGAGGCACCACGCATGTTTTATACAATTTTTAATAGTAAAAAGAGAAGTAAATTTTTTAAGGGTATGTCTTGCGTGAGACTGTCTCACGTGAGATCATTTTTTACTTTCTAAAATAGTTATCACTTTCGCTATAAAACGTTATCACTTTTTATTTATACTATAAATTGTACATGAAAGAACATTATCACTTTTTATTAATTTATTATCAATTTCCTTCATAAGACTTATCACTTTCTGGCCGTCTCATGTAAGCCCTTACGTGAGACAGTCTCACACAAGTCTTTTCTATATTTTTAATAAAGAAGTGTATTACAACATTCTTGACTTATTTTTATGTTACACCAAAGTTAAATTTATGTATCCTACTTAAAATCAAACTTATGTATAATAATTAAAAATAAAATTATGAGTCCAATTAGGGACGGGTGCATCGGTGCACCTAATTAATATAGACTATTAGGCTCGATTGATATGATTGAATGGAATAACGATGGAATGGAATGAACTCATGAATGGAATAGAGATGTGAAATTAATGATTAAAAATAATTTTTACAATGATTGGTATGATTCTGGAATCACTCAAGGAATAGAAAATATATTTTTTTATTTGTTTCAATCTCATTAATAATATTTTTATAATACTAAATTAATTTATATAAAATTATTAAATAATTTAAAATCTTAATGAAGATTTTATTTTTTTAATAACTATATAAAAATTAAATTATTTTTTTAATATTATTAAAATAAAAATAAAAAATCTATATATTAAAAAAATAATTAAAATCAAGATGAAGATTTTATATATTTTAAAAAACTACACTATAGCCACCTTTAGATTATTAAAAATAATAATTAAGAATTTAAAAAATAAGAAGTAACTACACCTTAACAAACTACCTATTAACCATAGGTGCACCGGTGTACCCGGTGCACTATAGAATAACCCTAAAATTATACTATTATACTCTCCCGTCCGTCGTAAAGATATACATTTTGTAATTTTACGTGTCCGCACCAAAAGTATACATTTTCTTTTTTAAACACATGTGACCCACACACATCACTAATACATTTAATATATGGGACTCACACACTCCACTAATATAATTATCTATACACATTAAATAATAATATTACTTAATCCACGTGAAAAAGAAAATATATACGTTTCTGGCGAACGGAAAAAGTATTATTTATTTCACGGGAGAATTACTAATTTTATCTAAGTAAATTTTTTGGACTCTTTCATTTCATATAAAGCTCACTACAGCACAAGATAGATGACACATAACACTTGTAATGTGATATCCATCTTGTGTGTAATGTGGTATCATCTTATGTTGTGAAACACCCGATGGAGTAGACAATCCCAAATGCTTCCATCCCTAATCAAACCACCCACGTTTTATTTCAAACTAGTTTTGTTCAGCTCCCCATTGATGTCCATCATTACATTCATTTAGTGAGGAATCTAGAAATGGATAATGAGATGGGCTGATAAAAAATTAAGCACTCCATCCACGTCGTCCTAATTGGAGTACTTATTATTAAGCACTCCATCCACGTAATTACTTATTTTAATTTAATAGTAATGATTACATTTCTCTTTTTTATATTTAACCCATACAAAATAATTAAAATAATTCGATAGAACTCACATACAATACTAATATAATTATCCACCACATATTAAATATTACTCCCTATGTCTCACACCACCCTTATACTTTCTTATTCATCAGTCTGAATTGTCTCACAACACCATTCACACCTTAAAAAATGAGATCATTTTATTCAACAACTTAAAAATTACTTTAATTTAAATGTGTCACTCATTTCTAAAGTCAACATAATTGGTAAAAAAGAGCAACTTTCTTAAACAAAGTGGTATAGTAAACGGGAAGGGTGGTCCGTAACGGATGTAGTATATCTTTCAACCCACTACACATTAGAATATTATATTCTTTAATCTCCGCACAAAAAAAATATAATTATTAGGACGAGACGATGGAGTACTTCAATAGTTTATGAAAAAAAACATATACTTCATTCATTCCACATAGGGATGGCAACGGGTAGAGTACCCGCTTATTTTGGGGTATCCATACCCGTATCCGATTAAAATCAACTACTCGTATCCGTATCCGTCCCGTTTAAAAATTTATTATGGTACTCATATCCATCCCATAACCGTTTATTAATACCCGCGGGTACCCGTACCCGTTTAATATTTATTTATTTAATATAGTATTTATATATTTTTATTGTTTAAATAAATATAATAATAAAAATTACATTATTATTAATTAAATATAAAATAAATATAATATAAATTCTATTATTTTATATAAATATTTAACAAATATGATTAAATAAAATTTATAACTATTAATTATTTATATAAAATATATCATAATATATAAATTATATAATATATATTAAATTTTATAAAAAATATATATATAAACGGGGTACCCGCGGGTATTTGAGGCATTACCCATACCCGTCCAAACCCTAATGGTATTTTTCACAACTACCTGTACCCGTCCCAAACCCATTTACAACTACCCGTACCCTTCCCATTAGGGTTCGGGTATGCCGGGTACCCAGAAATACCCGTCTCATTGCCATCCCTAATTCCACAAAGAATTACATGTATTTTTGTGCGCGAAGTTAATAATTTTTTAAGTATGAAAGTGGGTAAAGTTTGTAAAAAAATTGTATTTTAAATAATTTAATTAAAAAAGTGTGAAAGTTGTTGGGATATATAAAGTATGTATTATTGAGATTTTTTATTTTATTAGAATTTTAGACGCACGTCGCAAACACGTCATACTTTGTGATACTATCGTTGTCTCTTAATATTTTTCACTCCCTCCTCAAACACAGAGATTAAGAAAAAGTGATAACTTATAGGAGTATAATGATAGTAATTGTAATCATCCCCAGGACATAGTTCAAGTGGTAAAAAGGAGAGTGGAAAAGACGGTTAGGGTGAGGGTTCAAATCCTGAGGCACATCCTGAGGTCTTCCACAAGACTTTGTCATTGCAAACTTGATCGTCAATTATACGTCTACTTTTTTTATTAGTTTTTATGAAAACGATAGTTTTTATATATAAATAAACTTAATGATAAGAATTACAGCGTGGCTAACTAGCCAATGAGCACCGTTAAAATGGACTCGATTGCACCCTACCATTTCTCGAGGGAAACAGAAAAAACCCCACCATATTTAAGGGAAAAACTCACACACAAAAACTAAATTACCTCACAATGAGGACTAAACACTCCTACAAAAGGAGGCTGAGAACACTCCCGAAGGGAGGTTGAGAGTGAGACTCAAAGAAAATAGAACATCAAGGGTCACAAAAAATCTGCATAATTCCAACTTTCTACGGTGGGGCCTCCCACGTATTTTTACATACTTCTATTAATGGTAAAATACATTATATATCTTACATACTTTTAACATTTTATTCATCAATCCCAACAACTTTATTTGCTCTCTTCGTTCCGAAGATATTGACACATTTTTTTTGGCACGAAGATTAGGAGTATAATAATTTAATGTAAAGTGAAGTGAGAAAAATAATATTTAATGTGTAGTAGGCAGTTGTATTAGTGGTAAGTGTGATGTGTGAGTGGGTTCATGTAAATAAATAAATTATTTTTGTATGGGTCCCATGATCTTAAAAATGAAATATGTCAATTTCTGTGGGACAACCAAAAAGGAAAAGTGTGCCAATACCTTTGAGACGAAAGGAGTATTTTTTTTACACTTTATTCATCATTTCTAACAATTTTATTTACTTTTTCTCTCAAATTATCAATTTATTCATACATTTTCTTACATTATAATAATACATTAAAAATTCCAACAATTTTAGAGTTAAACTATAATGCACCTGGGGCACCGGTGCACCTAGTTAATACAAATCATTGGATGAGAAAATCACCCCATAACTACCATTAGATCAAACAAAATAATTAAAATTAAAATTTTACAAAATAAAAAAAAACTATACCCTAAAAAACTACCCTTAACCCCAAGTGCATCGGTGCACCCAATGCACTACATAATAACCCACAATTTTATTTAATTTTTCTCTCAAATTATCAATTTATTACATTATAGTATAATAAAAAAACCGTCTTAATCTTAGTGCCCATATAATAGGAAAAAATATTCGGGATGAACGGAGAAATACATTCAACATTATATTGTACACACATTTTGGCCGGTCCAAAAATACTTTTGGGCCTTGGAGGGATTTTTTGGGGCCTAATTGATACACACAAAACCCAAATCAACACGACAAATAGCCTGTAACCACTATGAGTTATGAACTTCCCAAATTTATATGGAGGAGTACTTAATAAAACTAAAAGGAGTAATTGACAGACAATAAAGTGAAGAATTAGCGTCATTAAACATAAAACTAAAATGAGTCTGTTTTACAAAGAGAAACAAAATAAAATTCACATGAAATAACTATATACCCAACACAATTAATTGAAAAACAAACACAAGTAATTGTGTTAGAGCTGAAGAAGATTTTCCAGATAAGGGAGGGGAATACCATGGAATTTTGGTTTGTAGTTTTTCTGAATCACTTGAATAGTATTCTTACTCTTATCATACAGCAGATAAACCATCTGACGCACCATGACACCTAAAAGTAGAGTCTCATTTTCACTCAATACACACAGTGGTTTGGGGTGATTTTTCATTATGTAACTGCATAAACTTTCCTCCTTCGACTCCATCCACCCATTGTTCCCATCACTGCTACTAACTCTTTTCATAATCTTAATCCTAGTGTTCCGCTTCCATTTGCAGATGAGCAAACAAAGAGCCCCCAATCGAAGTCAAATATAACATTTTTTCTTCACGGTTTTTATAATTCGGCAGAGGCAGTCTCTTGAAAGTTTCATTCTTGCAATCAAAACAAATTATATCTCTGGGATAATGCCAATTACCACCGTTAACCTCGGGATCACAGTAATCTACTACCAGCCAATAAATAGATCCATCAACAGAGACAGTACATTCGTACTTGTCCCCCGAGAAACCTTCCCTGTTTCACGTCACCCCATTTGTTGTCTCTGCAGGAGTACACAGCATAACATTCCCAATCAGCAATTACTATCTTATAATCTTTCATCAATGGATTGTAATATATTGCATGAATTGTCCTAGCCCAACAGAAATCAGCTGGTAATGGACTATACAACTCCCTGTACGTTCTACAGGATGGATTCCACAGCACATAACGAAAAGGCTGGCCCTGTTGGCCCTGTTTCCAAGTGGGACTGCATTTCAGATATAATCCATCACAACTGCAAAAAGTTTCATGAATTAAAGCGAAGTCATATTCCCTTGAATGTTCGTATGCCGACACAAATTCAATACAGTTGTTTCTGATCTCAGTAAGATCAAATCCTTTGAAATCAGGTGGTGGGTTCTCCCATGCAAGTAGATGATTTCGGGAGGACGAATTCTTGTGGTGTTGGAGATGAATTTCAGCGAAGATTGGATCAGAAATAGTAGCTTCCCACTGTTTGCAAACCACCTTGAATCTAAGTAAATCCTTCACAGGCAATCGGCACAAGATATTCTCTATTATTTTAGGTGGAAAAACACTTGAACTACCCCTACCCTCCTGCATCTTCTGTTTCCACCTTCCAACATTACTGCTTTCTGATTCAAACTCTTGAGCTGATTCCATAATACTCAGAGCTACAACAATTATATAGCTTCAATTATGGACTAACTTCATTAAAAGCAACAAACAAGTCAATGATAAATTAAGCCACAACTAATGCGACAAACCCAAACCCTAACCCATCATTAGAGATCGATATTAGTAACTTTTTTTAAGGGGATTGAGGCTCAAATTCACCCAAAACCAAACGAATCAAATTAATAAACAATGATTTTCGGGTCATTAAGGAGAATTAGAACAGTTCAACCAAGACAATTTCAATTGCAATTCATCACTTACTATTCATACATAATTAAAGAAGATACCTCAGAAATAAACTTTCAAATACTTACTTACAGTTCATCAAGTTTTGATTTACGATCAACAATCTCAGAAACAAGGCCGTAATCTTTCCCTGATTACCTTCAACCGGGACGAAGCTACGTGACAGCGATAGAGGCGAGAAGGTTAATGACTTGATTGGTCAGCGTAGGTTATATTTAAATAATTGTGTAGTTCAACTAATTTGGGCTTTCTAATAATTCTTTCTATTAATAGTTAATAGGAAATGTCAAAAATGTCCCTCATAAAAAATTACAACCATACATACACTTTATTCACTATTTAGTAAAATTAAAATTGGGTATCTTCCCCAACACACCCCCTCCCCATCAACCCCCTGAGCAAGACACAATCTTACAGTAAAATCTAATTGGTTTCGTCTGCAAGAAACTTCCCTCTCCGTCCTCAACATAACCTTATTATGAATATAAAATAATTGCATTCCCACCTCTCTTTCCCTCTCTATTTCCTTTTTCCCCAAGATGCTTCAACATCCATAGCCGAAAATTCAACCACAAATACCAGTGGCGGCCGACGGAGAGTCTAGACCGTCGACCAGTGGCAGTCGACCCGTAAGCAAAGACGTCGACCAGTGGTGAGTGGCGGTCGACCGGTAGGCAAAGACGTCGACCAGTAGTGGACGACTAAGGGGGTACGCCATCGATCAGAGACGGTCGACCAGTAGGCGAAGCCGTCGACCGGTAGTGGTCGACTGGAGGAAGGAATTTCGTCAGACCAGTGTCGACAATTGCAACCCATTTCAGCCATTTTTCAATTTGAAAGTTAACTCCCAAATGAAATTAAAATGCGTATATGTTATCCTAACATAACAAATTAGCCATTAAACCAACACCCATAAGAATAATCATCCAATGCTTCCTAAAATTGAACGAAAAACACAAAGCCCAGCAATTTCAAACAACCCAAGTATGATGAATGCAGCAATGAAGACGATGGACTCGAAAAGGAGGATAAAGAAGGAAATGATTAATCAAAGATAAAGTAGTTTTGTGTGTATTATCAGTAGGATATGCAGTGGAATTATATACAAGTGTATGGATCCGTAAATTGTGGATCTAATAAATGAAAGGAGGAAAAGTAAATGCCAAGTCAACTATTTCGTCTAATAAGTCAACTATTTCGTCTAATATCCCCGTCAAGCGCTGCGTGGGATGTAAGCAAACGCAAAGCTTGATACGCAAGAACTCAAACGCTGGTCGTGATAAGGCCTTGGTAAAAATATCTGCTAGCTGAAGATGAGACGGAACGAACTGAGTGTGCAACCTGCCGGAGGAAACTAGTTCACGAATAAAATGACAGTCAATATCGATATGTTTGGCACGTTTATGTGCCACTGGATTCTGAGATAAGAAAATTGCACTTTTGTTGTCGCATAGCAGAGTCGCCGGAGTAATGGGTGATTGGTGAAGCTCCTGCAATAAATTCAACAGCCAAACCATTTCCGAACCGGTGTTAGCCAAAGCCCGATACTCAGACTCACAACTTGAGCGGGCGACGATAGACTGCTTCTTGGCGCTCCAGGAGACGAGATTACCTCCAAAAAAAATCGAGTATCCATATGTAGAGCGTCGGGTCTCCACACACCTGGCCCAATCCGCATCAGAATACCCAACAATCGTCCTTTGTGGATGATGTGCGAAAGTAAGACCATAATGTATCGTGCCTTTAACATATCGAAGAATGCGCTTAACAGCAGAGAAGTGATCAACAGTGGGAGAATGTAGAAACTGACTAACAGTGTTCACAGCGAATGAGAGATCAGGCCTAGTGATAGTGAGGTACTGTAACGCACCGACCAAAGAGCGATAAAGAGTTGGATCATCAAACAACGAACCAGTACTCCGCAAGGAAGTTCCAACTGCAAGTGGAGTGGAAACAGGCTTGCAATCGAGCATAGCAGCACGCTCTAAAATATCTAGAGCATATTTCGCCTGGCCAACGAAAAACCCACGAGAACTGTAAGAGACCTCAAGCCCTAAAAAATAGGTCAGCTTGCCAAGATCCTTAATAGCAAACTCTTTATGAGTGTGATCAATAAAACGCCGAATTAGACCCGGATCATTTCCTGTAAGAATGATATCATCAACATATAGGAGAAGATATAAAAGGGAGGTCCCTTTGTGAAAACAGAACAATGAAGAGTCAGACTGAGTCTGCCGAAACCCAAGGGTTGCCAGATAAGTACTAAATCGCTGAAACCAAGCCAATGGAGCTTGGCGAAGACCATACAAAGCCTTCTTAAGGCGACAAACATGAGATGGATTACGCATATCAACAAATCCCGGTGGTTGAGCCATATAGACTGGCTTGGATAGAACCCCATTTAGAAAGGCATTTTTAACATCCAATTGATGCAGAGGCCATTGATGATGGACAGCGAGAGCTAGGACGAGGCGAACCGTGGCGGCCTTAACAACAGGGCTGAAGGTGTGGTGAAAGTCATAGCCAGGAATTTGAGTGAACCCTTGAGCGACAAGTCGAGCTTTGTATCGTTCAATCGAGCCGTCGGACCTGTATTTGGTCTGAAACACCCATTTGGAACCCACAATGTTTGCTTCTGGGGGAGGAGGAACCAAATCCCAAGTCTGATTCTTCATCAATGCATCAATTTCCTCATGCATAGCAGCCATCCAATGAGGAGATTTCGAGGCCGACTTGAAACCACGAGGCTCAGAAACAGTGGTTAGAGAGCTAAGTAAAGCTGTGTAGGTCAGATCGACAGGATACCGTGGTTTGAAAATCCCAACCTTTGCACGGGTGACCATTGAATGAGTGGGCCTAGCATGAGGGATTGCCGGCTGTGCCGGGTAAGTCGGAGATGCAGGAGGCAGCGCCGGAGCAACGGGCGGCACCGGAGGAGCTTCCAGAATAACATGATGGCCAGGGGCATGAAGAGAAGCATCGTCGACCAACTCCGGGTCCGTATGCAGTGGAGACCGAGTGGAAGAAGGAGATTCGACCACGATAGGAGTAACAGGATCCAAGAAGCTCGCTACGGGCAAGTTATGAGCTGACTGAGAAACATTTCCAGAGAAAGGAAATGTCTGCTCATCAAATTGAGCATGTCTAGTAATGTAAATGCGGGCGGAAGACGGATCAAAGCATCGAAAACCCTTATAAGTACTGCTGTATCCCAAAAAAATGCAAGATTTACTCTGTGGTGAAAGCTTATTTGAGGCATAATCACGCAGGAAAGGAAAAACCCGACAACCAAATGGTTTGAAAAGTGCGTAATCCGGAACATTGTCAAACAACATTTCATACGGAGACTTGTTCTGAAGAACAACCGATGGCAGCCTATTGATGACAAATACTGCAGTTGAAAAAGCATCAAACCATAAAGATGGAGGCGCAGAGGCATGAAATAACATGGAGAGACCAGTTTCAGTGATATGTCTGTGTTTACGTTCTGCCCTGCCATTTTGCTGCGGAGTATAAGGACAGGATAACCGATGCAAAATACCATTATTAGCTATAAAAGTAGCAACCCGGTTGTTTACAAACTCAGTGCCCCCATCAGATTGGAAAACCTTGATGGGGCGAGAAAATTGTGTGCAGACAAATTTGTGAAATCGAACAAGCACATCAAAGAATTCTGATTTAGCAGATAATGGATAAAGCCATGAGAAACGTGAGTAATCATCAACAAAAACAGCATAATACCTATAACCAGCAGAAGAAACAACAAGAGCAGGCCCCACAAATCACAATGCACCAAATCAAGAACACAAGAGGCACGTTTCTCATTTAAAGAGAATGGAAGTTTTTTGCTCTTAGCCAATTGACATGAAGAACAAACAGTAGGGTCTGGTAAAATGGATGTAACAGACAAATAACCCAATTTATTTAACAAGGAAATAGCACTAGGTGAAACATGTCCTAGGCGTAAATGCCATAAACCAAAGCTAGCACGTAAGTTTTTATTATGAATTACAGCAACTAAGGCCGTTGTTCCATGTTCCAAAATGTAAAGCCCATTCTCACACCTTCCCTGAGCCAGAACCTTCTTTGTCAGTCGATTCTGAATAGCAAAAGACTTGTCAGAGAACACGATATCAACAGCATAATCCGAAGTCAATTTGCTAATAGAGAGTAAGTTTTTAGTGAGGCCCGGCACAACAAAAACATTCATCAAATCAATATCGGGCAAAATACGACGGGAACCAATATGAGAAATGTTTAATGAATTTCCATTACCAACAGTGACGGAGCTGTTTCCAGAATATGGTGCAAAAGAATCCAAATGATTATTGTGAGGAGTCATGTGCGCAGATGCCCCGGAATCCACATACCAATCCGAGTTTGTATTTGAAGAAGAAACATTGCATGCGGCATGGAAAGCTTGAGCAAGGTCCGCATTGTTGGACGGAGGAATAGCAGGAACAGAAACTGGCCGTCCACCAGCATATCGTTGGAGTTGAAGAAAACGCGGACACTTGTCAGCGTAGTGTTCACCCCGACACAACTGGCAGCGAGGCGTGTAAGTGCGCCTGCCACCGCGTCCGGAGCCACCCCGACCACGCTGCCCAGAGGCGAAGCCACCACCTCGACCACGCTGCGGGACAGAAGCACGATGATCCTCACTCTGATCGTCGCTTACCGTGAAGGCTGCCGGAGTTAGCAAGGCTGCCGGCCGTTCCATCGAGCGCGTCATAAGGTCAAATTGGATTGCTTGATGAAGGAGATCTCGGAACGGCGGCATGGGTTGCAGCGCCATCCTCGTGTCTGCAAAATTGGCAAACGAGGGACCGAGCCCCCGTAGAAACCAATGGCTTTTGTCATTCTCATCCACCGGCCGTTGGATGGCCGACAGCTGATCGCATAGCAGTTTGAAGCGGCGGCCATAATCTGCCACCGATTGATCATCACGGCGTAAGGAAAGCAGTTCCTCGCGCAGTTGGTTGGCGCGCGAGGTGGAAGCGTGGGCAAAGGCCGACTCCAACGCTTCCCAAGCAGATCGAGCAGTGGTGCAGTCAAGAACTTCCGCCATGGCTTCCGGTTCAAGCGTGGCATACAAGACACCAAGAAGTTTCTGGTCTCGTAAGTGCCAGGCGGAGTAATCAGGATTAGGGAAGATCTCACCCGTGGCAGATTGGACAGACGTGAGGGGAGATGGGGATGAGCCATCGATGAGATCAAGCATCTCAAACATGGCTGCCATGGACAAGAACTGCCGTTTCCACATGAGATAGGTGGCAGTGGAAAGCTTGATTTGGACTAAGTTGATCATGGCAGTCGTCTGTGAGGAGGGAGACGGGGCGGGGGCTGCCATGGATGAAGGAGAAAATAAGCGAGAGAGAGAAGAAGAACGACAGATGGCCGTGGGAGAAAGAAAGCAGAAGAGAGAAAGATTAGGGGTTAGGATACCCAGCTGATACCATATGATGAATGCAGCAATGAAGACGATGGACTCGAAAAGGAGGATAAAGAAGGAAATGATTAATCAAAGATAAAGTAGTTTTGTGTGTATTATCAGTAGGATATGCAGTGGAATTATATACATGTGTATGGATCCGTAAATTGTGGATCTAATAAATGAAAGGAGGAAAAGTAAATGCCAAGTCAACTATTTCGTCTAATAAGTCAACTATTTCGTCTAATACCAAGATATTATTTTAAGTGCAAAAATAAGGAAAGTAGTTATCATCCGTTAAAGTGTTATAAGTGAGAGGAGATTTTATTCTTTTCTTCATTCTTTCTCTTTTACCTTCTTCTCTTCCTCCCTTCTGTACATCGGCTGTAGAAGCATGCTGTTGGTGTTGGAGTTGTAGCAGTATGGTGTTGGAGTTTGTCGAAGAGTGTGTATGGAGTTATTGTGAAGTTGAGGTGGGGAATGGTGACTAATACGTTGGTGTATAAAGTAAATAAATAATTAGTTAGTTAATTTAAAATAGAAGGGTAAATTTGTAAAATTAGAGTGAGTGTATATATAATTGGAGTTGGTGTATTCAGTAATGTGCGTATTTATTAAAACGGTGTATGGATAGCCGCGGCTTTAATTTTTTTGGTTTCTCCTCTTATTGGACAAAACGAAAACGTTTTGGTATGACTTGAAGGCTTGAGGTGAAACTAAAATACCACATAAGCAGTGGGCAGTCCAAGCCTGCCCATTAGTGTGATTTGGGTGTAATTTGCACAACTCTTTAAAGTGAAGATTTTTTTTGCAATTTTTAAAAAATAAGGATTAATTTGCAATACACTTAAAGTTCATGGTTTTATATGCAATTAACCCTTAAAATTTGAATTATCATACTGATGCAAAAACAAGTACATTTCCAAATAATGATAAAAATGGTACCACTAAAAGAAGGGAAATCAAAAGACAATTTAATGAGGACCTCCAACATCGTTGGTTCGAACCAATGCTTGACAATCGGACCACGGACTAGACCCGACAAGCACGAACCAGATCGAACCCGAACTAGACTGAACCGAACCCAAACCAAGCATAGACGAACTGAGCCAAACCGAACCTGGTTGTATCAATCTTCTCACGCATTTGCTTTATTTTATTCATCTGGTTCGAGCAAAAAATAAATGTGACCACGCGAGAGTACGAGTGTGGTTGGTGGATTGTTTAGGTGCAACATGTGATCCATACATTTAATTTAATTTTATGATGTGGGTAAGCAATAATAAGGTGTTCACTTTTCCCATAATTTTTCTACGTGGGAGTGGGACAAAAATTAGGTTTTTTTTAGTTTTTTCGCAACAATACATAAAAGTTGTGGTTTTTTTTTTGCAATTTCTGAAAAGTGAGGATTAATTTACTATATGAGTAAAGTTCGTAGTTTTTTTTTTGCAATTAACCCTTTATATTTTAATTATCTAATTGATATTATAGTACTCCCTCTGTCCTTGTGCATATACTTTTTACACATTGATTAAGAAATATTATTATTTAATGTATAGTGATAGTTGTATTCGTGGATATGTGGGGCCCATATTTTAATTATATTAGTGGGTGTGTGTGAGTTCCATTTGTGTAAAAAGGGAAATGAGACCCCTAGGAGCGAATACCCTGAGACTCTTTGGTGCGGACGGAGGGAATATTTTGTAAAAGCTTCCATCATTTTGATATTCATTTTCAAATAATGATAATTATAATAACATCGTAAAAAAAGGCTGATTGACCCGCTATAATCCGCAATCCACCTCTAAATGGGTTGGGCGTCATATTTTTCGGCCCGCAACCCGCTTAAGCCCACCAAATAACAGGTTTGAGGCAGGTTTTTGGTCGGTTCGCCTTGCCGGGCCGTTCTGACAGCTCTACCAATTACACATCAAAACCATCAAAATCAAATAATGCAAAATACATTGACAAAATTTTAAAGAAACTAGAGGGAGAAAGAGATTACCTGACAGCAAATTGAGGGTGCTGTATGTTGGAAAAGGGGCATATGTGTGCCTAGAAGTGTAAAAGATGATTTGATTCACCGTAAATTTGGTGAAGAATAATTCCACTATATATAAGAGAGATTACACCGTTCAAATAATACATACAAGGAAAGTAATCAAGGTGATTACTATATAAAAGTAAAAAGATGAAATAGTTAGTATGATGAAAATAAAATAAGGAAGTGTCAGAACGACTTCGAGTAAAACCAAGAGAGACGAGAAAAAGACTAAAACGATCAAACCATGCGCGTGGAGCTTGACGAAGACCATAAAGGGCCTTTTTAAGTTTGCAGACATGGTTAGAAAATCGAGAATCCACAAAGCCGGGAGGTTGAGCCATAAAGACTGGCTTATCAAGAATGCCATGAAGGAATGCATTTTTTACATCCAATTGGTGGATAGCTAAGGCAAGAAGAACACGAACTGTGGCATCACGCACAACTGGGCTAAAGGTATGCTGATAATCAAAGCCATGAATTTGGGTGTAGCCCTGAGCTACAAGACGTGCTTTGTATCTTTCGATGGTGCCATCAGAGTTGTATTTTGTACGAAAAACCCATTTAGAACCAACGATATTTTCTTCATCTGGCCTGGGTACTAAATCCCACGTCTTGTTGGAGTGTAGGGCGTCAATCTCTTCGCGCATGGCAGCCATCCAATGAGGAGACTTTGCTGCACTCTTAAAACCCTTGGGTTCTGCAGAAATAGAAAGAGAAGTTAGTAAAGCAGTGGATGCTAAATCAACATAATAGCGAGGCTTATAAATGCCGATTTGGAGCAAGTTTGCATGGGATGAGTTGGAGCCCGTGGCATGGCTGCTGCAGGAATTGGAGATTCAGTAGCAGCAGGAGACGTATGTGTATCATTGACTACATTAGTGGGAGGAATGTGAGTTTGAACTTGTGGACCCTCTTGAGAAGTGATTGTAGTATCATGAGGGCATATAGAACATGAGCTGGGCGATGATGAACAATGCTTAGATGACTCTGTCGAGGAGAGATGATCGCGTGTATGACATGAGGGGGTAACAACATCTTGAGTATCAAAGAACTGTGAGTAGTCAAGCTTATCAGGAGAGTAGGAAGCATGAGGAGTGGAAAAAGGAAAAGTATGCTCATCAAATTGAGCATGTCTTGTTATGTAAGTTTTCCGGTGAACATGATCGAAACATCGAAACCCTTTATGAAGACTACTATATCCAATAAAAATACAAGGTTGACTACGTGGTGCTAATTTGTGTGGAGCATAATTACGCATATATGGAAAAACACGACATCCAAATACCTTAAAAGACCCATAATTAGGCACATAATTAAATAAAATTTCAAATGGAGACTTGTTATCCAAAAGAGGTGTAGGTAAACGATTAATCACATAAACAGCAGTGCAAAAAACATCAAACCAATATTTAAGAGGTGCATGAGCATGAAAAAGCATAGATAACCCAGTTTCAATAATATGACGATATTTTCGTTTATCACGCCCATTCTGTTGTGGAGTATATGGACAAGAGAAACGTTGCAAAACACCCTTAGAGATTAAGAAATTTTGAAGTTTATGACTAATAAACTCAGTTCCACCATCACATTGAAAAATCTTAATAGGAGTTCCAAATTGAGTAGTGAAAAAAGCATAAAAACGAAGAAGAATGTAATAAAAATCAGATTTGACAACCAAAGGATATATCCATGAAAATCGAGAATAGTCATCCACAAATAATGCATAATACTTAAATCCACCTACTGAATTAACGGGAGCAGGACCCCAGAGATCATAATGAATTAATTCCAACACACTAGAAGCATGTTTATCATTTAACATAAATGGCAATTTTTTACATGTTTATCATTTAACATAAATGGCAATTTTTTACTTTTAGCAAGTTCACAAGACGAGCAAATAGATGGTTTAGGCAAAAGAGAAGTCAAAGATAAATGCCCTAATTTAGTTAGAAGTTGTATAGTAGAAAATGACACATGTCCAAGGCGAAAATGCCAAAGTTCAAAAGAAGAATGTAAATTCTTGGAATATAAAGCAGCAATAAAGGCAGAAGAACCCCGATCTAGTATGTAAAGACCATCTTTACAGTGGCCCTTGGCGAGAATTGATTTTGTCTTGCGATTCTGAACAACGAAACAATTATTAGTAAATAAGACATCAACCGAACGATCACGGGTAGCTTGCTAATAGATAAGATGTTTTTAGTTTATAAGGCTTAAAGTGATCCATGTTGGAGGTTGACGGCGTCATATGAGCAGATGCGCCGGTATCGACATACCAATCAGACTCTAATGTTGGAGAGACATGACACTGACTATTTAATGCTTGGGCAAGGTTGGCAGCCTGCAGGACAGGAATATGATTATTCTTGTATCGTTTGGGGCACCCAGGAGCATAGTGAGGACCATTGCAGATTTGACACCTTGGTATGAATTGCCTCTTATTGGAGTCACCAGAATGACCACCACATTTTTCACCACGTGAAGAGTGGCGACTAAAATTCCCTCGATTAGTGGAGTGATTGGTGAAGAAGGCTGCTTATTGAGGTGCACCATCAGAGGCATCAAATTGTTGATTTCTCAATTCATGATCCTTAGCTTGGGAGATAACATAATTGAAAGAAGACATGGGAGTGATGGCTAAACGGACTTCAGTAAAATTGCGAAACTCGGGACCGAGTCCCCTTGGAAACCAACGAAGCTTGTCAGGTTCAGGAATATCAGCACCAATAGCCGCTAATTGATGACAAAGACTCATAAATTTTTGACTGTAGTCCGAGACAGAAGAAGAACCATTCTTCAGGAACTATAATTCATCTCGGAGCTGATGTGCGCGGGACTCGGTTGAGGGGCAAAACGCTTGTTCTAATGCAGACCACATATCGCGAGCCTTGGTAAGTCCAAGAATTTCAGTCATAGCTTCTTCGATTAATGAGGAAACACTACAAGAAACTTCAAAATTACCGACGGAAAAATTCCGTCGGTAACATATAAAAAATTCGTCGGTAAACAATTTACCGACGGATTACCGACGAAAATGAATTTGTCGCGAAAACCTGCGTCGGTAATTTTTTTGCGACGGAATATCAAATCCGTCGGTAATTACTGATGGATTTTTTCCGTCAGTAAATAAAAATTTTCGTCGGTAATCATTCAATGTCAATTCATCGGAAGTTATAATATAGTGACATTTTTTACCGACGAAAAAATCCGTCGGTAAATTTACCGACAGAAATATTCCGTCGGTAAATTCAAAATTAAGATAAATAATAACTTACCGACGAATTTTTTCGTCGGTAAAATTACCGACGGAAAAATCCGTCGGTAAAATGCAAAAGAAAAAATAAAAAAAAATTAATTAAATATTTTTTTTTTCAATTTAATAAATCTTCAAAAAACCACCTAATATAAATTATTCACTCAATATAACATTGAAATTCAAAAAAACTCTACATAATTTCAAATATCTAGAGCAAAAAGTTGTCTCTAAATTTAATATGGGTCAACAGGTTGTAATGGAGGCCGGGGTGCCTTTTCAGGTGCTTCTGGGAGATCCAAAATAATATAGTCCAAAGGTTGCAAGAAAGAATTCTCCTGACATGGATGAAAGAAAAGAATTTGCGTCATGCACACGAGGCCATAAGCAGGAAACTTTGCATAAAATAAGTTAAAATAAGTGAATAGGGAAATTGAAAAAAAATGTAATGCTTTCATTTAAAGAACTTTACCATGTCCGAGTCCCCAACTGTAAGTTGAATGTCATATCTACCAGATAAGTAGAAGAACTTCTCAACTAGCCCCAGAAAATCCTACAAGATAAATTGCAGTCTTAGCAAAGCACATCGATATATTTAGCAATATAGCAAACTTAATCATCCCATTTGAGACCTAAAGTCGAAAGCACACATGCCTGGAAAATATAATTTTAACCAATGGGATCAATTACAGGGATCAAGCCATAATATGCTAGATAAACGATTATAACCAGATAATTGATGAAGGTTTCACCCAAATGATGTTCATATTCTGCATTATTTAATTCAAACCAGACAGTTAAGATCATTATAGAGCACTTAACTACTATAATCTCACTTTTTTCCAGAGTTCCAGACCAAGAAGATGTGTTCAACTCCACTTTCATGTCTCAACTTGAAGAACGCCTGAACAAAACATGTTACTCAAGAGTCAAGACACATGACTAATTAAGAGTTTAATTGCATAACTCAAAAACATGACAACCTGGTTAGGCTTGAAAGCATGTCCAAAAGGAGTGCTCAACTAAAAGGACAACCTCAACTTTTGGAGGTGATTAGCAGATAAAGCAACTGTATTATCACCTGGCAAAGCCAACTTGAAAAGAAACTTCTTATTACTGCCCCTTCACACTAAAAATCATAAAATTCATAATGAAGGAATATAAATATAATAATCACATGCAATTCATCAGAACTAAAAAGAGAGTTTTACAGGAAGTAGAGGGAACAACAGAGCACAAGACAATAACAATGTGAACAACAATGCAATTAGATGAGGAAACACCAGCCCCCATCCCTACTCCGCCAAAATAAATAGCCAAGTAGAATAGTAGGATATGTGTGTAGTGGGGAGACTGGATAGAAGTTTATGGGACACACGAACATAATAAGTGACAAAATATATCTAACAAAACTAATCAAACTGACAAAAGAAAAATAAACATTGATCCAATAATACCAATTAAAAGTTAGTGAGATACTTTTTCTGAGATAATTGTACCAATTGAGTATTCATTTACCCATTTATAGGCAGCTAGATAGTAGCAATTAAACATGAACATAACATCTGAGTCTATATATTTATTTTGAGTACCTCAATAGACAGTGATGAAGCTAGCTATCAACCATAGGCTGCCTTCATGAAGAGAGAAAAACAATACCTTGAACTAATCAATCTTGATCATCAACATTAGTCACCTGTAACAAAATCAGACACGAAAAAAAAATGTTTAAAGAAGCAGAACAACTTCAGTGAAAAGATCAAAACTCCGAGGAAAAGTACCTTACGTAAAGCCATATTAATGATAAAGAAATCTAAATTAGAGTACATAAATTATAGAGAAAAGGCAAACATGCTATTGGAAGTGAAACATAACTAAAGAAGCAAAAAATAGTCTTTCATCATTCTTAAGCTTCAGTGCGCCTAAGTATCTATCAGGTTTCCAGCATGAAAATCATTAAGAAGTAAAACAGAAAAATCCCAACAGTAATAGAAAAACATCAACAAACTAAAAGTCATGTCTAAGAAGTTGCTAAAGTCAAATGTGACAATAAATAAATCTGAGTTAATCACACAATGAATTACTTATGGAGCAACCAAAACTATATACTGTAAAAAGCTCAATAGTTCAAGAGTAAACCATTCACCAACAAGTTCATATGCTTTAACCAAGAATTCATCTACTAAAAATTAGTTTCAATGACTAGCTAAGAAACACCAATAGAAAAAAACTCAAAAGTTAAAGAGCAGATACTTTAGTTTTTCCCACAAAACATCATACCGATCTCCGCCAACTCATGATTATATCATTCTAAGAGAGCCAAGAACAACAACATACTAATAGGGTTTCACAGCCTGCAAGAATTCTGTTCACCCAATGGATTAAAGAAACTTCTTACTGGAATTTAATGAGCATTCCTGAGCCTTTGTCTTCTCCTGAAAAGAAGAAAAAATCATACAACAGAATCTTCAGACTTAAATATACCAATTTTACATTACAGCTTGCTAAATAAGTGAACATAAGCTATCAAAAATATAGTCCAACCCAAAATTGATATGCTTCAACTTTCAAGAGAAATTAATTTAAACTAAAAACATACCTAAATAGTTCTGAGAGGCAATGTAACATCCTTTGTTGACTCCACTTGAACAACGACCATATAGCAGCTGCCTTGAAATAAAATAGCCATGTATTTAACAATTCATACAAAATAGAACACATTAAATCACAAGTCATCCATTTTAGGAAGTCATTCAGTCTCATTCACTCATCCCATGAATAGGTGGGTCACCCTCTGTTACCAATCACTGGATTAAAGTGTCAAATTAATAAACATGAACTTAACATAACTACAAATGTGAGTTTACAGTAACCCCACCCCCTACCCCCAACAATGAGGTTATTTTATTAATTAGAATATTTTAAAATAGACACTTATGTAAGAGAAAAAATAGAGACAAAATGGCTTGAAAAACATTCAATAAAATAGGTACATTAGTTTTCATTATAGCCTGCCATATAATAGCTAGCTACACTTAGATTGTGGTAAACTGATTATAAACTTACCTAAAAAATAATCCACCAATCATAACCTTAGTCAAGTGCTTAATATTTTCTCCATCAGAAACACTAGCATGAATAAAGAAACCAACCTCAGTTCATTGTCTAAGAGGCAAAACACAAGGAGAAAAAAATATATTTGGTAATTTTGTAATGCATTTAACAACAGAATAAAGTCCTAGGATCATGGAAGATTGCAGAAACTAATTAATCAATAAAACCATAGACAAACCCGAGAGAAAAAGAGTGATTGCATCAAAGTTTCTAGCAGGAACTCTACACGTCAAATAAACTTCTTAGACCGAGGTATTATAAGATGATTACATAAAACTTTGTAAACAAGGTACCATGTTTTTGGATATATTTTGATTGAAAGTTTGAATACACTTTCAAATCATAAAAGTTCAAAGATATTGAATGAATTAGAAGTAGGAAGAGCCAGAAAACACAGAAACACTGGATATTGCCTAACTAACCTACATGCTTTATGCAAAGAAGCCATGGAGGAAACCTAAGAAGAAACCCCAAATTGGGGTTCCCACTCAATAGAAATGACATAGCTCAAGAACATCAATAGTGATAGTAAAGATTAAGGCTCAATATCCAAACTAATGTAGAAATTTTAAACGAAATCAATGCTCAAAACGATGATTAAAATTCTGGAATAAATAAAATAAAATAAAAAGATAAGGGGAAATAGGCGAGAACCTCAATTGCGACATCAGGAAGGTGAAGCTCCAGTGAACGCGTGACCTGGAGTGGCCGGAAACAGTGGCCCAGGTGCTGCGGTGACTAGGAGGCGCACGTCGGTGGCGTCGCGAGCTGGATTGGGACGCGTCGCGAATGGTTGGCGATAGTGACGCCGCAAGGGTGGTGTCGCGGAGTGCGGCCGACAGTGGGAGGGGGGATTTGGCCGGGGAGTTAGAATCCTGTTACATTTTGTAACGATTTTGGGAATATTGATGAATTAGGGCTTCGATCAGTTTGTTTGATTTTTGGAGTTAGAATTTGATATGATTTCTGAAAAATAAGTTTGGGTTTGGGACTTTGGCAGTAGCTCTACAACAGCGGCGCAACGAACGGAGTGGCGAGAGGATGCTCACTCCGACAACAAAAATCGCAGTGATGGCTCGTCATTTCGAAAGAAAGAAACTGGTTTCTCAATTTTTGGGATCAGAGAAGTTTTCTAGTTGAAAACTAATGAGATCCCTAATTTTATTACCTTAAGATTATTGACGGGTATATTTCATCGGTAACATTTATTTAATTAAAAATATATCTAAAAATACATCATTCCGTTTACTCCTACATGATTAATAAATTTTAAGAATAAAAAAATTTTATATTTTACCGACGAACATATTCCGTCGGTATTATTATTTTTTAAAAAAATTACTTTTTTACCGACGGATTATTTCCGTCGGTAATTTTAAAATAAAATTAATTATTTTATATTTATTTCTTGTGACGAATATAAATCGTCAGTAATTTATTGAAATAAAGGTCGCACACAAAAATGCAAAAACATTACCGACGGATTAAAAATCGTCGGTAATGTTATTCATAAAAAAATCATAAGATATTTACCGACGGAATATTTTCGTCGGTAAATTTTCAGGAAGAAATTCCTCCTAAATAGCGACGAATTTATTGACGGTTTAAATTTTCGTCACAAATTCCGTCGGTAATCCGTCGGTAAAAACGTCAGAAAATTCTTTTGATTATTTTTTTCTATATGAATCGACTTATTTTGATTATTCGTCACTATTCCATCGGGAATCCGTCGGTAATTCCGTCGGTAATCTGGCAGTTTCTTGTAGTGAAAGAAGAAGACTCAAGGTTTTGTCTTGACGTTTTTCTCAATTTGTATAGTTGGGATTAGGAGAGATAGTACCATCGGTATTGGTGATTTCCTGATCAGGTTCTTTCTCAGATCCCTCGACCAACGACAGGAGTCCGTCGGATCGAAACACAATTGAGATTTGATTGCGCCATAAAAGATAATTTGAAGCAGTCAATTTAATTGTAAGCATATGGATGAGGGTGGCGAGAGGAACAGTTTCAGATGCTATATGTGATGGGAATAGAAAACAAAGAAGAGTGAGAAGGAAGAAGAAGAATTGAGGAAGAAGCAAGGAAGGGTGTGGCGTAGAGAATTGGGTTTCAACGTATACCCACTGATACCATGTAAAAGATGGTTTGATTCATCGTAAATTTGGTGAAGAATAATTCCACTATATATAAGAGAGATTACAACGTTCAAATAATACATACAAGGAAAGTAATCAAGGTGATTACTATAGAATATCTACAAATTATATGAGAATCTCTAATTATTCAATCATTCTGCTATTAAGAAGAAAAACAATGTGGTAGGTCAAGACTAGGGATAGCAACGGGTAGGGTACTAGTACTCGTATCCGATTAAAAAATAACTATCCATATTCGTATTCATTCCATTTAAAAATAGAGTTTTATCAATTCAAGGCCCGAATTATAGATAAATTATCAATTAGGAGCTTGAATTATTTTTTCTATCGATTCAAGGCTTAAAATATGTAAAACTATCCATCCATGTAGGGGTGATCATATTTTTTTTTCGAAACCGCCAAAACCGACCGTACCGAACCGCATTGCACCGCCATTGATTATTTTTCATAGTAAACCGCGGTTATATTTTTTACACAAAACTGCACCGCATATTCAGGACAATTATATTTTTTATTAAAAACTGACCGCACCACACCGTCTAAATTATTTATAATTTTATATATGAAAATTTTATAATTTTACTTATTTCATATGCATTAACTCATAATCTATTACAATACATTAACTCATATGCATAGACATGATTTATTTAGTCTAAGTTTTTAAATTTATGTAGTACTATGACATACTCCCTCTGTCCCAAGTAATGAGCGCTAGAGACCTTATAGTTGACATAAGGTCTCCGACCCTCATTACCTGGGAAGGAAGGAATATATTATAGATTTTTAATATTTAACCTCCTACAATGCAATAACTCTTCAATAATTTATGATAATGTATATTCTAATTATTTCTTCACTTTATTTAGACTCATTCAATTTACAACATATATTAAATTGTATGTTTTGTTGTATAGATTAACAGTAATTCTTACACTAATTTAAAACCGCCAAACCGCAAAATAACCGATCGAAACCGTTTAAATCCGCACATTTAATTATTTTAATAAACCGCTCAATTTATATATCATAGAATAATCGACCGCGTATAGCAATGCAATTTGAATTTTTGGAAAAAAACCAAAAAATCACACCGTGAACACCCTTACATCCAAGGCCTGAATTTGTCAAATATTATCTCCTATTTTATCAATTTAGGGCCTAAGTTCAGGCTTGAATTGATAGTTTTACATAATACAGGCCTCTAATCGATAGTATACATAATTCAAGCTCCGAATTGATAGATTACCCATTTTTCAGGCCCTGTATTGATAAAAGTCCTTAAAAAGTTTATTAGAGTACATGCACCCGTCCCATTACCATTTATCAATACCCCGGGTACCCATACCCGTTTAATATATTATATATATATATATATATATATATTTATATTTTGTATTGTCTAAATAAATATAATAATAAAAATTGCATTATTATTAATTAAATACTCCCTCCGTCCAACAACAAGAGTGACAGAACTTTTTTGCACGTACATTAAGAGATATAATATTTAATGGGTAGTTGGGGTAGTTGAGGTGAGATAAATAATATTTTAAGGAGGTGTATTAGTGTGAAGTTTGAGGTTATGGAGAGAGAAAAAGTGAATTTGTGTAGGTCTCTTTTACTAAAAAGGGAAATGCACCTTCTGTGTTGGGACAGACGAAAATGGTAAAATGCACTCCTTGTTACGGGACGGAGGGAGTATAAATAAATATAATATAAATTGTATTATTTTAAATAAATATGACTAAATAAAACTTATAACTATTAATTAAATATACAAATTATCTTATCTTATATAAATTATATAACATATATTAAAATTTTAAAAATATGTATACTCCTCCGTCCTCTTGATTAGTTTCTATTTGCTTTTTGCACGGGGATTAAGGGGTGTAATATTTTAAAGTGTAATGAGGTGAGAGAAATAATATTTTAATGTGTAGTGGGTAGTTGTATCAATGTTGAGTGGCCCATGTGTAAGTGGTTGAATATAATAATATTATTGTGTTGTGTCACATCAACCCAAAAAAGAAATGGACACTTTGTATTTGGACGGACCAAAATGGCAAAATGGACACTTATCAGAAGGACGGAGGGAGTATAATCGGGGCACTTGCGGGTATTTGAGGTATTACCCGTACCCGTCCCAAATCCTAATGGTGTATTTTACAACTACCCTAACCATTAGGGTTCGGGTAGACCGGATACCAAAAATACACGTCCCATTGTCATCCCTAGTCAAAATGTCTTTGTCGCTGCTTTCCGCGTTGTAGGGTGTTGGGCAGTGCAGAAGCAATAGGAAGCGGACGTGCACGAGGAAGATTTCGAAGGACGCCAACGACGATGAAGAATATGCGGATGACAAAGGCAAGATGGAGAAGATATTGTCTAACAAGAACAGAGAAGGCAAGGGTTCCTGCCTTGAAAATTTTTTAGGCCACGGATATTCACACCACTATTTTTATTTCGTACATCCTCAATGAAAAATTTCTTGCGAGACGAGTATGAGACGGGCTAACCATCAATAAAATATGCTTATTGTATAGATAAAGTACGTTTAATGATTTTTAAAATATATTTTCTAAAGTATGCGTATTATGCATTAAAATATAATTTTAACGTGTTATGATATAATTTATTATTTACATACTTTAACTACAAATAAGCATACTTTATTTATACAATAAATATACTTTAGTAATGGATCCACCGTCTCACAAATAACCGGTCTTACAAGAGAGCGTCTATTTCTCAAGTGTAGGTCTTGTGTGAGACCGTCTCACTTGAGACCATTTTCACTTTTTAAAATAGTTATCACTTTCACTATAAAATGTCATCACTTTGCTATAAAATGTTATCACTTTGATTTATGTTATAATTGTTCATGAAATAACGTTGTCACTTTTTATTTATTTATTATCACTTTTCTTTATAAAAGTTATCACTTACTGACCGTCTCAAATACCATTTCATAATACATGCACACTAACTAAAACATAATAAAATTAATTTAATTAATAAACTTTAAGGCATACATACCCTTAAGTAATACTCCCTCCGTCTGGATTTAAGGGTGTCATTTGTTTTTAGGCACGGAGATTAAGGAGTATTGTTATTTAATGTGTAGTGAATAGTTGTATTAGTGGAGGTATGAATCCTATTTTTTAGTTGTATTAGTTGGTGTGTGTGGATAAAAAAGAAAATGGAATCCTTGGGTACGGACGCCCAAAATAGTAAAATGAAACCTTTAAAAGCGAACGGAGGGAGTACTCCTTCCGTCCCGCCACAAGAGTTACATTTTACTAATTAGGGCGTCCCGCTATAAGAGTTACATTTCCTTTTTTAGTAAATGAGACCCACATAAATTAATCATTTTATCTCCATGTAGCCCACACATCAACATTAATACAACTATCCACTTTATATTAAATTATTATATCTCTCAACCTATTACACATTAAAATACTATATTTCTAATTGCCGTGCAACTAGTAAACGTAATTCTTTTTATGGGATGGGAGGGAGTATACCATAAAATTTTAAATAATTTGGTGAATTAGTAATTCATTTCCATATAAATTCTGACTTGGGCAAATTTTTAACGTGACTGTGTAATGGCCCTATGGGTATCCAACTTTGACCCTTGCAATTTGATACCTCAACTAACGAATCATGGGCCCATTTGATCAAGGGCTTTTAGTTCACAGATATGGGTTAACACAGATTGATTGCTTCAATTTGATATTTGCACTCCAACATGAGTTCAATTATTTAATTCATATCTTTGGGCCTTCTCATGATTAATTAATTTCATGAACTTTATTTTTGCTTCTCACTTAATTTGCCTGCATCTGACATTTCGAATATTTGTCGCAAGTAATCTGGGCCATCAACTTCTTGAAATTCTGCCATTTATTTATTTAATTTTAATTTAGGAAGCAGCTACAATTTCATCACCACTCTTCGTCGGTTATTTTGTCCATTGATGAGTTTTCAAAATTTACCATTTTGCCACTTCACTTCACTATTCCTTATTAAAAGTTAAAAACTATCCGGATTCGAAGCGGTTACATTGGACGATCGAATTTGGGGCTTTTACGAACCCTAATTTATTAGAAACCAACACCATTCCATCTTGATTCCAGCGCCCCGCCTACAAACTCCAGCGCGACTTATACCACTCCTGCGGAACTTACACGAGATATACTATTTCTTCCAACTATGGAGGTGGAAACTACGGTTGAGGAATCTAACAACCCCGCTGGAAGAGTGTCTATTCTTTTTTCAACCGACAACACTAAGTATATTTGTGTTGTTGATTTAAATTCTGGGGAGATTTCTAAAATTCAACTTGATCGTTATTTGGGTTTTTGTGTATTAAAAAACAACTTGTACGCTTTCGATCACTGCGATCCCTACATGGGGGCCAATCACCGTAGAGCTGCTTATAGGGGCCAATCTGTGTATAAGTTTGATATACCATCGTCTAAGTTTATGGATTTGAATTTGGAGAAAAGTATGATGCGGAGGGTTTGTCGGATGCAAAACAAGAGTAGCCCTAAAGGTTATGTGATGCCTGATAGAAAGAAGATTCTTATATTTTCTTCTGTTATCACGCTGGATGATCTACAGTGCAATTTTGAGCTGTTTGACCCCGAGTTGGGGAAATGTACTGAAAAGCTTCCCAATCCCTGCTTTTATAATCAGAGGAAGAGGAGCTATAGTGGGGGAGTTACTCAGATTCAGATTGTATCGTTTGCATTCATCAACCCGCATACCCTATTCATATCGGATGGAGAGGATATGCTTTCCATTGATCTCAACGAATCTGAAAAGAAAAGAACTTGGGAGCCATGGCGTAGCTTCTCTGGCCAAGGCCCTATGGCCATGCCTCTTCATGGTTTTATGCTACTTGGACAAGACATTTGTTGTTTGGGATGGAATTCCTGTTTCAACATTGTCAGCCTTGAGAAAGATACTCCTCGTAGTGTTCCAGGTCTAGGTGGATTTGATGATACATGTTTCTATACATTCCCGGGGTTATCATCATTACCTTCATCCGTTGCGGGTGGGATCGCGGGTGGGGGCGCCACTATTTTGGGTGAACATGGTGGTAGAGCCACGCTGTGCATTATGCAAGCTTTTCTGGAAGGGATTGACGATTTGAATGTCAATGGAATTTCTCTGTCTTTAGACGTTTACGATTGTGATCTTTTGGAGTGCAAGAAGGGTATCAAACAGGATCTTGCAGAAAAGGCCTTGAAGATCATGCAGAAGAGGAAGAAAAAGATAAAGAGAACGGTGGGGGATCCTTGGATAGATTTTGAGCCTATTATACTTCCTGGTATGACAAAGGTCAAATCTCTTGTGTTTCACCTTGATCCACCTCCACCGGCTCCTCTCAAATACTTCTGCCAGGAGAATTTCTTTGCGATGTTTCCGAGCCCACTGCAGTCCTAGATCATAGTTTCTTTGCATTTGTGTGGATTTTTATTTAAATTTCTTTTCATTTTTGATATATGGACAGTGTCTTTCCATTTGTCCCATGTTCTGATTTAAGTTTTTTGAAGTTGCTCCTGAAACGAACTATGATGGATCATTTCTACCAGTTATTGGACGAATTCGATAATGAGTAGCCTCTTGTAGTGCCGAGTTTTTCTTCTATTTTCCATGATAACTGTGTACAGGCTCGTAGGCGCGGTGGTTCTGACTTGTTTATATGCTGTGCTGGAGTTATACTTCCGAGATTGGATTGACGCATTGGATTAGTGAGTTGCCTGCATTCTCTCTCTCTCTCTCTCTCTCTCTCTCTCTGCTGATATAAGACATATTTTGAGGAGCTGTTGTGGTTTTCATTCTTGCATAATGTTGGTAAACTATTCCTTTTGCCATCTTTAAGGAATGAACGATAGATAGTATCATTATTGAGTGTGTGGAATGATGATTTGATCAGTTTATGGGTACTCATGAATGGGATAGGATAATTAGGATAACGTAGTATTTGGTAGGCTTTGGGTGTAAAAAACATATATCCAATAAACAACCAGAAATATTTTATGATTTTCTGTCGCCACCCAGTTTCTCACCCAAAACCATTCCCAAAATAAGTGCTCTCTCCGTCTGTGATAATCTAATTCTGGTAAATGAAAAAGGAAGAGAAGAATGTTGATGGCAATGGCTGTTAGGAGGCTGCCCTCCTTCCTTGGCTAACCCATTAAGCGTGAGGCTCTTTCTATTACATTGTCTTTCTTTCGGTTGCATCTATTTTGATTTTTCCATGTTGTGGTTTGTATTGGTTTTCATGCAAGGTATCTTTCGTTCTGTAGTCATCTTTGATTTGAGAAGGAAAAAACAGTGTGCACACAACCTGTGTGATGCGTGTTCTGAGTGAAGGGATCTGTTGGTTAATTTGAAGTGTTTATTCTTGTTTTAATTGGTGTTAAATTGATCCTTGCTAATGCTATACTGTAAGTTCTACAGTGGTCAGAGCAGTTGAATGCTCTGTAGGAGGTCGTTGATCCTGAGATGCTGACATCATCGAGCTCGAAAAGGCTGGCCAATGGAAGGTTTAAACTTCATCTTTTCAGATTCTGCAGTAATGTAACCCAAGAATCTTGTCTTGTTTCTGGGATTGGGTGGTTATGATTGGGATTTATATTGCATATGATGTGGGGGACTTGAGAAAACTTCTCTGTCTGATGCAAAGCAGTTGGTTCAGTTATGACTAACAAGTACAGTGAAGGCTAGATACTATGGAGGAAATAAGTGAGTCGAAGTAACTTAGTTTTTCATCAATTCTTTGTTCATTGATTTATGATGGAAGTCATATCTGTTTGTGTTAATTAGTGCACGTTATCTAGAGGCTATTATCACTCTTAATTATTCTTCTCCTGGACTAGTGTTGAGCAATTGCAGGTACATTGAAGAAGAGTCAAATGCATTTAGCTCAAAGAAAGAATAAAAAATCTAAATCTATGGAATGTTTAAGCTGCAATTGTTTATTTTTCTTTAGTCCTGATGAGCACAACATTCTTCATTACAATTGAATATTGAAGTGCCTGAATATAAGAGTCAAATAAATTGTTGAAAGAATACCAGTACCACTTGTCAGCATCATCTGGTTTAATACAGTAAACGGAACTCAATCAAGCTTTCATGTTACACCGCTTTACTTTGAATAATGGCTCTTATTGGTCTTTCCCATGGTTCTCAGATACAAGTTTTGTTATAATGTCGCAGGTCTCCTATTTTAAAAAATGCTCTTTCAGATTGTGAGCTTAGTTCTCTCCCTCCTCTCAATAAAATATTGGAGATTTATTGACGATATTTATTGTCATAACTAAAAATATTTACATGATAAAAATAGATTTGTCATAAAATCTTTAAATTATTCTTGACATCATACGTTTTGTCACCATACATCTAGCTACGATGACTGTAAATAGAAATAGCACATTTTCATTAGAAGGCAAGCTTTTTTTCCATTTTTTTTTTTTTTTGCATTGTTATGCAAATGTGATAAATTCGAATTTAATTCCTTTAGAAACAAATTTTTATTTTCATTATGAATATTTTTCACTCACAAATTGCTTTATATCATGACAACATTAATAATCTTTAAGATAATTTAAAATAATTAAAAATATTTGAGTAAATTACTTAACTATCAATTTGAAAGAATGAAAGCAATTACTTTAAAAAATGTGTAAAAGACACATAAGTTAGAAAATTATTACATATACGATGATTATTCAAGTATTTCTGTAAAACAAAATTAAAAACAAATAAATCACAAACTATGAGTCTACATAGTCTATTTCAAAAATTAAAAGTTAAATAAAATATTTATATGTTAAATTAATTTGATCATTACTTCAAGATTAGTATAGTATGCGGAAAACGCGTGGCAAAATAATTTTGAAAATGGTACATATTTTAGAGATAATTTGTACAAAAGTACAATACATCTGAAGCACAACGATACAAGAAACTATAAAAACTATCCCCTTAGAAAAAAAAATCAGTTAGTGCACTGTCTAATTATAAGCTTCCAAAAATTGTTGACTGCATGTTTTAGCAAACTAGCAAACATCAAATTAGTACAACGAAGTTTTATAGAGAAAAAAAGAAGCAGAATCAAGTTGATTTCTAATCCAACTTTGTCTAGATAACGATATTATTATGGCATGTTGAATCAAAAATCTATACGAACTAACTATTATAGGTTAGCTAGTAGCTCTGTCCAAAAAAAATAAAAAATCAAATACATGGTTCCCAAATTCTTCCTCTTACCCAAACAAAAAACTAAAATAAAAATCAATAAGAAAGCTCCGGTGTTGATGTAAAATTAACCCTCAAATATTAAGGATATCTATTGCAATTTAGGTGAGTGACCTAGTTAAATATCAAACATAGAGGACGGCGTATTATCAATTTATTTATTTACTAAATTAATTAAGATAAAACACAATAAAAGTTGGGATTTAATTATCAACTACTAAACAATTAATTAAAATAACAAACAAAATAAATCAGAAACTAGGAAAATAGGTAGCTCTTGGATAATCTTGTTGTACTCATTCATTTTCCTCTCAAGTGTGCAGTCGGACTCTACATTGTGGACTATGGACGTGTCACCTAACTATGCAAATCTACTCTATAAACACGAGTAAATTATATGTATAACACATGTGAATCACCTTAGAGTAAGATATATAATTTCATCCCCTTTCTAGGTACTATCCGTATCAATTATTTCCCCGCGCGTTTGGTACTCTAATTCGATATGATCTCCCTTTATAGTTACTATAAAATTAACCTCTTTATCCTACTTTTTAACCCGAATCAATTAATAAGTATTCATATATGATAATTCTAATGAAGTTTCGGAGTCCCCTCACTTAGAATCATAACATAAAACCTTATTCAACAGTGAACGCACTCAATTAACATCCTACTTTGTTCTCAGTCATGAATGAATCCCATATCATGTGGTTGCCTGCTTTCTCTCTATGCTGATATAAAACCTATTTTGAGAAGCTGGGGTGTTTTCATTCTTGCATAAACGTATTCCTTTTGCCATTTCTAATGAAGGAACGATAGATAGTATAATTGGATGATGAGTGTTGAATTATGATTTGATCAGTTTGTTTGTGGGTACTCGTAAATTGGAATTATGATTTGATCAGTTGGCGGGTACTCGTAAATGATTCTACAGTGGTCAAAGCAGTTGAATGCTCCGTTGGAGGTCGTTGATCCTAAGATTGCTGAAATCATCAAGCTCGAAAAAGCTCGCCAAATGGAAGATTTAAACTTCATCTTTTCAGATTCTATGATGTGACTCGAGAAAACTTCACTTCTCTGTCTATGCAAGCAGTTGGTCCAGTTATGACGGAAGTCATATCTGTTTCGTGTTAGTGTAAGATGGTCATGATTCTTCTCCTGGACTAGTGTTGAGCAATTGCAGGTACATTGACATGGCTGAAGCTCTCTGCCAAAGGCGTGCGCTTGAGACATTCAGATTGGACCCTAATATACAATTCAGTAACTCGACATGAAGAAGATTCAAATAAATCTAAATGCATTTACCTCAAAAATCTAAATCTATGGAATGTTTAAGCTGCAATTGTGTATTTTTCTTCAGCCTTGATGAGCATAACAATCTTCATTACAATTGAATATTGAAGCGACTGAAAATAAAGAGTCAAATAAATTGTTGAAAGAATTATGGCACTTGGTCCTATTCATGGTTATCAAATACTCACAAGTTTTGTTATAATGTCCAAACAACGCCGGTCTCCTATTCTGCCTCTATTTTTAGAAATGCTCTTTGAGATTGTGAGCTGTGATTTGTGGTTCTCCCTCTCAAGAAATCTAGCAGAGCATTCATTTGTATACAGTCTAAGTCAGCTTAAATTCACAATATTCCTTTGTTATGGACCTGATGCCAGCTAACAGTGTAGAAATTATTATAAAGATTGAGAAATAAAGTTCTTTCAAATACCTCAAAGATGTTCTTAATTTCTCTTAATCATCTGCTTCTGACTATTATGAATGTAATTTTTCTTGCATTGTATTTGTACAGACTGACACTAAGAAGATCAATGCAGTCTCTATATTTTGAGACAATGCCATACAAATTGAAGAAATCACACGTACTTGTACCGCCCAAAATTATTTTTTTGCTGGTGATAGTGCTTATGCTCGTCTCTATGATAATGCACGTATCAGAAAGGTAGTTAACTTCACCAGATCGATATGCATGCTTTGTTGTAGAGTTGTTAATAAGACCATAAACCGTGGGCCCGAACCGATTAACCCGAAAAAAATTAGGGTTAGGGCCAAGAAATTTGGGCCCGTTTAACATCCGGGCTTTTTGGGCCGAACCGATTAACCCGTGGGCAAATAGGGCTGGCCCGTGGGCTAACCGGGCCGGCCCGTAGAGTTGGAAATTATTATTATTATTATGTTTAATTAATTTTAATACACATAATCTATACATCGACTACCCAATCCCACCCACTCCCAACCAATCGTTGGACAAGCTCTCACCATCTTTTAATTTTCATCTCTTTCTCATCTTTTTTCTCACTCTAACCCACAATTTTCTCTAATAAATAAAATAATACTTAAATAAATATATTAAAATTAATTTAATTATCACAAATTTTTTTAATTTATATCTTTTAACAATATTTTGCATATATTAATTTTAATTCTCTCAAATTTTAAATAATGTATTAGTTAATTTTGAATTTATTATATTATTTATAATAAATTATAATTAATAATTTTTTAAATATTTTTTATCGTATAACCCGCGAGCCCGGCCCGTTTAACCCGTGACCCGTTAGGGTTAGAGTTAGGTTCACATGAAGGAAAAATTCAATAAGAAATACCTACACCACATGCAGACTACTTTTCAACTGAATTAACGCTTCATATCATAAAAAATCGTTTTTATATGTTTTGCATATGTTTTTCATAAAATATTCATTTTCAAATAATATTAGAAAATTCAATATTCATAAAAATCTACTCCATAAAATCTACAACATATGCAATTAATAACAATATTATAAATTTCGTACCTTCTTTTCATAACTAAAAAATTCCTTCGAATGTCCTTCAACCAATATTATATCGGAGCCATGAGCAAAGTTTCGTTTTAAGATAGTCTTAAGATTGTTGGGTATATTTGGGTTTCGGTATAATATGTTGACTAGAAAAATGTGACAGAAAAATAAGAACGGAATTTGAGTCGAGTCAAGAGTTACACTCTTTCTCCTTAAGACGAAATTGCCTCGCTCTGGTGCTTACGGTTCAATGACAATTATCTCCAAGATACAACGACTCACATATTGTGATATTAGTAGCACTACAAATCACAAGATACGGCGAACCAACCGATATTATGAACTCACCTTAAGAATTGGACGACTTGAGAATACACTATGAATCAGTTACAACGACACAAATTTATTGGATTTTTTAGAACATTCATGACTTTATGACAAGTGCTCAAGTAACTCAAGTTAAAATCAATTTCGGAGTGAAAATCAAGTGGTTGATTATGGAATGAAAGGACTTATTTATAGAGTTCAAGACGTCTTTACGTGAATTAATGCGACCGTTGGATTAAATTTTGAATTCAAATTCATATTTATTTTAATGAAAAGACGCAACTTATTCAACAATCACAACCTTTGATCGCACTTATTCATAAACACATTTTAAGGTTACTTTTCCATTCAACTCAAATTTCCAACAGCATTTCCACATCATCAAAATAGGAGTAATAGTAACCAAAATTTTGAAAAGAAAAAAAAATCAAATCGAATAATAAAATCAAATTGAAGAGTGTAAATACTGTTTCTCAGTACATACGTGTGAAACCCCTCTTAATTTACTTTTTATTTATCAGAAATTCCTCTTAATTTACTTTTTATCGATAAGTCCCAGTTGATTTATATTCTTAAGATTAACAATTATTATTATTATTATTATTAATTAATTCACCCTTGGTTGTGGGTTCTCTTGTCAAAAAGTGCTGAATTCATATTCCATGATCTAACTTGGTAGTATTTTATTAGATGTGATGTGTGCATGGCATACATCATCACTTAGACAACTAGATTGACAAATTGAAAAACGAAATTTGGATAGCAACAACTAATTCAAGCAGAATCAAATAATGGTTTTTTCAATTAAATCATGAATCAAAAAGGTGAAAATAAAATAAAGTCTTAAGAATTAACAATAAATTATCAAAACTTATCCGTACAGTCATTTGCCTAAGATTATGGTATACAAAGGAAGTTGCTAGAGATGATTAATTAGTGTACAGAAACAGGAAAGGGGACAAAAGGAAAACAACATTACACACAATGTAAGCAAGAAAAGAGAAGGGAAACTTTAGTCTAAAACAACTTTGTACATTACTGCATATTTTTGCAGTTTTAGAGTATATATACGAAGAATCCACAACTTGGAAAAAAAACCATGAAGATATGTCCAAAAGAACTCAGATACCATATTTGTAAACTCAAAGCTAAGAAGGAAAACTTGAGAAAATAGAATAGTACTATATCAAACTTTGGTCTTCTTGCATTGCTTGAGAGTGGTAAATGGATAATGGAACGCGTCAAATGATCTAACGCATCCGGACACTATCTCGGTTTAAAGTTTTAAGGTCCAATATATGTTGGGATCAATAGAGTGCCTAAATCATAAAACCAAGAAAAAGATGGTGTTACTCAAGACAGCAAAGAGAGTATTGTATAGCAGTATGTCATATTATTCATTGTTTCGACAGCATTCAATTTGGTTTTCAAATTCAAGTGGATTACTGTCATGATATCCATGTCAGCTAAGAGGGCTAGTAATTTATCAAATCAGTGGAATAGGATAAAGGGTATATATTTTCATGATTTTCCGAAATAAAAAAATGAGTTACAACTTCAGGTTTAACTAATGAGTAATGTTGAGGATACAAAACTAAACAACAAAGTTTAAGTACAGCATGAATATGGTGGTCAGAAAATGTATAAGCCAATATTCATAGTATTTTCCTCGAAGTCATGTTAGGGAGACGTACCATTTCTGTTGATTCACCCTTCAAATATTTTTCCTCTTTAACTGCACGCAGTGAAGAAATCTTTGGAGATAATACAGATCTCCTCCGTTTGATGCATCAGCTCCTGAAACCAAATAATCATCAACAAAAGTATATGGTGATCTAACAATGTTCGACTTAGTTGACAACGTAGAAATAGAAGTTGAAGTACATGCACTTTTCATACACTCAAATAAGTTCTTCGTTAGCCATTTCTTCACTTCTAACCAATCAACACTGTCTCTAAACTATATATGACCGCTGTTTTTCAATTATCTATCATTTTCATAAAACCAGCAGGTTAATCAAAAAGCATGCTGCTGTGGATTCTACACTCAAATGTAGCCCAGCGTGATGGATGCATTTGGATCATACAATTTCTTCAACAGTGATGGGTGCAGGTACAATGAGGTCGGTCATCAAATCAAAAGAACCCTGTTAAAAAATAGATTATTTGGATCATACAATTTGAATGTGAAGATGTCAGATGAATTCTTCTCAAGCAGATAACCTCAATGATAAAAGGATACCGCACGACTCCGCGTTGGAGGGGCGATTTGGGGCATGTCCTTGGTGAAAAATTCTTCATCCAATGAGTACTTTCTTGCCTTTTTAGGAATTCCTTTTATTGAGGTAGTTACACATTTTCCTAAACACTTTTCCGGCATTGGCTGGGGAGATGTTCTAGATGCCCATTTTCTCTCCACATATCTGCAATGAACACAAGAATTGGCTGAATCAGGCAAAAAACAACAACAATAACAGCAACAAGAAACTGATGCTCTTATTAGATGGTATTAGCAAAAATGTTTGTTGAATTTACTTGGAATGAATATATTTTTCTATTGGATTTCTGTCATAATCGGGAGGTAGTTCTGCTTCCCAGTATTCGTTGGACTTCTCGTTGCCCATCACTGTACAACACAATTTATATTTTAGATCACAGATTAGTGATATTTTGATTGATGTTTCTGCTCTCATACTTATGCTGTTACACCTCCTACATTCTAAAAGTCATAGTACTATATATGCAATACTTTTACCAGTTAATATGTCTCACTACAAAATTATGGAAATACATAGTATGTATCAATCCGACTTACCTTCCATAAAGGCAACCTGCTCGGGAAGCCATGTATCCAAAGTTGTGGACCTTACCTATTACGAAGAAATAAAGTCAGTATTAGTAAATTGATCCTGAGAGTCTATGATCAAATCTTATGTATCCACAAGCTATGAAAAACGCAAACCAGTACACAAATCAAGATGCAAGGTAAAAATAGGCAAGGAAGCCTGAACTATCTAAGAAAGAAAGATAATTGAGAGGGCATAACCTTTTGAGATGTGTACTCCAAGACTCCGATGTATTCCAGAACATTGCAAGCATATGAAGATTCCAAGGTTGATACTCGCCCATCGTGGTGCCCTGCAAGGATGGTTGCAGTTTCGTTTCAACACTCATGATAATGCTGGCATTTGGAACTATAATAAGACAACAGAGTATGGAAAAAAACAGACAGAAGAACGTACTTGCTCCTGCAATCTGCGCATTCCTTGTTCTGGGGCAGCTTAAGAAGACCCAACAATAACTAGAACAAATTTTCCACAAACAGGTGGAGACAATGTCAATCTCAACTCAGACCAACAAAGCTGATTTATGTTTGTAACAATCTTCTATATAAGTAAATGATAACAAGGTATCACTAATTAGCACAAATACTAGCCAAAAGTATACCAAGCTAGTTTCTTAACGTCACGATCGATTTAGGAAACCAGAGAGTCATGACGAATACATATGGCTTGTCGAAAAGTTATACCAAAACAACATGATTAGCAACAAGCTCTATGAAACAAAGCCTGATTACAGACTACAGCCAGCCACTATGATTTGGCTAAAGACAACACATATGTTGATCAAAATGAAACTTTTGGAGAAACAACAAGATTTTGGTAAATAGTTGCTATTTTCTAGATAAGTGAGGTTATTAAATTTAGAGCACGAGAGCATAATCTGTTTCAGCTATTTCAGACTTTCTGCCTATGATTTTATCTTCAAATCATGGAACGAAATGGCATATTTCTTGAGAATGTGGGCAAATGAACCAAACTATCATACAACATCTTTTAACACATAGTTCTAACTACTTCATCAGAGTTACTTGATACAGGAAATATAAAAAAATTAAAACCCTAATATAAAATGAAAAATCCATCAGAAAAAATAGCTTATACGAAATAATTTCAAGAATCCAATAAGAATAATTACAAGAAATTGAAGAGAGAAGGGTTGGTCACCTTTGCATGTCTGGCATTAAGCTCCTTGGAAACAGAAGCCTTTTCGTTCATGGCTCTCTCTATCTGCAACGAACGGTTTCACACAGAGAGAGGAGGAGGAGGAGAAGATAAGCAAAAAATAATACTCCAGAAATTGAGAAAGAAAGGGTAGGAGAGAGAGAGAGTTTTCGTGTTGGGTGTATTCTTCTCTCTCTAACTCTTGCGATGAAAGGATTTTGTGGTATGTAACAATGGCTGGATGGCTTAACAGATTCCCAGGAATAACATCTCCAAACTCCACTTCTTATTTCCTTAAACTTCGCCAACATTCTCTCCCATGCCTCACAAATCTCTTTTTGCCTTTTCAATTTCACCTTCCTCACACAAACATAAATAATTTCGTATCCTTTTGTTTTAGGACATTATATATATATATATATATATATATATATATATATATATATATATATATTATTTTAGATGTATTTATCTTAATTCTCTCAAATTTTAAATAATTTATTAGTTAATTTTGAATTTGTTATATTATTTATAACAAATTATAATTTATAATTTTTTAAATATTTTTTATCGTACAGCCCACGAGCCTGTCCCGTTTAACCCGTAGCCTGTTAGGATTAAAATTAGATTCACCTTTTCGTAATCCGTTTAAACAGACATAATTTAGCTCGAAGCCCAATTAGCCCAAAGTCTATTAGGACTGGCCCGTTTAACATCTATATGTATAGATTACTATGAAGAAATTAGGTTTCATGTAAATAATTTAAAGAAAATAAAATTATATGTGAGGATTTTGATTCTAAATCCACCATATTATATTTCCAACGTCCATATAATTGATGTCTTAGTGGCTTACTATTTATTCTTTGCATTTCTTTTTAAACTTTTTATTATCATATCATTCGAATGTTTAATGGAGTACCTTATAGCTTTAATTATCTATATATTTTTATCATATATTTCCAACGGCCCAATACCGCAAACATTTTAGACCCATGATAGCGAGGCCCAATATTAATCAAAAAATATTCAGCCTCTTCTAAGTATATTCAAAATTCAGTAACTAGACGTAGAATCGATTTCTTGCGGAAGAGTTCATAGAAACGAAGAAAAGCAAAATTCCCGATTACATAACTCACTGCAAATCCTCTCAATTTCCTCCAGTGCTTCATAAATCGCTGCATTCGCTACTAAAAGTGAATGTAAGTCTAGGCATCTTTATTTCTGATTTGAGAATTATATCTTATTCTTACTTTTAATTTTTTTTCTGGTATTTTTATAAAAATAAAAAATAAATTCTGGTGTTTTGATTTATTTATTTATTTTATTTTATGGGTGGGTGTTAGTGTTTGCAGATGGTCGATTCAGCTACAGCTATGAACAAATTGCTCGGCTCCAAATCCGATTCTCAAAGAACTTTGTATGATTTTTTATTCCATGAATGTATTTAGCTTGCTGTATTCGATAGTTAACCTTTTCTCGTAATTTTTTGCGAAACTAGGTTTTACTTTTCCGACTTTAAGCAATTTGGCTTTTTTTTTTCTTTTTTTTTTTATCTTGTGAATGGTGGGTGCAATTTAGTTGTAATAAGGTGGGTTTTGGTATAGGTATCCTTATGTTACTGGAACATCAGTGATTGGCATCAAGTACAAAGATGGCATTCTAATGGCTGCTGATATGGGAGGTTGGCTCTAAATTATGCATTTTTTAATTATCTAATTCATGACAAGAGAGAACATTATTGAATGACCATGA
This sequence comes from Pogostemon cablin, assembly GCA_023678885.1. Lineage (NCBI taxonomy): Eukaryota > Viridiplantae > Streptophyta > Magnoliopsida > Lamiales > Lamiaceae > Pogostemon > Pogostemon cablin. Next base: position 8,880,995 of record CM042961.1, read on the forward strand.
TTGCATTACGTTGTAGGACTTTTTTTTTTTTTTTTTACAGTGAATTACAAGTGTAAATTACTGATTCTGTTCAACTGTCTAGGACCCTTTTTTGCCCAATTTTTTTAAACCTTAACCATTCATGACCATGATTGCATCATGATATACATTTGTCATATTTCAGGTTACCCCATCACCAATAATTCAGCCTTGTTGACAAGTACAGCATTAATTAAAACTTCCCCACAATAATGAAGCGCTCATACACCTTCAAATTATGCATATATTTCACCAGTCAACTGATAGTTCTTTCTTGCAACGTTTGTAATAGAATTATACACTAATGTACACAGACAGTAGTGATTCTTTGTCATGTCTGTAACCTAAGTCAGCATCTATGTAATCTATGCTGAACATTGTTAACTTCTTGTTGGTTTCTGGAAGACAAAGACGTTTTATTCTAAATTCGGGTATCAAGTTGTTTTATTCGTTATTTTTTTCTTTAATAGGCTCATACGGATCTACACTTAGATACAAGAGTGTGGAGCGGATGAAGTCAGTGGGAAAACATTCGATCATAGGTGCTAGTGGTGAAATAAGTGATTTTCAGGAGTTAATGCGGTACCTTGATGAGCTTATGTAAGTGCATATATCTTAATTGGAAATGTCCTGTTTTGTTCCTGATTTTGATGCAGTTGGATGACATATATATGTGTGTACATTGACCCTTTTTTTTTTTAAAGCTGATTATAGCAATCAAAAAATTTTGACTCACTATTTGGATGTTTTTTGAATGTAGCTTAAATGATAACATGTGGGACGATGGGAACTCCTTGGGTCCTAAAGAAGTTCATAACTATCTGACAAGGATTATTTATAATCGCCGTAATAAGTTTAACCCTCTATGGAATTCTCTTGTAATTGGTGGAATAAAAAATGGACAGAAATATCTTGGAACGGTATGCAATATTTGTAAACATTTTTTAAGTTCATTTCAAATGCTAATATGTTTTATGATACAGCTAAGCATATCTTGTTCTCCTTTTTGGTATATTTTCAGGTTAGTATGATTGGTGTCCATTATGAGGACAACCATTTGGCCACTGGATTTGCTAATCACCTGGCTCGCCCTATTCTACGCGAAGAATGGCATGAAAACTTGACTTTTGAAGAGGGTGTAAAATTACTGGAGAAATGCATGCGTGTGCTCCTGTATCGTGATAGATCAGCTGTCAACAAACTTCAGGTATGGTTCATCTGTGTGGAGAAATATAACTTTTTAGTACCCTTCTGTTATTATTGGTTCAACGTTGCTATATCTGTATATCTGCGTCAAGTGTCTGTATGTCCTTATGTTTCTGTATGGATGAAAGTTGAAAGAAGTGCCATTAGATACTAAGGGTAATAAACCACGAGGGTAAAATATTAAATGAACTTCAAGGTAAAAGTACAATTATACCCTAATATTGTACTAAACTCTAGAGGTAAAATTGTGCACAAACCATGAGGTTTCATGAGAATGTTGTGTAGAAGGGTTCTTGGGATACACTGCCTTTCTAAAATATCATAAATGCTTATCCTCGTGATGTAAGCAATTGCATAGGTCCTTTCTTTTGGTGAAGCAACTAGAGTTATCCATTAAGTAATGTATTTTATTTCCAGATCGCCAAAATCACAGAGGAGGGCTTCACAATTTCTCAGCCATACTCGTTGAAGACCTTTTGGGATTTCGCTGCTTTCAAAAACCCAACAGTGGGAGCTGAGGGTTCGTGGTAGTTCTATGGCCCAAGGATTTGCTGCATGTTTACTCTAAAATATGTAGTGGCTGTAATTTCATGGTCTGTTTGTTGGTATTTATCGAGAGAATATCAGACGTTGAAAATTTATTAATTTCAGTGATGTTTCGATTTCTTAGTTACTTGCTGGAGTTATTTGTTTTATGATGCATTGGTATGAATATTGTAAATGAGAATTTGCAATATGCATATTTATATTATTCTTATTATTTCTTGAACATTTAATGTGTTTAATGATATAAACTATGTGAATATATGGTATTACAAATATCATGATTGAATTGGATAAATTGATAATCCTGAAATAGAAATGGTTGGTCAAATTATGGCATCCCTCACTGTATTCTTGAAGATTCAGGAATGGTTGATCAAATTATGGCGTCCCTCACTGTATTCTTGAAGAGCTGAGCTTTGAATTTGATGACTTCAAATACTATTTATAAATGTTTGTAATTAATTAAATGGATTTTCAAATTATGTTTCTCATATATATAAGTGGTGGGAGCTAGAAATCGCAGCATGGATTATGCTAACAAGTAACAATGTGGCAGAAATTTTCAAAGAAACGAACATCATACTTTATTACTTACTCCCTCCGGAAAGTTTGCACACTTTTCATTTCGTACTGTCCCACAAAAGTTTGTACATTCCAAAATTTTCTAAAATTAGTGAATAAATAATTTTCTAAAATTTTGTATACTATATGCATTGAATGTGAGTGAGTTTAATGCGACTCAGCTATGCAAGCCCCTATTTTACGTATATAGTAGTATATTTTTTAAATTAAAAGAAAAATTAAACATTAAATTTTAAAGGTAAATCCCTCGCCTCCATCTGTCTTCACCTTCATCTAGGTTCTCTGATTTTTTGCCTCTTCTTCTAGCGTCTTCTACGTTAAGCGTCTTCTACGTTAATCTCCCTCTGTGTGTAAAGTTTCACCTTTACAGGTATGTTTTTCTTTCTACGCTCCTTTTGTCTTCAGATTTTCAATTTTGGGATAACAGTTCTAATTAGGTATTTTCCCTTTGTTTGTCTGCCTTTCCCCTTTAGTTTGTACACAAAGTTTCCGACTGCTCTTAGCGCGTTCGCAGTTACAGGCTTCCCCACCAAATTTCACTGCTGCACCGCTGCCATACGACCTAGGTTAGCTTTCCTATTCATTATTATCAGATTCTCTACGTCTCTACGACGAAATTTTGCCAACTCGAAAACACTAATTTTTTCCCCTTACATTATGTATTATGCTGAAAATCATGCCTTTAATTTATGTTAAAGAGGTCCATCAAATGGTTATGTAGGTCCTATATTTGTAATGTATCTTGCTATAACCTTGATTTGATACTTAAATGGTTGCTAATTTGCTGGTTAATCTTTTGTCTACTGTAAAAATGAATTAAGTCCCATCCAATCACGATTCAACAGAGACTGAGTTAAGTCTCAAAAGTTGGGAGGACATTGATATTGGCTCATGGATAACCTGTGTGAAGTATTGTGCATTCCCTTTGGAGTTGTGTGAAGTCATCTTAGCTGTATAGGCATTAAACTGAGTCGCTTGATGCATCAGATGTCAAAAGACTTATTCATGGAGTAGTCTTCTTAATAAAGGTTAAACTTGATGTTTACTTACTTATTGATGCCTTTACACCTCCATGAACCGTGTTAGATCAAATGACATGGGCATCTGCTACATTTTAAAAGTAAATTAGGAACAACAAGCCTAAAGAGATCCAGACACTTTCAATATCCAAAATGGACAATTGCTCAAAGAAAAAGAGTAAAGAAAAGACAGTCCACCAATTAAGTGAAGCAAAAATCAAGTTGAAATGCATTTCGAAGATACATACACAGTTGTAAAGTACCTAGGAGATAGAATAAACAAACAAAATCACAAAGCCCATAATAGGAAGAGAAGATTAACAACAAAATAACTGGAAAAGATACCTGTTTGCAAGATGGAGGAGCTAGCTTCCCTTTAATTGTCCAAAATCTCCTAAAATATCCAACCTACATCAAGTATGCATGTGACAATAAAAATACTGTGAACATGCTAACATTCATTTAAAAAGAAAAGTTTAAAAAAAAGAAAGAAAGAAAAGAAGAGAAAAAAGACAAACCATTACTACCTTTGGTGATTTAAGTATTTCTTGGAAAACAACATTGAACTTGTTCTGCTTTTGATAATTACGAAGTTTGTGATGGTAAATTGAAAGTCACATACAGAAATTTTTTAATAATTATTAATTTTGGCTTATAATAGTAGTCAGTCAAATAACTCAAAGCCTTATTAAGAAACTGATACTTTGGGTGTAATTGGATTCCGCTTGATTTCGTCAGTTTAGTTTTGTTTGAGATGAGGATTCAAAAATTAGGGGGCAATTATTAATGATAATGTTCAAGAAATGAGCAATGCAGACCTTCTTCTTTTTATGGTCAGATTTTCTTAATACTTGGCTGCACATTATCTTGATAATTTGTACTGCTGCAGGTGTTGTTTTCCCATGTGCGAGTTGGATGAATCTGCACAGCGTGGCATTTTGAGTCGTGAACATTAAAACTCACCCCTTTTTGTAACATGCATAATATACAGTAACATTTAAATGACCATATATAAAGTCAACCTTTTGAAATGGTTTCTAACATTTTGAGCTGCAAATTATTGATCTTGTTTTTTTTGGTGACATAGTTGATTGCAAATAATTTTTTATTTTTACCTTAGATAAAATTCTTTATGCACATGTCACAAGGTGTAGTTTATAATGTTATATACACAGTAAGGCATTAACATAACAAAGACAGCATCTACGAATTCTAAAATTTCAAATGTTATTACTTTTTCTAATGACGAAGTTACTCATCATTTTTTCTATAGAAAATTAAAGATTTTTGAATAAATAAAACCTTCTTCGCCACTTCTCAAACCATTACTGGCCAGGAAAGAAGTAAGTCTTTCTCTTTTGTAACATTCAATGATAAAGATGATTAAACAGTATTAAGGATCAAAGTTATGTTAAGCTGATGTCTACATAATTAAATTGGTTTTTACTGTTGGAGTCAACATTGCTCTTAAAAATTTAGCGTACATTTTGCCATGGCTCATGTTTTCAGTAAACATTATTTATCTTCATATTTTGGTGATGCTGTGGGTTGGATTGGGAATATGTGTCTGCTTTGTTGTTAATGGGGGAAATTGATAAATGATAGTAGAAGGGAAATGAACAACAAATGAGAAAATGGAAGAAAAAGAACGACATTGAATGGGAGAGGGTTCAGTGCGTGGTGGCTCACCCGCTGGGAGTTGTAGGTAGCCAAAGAAAGAAAACAAAATGAGGAGAGAAGAGTTACAAGCGTAGAGTTAGAGTGGTTAATGACGGCAACCACGAAAAAAACGTTGAAACACATATCTTGTAGGTGTTTAGATCTCCATGTTTGTTTTCATGATATCAGATTATCTATTTGTAAAGGGAGTTTATCAGAAAACCGGTCTTCCAGGGTATTTGTATATTGCTTAAAGCGTTGAATGACGTTACTGTACAGGCACATTGTGGTACAATTATAAGTGCCTATTTTTGTAGATACGGGCTGACACCTCAGGAAGTGAGGTGCAGGTCTCCTAGTATATAAATAATTAATTATGTTAATCGTGTTGTTGCCTTTTCTTTTTTTGAAATTGGACTCTGGCGTTGAAAAATGAAAGGAAACCTTTTTCTTCATTGGGTGAAGAAAGTTGAAGGATGTCTTCCCTTCTCCGAATTCGCAGCGGCCCAATCTTTTCTGCTTTACAACGACTCCAGTTTCGCTGCTTCTCCACTTCACTCCCCTGTACTGCTCTTACACTCGTAAATATATCTCTTTCACTACTTATTAATGTGTTATTAATTCATGTTTTTTATTTAGATGTTAAGGAGGAAGATAAATTGGGTTCTATCGAAACTGGAGATAAATGCAGTTTTATCCATCCATCTGCTGTTGTTCATCCGGATGCCATTTTAGGTCAGGTATCAACATTGTTTTTCAAATAATTGATGATAATTGTCTCTATTCCTATGAGGAATTGAGTAAATAATCGAATAACTATTGGGTTCTTTTTAGCTATAAATACCTATAGAGCTCTACGCTGAGCTAAGAAACTGAAATGGGGGTGCTTCTTTTTTTTTTCTTCGCTTGTGTGCTAGATAAAGATGCAAATATTTGTTAGAGATACCATTTTCTTCTGGAATTTATTTGGTTTCCTGATGGACTCATTGAGGTAAATTGAAATAAAGTCGGCACACTCTCTCAATTTTCTCTGCCCAATCATGACTTTAATGGATTTCAATTCTCCTTATGGCTATGAGCTAGAGATAATGAATCAACATAACCTCTGATACAATAATGTGAACAAGAATCATGTGAAGATATTCTATAACTAAGTACGTAATCATTTGAGTAAAATTTAACCATAATGCCTGGGCTGCCATTAAGTTTTCAAGAAAGAAATTTGTAGACTTTAGATGTACTTTGTTAGGCTCTTTTTATCTGTCATCACTGTCTAAGTTGCAACAACTGTTACTGATTTATTGTCCTATACTCCTAGCTGAATAAAGACGAATTATATATGTGAGTGATGCTATCTGTAGTTGGAAGTTCTTCCTTCAAATCCTTGATTTTGCATTTTGTGTGCAGACATCTTGTCCTCTTTTGTGTATTTTCTATCTGTTATAACACACTTCTTTCTCATTTTAGAAAATGGAATTAGGTCAACTTTTATAAACCAACACTATCTTATCAAGGTATAGGTAGTTTAGGAGCCAGTACGAAGCTATCATGTTATAATTTTTTCTGCTTCTTTACGGAACTGTACTGTTCATCATTTCCATTCTAACGTATTGAGAAAGATTTATCTCATTAACTGATTTCAGGGTGTCTCCATTGGGCCTTTTTGTACTGTTGGACCTTTTGCAAAGTTAGGAAATGGTTGTCAGTTACATCCAGGAAGCCATGTGTATGGAAATACAAAACTTGGGGATAACTGCACGCTGATGATGTAAAATAATTTGATTTGATGTCTAAGATTGATTTGTGTTTCTCCGTATTCATTCTATTTGAAGCTGATCTGCCTACTGTGTACAGTGGTTCTGTCGTTGGTGATGATCTTCCTGGTTGTACCGTTATTGGAGATAAAAATATAATTGGGCATCATTCTGTGGTGGGCATTAGATGTCAAGATATGAAATACAAGGTAGGTTGCCAACCAAGACATTTAGTGTGATAGCTTGTGAAAAGAAAGTAAGTGCCAATTGATTAGTCATTAGTGTTATAATTTTTCAGGCATGCTTTTCTCTGACACTCACCTGGAGATATGTTAAAATTATTGTCAATGTGATTATCTTATGGAATTGTAGCCATTTATGCATAATAACTAGCATGTATAACACATGGAACTTGTGGTTTGGTGGTAGTTAAATAATTAAATTATCTTGGGCCTAGTTATTTAAGCCGTTAGGCACATGTGGCGTGAACAGCATTTCCCTAGCTGGAGGCAGTCACTGTTTATTAGGCTTGTGCCTCTTCCCTCGTGTACTTTTTACCTTACGTATGGGCATGGTAGTTGGTTTTTTGTGCATTTGTTCACCCTGCCAAAGTTTGTTCAAGCCGTTCTCTATTGTGGCTTTGTTTTTTTTTTTTTTTTTTTTTGAAGTTTTTAGCATTGATATACTCTCTTTGTAAACCATGTCCTGGGTCAGGATCTATGTGTGTGTGCGTGTTTATTTATTTATTTATTCATATTTACTGCTCTACTGCTCAGTGTAATCTATGTTTTCTATGTTTTCAAATGTTATGTAGTTACAGTTACCATTTGATAGATAAATGATGTTTTATGTTATTCTACTGATTTTAGCCAGGGAGTGAGTGTTTCCTTGAAATTGGTGACAACAATGACATCAGAGAATATGCATCTGTTCATCGATCTTCACGGTCAAATGAAAGAACTGTATGCAACACAGCTTTAGCTCATTTTTCAAACTTGCTTTGAGATCTGAATGTTCTGTCTGTTGATATACCCAAATCTATGTGTATTTTATCCACAGGTCATTGGAGATAACAATCTTATAATGGGATCTTGTCACATAGCTCATGACTGCAAAGTGGGAAACAATAACATCTTTGCAAATAGCACTTTATTGGGAGGGCATGTTATTGTGGGGGTGAGCTATTTGCTGATTAACTTTAACTTGTTTCTTTGATGAGATCCTTAGCTATTACTTTCTTCATGAAAAACAATGTTGCTGAAGTGATTCATTTGCAGGATTTTACTCACACAGCGGGGGCAACCGTTATACATCAATTTTGTCATATTGGCTCCTTTTCTTTCATTGGTGGTGGCTCAGTGGTAAGAATTTTATATGATCTATCAAAGTTTATAACAACATCGGTTCTCCCTCTGGTGTTCACACATCAATCAGTGGAGTGGCCCGAGTGGGTCAAATACTTAAACTCATACTTTCACATAAAAAATACTCCTTAGTCCAAAGCCTCTAGCCAAGATGCTCTGAAACAAGCACTCTTGTGTCTTCCTGTCTACCCTATAGAATTAAGTGAGGACTGACACTTTGGTTCGCCCTCGTACAGAGCTTCAAAATGAAAGTATACGCGCGTATTTGCTTATAAGTTTATTTTATTATATTATTATTTTTTCATATTCAATCACACCTTCATTTCCAGACATGCCAACTGTAATCGTTACCTTTTATCTTGGCACTCTTATTTTTCCTCTATTTTTCATCCTAAAAGATTCAGCATTATTTGCCAAAAATTAAATACAGATATTTTTCTATAACTGATCACAGTCAAGGTTTCTGCAAGTATATGTTTATTTAGTGCTATATATTGGAATCAAAATTGCTGTTTGATTGATAGCTGATCAAACCTAATTATGCCTTATTCAAGGTGAAAAACATACTTGATGGTGCTCAGCTAACAGGAGGCGAGGGTGCCGGAAGAGTGAAATCTTAGTGCTGCAGCTAATAATATATTGCAATGATTTAAGGTTTTAGTTAACTTGTGTCTGATTTATCTTGAAGGTTTCTCAAGATGTACCGAAGTACTCATTGGTCTCTGGTGAACGGGCTGGAATACGTGGATTAAATCTAGAAGGTCTAAGGCGCTGTGGATTTTTAACTATGGAGGTTGGTTCCAGACTTCCTATCCAGTCAGTATAGTCTCTGATGTTCATCCATGCCATATGTGATACTATTTGTTAGTCTTTATTTTGATGCATATTCATTCCAGGGTTGTACCTCTATCTTTACCCTCCAGTGTAGTTCAAATTTGTTGAAAGCCTTTCTGGTTGCATCTTTTGTGTTGATGCCTGGTTTGTACGGTTAAAACAAGGGTACAGGAAGTCACTTTCTCGGCCAAGATATTTGTTCTTAACATACTTGTTCTGTATCTAGTCATGACTAAAATTTGCTGTACTAATCCCAGATAAAGAGCCTTAGAGCAGCATATCGAAAAATATTTATGCCTAAAGATGGACATACTCGCAGCATAGAAGACCGTATGAATGAAGTGGTATATTCTTGCTCTTTTCTAGGTCGTTTACCTTGTGGAAAAAAGTCTAATGACCATAAACTAAATTTTCAGGAGATGGATGAGGAATTGGGTCAAGTACGAGTCGTGTGTTTAATGGTACAATCCATTAGAGATTCGTTTGCAGAGGATCGACGCGGTATATGCAAGTTCAGATCTTGGAATGGGTCTTGATTGAATAGTGTGATGATTTCTATTTCCTGTGAAACTTTTGAAAGAGTGCTAGATGGAGATGGAGCAGCATTTAAAATTTTGCATTGAATTAGCTGATGGCTGAAGAGTTATTTTTTCTTAATATTAAGGAATTAATTAATGTATTTGGGTCAACTTTTGTGTAGTAATTTTTTTTTTTTACAGATTTAATTTTGCCGCTGATAAAGTGAAACCTGTATGATTGTTGCAATATGCTTGTGAAATGTGAATACATAACAATTATGTTAGTCAACTTAACTTGGAGTTGTTTTTAGATCGAGGATTTGAGGAGGGATTTATATATTATTCTTTATGTTTGGGTTAATCATTAAATCACGATGTATAAATTCAAGATTTTAAATGAATGAATTTTAAATCATGTATTTGATTTTGATTTTTTTTTATTGTTTTGGATGAATTTTTAAATCATTAATCAAATTGGTATCACTTGAAATCTTTCTGTTATGCAATAAACAAATGTATTAATATATAAAAATATATAAAATTAATTTAAAAAGTATTTTTTAAATTTTAGCCCCTATCACTTTGGCTACTCCATCCTACCACCGCCCCACCGCACTACCCCCTTATTTCCATACCCTGTCTCCCCACCCCCTGGCTCCTCCCGTCACCCCCTAATTTTTTTTAATATATATAACTTTAAATTTTAATATTTAATATAACTAGTAGCTAACTCGTGCGTTGCACGGTATGTGTTAATTTTAGGGCAACAACTTCGCTTAATTTTATGATTTTTGACCGAATAATATTTACTTGAATTATATGATTTGTTTGAGAAATAGATGGCCATGATTGGATTATTATAATTATTTAATTATTTTAATGGGTAGCTGAGAGGTGTCTGAGATTTGTTTAAGAAATAGATGGTCAAGATTGGATTTATTCTAGATTTGACTAAATTATTTCCTAATTTGAAAAAATTATAATTATTAATTCCAACCATTGAGTTCTGCTCCCCCGGTTTAACAACAACCAGAGGTCCAACATTGTGCTGAGTCATCGTGGTGCACCAGAGCCAGGATCCATCTGCACGCTTCCCTTTGGCTTTCCGAACATCAGATATAGTAGTGCTTTCGAAATTGTATAGATTCGTCGTATGGCTTCCTACCATCCTCACACAACTAATAACTCAAGAACAAAATACTTTGAGTTGTATGTAAAATTAATCATCAATTAAATAATAATTAAAGTGAGTGAAATTAGTGTTATATGTGGAGATGATTAATTATAATAAATTAGGGATTATGGGCATTATGGGCACCTGTGCGTTGCACGGGATGTGTTATTTTTAGGGCAACAACAATTTCACTTAATTTTATGTTTTTTGAACTGAATAATATTTATTTGAATATGAAGTGAGATTATTCATAATTACAATTATTTAATAATTTTAATGAGTTGCTGAGATTTGTTTTATAAATATATGGTCAGGATTTTACCCTCTGGAAACATTATGTCATAAACCCTAAAACCCTAACCCCTAAAACCCTAAACCCTAAAACCCTAAACCCCTAAATCCTAAACCCTAAACCCTTTGATGGTTAGGATTGAATTTATATCTAATATTATTAATTTTTTAATAAATAATATTTTGATTCTTAATTTGAAAAAGTTATAATTATAATTATTTAATTATCTTATTTTCTAATTTGAAAAAGTTATAATTATAATTATTTTAATGTGTGGTTGAGATTTGTTTGATCTTCTCTCATCCGGTTTTTGTGTGGTTTGAATCTTGTTGTCGTATTATTTCTTTATTTATTTTTTCTAATTATCTCATAATATGACAAATTAAAATGCAACAATAAAATTTTTATTTTTCTAAATTATAAGATCAGATTCTATATTACTAATTTACACAATTCAAAACCATTTATTGTTCACACATCTTATATGTGAATTGAAGAACCATTTCGAACGCAATATTGGTTACAATATAAATAAAAGAATATTTCATCTGAAACATGTAGATATTCGATGTTTATTGCAGAATAAGTTGGTTTGAAAAATTAATACTCCTCCGTCCCATCCAAAGAGTCTATATTTTCCATTTTTGTCGTCCCACCCAAAGAGTTCACTTTCATTTTTTACACACATGGGACCCACACACACTCACTAATACAACTACCCACTACACATTAAATAATAATATTCCTTAATCTACGTGTCAAAAAATAAAAACTACCCTTAGTGTGGGACGGAGGGAGTATATAATTGAGTTCAACTTAAAAAATACATACCACTTTTTTTTTGTGGATAAACAATGTGGACGGCTGAGATTTGTTTAAGAAATAGATGGTCAGGATTGAATTAATATTATTAATTTTTTAATAAATAATATCTTATTTTCTAATTTATTATTAATTTTTTAATAAATAATATCTTATTTTCTAATTTATTATTAATTTTTTAATAAATAATATCTTATTTCCTAATTTGAAAAAGTCATAATTATAATTATTTCATTATTTTAATGGGTGTCTGAGATTTGTTTGAGAAATAGATGACCATCATTGGATTTATTCTGGGTGGGTGAGATTTGTTAAAGAAATAGATGGTCAGGATTTGATCATATAGAAATATTATATCACAAATCCTAAAACCCTAAAAGCATAAATCCTAAACCCCTAAAATCAACCCTAAAACCCTAAACTCTTTGAAAACATTAAATTAAATAGTTATTTTACTGGATGATTTGGTCAGGATTAATATTATTAGTTTTTTTTAATACATAATATCTTATTTCTTAATTTTAAAAAATCGTAATTATAATTATTTTATTTAAGAACTAAACCCTAAACTATTTGAAAATATTAAATTAAATAATTATTTTAATGGATGGCTTTGTCAGGATTGGATTAATATTATTAATTTTTTTAATAAACAATATCTTATTTCCAATTTGAAAAAGTCATAATTATAATTATTTAATTATTTTAATAGGTGGTTGAGATTTGTTTAAAAAATAGATGGTCAGGATTTGATTGATATTATTAATTTTTTAATAATTAATATCTTATTTTCTAATTTAAAAAAGTTATAATTATTATTATTTAATTATTTAATTGGTAGAATTATTTTCTGATTTGAAAAAGTCTAAACCATAGACCCTTTGGAAACATTAAATTATTTTCTAATTTGAAAAGGTTATAATTACAATTATTTAACTATTTTAATGGGTGGTTGAGATTTGATTGAAAAATAGATTGTTAGGATTGAATTTATATTTAATATTATTAATTTTTAATAAATAATCTTATTTCCTAATTTGAAAAAGTCATAATTATAATTATTTAATTATTTTAATTGGTGGCTTAGATTTGTTTAAGATAAATTCTGAAACCCTTAAACTCTAAACCCTAAAACCCTAAACCCTTTGGAAACAATAAATTATTTCCTAATTTGAAAAATTTATAATTACGATTATTTAATTATTTTAATAGATGGTTGAGATTTGTTTGAAAAATATATGGTTAGGATTTGATTTATATTTAATACTCCCTCTGTCTCGAATATTTTTATCCATTTGTACGGGTACGGAGATTAAGACGTGTTATTTCTTTAATATATTATGTAAGAAAAAGTATGGATAAATTTGTGATTTAAAAAGAAAAGGTAAATAAAGTTGTTGGGAATGATGAATAAAGTGTAAAAAAATTATTAAAGTTGTTGGGAATGTAAAAGGTAGGTAATAAAATATTATGCATTTTTTCTATTAATTGAATGGGTAAAAATACATGGGACATCCCAAAATGGAAAGTAGGTAAAAATACGTAGGATGAAGGGAGTATTATTAATTTTTTAATAAATAATATATTATTTTCTAATTTAAAAATGTCACAATATACATCTCCACAATTGAGTTTCAACACGTATTGCTTCCTAAGAAGTTTACAAAAGATTAGTCTATCAACCCACCGGACTTTCTTCCTTACTCAACCATTAATAACTTTCTCATGTTCAGCAACTCTAGTCACGTTTTATCCGTCAAGTTTGACAATTAAGTTTCATAAATATACAAAAGAAGAATATTTAACAATCTAAGAGGTGATGTCGAATTCAAAATTGACAAACCCATAAAAAAGAAAAAAATATACACAAATTTAGCACCATCCATCTACTGCAGTTTCATCATGAAATAAAATGAAACAAATACTGAATATTGTAACATGCTAAAACAGGACAAAGATAAAGAAAAGCAAAGTCTGCCAAAATCCTGAGAAGATAATGCAATAACTACTTAATTTTTACCAAATCAAAGAACTGAAATAATGGAGCAGTCTACATGAAAAAATATCATAATCTATCAATCTTATATGAAAAACAAACCAAAATGGAGACTATAGAAATGATAATTTCAATTTTTAAGGCAATCGAATGTTAACTATAGACTAAGATTGAATATTAACAACTCAAGACACAAATAATTCCAATGTTTTAAATTAAATTTACAGATCAAGCTAAAACACATCCAGTAATTCAATGAAATAAATATAATTAAGGTTTGAGTCCTTCATGCTTGCTAAAATGATGTGGGGCATTAAGTAGAGGCAACAGACCCTGAAGAGAAAAGATAAGGAAAAAAAGAAAGGAAAAAAAAACAGAGGATTTGAACATGTCAGCACATATTCTCCAAAAACAATTAATTGTAAATTCTGAAATTCACGACAAATCTTAAACTGTTGTGCTTTGGATAAAGACTCTTCCTCAGATACTGTGGTGTCTCCAGATACGTCAAGATCCTTAACAAAAAAGCTGCACCTTTTTCATTCTCATTTGTGTTCTTGTTCATTGTTTCAGTTGAAAAATATTCTGATGTATTCTTATTAATTTTCCCTACTAAATACCACCAATTATTTGAAAAGAGAGAGAACAAAATTTCTAAAGTTAGAAACAAAGTTGACAAGTCTGTGCTCAAGTCTGAATACTCATCTGTATTGATCTAATCATGCACTCAAACTTACAATACTTAAACCAAAATAAATTAGAGGAAAATCATTTCAGCATCTCATATTGCCACCTTGGATACTAAAATTTTAGTAAAGAAAGAAGCCCATATCTACTTGAAGTGATAGACTTTTTTAATGATTGATCTTTTAAAATTAGGAACACTTTTGGCCTCACCATAAAATCTTTCATGTATAAAGAGTAAGTCAAACACATAATAACTAAGCATAAATTCCAAAATATCAGTGCTCAAATGTGCAAGCAATTTGCAGATTGTGCACACACTTATAAGGGGGGCTAAACAAAATTCACTTATGCTAATTATATTAATCAGCTCGAGTAGGATTTGATCAGTGGAACAACTAACAAGTTACCTATCTGTCCATATTCCATCATAGTTTCTAAGTTAACAATTCCCAGGTCCAAATCTTCATATAATCTGGAACAAAATCAACCACCCTTGGTTAACATATGCATTAATAATCAAGCTCATAAGTCATACCCAAGTCTAAATGAGAATGAAGTTGTCATTAGGTCTTCAGATTTATAATTCAGTTAAAGAGCTATGCATTGCAGTTTTTTCACCAACAATTGTACAGTTCTCTCTAGAAAATTCTTAAGAAGTAAATTCTTAATAAATTCAAAAGCTAGAATTTTTTTTTTTACAACAAATGTAGAAGCTAGAACAACTGATGCATGACTAAGTTCACACAACGCTAAAAAAACTAATGCATGACTAAGTTCACACAACGCCTTTTGTCATGATAAAGACCTTGACCAACCAAGCAGCTGAAGGTGAGTCTTTTCGAGCAATGGTATTTTTTGGAAATGAAGAAGAATTTCAGCTACCTAGTGTCAAAGGAAAGATTCAAAACACTAAAACAGGTTTAGTAAATGAACAAAAATGATTAATACAACAGGAGTAATGTTAAGGTGAAAAAGAAGAGAAAACATACTGTAATAAAGTAAGATAGAGCAGTATCTTGCACCCATGTCAGATTCAGCTTCATCCCACGTTAGCCTGATTTCCTTACCAAACACTTGCCCATTAATTTCAAACTAACATGTCAAAAGAAATAGAGAAAAGTTAGCGATAATGTCATCAGCTTTTTTTTATCCACTGACATCTAGCATCCAATTTCATAGTAGAAACTTATAAGCGAAAAAGAACAACAGGTTTAGATATTCCCAGCATAACCACCCTCTTCTAGATTACCATAATGAAAAACAATTCGCAAAAATCAGAAAAATACAAGAGCAAAAATCACAAGTATCACGCTTCACAAACTTCAAAAGGTAAAGAAATAATGGAGCTCGAGCCACAAGAATACATATCAAAAGAACGTTCATAATCTAACAGATCAACACAACTCAAAGCACGCATATCAGTATATCACAAAATTTAATCGATTTTACAATATTTTTTTTTAAATATTATCATTTACAAAAACCAAGTCAACCCCATGTGATGCTATAAACGTAAACATAGCAAGATGTGATAAGTGCATACATATCAGCATCAGTACAAAATTGAGCAAAATTTTGCCATTCATAGTCTATTCGAAGCATATGAAGAAGTTTATGAAACAAAACTGTAGGCCTTTTCTAAAGACACCATCTACTACGTCTAAAATCTTTCCATCTATTTCTAAATTTCAATCAAGTATCTTTCCAGTTAAAGAGCACTCTGTAAGTAGACCTTTCATGAGCGTTCCTCCATTTTTTGATAAATGACTGAACTCTGAAGTATAAAAGAACGTAGCAGAGAAATGAAATTTTAAACAATAGTTGTACCTCTGAGAAAAACCTCAATGTTCTCATAATATTTTGGTGCATTCGATAAGCAATCTCCTTGATCTTCCTTCTCTTGACCAGTGGTCTCGTTTTTATTTGACCTCTCAACTAATACATACTTTTCCATCTGCGAAATGCATTCTAGCATTACAGTAGCTTCCTCTTTTCTTGGATAATATTCTCTGAAGACCTACACTCAAGTGAACTGAACCATAAGCAAAAAGCAGTAAAATAGCAAGAAACAGAACAGAATACACATTAAGTTGTTACATTTACACAAATAAAGAGGAGTGCATCCTTCTTGGTTTAACTTAACTGTATGTTCCATTTGAGAAAGAGATGAAACAGTATTGAACAGTAACACTAATTACATCAGTTTAAGGTGAATTGAACCATAAGCAAACAGCAGTAAAATAGCAAGAAACAGAACAGAATACACATTAAGGTGTTACATTTACACAAATAAAGAGGAGTGCATCCTCCTTGGTTTAATTTAACTGTATGTTCCATTTGAGAAAGAGATGAAACAGTATTGAACAGTAACACTAATTACATCAGTTTAAATTAGAAATTGATGCAGCTTGCAAAAATTAATCAGACTAAATCAAATAAAAAGCAATTGGGAACCTTAAGCGTAACTCGAGCTAGAGGCTTATGTATGCCATTTTTTAAAATTCCAATTATCAAACTGATGCAAAAACAACTATATTTTCAAAGAATGATAAAAACAGTACCACTAAAAGAAGGGAAACCGAAAGACAATTGAATGAGTTGGATGTGGTTAGTCATCCCAAGAAAAGACAAATGAACAGTGAATACATAATCTTATCAGATGTATTGATGCCTTAATTTAAAATTTGTGGTCTAAAGTTATTTCATCAAATAATGGATTAACATTAGCATTATGGTTAGCAATAGAGTAATTTCTAATGTATATAAAAAGCACCACCATGATTGTTCTTTTCGACAAAGGTCTCTTTGCCACCATCGAACATACAAAATCCCAAACACTTCCACATAAGTAATCATTTTGCTAATTTCAGTCTCATATACACTATTAAAAATTATTGGCAGCTTTCTCACATGAGTGACAAGGAAAACCACTGATTGTGATCAGATAGGGTTTAAGGAAGATTCCAGCAGAAGGATTAGGTGGTCATCTTGATATCTCTCCCACAACTATCTAACCCATCAAAAAAGAATACAAGTCAAGCAATGTACTCAGTGTTAGCCAACAGAAATAAAGCATTTTCAAGGCATGCATGCTTAATCAGCACTAGAAAAAGCATTCTCTATGATATAATACCCAGCGAAGGAAAATACTAGCTGAACTGAACTCCCAACATTGAATTATATGATCCAACATGAATACCAGCCAAACATAACTTAATAACATATAATAAGGACTCTGTGACCACCTCCAAACATATTTCCCCTGCTCCTACAGCAGCTCCTACAACGCCAAATTTGGCGGCTTCCCTAGCAGTCTTTAGCTGAAATAAAACAAATTATTAGATAAATTGAGGGAAAATGTACTCGTTAAGCCGCCTAGAAGATTTAAATGCATTGGAAAGAGAACCACACTCAACTATCTTCAACCAAAAAAAGGAAGCAGAAAGGTAAATCCCTCAATATTAACATCAGCTATATCAATATCAACAAAAAATAAGAGCCCAATGCAGTACAGGTTATAACAAATGGTCATTAATAATCTAAATCCACAATACATTCATTAGCATGTTATGTTCAGACACAATTTCATTCATTAGCAGTATAACCCCACAGACTTAAGGGATAATAGCATTGAAAATGACAAAGGGATGACGAGAAAAATGGCACATATTATCACACAAACTCTCTGTTGTAACCTTAATTTGAAATCATAAGAGTGGGTTAGGGCTTTTTTTTCTGAAATTAAAGGAACAACGAAACTACAAAAA
Source organism: Pogostemon cablin (assembly GCA_023678885.1). Classification (NCBI taxonomy): domain Eukaryota; kingdom Viridiplantae; phylum Streptophyta; class Magnoliopsida; order Lamiales; family Lamiaceae; genus Pogostemon; species Pogostemon cablin. Next base: position 8,899,233 of record CM042961.1, read on the forward strand.
CAAATTTCGAAGAGTTATAAAGTACTGAAGTGAGAAAAGGAGAGAGAAAACAACATACCTGAGGCTGAGATCGTCGTGAAGATTATGAAAAACAGGGTGACCGTCATTGAGAGTATGATAAACAGGGTGAAGATTTCAAATTTCGCTATGGTGACCTGACCGGTGACCTGGAGTATTGGTATGTTGATTACGGATATTTTGATCCTATTTTCCTTTAAGAATCATTTCATTGTTAGAAATTTTGCATATGTGTTTTACTTCATCGGCACAATTTAATATCATTAGATATTTTAAAATAATAATTAAGATGCAATTGTATGAATTTCATTTTATAGTTGTATTAGTGAATGGGTGAAGCTTTCAAAATTAAAAAATAAAACTCTTTGAAGAAATTAAAAAAAAAAGTTTAAAAAGTAATGGCACATAACTTGAAATAAAAAAAGATATACTAATATTTTTATTAAAGATAATGCAATGAAGAAAGTTTAAAAAATATTGGTGCTCAAATCAAAACAGAAAATATATATTGAAAAATAAGAGTAATATGAGTACATAATTGATACTCCATTTTGTTCTTGGAATGTATTTATTTATATGTGTATTAATTTTCATTTAGCACATAAATTTGCATGAGAATTTGCCATATACATGAAATCTCACAAAACAGAATATATATATATATATATATATATATATATATATATATATATATATATATATATATATATATATATATATATATATATATATATTCACATTCACATGTGACATGACACAGAAAATACATTGCAAAAAGTGTAGTGTAATATATTCACGACACATAAAATACATATTGCAGTGGGAATATCAATTTGTCTAGATATGTAATGTCAGTATTCCTATATATATATATATATATATATATATATATATATATTCACATTCATATGTGACATGACACAGAAAATACATTGCAAAAAGTGTAGTGTCATATATTCACGACACAGAAAATACATATTGCAGTGGTAATATCAATTTGTCTTGATATGTAATGTCAGTATTCCTATATATATATATGTGGAAATGGTAAAAAGTGGCCACTTTTGGATAACTGTAATTTTAAGTGGCCACATTTGTTATACATAATTTTTTCTAGCCACTTTGAAATGAATTGACCAAAATGCCCTTGTGGGGGACCCACTTTTCAGGTGGTTGCAGATGAGATTCCACACTTTTTGACCCAAAGTACAGTAAAGGAATCGGATTCTTCTTTATTTGTGAATAAAGTGTGGAAGTACAATACCTAATACCTAGTATTACTATGTAGGCATGTGCTCCCGTAGCTCCCCCATATCCATACAAAATAATGAGGATAATATATAGTGGAAATTGAAAAATGGGGGTGGTCGTCCAACACATATTAAAATTTTTTGTACCAGAGGTTGAGCATTTGGGAGCAAATTTCCAGTAATTTTGGAGAGAATTAAGATATTTGGGTAGCAGGTGTACAAGGTATGTTAAAACAAGTTTTATAATTGTGATGCCCTAATTTTATAATTGTTGACATGGCTCATGAGTGTATTCTAATTATTCAACGTTTTTATAATAGAATAGAAAAAATTGTATGACTTGTAGAATAATTTTGTAACATTCAAAAGTTTTTCTCTCTTAAATCTTCACCACTCATGTTACATCTTGATTTTTTTAATTAATCTTTTCAAATTTGTTAAACAATGGTGAGTAGGCCGAATGGATTCAGTTGCTGGGCCGAGTAGAACAACTTTTTGGGCCGAATAGAACACCCGTCGGCCGAAATGCCCAAAAAATGATCTTTTTATTTTGTGAAACTTAGTAGGCCGAATAGAAGAAGTTAGTGGGCCGAATAGAATAGCTTGGTGGGCCGAATAGAGTAACCGTTGGCCGAATAGCCCAAAAAAATTATTTAAATTTCAGAAAGTTAGTAGGCCGAATAGAAGAAGTTAGTGGGCCGAATAGAACAACTTTGTGGGCCGAATAAAACACCCGTTGGCCGAAATGCCCAAAAAATGTTCTTTTATTTTCTGAAACTTAGTAGGCCGAATAGAAGAAGTTAGTGGGCCGAATAGAATAGCTTGGTGGGCCGAATAGAGAAACCGTTGGCCGAATAGAGAAAGCGTTGGTAGGCCGAATAGAAACTCAATGTTGGCCGAATAGAGCAAGTTACTAGGCCGAATAGGAGACACTTTTGGGCCGAATAGAGGAATAATTGGCCGAATAGAAGAAAAAAATACTGACATATTTTAAGGTGTGTCAAGGGTTTAGGGTTTTGTTGAAACAGTGTAGGTTTGCATACATTAATTTGTTGACTGGATAGAATACATATTTAGTACAAATTTTCTAATGATTTAATGATGCAACTAATTATCTAATCTTTTAATGTTGATGTCATTAAAGTTGTTTTTGAAAAAATGTGCAGATGAGTTATAGAAAAGCTGGGATATGTTGGGGTGGAGCATGGGAAGGATTGCAATATATAGGTGGAGTGGTGAACTGGTTGTTCTTGCCAGAGGCCAGTTTGTGTTATAGTAGCTTGCTAAAAGAAATTCATGACATAGTGCAAGCTGATTTGGGGCATTGGGGTTATGTAGTTCATTCTCTAGTTGATTACAATGGCCGTTTGTTCAAATATAAGATAAAGAATGATGCACGTGTGGCAGAAGTGTTCAAGTGTGTTGATGATGTCGGAATGATGTACGTCACACTCTGTCCTATCACGGGTGCAGGGAGTAGTATGGTTTTAGGGATGGGTTATGATGACAGAGGTGCTGGTACGAGCAATGACCCATGTACGAGGGCAAATTCTTCTGGGAGGCATGATTTTGATTTGAATGTGGAGTGTTGTCCGGCCTCAGAGATGCAGTGTGCTGGTTTTAGAGAATCTGTAGATGCAGAATCTGGTGATTTCTCTGGTGAGGGTGCGGAGGACGTAGACGGTTGTAACGATGATGATGATGACCCCGGGAATAGAACGGTGGAAGAAGGGGATCGCATACAGCAGGATACTAATCAGTCTTCTAGCGAAAGCGATGATGGTGCTGAGGAGAGAAGACACCAATTGTATGAAGAAATATGTGATTACATACGTAAGAGAGGAGGGCCTAGCTTTCTTGAACCGATTAATCGTGAGTTGCGCCATCCTGAAATGCAGTCAGAAGAGTTGCGTAGTGCACGGCCCAACACCCGTCCTTGGTTGATTTCAGGCATGCCGATTGAAGCAGAGAGAGTAGATCAGCTGACTGGCCTTGAGATTGATGCGTCTGGTGTTATTGAAAAGAACAGTGTATTTCAGACAAAAGAGAAGATCCAGACAGCAGTAGGCATGTATAACTTGAGGCACGGAGTGGAGACCTATGTTGAAAGATCTAGCACGACAAGGTACAACGTTGTATGTAACATGAAGGGTCAAACAGGCTGTCCATTTAAGTTGCACGCAAGAATGAGCTCTGGGTTGTGGAGAGTGGTTAAATTCGTCGAACATCTTGGTTGTTTAAATGATCCAGACAGATCTGCTCCTACACAGGTGTCGTCCAAAGTAATCGGTCAATATTTTGTTGCTAGGCAGTTTGATAAGGTTCATGGCCTCCGACCCAGTGCGATGATAGATGAGATCAGGACTGATTTTGGATTCAACATTAGCTACAATATAGCGTTAAAGGCGAAACACTACGCTGTTGGACACACGTACGGGGATCACGATAGCTCATACGAATTGCTCCCTGCTTACATGTATCAGTTGGAATCCACAAATCCCGGTACGTACACCCGAATATCTGTCGATGAAGATGACCGTTTAAAGTTTACATTTTATGCACTTGGAGCATCGAGGCGGGGGTTTTTAGAGTCTGGTCGTCCGGTCATTGTCATTGACGGCACTCATACGAAGGGTAGTCACAGAGGAACCGTGTTTGTCGCAGTCACGCATGATCCAAACCATCAGATATTTCCACTCGCCTTAGGCACTGGCGATGTTGAGAGCAACATGTCGTGGACGTGGTTTCTAGAAAGGTTACGCGAGTCCTACGGATGTCCACGAGACCTGTTGATAGTTTCTGACGGTCATGCCAGTATTGCACACGCTATTTCTACTGTGTACCCTGATGCCCATCACGGTCTATGTGGCTACCATTTAAAGCGCAGATTGGCTGGCTTTGGAAAGAACGTTTTATATACATTCCATCGTGCGATGGATGTATACCTACCGAGAGATTTTGATAAGTGAGTCAACCAACATATTACACTTTTGTAATATTTTTTACAAGAACGAGTTGGTACAATGTCTTCTTTAACCTAATTTTACCACTCCTACATTGTTATTTGCAGGATGATGGACTTACTGAGATGTGGGACACGATCGCAGGAGTTAATGGAGTTGATTGGGTCGTGGGGATATGAGAGATGGTCAAGGGTGCATTGTCCTGTCAATAGATACGAGTTTATGACCTCAAACGTTTACTCTATTCGGCCCAAAGTTCCTTCTATTCGGCCTACCAATTCCTCTATTCGGCCTACAGAGTTGTTCTATTCGGCCAACTCTAAATCTCTATTCGGCCAACAAAAATTTCATTAAATTTAAAAATACAAGTCTTCCAGTTTACTCTATTCGGCCAACACTTGTTCTATTCGGCCTAAAGATTTGTTCTATTCGGCCTAAAGATTTGTTCTATTCGGCCTAAAGAAAACCTCTATTCGGCCAACCAAAATTATATGTCATTGCTCATATATTTTGCTCTATTCGGCCTACACATGTTCTATTCGGCCTGAAGTATTGTTCTATTCGGCCTGAAGTATTGTTCTATTCGGCCTACACTTGTTCTATTCGGCCTGAAGTTTTGTTCTATTCGGCCTACACTTGTTCTATTCGGCCTGAAGTTTTGTTCTATTCGGCCTACACTTGTTCTATTCGGCCTGAAGTTTTGTTCTATTCGGCCTGACGTTTTGTTCTATTCGGCCTGAAGAATTGTTCTATTCGGCCTACTGAAAACATCTACTCAGCCAAGACAATATTTAAAAAAAACAAAAAATAAATGAACACCATTGCATTCCTACTACAGTAAAGGCCAATTCAACACCTTACATTACATTACACACAGTACATTATAGGTATTTTAACATGCCAATAACAATGCTTATATACATACCTGAAAATTTGCCATTTCAAGTTGATGCACTCTGGAGACCGCAAATGGAGAATTCTGGAGACCGCAAATGGAGAATTCTCCACCAAGAAATGCACTGTTCTTCACTGGGACGAATGGAGAGAAGAAGAGAGAGGTGTTGGACGAATGGAGAGAAGAAGAGAGAGTGTGTTGGACGAAATATGAGATAGAAAGAAACAAAGAAACAAAGAATGAAGGGAGAGAAAAAGGTGAAAGTGATGGGTATTGATGTACCCCACCAACCCACATCCAAAATCTTAAATTCAAAATTTAAAACTTTAAAAAATGTGGTCCACCCACCCCGCATTTATTGCAGTCAAAACTGACATGATGATGGCTCAATTATTTTCGTCCTTTGTGTAACAGTTATGGGGGTAATTTGGGGAATCCACTTGAAAGTGGCTAGTAAAAATTGGTTTTAAGAGATGTGGCTATTTTAAATTGTACTTTATCAGAAGTGGCCATTAAAAAATCGGACTCTATATATATTCACATTCACATGTGACATGACACAGCAAAATACATTGCAAAAAGTGTAGTGTCATATATTCACGAAACAGAAAATACATATTGCAGTGGGAATATCAATTTGTCTTTGATATGTAATGTCAGTATTCCTAATATGTGAAAGTGGAATAGCTGTTCCTGCAATAGTACTCGAGTAGGATGGAAAGGAAGCATATCATAAGTATTGCATTAATTATCTCCTACTATTATGATACCTTCTCTTAGGGTGATCAAATATTTTTTTTTAAATCGCAAAATCGAACGAAGCGAATCGCATTGCACCGTCATTAATTATTTTTCGTAATAAAATACAATTATTTTTTTATTTAAAATGCACCGCATAGTCAGGGCAATTACATTTTTTATAAAAAATCGACCGCACCGCCAAGCCTAAATTATTTTATAAATAATTATCGATTTTTGACTTATTTCCATATAGTACCATATACTTTGACATGATTATTTTAGTCTAAATTTTAAATTTATATAGTATTATAACATACTGTACATTATAGATTTTAATAGTATTAAATCTATTGCAATACATTAACTCGTATACTTAAACATGATTTTTTTTTTAAGAAAAGTTTTTAGTGTTATTTAGCTTTTTAATACTATTTAATTTCTTATAATACATTATTTCTTAGATAATTCATAATTACTCCCTCCGTCTCTAAAAAGTTTGCACACCTCTTTTCGGCACGGAGATTAAGAAAGTGATAACTTTTAGGGGTATAATGATATTTTTATGTAATATATAAATGATAAAGTATGGTAGGTAGAGATGGTTTTTTGTAATTAAAGTGTATGGGGAAGGGTGATTTTTTTTACTTTTTGCTTTTTTTGGGATGTGCAAACTTTTGTGGGACAGCCCAAAATGGAAAGTGTGCCAACTTTTTAGAGACGGAGGGAGTACGTATATTCTAATTATTTTTTCATTTTAGTTATACTCTTTCAATTTATAATTTTACATGAGATTGAAATGTTATGTGGTATGAACTAATACTCACACTAATTTAAAATCGTCAAACCGTAAAATAACCACCCGAAATCGCTTAAAGCCGCACAAATAATCGCAAAACTGCACCGTGATCACCGTACGGTATATCATACTCCCTCCGTCTCTAGGTAAGAGTCTCATTTTACCATTTTGGTTGTCCCACCCAAAGGATCTCATTTCCTTTTTTAGACATATGGGACCCACCCACACCCACTAATACAATTAAAACATGGAGCACACACACCCACTAATACAACCACTCACTACACATTAAATAATAATACTCCTTAATCCACGTGTCCAAAAATAAATGAGACTCTTACCAAGAGACCAAAAGCAAATGAGACTCTTACCAAGGGATGGAGGGAGTACATCATATCACATTAACATTTTCTCTAATTTGTACCTATTATTAACACCACCATCTATTTTGTACCATCATAACACCATTTTATTAATCACTGTATATTCTTCCATCTCCAATTTCTCTTTAATCTTTTTATTATGCTCTAGGGGATATACAATTGAATTTTAAGCGTGTATTTAATATGGCTAATTATTGGTGCACCCACTCTCACAAATTTATATATTTATGTATAAATAAAAATGTATACAAAATAAATAAAATCAAATATAAAAAAACTATATAATGTAACTATTAAAAAAATATTAAATAAAAATGGGTACAAAATTGCACCAGACCGTAGGATATCAAGTCATTTAAATATATAAGGATATCAACTCATTTAGAGTATAGTATGTGCATATCATTAAATTTAATTTAGAGATGGGGCAACCCTTAATAATTGGATCCGATGAGAAATCCAAAAATGAAATGAAGAGGAGAGGAGGAGTACCAAATTGGTAAGAAGAATCAAACGTGAGTGGGCCAATGGGGTGCAGACAAGTATCCTGTGAGAAATAAGCCATTTTTTTTTTTTACGCAAAATAAATGACGCGTACAACGACTACGACTGTGTGTCTGCGTCTGTACTAACACAAGATTTGAATTAATAATTATTGCATTTAAATTAAATAGCTGTTGCATTTAAATTACATAACTGCTGGCATTCACTGCTGCACCTGCGAAGAGATCATACCATATCTACTTTAATACCTCTTGTTTTTTTATGGTTGTAGAGTCTTTTCAAACTAATTTATTAATATTGCAAATTATTTCGTCTTTACTAGATAAACAATATTGTTATATTTTTCCGAGTGTTATCTTTATTAAATATCTTTTTTTTTCCTTTTATTTTATTTTAGGTGTATTATTTTTAAATCAATGAATCTGTGAACAAGGTTTATATTTTCTTGCTCAATATTTGCATTTTCTGTGTTGGGTATTAATTCTTATTTTCTTGTTCACGTAATATAATTGAATTGAGTTACTAATGTTTAGATGCAAGTCATGCACGTAGTTCAAGTCAGGGGCGGAGCCTTGTGTAGGCATGAGGGGCTCTAGCCCCCCAAAATTTTCAAGAACCCCTACTATATACTCCCTCCGTCCTATAGTTATGTTCACCGTTACTGTAGATACGAAGTTTAAGAAAAGTTGCTTTTTGACCAACTTTATTGACTTTTTAGGGGTATTGTGGTATTTTTAGGTAATAAATAAATTATAAAGTAAGTTATGTGTGTTAGGTGTGAGTGGTATTTTTGAAATTAAGATAACTTTTGAGATTGTTGGTTAATGTGAACTTTCCATTTTTGGGTGGTGAACATAAGTGTGGGACGGACGAAAACGAAAAGTGTGAATATAAGTATGGGACGGATGGAGTATATAGTTTTAGTATTTTTATTTGTTTAATATTATTTTAAAATATTATAATAAATATAATACTCTTTTCATTTTTCTTAAATTTTCATAGTTATTGTAAATTTGTACTTTAAGAAATGTTATTTTTTGATAAACTCTATTGATTTTTTAGAATAATATAGTCTTTTTTTAATAATAAATAAATGATAATAAGTTATAAGTATGTGTTAGGTTGGGAGTGTCATTTTTTTAAATAAAGTGTATTGAAATGTTATTTATTTTAAAAAATGTAATGAAGTCAACAAATGAGAAAGTTTGAAATATATAATGGGATGAAGGGAGCATTCACAACCATAAAAAAATAAACAAAAAAAATCAATCCGACGATTAGAGCAAAATGAATGATGAGTTCTTATGAATAATTTGATAGTTTACATCGAGAAATAGATAGCTTTTAAGTGTCGGCTAGATTTTCATAGTTTTAAATACAGAGAATTGTATGAAATTGTCTCAAAATCTTTTTTTTACTATCAAGTTATTCTTTTATATTTCACTAATTAGGAGTATTATTCAATGTTAGAATATATATACTATTATGATCAACATGTTTTTATATCTGGCCCTGATCTTGGATGTTCTGTTACACTTTGTGTTACACCTCCTGTTACACGCATTAGATTAGTGACACGTGTATGGTGAACGAAATCCCAACCATTACTCTTAGGGTTTAATCTTTCCTTTTAGGGTATATGTTTTATTATATTATATACTCCCTCCGTCCCCCGAAGTACTTCACGTATTGTTGTGCGCGGAGTTTAAGAAAAAAATGTTATTTTATGTATAAAGTAAGAAAGAGAAGAAGTATTTTAATTAATTTAATGGAAAGAGTGTGTAAAGTTATTGGAATGTGTGAAAAAGTGAGTATTATGTTGGGATGTGTGTAAAAAGTAGGTATTGTTATAGTGTATTTTTTACCATTTTTAGTAAAAATAAATTGTGAAATACTTTGTGGGACGGATGAAAAAGGAAAGTGTGAAATACTTTGGGGGACGGAGGGAGTATGTGTCAATCATCCAACGATGCGCAACAGGTGATGTAACACCAAAATGTAATAGAAGAATCGGACCGGCCAGCCCCCGCTAGAAAAATGGTCTAGCTCCGCCCCTGGTTCAAGTCTCATCTTTATATCAAATTAAATTACTTTATTGTTTGATTTGATCTCTACCATCTCCATCCATTACTTATAAATAATCTAATTACATATTTATATGTAATTAATTCACTAATAATTATAATGAGCAATAGAATCAAAAATCAAGTATTCCCCTATTTCACAATTGATCCACATCAAAATTATACATTTTTATTTTTAATTATATGTAATTCACATATACTACTAATACAATTAATATATGAAATCTACACACCTAATAATAAAATTATTTGATATACATTAAATAATAATATTTTTAATTCACATGCAAAAAGTAAATCTGTAATATATCGGAAGTCTATATATCGAGCAACATGCGGGAGTAATATTTTTACAAATCTTTTTTAGTTGAGTCATGGCTCGATTAATAAACAATAAATTAAGTAAGAAAAGCAAATCAAAGATATTTTGTAAAATTTAACATTTAAAGATATATTCTTAAAATAAGGCACTTAGGTTTTAGTTAAATTAAATTTATTAAACCCATAATTAATGATAATGCATGTTTGCATAAGATTTTTAGTAGGTAGATTTAAACTCTATGTGAATTCAACATGTAAGAGTTGAATTATAATATATTAAAATAATATTATTTGATGTAAGAGAAATTATAATGAAAGTTAATAAAGCAAGTGAGAAAATATCAGTGGATGAGAAATGATTGGAGCATGTAATAATAGAGTTAGAGTTAGTCGCATATATATAAATATAAGTTTATATCATAAATTATTATAAAATTTTTGATCATTTTTAAATTTTAACATGCTAACAATACATAAGGTATATATATAGGATTGAAAAGGGATAAAAAAAATTTACACGTGAACTCAATTTACATAAGTATTAGTTTATATATATATCATAAATTACTATAAAATTCTTGGTATTCTTTAATTTTAACACTCTATCAATACTTAAAGTATACAGTATGTATATAGGATTAAAAGGGAACCAAAAAGTTTATACTGTGAACCCGATTTACACAAATATTAGTAATAATATTAATGGGTGCATTGATAATTTATAGAATTTATAAATATTAAATTAAAATATAAAGATAAAATTTATAAATTTAAATACTCCCCCTCCCATTTCAATCACACTTTCCATATAAAAAAATTGTCATGACAATATTTGCGCGAAAGTAATTTTATGTGGAGTATTTTATTAAATAATTATGACAAAGATAATGTGCGAGATAAAAAATGATGAATGAAAACAAATAATAATGTTTCATCCATAATGTATAATAATAATAAAAAATCATAACGAAAAAAATAACTATTTACGAAAATATAACTAATTACATACTCATATAATATATAATACTTAATTTATAATATTTTAATTTGTAGTGAGTTTAGACTTTATATATATACTCTCTATATATAATATGTGGTGGATAATTGTATTTTTTGTATATTTTTTATGTAAAATAAAAAAAAAAATAAAGAAAGAAATGTAAACTTAAACAAAAATTATTATAAATATAACATGAAAATGAGGTGTAAATGACATTAATAATTTAATACTAGTAATTTTTTAAAAACTAGAAACCGCAGTGTTCTCTTTTCCAAAAACTATAATAACCTAGCAAGATGTTATGTCAAAGCACATTATGTTAACATATGTGATAACTAATTGACAGAAATTATAAATTCACAATGCTGTCTTCTTAACAAAAATGCTACTCTCTCATATACAGAATCCACACCCCCCCCAACGAAATCGTCCTCGTCCTCTCAGAACACCTTTTGCAGAAAGGCTGTGTTCTTAACAAAAATGGGTGGCACACTGTACACTCTCTCATACACAGAATCCCCCCCGGGTGGCACACTCTACACTCTCTCATATACAGAATCACCCCCCCCCCCCCCCCACCAAATCGTCCTCGTCCTCTCAGAACACCTTTTGCAGAAAGGCTGTGTTCTTAACAAAAATGGGTGGCACACTCTACACTCTCTCATACACAGAATCCCCCCCGGGTGGCACACTCTACACTCTCTCGTATACAGAATCACCCCCCCCCCCCCCCCACCAAATCGTCCTCGTCCTCTCAGAACACCTTTTGCAGAAAGGCTGTGTTCTTAACAAAAATGGGTGGCACACTCTACACTCTCTCATTTACAATTTCTTCTCCCTTCAACACCATGTTCAACTTGGGCATTTCATCTAATGTTTGACAGCTCTCCCTCCCTCACCACAAAACTAGGTTTTCTTACCAAGATTTAATTGAGAGTAGCAGCTGCATATTTTCAACTTAAGGTATGTTTGTTTTCCATGTCAAAAATCACCATCCTACTATTTCTCTTATTCTTGTTTAGAAATAATGGTATTTAGGATGTGGTATGTGACTGTTTTATGTGAATGAGATTAGTTGTATAGGTTCAATTGGAGGATGAATTTGTGAATGCTGGAGGTCTCTGTGCCTGTGGGTGTTTGATCTTGATAGTTGAACTCTTTTGATGATTTTGTAAGCATGAACTTGACTTTGAATGGTCCCAATGCCTTATGGCACCATTTCTGTTATCATAAACATTTGAAATCTATTTTAACAATGGAAACACATTCAACTTGCCTTTCTATTACCTTCTAGAGCATAGGATTGCTACCTACTCAGCTGCTGTCAATCATTGTTCTGTGGTGTCCGCTTCTCTCTCTTATCTTTCCCATCTAATATTGGATTAGTGGCTTGTTGAGTTGATTGATTTTAATTGTATAATTTTTATAATTTGTGTTTGAGATTATTGAAGTTTAAAAGATGAACAAATTACACGCAAGAAATTTCTCCTGAGGCAAGCTTTTTCCCCACTCCTGACGGGTGATAAGTTTTTCTGATTCAATCACAAGGCCCACTGGCTGACTCTCATAATAATAATAATAATTCCTAAACGAAATCGCAATTGAAAAGTAGATTATATAAATAAGACTCCAACTATAGTGGAAAAGAAAACACAATTATAACACTGATGTGATTACTTAGCCTTACGACGCTGACAGACAATGTTCCAATACATTAATATTACGTGTCTACATCTTGCAATGTTTCTTTTTATCTTATATGTTTTATTTCTTTTTCGTGCACTGTCTTGCTACGTGTATTTCACATAATTGTTCTCTCATTTCTTCGGTATTCGCTCAAATCATATATATGAACATTATATGGATTTGTTTAATAGGTCTAGAGAATTCTAATTATGCACTTTTCTCATTTCAGTTCTAACATGTCCAAAAAGAAAACGGTTTCGTTGACCTATACCGCCGACTCTACGGGGAGAGGTGCGGTTGGAAAAATTAAAACCCAAGCAGAATTCCTGAAGTTGGAGCCTCAAGGAGTTGATTATCTGCGCCATGACAACCACCAGCCTATCTTATTCGTGGATGAAGGTGGTAATTCTCATCAGGACAAAGACAAACCGGATGTTCAAATCCGGCCACGGATGAGGGAAAGTTTGGCTAATTATTTGCTGAGAGCCGGGATGAATCCTATTAAAAATTACCGTTGGAAAAGTCAATTTCCTGGGAATTTTTACGTGCCGGAGCATTACAGATATATTATCAGGAGCCTCATCTCAGTGATAGCATATTATCACAGTAGGGATCTGTCACTTGTAGATTCTACGGTTCTCACCCTTGATAACATTGGTGTTTATCAAGGTAGTATAAGTTTGACAGGTGTGTCCACTTGTGCGGCTACGAATGCAACAAAAGTGAAGGACTATGCCATATTGCACAAGTTTATCTCTCACATCCTTTTTAATGGTCAACCAACTACCTTGAAAGATATGGAGCACTTACTGGACAGAATGGTAAATGTACCCAGCGTGATCACTGATAAGTATGACAAATATTTGGAATATCACGTGGCTACAATGAAACATGCAGAGAGGGTACGCTTCATGACAAGCTGTTATGAAGCTGGCCATATGCTAAAGTCAGGTTGTCAAAAGCATTTATTCTCTAGCACAAATTATCACTCTGCTTTAAGAGCCTTTGGAAATAATTCAGGATGGGACAGGAAGATCAACCAAAGCAGCTTTGGTCCAGTGATAAGAGCATTTCAAGGTGGAAGTGTGCAAATTAACTACAAAACCAGCACCAGCACTGCATCCCATCACTCAATCGAGGATGTGAACTTGGACTTCCTCCGAGCATGCCGGAATATTCTCTCCCACTTCGGACAGAATGTGCAGCGGGGTGATCCGTACACTGATAGAGATTGTGACAATATGATGATGGGAATATTTGCAGATGAGTTTGCTAAATTTCACAAATGCCTTTACGATCAAAAACTGTTGTTCGAAGTCATAAAGTGGGATAAGCGGAGAGCTAATTAAATTCACTTTTCTTTTTTTTGTCGTGTACATTCCATCCCTTCCAGATGGGAGCTAAATGGACATGATGTTGGGGGCTAAAGTCTCGGTTCTACATACTCCAAGAGATTGTTGCATCTATGATAGGTTTTTTACTCTTAAATCTTTGTTTCTTTGTCTCTTTCATATTTTACTAGTTTTTACTTTTTAAGACGTGCTTGCACGCGGATAGTGAAGATCAATTCTAATGTTTGATTAGGCCCTCCCTTCTTATCTATTTTGAATGTTCTTGGTTGCTAAGGAGATGTGATGACAGAAAAGATGCTGGAACATTCATTCAAAACAGATGATGAGTCAATTTGAATCTTTTACATCATAAAATGTAATATTTAATCTTCTGCTTTATTTTATTATTTTAATTAATTTTATGGTTTTAGATCCTATATTAAAAGTTTCATATCTTTCTAATCTTCAAATGGAAAAAAAAATCTTTGGAATCTCTCTATTGGTAGTTAACTTATCTTTGAGTCATTGATGAAAAAAAACTCATTTATTACTATTCATGTTGTGTTCATTTTCTAAAGATGCTTCCAGTGTTATGACACATCTTTTGTTTGATGAGATTTAAGTCCATGCATATTCATAGATATAAGTCCAAGCAAATTTTTACCATAATCACCACAGCCCACTTGAATTTTGAGTAAATTATCAATCGAATTCACATGGTTTCATTATATAAAGCGATTCACAATTTGTTGGAAACCAGGTTGCAATTATTGTTAAATTTAGAGTTTTAGATTAATCATAAAAAATTATCCTTTTTCATCTTATCTTCTATCATCCTTCTTCGCATATTTCTTGGGATCGATATAAGGTGACACCTTCTCCACCCAAAACCAAAGCTTTCGTAACGGCAACTTCCGCCATAAACTATATATATTTATTCCAATTGATCACTATCAAATTTATCTTCTATACGTGTACAATGATCAATCAATTTCTAGAGAATTAATACATGTATGAGGATATAGTATTAGGTTAAAATCTGCAAATACCAATTAGGGATATATATATAGATACACACATCGAGTTTTGTGGCCTTACTTGTTCTACCAAGTTTCTTTGAAATTGCAAACCCACACTCAGTCACCAAAAGAAAAGGTCATGTTTTCATTTTTTTTTTCTTTCTAATATTTGTCTCAATCTTTCACATGGACATCTAATTAAGACACCAACACTGAAATGTTCTTCCTTAGAGTTTCATTTGGTTCTGTAGAAGGAGAATAAGGAGGTGAGAATATGTGGAGAAGACCGATAGGCGATGGGTGCAGGATGATGGTAGATTAGATGATAAGGGTATTTTTGTTATATCAATTAATAAATTTTACATTTGATTATTTTTGGGTTTGTTTAGCAATTTCGGGGTGCAAAAATTCTTACAATAGCACAACACTATTATCACATTTCTTTTCCAGTTGTATCGATTGTCTTCACTTGGTGGCCATCGGAAATTCTATTGACAAACAATTCAATTTTAGATGATAAATGTAAAATAATTAAATAAAGAGCTTAGACACACATGAATTAAAAGTTACATCCTCATGAAAAACCCATCACATGGATGAAGGGTCAACTAGGAGACATTAACTCATATGATTCACACCTTTCAAGAAGTGGGGAGACAACTATGTATATTTACAGTTCTTGAGATATAAATAAAGATAAATATACATAATTTGAAAAATGAAAGTTGTTTGATAGGATGTATTAATATTTATATTGCAAAAAATAAGATGTTTGGTGGGAGATTAAAGAATTATGATAAATTCTCAAATTACTTTTATAACCCTTATTTATATCTTTAATTGCTACTTTACCA
Source organism: Pogostemon cablin (assembly GCA_023678885.1). NCBI lineage: Eukaryota > Viridiplantae > Streptophyta > Magnoliopsida > Lamiales > Lamiaceae > Pogostemon > Pogostemon cablin. Next base: position 8,915,078 of record CM042961.1, read on the forward strand.
TTTACTCATTTCACTAAAAAAAATCTCACCCTTCCTCATAGAAATTAATTTTGTCTGCAAGTTTGGTTCATGACATGCACCATTGACCTCATTAGTTGAAAGCCATGGCAGCAACCGCCAATAAAACTATTGCTCTCAACACTGATCAACCCAACTTAGTCATATAATATTTTTCAATCCATTTTATGTTAGCTTAATTCGGTATTTTAAAGCATAATGAAATACAAAATATTTTAGGATTCGCATACAAGAAACATTCATCAAAAACATATCAAAGAAGAGAAAAGTGCATATCAAACCACGCTCTAGGCGAACTTTCCATTTTTTTCACCAACTAAATACTTCATTTTCGATCACCCACAAAAACACCCCTTGAAAATTTTTTTTTCAATTTACAACAATACAAATTTAGGTCATTCAAGTTCGACAATTAACAACCACTAAAAAGAGAAATTGCATCGTCTCAAGCTCAGCAAATTCGAAATCTGAAATTAAAGTGAAACGAAACATTGAAAACCTCCGATTTGCACCGCAGCTTCATCGCCACCAGTGTTTCCGTGAAGGAGACACAAATTCAAAATTTGAAATTAGAGTAAAGCATACATTTTGAGAGAATGATTTTCCCATATGCTCGATTTCTTGTGAGAGTAAAGGTTTCCTATATGGGTGATTTCTCCGATTGAAAGTGAGATGAAGGTGAGTTGGAGCTGAAAATACGATTGGGAATTTGTAGTTAATAAACGTGGGTTCAGATAAATTATTTAATTTTGAGTATTTGGAAAGTTAAGGACAAATAGGTAAGAGGAAAAACTTACATTACCCTGTTTTTTTAATACATTTTCTTTCTAATCCTAATTTTAACACTATATCTTTTTATACCGGATTTGACACTATTAAAGGTGTAATACTAATACTGCGGTTTTCCCCATATAATTTTGATGGAAAGAACAGTGCATTTTACCGGGCCGGGAGAAAATTACAGGGCCCCTTTAAAAATATCTATGCTCTACCAAACACTTTAAAATGCTGCCTAATTCATGAGATTAGCCCATAATAAGGGCAACCAAACGAGCCCTTAATGTGTGTAGATAGTAGAGTATTAATTGTATATAGTTTAGAAAATGAAACATAAGCATGATTTCTGAAGTCATCTCTGTTTTGCTCTGATACATGGATGTAATTTAATATACACTACATACTACGCTGAAATACATAGTACATTTCAAGAAGACATTTTAATAAAAGTTAATAAAGAACATATATCAATAGTTAAGTTTATTCCTTTACTGATACCATCTCTTTTTTAAATTCCTTCATAAGTTAATATTTGGTGAACCTAATAAAGATGTTAATCAATTGCTATTAAACCAAACCAAGAAATTGTTCCAATAAAGAAAGCAGACCAATTATACCATAGTTGACAATGAGAGTGAAAAGTAGATGTACCTTACCGTAGTATTTACAGCCCTTCTCTTCAAGGGTGACTAAGAGGAGCTTCAAGTTGGGGTGCCACAATGACATCGCTGATGCACTTTCGATCTTATTGCTTCTGGTGAGAAATTTGAGCTCTACATCGCTCACCTTGATCACATCTACTTTATCCCAAATGCTAATGATTTGCTCTTTAGCGTGTACGCAGCTGATGGCCAGATTGGCAGTTAAAGGTTGGGGTCATAATACAGCAACGCACCAGCCTTCTTGGCCTCTTCCATGGCCTCCATACAGGCCAATTCTGCATGGATCCACGATCAAACTTATTGATCCGTAGAGGAACACCTTAGCCTATAAATATAAACAATATATACAAATCAATCAGCACATTCTTTAACAAATAAAGATCCACTAACAAATAAAGATCCACAAACTTGGCATTAATTAGAGGTGCAATTATTTACATAATACATAAATTTATAAAGAAGCTAAAATTGCCCCATGTCATGTGAACTGAATTCTTGCAAGAACAATCAAACATAAGCTCTCAAGACTCAAGATGATTGTTGAAGGTTGTGCACCAATTGTTTAAAGCATATTTTTCAATATGTGCAAAATGAAAAAATCAATTGGATTTCTTGAATGCTCATTCTTTTAAAAAAAAAAAAACACTACAATTTTATTTATCTCAATATGTTATGTTAAAAACAAAGTCCAATAATAATAACAAACTAAAATTGTTTAACATAATTAGATCTCAAATATACACAACCAAATTACTCTCATTGGAGGAGAGATAAGCACATGGAGTAAATAGAAGAATCCAAAGATTGATGGCTACTGCCGCACTAAAAGTAGAATCCTAATTGAACAGTACATCAATCAAAGCCAAGGTTGTTAGATTTAGGTTCAGGAAGCACCCCTCACAAAGAGATGGAACAGCCCCACATCCACCAACTTTTCCAAGGATAAACAAGAGTCTCTTACCCTTTTCTACACAACTGACAAATAAATATAGCCTTGAGGCAGACTCTAAAGCCTCATTATGAAACCCAGATATATCATGAGTCAGAGAAGGAGCCCATCTCATATACACATCCTCTCTATACAATATACTCTCTCTCAGACCATTTGGGTAAAAGGCGTCGCCCATGGACCACACCACTATATCCATCTAATATATTATACAACTACAACTACACATAAAATCATAATACTCCATGATTAAGTACAAAAAGCAAACAGATTCCTTCTAAGTGGCCATTTAGGGTTTAATTAACATTGATATAGAATCCTATATTTCTTTTTTTTTTTATCGGAGAATCCTATATTTCAATATATTCAATGTTGCATGAGTGAACTTGTCACATTCTTTGGTTAGAAAATTAGATCCTTCCATGTGTGTGGGTTTCACACATTACAAAGAGAGAGCTAAAAATGATATACTTCCATGTTTTCTGCTTACAATTTGCATTTGTGCAAAAGATCACTCTCTAAAGTGAAGCCACTTTTCATGTATAGATTCTCAGCTGGCTCATTATTCACTACCACATGGACACACACCATATTTTCACAAGGTTTCAATTTTAGTACCTGAATAGAACTTGACAAAGGTATTAATGGGTTGATACTATGATGAGTTTGATGAAGAATCCACCAACACAGGGCTGCTTCATCCTGAAATTAACACATACATCAAATCAGCGTGCCAAAAGAGTTCATTAACAGCAAAAGAGAGCTGAAGATCGCTTGTAGATTTTTCCGTGATAAAGAATTTTGAAATGCATGCTATGGACATTTTTCTTGGCACAATATAGTTATTAGATATTGATTGTGTACCTGAAGTAACAGAATCACTATTGAGAAAAAAATTCTCATCGGAAGACGTTGCTTCACCACATATTGGAACTTTTGTTGAACGGGATATTTGCTACCACCTGGCAGACTAAAGTGAGCTGAAAGAGAAAAATATCAATCTAAGTTGATATCATCTCAAAGCTTGCTATACAATATTTGCAAACGGCAAACCACCTTCTCTAGACATGATTTCATGAACAATAATATAGCATTTCTCTTTTACCACATAACCAGATTTGGATAGAGCATAACATCTTACTTCAAAGAGTATACTTCAACAGAAAATTACTTGAACTGAAAAGGGCTGAGGGCATCTTCCTTTTCGCAATCATTCGTCGCCGTGCTCAAACATCGCTGGTAGGTACACAACTCTGTAAATTATTGATTCTTTGCTTTCGCCTCTTCTTTCTCTCCGCTTGTTCTGTACGTAACCACCGTCTCCCCCTTGCAATTCAGGAAATTCTAATTCCTTTCTAATTTGCTTCCGTTATTTGTTCTCGTCCACAGATTCATTTCTCTCTTCGTCGATGCAACGGCTAGGACATAAGAGAGCATATATGAGTTCTTGTCAAGTCTCCTTCCAGGATCTACATGTTAAAAATGTAAAAGTAACTTGTTTTACCAGTTAATTATGTTATCAATACAAGTGTAATGTATCAACTCTTTTTATTTTTCCTTTTCTCATATACTGTATAATATATTCGAGCTCCATATATATATATATATATATATATATATATATAGTAAATGAAGCAAAATTCTTACTTGACCACTTTATATAGTCACATTGACTCCTTTTGCCAGCAATACATCAACCCATGAAGAAAAAAAAAAAAGAAGGAACATTTACATCTCTTCACTTAATAACATAATAGTGGGGTTCAGCTATTGTAGATGATCATAACCTTTATTATAGTTCAATCTTGTTTATTACAAGAACAAACAATGTTCTTTAGCGACATGAGGTTTCCTTACCTCGTTGATCCGAGGTCTTGTGAAATCTCCTTCCATTGCATCAAAAACAGAATCAGATTAATCACCCCAACTGTAAAAACATCACAAAATTCAAGCCCACAATTATTCAAGAAACATTTTTCAATTTGTTCAATAACAACTCACCTAGAATTGTCTAGGATAATCTTGAGCTTCTTCTTGATTGCACCATTCATTAGACTATCTAAGTCGCCATCTACTCCAGGGGTAGATCTCCTCAAAGAATTCAAGTAACTTGAGTATCATTTCGTCGAAAACTTGCTCCAACGCTGTCACGGATACAGGGTCCATCCCCGAATCCAAAATGAAGTTGTAGAAATCCTGCAATTCTCTCAATTTTTTAATTCTTGATCAATGATTTTTTTTGTTTAAAAACCAATAAGTTCAACATAATGAGGCTGAAAAACTACCGTAGAATTGGTGCTAGAATTAGTAGAATTGATGACTTGTTCAAGATTACTCCATGATTCAGTAGCCTCCACAAACTTGACTGTTTCGAGTTCTTGCTTTATTTGCTGTTCCACACGTGCTTTCAAATTTCTAGGTATTGATTTTGCGATAAAAATATTTAGAATTGAAACAGATTTTGAATAAAATGTCGACATCACCAAGTTCTAGAGAAGACCTAGCATGAACTTACTTGTTTCAAAGTAATCAGGGTTCACATCAATGCCATGATTGTAGCAGCGCCACATATTCTTGTCCCTTCGGCAGCCTTCAAGGAATAAGTTATTATGTTGTATATATGAAAAAAAAAAAAAGAATGAAAATTTGTGAGAGAGATTCTTACTACTAATCCAATAGATCCTGGTCCGATGGCAACAGTAGATCTTTGTTCAACACCAGCAAACTGGTCCCTACAAAGTATACTTGAATTAAAGTTTTTTTTTTTTCATATGATCAGAATCTATAACATGAATCCTCACATCAGTTGTCATAAGCTGCCCATTGTTAACTCTAAGTCTCTAGCACATCATTAAATTTCTCCGATGAAGATTCCGACTTTAACCGTAACAGACGAAGACAAATAAGAGTCGCTATTCCTTTCTTCTCTTCGAACTGGAGGATCGGTTCACTTTCCATCTTTGCTTGTTTCTAGGAGCGTTTTAAATTTGAGGAAGCGTACAGTATATAAAGAATAAAAATACAGTAGGTTATAAATGGCACAAGGTCAGTGTAGTTAATAAATTTAGGTGGCACGATTACAACCCAAATATTTACCGAGGGCATCCTATATATAGAATAATTATAATGAGTAGACTATATTATAATCCCACACTTAAATTCACCTTAAAATAATATGTTTGCCTAAAATTACTTTAGGTACCCAATCTTAATATATATATATATGTGTGTACTAGTAAGGGTATCTTACTTCGTGAGATGTTAGCTCGTATTTGTGTTATTTTTTAGCACCTTGTAATCACAATAAAGCGTATTTATTTAGCTATCAAAAGACCATTGCTGTACAATTACAATGGCTAATACATGTGCACAATCCTATGCATTTAAATTTTTATTCCTTCCAAAAGGCCACTACCTGTATCTGTATATTCGCATACAAGTTGAATCTGTACTTTCGTGCTCAAATCTTCAATTGATATGAAATGAGAAGGGTATATATGCATGTCACCAAAAAAAAAAAAAAAAGGAAAAGGAAAAAGGTAAAGCTATATGTGATTGGTGCAAAGATGACAATGAATAAATTACAAGAAAGGGACATACTTTTTATGATTGGCGGATGGTGAGCCTAGCGTCGCGTTGCCTGCATCAGAAACAATATGTCATACACGGCACAATGTAGACACTTAGATTATTATACAAGGAAAATAATTCAGAAATGATATTAAAGTTTTATGTACAGAAATCAAATATACAAAATAATAATATCCAACTAAACTATTTTCAAGCATGCCTTAAGTCTATATATGCTTAGAATTTATCAATTTTCGCTTTATCAAATCAACAAATGTCAAGCATTTCATGACCTCCTACATTTACATATATAGTTTTCAAAGGAGGTATATGTGCTATGTCAATGCATACATGCCTCAAGCAACATTTTATCATGAAATCCATTGTATCTTCTGTCTTGTATGAAGGTAAAGCCGGAGGTGAAGATAAATGACAATCTTAATTTGTAAGATAAAACTAAGATTTTATATAAATTCCATGAGTTGATGGAAAAAACGGCAAGAACAATCACCAAAATTATAGATGCAACTAAGCAGTTAACCATATACAATATTTGCAATTCGAAGCAGAAAAAGGCATATCTTCCATAAAATATATTAATGTGACTTCAATTAACTGGAAACTCATCAGTCATCACTACAAAAGCAATTATTTTCTGGTGCATCTAATCAAGCACAAAAGATGCAGTTTCTTTTTCTCATTTTACCTGTCATTGCTATCTTAGATTAAATATGTTCCGAGCTAAACAAATATGTAGAAGTTGGGGGGACTGAGCAAGGTCCAAATAAGTGTACCCATTCAAAGGCAACTAACAATAAACTCAAGTTCTTGAATTTATCTACCATTCAAAACAGATTGGCATTAGGTGGGAGAGTGGCATTCCGGTTCGCTTCTTCCCTCTACCAATTCTATAGCACGACTCAAAAGTGACATATTAACAATGCAGAAAAATTGGAGCACTGTATCCATTACAAAACTTTAACTTCAATCAATATGTCAAATCACCAAACACCATAAGCGATCAATTAATAACACAACAAACTCAATAACTTCTAAGTAAAAGTTTCCTACAAAAATAGTATAATGATTACATAAAGGAAAAGGCAATTAATTTGACCGTTGAGTTCTGCAAGTTCACCTCAGGTCCTCAGTTTCCCAATTTCAGTCGGCGCGTATAATTATGCGCAGATATTGCCCCAAGCTCAGAAATTCAACAATATAATAGCAAAACACAGTAAAGTAGGATTTATAATTTAAAAAGGAGTAAAACTTAAACCAAAATAATCATAAGAGAGTAGTTAACTGTCTGTAGTGAAATGTTAATTGGGTCTTTCAACTACGTACACGTGCGCTAACGTAGATTTAAAACAAAAGAAATTTGATGTATTGGTTTGTTTATAAAAGTGAACTAAATGATTGAGCATCTAGAGGCTTTATTATACGGTGAAACTCACCTTGATTGAATGTATTTGACCAAGAGTTAGGAAAGCGAAAATGAAGCAGCCCAAAACTAATAATAACACAAAAGGCCAGAAATATATATAACCAGTGCATATACAATATGATATTAAGCATTATGCAAAGCACTCCCACTATTCTATACCACACACAATATAAACACAATTCTTATTTTCATCCAGGTCACTTGCAACTCATTATTCAGTTTCAAACAAAATTCTACTCTATGACTAAAGCTTCACCAATTGAAATCAATGGAGGCACAAGATACCAAGGATTTCGGCGGTCATATTTTTTACTATTAATTTTTAATTTTATTATAAATATGTTATTAATAACAGAAAATTATTATAATAATAATTTTTTATTTTAATAGAATTTTATTTCATTAAAAATATATTAATGAACGTGGTTTGGGCTTGTATGGATAGGGAATGAAACCCATAGCACACAAATTAGTAGGGGAATAAGGGATTCCTTAGTTTTTGGAAATGAAGATCACTATTGCACTATCAAAGTAGTAAACACCCCCTTAAAACGATTAATCCAAAGTTTGATTATAGTCGGGTTGGCCCGGGATATAGCAACCGCCTGAGTATAATATTTGGGCTTAATTTAGTAGAAAAAAGTTATTTAACGTAACACGCATAAAGAAAACCTAATTGGGTTCTCCACCTTCATCCTCCAATTCTTCATCGCCTGCGCCAGCGCTATGACGCGGAAACGAACTCTAAAATCCTTGCCCCCGTGCCCTGGGCCCCTCCAAAAGCGCCCCATTCCCAACATACCACCCGTAGAAAACGTCGCAATGTCAAATTCTGGGATTAGAGTAGGCGAACAGATTCTGTTTGATTTTCAGGAAGCGGCGGAGGAAATCCCGGGAGGAAAAGTAGGTATACTTTTTTCAACCGAGAACGCTAAGTATCTCTATCTGGTAAATTTGGGTAGTACCGAACCAATTTTTAAAATTGTACTGGATTCTGCTTTAGGATTTTGTGTGTTCAAATCAAAACTATTTGCCTTCGATCACTGTGATCCCTTCCTGGGGGACAAACACAGTAGGGGTCGATATACGGGCCAATCTGTATACCAGTTTGATATTCCATCTAAGTGGAACTTAGGGGATATGGAATTGAGCAAAAAGGATATGTCTAGGGTTTGTCGAATGAGAGGATCTAAATGTTTCCCTAAAGGTCTTCCATCGCCTGATGGAAAAAAAATGGTTATATTTTCATCTATGATCACGCTGGGCACCCGGCGCCCTCGCGACTACCACTTCGAATTATTTGACCTTGAACAAGGGAAATGTATTGAAAAGCTTCCCAGTCCTAGCTTCTTTAATCCCGAGTATTATCATAGGGAATTTGCTATGATCAACTCGTTTGCATTCATCAACACGCGTACCTTTTTCATATTAACGGATGGGGAAGATATGTTTTCCATTGATCTTGATGAATCTATAAAGAAGAGATTTTGGGAACCATGGCGGAGCTTCTCCGGCCGTAGCGCACCGGAATTGCCTCTGGCTAATTTTTTGCTTCTCGGGCAAAACATTTGTTGTTTGGGATATAATGCCTGCTTCAACATTGATTCTCTTGACAAAGATGTCCCCCATATTGTTTGTAGCCTATTTGAAGAGGATGCATGTCACTACACGTATCCTGAGTTATCATCATTTCCTACCGAACCCGAAGTCTTGGGTGGGGGTGGGGGCGCTGTTATTGTCGGGGAAGATGCTGGTAAAGTCAAGCTCTGCATCATGCGAGCTTTTAGTGAAGATTTTGGTGAAGATTTTGGTGACGATTTGGATAAGCATAAAATCTATATGTCTGTAGACGTTTACATTTGTGATCTTGCAGAGTGCGCTGATGGTGTTCGACAGGATCTTGCAAAGAAGAGGTTGGAAAATGAGCGGGAGAGGAAGAAAAAGATAAAAAGGAAAGCGTGTGATTGGATGCTTTTGAAACCTATGATACTCCCAGGTATTAAGAAGGTCGGTTCTCTAAGATTTGGCTTGATCCAGAGGTTGCTGTTGATTTTCGCCAGGAGAATTTCTTCGCCGTGCTCCCATAGCCATCGATGATGCGGTGAATTTGGATTTCTTTTCATTTTGATGTTGAACTTAAGTTATATAATTTTGTGTAATTGCATTGATAATGGGTGGGCCTCTCACCCAAAATTTGTGCAGTGCAGTGTTTTACTTCTATTTTCATGATACCTGTGTTCAGCCAATGTTGCTGACTTGTTAATTAATTTATATGCTATGCTGGAGTTATATTTTCATTGGAATAGGCTGTTGCCTGCTCTCTTTCTCTTATATATAACCTATTTTGAGCTGTTGTGCATGCTTTTCATTCTTGCATAATCTTGCTAATCCTATTCCTTTTTGCCACTTTTTTTTTTAATGAAGAAATGAGTATGGCATTACGATTTGATCAATTGATAATGAGTGTGTGGAATTAAGATTTGATCAGTTTGTGGGTATGAAGGGAATGGAGTAATAAATAACATTAAAACATTCATAAATGGAACATTCATAAATGGAATAGAATAATTAGGATAACACAATATTTGTTACTCGTTGGTTGTTAAGCAGACTATAAAATCATGGAGGCTTTGAGCCTTTGAGGTGAGGTGTAGAAACCTTATTTCCAACCAACAAGAACCAAAAAAAAATGTGCACGTATTTCTCTTGAAACGTGGGGGGAAAAACATTGATTAATATTCTATAAATAAACATATGAAACATAATACTCCCAATAACTTTAATTAAATTTTATACTTAATTCTTCATTTTCAACAACTTCATTTTCGTTTTCTTTGTAAATTACTACTAATTTATTCATACTTTTTTTACATTATATATCCATACATTTCTGTGTCCATAGGCTCCATACAAATGGATGAAAATACCCGGGAACGGAGGAAGTACTAAGCAATTTTTAAGAGAACAAAACTGCATTTGCAGCTAAAAAATAGGATACAGAAATGTCAGACAACATTGTAAAATCTTAAAAAATTAACTCTGATCAAATTCTACTGTCAACTTTGGACTAATTAAGACTTTGGACCATAATCAAACCTCAAAAATTACAATTCAGTAGTCAAGATCTTCGATCATCATTTGCCGAATCATCTGCACAGCTTGCTTTAATGAAATACAGTAACACTTCACGAAAAGAAGAGTCGATGCAGGTTAAGATGTTAAACGAGGTAGTAAGATAATACCACAGGCTGCTATGAGCAAACACGGGCTGTTTGGCCCTCGTGTCCGTATATAGACGACCTCTCATCCCTCTCCGCCAAACAGCGTTTGTATGGCACAAAACCTTTCCCAGGATTTGACAGCTGCTTCGACTCCACAACATCACTGTTTTGATTCTCAGCATTGACTCCTGTTGATCCACTGTTTGACCCAACCAAAGATCCTTCCCTTGGACTCTCTCCGTCGTTTGCTGCTTCTTTTAACAGAGAGTCTGCAACATGCTCGGTTGCAGAGGAATGTTGGTACATTGGACCGGGGTACCAAGTATACCAAGGAAGACTATACATGTTCTCCATGGGGAAAAAGATGTTTGGCATTGGATGTGGTGGCACCCCATTGTCTGAAATCGACCCTAAAATGACCTGTGAATCTAACCCTCGGACGAGGATGCCATTATTGCTTCTGGAATCCTCGTTCACGACACCAAGCAGTGATGATTCAGAGTCCTCCATGCCTTGTACAGATTGCTTTGAAGTATCTCTTACCACAACTGTCTTTCCAAAGAGTTTAATGCTAGAATAAGGTTCTACGTTGTACCGAGAATCAGAAGTGGATTCCATCTCTTGAGGAAAGAGTTCAAGCTTCTGCACAGTAAAAGAACCAAAACAATACATCAATTGTCCATACGGGAGGAGTTATATACGGTTTTGAGACAGGATATATACCATGGTGGTTTTGTTATCCAGGACTGAAGCAGAAGATATTTTCATTGACAAATGAAAACCTCTTTCCTCTCCAGAACACGTGTTGGATGTTTCGTTATCGTTTTCCAGGACTAAGTTGGCAGAAAGAGCATCAGTAGCACACGAAGCTGGTGAAAGACGAGATTTGTGCACCTCAGCAACAGTAGATTCTACATTATCAGAACCACCCCCTGAAAAAACTGAAGTTGGAGAGTAGTTCTCTCGTTTGGCGACATATACATCAGTGAACCCTTCAGGTTGCTGTGAAGTCATCACTTCCACATTAGCTGAGTCAGCTGTTTTACGAGGATATGGATGCAAAGGTTTCTTCTTTGGCCGAGGAGGAGGGATCTCGATTGGATTCAAAGACCCTTCAGCATCAACACATGAATCTCTCGTCACTTTAGCGAAGAACTTTTGGGCGTGGCTTCGGATTTGAATGGCAGTCTTCGTGCCAACGTGTTCTGCATCACAGTAAAACCTTTTGTGAACATCTCTTAATTTATTTTCATACACAATCCACACTATTGTACACTCAACTAGGAAAGGACCTTTTTCATGGCGTCGAACTCCCCTATACCATACTCACCTTCTATTAGCCGCCAAGCTCGCCCGTGCAGCTTGAGAGCTTCGACAAACCTTTGGTGTTCTTCCTCAGTCCATCGTTCTCTCTGCTTGGTAATGGTATAGGGTTTTCTCACCTAATTTAAATTAATAAAAGAGCATCTACATTATGTAGAGATGACAGATAATAAGGACTAAATCCATCTCACATTAAGTAAACAAGCGGCAATGCCTAGGAAGAGATTGAAACCTTAGGTGCATAGCCATTTTTGTTGGTCGATAAAACCGAAGATTGAGAACTAGCAAGACCAGGGCCATCCTGGCTAGCACCTGCAGTTTGATCCTGCGAATCAACCGAAAAATGATAAGAGAAAACACTACAAGGGGCTAATAATCGAGGCACTAAGCCATTAAAAAGAACAGGGTCTCCTGCAGGAGATATAGAATATCAAGTGTGTTCTTTACCAACACTAATCACACTCCATTTTCAACATAAGAGAATCATAACAGCGTAATTGGGTCAATCTAGGGCATGTTTAGACACTATAGAGCCAAGATTAAGCTTTGATCTTTACACAGAAACAGATACATCAGCAATTATTCCAAATTTACATGAGATCAACCTATAATGAGCTTAACTATTGAGGGCATAGGGCAAACTAACATGTAATGCCATAAATAGCCACCAGAACTTTGTATAAACCATCACTAATCAGAGCTAGTAAAAAGGTAAAATCTTCAATAGAAACATCTGCTAATGATTCACCACACATCCTTCAATTCTAACAATCTTAATCCAAACATAATCCTTCATCAGTTAAAACAAACAAACAAAATGAAAACCAGAAACCAGCAAGTGTTCAAAAAAGACACAACTTATACATCTCACTAAACAAACATGGGCATAATATGTGTATCTACAGAGTTCAAAACAGAAATCTGATTTAAAGATCATAATCAAGCAATTCACCAATTACCCTAACCCAAGCAAAAAAAATGAATTAAGAGCAGATATTCTTCAAATTATAGCAAAATACAAGAGGGATTTAAAAGAACAAAACAAAAACACACACCTTAGCTTCAGCAACCATAGCTCCAAAGAAATGGGCAAATACAGAAATCAATCAAGAAAGACTCCCACAATTCTAAATGTGAAGAGCCAAGAAAGGGTGAAGCAATTAGTGAGAGAGAAAGAGAAGGAGATAGAGTTGCCTAAATGGTGCATAAATGGAGAAGAATTAATGAGATCAAATAGGAAAGACAGGAACAGGGAAAGCCACGTAAGATTATTCTGATTTTCTCAAATTATTACACTTAAATTCAAGAAAAAAAAAATAGCAATAGAAAGGTCGAGAAGGTAGAAAGAGAAAAGGATCTTTTGGTGGTGGGCAGTGTGGAGTTCTTGTGGCTGAGATTAAATGGGTCCATGCCACGTGTCCATCGGGTGCTCTGTCTCCCAATCTTCTCAATTCTTGGATTGCAATTACAAACCCCCATTTATCTCTCTAAAATATGAGTGAGAGAGTGCTGTTTTCTCCCTTTATCTTTATCTCAAAGACAACAACACGTGAAGATTTTTGTGGAAGATATTTGATGACAATATATGCATGCATGGAAGGATTCGACTTGTACCAAGGGATTCGACGTGCACAAACTAGTCGAATCGAAGTCGAACCAGCTCGTTTGAAGAGGGATTCGACCATAACCTGAGGATTCGACCTGACAGGGAGGTCGAATCATGGTCGAATCAGTTCACTGAGAGGTGGATTCGACCACGACGGTATGGATTCGACCTGGTCAGTCATTCGAATTGAGGTCGAATCGATGCAGAAAGTATCCAATAGAGTATTTAGCTCTGTCTATCACTTGAATGAGCTGTTATACACGTGGATAGTGATCATTGGAGACTGAAGAATGGTTACAACGTGTTGCATGGCAGCTGGAAGCTTAAAGAAACGATTGAAACTAACTCAACAACATAACTGCCATAACTGTCATTTTTGGGCAGTTATGATTAGCCGACTTTGAGGCGGTTTAAGAGCAGTTTATCAAGCTACATGGAATCGGCTAAATAGCTGTATCTCATCTACTAAGTGAGGGCTATTCAGTGGAGGTTTAAACGGATCAAAAGGTTAAAGGAGTAGAAAGATAAAAGGAGCTCAATGTGGCTTAATCAAGTAGTTCAACACTTAGAGTTTTACAGTTTCACAGCAAGTTTCTTTCTCTTGCTTTTGTTCTTTGATTCAGTCTGTTCTTGGTTGTAGTGCATCATCAATAATAGAGTTTCTTCTCCCCAAAGTGGACGTAGGATATTAAAATCCGAACCACTATACATTTTTGTGAATTTTCTTCGTTATTTCAGTTTAAGTGTGTGTGTTTTCTTGAGTGATTGAGAAGTATTGTGTGATCGAATCAAGTCAATTGGCGCAGTCTGTGGGAAACACAAACACACGGAAGCATTCAAGATGAACACCACAAGATTTGATGTTGAAAAGCTCACAGAGAAATCAGACTTCAACCTATGGAAAATCAAGATGAAGGCAATTCTTATGCAGCAAGGTTTAATGGATGCATTGAAGCCTCCTCCACCGGTGAAGACTGAAATCATCAAGGATCCTCAGGCTGCAACAGGCCCTGTAAGAGCTCTAGTGGATGATCAGGTACTTCAAAAGGCCTATTCTACAATAATTCTGTGTCTTAGTGATAAGATACTTAGAGAAGTATCAAAGGAGACAACAGCTATTGGAGTATGGAATAGATTGGAGGTTTTGTTCATGGTAAGAACATCTGCCAATAAGATGCATCTCAGGCAAAGACTTCATGCTTTCAAGATGACTGATGAAAGGTCTCTGATGGAACAAGCTGATGAATTCTGCAAGATCACAGATGATCTGGAAAGTGTGAATTTCAAGCTATCCAGTGAAGACAAGGCCATCATGTTGCTGTCAGCATTGCCAAGATCACAAAGGCACTTCAAGGATGCTGTTCTTTATGGAGGTAAGGATGTTGTACTGCTTGAAGATGTGCTGAGGGCACTTAGATCAAAAGATCTGGAAGAAGGTACTGACAGAAAAGAAAAGTCAGGGGCAGAAAGACTCTTTGCCAATAAAGGGAATCAGAACAAGAAATTGAACAAATGTGGAAACACTGATCAAAAGAAAGGTGCATCAGGACAGTCTAATGGCAAGAGGTGTTACTTTTGTCATGAACCAGGGCACTTCAAGAAACAGTGTGCAAAGTGGAAAGCTAGCAAGTCCAAGAAAACTGAAACACCTGCTGGAAATCAAAAGAACCAAGTCAATCAGGTTGGTGAAGTACAAAATAATGCTGGTATGGAAGGTATTGAAGCTCTGCCCATCACTACTTCAGATGTATCTGTTGAGTGGGTATTGGATTCAGGGTGTACATTCCATATGACACCTATGGAGCATTGGTTTGAGGAATTCAAGCATCAGGAAGGAGGATCAGTACTTTTAGGTGATGATCACTCTTGTGAGATAAAGGGAGTAGGATCCATCAGATTGCTTATGTTTGATGGAGTTCAGAGGCTTCTTAGGAATGTAAGATATGTTCCTGGATTAAGAAGGAACCTCATCTCTCTTGGGATGCTTGATACTCAAGGTTGTGATTCAAACCTGAGAGAGGGAATCCTCACAGTGACTAAGGATGATAAGATTGTCATGAGAGGGACCAGGAGATCAGATTTGTATTTCTTGGATGAGAGTGTTTTTGTAGGACAGATACACAACATTAGTCAGCAGGATGATGTCAAACTTTGGCATGGCAGGTTGGGACATGTTAGTGAAAGAGGAATGCAAGAATTGGCAAAACAACAGCTGATCAAGTTCAGTGAAGGTGATAAGATCAGACAGTGTGAGCATTGCATTCTTGGTAAGTCCAAGAGACTTAAGTTTGGTGATTCAGAACATACAACCAAAGCTAGAATAGATTATGTTCATTCAGATCTTTGAGGACCTTCAAGAACTGTAACCAGAGGTGGAGGGAGATACATCATGACCATAATTGATGATTACTCAAGGAAGTTATGGGTATATGTTCTGAAATCAAAGGATGAAGCATTCACAACCTTCAAAGGTTGGTTGACAGAAACTGAGAACATCACAGGGAGTAGTTTGAAGTATTTAAGGACAGACAATGGATTGGAATTTGTGTCTGAAGAGTTCAATTCATATTGCAAGGAAAATAGGATTAAGAGACACAAAACTGTCCATGGTACTCCTCAACAAAATGGCATTGCAGAGAGGATGAATCAGACACTTTTGCAAAGGGTCAGATGTATGTTGAGCAGTACAGGATTGAGCAAGGTGTTTTCGGGGGAGTTAGCTGCAACTGCAGCTTATCTAATCAACTTGTGTCCTTCAACAGCTCTAAACTTCAAAACTACAGATGAAGTATGGTCTGGTAAGGTCCCTAATTACTCACGTTATAGGTTGTCAAGCTTATGCACATGTTAAACAAGATAAGTTGGAACCCAGAGCACTCAAATGTGTTATGATAGGTTATCCTAAGGGAGTAAAGGGATACAAACTGTGGTGTTATAATGAGAACAGGCTCATGGTCAGTAGAGATGTTATCTTTGTTGAAGATAAGATGCCATTGATCAAGGATGATCAAAGAAGAGAGTCTGAGCTTGAGGTGGAGCCTCAAGATATGGACAGATCAGGAGAAAGTGAAGAGAACTCCACTGACAGAGGTACAGATGAAGTATCAAGGGTTAAAGAACAACCTAATACCTATCAACTTGCAAAAGATAGACAGAAGAGGACTATAGTACCACCTGCAAGGTATGTACTGTTGGGCAATTGGATCTTGTGGCTCAAACGTGATCGTTAGTAAACAGGCAAACAATAAACAGCGGAAGCAATTAAATCTTGTTTACCGTACTTCTGGGTTGATGTAGAGGATGAACCGTTGCAGAGAACCACCTCTCAATCTTCTGCAGTATGTCCCAAGTTGAATCCTGCTGTTGTGTGGGCAACAATCCGCAGGATTCTCTCAATCTGCTCATGTTCTTTCTAACTGTCAAATGAGGCACTGACTTAGGGTTAACAGGAACTGAGATAACTTATTTATAAAGGCTACTGCAGGGACCAGGAGGAGAAATTGGGCTGGGCCTCAATTGAATTTAATTAACCAAGCTTAACCCAAAGCTTTTAATTAAATCCAATAATAATAATATAGTCCACTAAAATATTATTACTGCACTACCCGTCCAATCCCAAAATTATGTTCTGGGCTCCTTCTTATTATAAGTCCGATAGTCTCCCCATGTTTAAGATATTCAATGTCCATTAATTAATTAAGTTACTGACAACTCAAATTAATTAATATCTCAACCGAGAGTAGTACCACTCAACCTTTTTATCATGCCGAAAATTAATCCACTTGCAAGATTTACATGATAAACCTTATGAGCTCCTCAAGGGGACATCATCAATCTATGACGGACATGGATTCCTTCTACAATCAACAGCACACCATAGATACAGCACTACTTCCCAACTCACCGAGTTTGTTGATTTAATACTTATAAATCTCACCCATTGATGAATCAAAGAAATACATACTGCCCTACGTGTCGAGGTTATTGTATAGGGATTAAGAGCACGAACTTCCATAATAACAGAGATCAAGTTCTTCTATAAGTCAGTATAAGTCGAACGATCTCAGGCGGTCCTACTCAATACACACAAGTGCACTAATGTGATTCTATAGCCAAGACAAGCTAATACCAAACCACACTACAACCATACCGATAGAGAGTCCCCGTCTATTTCAGTTGTGAGCATCTGTTTATACTTTATAAGGAAACCGATAATATGATCTTCCGCGTGTTGTCGCACAACATATTATCTACAGTATAAAGTAAATGGACTATTGCATCATGCATATAAAATAAATTATAAGATGCAATCATTTGATCAATGATTCTCATTTCAAATATTGTTATGACATTGTTCATACTAAAGCTAGACTTTTAGTATACAATCCAACAATCTCCCACTTATACTAAAAGACTATGCTGTCATGTCTTCTGCCATACATCTGATTCCTACTCCCACTACACGACCATAAAAAGCTCTCGCCTTAAGGTCCTCGTAAATGGATTTACTAGGTCATCATCCGATGCAATCTAGGAGACAACAACCTTCCCCTCATCATACGATTTCTCGTAACAGGTGGTACTGGCGCTCCATGTGTTTAATTGCCTTATGGACTCGTGATTCCTTCAAGTTTGCAACTGCACCAATATCAGCAATATAAATTGTGATAATCTTGGGCAAACTTAGAAACACTTCAAAGTCCATCATGAAGTCTCTAGAGTCATATAGATACTTTGGCTGCCTCATAGGCTCCAATTCATCATCTTTCCATGATGGAGTCCGGAGTCTGAAATATATTTCTATATAACACTCATCCACATTATGACTCTACTTCCTAAGATTAAACACATAACCTTTAAGGAGAATTTACTGCCGTCCAATCTGACTAAAAATCCGAATCTACGTAATCCACAAGAAGCAGTGAATCTGTCCAGTAAGTGTATATATGATAACCAGTCCTTCTCAGGCACTTCATATATATCTTACCACAGTTCATCATTCTTGTTCCGGGTTACGTTGATACCCACTGTTCATGCATTCAGCAAAACAAATATCCAATCTCGTTCATAGCATTCTTTAGATTAAGCTTCCTTATTTGACGAAGCATAAGGAACCGCTTTCATCTCCTTTATCTTCATTTATGTCTCAAGACACATCCAATAAGATAAATTCACATGCTAAACAAGTATGGATTGTATCATTTATGAAACTTGAGATAAACATAACATCTTTTCATATGATCCGTATTACCGTGATCAAAAGGATATATTTTACTTTTCTTAAGTCCTTCATATCTACCGCTTTAATAACCGTACCCATACGCCCGATAATACTCTTTCATTGTCTCCAACGAGCAAGATACTATCTACATATAGTCCAAGAAATACCACCACGTTTCCGTCACTCTTTACAATACACAAGACTCATCCGCTCATTGATTTAAATCCATGCCACTGGATTATCTAATCAAAACAGATGCTTCACAATCTTAAAGCTTGCTTTAGTCCATCGCTGGACACTTTTAAGCTTACTATCAAAATGCTATTAGTACTTTGCAATGAATTACTCTGGTTGCTTCACATAGATGTTTTCCTCAAGACTTCCAATCAGGAAAGCTGTCTTGACATCTATTTGTTGTCCCTCATAATTTAATATGAGCAGCAATAAATAAAAGAATCCGGATCAACATAAGCATAGCTACCAGCGAACATGTTTCCTCATAATCGAACCATTTCTTTCTGAGTACATCTTTTCGCAACAAGCTTTGCTTCCAAGATTTTCACCTTTCTGTATGATCCTCTTTTATTTCCTTTGACCCTTGCAATGGCTTTTACACCATTTAGTGGTCATACAAGTTCCCAGACTTAATATAGAATCCGTAGATTCTATTTCAACATGCATTGCAACTTACTAAGATTCCGCATTTTCATCTTGTAGTGCTACGTCGTATCCGTGGGACAATACCATGTTCACTAGGGATCAAGTCTCACGACTCTCCCAAAACATATATTTATGGGTTGTCATACAACCCTCCCACTACGACAAGGCACTACATGTAATTGTGTATCAGACGTGACGCGCGTTGCAGTTTACCTTGTGGCATATCCTCTTGTACACTTGGTACTTATACTTAGTGTTTTCCTCTCACTTCCTTTAGAACAACTTATACATGGGCTTGTGATTTATTACATAGTCCTTTTCCAAAAATCTGGTGTTTGTGTTAACAGTCACCCTTCGATCTTTTGGACTAAATAAATCACTATTTATTTTTATATTCTCCATCTATCTAATCATTACTATAAGAGATTATACCTTCTATTCACCACACCATTCAGCTGGGGCATGCCCGGTGTAGTCAACTTGAGATTTAATCTCAACTTCTGATTATTAGTTCCTAACTATCCTAAGAGGTCTTCATCATCACGATTGAATCATAATGATGTGATATATTTTCCATGACGCTCACTGTACCAGCCTTACAATTCTTGAATTAATTCAAGAATTTAGACATGCAGTGCATCAAATAAATATATTGGTTTCCAGAATAATCTTCGAATATTCATAACCACCTCTCGCCTGGGTAATATTAGGTTCGCTTGAATCAGAATGAACTAATTCCAACATATATATCTTTGGCTCTACACCCCACAGCCTTGAAAAGGCAGTTAATCATTTTTACTTCCAAGTAAGACTCGCAAGTCCGATAGTTTCCACTTCAGATAAACCTTACGGTCTATTGGCTATCAACTTTTGAATCCTACTCAAGTAAAATGAACTAATCTTAGATGCCAAATGTATGTTTAGTTCATTTACGAAGGTTCCTTTCTCTTACTTATATTAGAAGATGCATTATTTAATTATTATTTATTGCATATGTGGGATGTACATGATTCAAGAGTTTACATATTATCCACCAACGTACTTTAACGGATTATAGCCTCATTCCTCATTACTATGACCATGTCATTTAAATGAAATGAAGTATCCATCCGTTAATGCATAGAAACCGAAATCAAATTCTTTCTATGAAACATACGTAAAGACAATTTCTCATAAACAATCGTTTATTCTTATCATTAGATAAATAAACATCTCCCACTGCAATAGCCACTACATTTGTAGTTTTACCAATGTCAATAACAATCTTATCCTTACTTAGTGATAAACATTTAGTGATTCCTGTATCTACACAGTTCGTGTCAGTAGATGCCATCACTAATCATGTTTAAACTATTAGTAAATAAGATATTAAACTAGTTCACATCATGATGAAAATGGCTTTCTTTTGTCATATGTTTTGTCAGAAGTTTCCCACCATATACAACCTCTCGTATTTCAGGTAGAACTTGCTCAAAACATCCAGGCAAATTATGAAGAATAAATTGATCTAGGTTTCCCTTTCAATTTCTATTCCAAGCTTTTCAAATTCATTCATCAATTCAACCATGATCTTCTGCCTTTTAATTTACTCAAGTATCCGAAGAGTTACATGAGACCATCATATTTCTATGAACATCTCATCTCTTCACTAGAGACTTTAATAGGCATCATGAGACGTCCTTTGTGAGAACACACATGTATTTTCTTAAGCAGTAATTTTCAAAACCACGATTCTTTTCTAATCATCTAATTTGGACAAGTAAATATAATGTCTTTTAGTTAACAATTAGTGAAATAAAACCATTCGAAATTCAGAGAATCACAAATAAATTTACTGATCAAAACTTCGAATTTTATCCTTTTATATTGTTTCCCTCAAAACAATATAAAATAAAATTCACCGACATCTCAAGCACCGTGAGTCTGCAAGCCACGTTAGTGTGGACGTTTACAAACCCGAACATTTACAAGATAAGGTTTTACCCATTAATTTCATTTGTCAACCTAACTTTATGACAAAATAATTAATAGTCGGTTACTCTTTAGCCATGCAAATAATAGCAGTGACTCCGTTGGGGAGGATACTAATTATTTACACCTAAGTGTACACCATTATTTGATCCCAAGTCCACTGCGCGAGCTTATGTGCCTTACAGTTGGAGAAGTACACACGCGCTCGGGTAGCTTCCTACAATCATCAATTATAAGTTTGTACCAGTGTACCGCACACAAACTCATCCGTTAGGGAGGAATGCCTTTGCCAACACGCAAGTTTATGTGCCACATTACAAACAATAATTATTTATGAAGTCTGTACCAGTGATCCGTGAATAAACTCATCCGTTAGGGAGGAAGGCCTATGCCAACACGCAAGTTTACTCACATCACTTACAAACCAATAATGGAGGCCGCGGGAATTAATAACCAATCCCCTCTCCCACTTAGTTATTTAACACCGAGGGTTTTAAACATGCATATAATATTTCATAAATAAAATATACATCTTAGACATGCTTCTATTAACAGCAATTTAAATAAATAAATCACATAGAACATGCCAGTCACATATACAACAATAATTGACAATAAAATCAATTAATCAGTTATATAACATTAATTAATTACATAATTAGTGGATCAATCAATTTGGGCCCAAGAGCAACAAATAAGCACAAAATGAGCATCCGATTAAATAATTAATCAAGCCCATTATCCATGGCCCATAATCTTAACCCAAAAATAATTAATCAAGCCCATTAATAAATAACTTATCATGCTTGGCCCATTACCCATCACTAATTAAATTCAGCAATCCATATTGTCTAGCAACTCATTACCATTTTAATTAAAATTGGGCCTAACAGCCCAAAACCAAATTAAAATTAATGAGCAGCCCAAAATATATTACTGAATTGGGCCATATAATTAAACCTGCCAGCCCAAAACCAATTAAAAAAAAATTGAGCAGCCTATAAGTTCAAGCCCAAGCAGCAGTTAAGTCCAGCAATAAAAATTGCCCAGCCCATCAAACAAAAATAGGCCCAAATCACAATGCTGCCCTAATCCAGCCGCCTCCATCACACACCGCAAGCAACCGGCGCAACCAGGTGTCACTGCCACCGGCGCCGGCGCCGCCGCCCCAGAGACCATCGAAATCTCGCCATCAGGGCACCGAGACCGAAATACCACAAACAACAGACGCCGCCCAGAACCAGCAGACCCAATACTCCCGGTAGCCGTCGCCGACAGCCAACCATAGCCGCACCGTCAGTCGTCGAACATTCAAGCCCGACAGTCGCATCCGCCTGCCACTACGCATCGTCGCGATCTGTGCAAGGCCGCCACTGCCCAGCTCGCCGTCGATTGGACCCAATAGCAGGCCTGTTGCAACCACCTGCCGCCGATTGCCGCCGCTTGAAGACAAGACAGCCCCCGGACAGGATTCGCCACCGATCGCGTCGCCCAAGGCCACCACCACCCACTGTCTCCTGAACGACCGCCATGAGGCTCGCCCAGAAGTGGGTTCGCCCGGACCAGATGCGCGCTGGTTCCGACTCGCCATCCATCCAGTCGAGACAGCCGCCGCCGTGGAGATTTACACCAGACACCACCGTCAACAGTCAAGAGCCTCCAGCCATCGACTATCAACGCCGGTCAGTCGCGGTCCACCATCAGCGCCGCCGGATCTGCGTCGATCTGCCCCAATCCGCCTGGATCCGCCTCGAAACGCCCAGCCAGAGCTCTCCCTCAATAAGAGCATCGCCGTCCACACACTAGCAAGCGGCGGCGGTTACAGTCGAGCTCGGAATCCATCGACGCCGCCTGCTCCATCCCCAGCCTCCAGTGCCTCTGACGCACATCGTGCAGCCAGCCACGCCAAGCCTCGTCGATTGTTCGTTCGTTCAGTCCAGACGCCCATCGGCGTTCTGGATGCAGACTCCAACGAACTCAGCCACCATAAGCGCGCGTGTGTGATAGCTTGTTCAGCATCATATATTATCCGTGTGTGTACAGTGAATTCGTACTTCTCAATATCACACAATATTATTGACAAAAACGCATAGGAATAATGGATAATACACTCGTATTAAATTCCTAAAATTATATGCTATCTTTCAGGAGATAATGGGATCACAAATAGCACAAAAACATGCGATTAAATCTAGATCATCCCACATAATCATATAATCACATAAACCCTTACCTTACGATTCACGTTTCACCACGAAACCAACGCTCTGATACCAATTGTTGGGCAATTGGATCTTGTGGTTCAAACGTGATCGTTAGTAAACAGGCAAACAATAAACAGCGAAAGCAATTAAATCTTGTTTACCGTACTTCTGGGTTGATGTAGAGGATGAACCGTTGCAGAGAACCACCTCTCAATCTTCTGCAGTATGTCCCAAGTTGAATCCTGCTGTTGTGTGGGCAACAATCCGCAGGATTCTCTCAATCTGCTCCTGTTCTTTCTAACTGTCAAATGAGGCACTGACTTAGGGTTAACAGGAACTGAGATAACTTATTTATAAAGGCTACTGCAGGGACCAGGAGGAGAAATTGGGCTGGGCCTCAATTGAATTTAATTAACCAAGCTTAGCCCAAAGCTTTTAATTAAATCCAATAATAATAATATAGTCCACTAAAATATTATTACTGCACTACCCGTCCAATCCCAAAATTATGTTCTGGGCTCCTTCTTATTATAAGTCCGATAGTCTCCCCATGTTTAAGATATTCAATGTCCATTAATTAATTAAGTTAATGACAACTCAAATTAATTAATATCTCAACCGAGAGTAGTACCACTCAACCTTTTTATCATGCCGAAAATTAATCCACTTGCAAGATTTACATGATAAACCTTATGAGCTCCTCAAGGGGACATCATCAACCTATGACGGACATGAATTCCTTCTACAATCAACATCACACCATAGATACAGCACTACTTCCAAACTCACCGAGTTTGTTGATTTAATACTTATAAATCTCACCCATTGATGAATCAAAGAAATACATACTGCCCTACGTGTCGAGGTTATTGTATAGGGATTAAGAGCACGAACTTCCATAATAACAGAGATCAAGTTCTTCTATAAGTCAGTATAAGTCGAACGATCTCAGGCGGTCCTACTCAATACACACAAGTGCACTAATGTGATTCTATAGCCAAGACAAGCTAATACCAAACCACACTACAACCATACCGATAGAGAGTCCCCGTCTATCTCAGTTGTGAGCATCTGTTTATACTTTATAAGGAAACCGATAATATGATCTTCCGCGTGTTGTCGCACAACATATTATCTACAGTATAAAGTAAATGGACTATTGCATCATGCATATAAAATAAATTATAAGATGCAATCATTTGATCAATGATTCTCATTTCAAATATTGTTATGACATTGTTCATACTAAAGCTAGACTTTTAGTATACAATCCAACATGTACAAGCTGATATAGTGTCTTTTGCTCTATATACATCTGTTGATGTTGAAGCTTATGAACCAAGAAACTATACTGAGGCATTGGCTAGTCAAGACAGTAATAAGTGGCTTATAGCCATGGAAGAAGAATTGTTGTCTCTTAACAAGAATGAGACATGGAGAATTGTTGACAAGCCAAAATCTCAGAAGTTAGTTGGATGTAAGTGGATTTTCAAGAGAAAACCAGCACTTGCAGCTGAAGGTGGAGTCAGATACAAGGCTAGACTAGTTGCTAGGGGTTTTTTACAGAAAGAGGGGATAGATTACAATGAGATCTTCTCACCCGTGGTTAAACATTGTTCAATCAGGGTGTTACTAGCACTAGTAGCTCAGTATGATCTTGAGCTTCATCAGATGGATGTAACTACTGCATTTCTACATGGGAAGTTGGAGGAGAGCATCTATATGAAGATACCAGAAGGTGTTACAGTCGAGAGAGCTGATTTAAAGGCTTGTTTGTTACTCAAGTCTCTATATGGACTTAAACAAAGTCCAAGGTAATGGTACTTGAGGTTTGATGAGTACATTGTTGCCAATGGTTTTCAGAGAAGACATTATGACAGCTGTGTATACATCAAGGAAGAAAACAGCTGTTACACTTACCTACTTCTCTATGTGGATGATATTTTAATAGCTTATAAGAGCATTCAAGGGATTGATGCAGTAAAGGAAGTTCTCAAGTCTAAATTTGAGATGAAGGACCTTGGTGAAGCTAAGATGATCTTAGGGATGTAAATAAGCATAGACAGATCAGCTGGAACACTTGTATTGAAACAGCAATCCTATCTTGTTAAAGTACTCAAAAGGTACAATATGGATCAGTGCAAGTCTGTTACAACACCTGTCAAGCAAGGATTGAGTCTGTCACTGCTTAATGGAGCAAAATCAGACACTGAGATAGCTGAAATGAGCAGGATTCCATATGCAAGTTCAGTGGGCAGTCTTATGTATGTTATGGTGTGTAGTAGGCCTGATCTTGCTTATGTAATTAGCTTAATTAGTAGATTCTTAAGTTGTCCAGGGAAGCAGCATTGGGAGGCAGTCAAATAGGCATTGAGGTATGTAAAGGGGACTGAACCTGTTGGTTTGAAATTTCAGAGAAGGGAAGCAAAGTCAGAGATTATCACAGGTTTTGTTGATGCTGATTTTGCAGCAAACATGGATTCTAGAAAGTCTCTTACAGGATATGTGTTCAATATGTTTGATACTTCAGTAAGTTGGAAAGCAAGCCATCAGTTTGTAGTAGCTCTATCAACTACAGAGGCTGAATTCATTGCATTAACAGAAGCAATCAAGGAATGAGTATGGCTTGTTGGTTTACTGAAATAATTGGGAGAGTATCAAGATTCTGTAGTGGTGTATTGTGATAATCAAAGTGCAATACACTTAGCTAAGCATCAGGGATATCATGAGAGGACCAAACACATTGATGTAAAGCTATATTTTGTAATAGACATGATGGACAGTGGAATTGTGAAAGTGAGGAAGATTGACACAGCTGTGAATCCAGCTGATTCACTTACTAAAGCATTGCCAGCTGCAAAGTTTGAGCTATGCAAAACTTTGGTTGGAATGTGTGGAGACATAGAGGTTGCTGCTTCTTAAAAGCAGCAAAGGTGGGGAGAAGAGATGAAGTTGTTTCATGCATACATCTAAGGTGGAGATTGATGACAATAGATGCATGCATGGAAGGATTCGACTTATACCAAGGGATTCGACGCGCACAAACTAGTCGAATCGAAGTCGAACCAGCTCGTTTGAAGAGGGATTCGACCATAACCTGAGGATTCGACCTGACAGGGAGGTCGAATCATGGTCGAATCAGTTCACTGAGAGGTGAATTCGACCAAGACGGTATGGATTCGACCTGGTCAGTCACTCGAATTGAGGTCGAATTGATGCAGAAAGTATCCAATAGAGTGTTTAGCTCTGTCTATCACTTGAATGAGCTGTTATACACGTGGATAGTGATTATTGGAGACTGAAGAATGGTTACAACGTGTTGCATGGCAGCTGGAAGCTTAAAGAAACGATTGAAACAAACTCAACAACATAACTGCCATAACTGTCATTTTTGGGCAATTATGATCAGCCGACTTTGAGGCGGTTTAAGAGCAGTTTATCAAGCTACATGGAACCGACTAAATAGCTGCATCTCATCTACTAAGTGAGGGCTATTCAGTGGAGGTTTAACCGGATCAAAAGTTTAAAGGAGTAGTAAGATAAAAGGAGCTCAAGGTGGCTTAATCAAGTAGTTCAACACTTAGAGTTTTACAGTTTCACAGCAAGTTTCTTTCTCTTGCTTTTGTTCTTTGATTCAGTCTGTTCTTGGTTGTAGTGCATCATCAATAATAGAGTTTCTTCTCCCCAAAGTGGACGTAGAATATTAAAATCCGAACCACTATACATCCTTGTGAATTTTCTTCGTTATTTCAGTTTAAGTGTGTGTGTTTTCTTGAGTGATTGAGAAGTATTGTGTGATCTAATCACGTTAATAGTGAACGACCCAACTACTCACATGCCCCATTGGGATATAATATAAAATCAAGAAATAATATTTTTTTTCCAGATATTATATTTGGTTGCTTCACAACAGTTTTCTTGATCATTCATTTATTGCACTCCAAAGAATTTGTGGCTCCAAATAGATCTGGAAATCCAACTGTAATACATTAATTTATGAACCTCTTTAATTTTCCAGGCTCAGATTTCATACACCTCTTTTATTTTCTCTCACTTTTCTTTGGAGTGCATACATACTACTACATTAAATTAAATTATGTTGATAGCCACTATTTAATGTATATTTCTAAGTTAAACCCAACTAAACATGAAAAAAGTAATTAATCAATTTATGAGCAAAATATCAATGCAAAAAAAAAACTCAAGTAATTAGTGACACTGAACCCCATGTAAACCTCTAAAAAAGTTTCATTTTAGAACAATTAAGAAAAGGTGTAATTGATCATAAAGCTTTTGAATGAATAAATATCAAAATTTTAGATTTATATATCACAAAATACTAAGTGTAAAAATCTAAAATAATGGTCTCATAATTAATTTTGAGCTTGAACCTTCGACTCCATCCATATTCCAACATGAGTGAGGCTTGCGTGCACCCGGGCGCACGGAACACATTCCGTGCGCCTTTAGAAATTTTGTATTATGGGTAAGGGTACATTAATTTGGTCTAAAGGGTATACACTTTAATTACTAAAAGGTACACAATTTTGTTCTAAAGGGTATACACTTTTCATTAATATTTTTTTTTCTTTAGAAAATAAAGGGTACACATTTTTATACTAAAGGGTATACAATTTAACACAAAATTCTAAAGGCGCACGGAGTGTTGTTCGTGCGCCCAGATTTTTCTTTAGAAAATAAAGGGTACACATCTGTATACTAAAAGGTATACAATTTAACACAAATTTCTAAAGGCGCACGGAAAGTGTTCCGTGCGCCCGGGTGCACAGGAGCTTTTGCCTTCCAACATAATTGGACTGCGTTTGGAATACTAAAATAAGTATGTTGTAAATTGGATATACACGAGACTTCGCTTATATGCAATACTTCCATTGTTTAAATATTTATTCACACTTTTAGTTTTTATTAGTTTCAAAATTCTTACAATCCGAAATAATCAAATGAAATTTAATTTAATATTATAATGTTAAAATACATTTTAATTCTAAAATTACTATAATCACCTAACACACTTAAAATACTTTATACTTTATTTATTATTACTTAAAAACATTTAATTATCTCAAAAGATAGTTTATACTTTATTTATTACAATTTAAAAAGTTATTAAATTATCTGAAAAGTTAATAAAGAAAGTTAAAATAAAAATGATTTGAAGAAAAAATATTTATATCCATGATAAGTGTAAAGAAAATATAATACAAAAAATTATTATTATTCATAAAGAATAAATATGATTGATTAATGATGAGTAGCAGCTGTTGATTAAATGGGAAATGGTTGAGAAAATGTTAACATTTCTATTTTGGGAATTTAAATTTTATATACATATGTGGATTGAATTAGTGTGGTACAAGTTGGAAGGACATTATGTTAGTATAGTCCGTGGTACTAATTAGTAATTAACAATGCCATAATTCTAAAGATATTTTTGCTCTATAAATCAAAGGATGGGAGACCACTCTCAATAATATTTTCTACTTCTAATTGATTATCAAACACATCAAATTAGATATTTTCTAGGTTTTCAAACACACAATTTCAAAGATGTATTTCGTGAGCATAATTTTAGATATTTTCTAGGTTTGGATCAAATTATATACTATATTTTTCATGGTATAAACAAGGGACACCCTCCTACCCTCCTATTAAACCAATATATGTGAGATCTTATTATATACTACCTCCGTCTCCTTGGAATGAGTATTCGTTTATTTTTTGCACATGAATTAAGGAGTATAATAATTTAATATATTTTGAGGTGAGAGAAATAATATTTTAAAGTGTAGTGGGTAGTTGTATTAGTGTTGAGTGTGGGGTCATGTGTGGTCACATCAATCTAAAAAAGAAAATTGATACTTTGTAATGGGACGGACCAAAATGACAAAATGAATACGTATCAAGGGGACGGATAGAGTACCTATCTATACTTACAGATAGTTAAAGTATATTTGTAATAAATGAATTATATTATATCACTTTAAAATTATATTTTAATCATTATTCATTATATTTTAAAAAAGACATAAACTTGAATTATCTAAGCATATATCACTAATATAATAATAATAATGTTTCACAATATATTTGTCTATAAATAAATATTCTTACTAATATACATCATTATTTAAGTTTTGTCATTCAAATTAGATAATGTAACAATATTTTGCATTTTATTAAATATTAAACAGAGTACATAATCTTTATAAAATAAAAGTTAATAAAACTCGTAAAAAACAGTTTTTTTTTTGTTTCCATTTAGCAACGATCAGATTCAGGGTGTATAAGATAAAATTTCATAATTTTACCTCACAATATGTTTTAAGGCAAAAACCCCGTGAATAAAAAATAATTGTAATCACTGAAAAATAATAGTAATTGTTTGATTGAACTATCAAATGAACAAATATTTTTTTTTTGTTAAAAATAAAAAATTAAGCGAATATAGCATGATTCTTGTTTTATGTAAACTCTCTCTATTAAAAAATTGTAAAGATAATTAAAATGTGTCATACATAGGTTTCCAATGTTGAAAATGCCAAAATATTGAGTGAGGTACTTAGAGAGGCGTCTGGCTCGTGGATCGCATTGTATAAGTATGACGTAGAACCCAACCCAATATCCACATTCACAAGTTGAGAAATCAGTAGTCGATCCATAGAAATAATATGTATTCACAGTGTTTTATGTGCTATCTTCGTGTAGTATCTTCAGTGTT
Source organism: Pogostemon cablin (assembly GCA_023678885.1). Classification (NCBI taxonomy): domain Eukaryota; kingdom Viridiplantae; phylum Streptophyta; class Magnoliopsida; order Lamiales; family Lamiaceae; genus Pogostemon; species Pogostemon cablin. The sequence continues at coordinate 8,945,443 of CM042961.1, forward strand.
ATTTTCGTACTTATTTTTGTCACTTATATTATATATAATTGACATATAAGAGGAGAAAGAAATCAAACTATTTTCCTTGTATTTTTATTTTTAGATTGAGTTTCTATCGTCTTCTACATGTTATCCTTATCATGGTGCTATGAAAAATCTTATACCAGAATGCCACAAAAAAAATCTGAATCCGATATCTGTGTACATATGAATGAATTTAAAATAAAAATCCTAATTAAATAAAATAAGTTTAATTTGACTGATAAATTTTATAATTAAGATTGCTGGAAATCAGCCGACATTGATTTGAATGATGAAAGTGGGAATATCAACTCGAAGATGTTTGGTGATTACATTATAATTTTGCAGATGAGCCAATACAAAGAGCTAAAAGCTAAATAATTATGTGAGCGAGATTATCAGAAAAAATATAAAATCTCTCGGGATTAGAAGTCGAAAAGTGTCTTCAAGAATTGGGATACAAGATGATGAAGAGTCAATGAAATATTTTGCTGCAATGATAATCGAAGTTGCATTTGTAACAAAACAGTGATCATAGAGATTGAGCTGGAATACAGGAGATGCTACCTCTTTAAAATAATACCTTGAAAAACTATTTGCAAAGAGTTTTAAAAAAGATAATCTTTCACTATAGAACTCAAATAGATATTTTCATGTGATAAACAGAAATGACATTATCCTGTGTGCATTGTGCGCCAATTTTTATAAACATATATGCATATAAATAAAAATATATACACTAATGAATAAAAATATATACAATTTGTTAGTTAATTTTCAATCAACATTTTTTTAATGAAAAAAATTGAATGTAAAAAAACTATACAATTATTAAAAAACAAATAGACAACTATTAAATAAAAATTTATACACATATGAATACACGTGTACATCCGGGTACACCGAATATCAACTCAAAAAATTGCACTATCAAAATAAATTCGGCGTAAGGTCTGAGAAGTGAGAGCCGTGGATGATCTTCTTGGATTTTAGATTTTCAGAAGTGATTCATTTGTTAAGTAGCCCATTAAGAACCAAGCCCAATAAAGTGATTAGAAGTCATTACTTTAGTGGGCTGGGTATGGGCCCATCGGGTCAGTGCCGCTCTAGCAACAAAATTCTGCAATTTTGACCAATTTCCCCCAATCCCACAGAATTCCTCTTCCCGCCACAAAAGCTTCTCTTTCTCTCTCACTCACTCACTCACTCACTCACACACACACATACTACTCTGCAAATGTCAATCTCCGCCGCCGTCGAACGGACTCTTTTCAAAGATAAAGACGGCGGAGGCGGCGGAGCTCTAACCACAATCATCAAGCACCGCTTCTTGAGCTTCCTCATATGGCAATCCATCCAGTCAACCTTCCTGCTTTTCCTCTTCAAAACCCTTTTCCTTTCCCCCTTCGCTAAAAACCCTTACACTCCCAATTTCCACTCACTCGTCTACTTCATTTTCTTCCACTTCTCCCTCCTATTTTCCGTTTCTCTCTTCTTCGTCTCCTCCACCCACCCCTTGCCTTACGCTTCCCCTTTTCAATTATCCCTTTCGTTTATTCGTCTACTTTTTGTATCCGGAGGTGACAACAAATTGTTGAGTAGTAGGGTCAGAGTGTCGTTGAGCTTCATGCTGTTTGTGATCCTATGTGCTGTGGCGGGAGCGGTATCAGTGATATCTGTTTGCTGGGGTTGTGATGTTTTTTATGGTGTCGAGTCGAGGTGGAATAGGGTTGGTGTTTTGGGGAATTTGGGGTTTAGGGGTTTTGTGATCGGTCTGCTATACGGATTCCATTATGTGTATAAACAGCGTTGGGTCTTCCGGTTTCCGATCATTCAGGTATTTGATGGTTTAGCTTTTCTAAGTTGATTAGCACTTATGATGATTGGTGGATTACAGTATCTGTTTTGGAAGCATTAATTGTTGGAAATTTTGACGTTAGATTATGCATATCATTAGTGATTTTTAGTTGCAGTTTTAAAATGGAAGTATTGATGGACTCCAAGGATTCTGCTTTTCTGTTAAAGCAATTGTTGTCATGCTTTCAATTTGATTAAGAGGAGTATATTAGTTAAGTAAAGTTTGAAAGAAAATTTTCAATTTCAATCCGCAATTCAGATGATTATTGGACATGGCAAAAGGTTATACTGCTTCTTTAGATGTGAGACTATTGTCACATTCAGTGAAATGTTCTTATTATTAGAACAGTGTTTTTGTTTGGTTTTATATGGTGAACTCTGTGTTATCTAGTTTGTGAGAGCTGACCTCAAGTTACTTGCTTCGACAGAGACCTCCATTCTTCAGCTTCAAGATTGTCCTTCCTACATCTGTTGGACAGGCTTTAAGGTTTTCTGCTGTTGCCTATGGACCATCTGGAGTTCTCTCTCTTTTCCTTCCTATTGAGTACAGAAGTCAAAGTTCTATGGGAGTGTTCATTGTTGAGCAGCTTGTTTTCTATATTGGATGTTTCCTAGTAATTCTTTGTTGGGAGCTGAACCATCACTTGCATCAGGTTTATTTTTAACCTAGTTTTTTTCTGCTACATTTTTTTCTTCCTGTTGTATGCATTATTATTTCTTTGAAATCTTATGGCATATTCCTTGCAATTCATCGTATATATTATATCTAGCTAATATATATGCATTAAAGTGTCTTTAAAAGTTTCACTTTGTCTGTAGATCCTACATACGAAGAGGTTTGTATTTGCACCACCTAAAGGATCAGCAGCTGCCGAAACAAACCCAAGTGAGCCACTTCTAACTACAATCGAGGAAAGCACACCAAATTCCCTGTTGCAATACCTTGCTTATCTTGATCTCTGTATGGTATGTGAAAACAATGTTGATACATGGCGACGAGCTGCATTCTTTGAAGAAACTGGTGAGACATATAGAAGAGCTATTGATGCCTGTCTGAGGCCTCTGCAACAGTTCACTCAGAAACTGGCTGAAGGTCTAGAGAACTCTTCAGCTGATAAGTCAATGCAACTATCTGATCAGTTGATTTCGCCTGCTGAGAGGCTTGCAGTTCTGAAACTCCATGAATCATTTTTTGATTCCCAGGTACGACACCAGTATTTCAGATTTAATGTTATGAAACTATCTTAGCGCAACTAAACATGAAGGTGGCAGATGTTAGCATTTGATGACTACTATCATTTATCAAAGATTTATTTGGAATTAGTTGACAGGGTCTATTGGAATGTATTTGTGTTTTGTTGATATCAAGAAATTAAAAGTTTTCTTCACATAATTAATTACATCTTAAACTCCATGTGTACGGTTCAAACAATCCCGGGATGGAGGGTGTATAATAATTGCTTATAGTAATCTTCACTTCTTTTATCTGTTGTTTCGGAGTATATATGAAGAAAGCTTCTTAACTGATAATGGCCACTAATTTAGATTATTATCTCCATTTCATGAGTTAGCACAATAAGAAACCTAAAGCCCATTTTGAGTTAGTAATTCAGTCAAAATCCAAAATATTAGACTGTTGATTAAAACCTTGCAGGGCCTGGCAGGTTTAAACTATTAGCTCCAAGTTAAATTATACACTTAAATATTCTCATTTTGGTTATTGAGACTTGACTGATTGCTGTCTGTCTAATAAAAAAACATCTAACAAGTGCAACATAATGTATTTCTTCCTGTTAATTTTGAAGTGCTCCGTTTATTGTACATGTTATGTCTAAAACCAAATTGGTTTTCCTCACAAATCAAGTGTCTTCGTGGCTGGCTTAGGTTGATAAAGGGAAATTTAAGCCAGAAATGATTCAAAAATCATATGCAAGTATCTGGGTAAATTACAGCTGTAAAATATTTCTTTCTCCCTATGCATAACACAAATTGGATAAATAGACAAAATAGGATGAAGACATAAACATTATTAACAGAAAAATATGTGTGACAAATGAAATTTTGCATTTGCCTCATAAGTACGATAAGTGTAAACAGTACATTTTGAATATCATTACAAATTTTGATAGCTCAACTTTCGTACATATGCTTGCATATTTGTTATGCTTGGTGGTTTGCAATACTGGGAATGTGTATATGTAAATCTATACAAAAAATCTCCAAGAGCTGAGGGACCACTTGGCGAACTAATGTGTAATGTACTGGTGTAAAGACACTTGTTATTTAATGGGATATTGAACAAAAGATGACCATTGCCTTCTTAAATTGAGAATTATTGGAGCCAAAAGAGGCAGCTAGCATTTTATGGCTTAAAATTATTTAACAACAAATCACTGATTTTTATTTCTATTTCATGCAGCTTTACGCATGGTGTGCTAGGATTGTTGCTTCATTGACTACACGGTCATACAAGGAGGACAAATTTGGTGTTGCTCAACTCTCAGGACGACATGTTGCTGTTATCTCGACGTTGTTATCTAGTTTATTAGCTGTTGAAACTCTAATGGGTAAAAAGACAACCATTCAGTCTGCACATTTGATGGGTTCTGCCGGGATCAAATGGGCCACGATCAACAGTGGGAGAAGGGAGTCTACAGCTGGTGCCATGGGGAAAATAAGAGGGAGTCCTCTATATAATAAAGCATACTCGCTGGCTGATGTCCTGAGAACTTCGATCTACTGCATCGTGTCTGCTTTCCACAACGAGATGGTGAGTAGTGGGAAAGCAGGACTTCTGGAGAAGGACTGGATCACGAGTGGTAAACCCCTTTATGGAACTCACGAGCTCCTTGTACACAAATTACGGTTCTTCTTGGAGTTCCAGGCAAGCTAGTGCACCAGATGTGACATTGAGATCTTCATCATAATACGAGTAAGACGACTAAACTTCATTCATACCTCCGACGACAAAACTTTTGTACTAGAGAATCATTTTGCCTGAACTGAAATGTAGTGTAACGTTACAATGAATGCAAAGATAAGGATAAAAAGAAATGGTGCACCTTTTGAGAATGCCTTTTTGTTTGATGTTTGCAGTTGATTGTTGTCTTTCTTGTACGCTAGCCATTACTAAGGACTTGATGATGCAGTTAATGTTAATTTTCTTTCCAGAAAATGGCACTTTCTTGTGGACAAATTTAATGATGGTGAAGATTCAATCTATTGATAACATATTTAATTAATGACTATGAATTGTATGAAGTCATTTCCCTTTTGGAAAAATATGGAGTACTACGACAGTAATTTTTCAGAATTTTAAGAGTTAATTAATTTGGATCAGTAATAAGTAATCATACAGTGAGTAATGTTAACTGAGGGTAAACATCTATTGTATAAAAGAATTATAAACTGTGAAATTGGATTCACATAATTAATCAAATAGTTTATTTATACTTTTAAGGATAATATAATCGTTTTATTCACGAAGCAGGTTCACATTATACTCTTTTGGTAATAATTCTATATATGCACAACAGTGAAAATGTTCCACGATAACTTTACACGGTGTAATATATTTAATATTTGGCCTCATAAAAATTTCATTCAGTGGATGCAATGCACCATTCCGACAAAAATTAATAATCATCCTACACTAATTAATATTTAATCAATCACTCTATTAATTAATGGACATATATTATTATTCCACTACTTAATTTCCCCTTATCCTTTGTGACTTATCATGGGATGGGATTTAAAATATTTTTAGACCCCATAACTACAGACATAACTAGCAGATAAGCCTCTTTCTTATGATGATGCTTGTGGCTGTAAATTAAATTATAATTATTCAACACACCCTCCTCCATTTTTAACCCATTTTTCTTAACCTAAATATTTCAACACTATTGTTATTTTATAAGTATCTATAAAATAAAATAAATAACTTCAATTTTACTTTTATTAAATTTATCATGTAATGTTAATAAGTGCAGCTTTATTATTAATCAATGTTTAAGGGATTTAGATATTTTTCACCTATATTTAATATTTTCTTATAGTGACAAATATAATGGTCTAGAGGAATTCAGTATTTCCTTTACAAAGTAATGCCTCTTTCATATAGAACATTTCATTGTTGTTATGAACCCGTCATTTCTTATACATTTTTTTTAATCATTAATCACATGAATTTTTAAACTCAATATTCACATTCTCTAATATTTTGTTCGAATTAGATTCTTAAAAAAGTATCAAATTATTGTATTTATTTATGCCAAATAATAGTGTCTTATTTTTAGATAATTATGGAGTAAAACAATCGTAGATATGAAGTTTGAAGGAAATGAATATATACTATAAGAATAAAGTTAGTCTCTTGTAAATAGAGTTTACATTATAAAATTTTGTAAATCATGTAGTATCCTTAATTTAAACATCCTAACAACATATAGAATATATACCATTGAAAAGGGATCATATGATTTATACAAGTGTTTGTGATAAGAATAATACATTTCGAAAAGTGAAAATGAAAATTTATGGAGTATAAAAATTATTTAGAAAAGGTGTTGAGAATATTCTCACCCTTCACTGTACTAGATTCCAACCCACCTCTACATATTTTAAATCAATGTGGATGCTCAAATAAGTTGATAATTGAAAAAAATAATAATTTCTGATTGTGTAAGTAATTATTAACCTACCCAATTTTAACTTAGTTCAATTAAATTTATTCTCAAAAATTAAACCAAAAGTTCCAAAAACTCAAGCATATCCTACTCAGTTAAACTATACTTTCATTATTGATTGGATTATTATTGTTATACACAAATAATCATGGTCTAAAACTTTAGTATAAATTAGTCTTCAGTCTCTCATCATTTTTGTATAAATACTTTTACTCTTAATTTCATGCATCTTGAAAAATCATTTTCCAACCACTTCGCATTAATTATCTGAATTGACTTGATTTTTCCTTGTATTTTCACAACTAAAATTTACATTTTCAGCTTTCCTCATGTCTTATGATCTGTAATATTTAAATTAACACTAAAAACATATCTAAACATATATTCCCTCCATCCCGACAAGTATTTCACGTATTGTGGTGCGCGGAATTTAAGAAAAATTTACTTTTGTATGTATAAAGTAAGAAAAAGAGAAGAAATATTTGGGTTAATTTAATGAAAAAGTTGTGTAATTAAAATTATTGGGATATGTGAAAAAGTGAGTATTATATTGGAATGTGTGTAAAAATTTTGTATTATTATAATGTATTTTTTCTCAATTTTAGTAAAAGTAAAATGTGAAATACTTTTAGGGACGGAGGGAGTAAGTTATTTGTTCTTACATTCGAATATACGGGTCATATAGTCCGTACGACTTGATTGACCTACTTAATTGGCTCAAATAAATGATAAAACCACCTAAGTAATAAATTCTAAGGGTAAAAATTATACCCTAAATAATAAGGGTAAATTAAAATTAATATAGGAAAAATAAACCTTAATTTATAATAATTTAAATAAATTGATAATAAAAGCTAAAAAAAAATTATAATTATAAATTCAAGAATAAATGATACTCTATGCACTAAATCAAGAGGTAAAAAAAAAAAATTAATTTGCCTAAATTTATTCTTAGTTTCAATATGTAGTAATCTCATCACTAGCTAGCTGGATTTAAGGACTCAATTAACCATAAACTATATAGGTGTTAAAATCCAATGATATTCACAATTAGTAGCGTGTATACATATATAGTACTTAACGGAGCAGTAGTTTTCATATTGAATTCAGTATTAAAGAATAATAAAATAAATAAATTAAAAGAAGGTGATGGTGGTCTCCATCATGCATGGAATTGGATTTAATTATGTGGTTGTGCGTTTCTACTACGCATGCATGATTGAGACTACCTCCCAATTTTATTTACTATTTCTTCCTATATTATAATTTCAACATTAATTCATGTTATATATTTGTAAATTAACTTTATTTACTACTTCTAGCTATTTTAATTTTATTTTGTAAATTAATTGTCCCTCTTATTTTGAATCATTTTGTTTTGTATTCATAATTAGCTAACTACCAACGTTGTCTTGTTGGGCGTGCGAGTTCTCACGAGATTGACAAAAATATATAAAAACAAAATGCAGATTTTTTTTATTTTTTTTAACACTCATGTTCAATCCAATTCTAACAAACAACAATTAAAGAGAATAGGCCACAAATAAGAAACAAGTACTATTTCACTGAAAATAATTAAAGTTTAATTAATTTCCTGTAAAGTGGAAATAATTTTGATAAGAATATTGACCACAAATTGAAATTCATACAAGAGTACTCTATCTCACAATAAAACTTAGTTTTATTTGCAATTAATGGCACATTTGTGAATCAAATCACAGTTTAATTTTCATGATTCTCCTTAATTTATAAATTGAAAAGATAATTATACCATTAAATTCTTTAAACCCTGAACCATAAGTAAACGCCAAGTATAATATGATATGAACTACTCTTAACTTAGGTGAAATACAATTGATTTGATTTTATATATTCCCAAAACTTTGAGAAGTTAATCATTAACCTATATTTTAGGTGTGTAATATTGGTGAGTCACTACTCATTGATTGGTCAAAAGGGCCAGTGTGGGTGTACTCTCAAAGAGAATACTCCACGTGTATTGTTTTATCATATCATCACTAAAGTTAAGTTTTTATTTTAAGTAAGTATATAAACTTTTTCCTTTTTATTATTTATTATATAATTTTCTTTGTCATAAGCTACTTTATTCTTAAAATTTAATTTTTAACCAAAGATAATGCTGGTTTTAAATTTTAAAAACCTATCGTTTTGATTAGATCATAAAATCAAAACTTTAAAACCCACTCTTAAATACACTTAATTAAATATAATTTGTGATTAAGTTGATAGTGTATATGTGATTTTAATGTTTATAATATGGTGAGTAAATTAAGTACTGCTATAAAGGTGCCTGAGTAATTTATAGGTAAAAGAGAAAAACAGAATTTTTATATTATGGAGTATAAAATTCAATGTTATAATGCTCCATCAATTTTGAAAACCCTAAAACACCAAAACAAGCAATGCCTAAATGTTTTCCAAATAAAGACTTGTGGCTACAATTAAAGGTGACATACATGGCTCATGTTATTAGTTATTGTGGTAAACTAATAAAGCATACTAATTGTAATGCATTACTCAGATTGCCACCTTATGGAATTAAATAACACGTCAAACAACATTTCAGACATCTGTCAAAAAAAAAAAAAAGGCATTTCAGACAAACAACACTCCAGTGTAATCCAAATCCCAACACACACGGACACATTCCTCTCTCTCTGTATATATATAAGGGCAACCTCCAGAAACAGATCATAAGAAGCACACAGTACATACTGCAGTGTGTGAAAAAATGGATGAAGAAAAGCATAGGCTGGTAGGCAAGAAGCTGCAGTTGACAGTGGATGAAGTAGTGGAGGAATATTTGGGATCATTTGGATGCTCACAACTCTTGCAGGTGTTTCTGGTGTCCCTGGCTTGGATATTTGACGCTCACAGCACTCTTGCCACCATCTTCACCGATGCTCAGCCGGAGTCGTGGCAGTGCACCGGCCAAGACTGTGGCGGCCTTGCAGGGGGAAGAGCTACTTCCGTTTGCGGGTTGAAGCCGGGCACTTGGGAGTGGACTGGTGGCAATACAAGATCCACCATTGCTGAATGGGGGCTGGTCTGTGATCGTAGATTTCTTGCTGCTCTCCCTGCATCAGTATACTTCCTTGGTTCCCTCTTAGGTCCTACTCATCAACCCAATAATTATTTCATATTTACTGAACTGCATGCCATATATCAATAAGATTGTTCCAACTTCCAAAACAAAATTAATGCCTTAATGTAAAAACAGAGGTGATTGCATATTAGTATGTTGGAGTGAATTCTGTAATAAGTAACCATACCTGCTTACAGGCTCTGCAGTTTTTGGTCGCTTAGCAGACGCGTTCTTAGGAAGAAAACGATCGGTGCTGCTTTCGTGCCTACTAACATCTGCTACAACTTTCCTCACTTCACTCTCCCCCAACATATGGATTTACTCCATGCTTCGTTTCACAAATGGATTCTCTCGAGCAGGGATGGGAATATGCTGCCTTGTGCTCTCAACGGAGGCTGTTGGCCGGAAATGGCGTGGGCAAGTAGGCCAATATGGGTTCTTCTTTTTTGCAGCAGGATTTCTTTCAATTCCATTGATAGCTTATCCAACAAGAAGTTCTTGGAGGACTTTATACAAGATTATGTCATGCCTTCCTCTAGTTTACTCAATCTTTCTACTAGTGCCCTTTGTTTCTGAGTCTCCAAGGTGGCTTCTAGTGAGGGGAAGAAGTGAAGAAGCACTAGAGGTGTTGAAAAGATATGCAAGAATTAATGGAAAAGAACTCCCCCATAATCTAAGTCTTCTAGAACCATCTAGTAATGAGAGTATGAATGTATGTAAAGGGATGAAAAACACCTCCCCTATTGACAAACTGTGGAATACTAAATGGGCTGTAAGGAGGATGGCCCTGGTTATGTTCACAGGATTTGGAGTTGGCTTCACCTATTATGGGGTCCAACTCAATGTTGAGAACCTGAACTTCAACCTCTACTTCACCGTTGCCATAAATGCAATCATGGAAATCCCGGCTGTACTCATAGGCAGTGTGATGTTGGGCATTGCAAACCGTCGTCGACTTTTCTCCTCATCAGCTTTCTTTGCTGGAGTTTCTTGCATCTCCTGCATCATGTTCTCAACAACAGGAAACAAAAGGGGAAGCTTACCACAACTTACACTCGAGGCACTTGGTTTCATGGCTGCTTCAATTGCATTTGATGTGCTGTATATTTACTGTGTGGAGCTTTTCCCCACGAATATACGCAACTTTGCAGTCTCCATGTTGAGGCAGGCGATCACGTTGGGAGCTTCGATCTCTCCTCTCTTGGTTGCATTCGGGAGATTGAGTCCATCCGTTTCTCTATTCGTGCTCGGAGTGTTGTCCATAATCAGTGGACTGCTGAGCTTGTGGCTTCCTGAAACTAGAAACTCTCCTCTCTATGAAACGTTGGAGCAACAAGAAATCGAAGAAGGATTAGACAGTGTGTGTGAAGAAAGTGGGATGGAAATGGGAAAGTACTAGCACATATAGAATTGTTTAGTGCATCATAAATCTAGTTCCTCCCTGAAAACCTAGAAAGTAATTGTAATAACATCATCAAGAAATTCTAAAAGGAAGGTTTGCATGCTTTACTTGCATAAAATTGTTTACAGTTTTAAGACTATGTTCATTCTTCAACAACTAATCAACTCAACACGTTATTTCAATCAAACTTGAATACTATCAACTTATTCTCCAACCCAAAACAGCTATGAAGAATGAAGATCACTATGACAACAACATACAAATTCTTATTATTGTGAACCAACATCAAAATTTTCAACACAAGAAACTAAACTTATACAGTAGAGTAAGCAATAACTTAACCAAATAATTTCCCCTAATCCCCCATGAAGAAGCTCAGACAACCTGATTGAATTTAATCAACTTGGAAAGAGTAAACAAATAAGAACCCCAAATCAACCCTAATAACAGTGAATCAAGAAAAGCCCTAATTATACTTGGAAATCAAAATCTGGAAAGAACCCCAAAATTAAAACAATTAAAAGGAGGAACAGCAGGGTTAAATTCCGGAAAGCAAATTGATTAACTTTGTTGATAATAGTACAAAAGGCAAATCTGAATTAGGAATTGCAGGCTACTTAAAGTCATTTACAATAGCGATCAGCCTTCTTCTTAACCCGATCATCTAGTGCTTCCTCGACGGACTTTGCTTTAACATTGGGGTCGTAGCCGAATTTCTTCGTTTCGACGGGGAATAACTCGTCGTACTTCATCTTCTTCATGGGATCAATGGTGTAGACTTCGGGTGCAGCGGAACCGGAATCCAAAACACTGATGCTTGGGTCGTCGGAGGGAACGGCGTCGTCTAAGAGGTTCTTCTTCTTATTTTTCTTCTTTTTCTTCTTGTCTATGGGTTTATCGCGGGTGGCGAGCTCACCTCCCTTGAACGCCAGCCTTCCGCCCTTCACTCTCTCGTACGCCTCCGACATTCCGACGGACTACTGCGCTCTCTCTCTCTCTCCCTCCCTTCTTTCTCGCTCTAGACCTGTGTATTTAAACAATTAATTAATCTTGAGCTTCAAATTCTGTATTTTACTTGGTAGGAGTATTTGATAATTAAAAATCGGCCCACACTTTTGAAAATCTAGATTTATAAATTGAGAAGGCTAAAGCAAACTCGTGCTGACCCGTATCTAAGCCCAAATTTAATTTTATACTCCCCGTCTCGCATTAACGTTTACGTTTGCTTTTTGTATAGAGATTAAAAGATAGTATTATATTTTACTCCCTCTATCCCCTAAAGTATTTCACACTTTCTTTTTTCATTCGTCTCAAAAAGTATTTCACAATTTACTTTTACTAAAAATAATAAAAAATACACTCTAACAATACCTACTTTTTACACACATCTCAACATAATACTCATTTTTACACACATTCCAATAACTTTACACACTCTTTTCATTAAATTAATTAAAATACTTCTTATCTTTCTTACTTTATACATAAAATAACAATTTTTTCTTAAACTCCACGCACACTAATACGTGAAGTATTTCGGGGGACGGAGGGAGTAATGTGTAGTGAGGTGAGAGAAATAATATTTAATGTAAAGTGGGTAGTTGTATTAGTATTGTGTGTGATACCTACATAAAATAATTAGTTAGTTAATTGTTTTGTGTGTGCCCAATTTGACAAAAGGGGAAATATAAACCTTAATGTGAGATAACTCAAAATGAAAAATATAAACCTTAACGCGGGACGAAAGGAGTACTTTATTGATGTTGGAGGGAGGTGCTGTTCGTTTATTCTTTCACGTTATTTTAGAAAAAAAAATAAAAAAAATAATCAATTTTATTATCTTTATTTATATCCTATTCTAATATTTTGAAGTAATAAAAAATATATACTATATAAACCTTTAAAGAGTCAATGGCGTTCTTTCAAAGATTTTTTTTATACATATGTGACCCACACATAATAATACAATTAAAATAAGAGGTTCACATACTCATTATTATAATTACCCATTACAAATTAAATAATACTCTTTTCGTCCCACTGAAAGGTCTCAATTTTACTATATTGAGCGTCCCAATCAAGGTCCTCATTTCCCCTTTTAGTAAAAAGGGCCCACATATAGTCCATCATTCACTTCTAATATAACTACCCACTATATATAAAATAATAATACTATTTAGTCCACGTGCAAAAAACAAATGCGAACATTTGCCTAGGACGGAGAGAGTAATATTTTTTAATTCACTTGCAAAAAAGCAAAATATACTTTTTAAAGGGAATGGGGGGAGTATGAAAAATGAGTGCAAATTTGAAATCAAAGTAACTATTGAGAATGTAAGACAAAGTGATATTTTTTTTTGGGTGTGTATGAAAAATTTTGTGGGACAAAAAAATAAGGAAAGTGTGAACCGTTTTTTGTGGGATAGTGAGGTATCTGTTAATGTTAAATATCATATCTTTAATACTCATTCTGTCTGTCAGTAATGATCTCATTTTTCCGTTTTGGGCGTCCACGTCCAAAGAGTTTTATTTCTCTTTTTAGACATATACGACTCACACACATTACTAATACAATTAAAATATGTCTCTCACACACTTTACTAATACAACTATTCACTATATATAAAATAAAATAATATTATTCCTTATTCAAAGTTTATAAAATAACTGGATCTCTTGCCAAAGGACAAAAGGAATATAAAAATTTATACTCTTGATTTTCTAAAAAGATAAATTACTTTTTTAGTAAATATTAATATTATTTATATTTCGCCGATCTTTCTAATGAAATAATAATAAATCATTCTTTAAAACAAAATATTATAGCCTTAAACATTTTTGCACGAACGTAAAAGAGACAAACTCTAATTAAAAATGAGTGAGGTTTGAGTGCGCCTTTAGAATTTAATATTATGGATAAGGGTACATTATTTTGTTCTAAAGGGTATACACTTTAATTAATAAGGGTACATCATTTTGTTCTAAAGGGTATACACTTTAATTAATAAGGGTACATCATTTTATTCTAAAGGATATACACTTTTCATTAATATTTTTTTTATTTTCTTCAGAAAATAAATAGTACACATCTTTATACTAAAGGGTATACAATTTAACACAAAATTCTGGCGCATGCAAATTTTTGTCATTATAAATATAAAAGATTATAGCACTCTATCGTGGAATGGATATACGTGACACAGATTATAAAACGAGTATATGTGAGATTGATTGTGAGACGTATTAATATATTATTTATGCGTGTCATTTATATACTATTGTCATATTATAATACACCATAATAATATGTTAATATATCATTCATTATATTTTAAATAAATAGTATATTTTAACTACCTTAAATATATTTTGTCTAATAATTTGTCTAATAATAGACAAATAGTTTCATCACAATAAAATTTTGTCATAAAAATTAGGTATCTAAGTTATCTAAAAAAAAAATTGTACTAGTATATATGATCGTAAAAGTAAACGGTAAATTTTTTTACTGTTCCATTTTACTATTTTAAAAGTAATAAAGAAATGCTTTTAATTTATAATAGAATGTTGTTATTTGCACACCCTTTTTATTAAGTACAGACATTTTATTAAATACACAAGTCTTTTAATATTTTATTTCTTAATTTTATTATATACACACCCTTAAAATTTCTAATCTACCCTTTTCAAATTAACATTATACACACTCCTCACAATTTTCTTAAAATTGGAGTGTTCTTTGTTATGGATTGAAATAAAGTTGGTGCCCATACATTCTAGGTTAGATTAATTCGGCTTTATTCCCAGTGGAAGAACACATGAAAGAATGTACTCCATGTAATAATCTGGGTTAATTCACATTCCTCAACAAATAACAAAGAGTTAATTAGATCTGTGCGTGCTCCCAATATGTGCATTCAAATACTTGTACAAGGCCAGAGAGGGGCAACTCTGGCTCACCCTCAGAGAGTTAGTTGTTTGTTGAACTTAGGTATCACTAGATTGTTCGTCGTGTAAGTAGCATCTATACATGAACTAACCTAATTGTCATTGTATCTTAACAACGACTACACTTAAAATAGCAGGAACCTGAAACACACCAGACATTAAAATTCATATCTAAAGGAACAAAGCAACTTCATGTAGTTACAGGTGAAAGTAGACATGCTTTTCTGTTATAACAAATGCAGGGATGATAAATTTGTTGCTGTGGAAGGTTGTTCCAATGATCATTAAATATGTCGAAGAGTATTTTAAATCAATTCATAGTAAAGCCTGATAGGGAAAAGATGAACTTGGAGGAATGCTTTCTCCACGGCAGATTCATCGGTAGAAATCAAATCTGGAGAAATCTGTATTGTTTCAGCATATGGTGTTTATAAGTATTTAATAATTTAAGGAAAATTTAGACTTTTCAAAAATATTTATTTTAATTTTATAATAATGGGAGGTGTATTAAATAGATAGGGGTGAGCCTTTATAATAATTAAAATTTTGACTTTCTTACTTAGACATTACATCTCTCTCAAAATCTGCAAAGAGCCACCGTGGTAGGAAAGGTGATGATCGTCGGCGTCACGTCATCAAAGCTATACACGACGGCGCAAAACGCCGCTGTTCATCGGGCATACTTCTTTTTAGCCAAGAGTAAAAAACAAACAATCGCTTACGCCTTGTACGCCACCGCCGCTAATTTGAGTTCAAAGAGCAAAACTTTGGCCTCAGATTTTGCAAATGATTATGATTCAACCACTCGCACCAGTTTGGGTTCTATTTATGACCATAATAAACAAATGGGTGAACTGGGTCGTCTTGGAAACGTGGACGCAGCACGAAGATTTTTCGACTCCATGCCTGAACGAGACAAGGTATCTTATTCTTCCATGATCAGTATTTACTTGAAGCGCAACGAGTTTCACAAAGCTGAAAGACTTTATAACGAGATTCCTCAAGGGATGAGGAACATTGTGGCGGATTCCGCTATGGTGCATGCATATGCTGAGGCGGGTAGAATTGACAGGGCGAAAGAGGTGTTCGATAAAATGCCCCAGAGGAATGGGTTCTCTTGGACTAGCTTGATTTCAGGATTCTTTAAACTAGGGAGAGTTGATGATGCTGTTGAGCTGTATGAGAGAATGCCTGATGGGGAAAAATCTCAGATTACCTGGACAAATGTGATTTTGGGTTTTGCACGAAATGGGTTGCTTGATGAAGCTCGAGGTGCTTTTGATCGAATGCCTTTCAAAAACGATGTGGCGTGGTCTTCAATGATCAAGGCATATGTTGAGAGTCATCGTGTTGATAAGGCATTTGAACTGTTCCATGTGATGCCAAGGCATAATATATATGCCTGTAACATCATAATACGTGGATTTATGGATCATGATAGAGTAAATGAAGCAAGGGACCTGTTTGATTCAATTCCCTGGAGAAATGCTGTTTCTTGGACAACCATGGTCACAGGCCTTGCACGAAATGGTATGACTGAGTTAGCGAGGAAATACTTTAACCAGATGCCGAATAAGGATGTTCCGGCGTGGAATGCAATGATCACAGCCTACACTGATGGAGGCCGAATGGTTGAAGCTGGTGAACTTTTCAAGTTGATGCCTATGAGAAATGTTGTCACGTGGAATGCAATGATTGATGGTTACTCCAAGGATAGGCAAGAGGATGAAGCCTTTCATCACTTAATCTTGATGCTCAGAAGCTGCATTGAGCCAAACGAGAGAACCCTTACTAGCTTACTTACATCATGTGGAGGTATTCCAGGGGTGATGCAAGCTCATGGGCTAGTAGTTCGCCTTGGGTATGAGATGGAAACATCGGTTACTAATACTTTGATTACCATGTATTATAAAAGTGGTGATGTTACCTCAGCTCAAACAGCTTTTAAAAATCTTGAGGCAAAAGATGCTGTGACTTGGACTGCTATCATAACAGCATATTCTTATCATGGCTTTGGGAAACAGGCGTTGCAGGTGTTCGCTCAGATGCTAAGATCAGGACACGATCCAGATGAGATTACGTTCGTAGGAGTCTTGTCAGCCTGTAACCACGCTGGCTTTGTCAAGAAAGGTCAAATGCTTTTTGATTCCATTAGGAGAGGTTACGGTTTGGAACCCACAGCAGAACACTATTCTTGCCTTATTGACATCCTAGGACGGGCAGGAAAAGTGAATGAGGCTATCAAAGTAGCGGAGGAGATGCCTCAAGATAAATATGATGGTGTAGTTATTGGGGCATTGCTTGGTGCTTGCAGGTTGCATGGAGGTGATGGTCTAGTCGATCTTATTGGCGATGAACTGATAGAGCTTGAGCCAGCTAACTCTGGTGGATATGCACTATTGGCTAATATGTACGCTGCATCCGGAAAATGGGACAAGTTCTCACTATTAAGAAAGAAGGTGAAAGAAATGGAAGTGAAAAAGGTACCTGGTTTCAGTCAAATCGACGTTAATGGCAAGAGTCATGTATTTCTTGTGGGTGACAGGTCTCACCCTCAAATGAAAGAGATATACATGTTTCTTCATGACAACTTCCTCCCCCAAATACAAGATTTTGGTTCCAAACATATCTCTGATTTTTTTAGTTCGAGATGAACTCTAGCTCTTCCTTCTCAAGTCTCAATCCTATTGTAGACATATGAGAGAAGAAAGATTAAGTCACGTGACTTATTCTTTTTTTGTGAAGTTGATTAGTCAAGGGACAACCAATGAACACTTCTCTTAGCAACCGAGGCTGAAATTTTCTGTTATTTAGTGCTTGGAGGTGTTACAAGAGAATTTTGAAAAGATGATTTTTATGGGTTGACTTTCTGTTGGAAAATATGATGAAGGATCCATTGGGTGGTGGAGCAGTGAAGCATTCAAACAAATATGAATCAATACGAGTCATTTTGGCATGTATATATATGACTCTGTAAGTCTTTATACTTTTTAATAGGAAATACAGAGATGTTCTAAACATGAAGAAACCAACAGAAGGTTATACACCATGATACAAGTAGTATTCATATATGTATTACACAAGTTATATTCTCTTATACCACGAATAACATCACATATTTGCAGAGACAGTGGCTGACTTTTCTGAGAAGATGCATCGGAGTTCTAAGAAATTATGAGTATTACATTATAGAGCTTCAATCACAAGAGATGCTGCTAATGAACGCTCCGGTTACGCTGCTCTCATGGACTAGATTGATCAGTTTTGTGGCATGAAATTCAATTTGGGTGCACTTGTTTCTGGATGAAAATGGCGACTCTCTGGATTATCAGTTCAAACTCGGGCAATTCTGGAAATCCATAAACTCCATGGAAGGCATTTGGATACATGGTTACCTCCACTTCCTTACCACAGCTCTCCAACCATTCAACATATCTTCTCTGCCAATCCTGCAATGGATCATACCCTCCCAAAATTACCAAAATGCTTGGGAAATCAAGATTCTTCAGTTGTTGAGCAGCCTCACCACCGAACACATGGGCTGCAGGGTGATTTCTGTCTGCACCCTCTGGTAGAAAGTCCCTCCACATAATATCAGTCAGCTTCACATTAATGATGGGTGCTCGTGTCAATCTCAACTCCGATTCTGTTCGCTCTTCTCCCCCAAAGAAAGGCTGCAGAGCCACAACTCCAGTGATCCTTATATTGCTGAAGTGCTCAGCATTGTTGACTGCTCTAACTGCGACATGATGAGTTATGTTGCCTCCTGCACTATCTCCTCCAATGAAACATCTGCTGGTATCTGTATAGGCAGGTAAAACAGCAGTGGTTTCTGCATCAATGAATCTTAAGGCATCATAGCCATCATCATACTGACTCGGGTACTTGTGCTCGGGTGTCAATCGGTAGTTGACAGATACCACGACCGCAGGCACTTTTGCAGCTAGATGGCTGCAGAGACGGTCGAAGCTCGCGGAATTTGGCCTGTTTTTGGAGAATCCACCCCCGTGATAATATACAATCAATGGCAATAAGGAGTTAACATCTGGGACGAAAAGGCGGAACCAAAGACTGCGTGAGGGGTCGATGTGGACGTCGGAATTGGTGACGTGGATGTTGTTGATGAGCTTGGTGGTGGGGGCGGGGGCTCTTTTGTCAAAGAGGTCGTAGAGGCAGTGGTTGATGGTTCCATTGGGGCGTGTATAGACATGCCTAAACAGTGATAGCAGGCAGAGTTTGAACTTTGTGAGCAGAGGGAGAGGAGGTTGCTGAGATTGTGTTGGCGGTTGATCAGCCATTTGAGTGATTCAGGAGTAGATTGTGCTGCAACATAATGTAAGAGCTAAGATGGTGAATGTGAAATGGAGAGGTGGTTAAGAGAAGTTTAATGGGGTGTGTGGCCCTCAATTTGAATGTGATGCATTACTGCTTTCCATTTTGGGATTAGGACATGCACATGCATGTGTCTAAGCTAGGACATTGAATCATGTGAAATGGACAGATATCTAATGTTTCTTGTTAATTTGGTAGAGTTGATGGATGGATTAGTTGGTGGTGAAATTGGGATGGTAAATTTGGTGGAGACTGGAGAATTTAATGGTGATGATGGTCAAATTAAAATTGAGTCTACTAACATTTTAGTATCACATCATTTATTACACATGTTATATGTGTGACGAAGAAAAAATCTGAATTTTTCCCCTTGAATTTATTTTTCCTTTTAAGATATTCTATATTTCCTACACATTATTCATCTAACAGTTCGCAAGCGGAACAAAAATCTGGACCAGGTTTTAAGGATCTCTCCGGTGGGGGATGTAAACTTCAAGAAAAGAAACTGGCGTATGCAAAAAGAAAATTCTTCCTTTGTTTCATTACTCGTTTTCCTTTTTCACCCCTTTGATTAATTCCATCGTGTTATCTATTTTAATACATTAATTGAGTCTAAATTGTTTGCAATGACTCTATTCAATATTTATAACTTTCAACCATAATGCACAAAAAATAAAGATTTAAGATAAATATTGCATATATCCTCGTGTTAATAATGGAAAGAGTACTAAGAAGTTATATTTGAGGAATATTCAAATCCTAGAATCTTTCTCATGAAGGTAGTTGAATCATTCTCATGAAGGTAGATGCCAAAAAATAATTTTGCGAATACGTGTATCGGTGTATGTATCATTCTAATTTCGTCCCAAAAAGAAATTCACGGTTGTTGTAGATATGAAATTTAAGAAAAAAATATTTTTTGTTTTACTCTTAGTTTGATATTTTTAAATAATATATAAATTATAAAGTAAGTTATATGAGTTGTTAAGGGGTGTCAATTTTAAAATTGAAGTGTGTTGTGGGGTTATTGATTTGTATGTATTTCCTTATTTAAGGGGTGTGAACTTATTTATGGGACAAATAAAAATAGAAAGTGTAAATTTATTTATAGAACGAAAGGAGCACCTTATATTTAAAATTTTATACTACCTCAATTTCACAATACAATACAAGTCATGTTTAATGTTCCACATAATTTAAAAGAATTAGTATTTTCTTAACAAATTTTATTTATTTTTTTGAGTATTTTAGTATATTAGGTCATATTTAATGTTCCGCATTATTTTCTTTAAAAAGTGGTATTTTCTTAACAAATTTATCGACTTTTTTTTATTAATGGAGTATTTTTAGGTAATAAGTAATTTGTAAATTGATGTCATTTATCAGGTGTGAGCGAGAATTTTAAAAATAATGTAACTTTGATATTTGGATAGATATGTTATTTCTTTTTTGGAAGTACTCGTTTACATGGCTTATTGTAACGCCCAAATTAAAATTAAGAGAATGTTTTATTAATATTGAGTTAATATAAATCTATAGACCTTAAAAATTGTGAAAAAATAAGAAAGTTTACACTTTAATTGCACTAATTGCACTTTTTATAGGCTTATTTTTCCTTTAAGCTCTTTGGTAAAAAACGAGAGGCCTTATGAAGTTCAAACGAAGATGAGTTACAATATTTTATGAAATTAATTATAAAGAATAAAGAGAATCTTCATATTCATTTCTTATTTATCATATTTACAAGGCTTTTTTTAAGTTTTTGTAACACGCATTAATATTAATTTTAGTGAATCAAACAAGTTTAAAAAAAACAAAAAACAAAAACAAAACAGTCATTAAACATGTTAAGTTATTCCCGTGGCCATGTCAATATCAGAACAGCTTTGTGATAATTATATTAAAATCTCTCACTTATATAGAGTTCGGAGTGTAGTAGGAAGGGAATTTAAGTAACATAAACATGGTACTTCAATTAATGTTGGGCTCTACATTGAAAGTTACAAGGAATATTAATTGTTGCAACTTCTCTTCCACAAATTTCAGCCTTTAATTTTTTTATTTTTTTTTTCTCATCTCCTGTTTACCAAGCGTTGGGATCCTTTAAAATATAACAGAGGTTAAGATTAAGTATATGATTTTTAATTATTTTTCATAATCTCATAGAGGTAGTGTTACGTTGTATTTGGGATTGCGGTCCACTATGATAGTCTATTCAATAATAACTTATTTTTTTATTAAAATATTATACCACAACTAATTATGATAATTAAACTCTTGCAAATTTTGAATATTAATTATTGTTGGGCTTGCCCCAAAATAGTTGGCCCACAAGATAATTAAAAGAAGCCCATGTATTATTATTATTGTTGGGCCAATGCAATAATAATAATAAGCCTAAGTCAAGAACGTTAATTGAAGAAGAGAAGGAGCAGAAAAGATACAGAATAGGAGGGAGAAACAGGGAAAGGAAAGAGGGAAGAGGGTTTCGGGAGAAAATACCCAATTTGGAGGTCCGTTTCTTCACCGTTTCACTCCAAATTTCAAGGGGGAGTTCGTGGCGACGTTCTCTACACATTGATCGGAGTGGATTTCGTTGAAACATCTCCAAGGGGTGCAAATGAAAATCGGGTGACACGTATTCTATTTGTGCTATTTTATTCTCTTTTCTTCCATTGTTATCTTGTATTCCAAGAGGGGTTCTCTTGATGCTATTCTGGTTATTCTGTGATTGTATTCCTCTATACTTGTGATAGAGATGGTATTCCCCTACTTGTGATAGGGAGTGGTATTCCCCTACTTGTGATAGGGAGTTGTTTTCCCCTACTTGTGATAGAGAGATAGATTGGTGTTCCTCTACTAGTGATAGAGATGGTATTCCCCTACTTGTGATAGGGAGATTGAACTGTGTACTTTTGTGCATTAGTGGATTGTTTCCTGGACGAGAGGTCCCGTGGTTTTTACCCTCAGGTTGAAGGGGTTTTCCACGTTAAAATTTCTGGTGTTGATTCTGCGTACATTTCTGCATATTTAATTGATTTGTGGTTTCTGCGATATTTGAGTGGAATGATTTGTGCATTGATATAATCTGGGATTTATTGTGTTTCCGCTGTGCCGATATATCATTGTATGTATTGTCTGTCCTAGTTGAATAGGACCCCCATTCCACAACAATTATAACATGTTGCTAGGGATGTCAATTTTGGTTGGGCCCATGGGTACCCGCCCTGGCCCGTGTGCTTTGGGGCGGCTCGAACCTGACCCGAGCCGAAAGCGGGACGAGACGACCCGGACCCGTAAATATTCGGGACAGGCCCGGGTCCTAATCTACTCCCGCCCCGCCCCACAATATAATAGTTATTATATTATATGTATATAATTATATTAAGTTATTTATTTAATATATTAATATATTATTTAATGTTAACCCTAATTTCCTTTCAACATCACACCACACACCTGCCAGCTGCTTTTTCAAAATTTTCACTCACTCTCATCTCCTTCAATTTTAAACTCCCTCTCATCTTTCTCTCATACCTCTCACACCAGCCGCCCTCATCTCCTTCAATTTTTCACATCTTTCTCTCATTCATCTCACAACAGCCGCTCTCGTCTCCTTCAATTTTTCATTCTCTCTCATCTCTCTCCCACCAGCAGTAATTGAGCCCTAATTTCTTTGGAATCTTGAACAGCCGTTTCATTAGTTCATCCCCACAAATTATCATAGGAGCTGCATTTCTCACTCTCGTCTCGCATATCTGATGGGTGCTCGCTGGAGAATTCTAGCCACAACATCGTATCAGTGGTGGGGCTCGTCGACGCCGCCTCGGCCAACCATTCTGCCCAATCTGCTCCGTACAGTGTTGATGCATAAAATAAAATAAAAAACGGGGCGCGGCGGGGCGGGGCACGGGCCTGTAGTGTAGGACCCGTGCGGGTCTCGGGGCTGTCTGGGACGGGAATTTTTAGAACGGGCCAAGTCTAGATAGTTAACTACCCGGCCCTACCTGTCCCGTTAACATCCCTACACGTTGCAAGTATCTAATAAGTATAATAAGAGATGAAATATGAAAATGGAATAGGTGAACGTAAATATAGAGTGAGGGATATATAGTATAAAGAGATAATTGTCAAAAATATCCAAAATGAAAAGACAAAAATTATTGTCAGTCATCAAATAATTTATATAACATTCATACCCAATTGTTCATTTTTTAATCAAAATACCCCCACTATGTCGGAATGCTATGTCGGGATTTCGACACCAATTCCGACATCATTGGTTAGCATTCCGACAAGGTGGGGATATTTTATCGGATGTCGGAATCGGTGTCGGAATCCCGATATAGCATTCCGACAGGATGTGGGTATTTTGGTCAAAAAAATTGATAATTGGATATGGATGTTATACAAATTATTTGATGGATAGCAATGAAAAAAAGTGAACCATTTTTTTATGCTTGTTCCTGAAGTAGAAACAGGTTCATTTGTTCTTGAACATCTTCTTTCAGAAGGCCTTCCGCTTCTTCAGTAAAACTAATAGACAAAGAAGGCTTGAATGTGCCCCTCTACCATATCTGTACGATAGAATAGTACATTTATACAGAATGGTAAAGAGACCATTTATGATCATCTACCATATAAATCAAATGAAAGATTAATCCTTACCAACTTGATCTTGTTGCTCCTGGCATTCCTTTTTCCGATATATGAAAAAGTGAATTGTGGTATTCTTAGTAAATATCGAATCAAACCATTTACCCTTATTTCAACATTTCCAACATTAAAAATTGATTATTTGACTTGCCTCCCTACTTTAAATATAAACACTTAGCACATTAAAAGTGAAATTGGCTATAAAGTGAAAACGAATATTGTTAAGACATTATTAGTTTTTAGCTATTGACTTTGCAACAAGGGAGAAAAGGTTGATGGTATGTGTCCACTAAATAGCCAGTTACCCAGTACATCCAATTGTGCTAGACCACGGAAGGTCCAAAGCCACAATCTACCCTTCGAATGCAATATTCATTCACGAAAACTATGTTAAGAGTTTACATCATTATACGTACTAATTTCCACTCATATAGGAAATTGTTGGAGAAATTGGTTTTGAAAGCTATAGTCAATAGACTTGCATATGCTGAGGCTGGTGAGCGAAGGAGATGTTCGATAAAATGCCCGAAAGAAAGTGTGGCGTGATCTTCAACGATCAAGGCCTACATGGAGAGTCGTCACGTTGATAAAACAACATTTGAACTGTTCAATGTGATAATGTATACTCCTCTGTAACATTATAATTGGTGGGTTTATGGATCAAATGAAGCAAAGGAACTGTTCGATTAAATGCCTGGCTGAAGAAAGGTTGTTTCTTGGACAACCACGATCACAGGCCTACCAAAAAATGGGAAAATTTGATGCCTATAAGAAATGTGGAATGCAATGATTGATGGTTATTCCATGGGAAGGCAAGCAAGAGGACTTCCTTTACTTGCATCATGTGGAGCTGTTCGACTTGAGATAGGAACACTGCTTACTTATAATACCTTTGATAGCTCGATTAGCTTTGAGGTAAAAGATGAAGTGACTTGGACTGCTACGATAACAGCAAGTTTCAGTCATGGATTTGGGAAGCAGACATTTGCTCAAATCCTAAGACAGGACATTATATGATCGTAGGAATCTTGTTTGCTTGTAATCGTGCTGGTCTGTCAAGAGTTTTTGTTGGTATTTTATAGGATTAGTAGCAGGGTGAGAGAGGTGACAGGTTGTGGCTTAGAATTGATAAAGTGGAGTATTTAGAATAGGGAAGAGGTATTGGAAGTGGGTGAGAAAATGAGAAATAAAATCACTATTCATTCTACAATACTTGGTTTCAGTCAAATCAACGCTATTGGTAAGAGATGCACATGTTTCTTCATGACTACATTTTCAAGATTTTTTATCCAAATATTCAAACATATCTCTGATTTTGCGGTTTGAGATGGAGAACACTAGTTCTTCCCTCTCAAATCTCAACCCTTTTCTAGACGTATGAGGTGAATAAAGATCCAGTCACATGAAATCTGCTCTAAGTGTCCAAAGTAGGCATTTTTTATTCTTCTTTGGAGGTGTTACAAGAATGAAGAAGGAATTTAGACCAATTAAAGCAGTCAAAATACAAATAGATGTGAGGATCCAGATCCAACATGACCCCTTGCGGCAAATCACTCTGTAAGTAACAAACAATCTTTAACATCCTAAAATACATCTTTGTGATAAGGGGATGTTGCACTGTTTCACACCTTTTTCAATAGGAAACTCATAGTATAGAGTCACCTTACTGATCTTAACAGTTAACAAGAAAGGAGTTTCCATCATCATATGGATTTTCCACATGATCTGTATGGGTTTGAAGCAATAGCTGCATTAAAAACAATGGGCTCTAAATAATTTTTCCACTATTCTGAAAGTCTATTTCCAGTTTGGTTTTCCTTCTCTGTTCTAAAGCTTTGTGTGGAATTAAAACTCAAGTTGTTGTCCATTTTCTGTACTTATTCTCACTTTTTCATTTGAAGACTTGCCTGGTTCATTCCTAAAGGAGATGAGATGCTGGATTATGTGGTTCATTCCTAAAGGAGATGAGATGCTGGATTATGTGTGTATATAGACTAGGTTTGGATGCTAGACAAATTTATGGTAGGCTTCATCATGATTCATGAAGATCTTCGTGTCTGAAATTTTTATCCACACTCAAGGTTTCATGTCAGATCTATTTCTCTAAACATAAAGAAACCAACACAGGGATTCTACACCAAGAAATAAGCAATTTTTCGTGTATGTATTACACAAGTTGTATATGTTCTCTTATTACTTGAATAATACCACATATTTGCAGACATAGTGGCTGATTTTTCTGAGCCTGCATTGGAGCCAAGAAACTTAACTGCTACCTCAAGAGAGACTGTGAAAGTAACTTAGCTTGATCTATTTCTGGACGAAACTGGCAACTCTCTCGATTAACAGATCAAACTCAGGCAACTCTGGAAATAAATAAAATGCATGGAATGCATTTGGATACATAGTCACCTCCACTTCCTTACCACAATTTGAGCCATTCAACATATCTTCTCTGCCAATCTTGCAATGGATCGTATCCTCCCATAATTACCAAGCTACTAGGGAAATCAAGATTCTTCAGTTGTTGAGTAGCCTCACCTCCCAACACATGGGCTGCAGGGTGATTTCTGTCTGCACCCTCGGGTAGAAAGTTCCTCCACATTATATCCGTCTGCCCCACATTAATCATAGGTGCTCGTGTCAAACGCAGCTCCGACTCCGTTCGCTCTTCTCCACCAAAAAAAGGCTGCAGAGCCACGACTCCAGTGATCCTTAGATTGTTAAAAAGCTCAGCATTGTTGAGTGCTCTTACCGTAACATGGTGGGCTATGTTGCCTCCGGAACTATCTCCTCCGACGAAGCATCTACTGGTATCGGTATAGGCGGGTAAAACAGCAGTGGTTTGCTCGTCGATGAATCTCAAGGCATCATAGCCGTCCTCATAAGGACTCGGGTGCCTGTGGTCGGGTGTCAAACGGTAGTTGATGGACGCCACGACTGCAGGCACCCTTGCAGCTAGATGGCTGCAAAGATAATCGAAGTTCTTGGTATCCGGCCCATTGTGGCAGAATCCACCCCCGTGGAAGTACACAATCAGTGGCAGCAACTTGGCAGTGTGGTCTAGGGTGAAAATGCGGAACCAAAGACTCCGAGAGGTGTCAATGTGGATGTCGGAGGTGGAGACGCGGATGTTGTGGATGAGCTTGGTGGTGGGGGCGGGCGTTTTGAGGTCAAAGAGATTGGAGAGACGGTGGTTGATGGTGCCATCGCGGCGAGTGTAGACACGAGCAGCCAGTGATATGGCACAGAGTTTGAATCGTGTGAGCTGAGGAAGATGAGGTGGTGATTCTTTGTTTTGTCACACATGATGGAGGGTGTTGTGTTGTGTTGTTGTTGTAAGAAAATAAGTGTGAGTGTGAGTGTGACTGTGTGAGTGTGAGATTAAGGTCAAGGTTAAGGTTAAGGTTAAGGTTAAGGTTAAGTTTAAGGTGGTTAAGTAATGAGCTATGTCTAGGATATTGTTTCTTGGAGTAGCCAACGATAAGGTGGTTAATTTGGTAGTTAATGGTGCCACTAGTAGTCTAGTACGTAGCTTTGTAAATAATTGAAAGAATGATAGGAAAGAGAAAAAAAATAGAAAATAAATAAATAAATTATACCGAGAATTGTTTAGATTTTTTTCTGCATACTCGTCACTTATCATCTATAGTGTACAAGAGGAGTAACAAACACTAGAAGATTTTTCAATAATAGAGATGCTCGTTTTCAATAATAGAGATGTTTGTTTCCAATTTTAAAACTTCGGAATTAGAATTCAAAATACACATCCAAATTTTAAAAATCATATATAAAAATACTATTCTCAATTAATACAATCTTTTGTCTTTATCTCTCCTCTCTCATTTATTTTTTCTATATAAACTAATACATTTTTATACATTAATTTTATATAAAAAATTAAAACCTACCCTACTAAAACAAATCAAAAATATATATATAATCACTATTTTAACGTGACAAAAACTTTATGAAATCACACAAAGAGTTCCAATATATACTCAATTAAAAGTATTGACTAATCCATATTAAATTTATAAATTTGGGTAGCATCTCACTTTCCATCTCATAAAGACAACGATTCTTGTATTAAAAGTTAATATAAAATAAATAAATAGTGTGAATATTTAAATCTAACCAAGAAGAATTGAGAAAAATTAATATCAACGATCATCTAACTTAATTATCTTTAATAATATATATATATATATAGAGGACTTAAATGGCCCTCATTTAGTTTTTATCAATTTTGCCACTTAGGGGCTGCAGCGGCGGAGAGTGGTGGTGGCAGCGGCCCGCGACGGATATCGGCGATGGTGGGGCAACTGCCGGAGATAGGGGCCAGCGGTGGCCGTGCGGTAGTGCAACCGGCGGCGGCTCGCAGCGATGGAGGGCGGTGGTGGCAGATGGTTGGGGGCGGGAACAGGATTTGAAGGTGGGAATGATAATAGAGTTCAAGAAGTGACTATTAGGTAAAATTAATAACCTCTAAATAATAGTGTCAGTAATAATTTATAATTTTAAAATTTGTATATAAAAAAAAACTTCCTATAAAATATGGCGAATATTAAAAATACTTATTCCCTCCGTCCCACGGAAAGGGTAGTTTTTGTTTTTGGCACGTGGATTAAGAAGTATTATTATTTAATGTGTAGTGGGTAGTTGTATTAGTAGAAGTATGGCCCCATGTTTTAATTGTATTAGAGGGGATGAGTGGGTCCCCATGTATGTAAAAAATGAAAGATGACCCTTTGGGTGGGACGACCAAAATGAAAAAAATACACCCTTACTGTGGGGACGGAGGGAGTATATATTTAAATCAAAAAATATTTATATATTTAAATCAATTATCAATACCAACAATAATTAACTTATGGAGCATATCAAATCAATCCAATTTAAACTTTTTGGACTCTTTTGACACACCCACCCAATAAACCACTCCCCCACCCACCCCATGACTAACGCTGGCGGCGACTGGCGACGGTAGAAGCGACCAACAAACTATGGACAGCAGCGACCTACGAACGGTAGGCGACGACAGCGACTGGCGACCAATGACCGGTGGGAGACAGCAGCTATCGGTGGGCGGCGGCAGCAACCAGTGGGGAGGGGGAGGTAAGAGGGTGGTCATTTATGTTTTAAATTAAGTGTGGTTATTTTAGGTATTTTAGGGTACATTCAAGTATAATTGATATAAAAGTTGTTCAACGTTGTTATTGATTTTTATTGGATCCATTTTGGACATAAATGTCTATCGACATTATAAAATGAGGCAATTGTCAAAAATATCCCAATGAATTGACAAAAATCATTGTCATCCATAAAGTTAATTAAACTTTCATATCCAATTGACCATTTTTAGACCAAAATACCCCCACCCGGTCGGAATGGTATGTCGGGATTCCGACACCGATTCCGATATTATTGGATGTTGGATTCAATGTCGGAACTCAGACATAGCATTCCGACATGGTCGGAGTATTTTATGGATGTCGGATTTAGTGTCGGAACCCCAACATAGCATTCTGATATGATGAGGATATTCTGGTCCAAAAATGAACAAATGGGTAAAATAAAGGGGAAACTTTCACGGATTTCATGACTAGATGGAGGAAAAGGTAGGAAGAATGCGGAATGCTTAAGATATCCTTCTTTTTATTTCTACAGATTTAAACCAGTTCTATTTGGATCTAAGACCACCTTCCTTCCTTAGAAATGAATGAATAGGGAGAAAAGAAAGACATAAAAACGCTCAAACAAAGCAAAGCATTGGAAGAACCATAGGGAGTGACCGTAAAATTCTTACTATTATCATAGGAGAGAGCAGTGAAATACTATTGCATTAACCGAAGTTTAACTTAGCATCGGGAAATAAAATGATTTAAAGAAGGAGAGCGGAGATCTTTCTTTAAATCATTCCGAAGTCGAAAGGGTTATAGGGCTAGAACCCAAAGCCATAGGCACCGGACTGAGGTATGAAATGAAGAACGAGATTCACTCGCTTCAGGCTCAAGCTTAGATAGAAGAGGCGCTATGAAATAACCCACTAGTCCATCAATGGAAATTCGTAAAAGTTATCGAAGAAGCTGTTAAACGCCTTTTCCAAATAGACTTTTTGGGATTCCCCTACAGCTCTCTGTCAGTCCACTAGCAATAGACCAGCAGTCTAGCGACTTCCGCTACGCCACTTCAACAGAATCTGTCGTTCAATCATTTCCTGGCTTGAGAGGTTTCAGGTTAAGCAGGGGATCAAGACTCTAATGCTTTCATTCCTTCAGCTTCAGATAGGTGAATCAATGGGCTCATTTTCGAGTCAGAACAGAAAAATGCCAAGAGTGACTACTCGATAGAAAAAGACCAATTGAATAAGGGAAGTGACTAGCCTTCTTTCTTAGGTCAAGGAAGGAAAGCACAGTCTAAATAGCGTAGCGGGACATGACAGCGGTTGGGGCGAGAAAAAGAAGTCACGAATTACCTTGCTATAAGGTGAACTACTTTCTCAGAAGACTCGAAAGCAGAAACATAATGAGTCTTAATGTTTTCTAGTGTGAGACCTTGTTTTGCCAAGCCTATAGTTGTTAGGGAAAGAACCCACGCTTATTGAAGCTTTGATTCAAGCGGCACGATTAGACTAGGGAAAATCTTTTTTTAGGGGACTGATAGGGCTCCTTCTCTCTTTCCATTTCAAGCATGAAAAGATCATCTTTTTGTCGGAGAGAATCTATCTATTCTAGATATCTTACTGCTAACTTGCCTTTGAGCCTTCCTTCTACAAAAGCTGAGGGGAAGCGAGGGAACAATCAATAAGACCGATGGATGACCTATACACATATTAGGACTAAAAGAAAGGACTTTTAGAGCTCCTTTCACGACCTTCCTTCTAGACCAGATTGACTGTTTTAGCTCATCAATCACGAGATGGTATATATTCTCTACCCTCTTTCAGTTAGAGGGTAGCACGACCAAGGAACCTGACTGCCTACTCTTTTCCATTTTTCATTGGTGCCCGCATCCGAATAAAGAAATTCTTCTAATGGAGTTATCTTCGGTGGCGCTACCTTCTATATCCGTTGGGGGACGGTCCCTTGACATACATTCTGAAGCCCTAAGGGCACGTTCAAGCTGAGCACGAAGGAATGAATTTAGCTTGTCCAACAAGCACTACATAAGTAATGGATGCCAGCTGAAAGGAGTTGTCTATGTCAGAATAGACTCCCTAGAATCCGTTTACCAACCGGTGATACAAACCGCCAGTCACAAACCAGGAATAAAGAGAAGCAAAAGGCAGTTAACGCGAAAGAAGGGGCTTTGTCCACTACAACTACAACTACTTAAGATGAAAGCACTACACCAGTCTAACCAGTATAGGCTAACCAGAAATCTAGAAAACAGCTCATAGTCGTGGAAAGCAACTACGCCACACCAAATGGGGAATCTTTCCTAGTAATAGGCTACTAATAAAGCTAAGAGCTCGACTCCAACTCCAACCTCTAGATCCACTTCTAAAGATACTAGCTACGTTCAGGGGCTAAGATCCTTAGTTCACTCCTTATTCATTCAATTCAACAAGGCGCTAGGGGAATGAAAGGAGAGCCAATGGCGAAAGCAAAGAGAGAGGTGGGGACACCACGATAGGATAGATATAGTTGTAGAACCGAGCCCCCAGCAGAAGCCATTAAGTCTGTTGAAGAGAAGTCTCCATATACATGGCTTTCCGTATCATAAAGTGAAGTAGGTTACTTACCAATGGGATCTTCTCCATATGCGAGAAAGCTAAACCTGATGATCCGGATCTATCAAGTGTGCCACGAGTGGTAAGGATATTTTTTCTATTGTTAAGGAAGTCCTTTCTCGTTAGTAACAAATTCCCTCACTTGAAGGTAAACTATCCCACAATCCTTCGTGAAACACATCTATAGCAGATTTGAAAGCGTAAGGTAATAAGTCGCTTTCTTCAGACTCAATAATAAAGTCATCTGCAACTATAACTACATGTACGAATCAAAAGACTGAAACTCTTTCTAGAGCAGATACCGGAGAGAAAGACTCAACTATCCTATAAACAAGGGCTATTTTCTCATTCGCAAAACATCGAATCAATCTCTAAAGTACTAAACTTCTAAATAAATATACTTTATAAAGAAATTATCCGGGTGAAAGAACCTTGGGACAAAACTATAGCAGAAGCAGAAATATCTTTATTTCTAGACTTGGCATAACCAGATGGAGCTAACTGAACTTGAGATAAAGAATCAATAAACTTACTCTTCAAACAAGGAGTAGCCCAACCAGTTATTCCGATTGACAGCATTGATTCTCTTATTCTTTCGACACTTGCGACTACTGCTACTACTCCTATTTCTGCAGATACCTTACAATAATATGTTTTTAGGCTTGGCTTCCTTGATAGGGCTTTCCCCAGGCTTCGCTTCACAACTATACTAATAGTGCAAGTGTGCCATGAGTGTGTACAACCATTCTTTCTATAGATGTGGAGACTCGTTCGTTCCCCTTGTTTTCTTCCTTATTTTAAGACTATCTTTCTTCTTGTTGATGAGTTTGCTTTTGCTGTCTTGACTACATCAACACCTAAAGCTTCAACTGATTACTCCACGAGTGATAGTTCAACTTTCTTTCCTGATTCCATAGGGGACACCACACCAGACGCAGTCCTTACGCATACCCCCGTCGATTTGGCTTCACTTTCTTTCTCTCTCTTACTTTCAAACTTTCCTGAGACTGCTGGTTCTGTTTTTTCTCACTTCAACTGGGGCCTCTTTCCTTCAAGCGATATATTGCACTTTAGACTTCCTCTTGTATGGTGTCCTATAGGAGAAGCTTACCGCTCTCGAGACAGACCGACCGTGCTTCTAGCTCTAACGGTATTTTTGGATGAATCCTTTCCTAAGCTTTTATTCGAATAGGACAAACGGATGCTACCTTCAATGAAGGATTTCCCTCTATTGTTTCTGGTTTTGTGGTTTTTCTATACACTGCCTTGACCGCGGGCGGGATCGAATCCCTTTTATCGTATCGTAAACTCGTGAGTCATCTCTTTCTTTTTCCATCTTGTTCTCTTACTCATTCCCATTGTAAGCAATTAAAATTCACGGTCCAATCAAATGGCGACACGTGGATTTTATTGATTAAATATCAATTTTAATTTATTATATTTTATTTTTGGAATTTAATAAATTAATTCCTAAAATAGATTAATAAATAATTGATAATTAATTTAATACCCAGCAAATTAAGTAGGGTTTAAATTAAGTAAAGCTTGACCCATAAGTTAAGTAAAGCATGGAAGGTTCCAGAATCAGGTCAAAATAAGCAATGACCAATCAGTCTGTGATATATTTGGAACGGCCCAAGCCCGTAGAACCAGGCCAAATCTGTCATAGACCAATCAGATTGCAAGTTATTTATGGGGCATGCTCATTCCTTCACCTATATAAGGAGTCCTCTTCCATTCACCATACACATTAAAAGACTTGAAGACATAAACGCTCTGAAGAGATCAAGAACACGAGCAGCGCTCCCTTGAGATCTTCAAGCATCTTCAAGTCAAGAACGTCAAGCGATTCGGGATTAAGGTGCGGAGCCCCCCAAATCAAGCGTTCTTCATACACTAAGTTCTTCGGTGTTCTTCGCGCCAAGAACAACATACGACCCGGGATCAAGGTGCTAAGCCCCCCAGATCGAGTGTTCTTAGGATCAAGTACGTTTAATCCAAATAAAGGCTCGACGCCTCTGGATTAACGTTATAAGATCCCAAATCCGAGTTCGGACAAGCTTCAACTGAAGATCCGACTCAAAATATACAGTCAACGCGGTCAATATACAAGTCAACAAGTCAAAGTCAAAGTCCAAATTGGTTCGAGAGAAGAATCAGAGGATTGATAGAGATTGTTTCCGTAATCATCAAGTTTAATCCTTCTGGATTATTATTGTAATTCTCTTGTGTTTATTTTATTATAAATACAATATTTGTTGTTACAAATTTTGGCACGCCCGGTGGGACAGTCTCTACCTCTCATCTCTTCTCTCTACAAGCTCGAAAGTACGATATGACTCCTGTCAGGATTACTGTAGGTAGGACTGCTGCTTCTAAGCTCTCAGAGGCATTGACTGAATATGTTGCTGTTGTTACAAGGAGCATGTCGGAAAAAGCTCGTTCGGTAGCCTCATCTGGATCCAACCCTTCGGTTGAGGAGGCTTCGAGAAAACAACTACTTATGAAAGATGATAGTGATGAAGATTCTGCATCTTCAAACTCTTCATCTGACTCCGTTGCAGCTCCAGTAATGATGGCAGGCGCCACGACTGTTGAGGAACAATTAGCAAACATGATGAAAGCTATCGAGGGGCTCACGAAACACATAGAAGCTCAAGACACAAAGATCTCCCAATTGATGAAAAGAGACATCGCGGAGACTAGCCATGCAAACGGAAAAGGAGTCATGGACGATAGTGAAGTGGAAGAGGTCACAAGGCGCCAGGCTATTGAAAATGAGCAAACTCAAGGGACGTTGCCACTTTCAGCTGATGGAATGCTCCAAGTAGATCAACTCAAGGATATTATACTTGGAACAATAAAAGAAAGGTTTGAGGAGAATTCCAAGCCTACGGTTACTTATGTCAAGCCATACACGAAAAGAGTGGACAACTTGAAGTTGTCAGCTGGTTACCAGCCTCCCAAGTTCCAACAGCTTGATGGCAAAGGAAACCCGAGGCAGCATATAACACACTTTATTGAGACCTGCCATGACGCTGGTACTTATGGAGACCATATGATAAGGCAATTCGTTCGCTCTCTCAAAGGAAATGCATTTGATTGGTATATCGACTTGCAAGCTGAATCCATTGATAGTTGGGCACAAATGGAACATGAGTTCCTTAATCGTTTCTACAGCACGAGGAGAACTGTTAGCATGACTGAGTTAACTAATACTCGTCAATTGAAAGAAGAACCTGTGATTGATTATATCAATCGATGGAGAAATTTGAGTTTAAATTGCAAGGACCGATTATCCGGAGAGTCTGCTATTGAGATGTGTATCCAAGGGATGGAATGGAATCTCCTTTATATACTCAAAGGAATTCAACCTAAGACTTTTGAAGAGTTGGCTACTAGGGCCCATGACATGGAATTAAGTATGGCTGCTAGTGGAATCAAACATTCACCGATGTCGGACTCCTACAAGTCTAAAGATAAACAAGATTTCAAAAGGGGGGGCAAGTCCTATGTTAAAAGTTCCAACAAAGAGTCAATGGCCACAAATATTATGACGGTCAAGGTTCAAAAGAATGAAAATGATAAGAAAGACAAAGGGAAGCAAGTTGCCCAAGAGTGGGGGCAAAGAAGGTTAACTCTGAAGGAGATGCAAGAAAAAGAGTATCCATTTCTGAACTCAGACCTTTCTGGCATATTTGATGATCTGATGAAAAATAAGCTCCTTGACCTTCCTGAGATGAAACGTCCAGAAGAAGCCGGCCGAACTAATGACCCAAAATACTGCAAGTATCATAGGTTGGTGAGTCATCCAATTCATGATTGTTTCGTTCTTAAGGAAAAGATCATGCAACTGGTTAAGGAAGGGAAAATCGTGTTAGAAGATGAGGTGGGCACAAACTTCACTTCTGTAAAAGAAAGTCATAATGAAGGCTCATGTCATGTCGTGAACGAGGGCAATGAAAGCGAACAACTTGAAACTAAGGGTAAAGCTTACTCCATGAAGGTGACCTTCACTGATGAAGATATGTTGTTGGGTTCGCAATCTCATAATCGACCTCTATTTGTGACTGGTTACACTAAAGGGATGCGAGTGAATCGCATACTTATTGATGGAGGTTCGGCAGTGAACATTTTGTCCTTGAGAATGTTGAAGAAGATAGAAATACCAATGGATGAACTCAACCATAGTCGACTGATGATCCAAGGGTTCAACCATGAGGGACAAAGGACTCTCGGCACAATAGTTCTTGATTTGCTAATTGATGAGATGAAATCCACAGTCCTTTTCCATGTTATTGATGCAAAAACTTCCTACAACATGCTTTTGGGGCGCCCATGACTACATGAGAATGGTGTGATTCCTTCCACATTACACCAGTTCTTCAAGTATAGTGAAGGTGACAACGTGAAAAGAGTATTCGGTGACGACAAGCCATTTACTGAAGCTGAAGCTTACTTTGCCGATGCTAAATATTTCTTCAAGAGTACAAAGGAAGTAAAGCGTGAAGAAGCCCCAGTGCAAGATAATGGGGGCAATAAACAAATAAAGGATGAGGAAGGTAGTACATCATCTGCCACTCTCAAGGAGAACAAAGGCAAAGGGCTTGAGACCTCGGAAGAGTTGACATTGCCTCTAACAAAAATTGATGCTAGTAAACTTTCTTCTCCACCACTCAAAGGATTCACGCGTCCTATTGAAGGACCAAAGACCGAACACGGTGAAGTGTTTGAAGCCGAAATAACCAAGTCGTATAGTCCACAAGCTTATAAACTCCTTATGAAGGCTGGTTATGAACCAAGGGAAAAAGTGATGGCGAGCAAGGTGTGTCAAGAAACTATCAACCCACCAGTACATGGGCTCAATGTTACTCAGAAAATGTTGAAAAACAGTGGTCACACTATCAGGAAGGCTAAGCCAGGTTTAGGATATGTCCCTCAAAAGCCAGTCCGTATTGCAATTAGAAGAGCAAGTACAAAATATATCACCGAGGGAGAAGCTTTATCCACGGAGGATATGTTTGATGCAAGTAGTAGAGAAGTCAAGAGAATATCTGTTTTTGAAAGGCTTGGGAGTGTCTTCGAAAGGCTTGGACCCTGTAAAGAGAAATGTAGGAGGCAAAATCATATCAAGTCCCTTAACTTCCGAAAACTCCGGAGTCAAAATTCTTCTCGCATCAAGCGGCGAAATATCTTGACTGTCTCAAGTGGAAGAGTGTTGAAGGATAAAGTGCAAAGAATCATCTTTACTAAAGATGATAGTGATGATAGAGAAAGTGTAGCTTCCACCAATCATATTACTACTGTGGAAGATTCTCAAATGGAGGAAGTAGATGCTGAAGATGCCCCTCCACAATTTGAAGAAGGAGTAAAAGCCACTGTTGATGAGTTGAAAGAAATTAACTTAGGCGATGAAAATGACCCACGTCCTACCTACATAAGTGCTCTGCTGAATGTTGAGGAAGAAACAAAATATGTCAGTCTTTTGCGAGAATTCAGAGATGTCTTTGCATGGTCGCATAAGGAAATGCCAGGCTTAGATCCAAAAATCGCAGTGCACCACTTGTCCATTAAAAAGGGAACTCGACCAGTTAAACAAATACAACGTCGATTTCGACCAGAGTTGATTCCTTTGATTGAGGACGAGATTAATAAGCTTCTTGAAACAGGCAAGATCCGAGAAGTCAAATATCCTACTTGGATTTCCAATATCGTGCCGGTAAGAAAGAAAAATGGGCAACTCAGAGTATGTGTTGATTTTCGAGATTTGAATATGGCATGTCCGAAAGATGACTTTCCATTACCAATTACTGAACTCATGATTGATGCAACAACGGGGCATGAGGTCCTTTCATTTATGGATGGATCATCTGGCTACAATCAAATTGGTTTGGCTCCTGAGGATCAAGAGAAGACAGCCTTTCGTACTCCGAAAGGGATATATTGTTATAATGTTATGCCATTTGGCTTAAAGAATGCTGGTGCCACTTATCAGCGAGCCATGCAAAAGATATTTGATGACATGCTTCATAAGATTGTTGAATGCTATGTTGATGATATTGTGGTGAAATCAAAGGAAAAGAAAGATCATTTCCATGATCTAAGGCGAGTGTTTGAACGATTAAGAGAGCATCAACTCAAGATGAATCCGCTAAAGTGTGCATTTGGAGTTTCATCCGGGAAATTTCTTGGGTTTATTGTTCGTCGTCGAGGGATTGAGATTGAGAAAGCAAAGATTGACGCAATCATGAAAATGCATGTGCCTCAGAACATACATGAACTCAAAAGTCTGCAAGGAAAGTTGGCATACTTAAGGAGATTCATATCAAACTTAGCTGGCCGATGCCAGCCATTTAGTCATCTCATGAAGAAGGGCAGCATATTCGAATGGGATGAAGCTTGCAATGATGCTTTCAATAGCATTAAGGAATACTTGATGAAGGCACCAGTGTTGAGTGCTCCAACACATGGACGTCCGTTAATTCTCTATCTAGCTGCTCAAGAGCGTTCTGTGGGAGCTTTGCTTGCACAAGAAAATGATGATGGCAAAGAAAGAGCTCTATACTATCTAAGTAGAACCATGACTCCAAACGAGTTGAAGTATTCACCCATTGAGAAGATTTGCTTATCCCTTATCTTCGTAATTCAGAAGTTGAAACATTATTTTCAAGCTCACACAGTTCGGCTAGTTTCGAAAGCCAACCCACTAAAATTTGTCATGTCAAAACCAGTACTCTCTGATCGGCTTGCAAGATGGTATCTCCAACTTCAACAGTTTGAGATCGTGTACGTTCCTCAAAAGGCCGTAAAAGGACAAGTGTTGGCAGATTTTCTAGCTGATCATCCAATGCCTGCTGAATGGGAATTATCTGATGAACTCCCCGATGAAGATGCTTTCACTGTGGACATAGCTTCTCCTTGGAAGATGTATTTCGATGGAGCATCTCATAGAGAGGGAGCTGGTGCGGGAGTCGTGTTTGTAACATCCAGTGGTGAAGTTCTACCTTTCTCATTTTCCTTAACAGAAAATTGCTCTAACAATGTGGCTGAGTATCAAGCACTCATACTTGGTTTGGAAATGGCCGTCGATATAAAGCAGCTACACCTTAGAGTGTATGGTGATTCGCTATTGGTGATAAATCAACTCCTTGGAGTGTATGAAGTGAAGAAGCCCGAGTTGTTCCCTTACTACAAGTATGCTCAAAATCTTATGGGTTATCTCGGTGATGTTGATATTACGCATCTGTCTAGAAGAGAGAATAAGCAAGCTGACGCCCTCGCTAAGTTGGCATCAACTATAGCTATGCCAGAAACGCAAATTCAAATACCGGTGTGTAGAAGTTGGGTTGTACCACCAATCTTTGAAGATGATGATTATGAAGAGGTTGAAAATCATGTGGTGGAGGTCTTCGAAATTGAAGAAGAAGATTGGCGCCAACCACTTGTGGATTATTTGAAATATGATAAGTTGCCTAATGATCCACGACAAAGGGTTGATATTCGGCGTCGGGCACCTCGGTTCATCTACTTCAAGGGTACACTTTATAGAAGATCATTCGATGGAATTTTCTTGAGATGCTTGGGTAAGGAAGAAACTATTCAAGCAATGGAGGAGGCTCACTCCGGAATTTGCGGTGCTCATCAATTCGGACCGAAGCTACATTTCAGAATTAAAAGGATGGGCTACTATTGGCCAACCATGGTGAAGGATTGCATGGATTACGCACAAAGGTGTCAAGCTTGTCAGTTCCATGGAAATTTGATTCATCAACCTCCGGAGCCTTTACATCCGACAGTCGCTTCATGGCCTTTTGATGCTTGGGGGTTAGATGTGGTGGGGCCGTTTACAAAGTTTTCTGGTGGTCATCTCTACATTCTTGCTGCAACTGATTACTTTTCAAAGTGGGCTGAAGCTGTGCCTCTGAGGGAAGTAAAGAAAGAAAATGTTGCTGATTTCATTCGGATCAACATCATTTATAGATATGGTGTCCCGCGCTACATCATCACTGATAATGGAAAGCAATTCAGCAACAGTTGGATTGATAAGCTATGTGAGAAGTTTGATTTCAAACAAAAGAAATCTTCAATGTATAACGCAGCTGCTAATGGTCTTGCCGAAGCTTTCAATAAGACATTGTGTAGTTTGTTAAAGAAGGTGGTGTCCAAGTCGAAAAGAGATTGGCATGAAAGAATAAATGAAGCTTTATGGGCATACCGCACCACCTATAGAACGCCTACTCAAGCCACTCCGTATTCCTTGGTGTATGGTGTTGAGGTTGTTGTGCCTCTCGAAAAGCAAATTCCTTCTTTGAGGATGGCCATACAAGAAGGCCTCACCGAGGAAGAAAATGCAAAGTTACGTCTTCAAGAGTTAGAAGCGTTAGATGAAAAGAGGTTGGAAGCACAACAAAGACTTGAGTATTATCAATCTCGCCTTTCTAGAACATACAACAGGAAAGTGAAGGTACGTTCTTTTCAAGTTGGTGATTTGGTGCTTGCTGTGAGAAGACCTATAGTAGTCACCCATCGCGTTGGGAATAAGTTTCTACCCAAGTGGGATGGCCCTCATGTTGTAAAGGAAGCCTACACAAATGGCGCATACAAGTTGATCTCAGAAGATGGCGTGAACATTGGCCCCATAAATGGGAAGTTCTTGAAACGCTACTACGCGTAAAACAAATACATGTACAACGCTCCTTGACGCATGAGCCTAAACTGCATGTTACTCCTGGTCCGCATGAGTATAAATTGTGCACGACAAACTCCTGGTCCGCATGAGTATAAATTGTGTACGACACCCACCAAAGGTAATTATATGTGGTTAAACTATTAATTCACCCCACTCAAATATTTTAAGTGGTTAAAGCATTAAATATCCTACTTTGTCTAAAGTGGTTAAAGAATAGTCACTCCTGGCCCACATGAGTATAAACTGTGTACGGCACCCCCCATTCAAAACTAAATCATGTCCCTTTGAACTACGTTATGACTTGATCTTCTTAAAAGGGGTACGTAGGCAGCTTAGCACTTTGCTAAGTTCAGTCATAATTCAGGTTATTCACGTTGAGTTTTTGAGGTAAGCACTAAGTTGAAGCATGAGTTGAGAAGCGAAAGGTTGGCAATGAGAAGACGGTAGTTGAACACTACGTTGGATGGTGCCACTGAAGATGCTGCTGCCTCTCGTCGTTCTGACGCTCTTCATCCAGATCAGGTAGACGTCCTCAACATTGCCAAGCCATCATCGGCAATAGCATGTCTCTCACCAGAAATGCGGCATCACCAGTGCACTATCGCTGCTGCTCTTGCTGTCATCGGCTGTTTGGTCACTTTTCCCAGAGGGAAGTTCAGAATACTCTATCAGTGAAGCTCGATACCCATATCAATGACACCATGTTTTGCTCTTTCCATAGTAACACCAAGGGATCACGTGCCAGAAGTGCCCGACAGACGCCGATCTCCTGATCGAGAATTGTGCGCTGCCGTCACCAGAAGATACCACACGGTCAAATCCGCTTCCGATTGGCACCCATCATCCCTCTCCGTAAACATGAGCATAAATAGCAGGTAAACTTGCATCCTTGCAAAACCATTAAAGCACGCAGCAAGCAGCCGCCACAGTAAGCCATCGCCGGAAAGCAAAGCACCACCGTTGCCATTTCCCATCGCGATTCAGCCACTGATACCTCGTCGAGGATTGCATGCTACCACCGTTGGAAGCAGACTTCAAGCCGTCGCAGGAAAGAGTATACTACTACCAGTGCCCGAGCGTCGCCG
Source organism: Pogostemon cablin (assembly GCA_023678885.1). Lineage (NCBI taxonomy): Eukaryota > Viridiplantae > Streptophyta > Magnoliopsida > Lamiales > Lamiaceae > Pogostemon > Pogostemon cablin. The sequence continues at coordinate 8,986,956 of CM042961.1, forward strand.
CTTCCAGTCGTGATTCAGTCACTAATCCCTCATCGAGGATTGCATGCTGCCATTATTGGAAGCAGAGCTTAGCCATCGTCCCCTTACAATTCTCAAACGCCGACAGTTGTCGCACGCTGATGTAACAGAATGGCAGTCGCTGGTGGTCAACAAATACTTATGGGAAACACGGGACCAGAAGGGAACCAACTACTGGAGCATGATGCTCACTCGAACACTAATGTGGTGGCGAAACACACGTCGAACTGCCGTTTGAAAAAATTAAGGCTCGCCGTAGATTTCTCAGAAAAGAAAGATGGGCAAGTACAGTAACACACACATAAACACCGTGAGAAATAGTAGGGTTGTAGACTGAGATCGTCTTGTAGATCGTTACCCACACCAACGTCAAGACGTGGCTTAGGAATACAACAGAAGACCGGAAGGTCATTTCTGTCTGCCAACTTGCACAAATTCTATAAAATTGTACAGAAGTCTGATCTGGACGTGTCATACACCGTTGGAAAGCCCTTGAAGAGAGGTTCGATTTGGCGCATAGATCACCCAAATCAGAGATCAGACGAGGGAGTTATGGTCAAAACCGTCAGGCCGCGCAGGCTGCCGGTGAGAATCAACATCTACATCAACCCTTGGTGAACGGCTCACCGTAGATTTCTTGGAAGAGAAAGAGGGGCGAGGACGAGGCTCACCGTAGATTTCTCAGAAAAGAAAGAGGGGCGAGGACGAGGCACACCGTAGATTTCTCGGAAGAGAAAGAGGGGCGAGAAAGAGGGGCGAGGTCGAGGCTCACCGTAGATTTCTCGGAAGAGAAAGAGGGGCGAGGACGAGGCTCACCGTAGATTTCTCGGAAGAGAAAGAGGGGCGAGGACAAGGCTCACCGTAGATTTCTCAGAAGAGAAATAGGGGCGAGGACGAGGCTCACCGTAGATTTCTCGGAAGAGAAAGAGGGGCGAGGACGAGGCTCACCGTCGATTTCTCGGAAGAGAAAGAGGGGCGAGGACAAGGCTCACCGTCGATTTCTCGGAAGAGAAAGAGGGGCGAGGACAAGGCTCACCGTCGATTTCTCGGAAGAGAAAGAGGGGCGAGGACAAGGCTCACCGTCGATTTCTCGGAAGAGAAAGAGGGGCGAGGACAAGCATGTTACTAAGTTCTTGGTCGAAGACAGGAACAACAAGCAAACAAGACGAATAAACAGTTCAAAAAAAAGAGCAAATTAAGGAATTGAGAGCTTACACTTGTAGATTGAATTCTTTGGATGATGTGTTTTGATTGAGTGTTTTGTCTTGACAGCTTCTTGGACCGATGCTGAAGAAGAAAAAAAAATTTAGAAACACTTTATGCTACACTTTGGAAAGAAAAAGAAAAATTCAAATAAGAGAAGGAAGAACCACGAATTGAAGTGAATATCTTGTTTGTTGGATAGCTTTGATGAAAAAAATTGAGTTCATGAAGTACCATTATATAGTAGTGGATTCATGGATAATTATGGACTCATGGATAATTATGGAAATTATTTGTGGATAATTATAGAAGCTACTAGTGGACTCATGGATAATTATGGAGATTATTGTGAGGTGCGCAAGCTCTACAAAATTGTAGGAGATTCTTTACTACAAATAACTTTGATAATTTTGGGTAAGGTTCATGAAATCTTGGTGAGCAAGAAACAAATCTTTTGCGATTCCTTCACAACAAGACATTCTGTCCGTGAACAAATCGCAAGGGGGCATTTGTAAGCAATTAAAATTCACGGTCCAATCAAATGGCGACACGTGGATTTTATTGATTAAATATCAATTTTAATTTATTATATTTTATTTTTGGAATTTAATAAATTAATTCCTAAAATAGATTAATAAATAATTGATAATTAATTTAATACCCAGCAAATTAAGTAGGGTTTAAATTAAGTAAAGCTTGACCCATAAGTTAAGTAAAGCATGGAAGGTTCCAGAATCAGGTCAAAATAAGCAATGACCAATCAGTCTGTGATATATTTGGAACGGCCCAAGCCCGCAGAACCAGGCCAAATCTGTCATAGACCAATCAGATTGCAAGTTATTTATGGGGCATGCTCATTCCTTCACCTATATAAGGAGTCCTCTTCCATTCATCATACACATTAAAAGACTTGAAGACATAAATGCTCTGAAGAGATCAAGAACACGAGCAGTGCTCCCTTGAGATCTTCAAGCATCTTCAAGTCAAGAACGTCAAGCGATTCGGGATTAAGGTGCGGAGCCCCCCAAATCAAGCGTTCTTCATACACTAAGTTCTTCGGTGTTCTTCGCGCCAAGAACAACATACGACCCGGGATCAAGGTGCTAAGACCCCAGATCGAGTGTTCTTAGGATCAAGTACGTTTAATCCAAATAAAGGCTCGACGCCTCTGGATTAACGTTATAAGATCCCAAATCCGAGTTCGGACAAGCTTCAACTGAAGATCCGACTCAAAATACACAGTCAACGCGGTCAATATACAAGTCAACAAGTCAAAGTCAAAGTCCAAATTGGTTCGAGAGAAAAATCAGAGGATTGATAGAGATTGTTTCCGTAATCATCAAGTTTAATCCTTCTGGATTATTATTGTAATTCTCTTGTGTTTATTTTATTATAAATACAATATTTGTTGTTACACCCATCCAGTTCGTCCACTTGGCATAAACAACCTCCTTTCCAACTGCCTCTTACTCAACTTCGAAGAAATCAATCTCATATGCATGGAAAGCTTCAGCGGAAACAGCCTTAGAGCCCATCCCTGGACTTGTGAAACTACCTTTATGGGGTCACCACTCTTATCTTATTAGTAGAAGACAGAGTGGGAAGCAGCGGAACATGAAGCCAATCGATAAAGAAAGGTGTAGTCCGTTCTTTCTTTGTCTTTTCCGATAGGAATGAAAAAAGGGCCGCTTTATCAGACTCCTAAGAGGCCACCAGAAACTACCATATAGACCAGGATCTATCAGTCGTTCGCCCCGATCACATATTGGCACGTTCATGATGCATCATGATCAAAAGGTCGTAAAAAGACCATGCATCAGTGTACTGTCATGATCACATATTCTATTAGCTCTATTTTCTTGATGTCTTGAAGGCGAGGCCGCCTATTTCTTATGGCAAAAGACGCTCCCTCCTCCTAACTCCTTCCACTTCTCCCAGGGACAGGGTGTGACATATTTTAGGTATCTCGAGCCTGGGCGGATTCAATAGCTGCCTATGAGTGCAAAAACAACAACTCCTTCTCCAACAATCGAGTCTTCTTAATTGACTTCATCACCAGCAGTTTCTTCTTGTCATGCCTTTTCCTTTTACTTTCTATAATATATAGGTTGGAAGTTCGCTCTTTTTGAACAGTTCTACTCGATATCAATTCATTGGTCCGCTAAAGAAAAGGGGGCAAGAGATGAGCTTTCCCGCTACCTTGCCTTTATTTATTTATATATATATATATAATATTTTAATGAAAAATTTATGATTCAACTGAATATATACATTCATTAACAAATACATATACTTAATTAAAAAAAATAAGTATAAAAATACAGAGAGGGAGTTTAATTTTGTGCACCCTTGTTCACGTGATAAACATTAGGTGGAAAAAATATTTATAATAAACATTATGAGATCTCAATTTTTTATGGGATATTTTTTCTGATCCCATTAAGATTTTGTTAGTTGTCTAATTGAAACTTCAATTAAGTTAGTTAATAATTCTACCTATAGCGATTATCGAAATTTACGTGATAAGTAAGATTATACGTCTGACACGTTTCATGATAAATTAATACTATAATAAATTAATACTGCCTCTACTTAGGGTAATGTTAATATATTTTATTATTTTATTCGGACATACAAAAATATCCACTTGAATTTTTCGTCAATTCAGACATAAGAAAATATCTACTTCAAAATTAGGTTAAAAAATCCTTATATAAAACTAGACATGCACCGATTAACCGGAACCGCCGGTTCCAACCGGAAAACCGGCGATTTTAACCGGAACCGGAACCGGAACCGGCGGTTCCGGAACCGTAAAAAAAGAAACCGAAACCGGTAGAACACGGTTCGGTTTCGGTTCCAGCCGAGCACAAACCGGAATCGCCGGTTCGCCGATTCACGGTTAAAACCGGCGGTTCCTCTATTTTTTTATTTTTTTTATTTTTTTTTTTGAACGGCCAAGATCGACTGTCCGTTGGAGATCCGACGGCCCAAAAAAAGTGACCGTTGGGGAGGTGAACCGGCGGTGAACCGGCGGTTCAGGCGGGAAGGCGGGCTTTTTTGAATTTTAAAAATTCAAACGTGCGGCCGAGATCGTGTGACCGTTGAAGATCAACGGTGGAGATGGACGGCGGAACCGCCGGTTTCGGTTCAAACCGGCGGTTCCGGCCGATTTTTTTTTTTTTTTAATTCAAGGGTTGAGATTTTTTTGTGTTTAAAATTTGAAATGGATGGATGAGATCACTTCCAATCCTCTATAAATACCCTCCAAGTGTGATCAATTTTTGCACACAACATTCACATTCAATCTACTACTTCTTCTACTACTACTACACTCTCTTCTCTACACTACTTATTCTTCTATACTCAATTTGAATCTATTCCACATTCTTGATTGATTCTACATTTCTACTCAACTACTCAAGTTCTCAATCTCATCTCATCTCAAATTGTAGTCTTTTATTTCAATTCTCTTATTATCACTTTCATTTCAATTCTCTCATTATAATTTTCTATTATTTCCCACACATATACTACTAATTAGTATACTTCTACTTCTAGTCTCTTAGTTTTAGTTCATAAATCTTATATATTCATCTTTTTTTCAATTTAAAAAAAATATCTAGAAGAGGTTCTTCTTCATCCGGTGCCTCACCTTCTTCATCTAGAGGAAAATCCATACCCAACACCTTAAATTGTCCTCCACCACCTCCACGTGAACCACGCCAACTTCCACCAACTCTAGAAGATATTGAACTTGAAAATATTCCTTCGGATGAAGAAATCTCCCCTCATTTGTTCAACTTGAATGTTAGGGAGATACTTGGAGATGATTTCCCCTCCGACGACGACAACGATAATACTCAAGGTCAATCACAACAAAGGGCGAGTGAAAGTCAACCAACCTCGGGTGGTACGGGTACGGGTACCGGAGATGGAGCCGGAGGCTCTAGCGGAGGCGGAGGATCGACTCGAAGTTCCCAACAAGTGTTACGTTCCGATATATTTTCCATTCATTTCAAGAAGGAGGCGATTGAGAATTCGAATGAATTCAAAGTTATTTGCAACTATTGTGGCACTAAGTATAAATTCAAGCATGGCGGAGGATATGGAACGTTCATCAAGCACATCAACTCGAAGCATCCGGACAAGATTGGCATCTCAACCGGTCAAACACAAATAGGACGAGGGTTCACGGCCTCTTCCGGAGGAGAAGGTTCATCGGCGTCGGGTAACACTCTTTTTAAATTTGATGAACCTAATTATTTGAGATTATACCTTAAACTTATGTGCACGAAACATTTTCCATTTAACTTTGCCGAAAATGCTTTTTTTCAAGATTGGGTAAATCTCACTTTAAATCCTCAAGCCCCACCTTTGCATCGTAATAAATGTAAACTTGGTGTTGCTAAAGTTGTTAAAGAGTATGGTTTGATTTTAAAACAAATTTTGCAACAATTACCTCATAAAGTGTCTATATGTTCGGATATTTGGAGCAATTTTTGGCAAAAAGCAGATTATATGGGTATTACTTGTCATTGGATTGATAGTTCATGGAATTTGCAAAAAAGATTAATTGCTTATAGATCATTTGATGTTCCTCATACCGCCGTTAATATTGCTCACAAAATTAGTACTATTTTGCAAGAATATGGTTTAGTTACAAAGATTTTTACAATCTCATTTGATAATGCTAGTGCTAATACTGCTAGTTTAGAAAGTCTTATTGATATTTGCAAACCCTCAATTGGTGGTAGATTTTTTCATGTTAGATGTATTTGTCATATATTGAATTTATGTGTTCAAGATGGTATAAATGCTTTGAAAACACACATTCAACCTATTAAAAGTGCTATATGGTATATAATGAGAAACCCTTCCGTTACTAAAAGGTGGAAAAGATATTATCATTCTGTGAACATTCGCCCAAAAAAATTTCCTTTAGATGTTTCAACTCGTTGGAATTCAACGTATAAAATGTTGCATGACTCTTTTGATTATAAAGATCATATTTGTGCTTTTTACTCACAAGATGCGAGTGGTCAAATCTTGTTTGCTAATCAATGGGACACATGTTATACTCTATGTGATATTTTGCAAATTTTTAATGATGCTACGGAAGAACTATCCGGTGTTTATTATCCTACTTCAAATTTAGTTGTTGATAATTGTGTTAAAATTGCTATGGTTTTTAGTGCTAATGAAGCACACCCGTTGTTGTCAAATGCTATTATTTCCATGAAATCTAAGTGGTTAAAATATTTTTTTCAAATCCCGGACTTGTGTTTAGTTGCTAAATTGTTGGACCCACGTATTAGAACAGATGGTTTAGAAGAATTGTTAACGCTTTACTATGATTCATTGTATGCTAATTGTGATTCTCCTACTAGACAACAAGCTCCTAATCCTAAAGACATAGTTGCAAGTACTTATAATCTACTAAAGGAACATTTTAAGGAGTATAAAGAACAAAATGGTACAAATGATGATCAATCTAGTGGTGATGATAGTAGTGATAGTGTTGATAATTCTAGGAAATATGATGCTCTTCAAAAATTTTATAGTTTTTATGATGCTAGATCTCAAAAACGTGCACGGGTGATATCTAATCCTTTTCAAGAACTTGATTCTTATTTTACTAACACTTTTGAGTTTGAAACAAACGGAACTAGTTTTGATATTTTAAAGTGGTGGTCAAGGAGAAAAAAGTCATTCCCTATTTTATCATTGATTGTAAAAGAGGTTTTTGCATCTCCCGCCTCTACGGTTGCCGTCGAACAAGCATTTAGTCTTGGTAATCTCACTTTGGATCCGACACGATCCAATTTAAGTGTGACAAATTTAGAAAATTTGTGTTTGCTTGATGATTGGTCAAAGGCGGAAAGACGGATTCAAAATCAAATTGAAGAAGACCGATCGGATGATGAAATTACGGAATATGGAAGCGAGTTAGATTGGTAGAGTAAACAAAAAAAGCCATCACCATTCACCTCCACGGAGCCAAAGAGGTAAGTTGAGGTAAGTTAAGAGAACTACGTGGGTTTTGATTCCTTTCGAGGATACGTAGGCAACTTAAATTTAAGTTGAACTTGAATTTTCAAGTTTAACCCTAAATTTAAGCTCAAGCCCTTTTTTTTTACTTTTTTTTTCCTCTATTATGTTGTTGTATTTTATCTTATAAAGTTTGTATTTTTAAAATTTTTGAAGTGTAACAATAGAGTAGTTGACATGTAAGTAAACGTGTAGTGTTCTCTACACTTCTACATTTGTAAATTGTAATGGTTTAAACTTTAATAATTAAATTTTTTATGTGATCACATTAATTAATATTGTTTGATTATTATGAATTTAATATCAACTTTGAAATATTGCATAGTGCATACATGATAAATCATGTTTTCAATTTTAATGATATTATTATTACATTAATTCAAATTCAATATTTCCATTTTCAATTACACATGTTTCATTTATTTAATAAATAAATTACACATAATAACTGATAAATGCAAAAAAAAAAAAAAAACGAATAAAATATAACATAAAGGAAAAAAAAAAAAAAAAAAGGAAAAACCGGCGGTTCCGAACCGGAACCGGAACCTCCGGTTCACGAACCGAACACCCTATACCCCGGTTCGGTTCCGGTTCCTCCTCCGTTGGAACCGGAACCGCCGGTTCGGAACCGGCGGTTCCGAACCGGGGTGCATGTCTATATAAAACTGGCTGAACACTGCTAACAATTACTTCATCTAACAACTTGCAAAAGCCAACAAATTTCTGAGAATAGCCTATAGATTAAACCTCATTGGCTTGGGAATGGGCCAAGCCATTAATGAATGAAATACAATATACGAGAGAAAAGTGAAAAAGACAGAATCTTTAACTTTCACAAAGCCCAAGTGATGATGAGTAGAAGCCCAAGTATTAATGAGATGGATATTTCAAGATCACAGATAAAAACAAACAAGACAGGCCACACATAAATGACAACCACGGATAAATTCGACATAGATGTTCCAAAGCAAATGAGCAATAAGTCCAAACACAATACCACCACACCCAGAATTTCATGTCCACACTTAGTATTATTTGTTGAAAAGATGCCAGATTAAAGAGTTTCAGCACCTCACAAAATGAAAACAAAAACTAGCGAAACAGAGACGAGACGCATATAGGAGTTGAGTTTCAGAACTGCAGCTCAACAGTAAAACATGACTCTTTTGACGTTCTCCCTAAGCTGAGGGAGAGGTCTCAACAGTAAAACATGACTCTTTTGACGTTCTCCCTAAGCTGAGGGAGAGGTCTCACAGCAGCATTGATGCCAGGAGCCCTAGTAGCCCTTGCACTAGCACCTGCACCTGCACCGCGACCCGGAACAGCACTGCTCGTCATGGACCCACTATCCGATGTTTCCGGCTCCATGTAGAAGCGAGCACGAAAAGCAGCCAGATGAGCGTAGTACGCCGGAGGAACTGAATAACACCATTATGAAAATGATTATGAAAAGACAACAAATATTCAAACCCATGCGACAACTTGAGAACTGGGGTACAGGGGATGTGAGTTAAGTTCTGGCATCAAATACATACCAATAGAAACTGAGCGAGTGCATCTTGCATACCTGCAAAAGTAAATAATTATCAGGCAACAAACCAGGAAAAAAGTAGAATCATGCCACAGAGCATGCTGAAGTGTTAGGTACTCACGTATAACAAAGGTTATTAGTAAGACTCTGAAGAGCATCGGCTGTAAATTTGTTTTCATCCCACAACACATGGTAATGAGCTGGGCGACTAGTCCCCTGTAATTAATCATCAGTGTACAACAGTTAGCCAACAGGGTAGAGCTGCAAATATTCTAGAGTGAGGCTCCTGTGCACCCGGGCGCACGGAGCACATTCCGTGCGCCTTTGCAATTTTCATGCCCCTTTGCAATTTAGACCCCTAGCAATACATAGGTTTAAATAGGATTGGAGGGGGGAGGGTTGTGTTCACATGGGGACACGGAGGGATACTCCGTGTCCCCGGGGGCGCAGGAGCTTTTGCCAATATTCTAAACATAATGCATGAAAATACCTGAATTCCAGCATGGCTGCACAGATAAAAGTCAAACTCCGTGGGGTGGCAGATCTTTGAATCAACAACCGTTCCTGCACACGTTAATAAGAATATTATTAGAAATTAAAAAGATTCAATTACAAAACAAATGATAAGATGCTGAAAGGAATCAAGTGCAGATTCATACCAGGCAAAATGTTTCCACTTCTGTCAACAGCATGCCTGTCATGGTGGTTATTTGCAAACAACCTCGTATGATGACGCTTCTGAACTACCACAAATGTAACAGTTGGCTGATAGTTTGGCTCCAAAGATGCACAAGCCTGAGGAGTACAAAACATGAGCTAATGCACTTTCTCACAGGATACGTAGGAGAAATGAACAAGTCAGTGATAACAAGACCAAAGAAAAAGAGGATTGCCTTGCGTATAGCATCAAGTTCATGAAGCAAAACTTGATAGAATTGCCCTTCACTTACTCCATCCCTGTATAGACGACAGCAATACATTCAGAGAATAAAAAGAGCAGTACGTGTATACTTAATTAAGAATTTCGGGTCTACATCACCTGTAGAAAATTATACGTTGGGGCTTCTGCCCAGTGGCTCTGCGGAATGAAATAAGCAGTTCCCTGGATTTTAAGAGCACAATGTGTCAGATCAGCTATGGTTTCTGGTTGACAATAGTAAAGCTAATAGCAGTACAAGAAAACAGAGGAAAGGGAATCTAGAAATCCATACTTGATCATGCCACCATGCATTGTCCCCCTAGCTGGATCCTGCCAGGTTTTATACAAGTCTTGAATGAGCTCCTGCCTATGGGCCTGAGCACAGACCAAACCTGCATACTTAGTGACTTCCGGCCAATCCTGTGACGCAACCACCTGAGCAAAAATTCAGACTACATTAGTAAATTGTAATATCTGAAGAAAGTAAAGAAGGAATCCTGACTTCTAACTAGTTTAAGAAATTACCGCAGCTATAGAAGGGCTAGAATCCTCTCCAGGATGAGGATGTGTGACATCCGCACCAAAGATAATTGTAGGTCGATCACTGACAAGGGGTATGCGCCTGGATAGTGCATCTACCAACACAGTATTCCTACCACCAACTTTAACATTAATTTTCAGGGCTACATTGGCAAGATACTGTTTGCTCATCCTGTAGACATGTTTCTGCAGACAACATTGGGAAACGATACCAAGATCCGTTTCACATATGCGCTTCAAATCACCTACAAAATAAAATATTATCATATTATTACTGTAGAGATTTGGAACTTTTGTTGACAATAAGGTGATATTTGAAGATCAATCAATCATCTCTTACCATAAAGGGAACCATTATTATCAGGTAGTATAACAATTAGCAAGTCAAGCTCCTTCTTTTGCGATTGCAATTTGGTCATCACCTCATGAAACCTAGTTTTAAGAACTCTTTCAACCTGATCGGGACGACCAGTCAAGGCTGGCAACACAGGTTCCGGATTGAAGGCCTGCAAATGAGGAAAAAATCAGAAGGGGGTGCGGCAATAACTTCATATCATAATACTGTAGAGTAGATGTTAATAATCTATCTTTACCATGCCAGATGTGCTGCACATCTGAGCAAGCTCATGACAGAAACTCCGTGCCACACTGTCTTGAACATTGCGGGCAAAGTTAATACAGATCCAACAATTCACAGTCCCACCATTAACCATCCTCTGCATGATGTCAAAACAAAACAAAATGGCACTGTCGAGTAAAAAGTTGAGCATTGCAAAAATAAAAAATTCAAATCGAGTAAGGTTGGACCTAATCCACATGTAAGACAATCAACAAATATATATTCACAATTTTGGGTAAATGACCATCTGGCTGCCTAACCTAATAATATAAATACCAAGGATATAGTCATACTATTCTCCCAGTGAATAACCATGTATTCAATTCTTACTTATAAACAGAAGAAAATTAGCAGATTTCATTTCCAAACTAGAACAGAAAAAAATAATAATAAATTAGCTTTCACTAGATAAAGCACCTTGTTCATCATATTCCACTGCCCAACTTGCGGAAGACAGTCCCTCTCCCGACCAGAATCATGATACTTGAGCTGAAAAGAAACATGTTTTTCTTTAATAGATATAAGATAACATAAAGATAATACATATATACATACATGCGTGTGTGGTGTGTGTGTCTATATATACACTGAACTGATTAGGTGATGCACATATCTTTATTAAATTAAATTAACTTGACAAAATCAATTACAAATAAACAACAGAACTATTCATTACCCAAGGAGGTGGCAGGACACGAGCTTCAACCTGTGCCAACTTTTCACTAATCTTAATACCAAACTCCTTTGCATAAGGGTCATCAGCATAAGCATTGTGGTGCACAGTCTAAAGAAAAGATATGAGAAAGTGAATACAATGACAAAACAGACATTATAAACATATAGCATATAATAAGAGATGAATAAATTGAAAATAACTCCACTGAACTCCAATGACACTAGAGTCAAACATCATGAAGAATAAATATATTAAAAAGTCATCAACAGACACTTTATAAGAGTTTCACCAAATTGGCAACCTGGAGTATGTCATTCTCTCTTTCCTGTGGACGCTGGCAAGTTACTTTGAGGAGTGCAGTAATCTGCCTCTCATTTAACCTCTTGGAGTACCTCTGGCCCTCAACTATCTTGCACACCTATGCAAACAAAAAATGTATTTAGTATGGTAAGTTTATGGAAATAAACTTATTACAGGGAATGTTTGCAGACCTCCATTGGCAAATAGTTTGGACGCTGCGTATTTCCAACTTGCAGGCAAGGCCACTGAGTGTGCTGAATAACAAATCCGTAGGTATCTTTGAAGTAATCAACTACTGAATTGACTGTGCCCCTTTCATCAACAGGGAATCTGACAACACCAGATTCATCTCAGACAAATATTTAAGAATCTAGATATATTATTCAACCATACACATGCAGGATGAACATCTACTCATTCTCCATGCAAAAACCAAGAAAAGCCAAAAATTGTAGCCCAATCAAAACCAAAATTCATAGCAAAGACTATTATAACTTCCATAGAAATAATATTATGGCAGATGTAATTGAAGGTAAGAAAAAAGTTGAAATAAAAAAATTTATATTTTTTCAGGAAATTCAATTTTAGTTTTAAAGCATTATCCTCTATCCAAGCCAAAACATTCCCAAAAAAAAAACCAGAAGGTCTTGATACTCACGTAAGCTCCCTCGTTGCTTGTGAAGTCAAACCAGAGATGCGGTATTTCCTTCGCATGTTTCCTCGATGAGTAACCTCCACCTTAACTCCTCTGAGAGCTTTCTTGATCTGTCAAGTTTCTGATTATATTATTAAAAGCACACAGATATTTTGTTGGGGGGAAGGGTTGTATTAGAAGATGCGGAAACTCTGCAGTGCCTCGAAACCACACCACCAAGAGTTTCTAAATTCATATAGCGCACATAACTAATAGAATGACTTTAAAAGCTCTCAAAATCACATATCTTGTGTAGCATATACAACTCAAAAGCCATGGAACCAAGAACAATATCTAGTTAACAACGCTAGAAAAGGATTGATCATGATAAAACCAACCTTGACACGGTCCGCATCAGATAATGGTCTGGCTGAGACATCTCTATTCAGAAGCTGGGTAACAAAATCAATGACTGGAAGGGGTTCGATAAAAGCCGTGGATGACATATCTGCTCCATATAACAGATTATATGAGAATACATACAACATTAACAAAAGTATTTTTGGTGTAAAAAATTAGAGTATGTGTTCTGATTACAAACTGATCTACAAAAATTAACTAAACAAATATACAGAGTGCTCACCAATATTTAAAGACAATCCCATTTGAGTGGGGCGAATGCTCTGGTAGAAACCACGCCAGCTTTCAAGACCTTCACCAAGGGGTTGCCTTCTACCCAAATCCGGAGAATAGAAAGATCGACCAACCGGACAGTACCTAAAACAACAACAGAAATAAAAGCTCAAAACTATGGAAGTAAAAACAGAAAATATGAAATTGGGTGAAGAACTGTTAAATTACCGAGAAGTTGGTAGTTCACGAAGAACAATGTCCAAAACCTGCAGTGCCTCTTGGGGCGCATCAGCCTGTCTACCCTGTAGAAACATGCCTAAATGGTGCAAGTCAGCACGTGCAGCAAACTTTATAACCACCTTGAACTCCCTTTCTCGCCTATTAATATTATTAGAATCCAGAAAATTCAATCAGACACAGAGGCAAAATAAAATAACAGAGAACTAATAAAAGTATATATAGAAGACCTGTTTCCGCCTGGACCATCTTCTTCGTCAATGAGGATTATTTTGAACTCCTTAGACACAAAAGGCAAAGGCCCAGCAGTGTAAAGACTCTTTCTTCCATCATATGCAGGAAGTCTTTTCCCCAGATGAGACTCTTTGTACAGCTTTACTAGCTGCTCCATCACAGCACGGTTTACCCCACGCGATGTGACTTCGGGAGTAATTGACACCTTCATCCAAGGAAGAAAAAATTAATATTCATTACACGGAGTCAAGAATATCACTAAGAAAAAAAGTTGTGATTCGGATTAAACTGTAAGACAAATATAAATAACTTACATCATATTGATGCAAGTCCTTGTCAGGAAGCTCAGCAAAGAAGTGATTTGCTTTAACCATACATCTGGTACCATAGCTACCTTTGCCCGGCCTCAAAGGAAATCTCATCGACTTGCTTGAAGCTGGTTGCATTTCCTGGCTTGGAGTTACTATTTCTGGCTGAATAGCAAGTTGCTGGACTTTTTCAGACACTTCTTCGATCTGGGTAGGCTCTGGTACCTGCGAAGAAGAGCTTGCTCCGGGATGGGTCTCCGCAGGTCTCGCATAAGGAATTGGTTGAGTAATCGCAGCTTGGTGCAGCTCGGGAGCTGGTGGTCTAGATGGCCCACCAGCAGAAGGTGCCTCACGGCCACCTCCATAACCACCACGGCGTGGTGCACCTCCTCGCCCATACTGCTGACCACCACGACCCTGACCCTGACCCTGACCTTGGCCCTGGCCTTGCTGATACTCAGGAGGTCCACCATAATACTGCTGAGGAGCCATTCTGCCGCCGCCTCCGCTGCTACCACGGCCACCATATGCTCCGCGTTGGGGTGCCCAGCCTCTTCCACCTCCCTGATACCCTCCTTGCGGCTGAGGCTGCTGCGGTTGTGGTTGCTGTTGGGCAGGTGGGCGTTGCACACCACCTCGTCCTCCACCAGCTTCTTGAGGAGCCTCTGAGCTTTCACCAGCACTGCCAGGTTCAGTACGTCTCTTCCTCACCATGGTAGCAACTACACCATGAAAACATGAAAAGCGTGTCATCTCAACCATATTCCCCCATTGAGAAGATAAAATCAAGAGGTAATGTGTCGTAAAAATAAATTGTTTAAGATAAAACACAACTACCAGTACAGATTAACAAGTACAACCATTAAACATGACTCTAACTAGCCCCAACCCCACTAGAATCACCAAACAAACTTTAAACACAACAACAAGACATGGAAACTTAGTTAATGCCCCAGCAAAGTGAACCAAAAAATTCTCTCTCAAGGAAAAATTGAACAGAAACAAAAATATTCAAACAGGTATTCGGCTTGTTAGAAAATCAAAACCTTTCAGATGGTATTAAAAGGATAAGAGTAATGTGAATAAAAAAGAAACCTCAGAAAATTTGTCAGCCAAAACCTTCATAAAAAGAAAAATAAATAATGTCGGCTAAATTTCATAGAAAACAGCCTTAAATCAATTTGAAAATCCAGAATAATACACACTTTAAACAGATAATAAGGACTGAAAACCATTGAAACACTGCAATCTGTTTTAAGCAAAAGTTGCGCTACTGAACGATCTATATGGAACAAAAAAATACATTTAACACCAAAATAAAAAATCAACAAAGGGAAATCGAATCGTAAAATCAGATCATCAATTAAAGACCAGAAAAATAAACCATAAACAGAATAATTATACAGTCCACAGTAGCTAATGAACAACCAAAGTGAAAAACGACCCAGATCCAACAACAACCAACCACAAACAAATTAAACCAACCCACAGCCCTAGCAAGAGTAGCATCAGGATTCTTCACAGCAAACCCTAAATCACATCACTGAACCCTTACCTCTGAATCGCGAAACGGCTTAGAAAACACTTTGGCCCACACAGAAACACTGCAGTTGTGCTTGTGCTTCCTCCTGTGTGCGCGTAAAAACAAAAGGGGGAGAAATTGCAAACGAAAAGTGAGAGAAAGTGAACGTATTTGTGGGTGCGCAAATGGGTTTAGCCTAGCGAGAGAGAAAGAGCGGAGAAAAAGCGAGGATAAAAAAGGACGATGGGCGGAGTGGTGATTAGTAAAAAGGGACTGTGATATGAGGAAATTACGAAAATACCAGGCCCCAGTCTCGTTAGGAAATGACAGCTCGGTCCCTAGATATCCGTTTTTTTGGACTGGAGCAGAGCGAGTGCTGACTCGGCAGGGGAACGCCGTTGACTGGTTTCCAATGCTGATGTGTCGTCTGACGTGGAGAATCTCCAGATGGTGACTGGTGGGAATGACACCGTGGACGCCATCCTCCCTAAAATCTCTTTTTCTATTTATAATTTGCCAAACGCACCATTGTTTCTCACCCATAATAACATTCACCAAAAATGGGAACCGCAGACTGATACTAAATCGATCAAATGGAACTGAAATGGCATGAGTTTGTATTATCACATTTAAATAGTTATACATTTTTTTTAGGGTTTAATATTAATTTTAAGGATAAAATTATAATTTTATCCTTATAATTTATGATATGTTTTACCTACGTTTAATGTAATAATAATATATTTAGGATTTAGGGTCAATTTTAAGAATGTAATTATAATTAGCAATGATTAATGGATAAAAGAATTTTAAAAAAATAAAGATGCGTTTTCAAATTAGTTTTAAAATTAGAAAATATGTGTTTTAAAATTAAAAAATATATGCAGATATTCATATATTAACTTGACGATCTTCTTATATAGGAGAGGATACATATGTCCGAAATTGTAGAGGATTACTTAGGTGATCTGGTCATCTATAACTCAAAACTTCACCGATTATTACATGTAATTAATCTTAATTATATAACTTTTTAAATAAATATTTTATTTGCCACATCGTCCACCACGTTGTTTATCTTTAAATTTTGAGGATGATGCTCTTGAATATCTTTACTTTCGTAATCATCCCCTCAACAAATATTAATATTCACGGATTTTGTTAAGATTTCTTATTTTTATATTTTTAATTTATTTAATATTTCAATATTCCATAAATATTTATACTTATAAAATTAAAAACAAAAAGTCGTGGAACATTTAATTTTTTTTATTTAATAAATATCATTTTATTATTAAGATTATTAATATTTTTTATTTGTATCATAAAAATTATTTCATTAAATAATCTGATGCAAGACTTATATAAAATTAAATTTTTTCGTTAAAAATATAATTAAAATTTTAAATAGATAATTAATTAAAAATTAAAGTTTTTTCATTAAAAATATTAATTAGAACTTTAAATAGATAATTAATTATATCCGTCTATTCAAATAATCTGCAGTTATTATATGTTTTTAATCCAATCATTCCCTATTTTAATGGATATATATAATGGTAGTTGTAATTTTGGTCATATATGATCAGGGTTAGGTAAGAATCTGCCAAAATTGTATTATATTGGTTCCAATTTTGAATCGGTATTTCTTTTTTAAGCACGGATTAAGATAAAGAAAAAAATAGGACCGATGTTTTCAAAATTGAATCGGAACCATGCCTTTTTTTTTCCTTGACTATTGTATTCAGAAGCCTCTCACCGAAAAAATTTATATATCAATTTATGATTAATTTGATTTAATTTAATTAGGTTGATTTAATTTAATGTCAAAAACTTGTGTACACCTAGACGCACGTGCGCCTTTAGAATTTTGGGTTAAATTATAGTATACCCTTTAGTATAAAGATGTGTACCATTTATTTTCTAAAGAAAAATAAAAAATATTAATAAAAAGTTTATACCCTTTACAACAAAATGGTGTACCCATATTAATTAAAGTGACCCTTTAGAACAAAACAATATACTCTTATCCATAATTAGGGTTGGGGAAAAATACCGAAATTTTGGTATACCGCCCTTATCATAACGAAAAATACCGATTTTACCGAAATTTTAGGTATGCCGAAATTTTTGGTAAGGTATGATACCGTATTGAAAATTTTGGTACGATAAAGGTATATAAATAATCAATACCGCGGTATTTTGGTATATGCCGAAATACCGTAAAATATTCAATTTTTTGAGTTATATGATACGATATTACCATATTAGATAATACATACAATTATAATTATTATTTATGTATTATAATTTTTAATTAAATTATATATATACACTATTTTATTAAAGATTAAATCTAAAATCCTACTATATATTTCTTCATAATTATAAATTATTGATAAAGATAATTGACTTACATGATATTAGTACTTATTTTTTAATTAAGTAATTCTATGTATATGAAAATTTAAAAGTGTTGATTTTAATATAAGTTCCATATATTTTTGTGTAGATCTCTTAGGTACTATTTATTTAATGACAAACACTTTGTAAAACGGGTTTATATATATTAATTATGTAAACTCGGTTACTGTTTAGTACATAAAAAATTACTCTTTAGCACATGAATTGTTACTTTTAAATTAAAAAATTACTCTTCAAATTCTTGTAAATCCCGATGTATCGATTACTTTAAGTACATGAAAATTTACTTTTTAGAGATACGAATTATTACTCTATTGTGTAAAAATTATTACTCTTCAAAGAGTTATTTTTTATATATTAAAGAGTAATATTAAAAAATAAGGCTTACCTGTAAACCCGGTTTTCATGAGACTTACTCTTATTTAATTTGGTCGTTTGCAGATTGTCGTATATTTTTGAATTTGTTATTTATTAGAGTATGTTTTATAGCTATCTTTCACTTTTATAGTACATGGTTTTTATAAGATTTATTGAATTTTAGATGTATAACGGTATAGCAAACTATGTAATAGGATGATATATACCGATATTTTAGGTATGGTATGGCATACCGAAATATTGGTAAGTAGAAGGTATACTATTTTCTTATACCGAAATATTGGTATACCGAACTAAGGTATACCGAAAGTTTAGGTAAGGTAACGGTATGATTTTTTAAATACCGAAAATTTCGGTACGGTATATGGTATGACCAAAAATCTTCGGTATGTCATACCGCCCACCCCTATCCATAATACTAAATTCTAAAGGCGCACCGTGTACCCGAACACAAGAGTCTCACTCTAATTTAATTAGGTTACTCCCTACAAATTACATTATATATTCTAATATTACTATTAAATAAAAATCCATCTAAAATTATTAATACTAAATATATAATTATTTTGTTCAATATCATCATTAATCCTTACTTACGGTAAAGATTTCTATTCATATTCGAATTTTATAAAAATTACGTATCAATTCATTTAAGCGATATATTTAGTCATGTGGTTTAGGGTTTATAGTTTTAAAGGTTAGGGTTTATATTTATAGGATTTGGAGTGATAAATTAATAAATTTACATTTACAATAGTATATGAATGTCCATATTATTGATATTTAGCATCACCCTTATCCTTAATCCAGATGCCTTATCCCATTTTTTATGGTTACTTAATTTTCTCCTGCTAATTCGCTAAACGTGGAAATAAAAGTAACCCCACTCCCCAACGTAAATTAATGCCATCTCATTTCATAAACACGCGTTCATTGCACTACACAATTTGATGAAAATCCAATTTCTCCCAAATATATTTTCATTCTAGCAATTATCACCCCCAACACATGTGCAACATAAATTATTAAATTTTATACATAAAAAATTGTTAAACTTTTTACAACAAAAAGAATCTATGCAACTAATATTTTTATGTGCAGGTACTTATTAAGTGCAACATAAATTTGTTTAAACTTATATAAATATTATGAATTGAACGTGTATTCGAGAGATATTAGTAAATTAAATAAACGTTAATTATGTATAAATATATATGGAATATATTCTAAATTAGCAAATTTTTTAAATAGGGATAATACCATAATAATACAATAATAATACATTTTTTTATTTGTGAGTATTTTTTATTTTGTGATGTATTTACTAATAATAGAACTATAAAGTTTGTATCTATAGGAATATTTTCATTTATTATTTATTTAATTTGATTGAATTATTTTATAATATCATATCTAAAAATATTACAAGTAAAAGATAAATCTTTAAATATTTACATTTTAAATCTTTTATATTTTTTCGTATTTGATTTAATTAATTATTTTAAAATATTATATCTTCAATCAACAACTAATCTACAACTAAAAAGTAAATGTGTAATACATATATATATATATATATATATATATAAAAGGTGTATAAGGATATAATATTTTTTTATAAAGGGTATGCCTTATTATACTTAAATGGTATATCATTTAGTATATACTAAAGTATATATATATATATATATATATATATATATATATATATATATATATATATATATATATATATATATATAAGGATATAATATTTTTTTATAAAGGGTATACACTTCAATTAATAAGATTATAATTTTTTTTATTGAAAATGCCAACTAAAATATTAGAGTTGATATTAGGTGCACCTGGATGCAAGGTGCACCCATATGTGTACAACTTTTTATTCTATTTTGTATACATATTATTATATTTTATATACGTGTTTCTTAATAATTGTATACTTTTTCACACTAAGTTTTTCATTAAAAAAAAACTAGCATCCATATGTGTATAATTTTTTATTCAACAGTGTATACATGTTTTTTTAATAATTGTATATTTTTTACACTCAATTTTTCATTAAAAAACTAACAATTAAATTATATACAATTTTGTTCATAATTGTATATGTTTTTGTTTATATTTGTATACGTTTTTTAAAGTGGGTGCACCCTATCTTAGAGTACATCCGGGTGCACAGTATAATTAGCCAAAATATTAATAGCGTGAACGTTTAATTAAAAAAAATCTCAAAAAATAAAGGATATACGCTTATTATACTAAATGGTATATCATTTACTATATACTCCATCTAATAAAGTGTACAACTTTTCGAAAATTATGAAATTTGCCTGGCACACATTTTTTTTTTCTAATTGTAAATCATATGTGTTTGTACGTTAATTGTTTGTAAATTGAATCTCAACTTATAAACAAGGTATTTCATTAATTCATTTAATACTTAAAAGTATATAATTTTATTTTATTTTTTAAATTATGTGTGTTTGTATCTTAATCCATTTGTAGTTTAATTTTATTGCTTAAATTTATGTGACAGGATTTTTCTTTTTTTTTTCTTAGAATCAATCTGTAGCTTAATTTTATGTGATTTATGAATTTTTTAACTTCCTCAGTTGAATTCTGACAGCAATTTTAGGACTCTTCATTGATTAGTTATGTAAGTGGCTTTTCATTGACCTGAATTATCAAGTTATATTAACATAATTTTTTTTTTTTTATCTTTTACAGAATTAAACATTAAAATATGAATTACTATTAAACAGAAGGTTTTACTCAAGTCTTAAGTACACAATTCATATATTATTCCATTTTTTCCCAAAAAGAAATAAAAGCTTTTTTTATAGTATTTTTTAACATTTATTCTAAAGAAAATTTTTTAAATTATAAGTATAATTTACTCGCATATTATGGATTTGTACTAGTTTATATTTATTTGACAATTTTATGAATCTAACATAACATGTTTACATGCTCTCCTTATTGACACAGCGCGCTTATTTAGATTTAGCACATTATAAACTTGAAATATGACATCGTAACAATAACTATCATCCTAATTAAAACTTTTTTTTTATAAGTCCAAATTTCAAATAAAAATTAGTAATAATTAGCTAAAAGGAAAAAAAAATTAATTAATTACATTTATATATTTACATCCTTGTAACCAAACACAAGATGTGTTGTACGAACCATAGAGAGTGGACAATTAATTGTTGTGTAGAATACAGAGCAGTGCTGTACAGTGCATTTCTTGGCCTTACCACTATATAACCCCACATCTATTTTAATATTATCTACAACTACAATTATTTTGTTTACTATTACTATAGTACAAATTTCTAATTTTTTTATTTAATTTTTTTGACAAGTATCCAAACAGGGTAATAATTGAATAAACATAAATTATTCTGGAATAAGAGGGATTGTCCTTTTCATTATTGGACTCTTTTGTTTGTTTTTGTTTTTCTTTATGGATTTTTTTTTCTAGAATTTATTTTACTAGAGCCCAAATTAGGTTTTTGGACACACAATGATCATGACTCGTGTGATAATATTTTTATGGAGGGGTGTTGTGTATTGATAGGGTAAAGTATTTCAAGAAAATGTAGAATGTGATTACCAATGGGCCCACCACATGTTTGGCCTTGAAAAAATAATTTATGCATGATTTATTTATTTTTGGGAACATGAGAGTTGGATTTACAATGTGTGGTAGCAATTAAATCAATTGCAATAAATGTGTTGTGTGTGTGGAAGAATAATAATTTCATGGTAGATAAGTTGTATTTAAAAAAAGGTTAGATTGTTTTACAATACTATACTACTACGTTTCTAAAGAAAAATGGATGTAGTATTATTTTTTAAAATATAATAAGAAATGGATGTGATATAGTATATTTGAGGGAAATATAAAGGAATTTCACTACTATCTCATATAAATTTTTGCATAATAATTATAAATACTATAATTATTATCATTATTTTTTTTAAGATAATCAATTCTTACGCGTATGACCTCCAATAGAGCAATGCAACTGTTGAACATGTTCTTCATGTTCCAATATAACACTATGACAATTTTACTTAAGAATGTAACAATCTCAAATAAATTCTAAAGCTTTTAATTCTAAAGTTTTGAAGATCTTAATTTATTTATAATTAAGGAAAAAGTTTTCAAATTCAAATAAACTCTTAAAAAATACATGTGTCAGCATGTGATTAATTGTTGACTACTTTTTTTACATGTGCATTCGATTGTTATATAAATAAATCACTGTTTAACTTGTGCTTGCAAGGGTCAAATTCATTCCAAATGAAGAATTCGAACCCCCACCCTGCAACAACTGACCCTGCAACAACCAAGCTCAGTTGAAAGGTCTTTCCACCCTCCCTTCTACCACTTGAGCTATGCCCTGAGGCATTAAAAGTATGTCTTTCTACAATATGGTGAATGGTGTATTAAATGATGATTTTTTATATTTTTAAAATATGATTCATTATAGAAAAACCTTATTATCTATAATAAAACTACTAAGTTATTGATAACATTTTTTAGGTGTTATGTAAAACTATTTATGTTTTAGTATTTTATGATGTTATAATATGATTTAATATATAAAACTTTATTTATTAATAAATATATTTTATATACTCCCTCCGTTCCATTCAAATATGGTCTTTTTTCAATTTCTGTGGTCTCACCTAAAGGGTCCCCTTTCATTTTTTACACACATGGGACCCACACACTCCATCTAATACAATTAAAATATGGGGTCCACACTCCCACTACACATTATATAATAATAATACTCCATCCGTCCACTTTCAAGGGTATCATTTTTTTATTTTGAGCGTCCGCCCCAAGAGTCTCATTTCCTTTTTTATACATATGGGACTCATACACACCCATTAATACCATTAAAAAATGAGACCCACACATCCACTAATACAACTACCCACTACACATTAAATAATAATACTCTTTAATCCATGTGCAAAAAACAAAAGACACCCTTAAAGGCGGACAGAGGGAGTACTCCTTAATTTACGTGCAAAGAAGCGAAAGCCCCTCTTACGCCAGAAGGGAGTATATAATAATATACTTTAATAATGCTTAGATTTTTTAATATTATTTTATCTTATTTAATAGTGATAGAGATTAAATTAAATTTTAATTTAATAGTTAAAATTATTCCATACACCAGGCATACCACTTAGTTGAACTCTAAATTTCAATATATTCTTTCCAATTTAGCATAATTTTTAATACTCATGCATAATAATAAATGTTTAAAAGCTTAAAATGACGAAAATATAATTGACTCGATTTATTTTTTAAAAACTTTATACGACCTATGAATATGTACAATTGAATCACAAATATATACTCTATAAGTGAGTAATTTATTTTTGAAAATTTTGACATTTTAACACACCACATCAATGAATCTTCATTAAATATTTCATATTTACATCTATAAACCATGTTAATCTCTGCTCACTCCTACCATAAATCACATTTTCTTGATAAATACTTATTTACTCATTTCTTTATTATTATCTTTCATCTCCTCTTTTATCTCAATTAATTAATACTTGATTTTAGATACCAATATAAAAGTAATACTCCACTTGATTTTAGATACCAATATAAACTAGTTTGTTAAATAACTCAAATCCAGTACCCGAAAAATATTTTAATTATCAAATAGTGATTCAGAAGATTTTTTCAAATATTATATAATTCACTATCACTCCCTCACTTACATTATTCGAAAGTTACATTACTCAAATACATTAATTCAAAAAATTTGTGTACTCAAAAATTATTTTTTACTTTATCATTACTTTATTTAAATACATTATCCGAATGAATTCGAGTAAAAAGCATTTGAAGATTTTTTCGAAAATTACATAACCCATATCACTCGTTCACTCATATTACATCTCACATAATCACATTACTTAAATACATTAACTCAAAAATTTTGTTTACTCAATTTTTTTTAAACTTTATAATTGCTTTATTTAAATACATTATCCGAATGAATTCAGTTTAAAAGTATTTTCGTACGATTCAAACATAAATAAGATATATAAACTTAAAATTAGGTTAAAAAATTTGTTAGATTTCATTGGGCACGGCTGACAATTCACTTATTACAAGTAATCGAAGTCGTTCCGGTTCGATTTTCCTCTGTGATTTTAATGGATCATCTTCTATGTAATGACGTACGAGAAAGACAGATGCATTCGTGTAATCAACTGTGTTGAACATCACTGAGGTGGGGGAGGAAATTTTTAATCTATCTTTTAATGGAATTAATCTTAATTAATTAAACTCAGCTGTGATTGCAGAAAACTACAATGGCAGCACTGAAGAAATCGGCGGTGCTATACCACTACCCCTGCCCTGACGGAGCTTTCGCCGCTTTGGCGGCCCACCTCTATTTCTCTCACTCTCCGGCCGCCACCACTCCTCCGCCTCTCTTTTTTCCTAACACCGTCTATTCTCCTCTCAGGTTCCACTTTATCTTCGGCCAGCACTATTAACTCTTGTTCATACATGCATGAGCTTAAGGTGTTTGTTATATTGCAGAGCAGAAGACTTACCCTTGGATGAAATCGATGAAGTTTATCTTGTGGACTTTGTGGGCCCACCTGGTTTCGTCCAGCAGCTCTCTTCTAAAGTTGAAAGGCAAGGTTTTTTATTTGCTAAGATATTTTATAAGGTTTTTTATGATGTGGGCTAAATGATTGTATTTTTTAACAAAGGAATTAACCTCAAGGGCTCATTTTTCTTGGTGGGTTTAGCTCATTCGTGCCTTTTGATGTGGGTAGTGTAGGTGATCTTTAGTTTCTTCTGATTAATTCTTGAAATTTTGTTATTCGTTGGCTGCACCAGTTGTTGGAAGTTAGTGGGGTGAATGATTAGATTCCCACTATGCCATCCATAGAAGAAAGAGAAAATGGAAATGCTCCCAATAATGCATATGCCATCTAGAGCAATTAAATGATTGGCTACTTCTAGTAATTTCTTTGTTTTTTGCAATATAGGGTTGTGATCTTGGATCATCACAAGACTGCATTTGAGATGCTGAGTTCGGGGGTGTCAATTAGTGGAAATGTGACTAAAGTAATAGACATGGATAGGAGTGGAGCTACTATAGCTTATGATTATTTCAAGGATAAACTCTTGGGTGGGGACAACAACATCAGTAAAGATGTTGGCTTTGCTGAATTCCGAAGGGTGAGGAGACTGTTTGAATATATTGAGGATGGAGATCTGTGGAGGTGGTGCCTTCCAAATAGTAAAGCATTTAGCAGTGGATTGAAGGATTTGAAACTTGAATTTGATGTCACATCGAATCCCACTTTGTTCCAACAGGTAGCTTCTGTGCAGCATATTCTATATGAATTGTTAACCACTCATGGATACCTAAATATTTCCAAATATGAACTAGTGTAGTACAGAATCTCTCTTTTTATTGATTTTTTCTGAAAATTCATCTAATGCATAAAGTGACGCTGCAAATAGAATTGTCATGAAAGTGTAGTGCGGAGTCAACTCATGATGCTAATTATCTAGCTTTGTTGTGTTTGTTGTGAACAATGTCATGTTAAATAATTTGATGATTTCTTCATGAGGACATTGTTTAGGCAACTTATGATGTGGTAAATCATTTAGTAAGAAGTTTTGCAACTGCTCTTTACTTTAGTTAGTTGTTTCATTTTCTCAATGAGTGGATTGGTTCTTAACAAATTTATGTTCTTTTTCACTGAGATATAAACACTCCAGATAATCCAATATAACTGTCTGGCCTTTTATAGTTTTAACGATGTTGGAGCAGTGCACCCCAATCTGTTGCCTAAGCCTTCGTTTTCATTGATCTCTCTAACACTGAAACACATTACTGAGACTCTTTAGTGCATTCTTTCTGTTTCTTTATCTCGGTCCTTTTGCTTGAGGTTGACATGATTACAGTTGCTGTCATTAGACCTTGACTTTGTAATAAGTCAAGGTATGTCGAGCTTGGCACATAAACAGAGACTTATAGATGAGGCTCTTGAGCAGTCATATGAGATTGCACTTGGCGGAGGAACATTCGGAAATTGCTTGGTAAGTTGATTATTTTACAGCTTTCTTAAGTTGCACGAACTTAGCACTGTTTTCCGTTTAAAAATGTTTTAACTGCGAGCCTTTACTTCTAGTGGATTCTCTTATTTTTAGTTTATATGTGATTGTTGCCTTCTTGTTGACTTTATTGCATGACTGAGCTAACAATTGTGTTTAGTTAAACATATGTTATATGGATTTATGGAGGTTTATCTCTCTTTGTGCTGAGGGCTGGTGGAATACTGTGGAAATTACATTAATTTAGATACAATATTTCTAATTTAAAACTTTGTTTCAATACTTGGAGGCTTCATTACTGCATATAGCATGCTTATGCTTTGAAAAAAAAAACTCATAGTCTTTGAGCAAACTACTAATGGATCTCTGGCAGTTCAATAAACTAATATGTTGCTTGATAATTTTGCATTTCATCACTGCTGCACATACGTAATGGTCTATGTTTTTTCCCCTTCCATTTTCTTCGTGTAGGCTGTCAATGCTGATTCTATAAATGAGCTGAGGAGTGAGCTTGGCAATCAATTAGCCTATAAAAGCCTTAATATGAATTTTAGGTTCGTAGTTACTTGGCTTGTACACTTCTATGACATGATATGTTCCATCCTCTTAAGATTGTTAATCTCTTTCACCTTCCTTCCTTTCTTAAAATGGTTTTCTAATTATATTAATGCAAATTGTTGATATTTATTTAAAGTTTGCACTTGGTGAGGCCTTGTAATATTAAAGCTATTGCAGGCATTGTAGTATAGCTGATTGCACTTGGAGACACCTAGGCTATGTATAAAATTATAAGTGAATGTATTAGTCTGAATTTGAGATTGAAGTTTTAGATCAGATCAATTAAAGAATCCTTGGGTTCATGTAAGAATTAGATTGGTAATTAAATTAACGTAAGTTGTGATGGAGGTAGAAATGCACAAACAGGAAATTATATGTAATTAAGAATAAGATTGGTAAATAAATTAATGTATCTATAATCACTCTGGAGACACCTGTAAATAACTAAACGGGCAGACTTAGATTTCTAGCAAGTTGTTTGTTGGAGATCATCAAACAATTATGTTAACCAGGCAAGCCTATTAAGTGGCAAAACTAATCGAAATAAAGTCGTTAGAGCTTTTTTAGGGTGGAATGTTTGGATTAATTTGGTGAGTTTGATTGAATCACTATGTTCTGAGGCTCAATTTGAAAGAATGTAAGCCATCAAAACCATGTAAAATTTGGCAAGAACTGAGCGCTTGTGTAATTTGAAAGAATGTAAGCCATCAAAACCATGTAAAATTTGGCAAGAACTGAGCGCTGTTACACAAGTATACATGGCTAGTGGAATAATGCTAGTCTTGTAAAGTTGAGCTTGATCTGAGAAAAAGGGTCCTTATATCTTGTTATGAGAGCATATCCAGTTAGCATATGATTGCTGTTTGAATTGTCCTTATATCTTGTTACTTTTAGGGGAATTGGAGCTGTTGTTTACAGAGTTCCTGAGCTTGAAAACGACTTAATGTTGAAAATTAGCCTTAGGAGTGTTAAAGACGAGGACACTACACCCATATCACAGGTAATTACTGCTTCCCGAGCTAGTGTAGTTATGAAAATATCTAACATTCTATTGAAGCTATCTGTGGCGTGTGATTTGAATTTTATGCAGGAATATGGAGGTGGTGGACATCGGAATGCCAGTTCATTCATGATAGACAATGCAGAGTTTCAAAGGTGGAAGATTTCGTCTAATAACTCATTCTCGGTGTGGCCCCCTCCATTGTTTCGCATTGACCAGCAGTCTAGATAAACCTTTCATGAGAGGTAGGGGTCCAAAAAGTATGCCAATTCTATATGCCTCTATTTGACAGTACAATCATGAAATATAGCCTGTAACAATCACTTGATAATTTTCCGATCATATTTGTCATATGCGTTCGACAAAGTATAAAGTGTTGTCACATCCTTGTGATTCCACACAAGGGATCTTACTATCTTTCTTCTATTCAATACTGTCAATTAACTCCTATCCACCTCTAACACGTGCAGCAAAAACTCTATGTATATCTGGTCTCTCTAAAGCTACACAAAGAGCAGTACTCAGTTATAGAGGGTACTGATTTGCATACTCTCATGCAGGCCATCAATGATCTTTATTGCATCACAGACTTTCTTGACTAGAATCATTTATGTTATTTATCTGCTTGAGTATTACTTAATGGAAGGTTCGTGACTGTCCGTTTTGGTGAATGAAACGATTTTCCAGTCATACGGTAATAATTTAGTTCTGCTGATTTGTAAGGTGTATAACTTATATACCTAGAATAATGCATGTGCCCAGTATATTATATGAGACTCAGGTGGCCAGAGAGGTAGATGTGCTGAACAAATGAGAATTGATAACTGAATCTGCATTACTTGCAATATGGTACCTCTATCCAACCACATAAATGCATTAATGTCACTTTCCTTTCCTTAGGTTGTGCTTGGATCAAAGAATGGCAAATTCTTGATGTTTGTGGATTTGTAGGATGGATTTGAAAAAAGAGAAAGAGGGTGTCATTATGAACCATTTTTTGTGTGATTAGGACAGCATGGTTTTAAAAATTTGGGTGGATTTCAAATCCCTAATTTAAATCCTTGGATGCCAACACAACATTAAAGTTTGTCTTAAACTGAGGATTGAATTTGGTCAACAGGATAGCACTCATTAGTTTTTTCAAATAAAAACAACTAACTAATAATGAGGCTACAACAACACAAGTGGTCTGTCTTTCTCACTGTAGGAAATAAGGCCCTTTATTCCACTAGTCAAACCCAATAAAGAAACCTTAGTGAAGAGGGCAAAAACCGAATCTATATAGCCCAAAGAAACATGGCTATACAAAAATAACACCACCCAAAAATAATCTAAGTACAATTAGAGATGATCAGAGTACACAGTGCATAATGAAACTTGAAAGATTTTACAAATCATCAACTTTTTTTGGTAAAAAAAAAATTAATTTATATGATGGCAATGTATTTATATTTGGTATTAGTTTGTGAATCCCACATGAGACATCTCCTCACCCCCAAATGCTGTGCTAGATGAACACCACACATCATCTGTAATGAACTGCATCCACGATTCATCCTTGTCATCTTTGTCTTCTTCTTCCATGCAGATCATGGCGGATGATGACGCCAACGGGAAGTCTGGCGACATCATCTCGTGTTCATTTGTAACCCCTTGCATGTACTCGAGCAACGGTATGCTACTGGATTGACCTTGATCTTCTACTTCGGGACACAACCCATTTTTCTTGAAAACGCGACATAGGGCGTAGGAGTCCTGCAGTGTACGTACATACCAAACATATATTAGTTGGGTTAGCATTATTCTTAATTAATTTTAGGGATGATTCATGTTCAAGAACGAATAGATTCTTGTGTTGATTACTTGGATTTGTGAGATCTGATGACAAAAAAAGCTGGGGTCTTAAGATTTGTTTATTAGTCAATAATTGGGGCTGTTGGATTTACTTTGATACACTGTCAAAACTAAAGTGATAAAAGGGGGATAAAGAAGAAGAAGATATGCAGAAATATGTTAAAAAAAGGCAATCTTATGGTTTCTGCAAAAATTATTGCAAGTACAAAGAAATCTTTTCTATTCTCCCTTCCATCATATCATATCACCCTACACAAATGAAGGATCATCTTATTCATCTGCTAAATCTCCCTCAATTCCATCTCAACTTTATCCCAAAGCACACATGCTTCAAAAGTGCACACCATAACCCCCCCCCCCCCCCCCCCCCCCAATACATACACATACATATATATATATATATAATACACATGAGACAAGTGAGAAGGGTAGGCTATGGATTTGGCTTATTCAGGTATGGAGGAGAATAAAGTGAAAAGTGACCGACACCTTCTTACAGAGTGAAAGTGAAGGGGTGGTGCTACTTTTAGTTTTAGGTTAATAGTATAAATCTAAATGAAAGAATCTGTGATCCCAGATGAGGGTTATGATAATCAAAAACCACACTGACAGGAAGAGAGAGAAAGATATATAAATCAAGATCAGGATGATGATTGGTGATGGCTAGAATTGTACTTTTGTCTCATTGTTGAAAGACAAAGGGAAGCTAAACTCTCTCACTCAAGAGATCTAACTTGGATGCAAGAAAAGAATAACACAGCAGCATATATATTGTATATATATATGATGCTATTATTGTATAAGAAAGCTGGATAAAGCTGGATGATTATGTGTCACAAAAGTAGAAGTCTTCCCATGCATGCCATGCAGTCCACGTTCTACATTACTCTTCACACACCCACACCCCCCCCCCCCCCCCCCTCTCATGTATGAAAGAGATGAGAGAGAGAGAGAGAGAGAGAGAGAGGATAATAGTAAGATGACATGAGGGCACATGTTAAAGCTCAAGTATCATGCTTTTAATGCATCCTTTAGCAAGAGTAAAAAGAGATCATGATGAAAAAAATGGAGAGATAAATGCTTTTTCCACCAAAATAAGGGCCTGGAAATTTGTGCCTTTGGAGTCAAATAGTGACATCTGTTCTGTTCTGTATGATTCAAGGATAGTTAATTTCCACATAACATAACATAAAGATTGAAAAAGAAGATAGAACTAATAGATAAGCAGTTTAAGTTTGCTTATTAATCATAATTTGAACTATTTATAACTTTATTATCATCATCCCATAATATAAGGCTTTTATTTTTCACCAAGAACATCACAAATTATTACTACTTCCCAACCTAACAACCTAAGTTAAGCCACATTGCATAATGTATATATACTCATAAAATCTGTATAAATGCATGTATATATAATGTATACGTATTTAAGTAAGTAAAATTATACGGGCTACCTGGATGCCAGAAGTATCTTCCCACTCTTTATCATCCAATCTATACTCATGCATAACCCAATCAGTTCGTATTCCCTGAGGTGCTCTTCCTCTGTAGTAAACCAGTGTTTTCTTCATTCCGATGGCCCGATTCTGGCTGCTCACCCTCCTGTCTTTCCCCGTTGATTTCCAGTACCCGGCCCGGGTGGCTCGGTTTGTTCTGAATCCGTTTGGGTACTTCCGGTCCCTCGGCCCGAAGAAGTACCACTCCGGATCCCTACTAGGCAAGAATGATTTCTCTGCACAAGAAATAGATACATTTATGATTGATTCATGGGGTTTAATAAACTTTTAGACGAGGTGGTCATTCAGACTGACCTGCCAACTCCCACGGCTCGCATTTGTAAAGATCAACTTCCGGGATGATATCAAGTTCGATTTCTTGGCCCTGGATTTTTCTCTTGAGATAATAGTTGACGAGCTCTTCGTCGGTGGGGTGGAACCGGAAACCGGGTGGCAATCCGACCGGGGCCATGAGAGTTGCGCGCCGTCAAAGTTGGTAGCTCCGATGACAACTCCGATGAGGCAGTGGTGGATGTTGTGAATTATATGTTGTGCATTTATACAAGGTCATTCAAAGTCCCTTCTCTTTGAGTCATTTTTCACTTTTTTTCTCTTTTCTAGATTCCAAGAAGCGTTTCTTGCAAGCCCATGTAATAAAATAAACTATGTTTATAGATACAAAGGGTTGTTTATTGTGGCTTGTTCTCCACAAGCTGTTTGGAAGATTAATTATTAATTAGATTAAAAAAGAAAGAAATGTGAGAGTGGGGCCAAGGCTTTCCCTCGTGAAACAAAGGGTTTAAAGCAAGATATCATAAGATGGTCCAGTTGGTCCTAGTGTTGGATCATCAAACTTTTGATTTGGTTTTATGCTTTACCTCTAATTTTATACACATTCATATATATGTCCTATGCCACATACTATACTTTTAAGTTTCTCCATTTTAGGGGGGGGGGGGGGGGGGGGTGGGGGTGGATAGGAGTGCGATCACCTATTTTACTATTCCATCTAGTATTTCATTTAATCACGTGATACGTGTTACAATCATTCTCTAAATTATTATTAAATGTGCTAAGGTTTAATAGTCATTTAATAGGGTATAATATTTTCATTAAAAAACATATTATGAAATAAGAGATGGAATACAATATGAAATAGGAGAATTAACCGAGTGACACGGGGAGAAAAGTCTCATTCTTTTGTCATAGCGTTCATATTTTCTTTCTAGGCAGATTTTATTATATCCAACATTTGTACCATCTAACGATTTGCAATAGAAGATATAATATCAAAATGTAACGAAAAACCTGAACCATTAATTACAAGTGTACTTGGTTCACAAAATCATAAATACAAGGGTTTTTAATGAAATCATTTGTGTGTAGGACATGCCAAACATTTGTGTGACACTATCTCTGTCACACCCCGACCACAGACGGAATGCGACAACTGTCACGTTAACCATAAATTTCGCGGAATGGGTGCACTCCACTCCAAGAAAATTTAAAAAAAACGTAAGGCTTGCTATCAAGTACCTGTAGGACTGAACAACTTATAACAACGGGTACTACCCGAGGACATCATTTTCATAACTTATCAACGAGGATTTACAAAGGTACAAAATACAACGATGTAACTCAATTTGAAGAAAATATACACAAGCGATATAACATCGCGAAAGTTAAAAAATACATCAAGGGGGTTACCAAATATAAACTATACAATCTCGCCAATGGATCAGCCAATTTTTACACAAAAAGAAAAGTACCCAAAGCACTGATCGGATGACGAGCAAACGATAGGCAAACCTCCAACCAAAAAGATATCAACAGCCTGAAAAGGAAAGGAATGATGGGGTGAGCAAAACCACTAGCTCAGTGGGGTGATAAGCTGGTCACCCCAACCCTTAAACGAAGCATGTACTCACGGTTGCGACTCATAACATAAAATCCAACATTTCGTCTCACATCAATTATTTCTTACTCAATATACAAATTAATGAAAATAAAACTTATGTATGCATTTACAAATAACACAATTAGTTCAAACAACATGTTATCACATAAAGGACGCGTGTGTAGCTAATATCCTCCTCGAACTGAGCTCTCCGCCGAGAGTCAGTGCGAGCCCGTCACCGTTACTCTAAATAAAATGCATGTTAATGTTCTTTCTTAATGCTCACCATGTGCTAAAGTTCACAATTCAATATCGATGTGATCCCTGAAATGATCAAACATATAAATATATGACATGCATGTCCCATACCGGTGACATTGACTGAGCCTATAATAGACTGATCCATCTAACGATCACCTTCCAGAGTATCAGTATTTGGCAAATAGACAGGTGCCCTGTTAGATCTAACTCGCCCAAGTTTGCCAAGCCACGGGCGACTTGTTTGTCACTCTAACTCACCCGAACCGCAATAATTCGGGCTACTTAATCAATGTCGCTCTAACTCACCCGAACCGTGACCAATTCGGGCTATTTAACCTCGGTACTAGGTATGCATATGCATCATCAAATGCATAACAACTCAAGTCATAGTCTTAATCAGCATACAAGTCACAAGAATAACAAGAGATCAATTCTCAAATAATTCACAATAAATGATATCAGATATCGAGCCGGTAAGGCTTTACAACATAAATTAAAATCAACAATACCCATAACATATGGCCGACATGACCCTGTATAAAATAATATAAGATAATCAATAGATCATATTAGGCCAATCAGGCTCAAACCAGAATAATCGAGCCAATCAGGCTCTTTACCACATAACACATTACCAAATAATTTTCTTATCAATTAACTAAAAAAAATGAATACAAACTTGTCGAGGGTTCACACTTCCCATAAGAGAAGGCGTTCCCGAATTATCAACTCACAAGAAAATGACTAACTATCTCTGGAATCTGAAATCGGTCCCTTGCCCTTCGTCGATGGTTCTTTACCTAAAAAGGAGATAAGCAAATAAATACAAATCAATATGCATAATTATTAAGCGATAACATCGCCTTTCATCGTTAAAAAATCTTAATCGAGCTCGAGCGAGTCGATATTAAATAGAAACAGCCCGTAACTCCTCAACATCATCTCCCAATCTCACATAACCCGTTTCAGATCATTTCTTAAACGAAACTATAGAAAATAAATTTGAATTCGACATAAAAGTTCTGAAATTTTTCAGTTAGTGGTAGTTTACGAGAAAAATCATAACTAATTGTAGAAAAATTGGATTTAGGCGTCTCAAGTGGCTACATAAAGCTAACGAATTCAGCTACGTATACAAATTGAGTTTGCAAATATCTGAGAGCAATAACTATGTCAAAAGCAGTTCGAACTGTAGCTGTGAATTTGCCCAATACCAAAAAGAAATACTCAACAAAATTACAAAATCATAAAAAAAGGAAGCTTGATTTACTTATTACTTACCTCAACGTAACTTAGACACCACCTAGAATGAGAGTTGTAAGAGAGAATTTGATCAGCAAGGGTTTCTCTTCGTCATTCTCTATTTCCCCTCTTTTGTTTTTTCTTCTCACGTTCTCTTTTTTTTGCCTTAATAATAATATATTATGCCATTTAAGTGGGCTGGCCTTTGGGCCAATAAATTTTGGGTTAAAAAAAAATTTCCAGTTGAGGCTAAGACATTATAATCTCATGTAATAAAATTTTATAAAACGGGCAAAAAATTATAAAATTTTGTTAAAAAGTTATACTACTTAATTAATAAAAAGTAATAATGGTGTAGTGAACTATTTCATTAACAATTGGCAATATAAAAAAAATAAGTGATAACATTAAGAAATGACGAGAGATATAATATTGGTCTTCTAAATAAAAAAATATTACTCTTAAATTTTGCTCAAGGAGAAATAAAAAAGCAAAACATATCAAAATTTGAAAATTAATACTAATATTTTCCATTCAGAAGTGTAATACTTATCTCTCTAAAGAATAAATTTTATGTAATAAAAAAGAATAATAATTTATCTCATTAAATAAATTTTTATATATTAAAAAGTTATTGATAAATCACTGTGCATTTGTATACCTGATTCATACAGTGTGTGCTTAATATTAATGAAAATTTATACTATAAATTTTTGTGAAGAAAATAATAACTTCGTGATACGGTTTCAAGCTAATGTTGCTCTTCCACCTGATGTTAAGTTTTTAGACAAAAATTTATATGAGATTGTTTTTCGAAATAATTTATGTGAAACAAATAAAAAGCAATAACAAAATGTGATAGTCAATTGATGAACAGTAACAATACAATTATTTTATGAAAAATTTATAATATAAATAAAAAGTAATAAATTTTTTTATAAAAGAATAATAACATATTTACTAAAATGTGATACATAATTAAAAATAATAAAAATAAAAATAATCTCATCCGTAAATTGTCAGCACTTCCCCAAGTTGGGATCACTCTGAGGAAAAAAAAGGTAAATTAATTAATCTTTTTACAGCAAGATAGCCGCGGATAGTAGTAAATAAGGATATTGGATGTCCCGTTATATTTTGATGTTACATCTCCTGTTACACGCATTAGATGAGTGACACGTATGCGGAGATGAAAATCTCAACCTTTCCCTTTAGGGTTGATTGTTAGAGTATATAATAGTTTATCCTACATGTCAATCATCCAATGATTTATAACAGGAGATATAACATCAGAATGTAACAAGAAATTCGAACCCGTAAATAAGACCAACTCAATTTCTAAGGATTTAATTGAAGTTTCGGAAAGGCTGTTAAAAATGGATAAAGATTTTGCCTAAATCTAAAACCCTTCTTAAGACCCATTTTTTCCCAATCCACCTCACGCAGCTCACCCTCTGATCACGCCGCCGCCCCCGCTCCACCTGCCACGCCGCCCACTCTCCCGCTGCCACTGGTTTGATACAATTTTATGTTACTACTTCAACTATTCGTTCGTTTCACTTTGATTGATTGACTTTATTAAATGTAAAGATCAAATTTTTGCTGTTGTTCTAGTAGATTAATACCATGTTTATATCAGGAAGCTTACTGTACATTGTTTATGGCTTATCCTTGTTGCTTTTTGTGGTTACTATCGGTTCACCTGATGATGCCACATTTAATTTCTGAGTTTTTTTCAGATTTCATATGTTTCTGTGCTTGGCAGTATCTGTTGTCTTTAATTTCTTAAACTATTTATTGAGTATAAAGTTGCTCCTCATTTTACCTTTAAATTATCTTTGTGAATGTTGTGTGTATTACTTTGTTGGTGAGGTTATGGTTTTGAGAATTGTTGTAGTGGTTGAAGGAAATCTCAAATAACATTTAAATGTTAATTCTCTTGTATTCCTTGTCAATTATCTCATCAAAGGTACAGTTATAGATAATATGTGATGTTGATGCTCTATATATATATATTTTTATTGAATGCTAAGTGTTTTAGAGATTTTACTTATGGTGTTAAATGTTAAAATGGCTTATATTTTTCTGTGAAATGTAAAATGGGTGTGTTTGCTATCACTATAAACAAAAGCCCTGTAACTTTTTCGTTGGAGATGATTTCCGATTCTGCCCTTCTGTTCTCAATAGCTCATGATTTGATTTATGCGCAGAAACTAGAGCAAAATGGATATTGATTCCAACACAGAGAAGCTCAAATATCTTCAGGTATCGTCTCTTGGTGAAGATGAAAATGATGAAGTTGACGATGAAGTCAGTGATGAAGACGATGAAGAAGAAGATCAGATATCAATGAGCTTAGGCTTTCTGGAGAAGCCGAAAAATCAGTGGTCATTATGCCGCCAGTATTTCCCGAGCAAAGCTGGAGGCTCTCCGGTAATTCAATGGAGTTTCTGTGAAATAATGGGCTGAATAATCAATAATAGTCCTATTTATTTTTTCCAGTAAAATATTCTAATGAATTATTTTCTTTGGAAATATTAATTATCTGTTGGTTTGTTATTTTTTACTATTCTGCTGTCATTTAATAATTTTCTTGAATGATGATTTTATTTATTTTTTATTTTTTTTTGTGTGATGTAGGCATGGTTGGATCCCGTTAATTTGCCCTCCGGAAAGTTGAGTTTTTGTGATTTTTGTGGTGAGCCTTTGCAGTTTCTGCTCCAGGTGCAGTAAAAATACATAATTATGTTTTGGGGGAATTCATGTTGTTGTTGCCTGTTTTTAACTCGCTCATTTCCACTGCTGCTTAAATGAATATGATGCGTTCACTCAGTCTCACCAGATATTTTTAATCTTTTTGTCTAGGTTTATGCACCTTTAAACGAAGAATCTACTTTTCACCGAACATTGTTTGTGTTTATGTGTCCCTCAATGGCCTGTCTTCTTCGTGATCAGCATGAGCAGTGGAAGCGGCATCCAGAAACTCAATCCAGAAGGTACTTCTTGTCCATTTATCAGTCCACATATCCAAAGAATGCTACTATAGGTAAATGGTTTGATGATACAAAATGTTTTTACAGTGTCAAGGTTTTTCGGTGTCAATTACCGAGGGCGAATTCCTTTTACTCAAGTGAGGCACCATCTGAAGATGAGTGTCAGCAACCTTTGACATCTGGAGGTACAATTGTTCACTACTTCTGGATGCAACCTTTAATGGTCTGTATACCCGAAAAAAGAAAACTAAAAGAGGGGGAAAATAAAGAAAGAAAAGAAAAGCAAATATCAACCCTGTATATTTGGAATTTGGATAGGCCAAACTTTGTATTAATTCATCAATCATGTTGAAAAAATCCCCACGCAAGGTTACATGTTGGAAAATGGGTGAAAGAAAATGAGAGTATGTGCTGGATGTTTGAAAGTCTTGGTTTATGTTGTAGGCGTAGTAATTAAATGCTGCATTAGTTGTTTTTTGGTGAAGCCTATGCCTGTTAAATGTTGCAGCGATGCTCTGTAATTGGTGTGGTACATGGAAAGGGGACAAGATTTGTGGTAGCTGTAGAAAAACTCGCTATTGTTCTGGAAAACACCAGGTAGTTGTCTCTCCTCTCAATTTGAATGAGACATTGTAAACATTCAGGTAACTAACTGTTTCATATATATTTCCAGGCTGCACATTGGCGGTTCGGTAAGTCAAGTCATAAAGTCTTATGCGGACAGTTAGAGACTTCTGGCAGAGATTCTGAATTAGGTAATGCTCTTACAGAATTGAAACAATGCCAAGATGTGGTTATGTGAGTAGTTTTAGTTGAATAGGATACATGTTAGAAGTTTGTGCATGGTAAGAATAGGCATTCATCTAAGATTTGATTTCATATCTACCATCTCCAGTGGTTTACTTTTTAAGCTAAGGATAATGTTTAGCCCAATAAAGTTGATATATTATGGATTTGTATTTCTATTGGCAAGCAGCAGCCAGCAACTCCCTTTGGCCAGAGTATGAGATCGTAAATGAGGACGAGTGTGAATTTGATGAAAAGATGTCTAATGATAATGGACCTTCTAGTTCATTAGTTTCTAGGCAACGGACAGATGAATCATTGGGAAATTTGATGACATATTTCAAGGTAAATTTTTGTGTGGTAATCTGATAATTTTGTGCTGATGATTATTAAAAAATAATCTTTATCTTCATTTTTGGATTAATAGGGAACTGTTGACAACAGAAGTTGGGCATCTTTTCAGGAAAGAATATCTCGGTTCCCTGACCAAGTTTTGAGGTGTTTTTCTTTTTCTAGCAATATTCATAAAATGAGTGGGCAACATATATGTGATGCTGCTTCATTGTATATTTTTCTCTCTGCATATAAATTCTTTGTTTTGTAGATACTCTAGCTCTGCTCAAGCAAAGCCTCTGTGGCCTGTGTCCAGTGGTCGGCCATCAAAACTCGATATTCCTAAGTGTCAGAATTGTGGTGGCACTCGTGCCTTTGAATTTCAGGTGTGTTCTTTTGAAGTAATTGATCTATTGTTGTTCCGTTTATACATTGACAAATATATCAGCTTGCTATGAACTTAAGTCTCATAGAAAATTGACTGTCCAAATTTCTAAAGCTTCCATGTTGGACTCTGCTAGTTAGGTCGAGCTCTAGCTTCCTTAGAAAAAACGAGTTCAACCTTGGGCTTGCAGTAGCATTGCATTTGCTCGATTGAACTCGATCGCATTTTTTTGGGTCATAAAACCGTTCTTATAGAAGAAGCTTTATCATGATGCTGTTGTGTGTGATTACAGATCTTACCCCAGCTTCTGTATTTCTTCCACGTGAAAGATGACGAAGATTCTCTCGACTGGGCCACAATCGTTGTGTATACGTGTGAGGCTTCATGTGAAAGCGGTCCGAGGTACAAAGAAGAATTTGCTTGGGTTCAACTTACAAGTCAGTCTATTTCAAACCAATAAATTCCACAAAAATAGTTGGGAAACCACAAATATAATTATAATCTATGCTCACATATATTCTTGTCTCAGATTATACCCCATGTGTCAATCTTAGATGTGGTTTGGACTCAGGTCTGTAACATTAGCAATTATATCA
This sequence comes from Pogostemon cablin, assembly GCA_023678885.1. Classification (NCBI taxonomy): domain Eukaryota; kingdom Viridiplantae; phylum Streptophyta; class Magnoliopsida; order Lamiales; family Lamiaceae; genus Pogostemon; species Pogostemon cablin. Next base: position 9,026,727 of record CM042961.1, read on the forward strand.
GTAAAAGTTCATCTTCTGGATTACTCCCTCCTCATATAGGATTTGTTATTAAGATGTATTTTAATTTTTAAGGTTATATAGGATTGAAGTGATATTTAATTTTTGGGTAAAGTAGAAAAAGGATAAGAGCTTGTTATGGGGGAGAGCAAATTTTATCTATAGAATTAATGTGATACTCTGTAATTTGTGTAAACAAAATATTAATTGATGTGAGAGGAAAGAAAGAGAGAGAATATTAATTGAGGGAGAATTCTAGGTGTTTATTTGGGGGGGGGGGGGGGGGGGGGGGTGGTGGTGGTGGGGGTGGTGTTAGGTTATGTTCTTGTTATGAGATTTGATTTTGATTATCAAAACTTAATATATGGAGTATCTACAAAACCCTGTGAATCATTATTCTCTCGTATCTTCTCACATCAATTACTATTTTTTTATACACAGTACATTTCTGCTTTTACTTGTTGATTTGATATTAAGTTAGTTAAATTTATCGCTCAAAACTCAAAACAAATATAAAATTATCGAGTGCACCCTGGTGTAAGGGTGTACACATATGTGTATAACTTTTTACTCTATTTTGTATATGTGTTTCTTAATAATTGTATACTTTTTTCACACTAAGTTTTTTATTAAAAAACTAGCATCATATGTGTATAATTTTTTATTCAATAGTGTGTACATGTTTTTTAATAATTGTATATTTTTTTTACATTTAATTTTTCATTAAAAAAATCAACAATTAAATTGTATACATTTTTATTTATAATTTTATATATTTTTGTTTATATTCATATATATTTTCTAGGGTGGGTGAACCCTAGTATAACTAGCCAAAATTATCACTATGCAGATTTTTAAATCCACTTGTAATTTCACCATTTTTGTTGTCATATTTTATTCTTGTAGATTTTGTGATATTTCATCAATTTTATAATCATCCTTATACTAAATTTATATAATTGTAATTTCAAGTATAATTATCATTTTCTCCATTTGAATAATAAGATTAAATCTGTGCACATGGAATACATGAGTCTAACGTTAAATTATTTCAATAAAAATACAATATTTTTGCCTTTTCCTTTTTATAGTAAGAGAATCTTTATCAAGTTATTTATAGTGATTCCTCTGGTTGGGCCCACGCCCTCATTAGTATTGGGCCCGTTGAGCTGTCTAATCTGCCCTCTTTTCATTTATAACCTTCTCTTAATCTTGGGCCCTTCCCATTTATGGACATGTAAATAACTCTAGGTAACATTTTAATATCTTTTTAATTTTTGGATTTTTTAGATTAAATATTTTGAAATTCAAAGTATTACTAATTATTCCACCGTTCCAAAAAGCACTTCACATTTAATGTTTCATATATGATTTAAAAGAAGTTATTTTTTTACCTAATTTATTAAGTTTGGGGTTTAATATTACAAATATATTGAAAAGTATGTTAGAGTATATGTTAGGTCTTGATGAAAAATTTAAAAATAAAAGAATATTTTGATGTTGCTAGATTGATTGAACATTTCTATTTTTAATATGGTGCAAAGGGATTTATGAGATAAATATTAAGGGGATGTTTGGTAAAATTGAGTGGAATGGGAATTGGAATGTAATGGGAATGGGTTTCATTCCACCCATTTATGAGTGGAATGGGAGATTCCTAAAAACTTAGGAATCATTCCCATAGTAGAGGAAAATCAAACACTAAATTTACCTTTCATACTCATTCCTTCTCTTAAAACCCCCAAACAAACACCCCCTAAATGAGGAAAATATAAAGGGTGTCATGGATGGATTAAATAATTTTTATATTCATTTTTAGTAAAAAAAACTTTAAATAATATCCATAAATTCTGTTGGAGTAGACTTATATAATAGGTTGTGAGGTGATTCTAAATTTGCTAAACCTTAATTATTATTCATACATAATTTAATACAACTATAATTTAAAATATCTTACTATCTAGTACCATTATATTTTATAAAATCTTCAATAATAATTTAACAATAAATAAATTATTTTTTATTTTAAATTAACATCATACTTTAGTGTTAAAATATATCCTTGTTTACGAAATCTCATATATATATTTTTTAATAGAAATAATGAGTTAAATATCAATAAAGCAATCATACTTTAATGCTAATTAATTTTGATTCTTTTATGAATGTATAGTAGCATAAAATATGCATACACGTTCATATAATAAGATGTTACAATTAACTTTAATTATATATCACACACCAAACTAATTTAATATATTTAAATTTCATATTTTTACAGATGTCTAGAAACAATTAAACAGTAGTGTACCCATCCATTTGATAAAACTATTTCCTTTATAAAATATGTACCAATATATAATTATAATGTGCTGATCATAAATTCAGTAATTAGAGCAAAAAAGAATATCGAAATTTGGTAATAATAATTAAAATTATGTCCCTATTCCACAAACAAAAAATAAAGGTTCAATAAATTCATTGCCTATGATTTTGCCAATATTATGAGGTCTCATTCAAGCATAATAAAACTTAAATTTAGTATAAATGTTAAGATTAATGGAAAATGACAATGTTTGATAAATTGACAAAATGTGAGAACGAAAATGATTTTCAAGAAACAAGAAAAGATAAAAGACAAGATGAATTTCAAAGCCAATTGTTTTGGACTCAATTATAAGCATTTAATTATGCAATTTAAGAGAGACAAATAGATTGGTCCACGTGAACGTGAGTTAAATACTCCATCTTTTAATCTTCTACACATCATCAACTTTTCTTACAAAATCAATGGAATATGTTGATTGAATCAGAAATCAACCTTGTGTAAATATGGTTGATACCTTTGAATTTTCATTTATATAAAACAATTTAAGATATTATTATCATAAATGTATAGTATATAAATTTATAAAAGTAATAATGAACTTGTATAAATTTATATTGCATTTAATAATTTAGGTGTGCAAACTAATTTATATCCAAATATTTATAATTCTAATTATAGTGTATCTAAATAATTTTTACCATTAAATAAAATAAAAAAATTAAAAATAAATTTAATAATTACCCATTATACCATAACTTTTAGGGTACAAACCTTAGTTACACTCCAAAATCGCCTAATATTTATACATAAACATATAATTCTCTTCCATTATAAATATATAGTTTATACTCTTTTGTAGTATGGGTTTATTCATTTTTACTTAGAGAATTAACCTTCCATTAATTAATATTAAAGAACGTTATAGAATCGAGAGACTAGATGATAATTATATACAGGATAGCCTATCAAACGAGGTTTATTATTTCAAGAATTAATTGAGGGTTAATTTAGATATATAGTATATAATTTTATTCAATTTTATTTGAGTATCATTAATTTGTGAATTATATATCCAATAATAGATTATCGCCACTCGTGTATTCATTCCAAATATAAAATTATTTACAATCATGAAAAATATGTAGTAATAATTAATTTAGTTGTTGGTGCCATTATATATTACTCTTGTCATAAATGAATGAATATTGAATCAATTATTGAACGAGATGTTATATATAAGGCCTTGTTTTCGATTTTTTTCATCCGATTATCTAATCCACTTGTTTTATGTATAAAAATCAAATCATATAAATCTCATATATACTCTTCATATTAAAATGATATAAAGTTAAAATCTATCCCATTTAAATCCTCAAATCAAAAATAAATTTAAATTTACTAAATTCAATTAATTATAAATTCACATTTATTATTCCTACTTGCGCAAAAAACAAACATCAACTACTTCATCTTTTCTCATATACATCTTTTCTCATATATGCTTAATACCTCCCTCGTTGTTGATATAAACTTTTCCTATATCATTGCAGGCACTTATAATTAGAATATTTCAATAAAAATTATGCCTTGTCTGATAAAATATCGTTTAGATGAATATTATTTCATAAATAATACTATGTGAGACCATGAGATTATTTCATATTTTTTGATTAGTAACATGTTTAATTGAAAAATGCTACTATTTTGTTCATTCCAAAAAATTTTATTTTTTCATTTTGGGTGTCTGTCCACAAGGGTCTCATTTCATTTTTTACACACATGATCCATACTGACACACCCACTGTTATAAATAAATAAAATATGGTGCCCACATATGCATTAATACAACTACTCAATATACATTAAATAATAATACTTCCTAATTCACATGTAAAAATCAAATGAATTCCTTTCAAACAGACGAAAATATTATTTTTTAAAATTGTTCATGAAATAATTTAAGTAGACAATATTATCACCTCTTATACAAGAATTGAGATCATTTCACCAAGAGTTCTTGCCGAAAAGTGTAAGCACGTTGGTGGTAGGATTATAACAAGCATCTCGTACATTAATACATGGAGTAATTAAGTCTTATTAACTAAATTACTTATTTATTATGGTTGATTCCAACTATTTATTTATGCCTTTATCTTTAAAATAAATAAATAAATATATAGTTTACAATAATATTTTAGAGGATTTAATTATGTTTTTTTCTTAAAGAAAAATAGATATAGTTTGCAATAAATAATATTTTAGAGGCCGGTATTAATGAGATGTACCAGTTCAATACCTAAATATCTAAATACGTCCATTGTTATATCACATCTTCAACCCCACTCTCATCAAAGACTAGGGAACTTTTCATTATTCAATCGAATTTTAATTTAACAATTACTAATTACTTTCAACTCTTGGATCATCTTCTAAGCAACTACTAATTAATTAATCTTATAGCCTTGACAAATTAACCACACTACCTAGTATCTACAATAATAGAAGCAACCAATATATTTGAAAACGGGTTTTAAATTTCAACACCATATATATTAATTCAAGATATGCACAAATTATAAACATTTTGATTTGAGTGAATTTTAAATATAAATGTAATAGACTTCTAAGAATAAAGGTTTAATTGAAAAAAAAAAACAACCTTTACTTTGAGAGTTTATTACTCTCAGATACACACTTTTAAGCATATTTACTATTAGATACATGGAATTTAAATAATTACTCTCACATATAAAATATTAAAGTAAAATACTAAATATAACCTTATACTCCATATACTTTTAAACCAACAACCCTACCCCTCACCCACCCACCGGCGTTGACCTGCCGTTGACCGGCGTTGACCGCCGCTGGCCGCCACCGCCTGCTGCTGGATTAAAATATGCAAACAAAATGTGCAAATACAAAATTGTGCAGAACAATTGTGCAGAACAAATGTGCAAATACATAGGGATATTTATGGTATCACAATCATAATTGTGTAGTTATGAGTAATAGTGCTATGAGTCATGTAGTTTATAGCAATTATGCATTTTTTGTGTACCTCCTAGTAAGTGACCATTTTTTTATTGAAAATAAATCCCAACTTTTGAAAAATTGCAAAAAAAAAACCTCGACCTTTAAGTTTCGTGCAAAACGCACCCAACGGGCAGGAGAGGGTTGTCCGATGTCCGACGTGACGTTGACCTTTGCCACGTCAGATTTGAGTTTATTTCTGAAAAAATCACAACCTTTACTTAAATTACGATTTAATTATAACCTTTGAGATTTTGGCAAAGAAGGCCATCATATTTTTTATTTTTTATTTTAAATTGCACCCATTATATTTTATATTTAAAATTTAAATTCTATAAAAAATTATTAAATAAAATAATAAATTTATTTAGTTTTAAAAATATTTTATGAATTATAAAATTGTTATAATTTATAAAATCAAAGTATTCTTAACATGTCTTAAATTTTTTTCGTAATTTTATGTTACTACTCCTTAATATGACAAAATAAAAAAATATTTAGATGACTAAAAAATTATACAAAAAATAGTTTTATAATTCATGTAAACTTAATTTATAAACTCATAGTTTTATATGGACAAAAAATAGTATTAGTTAAGTTTTAATTTATACAAACCAAATTTTCATGTACTTCCTCCGTCCATTTTAATTTTTACATATTTCTATTTTTGGCGTCTCATTTTAATCTTTATGTTTCGATCTCTTTTTGTCATATGGCCCACCTAAAACAATTAAGTAATATATTACCATGGGACCTACATATAATAATAATACATTTACCCACTTGCATTAAAAATTAATAAATACGACGTGGCAAAGGTTAACGCCACGTCGGACGTCGGGCAATCCTCTCTTGTCCGTTGGGTTGCACGAAACTTAAAGGTCGATGTTTTTTTACAATTTTTTAAAAGTTGAGATTTATTTGCAATAAAAGTGAAGGTCGAGACTTTTTTTGCAATTAACTTAGAATAAATGATATATTCCCAATTATAAGGATAAAACATGCGAATTGAATTTTTTTTTTTAAATTTTGATGTATTGAAAATCAAAATCGTTAATAAAGGCTGCACTTACACAGTGTGATTCAAGGTGAGATAATATTCTGCTTTTCTTTTTTTTTCCAGTTAATATTTAATTTTATTACAGTTGTTAGTTGTTACTACTTTTTATTAAACTATTGTTATTTGACAAAGTTTCTTATAAGAAAGTTAATAATTAAAGACGGGTCGTGAAATGGTCGGCCTATTATTATTAAAATGCATTCTAACACTTTTTATCCGGTGAGACGGTAGTCTTAAAACATAAAATAGTAATCACCCTATGTAACAAAGCACAATTACGTACATAATCCAACTTGATTTTTTTTTTTTTTTAAAAACAACATTAATGTAAATGATTATGCAAACTAGCACATTGATCAAGTCAACAATTTCTACCCATCGAGCTTAATTCATATTAGATTCGATTGAAACATGTTCGATTCACAAACATTCAATCCTAAAGCTGGTTTATTGAAGCTCTGATTTGAAATAGGGTCTCACTAATGAAAAGTGGGTTTCGACTTCCCCAAATTAATCGGTCTATGTATTGATACAGGCGCATTAGAAAAAAAAGAATGTACGATTCACGAACATCCAACCATAAACACAATCAAATTTTAAGAATTCAAAGATGGGGGCTCGATTCGATCCATTTACGGTCGTCGTGGTGCAAGTGGCGTCGCTATCCTTCATTAAGAGCGCCACCCCATGGGGTGGTACTATTACCAAACCTAAGATAGGATTTGCCCCCTTGGAAAGAAAAAAAAGAAATGGTTAGAAAAGACAGTTATAGGGTGAAGTTTGGAGGGTTAACAGAGTTAGTTATAGTAATTGCAACACTTAATCCTATATGTGTCCAGCTGTCATTGTTACTGCCCCCACCCACCATGACTTTATTCCCACCTTGGATTTGGACCACACATGCATGCATGAACAACACACTTCTTGGTTCATTTAATGAAACAAAACATACACACACATGATCAAATCAAGAATGTTAATTACAGAGTGATTAAATGAATTTCTGATTAATTAACAAACAAATTCTTGAGTAAGTGTTCAAATAAAGTACAAAAGTCAATACCCGAACCATTGAGTTTACATGGTTGTGTTGTTTGTGCTGTGTATGAAAGTTCTAAACTAATGGAATGTTACATCCACAGCCAATGGTGCGTTCTTGACTCCTATTTTTTGATCTTAGTAAAATTAAAAAAATGTAAGAAGGAAAGTTGTGCAATGTAATGACAGCAAAAAGACAGCAACTGATTCATCCATCAGAAGCAGCAGCAGAAGTGGTTGTAGCAGGAGCATATGGTTGTCAGCTTCAGTTATTGATGATGGGGCTAATCTGCATTCAAATTTCCCAACTAACCAACACAGTTTTGAATTTTCTTTTCTTTTTTGCCTTTTGTTGCACCCCTGATCTCCTTCATGAATCACCGGCTTGAGGTGCTGCTGCGTCTTGAAGCCGTCGTCTAGTACGCGTAACTGGGAGGGAGACGAGGCGGGGTGATCTGACAGGATGATGATCATGATCTGGATGTAGTAGTGCAGTTCAAAGCAGCTTTTATTTGTTGGATTGTGTTGCTGAGGAGGTTGTTAACTGTGCTGACTGTTTCCGGGTTGATTCTTGCTGTGGGTGAGCTGCTTACGATGATTTGGAAGACGACGGTGATGAGTGAGCCCGAGGATCTCCCTCCTGCATCCACGCTTGAGCTCGTTGAGGCCCCATCTCCTCCCCCTCCTCCGTCCGGCCTTCCATCAGGGGATATGGTGAATCCGGATGGTAGCAAGGGGATGTAAGAAGGATCCTCGCCACTCATGGCGATGTTGATGGAAGGCAGCTCAACGGGGCAGTAGACGACGAGGGAGCCGGATGGGTCTATGCAGCTCTCTTGGAGTATCAGCATGTTGTTTTGGCATGCATTTAAGGCCTGTTCAAGAATTATATATCATTAGGCCTATCTATCTATATATGTGTGGATTGTAATAAGATGGTAATTTGGAGAGCTAGCTAGAGATTAATGTATCATCACCCTTAGGAGAGAAATGCAGTTCCCTGGATGAGATCCATTGACAATGTGAGCAACTTCTTGCACTGGATTTTGATTCAGGACATCCCACTACATAACAACCAAACTAGCTAAGTCACTTATCCATCCCACCAACCATGTTTATGTATAACTGCTAGCTAGAGTTTACCTGAGGCCGAGTTCTCTCGTTTCGCAAGAAATTGAAGACGGTCTGTGGAGGAACGGGGAGCCATATGGTGGCGGCTGCGCTAAGCAACATGCCATTAGGCTGGCCAGGATCAGTGCTCCTGTGGAATGTTGTTCGGACCTCATAGTCGTGCAGTTCAGACACCGTGGTCCAATGCTGCCCATTCAAAGGGTTGATACTTGAACAGAAGTAGTTCACCATTCTCTGAGCAAGCTTCATCATGCTTCGTGTGCCTTCCGCCGATGGAATCCCTGCCAAACACCACATTGTTTTGCATCAGATCACACATGCATCACTCAACATCTTCTCTGCTTTCAAAATCTAACTATGTGGTCGTCACCTCCAAGATCGCGAGCTGTGTTTCCAGTGGCCATCAAACAGGCGATTCGTTCGCACATCCGTTGAAGATTAGAGAGCCATCTTTCAGCTCCAAAGGCTAATCCACTGTGAATAAGGTCTCTATACAGCCTATTGATTGCCATTTTGTCTTCTACTTCCCAATGCTCCACCCAAGTCACCTAACACTCCACCAATAAGCTCATGCAACACAACACACACACACACACTAGCTAACATACGTATAAATCGAACTCATCTTACAACCTTTGAATAGCCATTAGGCATTTCTTGTATCAAACATCCAGAGGGAAGCCTATGAGCTTTACATGATGAAGAAAACTGGCTTTCTTGATGAGGAATATCATAGGAGACGTCGACAATGCCCCACGAACCTGCTTCGATCTGCTGAACGAAACGCAGGAAATAGAGTTGCCTAGTTGGTACTAATGCTGAAAGCACCTGTAATTCTTCATACATCTGCCACACAAAAAAAGGTAAGCAAATCTATGAAGAAAAGAGCTTAGATATATCTATCTGCTAAGTTTCCATTACCAGCTGTAATGTGCCACTCTGGCTCCCAAGCATTCCAGAGGATATTACTTCAATAGTCCTTGCTCTTGACACAATTGCAGGAAACAATTCCGACCATTTATTCTGGTATTTAAGGTTACAACAAACAAACTCTGTCATTACCATATCTAGAACTCGACTCGAAAGCAAATAAAGAACTGAACTAACCGCATCCATAAGCATATCAACCAATGCCAAAACATTCATTATGACAACCCCCGATTCTCTGGAAGCTTCGGTGCGAAGAATGGGTTTCTTCATGTGGCTATTAGGCCTTGGAAAGAGTCGTTCGTAGCTCTCCAAACTGAGCATTTCCCTACCATCAGCAGTGGACTTAATCCAGAGTGGATCACTGCCTTGAGAGAGCCTAATCAGCTCATCCATGGCGTTGGCCGCGAGGTCAGCCATGAGGGACTTGTCTAGATCAGAAATGCTCATCGGAGGGAAGGCTAGATTGGGAATTACACCCAACGAAGCCCCCGGTAGAAGATCAAGATCAAGGGAAGGGCCAGGGATTCCATGGCCACCATAGCTAGACATTGATAAATCCAATGAAGAAACATGTATAGGTTGCACTGGTGGGAGCTGTGAAATAGGCCTTCCTATGTACTTAGCAGCAATGCTGGAAACCTTATCCAACTACAGCAAAATGGACTTAAGAATTAAAGATGACAAATGAAGAAACATGAAGAGTGAATTGAGAGAGAGAGAGAGAGAGAGAGACCTCTTCTTTGAGTTGAGCATTTTCCATTCTCAATTTTTGCTCATCAAAGTAGGAATCCTCAGTAACTGGAGGGCCTCCACAGGAGGGGCAGATCACATTCTTGAGGGCCTCTCTCATTGCTATATTTTCACATCTAATTCTATCATTATCAGCCCTAAGTGTACAGTTGTCTGATCTCTCATGTTGTGCCTAAAATAGAAATTAACAACAATACAATTCAATTCACCCCCATAAACAATACTCCATCAAACAAAAACAAAAACAAATTCAAGAAATTAACCTTCATCTGAGTCCTCCTGTTTTGGAACCAAAATTTGATCTGCCTTGGATGCAAACTCAACTCTCTACTCAACATATTTCTTATCTTCTCATCTGGGTGTGCACACTCTTTAAACATTCTACACAACATAAACAATTTTTTCAATTAAAAAAAAAAGAAAGGATGCATGAAGTAGAAACAGAGAAACAGTTGCTGTTCTGACGCTTCAAGACGTTGAATTTGGTGGGCGGTGTGTCGATGGTAGAGTTTCTTCCTCCGGTGAGGATCGGAGGCATCGTGGGGGTCTCCGCCGCTGCCGCCAGCGCTGAACTCCATAGCAGAGAAGTCAGTGGAGAGTATGAGTATGAATACACATGACAGAAGAAACAGAGCAAGAAAAAGGAGGCAGGGGAGAAATATATATATATGTATATATATATAGTGATTAGTGAATGAAAGAATTCAAGAGGAGGTGGAAAGGAAGGGATGAATATGTGGGATTTGATATAGAGAGAGAGGAATTAGAGCATGTGAAGAAGCATCTGTCAAGGCACTAGCCATGTTTTCATTTTTGGAAGGATAGCTAGAGGAGTAAAGCCACTCCAACTCCCACTCCCACACATTTACACATGTATGTATGTGTGTGTATGTATATCTGAGAGAAAGGGAAAGGGTGGAATGAAGAGAGAGAGAGAGAGAGAGAGGGGGGGGGGATTGGGTGGGTGGGGGGTAATAAAGAGAAGATTGGTGAGGATTGAGGAAGAAGAAGGAGAAGAGTAGGAGATTGAAAGGCAGCCCATAATAATAACTGCTACTACTACACTACACCTACGTACACACACAATCCTCTGCCTACTACACACACATATACATACACCTATACATACGGATACATGAGTGTGTGTGTGGTAATCTTGTAACCGACGGATTTATGATTTTCTGATCACACGGTGAGAGAAAAAAGGTTGTAATAAAGAGGGGTGGGGTGGCTGTAATACAAATTCCATATGAGAGGGATGAGCACTCAATCCTTTCTTTTTTTTTTTCCCCTCCCTCTTGTAGAATTTTGTAGACATGAATCCCGGGTCGGAATAGTCGGTTCCGATTCCGCAAAATTAGAAACCGAAATCGAATCAGTCTTAGGATAGTTTTGGTTCGATTTTGAAATCATTAGTTTCGGTTTTTTTTTCGATTCAATTTTGAAACCACTGATTTCGATTTTTTTTCAGCTTCAATATCGTAAAAAGAAAAAAAATATACATGAACTACTGGTTCGAATGGGAAATCACCCGTTCCAATTTCATAAAATGAAAAATCGGAATTTAATCGAAATATATTCAATTTTAATTCTATTTTAATCCGTTGGAATCACTGATTCCTAGTTCGAACCAAGTTCGGAATATTTTGTGTATGTCTAGAATTTTGGAGTCTTCTACTATTCACCTTCACTGGGAGTATTAGTTTTTTTTTAATGTATAGTATAGTATTAAGAATAATATACACTTTTTCTATCCTAACTAATTTTTTATTCTTTTTACATTAATTCATCCTGATATACTCTTCAATTTTTAAAAGTAGTAACTTACTGTTATTTTTATGTCTTTAATTTTAAATTTAAGTAATAACGAATTGTGTAATAGTATATATGGGTATTAGTTTTTTTTTCGAATATATGTCTCACAGAGGTGAGAGGAGAAATGCAAATCTTTTTTAAGTGTTTATTGTGGGATGGGAGAGGGGTAGTTATTACTCCCTATCTCACGTAATTATGACTATGGTTACGTAGATTAATACTGTTCTTTTTTAATATATATTTTTTCCATTTCATAATAAGCATATTAGTTAATATAGACATAAAAGTTTTTTTAAACAACTTTATTGACTTTTTTATAGTACTGCAGTCTTTTTATGTAATAAACAATTTCATAGCAGGTTTTTTCGTACGTTTTCTAGGCTTGGAAGGAACCGCTATAATAACCACCACGTAACACAATAATAATTATATATTTCCAGTTTGGGTGTTCCACTTTAATAGTTACTTTTCTCTTTTTTGGGTAAATGAGTCTCACATAAAACAATTAATATATTTATATAGCACACATAATACTAATACAATTACACACTTTATATTAAGTAGCATTTTTCTCACCTTACTATACATTAAAATATCATATTCCTTAATCCTCATTTCCTTAATCCCCATGAAAAAAAGTAGTAACTATTTTTGCCGAACAGAGAAAGTATGTTATATGTGTTATGTGAGAACTGCAAATTTGAAACTAAGATGTATTTTGAGGTTATATGTTGATGTGAAGTTTTCATTTTTTAAGCGAGACATTTACTCCCTTCGTCCCACACTTAACTGCACCGGCACTATAGATAAATAGTTTAAGAAAAGTTTATTTTTGATCAATTTATTTATTTTTAAGGGTATTATAGTATTTTTAGATAATAAATAAAAATACAAAGTATGTTATGTGTTAGGTGAGGGTAATATTTTTTTAATTAATATGACTTTTTAAGATTATTAATATGATATTTTATTTTTTGAATGATAAAATAAATGTAGAACTGACGAGAAATATAAAGATAAATGTGGGATGATGGAGGGTTAGTAATTACCCTATGCCCTCAATAAGTATAGAATAGTTAATTGATATGATTAATTAATGATAAAAAAATCTAAAAGAAATAATATAATAAATCATAATAGTAAGTGATATGATCATAAAGTATTAAAAATAAAATAGTAATAGAAACATGACTATACACATACGTTTGAATGTAAAAAATATTAACTAAAAATTATATTACAACTGTTCAGAAATTAACAACTATAATGGAGTAAAAAAATACAGGAGACATTTTATTTATTCATTTTACCTAATTCCAAGTTATTACATTATAATATTTTGAATAAAAAATATGAAGGTGATTGATATTTTTAATAACTAGTATAACCCTAATCTTAATATATTTAAAAATAATATTTGAGCACGGCACAAAACGCACTGAATATGATCTTGAATTTACAACAGTAAATATTAGTGCCCGCTTACAACTTTTTTTTTAAAAACAATTTGCCCACCCAAACCATAACATTTTTTTTTTCAATATTATTATCATGTACTGATTAGAGCTATTTTCACCTAAATTTTAGTGTCTTTTTATATGTGTTTTCGTATTATTTTATCCGTATTTTATATGTTATTTGGTTGTGTTTTGTATTTTTATTGAAATGTGTGTGAATGAGCTTAAACTTAAGATTTTCACTTTTTATTGGATGCTAAACATGATAAGGAAGATGTAGGAAAAAACGAATATCAATTCGGAGTTGAAACGAGGGAGAACGAGCCAAAACAGTGAATAAATACAGGAGCCAGCACACGAGCCGTGTAGCCAACACAGCCCTGTAAGAAGTGGCCGTGTGGCGACATCAGAAGACACAACACGACCACCATGTGCCCGTGTTACAACACACGACTCGTGTTGGCAGCACGAGCCGTGTCATCAACACGGCCCTGTAAGGCGAGGCCGTGCGGCAGCATCAGAAGACACAACACGACCACCTCGTGGCCGTGTTGCAGAACACGACTCGTGCTGTGTATTTTCCTGCAGAAATTTCCAGATCCTTCTAGAAGTCTCCATAGGGGTATAAATACCCTTTTATTCAACAATTGGCAGGGGATCCGAAATTCTCATCATCTACACACACATCACACACCATTTCTTCTATTTTCCACCATCATCTTCATCCACTTTCATCCATTTTGATCCATCTTCATCATCTCCATTAATTCTCCATCAAAACTTCACCCCTTCCATTGGGTGTGAAAGATCTCAAGAAATCAAGAGCTAGAGGTGGAGATCAAGAAGAATAGAAGATTCTCTTCAAGAAATTGATAGGGAAGAATCCATTCATTTTGTATTTCTTTAGATCTAAGACTATGGGTATTTGTAATGAATCATTTATTTGTTTTATTACTTTTATCATGTTAGGCTAATCCCTCTAGTGGGATTAGGAATATGAAAAGCATATTAGATTTATATTATCATGTGGATTAAATTGGTTTTTGATTTAATTGATGATTGATTTCTATTCATGGAGTTTAATTGTCTTGATGTTGTGATGACATGGTTTGTTATTCATGAATGTTTATTGGTTTAATGGATTGTTGATCAAATGATTATTTGTGGTAATTAAATACTATCATGATGTTCATGTATGTATTGCTTGGAGTGAGACGAAAACGACCCTCTATAGTATTAGGAAGGCATGAATAGACATTGAGTTTGGGTTTGACCGAAAGGATATTTGAATTCAATGAGGGGAACCAATCCATTCGTTGGCCTTAGTACACAAAAAGGGAGAGTTTAATCTAACTAGTACCTAGATGGAAGAGGTTAATGTTGGGCTTTGATCTTAAGTGCTTTTGGGAGTCTATAATGGATCAACAACCTTTGTAACCCGAAAGGGAGCTTAGGATACAATCGTGATCACCCTTAGTTTACATCAATTAAGTTGGATTCTTTTTGCATGATAATATGAATTGAGTATGCTTGGATGTTTCTAATCCCATGTTTTTCCATATTTGAATTTTAGCACCCATTTTCTTTACGTATCATTTCTCTTATTTGCTATTCTTATTTACTTGTTCCTTGCTTTAGTTGTTACTCATCTCAAAACCCCCGTTCATCTTTACAAAAACAACAATGAACATGAGCTCACGTATTTTGCTAGTTCGAACATAACTCCTTATTGGATTGATAATTTTTCTTGGGACATACTACTACAACGATCGAGTATTCTTGCTCGTGAGTGCTACAAAATAGGCAAACAAGAAAATGGCGCCGTTGCCGGGGAGTTAGTGTTTTTCAACTTGCAATGACAAGTTAGTGTTTTTCAACCTGAATACTGTTACATTTCCATGTTCCATTGATATTCCATAAAGTAATAAAACTATACCCTACAATTTTCCATTAAACCCTTGGGACAAGTATTGGATTTTGGCCATTGATTATGACACGTATCAAGATTTTAATATATGAAATATTAGATGAAACATGAGAGTGTAACAAGTGATCTCATTTGAGTGTTTTTCGAAGAAAAAAAAATCCGGACAGATTAGAGAAAAAATGGACCAATAGAAAATGAAATGGACCGAATAATAAATAAAAAAATCTCTAGACAGATATAGTATGTTAATTCGTAGTTAAAGTGTTTTTTATAATATAGTAATAAATTAAAATATATTTTTAAAGTGTTATAATATAATTCACTATAAACATACTTTAACTATTAATAAACATACTTTATTTATATATAAACTACTCCATCCGTCCCGCATCAAGGGTGCATTTTGCTTTTTTGTACGTAGATTAAGGAGTATTATTATTTAATGTGTAGTGGGTAGTTGTATTAGTGGGAGCGTGGACCTCATATTTTAATTATATTAGTGGGAGTGTGGACCTCATATTTTAATTGTATTAGTGGGTGAGTGTGAGACCCATGTGTATAAAAAGAAAAATGGAACTCTTTGGGTGAGACGAACAAAATGGTAAAAAGAAATCCTTGGTGCGGGACGGAGGGAGTATATTTTAACAATGGATCAGCAACTCCAGTTAAAAAATAATCACAAAAATCCAAAAAATTATCTTTCTATCAATGAGGTTAGGGATGGCAGTTTCGCGGGTTTTCCCGGGTACCCGACCCGACCAAACCCTAATGGGACGGGTTCGGGTACCTATAATCGGGTTTGGGACGGGTTTGGGAAAAAATAATAATTCTCATTAGGGTTCGGGTAGGGTTCGGGTAGACCCCCTCGGGTACCCGCTACCCGAACCCGTATAAAGAAGCGGATAAGGGTAGCGGGTACCCGCATATATCCGTCACGTTTACTTGTATGTATGTATTTTTTAGAGGATTCGAACACTCAACCTCATTAAAAAAATATCCGTTCATCGTTTAGACACAAGTATCTTGTTATATGTTTCAATATTTAAATAAATTTACAAATTATTAATCTAACCTATCATTTTATTTTATTTGTATGTTATTTAAAGTTTGAATTGAAGATCTTTAAACTTGTGTAGTGATTTTATGTCATGTTTTAATTATTATTGTTTAATGTTGTAGACACATTTATTTAAATGTTTGAGATTTGAAATTTATATTTTAAGTTTTATAAAAAAGTTTGACGGGTTCGGGTACCTGCGGATAGAAACAATCGGGTTCGAAACGGATATGGATATTTCAATAATATTTTAAACGGGTAATGGGACGGATACGAGTAGTGGTATTCTTAACGGATACGGGTTCGGGTACCCCAAAAAAATGCGGGTACCCTACCCGCTGTCATCCCTACATGAGGTAGATCCTCCGATACAACAATAATTATGCACGATATGAATCATTTGAAAATAAACGCATTTGTACTATAGCGAATTTTTTATAAGATCAATTCGGATTGTCTCTGGTTCGTTTAGAAAATATTGTTCGACAAACCATACTACTCATCTCAAAAAAAAACTTTTTCAAAGTCAAACTAGTCAAATTTTGTTTTTATTCAGCATAATAACAATTAATCACTCTAAACTCTAAAGAATAATTTCGATAAAATCAAGATGCATGTTAATTTGAATTCATGATACAACGAAGTTTCATTTCACTAAAATTATGAATGAAAAAAAAAAAAAAAAAAAAAGAGGCAAAAACCACGAGATAAATGTAAAATGTAAGCTGGAAAAGAATAATAATTTTACCAACAAAATTTAAAGTGGAAATAAATAATGTAATCAGCATGTCCATTTAAATTGATGGCTTTCTCTCTCCTCCACCAATCTGTCATTTTTATTTTGATTTTTGAAGTTAAAAAGAGAGAGAGAGAGAGGAGCGTTTGCAGTTATTGGTGGATACAAAATGATAACTCGTGGCCAGGTGTGTACAGTTTGGAGCTTTTATTTTGGGAGGGTAAACCCACCGTATTAATGCTGGTGGCGCCGCCGCCGGCTTAACTTCCGGCGCCATACTTGAAATGACCACCATGCCCTCTCTTCCGCACTCGCCTATTAAATTTGACGCACTTTTCAATAATCAATTTGGGGGGAAAATTTTGTGGAACAAATTACTAAAACTTTACTTCCACCTATTTCATGCAACTTGTTTTTATTTTTTAAAATTACTTTACTATGATTCTTCGTTTTATTCCATGGTTTACCTTTGTTTTTTATAATTAAAAGGGTAATATTTTAATATGCAGCGTGTAAGATTAAATAATATTTTTATATCCTTAATTTTAGAGTTCAACTACAGTGCATCGGTGATACCGGTGCACTTGAATATGAGTGTTGCTGAACATTGGAGAAGATCAAATCCTAAATATTAAACACTAATATCCTTCTAATACAATTTAATTTTAAATTTATCATCATTTTTTTAATACACATAACATACTTTATTATTTACTCCTATTTATTATCTAAAAATATTAAATTACTCTCAAAAGCAAATAATAAAATACCTTTTATTAATATATATCCGTGCAAAATAAATTTGGGATAAAGAATACTACTGACAATCACCAACCTTCTTTACATAAATAATGTCTCACAACATAATTTCATCTTATTAATAATGAGTGAGGCTCTCTTTAGAATTTAGTATTATGGGTAAGGGTACATTGTTTTGTTCTAAGATGTATATACTTTAATTAATAAAGGTACACCATTTTGTTCTAAATGGTATGCACTTATATTAATATTTTATTTTTTTCAGAAAATAAAGGGTACACATATTTATACTAAAGGGTGTACGATTTAACACAAAATTTCAAAGGCACACGGAATATGTTCTCGGGCACCCGGACACACACAAGTTTTATCATGGATACACATCTTTATACTAAAGGGTATATAATTTAATATAAAATTCTTATGGCACACGGAATATATTCCCGTGTGCCGGGCATACAAGAGCTTTTGCTATTAATAATTAGTGATGGTGAAATTCACACAATATTTGGTGATTTTTGAAGCAATCACTATTTTTTTATCACTATTTTTTTATCACTATTTCTTCATATTTAGAATACTTTTAAATGAAATTTTACATGTACCATAGGTTATTATTTTAATTATCTTTTAATAAATTATAACTTAAATTTTAATTTGAAATACGCATAAAAATGAATTCACATCAATTGCATATCAAAAACAATATTAAATTAACTGTGCAATAGAAATTACACTTAAAAAATATATTATAAAATTATTAATTAATGATTCATTGTGTCGAAGTTATTAATTAAGTTAATTTTTTTATTTTGTAATTTGATAAATTTAATATACAAATCAAACAATCAGTATAAATATTAATTTTTTTATAATTTGAATATTTCATTAAATATTAATTTTGAAAAAAATAGTTATTTATTATTAATAAATTATAGAATTAAAATCATCAATAGTTGATCATAGTAAAATATAGTACAATTACATGAATAAGTTGGATTTAATAAATAACATGGAAATTAATATTCTTATTAGTAATTTGATGTTTAGTGATTATCTCATAATTAGGACTATGATCTATCATATCTTTAACATTCGAGTGGTTTTAAAGACAATTGAACATTTGAACTAATATTTATTAGAGTACTGGCATGCATATATATAAACGTACTTATACATGTACAAAATATGAGGTGGTACAAAATTTGAGGTGGTCTAGGTGCAATTTGATGGAATGCTGTCTCATTTTTTTCAAAATTTTATACCAAAAATTAAAAAAAAAATAAAAATAAATAAATAATATCTTTGTCATCTTTAAATTGTACAAGAATCATGTATTGTATAGCCTATGGTGTAAATGACTATTATGACTAATCCTAGCAAGTTTAATTGCACGTAAAATGGACAACTTAAAGTTTTATGATTGCATTATTCTAGTCCTAAATCATGAAGCCAACATAATGAATAACATGTCTTTAATTTCATTTAAAATAAATCAATTAAATTCCGTTGATTCATTTATATTTTAAAAAATTTTATGGCATCAAAATGATTATTTTATAATTATTGCGTAAGTACCGTTTCACAATTCATGACTTTACTACACCAAATATTACAAGATTAATTAATGATGGCCTTTTAATTTGCTTTTGAAAAATTATTACCCGTACATGTTTGAATTAAAAAACAGAGATATTTACACTGGCTGTAGATGCCCTTTTGAAAAGTATATTATTATTATTATTATTATTATTTTAATTTTTAAAAATCTTGAATATCACTATTTTAAATAATAATTTGTCAAATAATAACAATATTGAAAGCTAAATTGCATGTGCAAACCCTAATTTGTAATAGTATAATGAATTAATTACATTAAAAGTCTCAATCTTTTCGCGAATTACGGATTAGTCCAAACTTTTCAATATTTACAAATAAGTTCTCGACCTTTAACTCATTTTGCAAATCAAGCCAGCGGGCAGCTAGGGCCTGCCCGCTAGCTGACGTGTTCATCTTTCTTCCACGTCGCCTTCTATGTATATAAAACGACGTCGTTTCAACCTTTTATCTGTCAAAAAGTTAATTGCATAAAAAGTTCCAACCTTTTTGCCGATTGCGAATTAGTCCAAACTTTTGGATATTTGCAAATAAGTTTCCGACTTTAAGCCCGTATTGCAGCTCGAACCATCGGGCAGTTGGAGGGCTGCCCAGACGCTGACATGTCACTGTACATGCCAAGTTACTCTACAGAAGTTACTCTACAGTTGTCAACAAAACGATGTTGTTTTGATTTTTTTATTTATTAAAATTGCCCAAAAAAACTTATATATCACACACTAATATTATTTGATCAAAATCTGAAGCACGACAGTAGATAGAGAGAGAAACTCCGACAATGTACTTCTGCATGGTTAAGGCCAAGAACAGAGCCACAGAATTGAAGGAGTCGATCAATTAATCATCATTCTTGTCCCCAAAATCTTTTTCTACTCTCTAATTGTTCTAATAACAACAACAATTATCGTATGAATCATCCATTCGAAATTCAGAAGTTGTCTGCCACAACCCCTCACATGGTGAATTTTGATGGATAATGTTAATGTGTGATATATGAGGACGTTCTTTTGGATATAAATTAAATTTTAATTAAAAAAAATCAAAATGACACCGTTTTATTAACAAGTATAGAGTGACCTTACATATAGAGTGACGCGTCAGTGTTCGGGCAGCCTTCCAGCTGCCCGGTGGTTAGAGTTGCAATACAGGTTTAAAGTCGGGTATTTATTTGCAAATATCCAAAAGTTTGAACTAATTCGAAATCGGCGAAAATATTGAGATTTTTTATTCAATTAACTTTTTGACAGGTGGAAAGTTGAAACGACGTCGTTTTGTACACGTGGAAGCCGCGTGAAAGAAAGATGGACACGTCCACCGGGTAGGCCCCCAGCTGCCAAGTGACTTGATTTGCATAATGAGTTGAAGGTAGAGAACTTATTTATAAATATTGAAAAATTTAGATTAATCCACAATTCGCAAAAATGTTGAGATTTTTAATGTTATTAACCCTAGTACAATTGAGCAATAGTTATCATATTCACCAGTTACATACTAACATTATCTCTGATCATAACCAATTCACCAATTGTAGTGTACACTAAAAGTTTGATTTTTTTTATCGGTAAATGTTAGTTATTAGTATTATTAGTAGTTAATATACACCAAGCACCCTTACTTCTCCTTCTCCAAGCCTCCTTATATCACATCTCCTAATTCGTTCCCAATGAGAATTGAACCTGGGTCTCTCACTTAAGTGAAGAGTCAGGTGGGCTAGCCCACTGCCCACCTGGTTAAAATACATAACATTTTTATTTTTTCTCAAAATTTAATGAAAAACTTATTTTTTATCAATTAAACATGGGCAGGTCTTGCGTGACACTATAAGCTTGATTTACCTATTTATATTTTGTTTAATGCGATTTTAGTAACTTCATCACTCTAGTTAAACTCTAAAAATAAACATAAGATGCACATAATAAAACATAAACAACTAATTACTATAAAAACTTAGCCAAAATATTTACATGTATTTAAAAAAAGAGTTATCTGCTTAAAAAAATCAAACTTAAAAATCAAATTTCTTAATCAATAAACTTGGTGAGAACATCTCACGTAAGCCTTACATGAGACGGATAAAAAGTGATAACTTTTATAATAGAAAAGTGATACTCAAATAATACAAACTGATAATGCTGTTTCATGAATAATTTATATTATAAATAAAAAGTGATAATATTTTATAACGAAATTGATAACTAATTTAAAAATTGTAAAATGGTCTCACGTGAAATGATCTCACGCAAGATTTGCCCCAAAAAAATTTACATTAATTAATACTACTCCATCAGTGCATCACAAAGGTACATTTTATTAAAAAAAAAACTTATTTTTTTTAATAAAAATACTAAAAATAGTTTTGTAATGTAAAATTAATAGTTGAATATAATTTTTTATATATTTATTAATATATATATATTAAGTATATATTTCTGAATTAGTACTACTATGAAAAAAAATAAAAATTGAATAAAAATTGAGTGCATAAAAATTAGTAACTCCTATCTGTATATATAGAATATCATTTCTTTTATTGATTTGACATCCGTGTAATCCTTTTTTGTGCACTATATTTATATTAGTTTTAATGAATTTATTATTATATAATATATAATAATATATTAAAAAACCAAAATATAAAAATTCACTCAAAACCTAGCTTATTTATTTATTTATTTATTTTAATTTTAATAAGAGCGGAGTAAAATTAAAAGCCATTTGAGGATAGTTCCAGAAAATACGGTCCTATTGCCGCCTTCTTTACCAATTATATCTTGTCAATCAAGAAAGACGAATATTCTATTTCTATTAACCCTCCACAATAACTCTACCACCCCCTCCCCTGCTGCATATCTTCCCCTTTCCCAACCTTCCCTCCCTAATTCACTTCCAATTCTGAATCTAACTTAATTAGTTGATTGCCCTATCTCAAGGAGAACAAATATTATTGGCAAGGTTTGTATTGCGACTCAGATTCATTCAATTGTTTTTCTTCACGGAAGGAAACATTGTGATTGTTCCATCTTTTTTTATTTTATGGATTATTGTGAAATCTTTTTCAGGCGTTCCTTTGACCCGGTGATTCTCTTCTTTCGGGCTTCTCGCCAAATTATCCATGGTAATACGAATATCCATTCCTCCTTTTCTGCAAATTGTATGGATTTTAATTTATTTTATTTATTTATGTTATGCTTTATGAGTTTCAGATTACTACTGAGCTAGGTCTTTATGGAGTATTAAAATGTAGTATTGTTTTTGTGAAAAAACTGGGGGATTTAATGTGTTAAGATCTTTGTTTTGATCCGAGGTGAATTGGGTTTTCATAGTGGACATTTTTGGCAACATTTCACTGGCTGATTGATAATTGTAACGCTGTTCTTTATCTGAGCTATATAATAAGGCTCGTATCATTTGACTCGTATACTGTTGATTATGTTATATATCTTGGCGGATAGCATTTTTTAAGGTATTAGGATTCTGCTGAGAGACTGTTCATCTCTAATTCGTCCATGATATGTACCCCGAAGGCCAGTTGAATACTTAACAATAGTTGCTAATATGAATTTAAAAACTCAAGAATCTATCCACCTCTGGCTTATTTATTCGTATACGTTTTATAGATTTCGTCATTATGTCAAAATATATTGAACTGATTCATCAAACTAGCTTTTAAATTTCTTTAATGGAAAACGCTATATGTTTCTCCTTGGTTTGTGTATTCTGTAGTTCATTAGAATGCAAGCCCTGCTTGCTCTGATTTGGAGAACAATTGCTTTCCGATTAGGATATTCTTGAGATGTTATTTGAAATGGATTCTTTTTCCTTTTTGTTTGCAGGCCTCACATGTGATAGTTGGTGCTGCTGCTGTTGGAACTGCTGCTTTGGGTGCTAGATACTTGATGAGAGCCTGGGAAGCATTTAAAGCTCGTCCTGTTGTTCCCTATGCTCGTAGATTTTATCCTGGGGGATTTCAACAAGTCATGAATAGGCGAGAGGCAGCATTAATTCTTGGAGTGAGGTGAACATTTCAACTCTTAACTTGTCTCCCCAAAACAAGAATCATTTTGCAGCTGGCTTTCTGTTATTACTCTTCTCTCTCTTCTTATTACTCTATTAACCAGAAGTGTCTATTCCAGATTTTTCTTAGTTGATTTGCACATTTAAAACATATATTACAGAAAAGTGGGATTTCAAATCCTATGGATCATATAAAATGGATAAGCTGTTATGACCTGAAGAAGACATGAGATATTGGGTTATGCGTTCAGTGTTAAACAATATATGCACATAGTTAGATTTTGTGGAGATGTTGGTTTTTTTGAACGTGTTAAAACTTTAGAAGGCTACCTTTACAGTTCTACGGAGATTCATTTCATTAATATCTTGTATCACATAATTATCTCCGTTTGAATGACAGCTGGCTGCATCATGCCCAACACTTTAAGGCCTGGATTCTCAGCTCCATGCTTTATATAACATATTTCTATTTCTAAAAATTGATTTGTATTCTATTAGGGAACACGCTGCTATGGAGAAGATCAAGGAGGCTCACCGAAGAGTAATGGTTGCAAACCATCCTGATGCTGGTGGTAGCCATTACATGGCTTCTAAAATCAATGAAGCTAAAGATGTGCTGTTGAAGAAAACCAATGCATCAGATTCAGCATTCTGATAACATACTCAATAAATGGAAATTCATTCTGTATTAAGAACAGAAGTATAGTCCGATCTAATTCATCTGCTGTAATTCTTGATGCCATTCTATGTTCTCGAATGGTCGTTTGGGAGTCGATTCACACCTACTCATTGTACTAATATTAGGATACAGGTGATTAACTTCGTATGATGAAAATGAATCCTCTCAATTTCCCTATGTTTCTTGTAATTATAGGGATAATGTTTATGTGAGGCACAGTATTTGTATGCTATTTACTTGGCTTGAATCCCAGTTGAAGAATGTTATAGAAGTAATAATTAGTAAATTGGTACGATTGTAAATTTTATGTTTGTTGTTTTACATGGGTTTCTTGCTGTTACTTGGATTACCTTGTTATGTTTCTTGTAAATTTAGAGATAATCGTATGCTTTATTAACTTAATTCTCGACGTAATCCATAATTAAGCAATGATAGCATCCATGAACATTTAGGATCGAACTTGAATTTCAATAATTTACTTGCATTACAAAACAAAATTTTGAAAGTTCAAATAAAAACGTGGCTTTTCCATTAAAAAAAAAAAGAAAAAAAAAGAAAAGGAGATTAACAAGAACATATTTTCTTGAAAAAATTTTTAGGAACCAATGATTTTACATGAATCCACAAGTTGTTTTGTAGTGAAACAAGGCCAAATACAATAACAATGTGGTGCAGCCGATTTCTGAGTTTAACACCTTCTCCTGGTCCATCAATCATCACTATCAACTACAAGAAACCCTTTTCAGTTCGAACAACACATCACCACCCAACACACTCTGCGACGAATTATTCAACAAAATCAAACATTTCGATGGATTCTACCCACATAACTCAGGAGCCCACGTTCGAGTTTTTCACCAAGAAGCCTTACACCCCACCTTCATGGGCAGCACACCTCAATCCCCTGCCTTCTCACATCTTTTCACTGGGCCATGTATGTTGGAGGATTTATTGACGTGTTTGATTTAGTTTTAACTGAGTTTATGATTGAATTTTTTGATGGGGTTTTGTTGCAGTTCCCGACTCCAATCCACAAGTGGAGCCTTCCTAATTTGCCGAAGAACACGGAGGTTTATCTCAAGGTAATCATGCTTCTTGAGTCTTATCTAATTAGTGGTTGAATTTGGTGACCTTTGATCTTGGAGTGATGAATGTGTTCATTTATTGTCTTGCTTTTGTCTAAAGTGTTGATTTTTATGGCTGATTGATAGAGTTATCACTCTGCTGTTCTTATATGCATGTTCTATAATTTGGACAATCAGTTCATTCTGGACTGAAGATAGAATTTAGACTTGATTTGCTGTTAAAAGTGGTTTATTATGTGTTTGTGAATCGTATTTGTCATTGCTACTCGAGGGAGATTGACATTACATGATCAAGCTTAACTTTAGTATCCCAAGGTTAAAATGGCTGCCAATGTGCTTGAATTCACAGCCTTGAATTCACAGTGCTTGAGGTTGTGAAGCATTAGCCATAATTTGGAGTATTAAGTCAAAAATCGAACCTAATGAACTAGTGTATCATCTTTTCAAGATCATGGTTGAAAACCGTGTTTTAATATCAACCTTTGATGATTCTGGATGTCATTTGATTCCTTTTCATATTTATATAGAGTGGAATATTCAGCATCTCTAGTCTAATGTCTGAAATTTGCAATTTTTATAGCGTGATGATCTTTCAGGAATGCAATTGAGCGGTAACAAGGTCCGAAAACTTGAGTTCTTACTGGCAGAGGCAGTGGCACAAGGTGCTGATTGTATTGTGACTATTGGAGGAATACAAAGCAATCATTGCCGAGCCACTGCTGTCGCTGCCAAGTATTTGAATCTAGACTGCTATCTTATTCTACGCACTTCGAAGGTATCTAGTCATGCCCTCATATAATTTCAGTAGTTACTCGATGGGTGTGATGGTTTTTGTTCTTATGGCTTTATTTTCTTGTGATTTTTCAGGTTCTAGTAGATAAGGATCCTGGGTTAACTGGAAATCTCTTGGTTGAACGTTTGGTTGGAGCACATATAGACCTTGTTTC
The DNA here is from genome assembly GCA_023678885.1 of Pogostemon cablin. NCBI lineage: Eukaryota > Viridiplantae > Streptophyta > Magnoliopsida > Lamiales > Lamiaceae > Pogostemon > Pogostemon cablin. The sequence goes on from CM042961.1 coordinate 9,053,088, forward strand.
TAAAGAAGAATATGCCAGTATTGGGAGCGTTGTACGTTCACTGCATCCCTTATTATTTACTGTCAGATAATCTACTTACTCTGAATGAATTGCCTATTGGATTAGTGATAAAGACATCTTGATGGTGGAGGTCTCTGTGTCTTTTTGCATGTACAAGTTTGGAAAGCAACAACTGAATTATATTACGAAAGCCCTTTTGTTTTTTTGGCAGTTGGAAACACAAATCTCGAATAAGTGAACCATCCTTGTTTACTTTACCCCTATCTATTTTTCATCTCTTATTTTTCTTTCTTGCGTTTTCCGCTATTAGGCTCTTACTGATATGTTGAAAGAAAAATTGCTGAGTGAAGGAAGAAAGCCGTATGTCATTCCAGTGGGTGGATCAAATTCCTTGGGAACCTGGTAAAATCATGCACTGCATATATCTTCCTTCTTTAAATGCTTTACGACTTATGAGATTATCATTTTGTAATTTTATTTTTATGGAATGGTTTGGCAATGAAGATTTATCAGAGACTAGTCACCTGGAGCCTCTTATTGTAAACAACAGTTAATTTGGATTGCCTGCAGTTCTAGTATGGTCATTACCTTAAACTTAATGATCTATAATGTATAATATCAATCTCCATGTTAAATTTACTCGGATCACCCTGTGAATATAAATCATACAGGCTTGTTCGGTTAAGGCTGAAGGTGGATGAGGCAGTGTGAAGTTTGACTTCGGTTTCTGTTTGATAGTGTAGGCGTAGATCTTTATATCAATTCAATACTTGATAGTGATGTATTTTGATATTTTAGTTAGTTAGTGGAATAAAGATCGGATAATAAATTAAGAGAGAGATATATCATTTGTGATTCAAAGGGGTGTGGTGATAAACTCATGAGACTGAAATGGAGAGTGTGTGTGTTAGTCTGTAGTGTATAAAATATATAACTGGGGATGTGGGTTAATCCTGGAATGAGACGTGCCATCCAAAATTTGAATGTGACAGCCCCCAATACAAACAAGCCCATGTTTACTTGATATGGAGGGTTTACCTGCAACTGCAAATGCTGAGAGTTGAGAGTATTTTATTGCCACTTAGTGATAATGTTGAAAAAATAAACAGAACAATCTTTGATCTTATAGGGGTTATATCGAAGCAGTTAGAGAGATCCAACAACAGCTTCAGAAAGCAAATGGTGATGTAGCATTTGATGACATTGTTGTAGCATGCGGAAGGTCTGATCCTTATTCTGATGTTTCCAGTTATTGTCTGAAAGTCTGACAGTATTCACGAATCTCTATATACGTGGATTGGTTGTTTACAGTGGAGGCACAATTGCTGGATTATCGGTTGGAGCTTGGCTTAGCGATCTAGGAGCTAAAGTACACACTGTACTCTCTCTTTCAAAAATGCCCCTCCTTCGTCTTGGAGCTGTTATCTGTTTATTGATGTCGTGATTTCAGGTACACGCCTACTGTGTATGTGATGATCCTGAGTACTTCTATGATTACGCTCAAGGCCTGCTTGATGGACTTCAAGCCGGTGTTAGCACACGAGAGATTGTCAGCATTCATAATGTAAGCTTCAAGTCTGTCATATTGTATGATTAGTATCACTTTATGTACTGAATGCATGCGTATGAGTTCCCAATACTTATCTCTCTCGACTCTCCACAGGCCAAAGGTCTTGGTTACGCTATGAATACAACAGAAGAGCTAAAGCTTGTGAGAGAAATTGCTGAAGCCACGGGTGTTGTTCTCGACCCAGTTTATAGGTACACCCTTCTTGTTCATATAAATGGTGGTCTCCTCAGAGACAGTAAATCTATTTCAGTTGGTCTGATGTTAAAAACTCGACTTTTTGTGTGAGTTATGCAGCGGAAAGGCTGTGTATGGCTTGATGAGGGACATGGCTGAGAATCCCGGAAAGTGGGAAGGGAGAAGAGTTCTGTTCATACACACCGGTGGACTCTTGGGCTTGTATGACAAAACCGAGCAGATGGCGCCGTTGCTTGGAAACTGGCGCAGAATGGATATCCATGAATCGGCCCCTCGGAAAGAAGGCATTGGCAAAATGTTCTAAGAGAGACTCAAGAGTTTGATGAATCTTTATATCATTGATTCATTGTTGTCTCTGAATTTCTTATTTCTCATTTTGGTGAGGAAGATTGTTAAATGGGGTAATGACTGTTTCTGATATGTGCAAATATGAGTAATTGAATCTTGTAGATGAAAATGGTTTCCATTATGCAATAATATATGCTGTTCAGTTAAACCCCAATTGGACTTTATTTGTAGATATCTTCTTGAACTTCTAAATTCTAATTCCATTCCACCCTCATTGCTCTCCAATTTTCTTGAAAATGATAACTCAGAGAATTAGGTAATTAGATTATGGAATGATAATAGTTGGGATTTGGGGAACAGCTTCAACAGTCTTAGTTTTTACTCTACAAATTCTTCCTGTTGGAGACCAACTTACTCATGATCAGTGATTTTCTAATCAAATATCACCACCTTCTTTCTATTTCTACCCACACCCCCACTTCTTCAAACACTTTTGGTTTGGAACATAAAACTATATAGTACATCACTCAATGGCAACGTATGAGAAAAAAAAAACCGTCTTTATAAAACTATATTCCCTCCATCCCGCAATTCTTGTTACGTTTGCGGGACAGAGGGAATATATTGTAACACTACTACTTTTCATCGATCCATTTATCATATTTTAAAGTGTTAATACTTTTTATCCATTTCAATTAAGTCTTCTCATACACAAATATTAATTAAAATATTATCACTTTTTATTCGTTTCACTGAACTCTTCTCGTTCACAAATATAAATACTACAAAGATTATTATTAATAACTTTCATATAGATCATAAATATATAAGTATAAAAATATGAGTGAAATTATTTTAGAGTTAACACGATATATAATAATTCTATAGTAAAAAAAAAAGAAACAGTAAAATGAGGTTGATTTTCAAAATTTTAATTAAAGCCCAAGCCCAAATAATAAGGGCGATGAATTAGAATGTTTCCCTGGGCCTAAATATCCCTAGATCAGGTGCAGTTTTCCTACTAGTGTTAGGCCCATAGGTGCACATAAAAAGCCCAACCCATGAAAACATTTCCCGCCATTCTCAAACATATTTACAGGAATCAGATCTGCCGCCCAATCTCTTCCTCTCTCTCTCACAAAAACGCGCACTTCAGCAAATTCTCAGAGACTGATTGTGGCAAGATGAGCTCTGCAATCAGAAATAAAGTTCAAAGGAAGTTCAAAATGAGGGGTTATACTCTTAAAATTGAAGCACTCTCCGAAATCCTCGGTTTCCTCGGCCGATTCCCTGAAGCTGAAGACGAAGCTCTTGACCTCCTCCTTGACGAGCTCCACCATCTCGCCCGTAATTATTAATTAACTGTCATATTTTCTTATGGTGTTTTGAGGTTTCAATTTCATCGTATTTTTGTGTTTATCAGTGAAATCATCGATATTGGATAAGGAGTCGGTGCAAAAAGTCGTGAGTCTTTTGCTGGAAGCTGAGGCTGCGGTGGAGGAAAGCCCGACCACAAGTAATTCTGCCTCGGGATCTGCTTTGAGAATTATCGACGCCTTTGATGTCCCCAAATTCCGTTATGATTCAGTCAAGAAATTGTTTCACAAGTATGTCAGCTCTTTTGTAAACTTCAGAATTCTATTTCTTAATTGTGAATTTATTAAGGGTTCCGGTGATGGAGGGGCTTTTCTCTAATGTTCCTTTTCCGTTTCATTCGGGTGAGTAGTGATTGATTTTTGTTTTATTAAGAAAACAGAAAAAAAAAATGTTGGACTAGAAGGAAATCAGCTTTATAGTGCTTTGCTGGGTTGGATTAAGTGTTGATTCAGCACCAGTTTCAACTAAGATAATGAATATATGTTGAGCATTTAATCTTTTTTTTCAACCCTCTATTGTCTTTGCTTATGTTATGAATTTTTATAGGGATAGTTCTTTTTTCGAAAAAAGAACCTTAACAATCAAGAGTCATGACTTAATCTATTACTTTGGACAGGATTGGGTAGCTAACCTGGTTCCTTAAAACAATAATGTCCTTTACACATTCTCTTCTAGTAAAGTACTATTGAACACATTATTTACTCCATATAGTCATTGAGTTTATGAGGCTCACTCAAATTGTTACTCTTTTATGATATGCGAGGATTAAATAAGTACTAGTTTCTTGTGGTATACATTCTTGCTTATTGATATTTTAATAACTAAATAATAAATGCAGATACTCGGGGAAACTCCCAATTCATGGTGATGCTTCTGCAAAGGTCTCGTTATACAGGGATAGGTTTCTCTTGTTGTTTCAAAGGGTCTCTCGTGACCCTCATTTTACCAGGCCTGTGTTCAATAGTGAGATACCTAATTATGGCAGCTGCCAGGTACTACTGGCCTCTCACCATCTATGCATACCTTAACACATGTGCTCACTCCTCTGAAACATAATTTCAGAAATTATTAGGTCTATCCATGTAGACATGATGCTTTTATATCATTTTTCAGATATCCCCTATTCAATCTCTAGTTGGTCAGACAGGAAAGAGATGGGTCATTGGTCTTATATCTCAGCTGGAGGATGGTCATTTTTTCTTAGAAGACTTAACTGCAGCTGTTGAAGTTGACTTATCTAATGCAATATCCTTTAATGTATTGATAAATCTTTAATCTCTGATTGTTGTTTTTGCATTTCAAGTGAGCAGTGGCGTGGTTGTTTGGTTGTGCTACAAGAGAGTGATTTTCTTTCAGTTATGTAAACCTTTGCTTCTTCCCCTCCAAGCCAGCTTTCTTTATTTGAATAGATTGTAGGCCCTGTTTCGAGAAGCCTCCTATATGTGTTTTAGTAGGGATTCTTAACTCCTAAAATAATTCATATTTAATGCTTTAGTATAAAAACATAGTGGTTATTTTTTTTTTTTTTTGGGTTATCTTTGAGAATACTTGTTATCAAGATGTTGGCACATGACAATTGTGTTATCCTCTGTTGACAAGATTTGAGGATTTGCATTTTTTAACACAAAATACAGAATAACGACAGGATTTTTTGTAGAAAACACAATAGTCTTAGCAGAAGGCGAGTTGCTCTTGGATGGTATCTTTCAGGTTTGTGTTTGTCAATTGTTGAAATATCTACCTGGTTATTAGAATAATTTTATGGGATTTGAACTGTTATATATTGCTTGCTTCTGGCCTAAGATTCTTGCAAATATTGCATTTGCAAGTCCTGGTGTGCAAAATTAATTTGAATCCTAAGTAGTTGGAAATTGATCTGCAGGTGAAAACTTGTGGATTTCCTCCATTAGAGGACCGAGAAAAGTCAGTTGCAACCTTTACAGGAATTGATTTTTTTGGTGGGGGTTCACTTACCAAAGAAGAGACTGTATCCTTTGAAATCACTGCTGATATAGATATCATAGATACTTTAATTAATAAGTAATCACTGGTCAAACATCCTTAATGTTGCTACAGATTAGACTAGCAGAGCTGGAAAGAGGGGCAGTGAATGACATGTTTGTAATACTCTCTGATGTTTGGCTGGACAATGATGAGGTAATTTTTTTCGCCCATCCCTCCTTATTTTTGCTTATTTATCAGTTAAATTGTTTCTCCCTTTTCTAATCATTATTATTCACTAATTGCTTCATTCTCTATCCTTAGAGAAGACTATGGAAAAACTTGAGACCATCCTCAGTGGTTATGAGGATGAGAATGTGGTCCCATCTCTGTTTGTTTTCATGGGAAACTTCTGCTCTCAACCATGTAACATTTCTTTTAATTCTTACTCGAGCATCAGGTGAGAAATTTTTATTAATGTTAATCATAATGGTTTTCATGATTAACAAATAGTTTGAGTGACAATGGGAAAATTTTGCGTGCAGATCACAGTTTGGGAAGCTAGGTAAAATGATTGCAGCTCATCAACGTCTTAAAGAACATAGCAGATTTCTTTTCATTCCTGGGCCTGATGATATAGGTTATTTGAGTAATTCGATTTTCTTAGTTGGTCTGCTTATTTATCATGGTTGAATGAAAAATACATTTGTTTTCAGGACCTTCAAACGTTCTACCCAGATGCTCATTGCCAACATACATTACAGAGGAGTTTCAAAATCACATTCCAAATGCAGTGTTCTTGAGCAATCCTTGCAGGTTTTTCCCCCCCTATTACATGTTAAAATATATAGGCAACGTAGCCAATGTGTGAAGAGGAATTGAGTTTGGTTGGTCATTTTTATTTTCCTTCAGATTTTGATGGCCAGAAAGAATATCTGATAGTTTCAGTGGTTTATCTTATTGTTTGTGACCTGAGGTTAACCTCTAATTTTTTAATTTTGCAAGCAGATTAAAATTTTATACCAAAGAAATTGTGTTTTTCCGTCAAGATATGCTATACAGAATGCGCAGATCATGTTTGATGCCTCCTTCAACTGAAGAAACAAGTGATCCTTTTGAGCATGTGAGCATGTTCTTCTACATACAGAATATTTTTTGAATAGCCAGACTCATTTTTAAGAAGCATACTTGCTCATTGTTTACTTATTTTCAGCTTGTCGCTACCATAACACATCAAAGCCATCTATGCCCTCTGCCTTTGAGTGTACAGCCTATCATCTGGAACTTTGATCACTGTCTTCACTTGCATCCTACTCCACATACAGTAATTCCTGTTCTTATCAATAACCTTGAAAAGATTTTCCTCTGTGGATCTCACAAAGCTTTTACTTTTGTTCAATTTTTGTGCAGATAGTCTTGGGGGACAAATGTGAGCAGAAGGCATTCAAATACACAGGAATTACATGCTTTAATCCTGGTTCCTTCTCAAATGACTTCACTTTTATAGCCTATCGACCTTGTTCTCAGGAAGTCGAACTATCAGCAGTGTAACCAATATACGTTGGAGGCTAATGCACAGATACGTCTTCTCAATGTCTATTTCTATCTAGCCGGGACATAGCTCTTGGGAAAGGTAGTAGTTAAACATGTAAAATTAAGTTTATGCTGAAATATTCTTTAGCAGCAAGAGTGATTTTCTTCCCCCTGAAATATTCCCGCAGATATTATATCTTCCTAGCAAGTCTTCAAAATCTTTGCTATGGATTTGTTTGTAATTTTAAGAGTATGCGGTGCACTTTCTTGACTTAGCAATGTAGTGCACAAATTTGCATAAGATTTAACCTTATATTAGAAGTTTGCGTACCTGATTTATGAATAACCTGGTATATGTTCTAGATCTACTCATTTTGTCAATCTGGTTGGTTGAGTTTTGGAATAATATTCATAGCTGATTTATCTCTTATTTGAGAACACCAATTTCTTTTACATGTATTTGGTCTGTGTTTGTAGCCCTAGTATTTTGACTTGTATATAGCAATAAGAGCAAGACTAATCCTTCCTTGCCTCCACTAATTAAAGGGATCATGTTAATATCAAAGGTTCACTAAGCTAACAAGCATAATAAATAACTGAATCAATGATAAGTTGATCAACTTTTACCCAAAATAACCTCCAACTTATTAAGAGAAACTATGAAGTAGAGCTTCATTTTGGAAAGTGAAATAGCTTTAGTAATTTTGTTTTTCATGACTCTTCTGGATTTTTATGAGAATTTTAAGGACTAATTAAACCATCACACTTAAAAGATTACATTTTTAATCCTTCCTTGAGCTGACTCAGTGGATAATTGTTTGAAGCTCACTAGGAAAAAGAACAAAGGAAATGCTATGACAGGCAGTTAAAGGAAAGAATAAGTATCATGTAGATAAAAGGTTGATTCGATGACAGATAAATTCATAATTAGCCAGTGCCTGGATTTCTTTTCCAAGGCCTACTTCAGAAACATAAAATGTTAAGGGGATAGGAGAAACAAATCTGAAAGTTGGGTATACCCTTGTGCTGGATCAATTAAGGATTCAATAAACACTTTTCAACCAGGACCTTTTTGCCTAATGTTGGTTCACACTTCTCAGAGCCCTAAAGGACATAGTTTATGCCTATATCTTTTCAGAGTCGTGTGTTTCGTAGCTCGTGAATATCTTGAATATCAGTTCAGTCCTTGATATCAACAGTTACAATAGTAATGCCTCTGCCTGTTTGAACAGTGAACATGATAAGTTTGACTTGAAGTGTTAGTCTCAGTTTTATCCAGTCGTTACAATTTTTGGTTGACACTGAACCAAGATGCAGATAGAGTTCAAAGGTGAAATAACTTTATAATGTTTATATGAAAAAAGATGCTACTAAAATTAAACCTCATGTGAATAAGGAAAAGATCATGGTGGCTTAATGCGTTTAGATTTTTCAATGGAGCATTTTCATATGTGAAGCAATTAATACGACAAATACTTTATTTTCCTTGTGCTCTTTAAGTATCTAGAGGCGGTTTATTGGCATCATTTTCATACGTATTTGTTTACATAATCATTTGATTTTTGACTTATATAAAAGTGATTAGTTTTTTTAGTCTGTTGTTCAGTGGACTTTCTGGTACCTTTGTGGGAAATTACGTGGCGTGAAATGTGCCGCCTTACACTCCGGTATGATGTGGTTTGATTGGAAACCAGACCTTTCTTTCTGTTAGTGGCCTTTCTTCTTGATTGATAATGAAGAATCTTGTTTTTAATTATAATTTTCAATCTGCTAAAGTTGTTATGATGATAATCTGCAAAAATTAGTCATTTAAATTGCAACAAATAGTAACACTCATCATGGACTTGTATGATAGTAGAGTTATTCAACACTTGAGCCGAAAGGTATGGCTTTTCATTCATTTGTTCAACTCATTATCTTATATATTACATAAATGTCAAAGGCAATTTGCACACGGAAATATTTCGAAGAAACAGTCAATTCTATCAGCTTATTTTTTCTGTTGCTGTCTGTTTGGTTTTTTACTTTTCACTCTCTTGAAAGAGGGATTCTATTGAAAATCTATTTTATGATGATTTTTGTTAGTTACTTCAAATCTCTAGTTACCACTTAACTATAGGAATATACTTGACTTTGATTAGGTATAAATCAATAAAATGACTTAATTGGTGCAAAAAATACAGATTTTAATATCTTCTCCACCCAAATATAGTAATGAATGAATAGGTAAAATGTGATGCAAAGGTGTTATATTCCATCAAGTTTTGTATTATAACTGGAATGTACCTATATGCAAATAAGGACATCTTACATCCTTGTCTTTTACCTACTATCCTCAAGACTCATAAAGTAAGTTGTACTCAAAGGAAATTTCCTCCATTACATACTAATTAATCAGATTACTGTTTCTAATCACCCTTGAGAAAGGTACATATTATGACATTTACACACAAATTGTAGGCAAGAAAGCAGCATAAAATATGCATATGTATTTCCTATTATGAGCTGATGATGATTGTTATTACCAGAATTAGTTTCCATGAAAATTATGTGCTGAAATGGAAAACTTATAATCAAAATTAGTTGGCTGCAGTGACATGTCATCAGTACAGGTAGTTGTACCCTTGAACTGTTACTTAAGAAACTAAGATTCGTTTTCTCGTTGGAACGGTTCGTTCGTTTGCTTTCATATGTTGCTGCAGTTGAGAAGTTACTGATAACTTCTTGACTCAGAAATCATACATGCCAACTTGGGAGGCTAATGAGTCAAATCAGGTGAGATTTAGAAGCAAAATCTAGTTAATATCAGTAAGAATTCCTCCCAAGTTGTTGATGATGATTCATGAATTGAGAAACTTGTATGATTGGAAGTGAACTATTCATGTAGATTAACTAACTGTTTTATTAATTCTTCATCAATTCTGCTCAACTTCTCAGGAGTTAGATTATGCTACAGATTCATAGACTTGTTACTTTTGGACCTAATCTTGAAAATTTGTATCACATTAATCTGTGAATTTAATTAAATATACAGATATAACTACTTCTATTATTTACTGCTGATGGTCAAAATCATTTACTATAGCAGCAGAAATGTAGTAGGTAAAGCTGTTTAACAGTCCATCAGTCTTCTATTTGAGAGATGGTATGAAGTAGTCATACCAATACAACACAGATCTTGAATGCTTCTTGGATTATATAATAAAATGAATTACTAAATTGACTTAGTTATGTGTACTTGAAAATCAAATTGTGACATTCTGACATCATGTTATAGATTAAGACATCTCTCAAAGTTATTCATACAGGCTAGCTAACATTCATAGTTTGATCTTTAATTTGCCCTTTTACCTTGATTTTTTGTTTTTTAAATGTGGTGAATCTTGTTTACTTTACAGAGATAAATTAATAAAATGAGTTTTGATGAAGGCTACCTAAAGAGGTGTTGATGTTTTCTTTGTACAAATGGTGGGTTGATGATGAATTTAATTAGAAGAATGCATTTGTTAATGGAGGATGAATTGAAATAGTTATAAAAAAAATAAGGAGGGAATGAAGGTAGGCCACCAGTCAAAAGCAAGTCCTACTTTCACATGAAAAAGTAAACATTTGGCACTTTGTAATTCTAGTTTCCTTCATGTAGGTATGACTTATTTAACTACACCAAATTTCGTTATGTATATGTGAAAATAATTATCCCAGATTAATTTTTATGGGGAGGGGGTTGGGGGATAAAATAATCACTTTTTAGTTTTACATTTTCAAGAAAATATATTAAGACAAGACTGTTTTAATTTTTTAATGCTATAACTTTCATTTATTTTATAATTTTTTTACGAAATAAATTAATAGATGGGATCATTACTTATCAAGTAGTATAATTTTTTTTAATTAAAATAAACAGTAACATTTCTTAATATTTTAATCATTAATGGTATGTACTTTTTGTAGACGATTTTACAATTTTTTTTTGTCAAAACATAATAGTCCCTCTAAGTATATGAGTACGTATGCCACTTGCCTTAACTTGAAACTATTTCAGATTAATTATCGATTTCTAAATTAAATTAACTTTAACCAATCTAAACAGTAAACACTACATATATTATTCATATATAAGACAAAGGTAATAACTAGTATACCACCGGATTTTTTAATGGCACAAACTTGTGTGCGCCCGGGCGTACGGGAGCATTTTCTGTGCCCTTTAAAATTTTGTGTTAAATTGTATACCCTTTAGTATAAAGATGTGTATCCTTTATTTTCTGAAGAAAAATAAAAAAATATTAATGAAAAGTGTATACCTTTTAGAACAAAATGATGTACCCTTATTAATTAAAGTGTATACTCTTTAGAACAAAATAATGTACCCTTATTCATAATACTAAATTCTAAAGGCGAATGGTGTGCACCCGCACGCAAGCCTCACTCATTTTTAATAGGGTACAGCGATTCAAAGCTCTCTTTTTTTACCATGCTAATGGTTGATAATTGAGACCAAATTTAAAATTATAATTTATTATTATTATTATTATTATTATTGAACACCTAGACTCAAAATGCGTTTTTCTCCCTCTCAAACTTACTCGATTTTGGTACATAATTAATCTGACATTGAATTCTTACACAAAGTACGTGTAATTTGTGCTGATTTATTGATACTAATATTAAATATTAGGTTATGAAAGCTTTATCTTGGGTTGAAAGTTAATTTGAGCTAAAGGTTTGATTTCACTGTACTACTGCCATTACATTGTTATCTATGATGTAGAGATATCAACTGAATATATACTTCATGCATTTTAAATATATAATATATATAACTTCAGAAAATTATTAATTAAGCCTTTTTATGATATTAAACATCAACCAGTCTCACTAACTACCTTCCTCTTACGGTAAAAAAAAAAGTTATATACACAGTAAATAGTGAGTAAATAACAACGTACGTACGAAATAATAATTTAATTTCAACGGGTATATAAAATTAATTCTATTAATTTATTTAATTTTTAATCATATATTTGAGGGTGTACTTCAAATCTAATTATAATCATTAATTATTCTTAATTATGATTTCAGTTTGGGAGATTAGGGCTGGGGAAAAATACCAAAATTTTGGTATACCGCCCTTATCATAACGAAAAATACCGATTTTACCGAAATTTTAGGTATGCCGAAATTTTTGGTAAGGTATGATACCGTATTGAAAATTTTGGTACGATAAAGGTATATAAATAATCAATACCGCGGTATTTTGGTATATGCCGAAATACCGTAAAATATTCAATTTTTTGAGTTATATGATACGATATTACCATATTAGATAATACATACAATTATAATTATTATTTATGTATTATAATTTTTAATTAAATTATATATATACACTATTTTATTAAAGATTAAATCTAAAATCCTACTATATATTTCTTCATAATTATAAATTATTGATAAAGATCATTGACTTACATGATATTAGTACTTATTTTTTAATTAAGTAATTCTATGTATATGAAAATTTAAAAGTGTTGATTTTAATATAAGTTCCATATATTTTTGTGTAGATCTCTTAGGTACTATTTATTTAATGACAAACACTTTGTAAAACGGGTTTAGATATATTAATTATGTAAACTCGGTTACTGTTTAGTACATAAAAAATTACTCTTTAGCACATGAATTGTTACTTTTTAAATTAAAAAATTACTCTTCAAATTCTTGTAAATCCCGATGTATCGATTACTTTAAGTACATGAAAAATTACTTTTTAGAGATACGAATTATTACTCTATTGTGTAAAAATTATTACTCTTCAAAGAGTTATTTTTATATATTAAAGAGTAATATTAAAAAATAAGGCTTACCTGTAAACCCGGTTTTCATGAGACTTACTCTTATTTAATTTGGTCGTTTGCAGATTGTCGTATATTTTTGAATTTGTTATTTATTAGAGTATGTTTTATAGCTATCTTTCACTTTTCTAGTACATGGTTTTTATAAGATTTATTGAATTTTAGATGTATAACGGTATAGCAAACTATGTAATAGGATGATATATACCGATATTTTAGGTATGGTATGGCATACCGAAATATTGGTAAGTAGAAGGTATACTATTTTCTTATACCGAAATATTGGTATACCGAACTAAGGTATACCGAAAGTTTAGGTAAGGTAACGGTATGATTTTTTAAATACCGAAAATTTCGGTACGGTATATGGTATGACCAAAAATCTTCGGTATGCCATACCGCCCACCCCTACGGGAGATGTTGTATGTACGGATAAGATTTTTTTTGACAGAATGTACGGATAAGATTTGATTGGATAAAATAGTTGATTAGTAGTCGTTTTGATTTGTTGGGAATTTGGTTTGGCATATCTGCATTGCTTTATAACTAATTCCTAATATCATTATGTAGTTATTAGTCAATTTTATTAATTAAAAACGTATAATGAAAGATAACATATATATTTGGAATGTAATAATATTTATTTCCATGGTCCAGTTAATTAAAGCTGGTAACAAAATATTGCACCAGAAGTAGATAAATTTGGGTATTGTTGGAGCTCCAAAATTCTAAATACATTATCCATATGTAGAACACGTGTAAATAAATAAATATTCTTTTTGTGCAGATATTTTATATTTTTAATCATCGTTTTTTTGGTTAAAAAAAATTGGACTGAGACAATTTTATGATAAGATCGTTCTCGTTTTTTAATTAGCTATCATTTCTTTTTATTAAAAATAAAAAAAAGTACTTTTAATTCCATATAAGAAGTTTGATTTCATTTTTAGTACTTAATTTTTTTTATTTTTTTCTCTAAAAAATTGTAGAGTTGATATTCGGTTCACTCGGGTGCAAGTGTGCACCCATATATGTATAACTCTTTATTCTACTCTCTCTGTCCGCCCGAAAGGTCCACATTTTGCCATTTTGGGCGTCCGCACAAAAGGTCCACATTTCCCTTTTTAAACACATGTGACCTACACACATTACTAATACAATAAATTTATGGGACCCATACACCCCACTAATATAACTACCAACTACACCTTAAATAATAATACTCCTTAATCCACGTACAAAAAGCAAATGCCCACCTTTGTGGAGGACGGAGGGAGTATATTATATACTGTACATGTTTTTTAATAATGTACACTTTTTCACACTAAATTTTTCATTAAAAAAAATTAGCATCTAGATATATATACTTTTTATTTAATATTATATACATGTCTTTTAATAATTGTATATTTTTTACACTTAATTTTCATTAAAAAAACTAACAAAAAAAATTCATGTATACAATTTTTGCTCATAATTATATGTTTTAATTATAATTGTATACCTTTCTAAGAGTGGGTGCACCGAAAGTTGGACAGCAGTATTAGCCAAAATTTGGAGTTGTAATATTGAGTGACAGACCTGCTTAGGATTCCATATAATAATATATATAGGCATGCGCATGCTCACATTATCACATACAATCGGTTACAAGGCACGTATTCATGTATGAGTTTAAAGGACTATTATGTCTAAAAATTTACATTAAAATCTTAGAAGAAATATTAAACTTTTAAGGTAAAAAAACTAAATATGAATTATAATTAAATTACATCTACTTTAAGAATTAATACTAAATATAATAATAAATTAACAATAGATAAAATATAATACAAAATGAATTATCACAAATATTGTGATTTGGTATTAAGGCAATAGTTTGTATGTCACGGTTCTACCGTACAAGCTTATAATAATTCTTGTACTATTTTAAGGGTATAATTTTAATTTTATGTTTATGGTTTAAGTAATGTTTTATCTTGTTATAGTTCATATATAATTTATTTATTCCTAATACTTAAAGTTAAGGTTAATTTATCTTAAAAATATTAAGGATATAATTATAGTTTCACATTTGTGGTTTAAGTAATATTTTATCTTACGTTTCATAATTTATTCATCCTTAAAACTTAAGGTTAATTTATACTTAGGATATATTATTAAATCAGAATATAATTGTGATTAGAACTCATAATTGAAAAGGGCATTATTTTGTGAGATGAGTTGTGAGATGAGTCGATTTATTATTAAAGTATGTTTCTTATATAGGTAAAGTATGTAAAGAGAGTCTATGTAAATCCTTTTGTGATAGGAGGGATAAAACAGGGTCTACGTGTATTTGGGAGTGTACAATTCGGCTAATTTAAAAAGCACGTAGTGCAAAGATCTCAACAACGAAGAAATATCAGTAAAAAAAATTGTTGAGGAAATAACATGAAGTTGGCTTGTAGTAAAGAAGAGATGTAAAGAAAATATGACTAGGAGTGTGAATTGTTGTATTGCTGTATACTCCCTCCGTCCCCTTGAAAGGTATTCATTTCACTATTCCTGGTTTCCACTTCAAAAGCATCAATTTTCTCTATTTAATAAAGAAAATACACAATATGAACTACAACTTCCCTCTAATACAATTACCCACCTTATCTATAATAATAATACTCCTTAATTTACGTGTAAAAAGCAAATAAAGATCTTAGAACCGTCCACGTGCAAACAACAAACGAGTACCTTTCAAGGGGACGGAGGGAGGGAGTAAATTACATTGATGATGTAAACTTTTTTGGTATACCTAAGAATAATAAAATGGAAGAATTTTATCCGATTAAAAAAATATAATTAAATTATGCTTATTTATAATTAAAGTATGTCAATAGTAAATCATATAACACCCTAATTAAATTATACTTTAATGCATCACAAAAACTTTAACAACAATAAACATATTTTATCTATATAATAAATATACTTTAAAACGTCTCACTAAGTCATCTCACATAAACATCGTCTTACAAGAAAATGTGCCGTCCGGTTCTGGCTTCGTATCTTAAGTATAATCTATTTATTTGCATCTCTGGCAATATTAGAGATATATATAATTATTGTACTGATCTATTTGTAATTATTAATTATTTATAAATTAATTAATTGAATCTTAATTAATTAATAATTAGCTATGTCTGTTAGATCATTGACATTTGACCCTAACTTGTAAGTTTGCTACGGTTAAAACTTTTTCTTACATTTTTTTTTTGGCATTTTATAAATCCACGTGTCATTAACATGTCACAGCAGATAGCGTTTACAGTCTGACCAACACTTGCATGGTATCTTCTTTCCACCAAACGTTTTATCCTGCTTAATCTATGAAGTTCCATTAGATATATTACGGGTTAATTGCGTAAAAGTCTCCACTTTTAATTTAATTACAAATTAGTCTAAACATTTGAAATTTGGCAAATAAGTATATCACCTTTGCAAGGAATTGCAAATTAAGCCACCGATCAGATTTTGACCAATTTTAACTGCCCAAATCCAACGTGGAAAATAAAAAGTAAAAAAAAAAATCTTTTTCTTACAACCTATCTCCAGATTTCCCTTCTGACAAACACAACTATGAAGAAGGAGGGTCGCGAGGATGATTTGTTCTCACTCCACTGCTAATTTCACTTACAATATTTATCAATACTTTCT
This sequence comes from Pogostemon cablin, assembly GCA_023678885.1. Taxonomy (NCBI): domain Eukaryota; kingdom Viridiplantae; phylum Streptophyta; class Magnoliopsida; order Lamiales; family Lamiaceae; genus Pogostemon; species Pogostemon cablin. The sequence goes on from CM042961.1 coordinate 9,069,537, forward strand.
TTAAAATTTCTATAATGATCTAATTCATCAACACTTACAATAGAGATCATAGTGGGACGCTGCACCAGCGCGCGACGGAGATGGGTGGATTCGATCCGACAGATCTGAAGCTACATCAACGGCGCACGTCGGTGGTAGCGCGACGGGCTCGGCTTTCGCGACTGGACTGAGGCAACGCGGGCCAGCTGCCCACGGTGGTGACGGTTGATGACGCTGAATCCTTCATGTGGTGACCGACGAGTCTTTTCCGGCTGGAAAAGGCCTCGACCTTCTTTGGGTGGAGAGTCTTTTCCTATTGGAGGCTGAGCGAGCAGTCAATGGAAATTTAAGAGGATGAAAAATTGAGACAAAAAATTTGGAGAGGAAAGAGTTTGCAGGTTTTTTTTTTAATTTTATTTTCCACGTTGGAATTGGTCAGTCAAATTTCGTCAAAATTTGAATCATGGTTTGATTTGCAATCCACTTATATGTCAAATTTAAAAGATTTAGACTAATTTTTAGATTTATAAAAAAAATTATTGGATGATTATTAATTTTATTAATTAGATTATCATTTTCTATTAAAATATTATTATTCTTTATTTGTATAATCTCACACACAAGTGTTTAGTTGTTACTTTTATACTATAAGAATATCGAAAAAGAAATTGTTTTACCTTTACCTAATATTAATAAATTATTTAATAATAGATATTTTAAAATTGAGATATTTAAATATAAAATAAATATAAAATATTTTAAGTACAAAATTTTAAATATTTTTAGCTTTTTTACAAAGCTAGGGTATATTTCTACACTATATGAAAATAATAAATAATAATAATGAATAGTGGAGTAATTTATTAAATAACTTTTAAATTAAATAATTTTTATTAACTAAATCAAAATTTCAATATATATATATATATATATATATAGGAAAGAGATGAAATGGAACAATAACTAGATGAGGGCCGTGAAGTGGAAACCAAAATAGACAACTCTGAGTCTTTGATCAACTAAGGTTTCCATTCATGTTTCGTGTCGATACGATAATGATACGAATTATAAGATTTGGTATGTAAAGATATATAGAGGCTCATGAATAAGAAAGTTAATGCATGAAGATCATGCATATATGCATCCAAGAAGGTTTGTTAATGCATATATACATATACATGTACAATGTAAAGATATATCCTAATAATTAGATATTGAATATCTATATGGAATTAAGCTAAATTTGCAATTAAGAACTTCAGGAGATTAATTTCCTGTTTAATTAAGAAGAGCCTCCCACTGATAAGAAATCAATAAATTGTGCAATTTTCCTTTGATTGGACGATTTCTGATCAACTTCCTCTTCTAATCCGTCGTCGTCTTCTTCATCTTCGTCTTCGTATCCACTTTTTTTTCGTTTCGTTGCATGGTCTATCACTTCGCTTTTATTGGAGTCAGTGTTCACTTGGAGAAAATTGTAGAACTCAACACCTTTAGTACTTCTTTCTGCAACCATTTCAAGAATTAGATTATAAGGATGGAATTAATTGTATTAATGCATTATTCATTTAATTAACTATGTAAAAGAATATGCATGTAATATATATATATATATATATATATATATATATATATATATATATATATATATATATATATATATATATATATATACTTCTTCCTCCAAAAAGAGAATCCATATATAATTATTTTTCACTTAAGATCTTCTGAAAATATATTATATATATTACCGATGATTTGATTAAGGAAGAACTTATGAATGACGTTAGTGGAAAAATGGGATACTTGAAGATTCAAAATAATTATAAGAAAAGTGAAAAGTTAATCTTAATTTTCTTCATACCTCTTATTTTGAAAATTATAAGATAATAAAATATTACTGCACGTGCACGCTATAACCTGAGACTTTATGATACAAAAGATTAAGATTAAAATGTTATTGTAATATTATATATTACTAAAAAATAGTGTGACCATTGTTAAAAACACAATTAAAAATGCATTAACATTTAAGAATGTATATTGGGTGCACCCGGGTGCAAGGGTGCACCCATATGTGTATGTCTTTTTATTATATTTTGTATACATATTATTCTATTTTGTATACGTGTTTTGTAATAATTGTATACTTTTTTCACATTAAGTTTTCATTAAAAAAACTAACATTCATATGTGTATAACTTTTTATTGAATATTATATACAAATTTTCATTAAAAAAATTAACAATTAAATTGTATATATTTTTACTCTTAATTGTATATGTTTTTGTTTATATTTGTATATGGGTGCACTCTATCTTTAGGTGTACCCGGGTGCACACTATAAATTGCCAACATTTAATTACTTAACTAATTAATTGAACAATGCAAAAAACTTGCACTTAATTTGCAATAGCATGCAAGTAATTTGTGCTGTTTTCGTTTAATTCATAAGAAAGCCAATACTACTATTGAGCTCCATATATACGTACCAAAATTTATTTTAAAAAAAAACCCCAATTTTTATACTCCATATTACGTATAGACCAGAATTAGGTTGAAAATAGAACGCCCAAATTTATGTATATGGAAATTGATTTTTCTCCATTTTCTTATTCAAACTATCTCTAATTAACTAGAAAAGTATGAATTAGAATAATCCTTCATGATTAAATAGTAATTAAGATTAAAGTGTTTTCTTATATATATAAACCCCCCACCCCAAAAAAAAAAAAAAAAAAGTTGAATTTAACTGCATGAAAATATAACTTACCTTGATCTATATTGTTGATATGATGGAGTGGTCTACCAAACTGAAGATGATGATTCCAATGATCTGCAGTAGTATTAAGTTGGAAATTATATCTAAATGGGTACTCAAATGATCTGTCTTGGAATTTTTTGTCCAAAAGAGTAGCTCTGCAAATTGCTAAACTAATATCCTGCTTGGATGATTCTTGGTCGTTTCTCATTCGTTTGGCGTACATCTTGGATCTTTCTCTGCATTTTCTAGCCATGATGACATGCCAGTGATTCTTGACGGCATTGTCAGTGCGACCGGGGAAGAGGCGGGCGATAATTGCCCAGCGATTCCCATGAATCCGGTGGCAGGCGAGGAGGCGCTCCTCCTCCTCCTCCGTGAAAGGGCTGCGGTTGATTCTTGGATCCAACTGATTGAACCATCTCAGCCTACAACTCTTACCTGATAAAGATGTGTCAACAATTCATACCTATTACTCTCAAATTAAATCATAATCAATTAGTTTGATTTATTTAATCAATTGGATCATTCATATATTCGGATTGTAATAACATTAATCTTGTTCGAATAACTATGCTTTATTAATTAATTATTTGTATGTTTATATATTATGACATATACTACTTCAAATTAATATATAGAGATCATCATGAGCAACTAATTTGTTGTGTCATCAATTCAAACCCTAGAACTGTGCATGTAACTGTGTAAGATCTCTCTCTCCCCCTCCTCTCTCTCTCCCTCTCCCTGAGGTAATCGAATCGAGCACTCGTAAGAAATATGTTAAATGATCGTCTTATCTAAAAGCTTAATCTGATACATAGATGAATAATTTATTATTTAATCAAGTGAGTCTAAACAAAATCTCGAGTGTAATTAATTGATAAACATAAGTAAAAGAATTGTGATGATGATGATGACATGAGTACTACCTGGTCTACCGTGAAGCTTTTCAGCAATGGCGTTCCAGTTGTGGGGTCCATATCTTTCAACTAGCTCCCGCAGCTTCTCATCCTCTGCAGGTCTCCAATGCCCTCTACTGCACATCATATATATCTCTATACAAATTAATTTCAACAATCCCTCAAAATCAACAACTGTTATATTCTCCCTATGAAATCAAAAGTTGCAGAAAATCAAGAAAAGGCACTTCTAGGGTTTGTATCTGTTGGAAAGGAGAAGATGATGAGAGAGAGAAGAGGTGATGATAACAGAGAATTGGGAATTAAAAGATAAAACAAGTGTTTTCCGTTAAAGAGTGGACAGAGCAACACCACCCATTGATGCAACATCTAGGCTAACAAACCCACTAGGATATATACATACAAATACTCTATATATCTAACTCCTTCTCTCTCTAGATAAAGAGAGAGACAGGAAATTAAGATTGCTTGGTGGGGTAAATGTCGTTCTCCTCTCAACATCCATTATCAAAATTCTAACCTACAACCCACCAAATTTTCCTTCTAAACCTGCATGCAACAATATTATTTTTAATTAACTAAATCAAAATTACTTACACTTGTCAAATTAACTTATGCTTATTCTAACCTATATCTATATATATAACAATTAGTATATAATTACAAAACCCTAATTATATACATGCATGCATGTATTAAAAATTAATTTGGGTTTATTGTGAATAATAATAATAATAATTGACTATGAATGAAAAGTTTGGTATTGTTGTTAGAGCTTAGACGTACATACAAGGTTTTTAGGTCTTGATCCGTTTTTCTAAACCTAACTCAGAATTTGCCTACTACTCATGTCTCCAATTTAGTGTTGCACTTTAAAATAAATTCCTATTAATTATTACTTCAATTGGTTCCACCAATTAATATCGATCGTCTGCATAATAATCACGTTTACTATAATTATATACTTCCTCCGCCACATTTTTTTTGACACGGAGATTAAGGAGTATAATAGTTTAATGTAAAGTGAAGTGAGAGAAATAATATTTAATGTGTAGTGGATAGTTGTATTAGTAGTGAGTGTGATGTGTGTGTGGGTCCATGTAAATAAATAAATTATTTTTGTGTGGGTCCCATATTCTTTAAAAAGAAATATGTCAATTTTACAACCCAAAAAAGAAAGTGTGTCAATATCTTTTGAACTGAGGGAATATAATATATATACAGTTTATTTGCCAATTAACAAACCTGCTATTATAACATTTTATAATGTTATATTATACTCCCATAGTCTAAATACTATCTGTGCACTCTATATTTTCATCCGCCATATACCAAAAATTGAAATATCGCTTATTTCTATGACCTCAAAATACCTTTAGTCAATCTTTTATAAATTTCGTATCTAACTATTTAATTGGAATGGAATGAGTAATTTTTATCGATCCATACTTTCTTCGTGGCTAATTATAGTGTGCACCCGGGTGTACCTTAAGACAGGGTGCACCCATATACAAATATAAACATAAACATATACAATTAAGACTAAAAATGTATACAATTTAATTGTTAATTTTTTTAATAAAAAATTGAGTGTAAAAAAAAATACAATTATTAAAAAACATGTATACACTATTGAATAAAAAGTTATACACATATGATGCTAGTTTTTTTAATGAAAAACTTAATGTGAAAAAAGTATACAATTATTACGAAACACGTATACAAAATAGAATGACATGTATACAAAATAGAATAAAAAATTATACACATGTGAGTGCACCGGGTGCACCCAATATACACTCTTTCTCCGTCATCTAATATACCAATTTGTGCTGCACCGATGTTGGACTAGGATATGTGAAGAGAAAACTATTACGAATATTGTACAAATGTTCATATATTTATCCCATATTAATATTAATCTAGCTTATCATTCTTTCATTATTGTATAAATATACATTCCTTTATCAATAAAAGCAACACTTTCAATTATCTTAACATGGTATGAGCAAACAATGCTAAATCACATTTCATTAAGAGGGTACAAAACTCTGGAGGCAAAGACTAATTTTTTTTTATATGTGACTCGTGATAAGTGGCATATAATTAAATAAAAAGAAAATAAATAAAAAAAAACTCTTGTGTGGATATCACCTTAAATTTGATCAATTAACCAAATAATTGAAAATACTGTTTTGTGTCGGTATAATAATATTAACAAAATCTATTGTGAGATGATGTTGAAAGTGAGACAATTTGTCAAACGTGTTAAAATATGCTTATTAATATGCTTATTAATGGAGTACTATTTAGATAATATATATAACATCATCACTCCAACCTATTTATTTTCTTTATGTTTTATAAAGTACTCACAAAATATACTTTTTTAGAATATTGAGTATTATTCTTTAACATATATAATAAGTTACTGTCCTTGAAAAAATTCATTAATAGTAGTATATATAATAATAGGGGCCAACTATTTGCACCTCCAAAATTACTGAACGTACCCAAAAATATTTAAATTGACACAATTATCCTTATAAAATTTATATCTGTTCGGTTGCAGCAACCGAACAGAATAAAGAATTCATATATCTTATCTGTTCGGTTGCAGCAACCGAACAGAATAAATAATTTATTTATCTTATCTGTTCGGTTGCAACAATCGAACAGAATAAAATTTATGATTTTTTTAAATTTATATCTACATTACCCAATAGATAAGATAACAGATAAGTTTTATAGATATCATCAATCTTTAAACAAAGATGGTGATTCCTCAGTTAAAGTAAACAAGTTTATGTTGATTCTATCAACGGAAGTAGCAGTGGACTAATGGTTTGATAGAATTTTCTGTTGATTCTAAATTCTATCAAACCATTGGTCAACTGCTACTTCCGTTGATAGATTCAACAGAAACTTGCTTACACCATCTTTGCTTTAAAAATGATGATGTCATAAAATTTATCTGTTATCTTATCTATTCGGTAATATAGATATGAATTAAAAAAAATCATAAATCTTGTTTTGTTCGGTTGCTGCAATCGAACACATAAGATGAATGAATTCTTTGTTCTGTTCGGTTGCAGCAAGCGAACAGATAATATATACTCCCTTCGTCCCCTTGATACGTATCCATTTTTTCATTTTGGTCCGTCCCAATACAAAGTATCCATTTCCTTTTTTGGATTGATTTGACACACATGTGACCCACAATCAACACTAATACAATTACCCACTACACATTAAAATATTATTTCTCTCACCTCATTATATAAAATATTATACTCCTTAATCCACATGTAAAAAGCAAACGAATACCTATTAGCGGGACGGATGGAGTAAATTCTTTGTTCTGTTCGATTGTTGCAACCGAACAGTTTGTTAGATGATTGTTCGGTTGCAACAACTGAACATATATAATAATTATGTCAATTTAAATAATTTTGGAGTACGTTCAATAATTTTGGGAGTGCAAATAGCTGTTCCCATAATAATATTACTCTTTCTAAAATGTAATTATACCAAATAATAAACTTCTATTATGCTAATAAAAATAACCCTGAAGGCACACTAGCTAATTTTTGCATTGTATCCGTTGGCCGATATATATCTATATGCTCCCTCCTTCCCATTTCAGATGTCACACTTTTTATTTTGGGTTGTCCCACAAAAGTTTGCATATCTTCAGAAAAAGCAAAAAGTAAAAAACAAGTTTATTTATTATTTACAAAAAAAAATCATCTCTATCTAACATACTTTATCATTTATTTATTACCAAAAAATATTATTATACCCCTAAAAGTTATCACTTTCTTAATCTCCGTGCTCGGATTGGGGGTGTAATCTTTTATGGGACGGAGGGAATACTAATTAACTCTTGGACAAGTTTTGTATGAGATGTGTTATGTGAGACCGATTATAAATTTTATTAAATAGTTATCACTTTTTATTATACTTAGATATTATTATTTTTAATTATTATTAATTTTTATTTATACTATAAATTGTTCATTAATCAATTGTACCATTATATTTTTTATTAAAATGTATTACTTTTTATTCGTTTCAAGTTTTAAATGACACACAAATTTTCTCTTAATTCTTGCTTATATATTTTTCTTTTAAGATTAACGCCAACTATTAATACGTTTAGATATTCTTTATTGTATAACGATACAATACTAACATTCTCTATCTATCTATATATAATTTTTTATTTTATTTTTTTTATGAGAATATTTTATTTTTTTTAAATCCCACTTAATACACCCGAAAAAAAAGGGCAAGTTATGAGATAGTCTCATTTAAGTCGTTGTATGAGATAGATTAGAAGTGATAACATCATTAATGAAAAATGATATTCAATCGATGAAAAGTGATAATGATGTAGTGAATTATATTTAATGAACGGTGCAATGAACTATATTTCATAAACAATTTAGACTAATTATACTGTGCATTTGGATGCACCCTAAGATATGTATCCACTTTAAAAAACGTATACAAATATAAACAAAAACATATACAATTATGAACAAAAATGTATACAATTTAATTGTTAGTTTTTTAATGAAAAATTGTGTATAAAAAGATATACAATTATTAAAAAATATGTACTCCTATACACTATTGAATAAAAAGTTATACACATATGGATGCTAGTTTTTTTTAATAAAAAATTTAGTGTGGAAAAAGTATACAATTATTAAAAAACATATCAACTTTACAATTTATAATAATAAAAAGTGATAACATTTTATAACGAAAGTAATAATATTTATAGCGAAAGTAATAATAATATTATCACTTTTATTTATTTCAAGTAAATACTCACGTGAGGCTCATAGTCACACACAATTCTTTGCCAAAAGATATTATACACCTTTAATTTAGACGTGTATATTTGAATCATTTGCATTCATCAAAGTTGTTAGCGTAAACCAGTCATTATAAATTGGAGTAGATGTACGTAATTCTTAATTGTAACTTTGCCAGCATCAATTTTTTTATATTTTAAATGGTCGACTATAAAATGTTTTGCATAACATAATACATTCTATATCTAAATTCTTAAATAAATACTTAAAAAAAAAATATATATATATATTTTTAAATCTGTATTATAGGCCGGGTCAGCCAAGTTATTTGTTCAAGAGGTTCATTTAATCCCACTGCTGCTTCCAGCCTTTGTTTGTTGCTTAATCTGTATCTCAATTTTTATGAATTTCATTTTATTATAGTTATCTCATCATTCCGGCCGGAATTTTTAATCTGTATCATCATTCCGGCCAGAATTTTTAATTAATTTTCCATTTTAGTTAATTAAATGCCTTGGAAATAGAGGAAAAAGGAGTAAATCTCTATCAGCTAATGCAACCCTAAACAAGTTTACTACTCTCCATTAAAGTTCTGGAATGGCAGCATCAACTTGTTCATGACCATCTTCAACATCAACAATAGCATAAAAGAAAAATAAATCCAAATCAACATAACAATTTGTACGCGGAGTTTAAGAAAAATTGTTTTTTTTTTTATGTAAAAAAATGTGTAAATTTATTGAAATGTGTATAAAAAGTGAGTATTATTGGAATGTATTTTTTTCATTTTAAAAAACGGGCATAAAAATTGGGATAGATTAAAAAGGAAAGTGTGAAATAATTAGCGGGAAGAAGGATGTAGTATGAAATTAGAATTCCTATAGTCCAAAGATTATTCAGGAATGTTAACAGTATGCGCTTTATTTGATGCTTTTTTAGAAAAATAAAAAATAAAAAATAAAATAGATTTGTTCAAAGTTGCAAAAATATAGGCTTGTTCTATTTCATGTACATGGATAAAATATATGATAACACCCAACACATTGCTCATCGAACAGGTTACAACTTGATCAAATTCATTAGATGTAACAAACGACTGCTATTATATAAATCCATGTACGACACAATGGTGAAATAGCACCATTATTTCACAACTATATTGTCTTACACCACCCTTCGTCTCGTTTCGTCGAGTCCTGTCTATGATTTGATGAAGAAAAACACACAGTCAGCTTTATGTTACGTATCCATCTCATCTTGCAATAAAATCTCATATATGTCAGTCCTGAGATTGAGTTCCTTGTCTCGCATGACTTCTTGCAGATCAGACATTTCTTTAACAGTCAATGCAGCATCCAGTTTCAGAAAACCATCGAGCCACAGCTTTTTCGACCTGGAAAGATGAAATCAGCGTTTAGCTTTGAAAAAACAGACAGTAATAAGGTTATTTAATCCTTTCATCACAGAAGAGATACCAGGGACATGCGTGTATTGCACGAAAGAACGCTCTTTTAGTTCCAGTAATATTGCAAGCAACACTCCTCTCGTATTCAATAAAACAACGCCACAGAATCACTGAACCATGCAATTTCTCATCCTGTAATGCCCGTTCAAAGAGTCCACGTATCCTATGCTCAGAGCCCCCGTTACTAAGTTCAAATGCCAAGGCATAAAGCCAAGTCATGACAGATGGTGTTCTGAAATTCAATGAAATTGATTAATTGATTCCTTTTCAACAATCATAATAGACAAAATTAATAATGAAAACGGTTTTACTTTTGGCAATGATCATCCAAAGTCCACCGCAGTTTGTTGGGTGAAGTGTGAAAATGGCTGATTTCAATCAAAACATTGTGAATGTATGGATTGAAAGGATATATCTGCATCCCTTTCACAATAGATTCCCATATTTTTGATATCTTGAGCTCCATTCGATATTTATAAAGCATCCTCACGTAATATGTGAACAAGAATTCAAGTTGCCGGCTGTGCCGTCTCCTCTCTACAGTAGATATGCCAACAAATTTAGTTATTGAAATGAAAAGCATATGCAAACTAAAGTAATTATGAAATATTTGGCCTCTGCCTCAACAAAAGAACAATGAAGATTGGAGGAATCCAGATTGCAACTCGCTTACAAAAATTTGGATGGGTAGGTAGGAATTTCCCCTAATTTTAAGTGTGTCAAGTAGAAGTTGTTTGATGTTCCACGTTCACAGTTCACACAAGTAATATATTTATAATCCTTCAAAAAAAATAAAAAGAGAACATTGTGTGTGTGTGTGTGTAAACCCTTTTAGAGAAAACTTATTCACCTGGAAGCACCATCGTAAAGGAGTGTTCCAGCATTTCCAAGGCAGAAGCCCATCCATAAGTCAACTCTTCAAACAATGTGGCAGAGCAGACGAGAGCAGCAGAATGATCATCTATAACACCACGCGACCATGCTGTACCTATCATTTTAATATGATCTTTGAAACCCTGGCGAGCTCTAAGTAATTGCACACTCGATGGTTCCCCTTTAAATGGAGTATATCTTACCCCACTGCCTAAGCAGGATAATATATGCACCGCACGGGACAGTGAGTTGAGACTCTCAGAAGACTTGTTCCCAAGCTCCATTTCCGCATACCAAAAGTACAAAAGAGATGCATTTGGCCGAACATCCTGCTCAGTCGCATAAAAGAAAGAACCACAGTTATTCATGAGAATATCTAAGGTTTAATTATTTAGTGACAGAACCCAAAAGAAATTCCAAGTAGAAAAGAAAGATCAAACAACATACAACAAACATAATCTTTCTTTCTTTCGTCCTTTTTTTTTCCTTTTACTTTTTTGTGTTTGGGGGGGTTGTCTCAGATGAGAAAATACGTCACCTTAAAAAGTTTAGGATATGTAAAAGAAGATAAAAAGCACCCTTATTTATATACCAAGCAATTGATCTCTGGATAACAAATGTCGAAAGTTCAGAGAATTGAGCAACATGATAAGTCACCAAAAACTCAGACCCAGAAACAAAATATAATAACAATACCACTGGGAGCCCCTCAATAGATGACAAGGCCATGTCAAAAACCTTCCTGGAATGATCAATATTCCCAAATATAGCTTCTCTTTGAGCGTAAACCCCACAAAGCAGTACATCCTATAACCATGAACAGCAAATAAGACATAGAAAGCATCAATACCACTTCAGACAAAGGAAGGAGCAACAAGCATCAGCTTTAAGAAGCAAATGAAAAAACAAAGATATTATGATCAGGAATGGTTAAAAACATGTTTCTACTTTCTCTCTACATGCCAGGAAATCATATATATCAAGTTGATTTAACTTGGACACTAAAACTCTAAATTGAGTAACAATATCTCATAAAACAAAATAATCTTTCATCAGTCATCACATCCCAAGCAAAATGGTTTGGGGCAGATGAACAATGAAGCAATCCTACAGCAGAATGGGTTTTGGAGCTTTGTAGAATCATACCAAAAGTCTTGACTTGTTACAAGAGTATGATTCCCAGAAATAAATTAATTTTCCAGATTTTCTGCAAAACCAATATGGAATATCACTACTACTTACTCCTAGACACCTCATTTAAAAGCCGGCATGACTTCCTGCACTAAGTTAACTGCAGACCTACTCTAATTCTATTTTGTCTCACCCAAACTCCGGGGTGGGCTTCCAGCCTTCCACCAGTGATACTCTCAATCAATAAACTCCATTATTATTAACATCATATTTGTCCTTGACTATCAGAATGATGATCCCACATTGCTGGAAGAGTCTCTGTTTATCCACTTATAGACCACTCCAACTTTATTTCGAGAACAAGACTACAAGGTCATAAGTTCATTATATAGATCATTGAACTGAATGGTTAAAAGAAGATCTAATTTGGTAAGAGCCAATTTCACACAACAATCCCTTTATAAATTTTTGTAGTTAATTAAAAGTAATTGAAAGAGAAGAAAATTATGCACACTTCATTCACTAAACCACTCCGTTCATGCATGAAAGTGCAGCGTTTATCAGCATGTCCTTAGCAGTACGTGTCCTCCAATCTTATAAAGCTTTAGCAATTTGGCCATCTAGGCCTTTTCTAAGCACATAAAACAGTTGCATCTTTATGACTAGGGTATAAATCTCATCAATTGGCTCCAACATAAGCATCTAAAAGAAATGCCGGATTACGTCCCTATGAGATAAATACTACTAGGGCATACATTCTCATAAGTCTTGTACAGAACAGGGAACAATATTGCATAAGAATAAGATGATGTATGAATATATGGTCAGAAGACATGAATACACAAAGAATCACATTACTCAAAGGCTCAATGCCAAACAGATAACACATGTACCTGCCTATTATTTTTCAATAAAGTCTTTGCCAATGCTCGACATGGAGTCACAGAACAACTTGTTGATTTCATCCTCGTGTTTGATAGCTCCTCAGAGACAAGAGCAGCTTCCTCCAGAATGTAGTTTTGCGGTAACACCCTTAGACAAAGTAAGATAGCGTTTCGGAGAAACTTCATTACGTTACTCCTCATATCTGAGTCATCCGAACTAGTCAAAAGAAGCTCCAAAGTCATACTATTTGGATTGGTCAACTTCATCGCTAGTATATCATGCACCTTTCTCAAATGCTCTAGAAGAGAACAAGGAAGACTTTCTAAACTCAGTGTCTTCTCAACCCAACTTGGACTGTTTGTGCAAGTCCTGAGAACAATGAAATGTATAAATCAAGATAAGAAGCAAGAGAAATACCTAATAAGAACCAAATAAATTATCGGAATATATAAATATAATCAGGTTCTACAGAACAGAGTTCATCATATGACCTATTCTACATGAACTTTGTAGAGAACCAAAAATGTATTTCAACTTTCTTTTATTTACAATTAATCAACAGAAGTTATGAATAATTACAGTTATGCAACAAAAGCTAAACAATGAAAGATGGCTATCAGAATATCACAATACATACCATTGAGCTATCCTTCCATCAAAGAAATCTATAAACTGGGATACAAGGGACACTCGAGCTTCCACAGAGTTCAGTGAGAACAGGTAATCACTTACATCTTCATACAATATTACACTGAAAAGTTGTTCTTCATCTTCTGCATCAATTGCAGTATCATCGTGCGAAATTCGATCTGTTTCGTCAATTCAGATGAGTCATTTGCACCAGAGACTAGAGAGTAAAAAAAAAAGCAGCAAAGTCCTGTTATTGCTACCTAAAATAAAATGATAGTTATAATGTCTCGATAATTTATTATGGAAGTATCATGCTTGATAAATTATGGTGCATTAAAAAATAGTATAAATAATAGTTATAACATCTATTTCAGAATTACCACACATTTGAAACATGAAGTCAAGATTATGTGTTCTTCCACACACACAGTAAAAAAAAAAACCATTATTATGAAAATAAATTGCAAATAAAGCAAACACTTCCTATATAACATAGCCTCTGATCAATCTTCTTAACTCTCAAAAGTGTGCAACAAATGAAGAATTTTGAGAAGGGGAGGTCTCTATAGAGACGCGAATAGAAAAAGCTTTCAAGGGTTAACATTGATGAATCAATTGTCAATTGAATGACAGGGTGAAGCAGTGAGTAGAAAGAAGCTGATGATATTAAATCCCCAGCCCCAATTCTCTCTTCTTCTTCTTCTTATTTAATTTGAAGAGGCTGCAAAGTATGTATTTGTACTTCATATATGCATGCAGATGGTGCCAATGCTTTGTTTTAAGACTCCAAACTAACAGTTGGCTCGGAGTTCACACCAGAGTACAACAAGCTCTAAAGTTCATGAAATTTAATTCAAGAAAATCTCAATAGCTAAAAAGGTATATTTAATTTTAGATTCTTGTGTTGTGTCATCATTCCTACTGCAATTGGAGGATAAAATTTTGAGTCCTGTTAAGGGGAATATAGAAAAAACATAATATAGAATGTGTAAAAATATGATTCAAAGAGAGGATATTCACAGGAAAAAAAAAAGAGGATACACAGCAAAAGTAGGACGCAAATGAAGACAAACCAGAATTAGAACGAAGTGGCATCCAATGATCCAAATCTCTGGCCATTTCTGCCTTTGACCACTTAGTCCATGTTATTGTGTCTTTTATCTTGATATCAGCAGCAGCAGCAGCATCAATCCCCAGAGCTTTAAGCAGAGATTCAATGTCATCCTTCTGCTCATCATTAGTGTCAGATCCATCATTCAATTCCTCAACAACCACATCTTTCTCCACAGTATTTTCGGGTATTTCCATATCTATATTTTTGGATAATGGATCGAACCAACCTGTCCAGCCACCTTCATCAACTGCACTCGAAGCCTCCTCCTTAAGAAGTCTCTGCCTCTGCTCTTCCTCTTTTTCAAGCCAGGTTGACCATCCAAGAGCTCCATCTTCTCCAATTCTGGCACCTTTACTGCTCCAAAAGTGTTCAAAGAGTCTCTGTTTACTTTGTTCAGACAACACCAAGGGAGAAAATAAACTATATTCTATCTCGGCCTGAAATAAAGCGGTGGCTAACTCCTGGTAACCTGCTTGCCACTCGAGGCGGCAAAGACCAAGAAAAACATCAACCAAACCAAGCTCTAGTTGGACAATTGCCGGATCAACAGATATCTCATTGCCAGATGGGTGAGCCTGTATCCAGTACAAAAAAGGAGCCAACATCAAGATATCAGAATTTATAATAAATGAGACTAAATCAAATTCAGAATCTAATGTAAAATGATTAACATAAATTAGTCATATGGGTTTCTTTTAAATATTTCGTGTACATGTAAAATGATAAACAAGTTGAAGAAATTTGAAATACATGTTTCTTTTTAATATGTCATGTACACTTAAATTTATGTGAAGTATTCCAAGGTGTATGACTAAAAATTAAAGAAACATCATGTCCAGTTTACCCATAAATCGACAAATAGTCAATTACTACTTATAGGCTAAAAGGGCATCAACTGAAAGAAATTTCCTAACAAATCCCAATGACTGAGCTGAAATTTTTAAACTTGTCCTATAAACAAAAGGGTGCAGACAACAGTTTTCAATGAGAAAAAACAGTGAACAGAAGACCCATGTTCATTTTAAGTCAGGCGAGATTCTTTTCCCATCCATTTTATATGTGTTTGTGTGTGTTTACGCATTGAAAGTGTAATAATGCTAGAAAAAAAGAAGAAAATATGGTTCATTATAGTGAGAACCTGCCTATGTTGCCTTATGCAAGAACCAGCTAAGGCTTGGATTGCATTTGCATACATTTTCCTGATCTCAGAAACCTTAAATCTGGAAAATTCACCCTGAACTACACACAGAAATTCTTTCCACAGCTTGCAGCTCCCAGAATTGGATGTTAGTATCTTCTCCCACCTCCTAATTATGACGTCAGTGCTATCTCTTCTCTTATAAGATTTCATAAGGGAAAGAAGCAGATCTTCACTGTCTGGGTTGAGCTCAATTGCTTTCTCTAGAATACTGATTTTCTTCTCCAGAGTTTGCAAACGGAAACCTTTGTGAGGCTGCATACTTGCCACCTTATCTTGAAACTCTGCAAATGCCAACCAGATACTCTCATCCTTGGGATGTTCCCGAGTCATCTTATTGAACTCCTTTGTTTTTCGGAAGACCTCATCTTCCCAGGACTCTTCAACTACATTAACAGTTGAAACAGCTCCACTATCAGAGACTTCATCTACTAAGGGAATATAATCAGCAACTGAACTCCCTACAGAATTTCTAGAAGCATGAACCCGCACTCGTTTCAAGTTCTTATGACGCTCAATAGCAGCATACTTTGCAGACCAGTAGCGACCCCCAGATCGAAGTTTCGTATCTAAAGCATCAATATCACTATCCCCATCCAAGCCACCAACTCTCTTGTTCCACTTAAAAGAGTTCTGCTCAGAATCTTTCTTAGAATCGTAAAGCTTGTAACGAGCAATATCTAGTCTGCAGTTCATCATGTACACACCTTAAATCAGCACAGAATCAAAAAATGAAAATGTATTTCAAAATTAAACCGTCATCCACATACGAATGTCCATTCTCTGTATTGGTCTTTCTAAAACAAGAATGTAAAGTCAGATTAATCCACTGGAAACAATTTTGAAATAACATATGTAACAAAGTTAATAGAGTATAAGATTACAGTTTAAGCAAGAATTCATGACTTATACGAAATAATATACTATAATTCTGACTGCAATTACTGCAATCCGACAATACCTCTGTAGACTATAAGAGCGTGAACATAAATTTTAAGGGACCGGCGGCAATCAATGCTGAAAATAATACCCAAAAAAGCATTATAACATCGGTAAAGCAGAAATTAGATGGAAAGACAGAGCATTCACCTGTAGATGCAACCGAAGGCTAAATTATCGCGATCTCCTCGAGAATCAAAGTAGTATTCTTTCTCATTAGCAGTAGAAGAAGAAGCCCACTTTTGAACACCCACTTTCCTCGAAGAAGAGGATAGAGTTGCAGCATAGTTATACGACGTGCGCAACTCCTCCTTTCTCCTTTTCTTCTTCTTTTTCCTTTTCTTCCTATTCTCTTCAGCGGAAGAAGCACTGGCCTCAGACAGCGACGGCGATGACGGCACCATATCATACTGCGGCCTACGGTTTTGGGGATTGAGTCCTTCCGTTCTATTTTCATCTTCTTCTTCGTCTTGTTCTTCGTAGGGCGCATTGTATTTGGAGACGGCGTCATTTATGACGGAAAGGTCGGCGTTAAAGCTGGCGTTCTGCAGCCATTTAGCGGCGGCGCTGCTGCTGTTTGGGTCGGACGAGAGAGCATGAGACGCTGGCTGATCGACAAAAGCGGCAAAGAGCGACGTCGTTTTGCTGGTTTGATCCTCTTCCTCCATGCCCATGGTCTCTTTCTAACGGAAAATGAAAACAAGAATTTAATCTAATTGAAATATATAGGTTTAACAATTACGTAGTGCCCCCCATATTATTTTTAAATGATTTTTATCCCTTAAGTTAGACGTGCAAAATTTTCAAAGTATAATGTTCGATGTCATAAAATCATGAAAGTTAAAAAGTATATAAGGGTAAATTTATTTATTATTATTTTTTAATCATAATATTTTGGGTGTGCACAGAGGTTTTTGAGGTGTCGTGGCCTATTAAAAACCCACAGAATTCTTGGGTCAGTTTATAGTAGGTTTAATTAAATTAAAATTATGTTTATTTTTTGCAAGATAGATTTTTACTTGCTGCATTGAAATTCTAACTTTTAGGGTTTACAGTAAATTTTTGTAAGGAATATCTTTGTACAATAATGTACCAAACAATCCGGGATGGAAAGTGTATCAAATTTAATACCCTGAAGACAAATTATTGATTAATAAACTCAGCACTGAATTTAAGCTTCATAAAAATATTCAATCTTTGGTTACATTATGTATAATATGTACGATTAGTCATTAAAAATAAATAATGAATTTTCCCATAAATAGAGACCAATAAAATCATCAGAGCTTAATACATTTGAGAGGAGTCCAAAAGGGCAAACAAAGTCGGTTAAAGCAACTATTTTCACAAAGCTATTATAACTAAATCACCTAAAAGAATTATCACACATCATGTACAACAAGGGCGATGACAAAAGAAGAAGAAAATCCTATTGATACATATCGTGTGCAATGTTACATTTCATTTAGCAACAATCAAAATACAGAGGAAGATTCGATTATCTGTTAAAACCAATCACACCTTCCAATTGTGTAGGCACTTGAGATTACAACCTCATTGAAGATTGAATCAACATATAGCCTAGAATCGAGGGCTTCCCGATGTTCCTGGCTATCGTATCTGATCAACGACGAACCTTTAGAACTGGTCCCATCTGAGGAATTTCAGATTCTTCAGGATGATATTGGTTCATAAGGATACTGTAACCATGGATGTTTGAGAGCTTCTGAGGCAGAAGGTCGCTTATCTGGGTTCACTTCGAGCAGATGAGCAACAAAATCGATGAAACCTTGATCTCCCATGGGCAACCGATGTCTTAATGATGACTTTTTGGGAATCAAGTATTCTAGTCTGTTACTTTCCTGAGGAAAATAGAAGAGCTGTATAAAATCTTTGCTGAATAGGGACAAGTAAAATAGGTCATGCATATAGTCGTAGGTGAATAGAAAAGACAGTTAAGTCCATAGAACAACCTTATCTCTTCATGTTTCCTCCAGATAGGAACATTTTCAAGAGGTCAGTTCATGAGCATCAAATAGTCAAATAGCTCAATAAATATTTTTTCTTCCTCCCCCCCCCCCCCCCCCCTCAATTAAGAAAAATGAAGAAAATCGGTACCACATAACTCAGTGGATCATTACAAAGCGCGCTTTTATCACCCAATCGAAGCCCCACCTCAAACTCAATATATCACCAATACTTGATTGTAATAGCAAACCAATTTTAACTTATCTGGAAAGAGAGCACAGCCTTCTCCATTGCATATTTGTGATGTAAAAATGTACTAGTAATGTGATGCACCAAATATATCACTTGAAAAGATACTGAAATATAATTCTTTTATAAGATTGCTAGAAACAGTTGGATAAAAAAAAAGTGCATACATCAGGCTCTATAAGATCAGGAAAAGTTAAAAAAGCAACTGAAGTCTTCGTCATGGACCGAACTAATCATACCCAAAAGAAAATGTAATTAGGCAGGGCGACTGGTGAATTGCCAAATTTGCATGCATTATGAATACTCAATACTGTGATGGAAAGCAAAATTATTTAACATCAACATGAGTGCAGATAGACATATTCAGTAAGGGGGGAAGAGATATATATAGTTACCTGGTTCTTTTCATAAAGCATGTGGTTTTTGGTGAAATATTTGTATGTATCTCTTCCTTTGGCAAGCATCCCAGGCTCTATAGGTCCTATAATTCCAATAACTCGAGCAAGTAATGTGGCAGGAGAATCATTTTGAAAGAGCACCTATCAGGCAACATTGTAACATTTTAGAGTTCAAGAGGTACTAACACTACAAAATACTAGAAGCAAGGTGAAAGAACACAAAGATGTATGTTCAACAGCTACACAAGTTTATAGAGCACAAAGCAACACTATCAAAATAGACAACTACTCTCATGCACCTAATTTCAGCCCCCAAGGCAAAAGATATACATCTTAGACCCTAAGGTTATTTTTGTCATGGGATTTAGTGGGTTTTGAAAATCTAGTTTCTAAATCTAGATGGATTATGAAATCCTGTGAATAGAGTGTGTGTTATGAAGCAAAATAGGGTTCACGGTCGACGGGGGCGGGCTTGGGTCCACTTCCGTGGGCTGACCTTATTTTAATTATAATAATGTTTAGGGCTTGATCCCATTGTTCGTGGGCTAGGTTTTAGGCCATTAGGGTTTGGTTTCTTTCCTTTTTGGTATTAGTGAGTAGTATTATTTAAGGTGTGATTAGGGTTTATGTATTATTATCAAGAATATTATTGGATTAAGGAGCCTTGAGTTGGGCAAACGGTATTTACCGTTTGATTTTCTCTTTTTCTTTTCTTTCTTATTTTTCCATCCTAACAATTGGTCCGACCTGCCGGATCCCGTTCCCGTCGACATGTCAATGACCCGTTCCACTAGAGAGATATTCGATAAACTCGAGGCTAATCGGGCGGAGATGAAGAAGGCGATAGCTGAAATTTGGGCTAATATGGGTGAACTTTCAAAGGAGATTTTGAAACTCTCGGGATCGCAACAATCAACTGCAGATTTGCGTCGTGAGGATGTCGCCACTACGGAGACTGAAACGGTGACTCTACCGCCGGCGATTCACCCTCAACTGCAAATATGTTTCACTACGGAGACTGAAACGGTGACTCTACCGTCGGCGATTCACCCTCAACTGCAAATATGTTCAGTGCAACTTCCGTCCTTCAATGGATCTGACCCTATTGGTGGTTCAAGGCTGCCTGTAGGGGGTAGCAGTACACAAGGGTCAACCTGCAGTTTCTCTAAGCCAACTGCAGATCCCTCAGAGATGAATTCAGGGCTGTCCAGGAAAAATATGGGGCTGTCCGGGCAGTCTACTGCTTATTCCGGATTTACTCATCTTCCACCGAGAGCCTTGGAGGACTTTAGAGCGAAAGAGTTGTGCTTTTGGGGTATTAAATCCTTTAAACCTTGGCATGACTATCCATTCAAACAACTGAGAATATTGTTGTTGTTGGCTGATGAGGATGAAGAGTTGAACCTCAAACTGTTTGAATATTACGAGGTGAAGGGGAAAGAGTTAATGGATGAACAAGAAGAACTTTTTGAGGAGGGGTGTGGATTTCAAGTTTACTCTATGGCGATTACTTGATTCAATCAACCTTGAGGACAAGGTTGTTTCGAAGGAGGATGGAACTGTTATGAAGCAAAATAGGGTTCACGGTCGACGGGGGCGGGCTTGGGTCCACTTCCGTGGGCTGACCTTATTTTAATTATAATAATGTTTAGGGCTTGATCCCATTGTTCGTGGGCTAGGTTTTAGGCCATTAGGGTTTGGTTTCTTTCCTTTTTGGTATTAGTGAGTAGTATTATTTAAGGTGTGATTAGGGTTTATGTATTATTATCAAGAATATTATTGGATTAAGGAGCCTGGAGGCTATTGGGCAAACGGAGTTTTCCGTTTGCCCAATCAAACGGTATTTACCGTTTGATTTTCTCTTTTTCTTTTCTTTCTTATTTTTCCATCCTAACAGTGTGTTTGTTTTGGAATTTTGAATAGGCTGACATTTAACTTTATATCAAATAAATGTGACTAGGATAAATAGATCCTGTAGGGTTAGATGTATTGAATTTTGAAATCCAGATTTTGAAAATCCAAAACTGGATTTTATCGGTTTTTAAATCCACAAACCGGTTTAAAAAAAAACCCAAAACAAACACACCTTAGCTCATCATTGCATTGATTTTGAACATTTCAGCTCACTTGGTGTCAAACATAAGTTTTTTGTCAACTGGGCTGACTTGAAACTAACACCTAGACTGTGTGAACGTGTAACGTAAACACAGTTATCAACCATCTGATTAAACACTACAAATCTTATATAGCAATCACACTCTGAACAGCAAAATCAACTCAATCCAAGGGAAATAGTAAGGAGTTTCTCAAAGCATATCACAAAGACAGATTACTTAAGAGTACAGGCTACAGGCCCGACTGCTGCATAGGATTATCCTTAAGAGGATATAAGGTCACAGTTTAATCATGTGGAGAACAACCATGCTAGCTGGAGTATGCACGTAATACATTTCTATGCCTTGCAATTGTCAGTCATGTGCGCATAGTGCACCATTTTAAGGAGTGACTGCTTAATTTGGAACACCTTCTTTCACAATCTAGGAAATCTCAAAACACAATAACACCAAATAATTCTTTAGATATTTTGTGTGACAAATATATTGAGGAAAACAAAACTTAAGTTTCCATTAGAGGTGTGTTAGAAGTTTAGGTTTCGAAAAGGAGAATGTCAGTTAGCAAGGGTGCTGCTTTTGAAGATGGCAGCGGTATTTCAAGCTGCACATTAACCATGGCCACCAACAAAACACAGCGACTAAAAGGAACGTCGTAAATGGTGGATTGAAGGTGGATTTCCAGTTATTTATTTCACAGCTTGGGTAGGGGGTGGGAGAAACCAAAGTAATGAACATCACTATGGATCTGAGAAGGGAGAACAAACAATTGAAAATTTGTGACAGTAATTTACAAAAAGATTTCCTCTTTCTAGTCTTTTAACCAGCAGACACAGATGGTACAGAAAAATAAACATCAACCTACGCTTATGAAAAGAGAATAAATAAATTAATAATTCCATACTCTTTATACTATTTTCAGAAAAGACTCCTGCAGTTTGCAAAATTGTTTACTCACAAACTACAGAGTTCAGAGCAGGGAGAACTTACATTGCCCGTGCAGAGTTCTGCCAGAATGCAACCAAGTGACCAAATATCAATCTTTTTCCCATATGGAAGTCCCATAATAACCTCTGGGGCCCTATATGACCTAGACTGCACGTATGAACAAAGATGATCGGTTTCAAAACAACTACTTCCCAGATCAATAACCTTCACTTCGCATCTACTGTAACTTTTCACCAATATATTTTCAGGCTTCAGGTCACAATGTATCAGACCAAGACTGTGTAAAAATTGAAGAGCTTCCAAGCACTGAATAGTAATTGACTGCACCAATCAGAATTCTAGTCAGCAACTGATTGTATAATAAGAAAGCAAAGGGGGTATGTGGGCTACAAACCTGTAGTCTTGGCATTGTAAAGTAGACTTCTCCTCCAGATTCCCTGTTAAATTTATGGAACTCGTACAGGTTTGCTTTAAGCAACTCACAAACAATCAATAAATGTTCCTGCACATAAAAGTATAGGTCAGTATTACTTTTTTTCCAAATGCGGCAATGATAAAATTGATCAAAAAGATTACATCAATCAATGATGAAATAATCAAGTACACCTTTCTAACCGCTAATTTTTCAGCAGTTAGTATCTATGTAAAATACAATTCGTGTAAACTCCAGACATTTAATAAAGAGTTTAGGCTGAAACTTTGGAAAAGTATAATAAAATATGTCAATGGATATACATTTTGAGCTGAAATAAAGATTTGCAAAATTTTCAACTATTTTATGTGTAGGTTTGTATGCCCGCACTTCAATAAGTTAACAAAACTAGGGTTCTAAACCAGCATGTGAACACTCACATGCCAGACATGAGACATCATGTCTCAAATTAAGAACTGAGAGAATCCTGATGCAAATAATGAACCAACTCTATTTACATGCCTTGAGGTTCTTGGACAATGGCATCAAAGTGCATCCAATGTTATGCACATTAATTCAAGGAATAAAGTTATGTATAGCCGAGTTAGTAAAATTGCTTATAAGTAGACACTTTAGAAGTCATACACCATTGAAACGTTTTAGGATATTGATATTAGAAATTCATGGTAACCCAAATTTATCTTTTCCATTACTACTTACAGCATTCTTTACTAAAATGATTTCTGTATAAGGTAAAGAAATCCATGTATCAACATATACCAATTATTTTGAAGATTAGCTAAAAACGGAATGTGCTCAAACAAAAACAAACATGAATATTTTGCAGTATCTTGATAACAAGATTAAGAGACCCCAAGCACATTAATTCTCATTTTACTATTTAATGGAGAATACTTCTCACTGGTAAAATGAGAAAAATTTCTATTAGATTTTCAAACTCGAGTTTTCATTTTGGAAATGTGTCCGGTCTGGCTCATGTTGGATTTAAACCAGCTAGTTCTTGTCATAAGGCTAATTTACATTGAAGTGAGATGTTTTGGAAATCAATTAGCATGATAACACAGCCCGTCGGCAAAAGGGCAGCCATAAAGAATAGCACATGCTTAATTACAATCTTCAGCAGAAAAACTCACAATCTTTAGGTTATTACTTCCGTATTCAATTAACAAAACACATTTGGGAAACATTAACCATCTTTTTGTTTGATATTAAGAGCCTAAACATGCCAGACATTGGAGAAGTCTCCCCTATAATCTATTCCATAAAAAAAAAAATTCCAACAAACACTGCCTATGCTTTTCTCATGCACCTTCTGTACTTTTAAATTATGCGCTACATGGGGAATAGATCGAATCAGGAGAAGAATTGTAAACAGAGAGAATATCAACAAGTCAAGAATAAAATCCGACCACAATGTTATTTAATACAACAGTGAGAATACGTTTTCAACCTCTTTAACATTTTCTATGAACAACTTTTCAATTAACAGATATTTATTTATTAAATTACGATAGAAATTACAAAGGAATGAAAAACCACCAAGGAAAAAATAGTCCTATCTATACAATGTACAAACTTAAATAAGACAAGCAAAAGAACTTAACATGCAAGGATAGCGTGCTTGGTGGGCAGTTAGTTAACTTAGCTAAGTACCAATTAGAAAAAATTACTACAGTTTTAATTGTTATAAAAGTGACGCTCAATTGATGGAAGATATGCTCACTTACTCGATAATAGAAATAATCATACAACCGAAGAATGTGATACTTGTCACCAGGATCATGTTTGTTCACATACTTCAGAAGCTTTATTTCATCGAGGCTCTGATCAAAAAAATCCTTGTTGTTCTTAATAATTTTCACACAAACATCCATGCCAGTGTGCAGGTCATGTGCCTGAATAGCTTTGCTGAATGCAGCTGATCCAAGATATTCCGTGACATGATAACGGCCAGCCAGAACTGAGTTTAAGACGACATGAAAATTCTTATCTTCCTCAAAGCCAGTCCTAAAGATCAAACAGAATCACCATTAAAGAAAACGGTGTCCATTTCAACAGTTGGAAGAAATAAAGAAATGCATGTAGTATGAAAATTAGATATTAATAAGAGTCCCAGCTTTTATGGGAATTGAGTGTAACAACAGTTCCGAAGCACTGAATTGTAAGTTAAATATAGGAAAACAAGAACCACAAGGCACGACCATGTGTTCAAAGATTATATTAATTCACCTAGACTGCAATCCTTCGTATCCCAGAAATTTGACAGCTAGAAACTGTGTACACAATAAAGTTCTACTGCTACAGAATTTTCAGCCTAACAATGGAAAATCACAAATCAAATGCTTGGAGCTGGGCATAGGAGAAGAAAATAATATGTGCTTCATAGCAACCATAGTCACTTCTTTTAAAGCTTGCTAAGCATGCTGTACACATGCCAAAGTATGATATAATTGCAATATTATTAAGGTGAACAAATTATCTTAGTATTATTCGATCAACAGATGAAAAGTCACATGCCTGTTTTTCCTGTGGACAATTTTCAAATCAAAGGTTTCGAATTCCTCCTCTTGTGCTTTGATTTGCTTCACTTGCTCTTGCACAGCAGCAGCTTCCTCATCCTCCAATGATGCCACAGGATCTTCTTCTCTTACGCCTGTCATTTTTAAATCATTTTCTTTCTTCACCAGCTCCCTATCGATGTATCCATAATTTGAAAGGGATGATGGACTAGAATTTGCTGATTCTCCAGCATTAGTATGGTTTTCATCCCTTGAACTTTTAACTGATGAAGAGCCATTGCTTTTGCGCCTCCATGATGCAAGCATGTCATCATTGGCCAAACCACAATCATAAGCTTCATCGTTGAAAGTAGTGTTACCCTGGTTTGACAGCAAAGATTTACCTGAGCTTGTTTGAACCAACTGCTCATCTGGGGGAGGAAATGAGAATCCTCCATCCTTATGATTCCTTGCCAAAGTATATGGACCCTTAACATTACTCATTATATATTTCTCAGAGTTGTGATTCGTTGAACTACTAATTTCTTTCTTCAATCGTTCATCAGCATTCTTATCTATGTCATGTTGAGAATGTCTAAACCCACGAATACCAACATCATGATCCTGAAAGTATTCCACGTCGCCCTCGCTGCCTTCAACCAAACTGTCTCGCACTTCACTGCCTATATCAGCAGCATCACTGTTGATTCCTACACCAATAGATCTAACTGAGCCGTGTTGATTGTCATCCATGCAAATATCATCTGGTTGCGGCCTTCCAAGTTCATTCATAACCTTTCCCTCCCCTAACATAATGAGTTCATTGGTCTGAGTGACAAAGCCCCGCCAAACAGGTTCTGCACGCATCAAATTCAGCTCCTCTTCATCCATCAACTGCCCATCATATTCCCCAATTAACTCATTCTCACTGTTTCTCCTGTAGATTTCAGTAGCTGACAGCCCAGCAGGATCATCCAAAGGCACAATAGCATTAACATTTTTCGACTGGAAATACCTCTCTCCGGAGAAGTATGAATCCTCCTCAGCAAATGATTGATCATCTTCATCATTTTTGTTCTGTTCCCTTTCTTGTGGGTCCGGGACACTTCCATGCCCTGTCCCTTTTTCGTTATCACTTGGGTAATCAATCTCATGCGCCAGAAACCAGGTCTCATCTTCTATAGGTTGTCTCATATAGCCAACATCGTCATCATCTTCATATTCGTCAGAGTCCCAATACTCATTTGGGTAATCAATGGACTCACTCATTCCATCACCAACAGTTGCAAAACCAGAAACCAGATCAGAAGTATCCTCGGTAATACCCCGACTAACAGATAGCCAACTGCCTCCTCCTAGCCTTCTCCCTATAAATTATTATTACGAAAATAATAATCAATTGAATAACTAAAGAGCAAGGGCAGAAAAGTAACAAATTTATGATTTATAAACACCACGGCATACATATTGGGCAGTATGATGATAAGGAAATCATAATGTACAGAGGATAATGCAGAATTTTGGTATAAGGAACATCCCGACTCTTCAACCACATGGTTGTTTAAGCTTAAGGGAGAAAAGGAAGAAAAGTCACTCAAAAACATGTTATAGAGAGCTATATTAGTTGTATATAAATTGGAAAAAAGAGAAAATTTTAAGTGATCAGGATAACCTGAAGGAATGATTTCTTGTCCAATAGGTATATCCAGAAATGACCCAATAAGATATGTATTGTCAGAATTCAGGATCTTTGGACTAGTTCCATCACGTTCATATTTCTCTTCCCAATGTATATTGAAAGACTTGTCTTCCGACTTAAGTCTAACAGGTGGTAGTCTTGGCAATTCTTCCTTTTGCTTCTCGGAAGCAAGATGAAATTCCAATGGACCAAAATCTTTGAGGTCACCTCCCTGATTGTTCCCAAAGAAGAGAACTCTTCCCACCTCATCTATTTGCTCCTTTGTTGCTGCTCTAATGCTATTGACTTCTGATTTCTTTTTTCCCTCCTTTTTATCAACACCAGCAATAACACTATCATAGCTGGTAGAAGTGTCTCCAATGGAAGAGGGGAAGAAGGTTTTGACAGAACACTCTTTCCGAAGCTCTGAAGATGGATGAGCAGATATATCACTTCCAGTCCGGAGATTATAAACAAGATCATCCTTTGAGCAAGTGCGATTTAGAATTCCTGGTTGATCAAGTTCCCCAAACTCGCTCTTCTCCCGTGATAATTTCGCACTATCATTACTAATACCTCCATTCCAAGACATTTTCTTTTCACAAGAAAAATTAGCATCTTCCCTAGTTTTGCTATTGCCCTGATCACTGTCTAGACTCTCAGCAGATTTCAACATTGCTTTTCCAGGTACGTGGAATCCCAGAAAGTTGTTTTCCACACTGTTTCCACCATCATTCTGGCAAAAATCTACTGGAGTGTTACTTTTATTATATTTCCATGAATACAAATCAAGCACAGTATCATCCAAACCATTGGAGAAGGTGAAGTTCTTGTCACTTGCTCCAACATTCTCATTTACCTTGCTCTGCTGCCCAATGGTACCAGAGTTTTTCCACTTGTTATCAAGTCCATTTATTTCAGTTCCACACTCTACCTCTTTAACAATTAGCTCTGTAGACGCCTCAGCATTACTCAAAGAAGATGAATCCTTAAGACTTTCCCCACTATGCCAAGTACTTTTTTTGTTTTGATGTTCTCCTATGATGCCCCCGTTTACTTCTTCACTTGATCTATTGCCTGTATTCTTATCATCAAGCATAAGCTTCTGAAAGATCTCGTTCAAATCAGGTCTGTTACCCAATTCACTTCGCAAGGCAGCCTCTGCTCTGGTAAATCTGTTCCTCTTAAGGAATTCCAATATAATGTCTACAGAACTTGAATCAGCCATTGTATGTCACACACTTGCAATCCAATAGACCAAGTATGAAAAGCATCATTCAACTAAACCTGAAAATGAGAAACAAAAAAAGGCAAGAAACCCATTACCGCATATTAAAATTAAAAAATAATTTGAGCTCATATTCACCATCTTTGTCTCTCAAAAATAAAAGGTCTTAAACAATGCTTGCCTTCAGCTGCAAAATCTACATAAAGACAGAAAAAGACCAAACACAAAATAGAAAGGAAAAAAAAAAGGGAAACCACTATTCATTTTCCATAGTTTCACAACAGAGATGCAGCCAAGATGCAATAAAGCAAAGAAAAGGAGGAATTTCGAACTGAAACTGCAAGTTTGAAGCAGAGCTAAAAATAGATTTTAAGAAAACATTAAATGACATTTTCGTGGATCCCAATATAAATAACTACACCAACAGTCACAATATCTATGGAAACCGTACTATTATCTCGGAATTCAACAGAAAAACCTGAACGCCATTTCATAAAGATCTGCGCTTTAAAGAAACCCTAGAAACTACGAACCCAGCTGTAAATGCGAATGATTGCCACAGTGTATCAAATAAAAAGGGGGGAAATCGAAAATTGATTAAATTGAGTGGCAGAACAAGCTTACAGATCGAAGAATATACCTTTCGAGAAGCCAAATACGGTTCGATTGAATCCATCGCCTAAATTTGAGAAATCTGAGTTAACAATATTTGAATTTCGAAACACTTCATCACTTTTCTGAGTAAGCTACTACTTACTATTTCAAGAATATATAATATATATATATATATATATATGAATATAAAAATGCAAGTAATTTGTTTGAAATCATTTGTAATTTCAATTTTCATGTTATTAATATTAACAGCGGTTTGGGGTTTGGGTTTGGGGGGTGGTTAGGTCAGAAATTAATTTCTTACTCCTTCCGTCTCATAGAAGTTGACATACTTTTTTTTTGTTTGTCCCACTAAAATTGACACATTTCTTTTTTAATACATGAGACCCACATAAAAACAATTAATCTACTCTCATGGGCCCTACATATCACCTCTAATACAACTACCCACTACACATTAAATATTATTTCTCTCACTTCATTTTACTTCACTTTACATTAAATTATTATATTCTTTAATCTCTGTTCCCAAAAAAAATTATACCAATTTTAATGGGACGGAGGGAGTATTTAAAATTAATTAATAATATTACATGGGCCTGCAAGCCTTGAGATGTGATTCGATACACAAAAATATTAATTTTGGTCCTGTATCTTTTTCAAAATCCAATTTTAGTACTATAACTTTTGATATTTTCAATTTTAGTCTTTTTAGTTTCAATTTTGGTCCTGTAACTTTTAAAATTTCAATTTTAGTCCTATAAGTTTCAAATTTAGTTATGTATCTTTTTTAATTTTCAAAATTAGTCCTATTATAAATTATATCATATTTCAAAAGATACAGGACTAATTTTGATAATTTAAAAAGATATAGAACTAAATTTGAAATTTATAGGACTAAAATTGAAAATTTAAAAGTTACAGGACCAAAATTGAAACTAAAAAGACTAAAATTGAGAATACCAAAAGTTACAGGAATAAAATTGAATTTTGAAAAAGATACAGGACCAAAAATGATATTTTCTCCAATCTTTATTCATTAAAAATATACATTAGATTACAATTATAATATCACAAATATATATAAATATAAATAGATACACACATGGGGTAGATTACATTTTAGCCCACTTGTTCTCATCTTATTATGGGCATCTAGCACGGTAGGTAGCATATTATTAGTCATTAGCTTGAATATTTTTCTATAAAACACCACCCACAAAATATTCCTATAAAACACCACCCACAAAATATACTTATATATTATTTTAATCATTACGTTTTTTTCAAATTTGAATATCCCATTTCAATTGATCGCTATTTCCTTTCACCCTCAAGTGTAAGGGATCGATTGTAGTGTGCGTGACCAAGTGAATATCGTTCCCACAAGATAGTTATAAATTTAAGAAGTAATTCTGTATGATAATTCCAATGTAAGACAAATCTGGAGGTTTTTAATGGATAATTAATTAAACTAATTACGCAATAAAATAAATCACGCAGAGGAAACGATTTAAAAGTTCAAGGATGAAGAATTGGTAATGCTCGGGCAAATAGTTTAACTATGTAACTAATTTATCTAGACCCAAATTAATTACATGCAGATGTTTATAAGATGATCACTAAGCCTAGTTAAATCACCTTGATCGGGTAGGATCTAACACTTATAATGAGCTGAAAATCCTAGGGTCAATAAGAAATTAACTCCCTCTCCCTCTATAGGTACTTCATGCTAAATTCCAACAAAGGCTAGAGCACTAGACTTCCCTTTCTAGGTACGCGATTGTTAGCCCCTTTTGTCTCCTTACCAATTACCTAATAATGATGTTTTACCAAGTAATTAATATTCCAAATTGATTGTCTAACACTCTTAGGTATTATAGGCCAATCCCCTAAGAATGTCACAGGAAACAACAATTATTATTCAGAAATTAAGAATCCTATTAACTATCAATCAGTGATACCGTCAAAACACAATAATATGAAGTCTCAAAATATTCTCTTCAATAAGGAAATAAACAATCTGCAGAATAATCAATCCAAGTCTAGGGCAATCAAATCACATAGTCAAAACTATCTTAGAGCCCTAACATTACCAACAAAGAAACTTAGCCCATGGAATTATGAGGACAAATCACAAAGATGTAATAAACCCTAACCATTGTGCTAAAATAACAAAGATAAATAACTGAAAAATAAAGAATCCTTTTTGAGGGCTCCGATTATTCAATCACGATCTCCGTCGAAATCTTCGTCTCCGATCCAAGTAGCAACTCTGATCGTCTCTCCGGTGGAAGGATGAAAAATGATGGGTGGAGGCAGGTTACTGCCTCTGTAGGCGTGAATATGGTGTGTGGTGTCGTGATTCTGATATGCTCTGCCCCTTTTATACTGTATTTCGAATTGATACTGGGCCAACTTACGCCACAAGAAACTGGTCTAGGCCGCATGTCAAAAATCGAGCGTGTCGCACGATTTGAACGAAATCGGGCGACATACCGAGCGCATCACCGAGCATGGTGCCCGGAATGTTGCAAGGCTAGGTGCCTTTGATAATAAAGGCGCTCGTTTTGGAGGTAAAGGCGCTCGGTTTGAAGATCTTGGTGCCCTGTTGCTATGCACGGTTGAAAACACGCTGAAAACTGTCCGCTCGGCACAATGCCCGTTTAGAAACAAGGTTGCTCGGTTTTGTGGCCAATGTGCTCGATTTTGAAGCTAGGGCGCTCGATTTGGAGCTCAGCAGCTGCGCGACTCCACGGTTTTGAGCATAACTTCTTCATCCAGAATCGGATTTGAGTGATTCTTACACCCACGTGATCATCTCTTCATTGGCTTTCTATCAATATAAAGAACTTATAGAAACTCTAACATTTGAATATAGAAAAAGTGATGCAAAGTGACACCAATTTGCTGAGCAGGAACAACTTGCGCGACGTCACCGTTTTGATCATAACTTTCTCGTTTGAAATCCGATCGAGGTGTTTTTTGAGCCAAAATGATATTCTCTTCCATAACTTTCCAACTATCAATGACAAATTTGGACAACCACACAGATACAGAAAAATTATGGAAACTGGACGTCTGTTTGCTTGCAAATATCACGAATTCATCCTTCATTCCAACTTTGCGTTCTTGATCCTTTTTCCTATCAAAACATAACAAAATACCTCTCCTACACCTTGTAGTCAATAATACTTAGAAGTAATAAGATTTGTGTAAATAATATCAATTATACACTCAAAGAGGTATCAAATTGGACTCAACAGTACATGAATTTCCACTCTCATCATCAATCTTTACATTTCTATTTTAAATAAAGATGATTTTTCACAAAATAATATATATATACATATATATATTCACACAACATTAATATAAGTACTTAGTACTTTACATTAAAATATTTATCTTTTAACTCACTACACAATAAATACTATATTTTTCAATTCCCGTACAAAAACAAATGTAAAATTGAAATAAAACGGAGGGAATACATCTTATATTGCGTAGGCAAAAATTTGTGTGAGTTCGTCTCTAGTTGGTCGAATGACCTAGTGTCGAGAAAAAAAACATAAATTACTGCTTTCTAATCAATTGAAATGCATATAATACACATTTTTCTCTTGGCAGTATTGTTTAAATATATTATGCGAGGTTTGGATGTATAAGTGAATTTTTATAGGATGAGTGTTTTTTTTTAACCTCTGAATTTGAGAAAAATAGTTGGTGTATGGGGATTAGTGGGGTGTCTTGGTTTGGAATTAGTACGAGGGAGTTTAATTGAGAGGATGTGAAGTATGTATATACTCCAATTTATTGAGTTGTATAATTCTTAAGATTGATGTTCTGCAAACAGATATGAAAATACCATAAAATAGAACATCATAGAATTGAAACGGGAAGACCACGTCTCTCCCTCAAAACCATCCATTAGATTACAACACGATTTTGACAACAACTCGACAACCCTATCACATCCACTTGTCTCGTTTGAATCTAACTCTAGTTTTGACCTATCCCTAGGACTTGTAATCAAGAATCATTTTGATCTACAACACTCTTGACATTGATAATATAGGAATTTCCCTCAAGAAATAGAACAAGAAAAGAAAATACAATATTAAAAAAGAACTCTCTCCACCCTCACAAAAATCACATAAGAATATTTTTCTCGGTGTCCCATTCTTCTCCTTGAACATGCCCATAAATAGACTTATTGATTAGGACCGTAACCTCTTCCAAAGATAATCATCACATTCTCATTGCAAATTTTCCTTAAAAGTATCACTCAATCAATCTATTTTGTGATCCTTCAATTACTGAATCAGCCATTGTACATCAATAACTTGATTTATCTTCTTTCCTTGTGGAGCTCAATCACAATCAAATCTGCAACAAGAAACAACACAACACGTTTTGCAAAATATATGCTCATGACATAACATATAAACTCAACAAACTCCCCCTTGGCAAGAGCTATATATTTTAACAGAAGATTAAACAAGCATGCAAATAATCTAGAAGAAGAAGCAACATAACCTAGCAACATTACCCCTGAAGTAGTTCCAAAAAAAAAATAATCAGTTCAAACATAAAAACAGAAATATATAAAGTTCAGAGTAGAGTGCAGAGTTCAACAAAAGTTTTTAACAAAACAAGGTAACACATGGATATTTCCCTTTTCTTCAACTAATAGAGGAATCATCATGCTCACCAGAGTCCTCATCATCGTCTTCCTCTTCTTCTTTGACCATCTTTAGTTTCCTCCCAGCACCACCAGCAGTGTTCTTTTTTCTCTCCCTTAGCTCTTGCCAAGGCCTCCATCAACTCATCCAACCTGGCATTCTGCTTATCAAGAGTGGCCTGAACTGCAAGGATATCTGTCTTCATTTGATCCACCAAATGAGAGATAGATTCAAGAGTGGATATGGCCGACTCAACCCTCTCTTTCAGATTGGCAACTCAAAGGGAAACCTTCAATTCACTGAGCATTTTCTCAAGGGAATCCTCTGCCTCCATAAACCTGACACCCGCCTCAGTTAAAAGTTTCCAGATAGTGCATGAAAATGGAAGTAGCCTAGACTCATCAAACTTCCCAGCAAACCCCAGAATAACATCAAAGACAAACTGACCATAGGACAAATTTCCTTTGGAAGCAATAGCATGAATGAACCTAGCTTGAGATACTGTCAAAAGAGACTTATTTTTGGATGGAGTCCAATTATGAATAGAAATTTTATGCAGGAGATTAAACGAGGTACCCAAGTCAGACGGAGACAGCCCAGCAGATGGCCAAACAGACTCCCAGAGGTAATTACTTCACACACAGTATTCAAAGAATGAACTAATTGTAAACCAAAAATAGTTTCAGGAACACCTATAACCTTAAAGATTTTAGAAGGTGAAAACTTGCAAATGCGATTATGAAAAAACACCGTGTGAAACCTAGGAGAATCACTATAAGCAACATCTGGAGTAAGATTGGAGTAGAACTCCCTAACAATCTTAGCACAGAAGTGCTTAAGACTAGAAACAGTACCAAGTAAACCAGCAGACTCAATCAAGGGCAAAACGCCAAACCTTACAAAATCAGGCACACAGATATTACGTTCAGAGTGAAAAGCCATGTCAACAAAAGTACCATACTGAGAGACTACTGTGGACGAGTAAAATTTCTTAGGTCGAGCATTACCAACGTCGATTACTTCAATAGGTTCATCAGACGAACATGAGACAGCAACGAACGACACCAAGGCACTCGACAGAGGGTTTTTCTTCTTGGCAGACCTACGTGGCATGTCCACCGCATTCTTATCCACTTCAATGATTTCAAGGTGAGAAGAGAAGGAATGATCCGGTGTAACAGAGGAAGGGGTTGTGGCAACATGATTAGAAATGGGTAAACCAGAGCATTCACATTTAATGCCAGAACCAGGGCGGCAAAGTGCAGTTTGTTTCTGTCGGACCATGGTGAAAGGGAGATCAAGAGAGAAAGAGATGGCTTAGGGTTTCGTGAGAGAAGGAAATGATACTCAACAGTCACTTGATCAGAAGAAAAATAAAGAAATGAGTTGCTTTTTCAAATCCCACGAAATCCGAGAAATACTGACAGATATTATCAAAAAATAAACTGGGGAGGGAAAAATGACTAAGGTAGGAAAGAAATCAATTTGGTCCAGTGTGAGTATCCAAGTTTGAAAAGAACATCAATCATATCTCAATAAACTTCCAAATTCTTTTTTTTTTTAAATCTGCACCTTATAACTTAATGGAACAAATATCCTTTAAATAGGATTTTAATTTGTTCATGTGAATGATGTACTTAGAACATGAGAATTTTTTTACAGCAAGCCTTATAACTCTTTTTTTTTAACAAGAGAGAACCCTTAAATGCAGTGGCTTACTCATCACTTTTCATTTTCTGTGTATATATCCCTTTTCAATGAAGATGGCTTTCACAATACATCATTTCAAGTAGGTAGCCCTAAAATGCATGGGAAAAGATATTCAAAACAAACAAGAATAGTCAATTAAGGACCACAAAGATATCTTTTATACAAATGCCTAATCCTAGATGCAAGAGAGTTATATAGAACAGATTCCTAGGGATTTCCTAAGGGATATAAATTTTTGAGTATCAAGGCCTTTTGTAAAAATATCTGCCAGTTGTTTTTCAGTGGAAATATGTTCTATGTCAAGTGTTCCTTCCTCAACCAATTCTCTAATAAAGTGAAATCGAATATCTATTTGTTTGGTTCTTTGATGAAGGACATGATTTTTTGAGATGTTAATGGCACTGGTGTTGTCACAAAGAAGGTAAAGTTTATTGGGCTTCAATTGATAATCAACTAGTGTCTTTTCAAGCCAACTAAGTTGAGAAGTACAACTACCTGCAGCGATGTATTCTGCTTCAGCCGTGGATAAAGAGATACAATTTTATTTGCGGCTGAACCAAGACACAAGGTTACTACCAATAAAGAAATACCCTCCAGAAGTGCTCTTACGATCATCGGTGTCCCCTGCCCAATCCGCATCACAGAACCCCAGAACATTTGCATTGGTATCTGTTGAATACCACAGTCCATATTCCAATGTTCCTGCAACATACTTTATGATTCTCTTAACAGCTTTCAAATGGGACTCCTTTGGAGAATTTGGTACCTGGCACACAAACAAACACTAAAGGATATGTCAGGTCGATTGACAATTATATAGAGAAGACTTCCAATCATGCTCATGTATAGTGTTTCATCAACAGATGTTCCTTCACGGTCATGAGATAAGGATTCTCTAGAGCTAAGAGGAACTTTTGAATGTTTGAAAATTTCCAATTCAAAC
This sequence comes from Pogostemon cablin, assembly GCA_023678885.1. Classification (NCBI taxonomy): domain Eukaryota; kingdom Viridiplantae; phylum Streptophyta; class Magnoliopsida; order Lamiales; family Lamiaceae; genus Pogostemon; species Pogostemon cablin. The sequence goes on from CM042961.1 coordinate 9,105,725, forward strand.
TTTTTAACAAGATTTTTAGCATATTTGGATTGATGAATAAACATACCTTCTTTGGATTGACTTACTTGTAATCCGAGGAAGTATGATAGTTCACCCACCATGCTCATTTCAAATTCAGAAGTCATGAGATTGATAAATTATTTGACCTTTTTTTCAGAGGTGGATCCAAATACTATATCATCTACATAGATCTGTACTATCATGATTTCTTTGCTTGTTTTATGAAGAAACACTGTTCTATCAGCTCCACCACAAACATAACCCTTAGCAATAAGGAATCATGTAAGTCGTTCATACCAAGCTCTTGGTGCTTGTTTCAAACCATAAAGAGCCTTTTTCAATTTGAAAACATGCTCTGGAAACTCAGGATCAATGAACCCTTTTGGTTGTGAAACATAGGCAGTCTCTTTGAGAATACCATTTTAAAAGGCACTTTTCACATCCATCTGATAAACAGTGAAACCAAGATGACAGGCAACCGCTAGAAGTAATCTCACAGATTCAATTCTTGCTACTGGAGTAAAGGTCTCATCAAAGTCAATCCCTTCTACTTGAGTGTATACTTGAGCAACTAGCCTGACCTTGTTCCTGATGATGTTTCCATGCTCATCGGTCTTATTCTTGAAGATCCATTTTGCCCCAATGACATTATGTTTTGCAGGTCTTGGAACAAGTTCCCAGACATCATTTCGAACAAATTGTTCGAGCTCTTCTTGCATGGCAATTATCCAATTTGGATCATTTAGAGCCTCTTTGATATTCTTGGGCTCCAATTTGGAAACAAAACATGAGAACAGAGAGACATTAACCATTTTTTAGTAGTCTTTTCTTGGAGCATTCCTAGTACTGATTCTTGATTGAGGATCCCCAATTATCAAATCCGAAGGGTGATCCTTTTGGATCTTCAAAGGTGGGTCTCTCATTCTGGGACTTGATTCATTCTCACTTTCTTCTTCTGACTCCTCAGTTTGTGAAATTTGAATTTCTTCTCCTTTTTCAAGCAGAGAACATGACAGGATTTAGATGTTAAATAACCGCCTGATTATCACAATTAATTAAAACCAGCTCCCACTGGAGTGTGAGACCTCCAAATGTTCCATGAATCTTCTAACCAAATGGCATCTTGAACTGAAGACGCACATGCCACAAACTCGGCTTTCATTAGTGGACAGTGCTATTCAAGTCTGTTTATTGCTACACCATGAGATTGCTCTATTGTTGAGCAAATAGACATAACCAGGAGTTGATTTACATTTATTTAAATCACCACTCCAGACAACATCTATATACTCAGTGTACTGTTATTCCCCTGATAACAGATAGAATAGTCTGCAGTCAATCACATTGGCATATGGTACTCTGGCCATTTCATTTTTTTCATCTTGAGTCTTGGGACATATCTGCTAACTCAATAATTCGTCTTTCACAATGAGAGTATCAATAGGTTTGCAGGTGTCCAATTTTGTACCATTCTAAAAATTTCTTGATGTAAGTCTCTTGAGACAAACCCAATAATTTCTTCAAACGATCATTATGGATCTACACACCAAAGTATGTACTCTGCTTCACCCATATCTTTCATTTCAAAATTTGAAGACAACCATCCTTTTATGGTTTCAAGATACTCTTTTGTTATTTCCAGCTAGAAATATGTCATCCACATACAAGGATAGAATCACAAAACAATCATTGGACCGTTTAAAGTAAACACAGTGGTCTTCGTTTATCATAACAAAGTTATATGAGATGATCGTAGTGTGAAATCTCAAATACCACTGTCTAAAGGATAGTTTGAGTCTATAGAACAACTTCTTCTATCTACAAACTTTATCATCTTGACCTCGAAGAATAAATCCTACAGGCTGTTGCATGTAGATTACTTCTTCTAATTCTCTACTGAGAAATGCGGTCTTAACATCCATTTGCTGTAATTCTAAATCCATACTAACCACTATAACCAACAGTAGACGAATCAAAGTAAACCTCACTACAAGTGAAAAGGTTTCCACGTAATCTATACCCTTGTTGAGTATAATCTTTTACCACCAAGCGAGCTTTCTACCTCTCTATTGAGCCATCAGCATTTCTTTTGATTTTGAAAATCCATTTATTCTCAATTTCCTTTCGTCCCTTTGGAAGATCTACAAGTCCCCAGACTCGATTTGACTTCATAGACTCCATCTCCTTTTTCATCCATTTCTCCTTTGCCGGACAAGTTAGAGCTTCTTTAATGTTTCTGGGCTCTTCCTCATCAGCAGGAAAAACATCTCAACTTTCTGGTGAAATCAAGAAGGCATGTCCTTCAATGTCATAATGCATTTTAGACACATGTTTCCTAGAACTTTTCGAGATAAGATAACTTATGATGGTCTTCTGTAGAAAAATACTCTCATTGGGAATCACCTGATTCTCAATCGGCAAATATCTATCAAGATCCACACCATCAACTATCAAGATCCCTACCATCAGCTTATTACTCCCACTTGGATCTTGTAGGTATTGTTTTTCTACTATCTCGAAAACAGGTCCAGCATCCCTGATGCCTCCTATACTAAGAAATTCAGTTTCCAGAAAATGAGCATTATGTTATTCTATCTCAGTTAAGCTCCCATCGTGATCTCCTATGAACATGTAACCCTTAGAATTCGAAATATCTTATGAAGATACATTATTTTGCCTCTAGGACCCAACTTTCCATACTGACTCGATGAATCATATACGTAAGTTGCTGACCCTGAAGCTCTAAGGTTACTCAAGTCAGGTTTTCTACCCGTCCAAAGTTTATATGGAGTCGAAACAACTGACTTAGAAGGCACGCGATAAGCACATAAGCTCCCGTAAATAACGCATCTCGTTATAATAGCTTGTGCCATCATGAATCTTACCATCTCCAACAAAGTCCTATTCCTTTTCTAGCAACACCATTTAGTTGAGGTGTATAAGGAACAGTTAATTGTTGGATTATACTATTTCATTACAAAAATTTCTTGAATTGTTCTGATAGATATTCACATCTTCTATCAGTTCTTTAGAACTTTGATAGACTTGTCTTTTGATTTTCAACTTCACTCAAATATCGTCTAAAACAATCCAATGCTTCAGACTTATGAGATATCAAATAGACATCCAAAACGTGAATAATCATCAATGAACATAATGAAATAGTGAGCTCCATGTTGTGCTCTCACATTTACAGAATCACATATATTGGAATGGATTACTTTTAATGAAGATTCAGACATAATAACTTTACCAAAAAGTTTCAAGTCATTTTGCCAGCAAGATAATGTTCACATTTGGATAATTCAACTTTAGAAGAAAAATTCAACAATCCTTCTTTCACAAGTCTATTCATCCTATCTTGCCCCATATGACCTACTCTAGCATGCCAAACATCATTCATATTTGCATTACTAGAAGAATGAGCATTTAGTGAATATGAATAATCATCATAATAACTAAACGTCATTCTATTACAATTTAAAACCATAAAGCCATCAGTTATATGTCCAGATGCATAACAAGTATCATTTATGCTCATTACCATAGTGCCTTTAGAGACATATAACCAAAATTAAGTAGAACTGAAACAGAAATTAAATTTCGCGTGATTTTTCGGAGCATATAGAACATCATGTAGGATAATGTCCGGACCATCGTCAAGATCCAATATGCAAGTCCCAAGTCCTTTTGACTTCAACTCATGCATTGTTTTCCACATATTTCTACTTAGTCCCCTTCGGAACATGGCGAAAATTTACAAAAAAAACTCCTCTGTCTCTCGTCACATGATTCGTTGCTCCTGAGTCTATAATCTTCAAAGGATAAGAATCAGATAGCCAGACAGTACTCAAGACATTAATTTCACACAAAATAGAATAAGATGAATCTACCTTTACCCACCTGGGATCAGGGCATTCACGAGCATAATGACCAAACTTACTACAATTGTAACATGGCATCTTGCTTTTATTTTTCTTATTCGTTTTGTCACGCTTGTTTTCCCTTTTCCGTTCATCAGTTTTGTAGTTGAATTATTGTCAGGCTTACCACCACTACCATCAGATCGTCTTCTCTTCTTTTCCTTCTTCCAATTCATTTTCTTTTGAAGCCTGAAGCTCCTTTAGAAGTAGAACTGGCAAAAAGGTCCCAGAAGAAGGCTTTGAGGCTCTGAGCCTCTCATCTTCTAACTCAACATGACAAGAAGCATCATTGAAAGTTCAATTCTTTTATAATGCATCAAGTTGACTTTGAGACATTTCCAACGATCTGGTAAAGAGCGGAACAGGGCTTAGATTTACTGTTCATCAGAGAGTATATGACCGGTAGTCTTAAGTTCGATTATCATATTAGATATCTCCCTGAGATTTTGTCTAATGTTATGATCAGGTTTCCTTTTGAATGTGTCAAACTTAATAGTCTACTGCCTAAGCCTTATAACCGATGTACCACCATATCTCACGCAGATATACCCAGATATCATGAGTGGTGGGATGTTGCTCACATTCATGGATCATTGCATCGATTATTGAGCTTACAAGAATACCTCGTGCAAATGGAATTTTCCCTTTCCATGCCTGGTATGCTCCTTGGTCACACCTCCTTTGGTTTCCAATACCCACGCCTGGATAAGCCATCACTTGGTTTATAGCATCCAATGCATCTTGTTCATACAATATGTACCAAATTTTATGACGTCTGTGTCATAATTGTCACTATTGAGTTTCTCACCTTTGTGCAACTCAACGATAATAGATTTTGATGTTCATTTCTATGTTAGAGATTATAGTGATTCAGTATGTTATTAATGTTTTATTAAGTTTTACGTTAAGCCAAACACAGACATCTCAATAAATAACACAAGACTTGATCTCGAAAAATAGCTCGGAGACTACTAATCATCAATCTCATCAAGTGTCACAATACTAGATTCTTACTTCAAAACATAAAACACATTGTTCAAGTAATCAACAATAACATTGAACAGCCACTTATAAACATAACTTAAACAACCATTCACAATAGCAAAATGTCCAAGTCTGACAAGTCATGAACATTAAAATTCTAATGAACTTCTTGAGTTTCCAATTAGAAATACAATTGAAATAAACTAGCGATAAATATCAATTGTATCTCTTAATTTATCACTAGATTCAAAATAACGTTCCAAATCAAAATCTTTAGTCCCCACATTAAAGACAGCTCGACCTAGAGGATCTATATGAGGATTCTTTATCTGACGTTTGTCTCGACCACTAAGTCTCAAAAAATCAGAACGTCGAACCCTTCCCATCCTCAAGCAGGCTGATCTCAGTGCCTGTTTCCTATCTTCTGCCTTAGAAGCATCGACCATATCAAGCATAATGAAATAACCATTAGGCTTCACTTGGTAAGTCTCCCACTGAGCCCAAAAATCCTTTTGTAGGTGGGGAGGCAAAGTGTTTGCCCAGGTCTGAGGACTAGTAATTTGAAAATACTCATCACTTGGAATCGTTTTGCTATAAATCAAGCGCATCATCTGGTTGTAGAGTTCAAACAAAACAATTGCGTGGTCCCTTATGTTGTGTGTAGGCTTCATTTTATAATTCAAGAATTCATGGAGGACTTCATCTTTAGTCCTAATGTCTTCCTCTAAAATTGTTCCCCGTCCTGACATACCTCTGAGAAAAGAGCAACCAAAAATAAACATACCAGTATTAGTCAAACTCTATCACATGAATTTTCTCTCCATTTAATGCATATGGAAACAACTTTCCAAGATGCAATAGGTATATTTACAAGTGAATCAGTCCAACTCACTTTGGCTACCATTTTCATAGGCTACAGGAGTTTTGAACAATCTAACAACACTTAACACCATGAATTTAGAATTAAATGACATATTAAGGTGCTTTATTACCAAAAAAATGTAACTGAAATAGCTACCCCGTGAGTTCGTATTCAATAATTATGTCATAAAATGAAGTAAAACCACACATACACACTAAAGATGACGTCAAACACTTTGAAAACATCACCATCGGACTCAACGCATCGAAAATAGGTCAGAACACGTCGGAGAACACGAACAGTCGCCGAAAAATGCCGCAACGCGCCTCCACGCGCCGCCATGGACAAGCTGGAAGCTCACGCGCCGCCCACGCGCCTCCGCCTGCACCGTGTTCTCCGGTGGCTCCGGTCATGGGTTGACCCACTGGGCCGACCCGGTTCTGCTGGGTCTGACCCGGATCCGTCTGATTGACCCGGTCCGCCTTCAGGTTTTTTGAAATTATGATCAAGTCCCTAAACTTTATCGAATTTTCAAAAAACAACCCCTGAAGTTTCTGAACTTTTGCAGTTTAGCCCCAAGAACGAAAAAAACTTCAAAAATTCATATCTTGAGTTTTAGGAGGCCAAAAAAATCACAAAAAATACTGCCGGACTCCTCTCGACGAGCCCTATCCAGTGGATTGAATAAAACATGCTTTTACTTGCACGAAAAAATGACAAAAAAATTCACCCTTGTAAGATTCATGGTAAATCACATAGTCATGAACACATATGCACTGGAAAAGAAGTTAATCTTTCTCATACTCACATAAATAATCCATCAAAGTCATACAATTCACTAATCATGTAACTTCAAACAAAATCATGTGAGAATGTTTAAAAAACACAAAAGCAGAAAACTTAACACAAAAATCCATAGACAACATTAACGGAGTACCAACCATTGGCTCTGATACCAATGTTGGAAAACTGACGTTCATACACAGGGAGAAATAATACCTTTCTCCTGGAGTTCTCGTTGCAGCGGAAGAAAAACACGCGCCACCATGGACAAGCTGGAAGCTCACGCGCCGCCCACGCGCCTCCGCCTGCACCGTGTTCTCCGGTGGCTCTGGTCATGGGTTGACCCACCTGGTTCTGCTGGATCTGACCCGGATCCGTCTGATTGACCCGGTCCGCCTTCAGATTTTTCAAAATTATGATCAAGTCCCTAAACTTTATCGAATTTTCAAAAAACAACCCCTGAAGTTTCTGAACTTTTGCAGTTTAGCCCCAAGAACGAAAAAAACTTCAAAAATTCATATCTTGAGTTTTAGGAGGCCAAAAAAATCACAAAAAATACTGCCGGACTCCTCTCGACGAGCCCTATCCAGTGAATTGAATAAAACATGCTTTTACTTGCACGAAAAAATGACGAAAAAATTCACCCTTGTAAGATTCATGTTGAATCACATAGTCATGAACACATATGCACTGGAAAAGAAGTTAATCTTTCTCATACTCACATAAATAATCCATCAAAGTCATACAATTCACTAATCATGTAACTTCAAACAAAATCATGTGAGAATGTTTAAAAAACACAAAAGCAGAAAACTTAACGCAAAAATCCATAGACAACATTAACGGAGTACCAACCATTGGCTCTGATACCAATGTTGGAAAACTGACGTTCATACACAGGGAGAAATCATACCTTTCTCCTGGAGTTCTCGTTGCAGCGGAAGAAAAACGTACGAACCTGTTGGTACTCACGTTGTTAAACCGTGATCTCAGGTTCAATCCTCCAACACGGGGTTGAGAGAATATATTTCCACGAATGTGTGTTAACTGTGGAATATGATGACTGGTTTTTCACGTTGTGATTTACGGAAGAAGAAATGGCGAGAGGAAATTATATTCCAGCGTTGAATTCTGCGTTCTGAAACGCGTTCAACTTGTACATGCAGATTTCTGTTTTCGCAGTATAAATTCCCAGAAGATGGGAGTTAAGAAACTACTTTTTAACTCCCTCATCTCTGCATTATCCACTTCCTATGTGGAAATAAATAATAATAAATAATTATTATTTACACAATGTGACATAGGCACTTGAGCAGGGATGAATTTGATTTCAATTGAATTCGATTGAGATGAGTAAGGTTATCGGTGAGAGGAAGAGGATGAGTGAACTGTGAAGAAGCTACTGGCAACCCAGTGCGCAGTCGCCGAAAGCCCAACCAGAAGCCCCACCACAAGCCCAGTAATCCACCTCCGCCACCGCAAGACACTTCGGATGCTCCTTAGCCGCGGAGGAGACGCCGGCATCACCAGGAGAAGACTGAATTCGCACTGCGATGATGGATCTGCCGATCAGAGGGAAATAAGCGACAAACATCGCTCGCAGAAGAAGGAAAGAGAACAGCGATGAACACCGCTCGCCGAAGAAGGGAAGAGAATTGTCCGTCAGGCACAAGTTGAAGGATTTGTTCATTTCATCGTCGCCGTCATTCGCCGAAAGGGCATCGGAAGGGAAGGGTTGCTGCAGTCGGTAGGAGGCAGATCTAATTTAATGGATCTGGGAGATTAATGAAATTTGGTGGACAGGAGATGTTTGGGGAGCTAAACTTGAATATGCTCCTATGGATGGTGGTCGGGAAGAGGTGCACGGCGGCGATGGGCGGAGGAGAGGCGGCGGTTGCATGAGGTCATGTGGGAGGAGACCTCGGTACCAGAAAAAAGATAATTGAAATGTGATTTATTTCATTAAGGGTAATTTGGTCTCTTTAATGTTAATCTGTGTAGTGGAGAATAATTTTTTTTCCTCCTTGTATTTGAGAGTAATTTAGGTCTAAAGTGTGTACCTTATAGTAATAAACTCTATTTTTTTTATTATCTAAAAATACTATGATATCCTCTAAAATTAATAAAAAATAATAACTTTTAAACAATGTGAAATACGGTGACTATATAAATAATAATTTGATTTATTACTATTAGCAATTAACCACAAAGTGCCTAAATACAAGTGGAGCGCAAGTCATTCCTTATTCTATCAGTGAATTCTTTTCTCATTCCACCATCTACCCAAACATTTAATAAATATAGCATTAGTATTTTCGATATTTTATGGAGTATACAATAACTGCATTTAAAAATTATTTTTATTTTTCATCACTAATACAACTATGTAATTGCAAAATGGGAGTTGCTAGAATCAAGAAGACTACACATGATACTAAATCTCAAATACAATTGCGAAATGAGTACATGTAGAATCAAGAACACAAATTGTACCTAATGGATTACACCGGAGTATTAAATGTCATGTGAACTTTAAATTTGATGCTAACATATATTCCATTTGGGTTTTATGCCAATTAGTAAGTCTATATGACCTATACATGTGTAATGTTTTTAATTATTATTATTATTATTATTATTATTTTTAACTGTTTGACATTTATTGGGGTGGCTATATTCCCATATGGGTCGGATAATGATGAATATGATGCAAGAATCACATCGAAAGGGCAACACAACTAAATTTACATTTTCACTATGCTTTTATGGATTTTTTTATTTTTATTTTTAAAACTTTACTGATTAATGATTATAGAGAGAGAGAGTTGGCAATGGCAATGAGTTTCAGCATAATGATTAACCCAATTAGAGAGCTTTTTCTTTTGAGCAATTTTCATGTATGAAACACTGCTGCCAATAATTCTTTATAGACTTATGATTTTTTTTTTTACTATGTGATTTAATATTAAATGACAATAATTCTCATTTGCAAATGTTTAATGGTCACAAATTCTATAGAATATTAAATGTAACAGCAGTTACAGTACATTCGGCATCAACTTTAAGTGCTTTACTGCTTTTTAATAATGGCAAAATTAATTTGAAAAGTATTAAGGGGGTGTTTGGTTTTTAGAAGAAAATGGAAATGAATATTGGAATTGAAATAAAAATATAATGGAATCAAAGTTATACCTCTCAAAAGTGTGAGGAATGAATGATTCCCAATAAATTGGGAATCAAATCATTATTCATGATATGATAGTAGAACACCAAACATCCACTCTACTATTATTTCTATTCCTTTAATTCCATATTCTTCTACCAAACACCTCCTATGAAGTGAAAAGATAATTCAAAATTTTCGTAAAAAGACTAGAACAGGTCAAAAAGAAAAAATGTTAGGCCCCAACCTTCAAAAGCCCAATGCTAGAAAAAAGTTAGGCCCAACCATCAAAAGCCCAATTCTCCGAGCGCTATTTTATTTTGTGTGAAACGGGTAAACGGATTTTCGTCTAACGAAGCAAAATTCAAACTTGAAAAACACCTGCTGAAACCAAAGCACTGGCGATTGCAATCAAATTTCTTGTAGTTTGATTTTATTTCTCCTGTTTATAATCGGCAACACTCTTCTTCTTCTTCTTCTCCTCTCAGGTATGCACAAAGAAACTATTCATTTTGCGTTTCGTGGATTATTTCTTAAAAATTGTAGAACCAGATAGGGTATTCTGTTGCCTGAGTGTTAGGATTTCTCTTTGCTATTTTAAAATTTGAAATTGTCTGTTGTGCTCGCCGTTCTCTCTCTTCTTCTTCTTCACATTGTGACACTTATCATCATGTTTTGTTCTTCATTTTTCTGAATTTTCTATGTGTTCTCTATTTTACTAAGATTTGGTTTTGCCATTTCATTTTCCTCGTGCTGATGTGAAATAGTAACTTGGGGATGGATGGTGCTGAAGTGGTGGGTTTTCCCAATCAAAATCATTAAACTGAAGCTGTATTGTTCCCATCATTCATTATTTAAGAAAATAAGACACTCAATTACATACCTGTGATTTGTAGATTTTTTTTTAAAAAAATCTGCAGGCTTATATCTTTTGTAATTGTATTGAATCCAGCACTAAAAAAAAGGGGGGAAAAGGGAAAAATAAAAAAGGAAAAGGAAAAGGAAAAAAAAACCTATTGCCCACAATTTATTGTCGTATATTCAATATGTTGGTGCATGATCTAATCCTTTTGTATTCCAGCCTTCATTGATTGGTGTATTTTTCGTTAATTGGTTGGTAATGGTGTCTGTTTATTGTTTTCTTCATGCAGAAAAATTAAGGAGAAGATCTAATAATGGGTATTGAATTATCGATCTTGTTTATGTGGAAAATGAAAAGAGGGGTTGGTGGTAGTGATTAGTTATATCGATCTTGCTTTCTGAACTTCATTAATGTAACCTGTGATTGGTTTGTTTGGGGTGGAGGTCGAGATAGTTGGGCTCAGTTTGCATGAGAATAGATTGCGTCGATGTTTATTTATTGGGTTTCTTTACTGTTGCTTAATAAATCGAGTTTGAGAATTTGATTCTTTTCTCCCTATTTGCCTTTTCTTTTATGTACTTAGTTCACTGGAAAGTAATTGCTTTCTGTTAATTTCAATTGTGCTGTTAATGGGGATGTGTATTCTTGTTTGTGATTCAGGCTATTTTCCATGCGCTTGCTTTCCACTCTGTCAAAATAATAGGCTTTGTTCTTTTGCTTATTAGTGTGTTCTATGTATGTTCTGCCTACTAACAGTTGGGATAAGATGCATGCATTAAATGAAAGATGTAAGACTACTTTCAATTAGCTGGATAGCAGTTTGGACTTTGATGGATAATATGGAATGCAGATGCAAACTAATCAATTTTTACTTCTCTTGACAAAATTTTTGATGTGATGAGCTCGACTGTAGACAGAATAATACTTTTCCGATAATAACATAAAGAGTTCATGCATGTCTTGCACATTCAAATTTCACAGATAATAGGACAAATAGCCAACTTATAAGGGTGAAATGACCTTTTCAGAAATTAAAGTTGAAATCCTATGTAGGATAAAATAACTTTATTGAAAAGTTCAGTTATGATATATTACTATAGTTCTCACAGTAGATATGTTATAATTTTGGTTGATTTTTTTGCTTATTTGTTTTAATAGCTGCCACCTTGGAATCCTGGAGTAAGAAGCTCAAAATATTGCTTCCCAGTTTGTTAAATCCAACTGCACCCCTGTCATCAAGAACTCGACAGCTTTCTTTGCTACTTTGCTACTCATTTATTCTTTAATTCTGTGCAAATTTCATTGGCATCTTATTGTAATTCATATAACTTATGACTTATTGTGAACTGTGATAGTATTAAATTTACTTGAACGTTAACGAAGCAATTTGTTTGGTGGTTTACCTTTGGTGATTAATGTTGCTGTGATTTTTTATATTACTGTATCTGTTCGTGTGAATATAAGTTCTTGTGAGAAAAGAGAACTTGGGGATTGAGAATGGTCAATGGTGTCAATTAGCATGCGGGCTCACAGGCAACCTGAAAATTATAACTTCTTCCCGTGTATTTAACATCTTTGGTCTAAAGTGGCAGAATAGACGAGATTATACCTAATACCAACATAAAAGTACTTATCATGAATGAAGACCTCAACAGTAGCATTTATTTTTCGGTCTAAAAGACATATTAGAGATTAACTAAGATATCATTAGGAATTTGATTCTTTGTGATTTTGACATCATTATCATTTCTTAAATTAATATTGTATTTCTTATATAAAAGTAGAATATACATAAGCAGAGATAGCATTTTATATCATGGTCAAACACCTGAAGTTGGAAATAGGCTTATAAATCAGTGGATATTAACAGAAAGAGATAAATGAATAGAAATAGGATCATTTTCAGTATTCTATGCTTCACCTAATTGTCTTTAGTAATTCAAGTTGACATGAGGTAGTCTGGATTCATTCATGTGATCTTGATTATTATAGTTGTGACTCTGGTACTGTTATTCTGACATATTAGACATGGACTGATCATTTAATGCATGTTGCAGTGTTCCTGCTGGTCACAAGACAATGAAAGTCAAGATCTTACGTATCCTTCGTGTTTTGATTTTGTAGCAAATCCGACCTTGTGGTCGTTTGTCTGTTTCACTTTTATAGGGAGTGTTTTCCCATGTTAGATTATTAGTTTTGGAATCTGGTGGGACAGTTTTTCTTGACTCAAGTCATTTCTAAATTCAACCTGGCCTTGATAATCAGAGTAAGTAATTATCCAACACAGTCTATGTATTAATGCAATAATTGAAGCACGTAAGCATGTTATTTTGTGAGTTGCAGGTGGCATGGAGTTGCATCGTGGACATGGGACGCTCAAGATGAAACATGTGGCATTTGTAGGATGGCTTTTGATGGGTGCTGCCCTGATTGTAAACTCCCAGGAGATGATTGCCCCCTAAGTAAGTAAAAGTGTTTGTTATTATCATGAAGTGTTTGTCGTGTTGCAACTAACGAGAATTTATTGTTGTAGTCTGGGGATCTTGCAACCACGCATTCCATCTTCACTGCATCTTGAAGTGGGTGAATTCGCAAACTCCTACAGCACATTGTCCTATGTGTCGTAGGGAATGGCAGTTCAAAGAATAAAACTTCTCTGCCTATACTTTCTTCATTCATCGCCAAGCTGCATGCCTATCTCCCTGCCCATATACAGTTTGAATTCTTCAAAATACCCAATCTTTGAACCCCAATTGATGGCCAATGATGATTGACAATTATTTGTACATTCATGATACAAATTTGATTCATTCGGAAAACCTGTTCAGCCTCTGGAATGAGACATGACACTTGTATGAAAATTATGATTATAATTGTGGTAGTATATATAATTATGATTGGCATCATTCTGACTGAAGGGTGATAAGAAATGGAGGATGCTTTTGCTTAATCAGTATTGCATCGTTGAGAAATTATTCAAATGCTTGGTGGTAATTTTGTGTACTAGCTTCCCTATCTTTTTCATCCAACTATCAACCAGCATGCATTTTAATATTTGTGCAATTATGTTTTTTAAAAGGAAGATGCATGTTTTTTTTTCTCCCTCCATTTTTAAATTTCTTATTCCACAATTTATGTTTCATTGATTATTTGTAATATGAAAAATTATACTCCACAAATATTCATTAATGAGAATACATTTTTAATCTAAAAAGTAATAATAACACTTATTTGTCATTCGTTTAAGTCCTATACCAAATAAGAACAATGAGGCGGTTCTCTATTTAATTAGAAATCTATAATATGAATTTTCTGTTATAACTTGAATTTTTAATTGTAAAAATTTGTCATTAAATAAGTAGTCATACAAAGAAATTAACCATTCCTATTTCACACGAAATATTAACACAAGGTGTATCTCAATGTGTATTTTACTTTCTAATCTTTCTAACATTCATGTCTTTTCATGTACCCTTCAATCTAATATTTATCTTTGGTACAAAAAGTGAATCTAATGAAAGATTGTAGTATGTGTTTTAACAGGTATAAAATTTATTCAGTAACTTACTACTCTAAGCATAGAAATTAATTAGATTTAGAAGTTGAAAATTATTTTTATGTAATTCAATTTTGGTATGTCAAATTTTACACCTCAATTATTTATTTTGATTTTGAAGGGAGTGGCCTTATATAAAAATAGGGTGATAATTGAATGAAATTTCTTTTTCCGTTGAAAAGAAAAGAATTATGGTGGCCAAGTAAGTGTTGCCACGTGGCAAAAATGATAACAATAGTTCGATGTGCATCCCATCCACTCAAAATGTGATTTGTTTTCCATGGAGAATCTTGATTTTGCATCCACTCTACAGAAGAAGAAGAAGAAGAAGAAGAAGCTTGAGAGCTGTGAGAATGGCAGGCGCAGAAAAAGTGTGTTCACCTCTTCTCATCAGATCCATGGCTGCTCAGAAGCCCACACCCCGTTCTGCTGCTAAAACTGTTACCCCTAAAAAGGTCATCTTTCTCCCCTCCATTGTTTTCTTCTTCCATTCTATTCTTATAAAAAGCTGTTACTTATGTGAGAGAGAGAGAGAGTGAGAGTGAGGGTGCTAGTATATGTAGTTAGGACTAAAATTCAAAGTAATTTACTCCTATAAAACCTCATCTGAACTCGATTCTTTAAAGATATAAAACAAGTTTGAAAATGACTTTTTGTTTAATAAATTCTATTGCTTGGCTACAGCTAAAATGCTTATCAATCAGGCTCGAACATATATTTTGAATCTCGATAATATTTTTGCAGTTTTGGAGTTGGGACAGGGAAGGCTATGATTTGTTTAATGAGTCCTCAATAAATTAGGTTTTGGGGTAGAGGAATTACGAATATATCAAGAAAAATGATGGCTGAATTATGAAAATAATTATTGAATTATTACACAATAGAAATGATAATTAGCCAAGGAAAAGTGAATCTTGCTTTACAAACCAATGTTGAATTCTCTTCTGCATACATATACCTTGAAAATTAATATCCAATGATATTTGATGATGTTGTGACATAATTCTTCACACTATTTATGCATGGATTCTACATTTACAAATATGATTTGCATCAAGAATGATCCACTCATCTAATTATCCAACCAATTTCTCATTAGCATAACATTCTATCCTTTCCATTTACCTCAGTTTCTCTAGTGCATTAAATTTCTGTTGATTGAAAAGTGTATTTGTTCCAAATCAGAACTCAACAGTAGATTCATCTGTAAGGCTGTTAACTCGGGTTGAGCAGTTCCGCCTGCTGAGCAAGGCTGAGAAGGCAGGGCTGCTCTCAGCAGCTGAGAAGTCAGGGCTATCTTTATCTGCAATAGAGAGGCTCGGGTTGCTCTCTAAAGCGGAAGGGTTGGGGGTTCTTTCAGCAGCGACGGATCCAGGAACCCCATCGACTCTTCTCAACTTGAGCTTGTTTTTCCTCGTCTTAGGGCCGGCATTTGTGTATTTGGTCCCGGAAACATACCCTTGGGAAATAGGTTTGCAGGTTGTGGTTGCATCAATTGCCATAGTTGGGGCCTCTGCTGCATTTGCTGCTTCAAATCTTGTATCCACTTTGCAGAAATCTAAATAGAGTTGTTAAGTTTATTGTTAAGTACAAATTCTTTGAGTTCCTTCCTATTTTTGGGAAGCCCTAATGAGATCCATATATTTTTGTTTGTAATGTATGATAAGACAATGAGTGATGCTCATCTTTCAAATTACAAACAAAATTGTAAATGGAAGTCCTAATTAAGGGATCTCACATAGATTTATTTTAATTTGATATAAGAAAGCATATACTTGTGCTGAACTTAATAACATTGTGCATTATTTGTATAATAATAAATCTTGTGAGAGATCATTATACTTTATATTTTATATATATAAGTTACTCTTATAATTTTTCGTTAAAGATATTATACTTTCATTTATACGATGAATTATTCATTAAATAATTCAATTTAATGAATGTTATTTTTGATTGATCAAATATCATTTTTAATTAAAAATGATGTTAATTCTTATGAATTCTATGATACAAACTCACATAAATTTTTGTCTTTGTCTTTGGAATTAATCAAAACGACCATCCAAACCAAGTTGAATTAGCTAATCTGGTTCGATTTTTAAAATTTTTTATTGGTAATTGGTTCGGTTCTCATGTTACTAACTTCTAAAAAAAGAAAAAGAAAAAAAGGTTTGGGTGTATACGAGAGTTTCCTAACCTGCCTTACTCTCAACCAGTCCATCTTTATCCATTCTTGCTTTGCAAAAATTACAACTTATGAGCTTGCTTTTACATCATATGCACTGCCACTGAGGAACCCTTATTCCCAGATATGTTTCCAAGGTACTCTCATCTATCCACATTTTCCTAGTTCATCAGACTTCAATTAAATCTGCATTTCTCTGTAAAGGTCCTCTATTTTTGGAGTGTTGTTTCAAATTTCTTTCTGCAAAATGGGAGGTTGCCAAAGTCCACTCAGTAAGTGAGCTTTTGATTCTGATAATTAAGATGCAATGAATAGAGTAGTGTTATCCCAATTGTGAGACTCTGCTTATCTACCATTTGAATCACTTCTTTCGTGTACTCTCCAAGAAGAAAGCAGTGCTGCCTGAAAAATGAGTCAACTATGGTGGGCACTACTTTGAGTTACTTATGACCCTTGTGATGGATTCCTAGTATACTATAGTTTTTCTTTTTCTTTCTTTCTTTCTTTCAAACGGAGTTTATAGCACACCTTTGCTTAGGTGTTTCTTATAATAATAAAAATGTGTGTTCATTAGTTGTAACCATGGTGCTTTTAGTAATATCAATTTAGTAGAGTGATTTCTCTAAATGTTTCAGGATGAGTTGTCATGAGATGAAAATAATTAGTGGATGAGAAATATTTGCATCCACTCAGAGAGGTGAAAATGGCAGGTGTGGAAGCATGTTCACCTCTTTTCATCAGATCCATGGCTGCTCACAACCCCATTCCTTCTGCTGCACAAACTGTTAGCTTCAAATATGTAATCTATTAGCTTCCTTCACGCTGTCCATTCTTTTGTTTTTCAATTAATGCATATATACTTATCCATCAGTAAGAAAGAGTGAGTACCAGTGTTTGTAGGGTTGTGTTGGGGCCAGGGTAAATTGGAGTATATGATTTGAATGAATTTCCAAAAAATGTTGTGTTAATCCTACAACTAGAATAGCCAAGAGTGATCTTGGAGTTAGTTTGTGTTCTAAGTTGGTTTCATTTTGATCATTTTAGACCTTTCTTCCATTCAGAATTCTAGTATTATGTAATAATGTAGCCGTTTTACTTTTTAGATGAATGAATAAAACGTATGAGGAGTCAGATAACTCTCATTATAATTCTTCAGTTGCTCTTGCCTTTCTTGCCGTGTGTGTCATTCGTGTATCAAGTGTCACATAAAATGTTACATCCATCGTTGTGTAGTTGAAAAGTAGTGGAGTACTAATTAATTTCCTCTCTATGTTGCATGATGAGATTTTTTTCACTATACTAACACAGACCACAGCTGCCTCCATCTCCACCACCGCCACCCGAAGATCATCCGTATTACTCACAGCCCTTCTCCTATCCACGCACACGAAATACGCCTCCGCCTTGGAGTTCAGATTCACAGTCCCTGACCAGACCCTCCAAGAAGCTGAATCCGTGATCAAATTCCACGCGCAGAGCCTTCTCCAAGTGAAGGATCTGCTTATGGCAGAGTCTTGGAAAGAAGCTCAGAAACAACTCAGGAGAAGCTCTGCATTGTTGAAACAGGATATCTACACCATCATTCAAGCTAAGCCGTTCGACGAAAGGCCACTGTTGAGGAAGCTCTACTCTGATCTGTTCAATGGAGTAACCAGACTGGATTATGCAGCCAGGGATAAGGATAGGATTAGGGTGTGGGAGTGTTATGATGGTATTGTAATATCACTTGATCACATTTTGTCTAGAATTTGAATAAATGCTTATGAAAAATGCTGTTTTAATCTTTATATTAACTTTCATTGAACTAATGGTGAATGTTTTAAAGAGTCATTTAACTTTGAGGTTTGTCAAAAAGTTTTAACTAAATAAATGCAAAATTATAGAAGACATAATCATAGATTCATTGAGGCAGCCAATCATAATGATATACTTTCTCCTTCTCAATATCATATGATTTGAAATAATATGTGGCTAAGGTTTATTAAAAAAATTATCACATGCTATATTATAGATAGATTATTCTTTCAGTTATTCAATCACCAAGTTTGTTTGATTCTCAATAAATCAACTAATAATGATTTAAATGAAGCGCGACACAATTGCCACCCGAAACATTGCTGAAGGCACCCGTCTATTAAAAAAAATATGTGCGAAAAGACTATGATAACCCTCTATTAAAAATTAAACATTTAAATTCTAAAATTAATAATTCAAAATTTTAATTGCTATTCACACCCAATTGGAAACACTTGAATTCTCACGTATTAAACTCTAATGCACGCAAAACAATGATTTCAACGAGGAGAAGAAATAAGTAGAATGATATCAAATCGTATTAAAATTTTCTGGAAATATAAAAGCAGCAACCCAATTTCCTTATGGTTGAGAAAATAATTTCTCAAATTTTTAGGAAATTATTAATTTGCCGCATCACATATGGATCTTCTTCTTTTGTCGTTTAAATCGACGAAATCATATTTCACAATTGTTAAGTTGAATTGCAACTCGCTCACGAAAACATACAAAAATAATAATAAGAAAATAAATATATATTAGACATTGTGGATTGATCTTCGTCATCTCCATCGTCTCTTTTATTGCAGCGGCGGCAGAATTAGACGTCGCGACATCATTTGGACAATCTTACGGCCTTCCACTTCAATTCCTCAAAGCAATTAAATAAAGTGGATTGTGCATCAAGATGAGAACTAACAGCTGATATTTGCCTCTTTTTTTTCTTTTTAATAAGATTATGGGGGTGTGAATTTGGACATGGGATATTATAATCTTTTCATACTTATTTTTTTAAATAATTGGGTGTCTTTAGCAATTATTGAGTAATAATAGTACCGCCCTTAAATGAATTAAACGTTAGTGACTTATTCGATCCCACCACTTTTTTTTCTTTATACAATTATCCCCTATATATATATAATAATACTATTTAATTTGTAAATAAAAAGCAAAATTATACCTTTTGCTATGGTTGGAGAGTAATACTCCTATTTAATTCGTATATAAAGCAAAATTGATACTTTTGCTGTGGTTGGAGAGTGTATAAAATCCAAGAATAAAATACAACATAAATGACAAGGAAAAAATGCATTATAAAAAAAAAGTATGATTACCTTTTAATTTATAAAAATAATTTAAAAAAAAAACTAGGGGCCGGTTCCAATCATTGTCGTAAAACGAACATCTTTTTAATTCAGATTTTGAAAGATTTCATGTGAAACAAATTCATTATTCTTTTTTTTTTTAAGTGTTACATCGAGGTATTTTCTTTCAATTATAAATGTGCTAGGCCTATTTTATTGTACTAAATTAAATTATAAAATTGATTGGCAAGAGAAGAGTAGTTTTCGGGTAGAAATGTAATTAATTGCATCGCATCCCGCGTGAACTCTGCAACCATATAATCACCGCCATTTCCTCCTTCAATCATCACTCTTAAAGCTGCTCGCTCAGCTGAGCAACATCATCAGATATGGGCTCTCTCTCTCTCCCCTTCTCAGATCCAAATAAGGAACTCATGAATTTCTCCAAATCTAAGTTGGACAAAACCCATTTGCTCAATCTCTTCAAATGCCAACAGAATTACCTCAACCATTTCTTTCAAAATCTCGATCTTTCCCAAACCCTAGAATTCACCGAGGCCCTTTTAAATGCCGACGGCACTATCTTCTTCTCCGGTGTCGGAAAATCAGGCTTCGTCGCCCAGAAAATCTCGCAAACGCTCGTCTCTCTCGGAATCAAATCTGGATTCCTGTCGCCCGTCGACGCGCTCCACGGCGACATCGGCATTCTGTCGTCGAAAGATTTGTTGGTGTTGTTCAGTAAGAGTGGGAATTCCGAGGAATTGTTGAAGCTTGTGCCCTGCGCGAAGGCGAAAGGGGTTTATTTAATATCGGTGACGTCGGTGAAGCCTAATGGATTGATGCGGGTGTGTGATATGAACGTGCATTTGCCACTGGAGCGTGAATTGTGCCCCTTTGATCTGGCTCCGGTGACGTCGACTGCGATCCAGATGGTTTTTGGGGATACGGTTGCAATTGCGCTTATGGGGGCAAGGAATTTGAGCAAGGAAGAGTATGCTGCGAACCATCCTGCAGGGAGGATTGGAAAGAGTTTGATTTTCAAGGTAATTTCTTGGGTGTTGTTTGATTGTTTAATTCTTTTCTTTTGGTGCGTGTGTTACGTATATTTGAATTTCTGATGTGTTTTGGAGGGAAATGTTGGTGAAGAATCAGTGTCGGTGGAGGGTTTCGAGTCTTGAAGCATGATGTAATAACTAATAAAGTGGCTGAAACATGTTGAATGTCAGGAAACTACATCTGCAGCTGGATCTTGTGATTTTATAATTAGTTATGAAGGAAATGAAGTTCTTTAAGTATGAATGTACCTTATACTTCTTGCATTAATGGCTGTGCTTTGATCCTTTAGGTTTTGTGTGGAGAAATATTGATATGGTGGGGAATAGAAAAGAATACCCATCAAAGCATCATTAATATAAAAAGGAAAATTCTATTTATATAAATACTAATTTATCAGGGTGGTTGGTTGGATTTGTTTCTGTATTATGCATTCCATGATTCTTGGTGGAGGAATATCTAGTGTCGGCAGAATTTTCATTTATTTTTGGTTGAGTAATCACTCTTGTCTTTTCTGATTAATAACGAGTATGTCATTTAATGAGTTTGTTCTTATTCTAACAATGATGGCTTGCCAAATCTTAATAGTCAGGATGTTTTCTTGTTCCTCTAGTATGGTTTAGTTTAATATGATTCTTCTATTAAAGCTCCCTTTGGCATGTGGGTAGGTGAAGGATGTTATGAAGCAAAAAGATGACCTTCCAGTTTGCAAGGAACAAGATATGATCATGGATCAGCTGGTAGAGCTGACCAGTAAAGGTTGTGGATGTCTTCTCGTCATATACGATGATTATCATCTGCTAGGTACATTCACAGATGGTGATTTGCGGCGCACATTGAAAGCCAGTGGTGAACGGATCTTCAAGCTTACTGTAGGTGAGATGTGTAATAGGTACGTTACTGTGTTCGATTGTGACAAGTGATCATATTCTTTCAGTTACAGATCAGTTTCAAGAAGTAAAATTTTGTCTCTTGAACAATTTAATGGAACGAGTGCCTGTTAGATCCATTTATGTGTTTAAGTTCCTCCATCATTTGCATCTGAAAAAATAATTACCTCTTCTTGAGAGTTGGGTCTACACACACCATTATGGGCATCCTTGTGTCTATATTTTGTGACTTGAGCCCTTTCCTTCCGTTTCAGAAATTTTGTAACTTGCTCTCTCTCTCTCTCTCTCTCTCTCTCTCTCTCTCTCTCTCTCTCTCTCTCTCTCTCTCTCTCTCTCTCTCTCTTTTTAATGAAGCAAGTATCGTCTTATGCGACTGCATAGTGCATACGCTTGAGATATCTGCAGGCAGCCTATAATCACCTCCACTATAGGACAGAGTTTCAGTTATGGATTCTTCATATGAATATCTAATAGACAAATCTATTGCAGAACTATTGAATCTTCACTGCTCTTTAATCACATATCTTTTCCTGCATCTTAACGTTTGGATTTGTGGCTCTATTTTCATCCTTGTCAATTTGGGTAACTCACCCTTTGGCATATAGATAGATTCCTTTGTCAATGTGGCAAAATCTCACCTACATTATTGAGGCTTAATGAAGAAATTAATTACATGGATTACAGTTGTTTATTCATTGGATGAGTGGGATTCTCTTTTGAGTTTTGAGTACAGCAAAAAGTCTATCAGGGTTGGGGCTTGATAACAGACCTGGAAAGAAGGGGGAGGGTTGGGAGTGCTGATGCTAGGCTTATGTTGTAATTTTTTTTTTTCATGGGCTGATTGACAGAGATGGCATTCACAGCTAATGGTGAAGGCATAATTCGTTGTTTCATTTTGCAGTTAGTGCACGCCTAACTTTGCTGTTAAGGCAAGGTTGTCGTGAACTATTTGGAACATATCCATAGTCATTTTCCATCCTCGCTCATGCATAAAATTTATAGTGTTAATTTGAAACAAGCTAATTTATATGCATAATCATGATCTCTGCCTCTGTAGTGCTGAAATCATCTTCGATGGTTTTAACGATAAAGCTTGGGTATGGTGTTCTAGGAATCCAAGGACAATAGGTCATGATGCAATGGCGGTTGAAGCAATGCAGAAGATGGAGGCCCCGCCATCACCGGTGCAGTTCTTACCCGTCATTAATGATGAAAACGTAGTGATTGGTATCGTCACGTTGCACGGGCTGGTCTCTGCTGGCTTATGATTTTTTTTCTATCAGAAATTATTCTTTGTATTCTTTTCAAAGTATTTGATCGATCTGTCTTCGATCGGCACATTTGTTCGTATAGTGTGATGTTTGAGAAACCTGCAGTCTCAAACTCTATTATGTGTTGTAGCATCCTCCGGTAAGATTCGTGTGTATTAGTCAGTTGAACCTTTATGTTTCCTATTATGTATTGTGGAATAAGGATGCTGTATTTCTTACATTTAGCATTTCATCCCGAATGTGTGTGATGCTATGTTTGTTTTGGGATTTAAGTAGTGTATTTAAATTTTATGTCAAATCAATTTATATTTGGAAGTGACCTTTATTAAAGGGTAGAATGTAATGTATGTGAGAGATATATCAAATTGATGTAATTTAATTTCATATTAAACAAAGACCAGTGTATTCCCTCCGTCCATCGCAAATGTATTCGTTTGCTTATGAATTAAGAAGTAGTATTGTTATTTTATATAAAGTTGGTAGTTGTATTAGTGAGAGTGGTTGGAAGTAGTGGGTGATGTGTGGATCTTTTTACTAAAAATTGAATATGGATACTTTAGGAGTGGACGACGAAAATAACAAAATGAATACGTTAGTGATGGACACCGGCAGTATTTATTAATAATTTGACTATTAACTCACCTATTTATCAGTAATAAATCCTTATAAGGGTAAATATTTTTCATATTTTTACTGCTCGTACTCATTTTTTATTTATATAATACTAATATTCTGACTTTTTTTTAAAAAAAAAAAACTAGTTTATTTTAAATAAAAAAATAAATTGGAAATCCGACCGTTGGCCTGAACCCCACTAACCGCTGCCCCACTCAACAAAATGAGAGTAGCTCTTGAATTTCTCATATTTCAAACTCATTTACCATCGAAACTCGGAAAACCTAAAAACTCATTATCTGTTAATTGGTTTGTAGAATCGATTCAAAGTCTAACGCTTTAAGTCAATAAAGCAAGTTTGTTTGATTGTATTGATTTCCACGGGAAGAACTCCAGATTCAGAATTACAATCTAGGTTACAAATGGCTTCCAGAACGGCGACTAAAGATATCATCACTCTTAGAGGATCAGCCGCCATCGTCAGTGAATTCTTTGGTATTCCTTATTTAATTATTGGTTATTCTGGTTTGTTTTCCCTTTCGTTCTTTGAGGATTATTGACTAATTTGTGTGTTGTTTTGGGGGAACGCATTGCAGGATATGCTGCGAATAGGTAAGAATTCGATTATTTTTGTTAATGAATACTAGTATTTTTTTATACACTGTTTTATTATTGTTGTTGATATTAGTAGTCATAAAATATTTTTTTGGGGGTGATTTTGGATTTTGATCGGGGGAAATTTGCAGTATTCTTTATAACCGTGGTGTTTATCCAGAAGAAAGTTTCGCAAGGGTGAAGAAATATGGCCTTCCGATGTTGCTTACTCAAGATGAGGGTGTAAAATCCTTCATGTCAAACTTAACTTTCTGGTAATTTTCTCTTTCCCTCATATGAAGTTTTCTACTAATTTGGATGTCTGTGTGTAGTGTAGTGTGTGTGTATGATAGAGAGAGAGGGATGAGAGTACTGCTTACTCAAGATGAAGGTGTAAAATCCTTCGTGTAGAACTTAATGTTTAAGCTTTCTTGCAATGTCTCGCTTCCCCCATATGAAGTATTCTCATTGGATGCATATGTTGTCCGTGTGTGTGTAAAATTCTTCATATCAAACCTAACTTCTCAGCTTTATACAATGTTTCATTTACCCAAATGAAGTGTTCTAATTTAGATGTATACGTCTGTGTGTGGGGAGAGAGAGAGAGAGAGAACTGATTACTCAAAACTAATGTGTAAAATCCTTCATATCAAACTTTTAAGTGATGAGTTAACTAATTAAGTGTATCTTTTATTTAAAGAATGGCTAGAAGCTGGGAAGCTGCAGAGGGTAGTTCTAGTTATTATGAGCAAGTCCAGTGGTGAAGTTCTGGAGAGGTGGAATTTCAGTATCGAAACGGATAATGAAGTCGTGGAGACAGGGTAATTTTGATATCCACATAAAGAATTGAAAATCAGTTTGCTTGTATAGACTATGTAAGTTTATCATGTTTGTTGAATTTGAATATTGTTGGTGAACAGAGTTTCAAGGGAAAAGAGTGACAAGGAAATCATGAGAGAGATTCAGGCAATCATGAGGCACATAGCTGATAGCTTCCAGCATTACGTACTTGCCTTGTCTTGATGAACCCTGTAAGAAATTCTTATCTGTGATCCATTTCAAGTTTTCTACTGTAAAAATGTAAAAGGGGTTTGTTGGACCATAATCCATCTCTTCGACTGTTTACTGTAGGTATCTTCGATGTTTTAGCGTACACAGAAACTGATTGTGCAGTTCCGTTTACATGGATTGAAAGTGATCCAAAGTTGATTTCCAACCCACAGATGGTGAAATTGCATTCTTTTGATACCAAGGTGAAAAAAATAAAATGGCCTTGTGTCCTAGTTAGATGTAATCTATCAATATTAACCTTTTCCTGTAATCTGATGTTTGATGAGTGTCTCTCTATCTGCACTACGCAGATTCACAAGGTCAACACTTTAGTGTCGTACAAAAATGACGATTGGGATGAAGCGTGAGTTCCACATTGCTTCAAGGTAACGCGGGATGCATGCGACGAGTCACAATAGGTTTGCATCGCTTCAAGAAGCATTCTTGCAGTGGTGGTAAACTCTAGTTTGCTTGTGTGTTGTTACCAGAATAGTGTGTGAAAAATTGATTCACATAATGCCTTTTCAGTTTCATGTATTCTTATGAAAATCGTTTTCAGCTCATTGCTTTATTGTTCCTTATACATGACATGATGCAGTGATCATTGATATGAAACACACACTTAATGCCAAATGATCCATTTTTCTTGCGAATTAAAACCAACACTGGTAGAGTACCGGCGCGGATCACAAAATTATTTTATTTTAAATATTCTATAGTACTCCTATACTTGTATATTTGGAAATTGATCCTATAAGAAAAATGATTAATTTATTTTTTATTTAAAAAAATATATTGTGATATTGAAATATACTTTCTCATTCCAAATTGATGACATTTTAAAAGTAATAGTATTCCAATAGATTAAAAGTGAGGGTAGTATAGTCAATAGTGAATTATTTTAGTATAAATAAAAAATGATAATTTTATTTATATTTGAATAATGTATTTGAGTTCAAAGTTAATCTCATGTGAATCGAGTTTATAGTGTAAATCATGTGGTCCTCTTTTAATTTAAATCATTATAGTACATAGGGTATAATAGGATTAGAAGAGGAAATTATATATTTGCATCGTGTTCGCCTTGAATTAAACTCTTTAAGTGAAATTATACGAGCTAATGATTTGAAGAGGTGTAATTTTCAAATAATGTGAATCAAGAGTTTTCGAGTTAATATTATTTGAGTTAATGAACCAAAAGAATTCGAATTAAATATTTAAGTGATGTGATTAATGATTCAAATAATTTTGAGTTAATGTTTTTCTAATTAATGTCTTGCTTAAATTTACTATCAAGTATCAAATTAAAATATTTCGAGTTAATTATTTAATTAAATAAAATTTTCTAGTATTATTAAGTTAAGAGCTTTTGGAATTAACATTTTTAAGTTATGAATCAAATAATTTCAAGTTAATAATTAGAATAACTGTAGTTTTGGTAAATATTTTTCGAGTTAACCAATGGAGTTAAAGACTAATTTTGGAGAAATACTAGTTAAAGACTTCTCTATCTTAGTTAATTTAAAAAAAAATTAAATACTCATATTACTGAAAATAATTCGAATAAAGAGATTTTTAAATAAAAAAAAAAACTAAAATTTGTTGTTAAATTAGGATTCCAATAAGCTGCAGACTGCCACACACTGACCGCGTTTGACCGATTCAGAGTGTGAGATTTTACTGAACGCGCCGCCGCAACATCCCATGTCGCCGCCGCCAATTTCCACGACGCCACCACTCTCTTCTCTCTCCCCGCCGCAGAAATTCCAACTCTATCACCATAATCACCACTCGTTTTTCTCCCGCACTCACACTTATCCTGCTAGTAATTCAAAACATCTTAACCTCCACTGTAGCCACATATTATTCATCGGAGAGCTTTCAATTTCACACTTCGTTTTGAATTCGAGGAAGGCTACTAATCATGGCCTCGCTTCAAGGGTGGCGTTACGGCCCCCTTTAGCGTCAATCTCCAGGCACTCCTATGGTAAGAATCTCAATGCCGCTTATGGTTCGTACGCTCCTTCATGAATACTGTCTTGGGCTTGATTTGATTATACTTTTATTTTTCTTTCATGACCAGAGGACAATGAGAGCCGAGCTCATGATCCAGAACTCAGATCAGTGCTTGAACTTGCGACTGATTCTGAATTATATGAACTTGAACGAATTTTATTTGGCCCGAGGTACTATACTCTGTTTCTCATTGCATGTAGAAAATGATTCTTCTTGATTTTGGACGACAATTTCCTCTAGAATCAGCTTTGGGTGTTGGAATAACTAGCTTTGCAGTGATTATTTTTTGTTATTTTAATCCAGAACATGTGAACAATGATTTTAACCATTTTGTTACCTCAGTATACTGAAAATTATTGGAAAGAAAAGAATCAAATAATTTTCTGTGGTGAAACAAAATATCTCGCTACATTGTATTTTTGGATGACTGTAAGTACCTAGTTTGTCTCAGTTTCATCTTTAATTTCTATCAGAATAATTTCATGTTTGCTATATGCTATGATCAAGTGGGGCATTGGGTGTTTGTCTCAGAATTTATTATCCTTGTTACCCAATTTATGTTTCTTGTTTCAGTTACTTCAGTCCATTATTGAAATCAGTTACAAAAAGGGCAGATGTTGATTGGTTTATGATTGGAGAGGACCTGGACGAGAGGGAGAATTTTATTTCAATGCTTGAGTCTCGATTTTTGTTTCTCGCTGCTGATGCTCGGTCAACATTGAGGTTATTCTTTGAGTATACCAAGTGTCTTGGCTAATGTATTGTGCTTTTAATATGCAATCACTAGATAGATGTGTATACTTGAGGCAATTTTCAAGGTATTCTGCATGATTAGAATCACAATTAGGAATGGATTTAAACGATATATGTGAGATGGTTAACAGATCAGTCAATTCAACAAGAATAAGGTGTCAGAAATTAAGCTCCTTAATATGTTATTTGAAGTTTTTTATTGTAATGAAAAGCGAGGTGACATCTTTAATTGAATCATTGAGTTAATGTAAGTTTATGCTCATATCACTTTTTTCTTGATGGTTTGAATACTGGGAGATTGTTTCTCACTTCTAAAAGCATCTCCAATACCAATTTAAGAGCATATTTGCCAAAATAGAAAGCATATTTTAATTTTAGAGAATTACTTTATATTTTTCCTAAATTTTTTATTTCATTTTTTTTCATCCTATCACATGTATCTCTCCTAATTGCTGTACAATTTTATTAATTGGTGTTTAGTTCTTCATTTCGTATATCTCTTGAAATAAACTGTTAGAAATAAATTAATGTATTCAATTATAAAATTTGTCTTGGCTCTATAAACTAGGAGAGTGAAACTTATAATCTAAATTTAAATGTTATCATAGAGGATTTGCTGGAATACTTTTTTAGTGGATGACTTTATAAATTATAGGATAATCTGTATTTGAAGGGACTTTTGGGGGTGCTCTAATTAGGTTAGGTTCTCATAGAACTTTTAATCAGCATCAACTGATTAATATGCTTGTGCCTGTGTTAGTGGCAATTATCTTTGAGTTGATCAAGAATACATTTGTCATGGCCATTCATCTTTGTCTCTTTTTCTAGGAAAAGCTTATGCTCTTGCTATACATATCTTTCTAATCTAACAAATAATTTACTTGTTTTGGGGTTATCAATCTAAACCAAAAAAATCAAGGCCTGATGATGTAAAATAACAGGGGTTGGAGGCCATCTTATAGAAAAGTACTGCTTGAAGTAAGGAAAAAGTTAAGTATACCTTGTTCAGCCAAGTTGTCTGCTGAAGATCTAGAAGTCGAGATTTTCCTTCATCTCTTGGAAAAGTACTCAAGGTAAGAAGTTTCCTTGGCTCAGAATTCTTCCTCTAGAATAAAATTTGACAAATAAAGTTTGAAAGCTCATCAACATTTTGTCTACAATGCTTCTCCTTTTGTAATGGCCTTCTAATCTCGGAAGATACTGTAGATACACTACACACACATTAACCATTAACACATATATGTATGTGTGTGTGTGTGGGGGGGGGTGGGGTGGGGTGGGGGGTGGGGTTGAAAGATTTTGATTTGACAATCCAGTCTCGATCTCTCCATATAATATTCACATGTGGATTTCTTTTTTTCTGTGTTAATTCTAGAGAATAGACAAATTAGTCAAGAATAACCTCTTAGTTCTCGACAGAACGTAGAGGGAGATAGAGAGAGAGACATTGACGTCAATGATGCATGCTACTTTATAGATATGGGGATTTTTGAGTCAGTGATGCATGATCTACACATTTAATGCCATTTCTTCCTAAGCAAAACAAAATACCTCTTTACAATTTCACATG
The DNA here is from genome assembly GCA_023678885.1 of Pogostemon cablin. Lineage (NCBI taxonomy): Eukaryota > Viridiplantae > Streptophyta > Magnoliopsida > Lamiales > Lamiaceae > Pogostemon > Pogostemon cablin. Next base: position 9,134,956 of record CM042961.1, read on the forward strand.
TTAGGCCTCTATTTAGATACAACGTCTTAACCTAAACATTTCCCTTTGGGGTAATGATTGGTATCTTTCATTAATTCTGCTTCCTTATGTTCACAAATCTATAGATAGGACTGAATGAGGTGTGACGTTAATTTTATCCATATGGGCTGATAAACAAGACTACAGTACACTTCTCAATTAGTTATTCTACGCATTAGTATAATATATGTAATTTACTTGTAATTTCTTTCCACAGTGAAGAACCAAGGACTTCTTCAATCTCTAAAGTTAGCTCAAAAGATTATGATGAGTCTAATAACCTAGAACTTGGACTCAGCCAGTGGAAGGTACAAAAACTTACAGCTTTAGGGATTGGAGCACCAGAACTGAGGTCATTGATATTAAAGGGTGGTGGGATGATTACACTAGAGAAAGTGTTGGAATTGGTATGAGAGTATCCTTTTATTTATTCTGAAACTGCTTACATTTATAACCTTGATTCAGTCTCCATATTGTGGCAGTTGGGAGGGAGATTTTCGGGAAAGATGGTTTCAGAAGCTGCCAAGTATCAACTGAAGAAAGAAGTAATCAGAAAGGTCTTGACTGAATGAGAGTTTTTGTATTTGGAACGTTGTTTGTAGTGGCTAGAACATCAAATGTAACTCGCCATGGCTTTCATATTTGAACCTTCTGAAATCCTTCTTGAATTTGGGTTCCCAGGCTGGGCAGCTGGCGTCTATAAACCTTGAATCTGGAGCAGCCTTGCTTGCTGCTAGACAGGTGATAATACGTTAGGTTCCATGCATTTTCCAGGAAATACTATATTTTCTTCAGTTTGATGGTTTCTAATATCAGTGATTTGTGTTATTAATGTTGTGAGGTATCTTCATGTAAATGCATCAAGTATCGTAAAAAAATAGGGTTTCATATGGTTCCTCTACCTTCCTTCTGTGACGCGGTTAACACCAAACATGATTGGCAGGGTCTAAAAGCAGCCGCCTCTCGGTATCTGGGGCTTACCTCTGTAGCTCAATTGCTTGGGCCAATGTAAGACTGATTTGCTCAATCTCTTGTTCATGATTTTCTAGCTTGTATTTTTTCGTGCATCAACCATTAAAATATACTAGTTTATATATACATTCCTTGCATTTATGTTTAGCTTCCTCATGTTATTCCTTGCATTTATGTTTAGCTTCCTCATCTTTGTTTGGCCATGACAGCAAGAAACCTTTTCGGTTGTATATTCTAATTTGACTGTAATAAAATCTTCTGTAAGTTACTATCCGCCAGCTGTTAATCTAGTTTTGCATCCAAGTTCGGCTACATTCGGGTGGGATTTTTTATTTTAATTCATATTATCTTAAACAAGGAGCATGGATTTGGACAATTTTTGTAATATACCATAATTTTTTAAGTAGTTGTATGCATCATTCAACTCTTATGAGTGTAGACTTTGTGGTTGCCTATACAATCAACAAATGTGAATTCTCGATTCTGAACTCATCTTGTGCAGGATGTGGGGCACCTTCTTGGCAGACGTCGTCATTCAAATGCTTGGAACTGATTATGCCAGGATCTTGAGAGCCATATATGCATTAGCTCAGGTAATAAAGAAGATATACATCATATACTCATTTAATTCAGTACTTCGGGCATAGTAATCATCATTATGAATGTGGAAAGACGTTTCTGGCATTCTTTTTCCTACTTCGCTCCAGATAAAATTTCTTGCTCAGAATTACATGGCTCATTTGCTTCAGATTCGAATATACCGATCACACATGACAGCATCTGATGTGTAAGCAAGCTGGCACACCGATGTCTGGTCTCCTAGTGCGACAGTAGTGTCTAGTTTCCTCAGAGTTTAATCTCGATGAAAATATCCGTACTTCTTCTCATGATCAACTATCTTCAGTCTAAAAATAAGTTTATTACGAAATAGGAGAATTATTTCAAGGATCTCTTGATTGTACATAACGTTTTTGATCACAAGAGAAGTATTTAGTGTACAGTTGCTTGAGTTTTTGGTAAGGATTCATTAGATCACACAAATGATGTTTAATTAGGTCTGTTTTAGCATAGAAAGAATGGTTGCACAAAAAGTTGCCTTATTGACTTATCATTTCACATTTTTCATTAAATTATTTAATCATCGATTGTGATAGAATTATGTAGACATGAATGCCGGCTTGGAACCGCCAGCTCCGGTTCCTGGAAATGCCGGAAATGGGGAACTGGAATCGAATCGGGGTAGAAAGGTTTCGGTCCGGTTCTAGAACGGTTGGATCTATTTTTTATTTTTATTTTTATTATTATTATTATTATTATTATATATAGCATTCAAATCATTAAAAATGTACACACCATGAGGACCGGCGGTTTGAACCAAGAAACTGCCGGTTTCGATTCTACAAATTGAAAAACTGGAACTGAATCGGTTCTATTTGGCCCATTCCGATTGGAACCACCAGTTTTCCGATTCGAACTACCGGTTCCGATTATTTTGTGCATGTTTAGAATTATGCGACAAAATTAATGGTTTGCTATTAAAAATGAGAATGATTAATACTATTACTAGTACAGTACCCGCATGCGATGAGAGTTATCGTATTTATTATTTGTTTGTTATTTTTAAATTTATATTTTTAAATAGAAATTAATTATATCATTTTAAAATAATTAAAAATATAATTTATTGTTTGATCGAGAAAAATGCCTTAAGGTAAATATTAATTAAGTGAAAAACATGCATTCTCGATTTATTTCATATTAATAGGAAAATATTTTTATCACTGAGATTGAAGTGGGCCTTCTCCCCAGCATCATCAGAAGATATCAAAATAAGATTGTTGATTGTTGATTGTTGATTTAAAGACCATTTGATCTCCTATAAAAATTCCAAATTCTTTAATCGCGTACTTCCATCCTCTAGTGAAACCCGTAGCAAGTGCAGTAAAAGTGAATGAACATTCATATTTAACAAATTTTAACCCTATTGTGAGAAATCGTTTTCAAATCGATAATGTATTTCTTAATCTTAATACATATATTACACAATGTGGCAAGTCCTAAGTAACATAAAATATGTAAAAAAGAATCACATTGTCATATATTTTAAGGATATCATATTTATTCAAATTATGGTATCAAAATAAAAACTTAATAGAGTATGCTAACCTATTGATCAAGATAGATATCATCATATATCATTAAATTAAAATCACTTTCGTAGCAACCAAACAATAAAATAAATACATTTTCAAATTATTGAAGTGAAAAATATGAACATAAAATTCTTTGTGTATCAATCTTAAAAAAAAATGTACTAAATAGAAAATTAAGGAATGATACTCACTTTGTTAAGAAAATAATTTAATAATAATTCCTTAAATTTAGCCCAACATTTATTACTTAATAAATAATAATAATAATAATAAATAATAATAATAATAGTAATAGTAATAATAATAGTAATAGGTAATTTATTATAACATAGTCTCAAATATTCTTATACCCGTCAAATTCAAATCCAACATGATATATATAATAATAGGTAATTTAATTTTTTTAAGATAAAAAAAAATGGATCACAATTTAATCTTAAAATTGAAAGTGAAATGAGTAATGAACCACTACTTAATTTTAAAAATTGGAAATATATGTGTAATTTTAAAACAAAATGAAAATTAATGGGCTTTTTAAATTGTGATTCAACCCGTTAAGAATTTTAATTAAAATTGAAAAAAAAAGATAAATAAATTTTTTAACAACGCATCGATTGAGGTTCGAACACATGATCTACTCATAATAAATTTACCAGTAATATATTGCCACCTCACAAAATTAAAAAAAATCATAAATGATCAATATGATTGACATCTCATATTTTCAAAATCTAAATTTAGAATGTTATTTTGTTTTAATATATAAGGAGATTTAATCGTTCAATTGTTTAGCATCATTTTACAATTAGATAATTGCTTATGATGCAACTTGTGTGGAATGCACTCTTGCTTTTTTCGTAATGGTATTGGACTCCATATAAAATATATTACTATATACTCTAATAATTATATGAATTATATGTTTAAAATAGATTACAATCATTTTACGCTTTTTACCAAAAAAAAAAAAAGTTCTAACATTAAATTTCACGTAAGTTGTAATATTAACAAAATAAAAATTCATAAAAAACTGTGAGCGCAATTGCCATAATTTAAATTCATTTATTTAAGTCAATTTGAGTCTAATACAAAAAATTGAAGTTAAGGGAATAAATGTAGAATTATAATAATTTTGCGGAGTACTAATTAATTTTTTTTTTAAAAAATTACATGAAAAAAGAATTATACTTTTATTTAGGATATTTAGGATGGAGAAGTATTATTTATTTTGAAGAATTCTAATTTATTACACTAGCAGACCATTATACACATACAAGGGCCTGGTAACTTACCTTGCTACAAGGTCATAGATATCATACATAAAGTATTAACAAATAAAAGTATACTACAATGTAGTATATTTTCTTTGTTTCATAACAAAGTTCACAATTATGGTAAATACAGTGTTTAAAATTTTATTTTTCAGACTTATTTTTATAGCTTATGTTTATTTTGGGTTTGAGTCGAAATAACAAATCTAGATTTATGCAGTTATATTTAATCTAGATCTATGTTTGTTTTGGTGATTTAAGTATGATAAACTTCAATTTTATACTTAAATTAATGTTAAGAATAAGGGGGTGATTGTGTGAGAGAGTAGAATGCCATGTGTGTAAGGAGTAGTCAAGAGTGAGTATTTGGTTTTACTAAAATCCAACTAAAAAGATAAATAAATTACATAATCCTAAATTTGATTTATTACATCCAAAACAAAGATAAAATTATTAGTTTGGTAATATGAGTGATAATAAGGAGTAAATTGTGAGGTAAGTTATGTGACTTAAAAAGGATAATAATGTTGAAAATAAAGTGTAGTATGTGATTATTGAATTGTGAATTTTTAAAAAAATGTAAATATATTTATGGGATAAAAAGTGTATTTTTCAGATATTATGATATTTTAATTTTATGATACATCATTACATTGTTAATACAGTAATACTTCGTTAATTCCAGTCTATATTTGTGTTTTTTTATCCGTCGATCTTATCTTGTCAATATTAGTAGTTTATTTTAAAACTTTTAAAAAATAAAAATAAAATAGAAAGGGGACAGCACTCATCATTAATATAATAATTATTATTATTATTATTATTATATATATATATATAATATTCCCTTCATTCCATAATAAATTTTATATTTTTCTCATTTGTTTATCCCACGGTAAGTTTTACACTTAAAAATAAAATAAAATTTTATTTAATAAATTCAAAAGTTATTTTAATTTTAAATTTGTCACTCATAACATTGCTTTACACTTTATTCATCACCTTAAAATACTAAAATATTCTCAAAAGTTAATAAAATTGATAAAAAAAAAAGCTTTTCTTAAATAACTTGAAACAGTAAGTGTGAAACCTTTAATGAGGCGAAAAGAGTACTTTTTAATTTATACTCCATCCGTCTTTGAACTTTCAAAGAGGTTTATTTTTCCATTTTTTGTGTCCCACTCAAACAGTCTTATTTTCTTTTTACACACATAGACTCATACATACCCACTAATACAATTAAAATATAGGATCCACATTCCCACTAATACAACTATCCACTACACATTAAATAATACTCCCTCCGTCCCGGGTATTTTTACCCGTTTGTACGGGCACGGAGATTAAGACGTTTTATTTTTTTAATATATAATGTAAGAGAAAGTAGGGATAAATTAGTAATTTAAAAAGAAAAAGTGAATAAAGTTGTTGGAAATGATGAATAAAGTGTAAAAAAGTAGTTAAAGTTGTTGGGATTGTAAAAAGTAGGTAATAAAATATTATGTATTTTTGCCAAAAATGGAATGGGTAAAAATACGTGGGACACCCCAAAATGGAAAGTGTGTAAAAATACGTGGGACGGAGGGAGTAATATTCTTTAATTCACGTGCCAAAAATCAAAAAAACCTTTTAATGAGGGATGGAGGGAGTATGTCAAAAGCAAATGAATACCTTTTTGATGCACGGAGGGAGTATATATATTCCTAATTAAATTTACCAATATGCATTTGTAGATAAAAGAGAGAGAGAGAGAGAGAAATTCTCTTGTGAACGGTATTTATGTGAAATGATTAGTGAGATATGGTTTTTATATACTTCTTCTGGTTTTTATATACTTCTTCTGTCCGTCTCAATCTTTTGGTTTTTTTTTCAGGGAGATTAGGGAATATAATTTTTTAATGTGTACTGGGTTAAAATATATAATATTTAATGTAAAATAAATAATTATATTAGTGTTGTATGTGGATGCCATGGAGATATATTAATTTTTTATATGAGCTTTATATACCAAAAAAAGAAATGTAAAAAGTGAAATGAGACCTCCATAATAGAAATATGTAAAAATTGAAATAAGAAATAAATATGTAAAAATTAAAATGAGATAGAGGAAGTAAACATAATATGCTTATTGGTAATTAAAATATTTATTCTAAAGTATGGTGAATAATGCATTGAGCTATAATTCTAAAATGCTATAATATACTAAAGGCAATTTATAGTGTGCACCCGGGTGCACCTAAAGATAGGGTGCACCCACATACAAATATAAACAAAAACATATACAATTAAAAGTAAAAATGTATACAATTTAATTGTTAATTTTTTAATGAAAAATTGTATATAATATTCAATAAAATGTTATACACATATGGATGTTAATTTTTTTAATGAAAAATTAATGTGAAAAAAGTATACAATTATTACAAAATACGTATACAAAATAGAATAATATGTATACAAAATAGAATAAAAATGTATACACATATGGGTGCACCCTTGCACCCGGGTGCACCCAATATACACTCTATACTAAATTATTAACATATTTTAACCACTAATAAATATAATTTATATATATTTAAGATTTTTTAATAATAAACAGACACATCTCACAATCCCACTAGAATCTTTTTCAAAAATAAAAATCTCACAATCCCACAAAAACTTTTTCAAAAATAAAAACACCAGCTGTGGGAAGAAAGATCCAGGACCACATATTATTATACGTATATAAAAACATCAACAATGAAAACTTAATTCAAAGAAAGCATTGAGGGTAGAATATGAAATTTTAAAATTTGGTGGGGTTAAAAGGCAATATATATATATATATATATATATATATATATATATATATATATATATATATATATATATATATATATATATATATATATATATATATATATTTAAATGATATAATTTGGCAGGCACATGGCATGTGTATTAATCTAATATGAGAAAAGGACAGAATTCTCGCTTGAGGACCACGTGAGAATGACCGCATCCAAAAGATAAACATCAAAACAAAATTCACAACAATATCGTCTCCTATCATGTGATATAGTAATTTTTATATTTTCTTAAATTATTCGCTTAATATATATATATATATATATATATATATAGATAATATCGGTATACCGAAAATATCGATACCGTATCGATACCGTATCAAAAATTTCGATATGGAAAATTTCATACCGATACCGAAATTTCTGTATACCAGTGTATCGATTTTTCGGTATACCAAAATTTCGATAAATTAAATCGGATACCGATACCGTACCGAAATTTACATCATATCGATTTTTCGGTAAATACTAATTAATACCGTTTCATACCAAAAATTCAACATACAAAAAAATACCGATTTACCGAAACCATACCAAAAAATAATATTTAATTTTAATCAAAATAATAAAATTAATGTAAAAATATTTAAAAATAATTAAATTTTCTAATCTCAAACATTCTACTTTAATAACACTTATGTTGCTTTTAATTTATTCATGATTAAATAACAAATTTTTTATTATAATATTTTTATACTCCTATATTTTTATTTAGATGTGTATTATATTTTTATTTATTTTTATTAGAGCTTATTTTAAATTTTAAAAAATATATATGAATAAATGTAATACATAATAAAATAAAAATAATTTAAATATATTAATAATATAAAATATACTTAAATATTGTATTATGTATAATTAAATTTTAAAAAAATTAATATAAAATTTTTGATATATCGGTATCGGTATACCGATATCGAAATACCGAAAATAATTTTGGTATACCAAAATACCAAAAATTTTAATATCCTATACCGATACCGTAACGAAATTATCGGTACGACAACCATACCGTACCAAAAATTTTGGTCTGTTGAATCTTCGATATTTTTCGGTATTTTTCGATACGGCGAGCGCGGTATACCGAGTTTTCGGTATTTTTCCCCATCCCTATATATATATATTACTCCCCTCTTTTGAGTATTTATGTTTATTTGTATTGACATATATATTAAGAAGTATTATTTTTTAAATATATAATGTAACAAAAAGTATGCATAATTTGATAATTTAAAGAAAAAAAAAGTAAACAAAGTTATTGATAATGAAGAATTGAAAGGTAAAGAAAATAAATAAAGTTGTTATGATTGATAAATAAAATATACTCCATCCGTCCCATAAACAAATTCACACTTTCTATTTTTGTCCGTCCCATAAACAAGTTCACACCCCAAATAAGGAAATACACACAAATCAATAACCTTACAACACATTTTTATTTCAAAATTGACACCCCTTTACAACTCACATAACTTATTTTATAATTTATTTATTACCTAAAAATATCAATCTACCCGTAAAAGTAAACTTTTTCTTAAACTTCGTATCTACAGTAACTGTGAATTTTTCTTTGAGACGGAGGGAGTAAAAAATAAGTAAGATGTATAGTATTTCCTCTGGCCTGGATTGCCCTTCCCGTTTATTGTACCACGTTGTTTAAGAAAAATTATTTTTTTGATTAATTTTGTTGATTTTAAAGAGTATTACAGTATTTTTAGATAATAAGAAAATATAAAGTAATGGTATGTGTATGAAAAATGAGTGACAAATTTAAAATTAAAGTAATTTTTGATATTATTGGATAAGGTGATATTACTTTTTTTTTTGGAATGTGAAGAGTGTTGTAGGATGAACGAATAGAAAAGTGTGAAGAATGACGTTGGGACAACTCAAAATAGAAAGAGTGAATAAATATGTGAGACATAAAGAACTAATATAAATATTTATTAAAAATAAATATTATTTTTTATTTATACAACAAATTATTCATAAATTCATTTATTTCTTAAAATATTATCATTTTTCATATGTTTTATTTTAAGTCTTCCTATCACAAGGTGTTTGGCAATAAACTAATATTGCTCCGGCATATTTATAATACATTTTACTCCCCCTCTGTCTCGTCCGTAATCTTGTTACAACTCCAACTTCATATCTCTTGTTTTATCTATCACACCTTCAAAAATTAATATACATAACATATGTTACAATTTATTTATAATTAAAAAAAATGCTAAACTACTCTCATTGTCTAGAACTCAAACTAACACTTTCCGTTTTACTTTGTCCCAAATTTAATTCACACCTACTACTCTCATTGTCTAGAACTCAAACTAACACTTTCCGTTTTACTTTGTCCCAAATTTAATTCACACCTACGTACATTGAATGAAATGATAGTAAATAATCTCATAATACAAATTTATTTTAAAATTGTCAACCCTTTTAATGCATATTATCTTAATCTCTTTAAAAGAGTTACATTTACTGTTTACACAGAGATTAAGTAATATTATATATTTTAATGGGTAATGGATTAATAATATTTTAATATAATGAATATGTGTATTAGTGTTATATGTGAGCTCATAAAAATATGGAGTATTAATTATTTTATGAGGTTTCATTTACCAAAACAGAAAATGTAACTTTTTTATGAGTACCTTAATTAGTAACATGCAACTCGATTAAGGATGTATAAAATACTTCACGATTACTTATTACCTAAACATATATACTATATAAAAAAAAGCCCAAAACAAGTCAAATATAACTTTAATTAATATCCGTATAAATATTTAATGTAAAAATAATTTCTAGATTGAAGAATTAAAATAAAATACAGTAACTACATGTAAAATAATGTTATAAAACACGTTAATTCTTAATAGAGAGAGTATTATCCTACATATAGAGAATAATTTATATTTAAAATTAGAGTTAAATTTTAAAATATTTATTCTATTATAATTTTACATTTATATCATGTATTATTTAATTTTAGGATTAATCTTCATCTTTATACTATTTTTAATTTTTAAAAATGATAACTCATTATGTTCCGGCAAATTTTTTTATGATTTAATATTCAATTATAATTTAATTATAATTATACCCTAAAAATTAATAATGAATTTTAAGAATAAATTTTTAAAATGGTACATGCATGAACATAAGATTTCATAGTGTTAGATTGCACACAAAATATTTTTTAATTTTAATAAGAATTAAGAAGAAAGAAAAAATGAAACAACCTCTCATTACCTATAGTATTTATCAAATTTCAATAGGAAGATATTGTTCGATTTTCGATGGTACTTATGATATATTGCGTGATCAGTTAAGCTGACTTGTAATTAAATTAATCAAGGAATGTTGAAAATCTTGAGTGGTTAATTTATTATGATAAAGTCTGTAATTAAATTAATCTAAGAAAATTAAAGATTTGCTATGGTTGATTATGGCACAGATAGTTTTCAAAGTATATTAAATTTATTCATTCGTTCAAACTTGAGTCTTTGCAATAACCTATTCAGCCTTATTAGTATTTTAATAATACTCATGAATAATATAAACAAATAAATAATTAATAAAAACAAAATCCTGAAAGTATAAAGCAAAAATAAAAAGTTTTATGCGTTAAAATTAAAAGTAGAAATACCACATATCCAAGACCTGATTTTCAGAATAGTTGGTGAGTTTTGAATGGCATTTCAATATTTTATTCCAATTGGATAATATATTGTTAATTTTAGTAATTTTTAATACTAATTTTTAAATTTTGGTTATTGGATGGCTGTTAAAAATGAAGTAAATAATTTGTCATGTGATGAATTAAATTAGCAAATCGATACTCTTTCCATCCCATCATAATTTCTACATATTATCCTTTTTTAAATGGTGTACCCCACTATTAGGGGCCCACTGCCCCTGTCCTGGAGATTGATGGAGGAGGTAAATAGCAGGATGCCTCAAGTGGCTTATAGGGAGGTTTTCATTTATCTTTTGTCCTCATCTTTTAATTTATAAAAATGACATTTTGTACAACTTTAATTAATCTTTTGGTGTAATTTTATTAGATGTAAGATCCATATTAATAAAAAATTTGATATTATGGGCGAATTAAAATAATAAAATAAATTATACTCCTATATTTTAATTTTAACTTTACACTCTGTGTTTTCATCTGTATAAATTTTTATTAAAAGAAATCACACTCAATTAGTACTATACCCAGTACCCACAACAACATGAATATACTTTAATCTTAATAATTTCATCCATTTTTAAAACACATAAATACTTCTCAATTTATTTATTACTAAAAATTAAATTATCTTTGAAAGTGATTTTTATTAATTGTGAAATGAATTTGAAACTATGAAAAGATTATATTTCATTGAAATTAATTTTATTTACTAATTAATTTTAAGAAATGAACTAAATGATCATTTTTTTAGTTATGTACTTGTATTTTTTACTTAAAAAAAATTGGGTAGTTGTAATTAAATTTAATTTTTGACATCTTCCAAGTTGCAACGTGTGTGTGAATTAGGTGGAATTAAATTAAATTATATAATCAATCATATAGGAGTATAATAGATTTGGATAATATATATAATGCTATAGAGGGCTCGTATAAATATACAATTAAAATATTTTAATTGACAACTTAAACTAAAACATTGTTTAATTTAATCGTGCAAAAATGACAGAGGAAATGACGTCAGAATAATGGTTATAATAATAATTTAATAACTAATAAAGAATATTGGGTCCCCCTCTCTTCGCTGGCTGTGGTGGGAGTGGGTGATCTCCACCCTTTCAAGTTTCAATCACAAACCTTTTAGTTTATATCTTTTTTTTTTTCATATAATAATATTGGGAAGGTCTTGCAATCGTCTCACGCAAGACCATTTTACACTTTACTCCTTTCATCCCAAAAATAAGTTTTCGGTTACTGTAGATACGTAGTTTAAGAAAAAGTTATTTTTTGCTTTACTTTTAGGAGTAATTTGGTATTTTTAGGTAATAAATAAATTATAAAGTAAGTTATGTGAGTTGTAAAGGGATGAAAATTTTGAAATTAAAGTGTGCTGTGGGGATATTGATTTGTGTGTATTTCCTTATTTGGGGGTGTGAACTTGTTTATGGGACGAACAAAAATAGAAAGTGTGAATTTGTTTATGGGACGAAGGGAGTATAAAATAATTATCACATTCGATATAAAACGTTATCACTTTCGCTATAAAATGTTACTATTACTTTTCATTTATATTATAAATTATTCATGAAATAACATTATCACTTTTCATTAATTGAGTATCACCTTTTATTATATAAATTATCACTTTTTATCTGTCTCTGAATATCACATTTTATTATATAAATTATCACTTTTTATCCGTCTCAGGTAAGCCCTTACGTGAGACGGTCATTTGCTAATAATATTAGATCTAGTGATCTACTCTTTTCATTTTCATCTATCTCAAAAAACTTTCACATTCTTAAATGAAAAAATATATTTAAAAAATAAAAATAATTAACATTTCCTTACACTTTATTTATCAAAATATTATCCTTAACTAACATATTTTATTATTTATAATTATTTAAAAAAATCAAAATACGCTGAAAAATAATATTTTTCTTAATCTACACACAAATGCTTTTTTTTTTTTTGGATGAGGAGAGGAATTGTGTTTTTGTAGGTCCTACATATTAATAAGAGAAATGTAAATAATCACAGTAACAAATGTAAACTTTAATTTAGGACGAATTTAATTTAATATTAAAAAAACTAATCATCTCTAAAAATGAATACTATCTCCATTCTCTTGATATGTGCTTATTTGCCTTGTAGACATAAATTAAGGAGTTTAATAATAATAATTTAATATATAGTTAATTGAAGAATGTAATATTTTAATATATAATGATATTTCTTCTTGCCTTATAGATATAAATTAAGGAGTATAATAATAATAATTTAATATATAGTTAATTGAAGAATGTACTCCCTCCGTCCCGGAGAAGTTGACGCTTTTTTTTTTGCACGGAGATTAAGGAGTATAATAATTTAATGTAAAGTAAAGTGAGAGAAATAATATTTAATGTGTATGGGTAGTTGTATTAGAAGTGATATATGGGCTCCATGAGAATAAATTATTTGTTTTTGTGTGGGTCTCTTGTATTAAAAAGAAAATATGCATGTGTCAACTTTAATGAGACAATTCAAAAAGAAAAGTACGTCAAATTTTATGGATGGGGGAATAATATTTTAATATTTAGTGATAATTTTTTTTAATTTTCGTGTTTAAGCTCCGTGACAATTTTGTTTTTTAAATTCGGACTTTATAGTAACTATTAACCTTTTATAAAATGAGGGAATATTAAAATTTTAAAATTCTTAAATCAATTAATAGAAAAACATGTTTGACTTAGCTACAAGTCTACAAGTGGAATGCCTGATATTTTTATTTGTTGCTTACTTAACACAAGTATGTTTAATTGTTATTTATTTCCTCATTAATTAGATCACACGATTTAATTAGATCTACTGCAGGTGTATTAATTATTATCATGACGCCCACCTTAATTAATTAAATCTTGATAAGGCTGAGTCCTATTTAAAGTTTCTTGTTAATTATTACTATAGGTTGATATTTTTTTAACACAAATTGTGTTCGGGTAGAATATAATCTCCTTATATATTAAAACAAATAAGTTACCTAAATTAATTTTGAAAAATGTGATGTGTCATGATAAGGTGAATTTTATATTTATAATTTTTATAAAAATGTGATGTGTCATGATAAGATAAATGGTGTATTTATGATTTTTGTAAAAATGTGAGGTGTCGTCATAAGTTTAAATGAGTATTTATTATTTTTATAAAAATGTGAGGTGTTATAATAAGGTTAAATGAATATTTATGATTTTTAAAAATAAATGGTGTTTAAATTTGATAGGAATTATTACTATTTTTATTATATATCTAAATATGATTTTTATTGAATAATTCACTATTTTTTATTATATATATATAATAAATAAATTATATATATATATATATTTATTAAATAAATTATTTAAAAGTACCTAGCATTTTTTGAAATATGGTATTTAATAGGAATTGTCACCCAAATTGAAAATATGACAAATGTTGATGTCAAAGACAGTCCAATAGAGATGATTTCTATTGAACTTGAAGATGAGGAGTACAATATTTTATAATAATAATCATTAAAATTTACATTTTTCTAATGCATACAAGAATGAAAATATGTTATTGAGAGCTAAAATGTTGTTGGGAAAAAATGTTGGAGATTTAGACTTCATAAATGATATCCAGTCAGTCCGATGAATCTGTTCCACTAAAATTTCAGAGAAAACAATTCCCTATTAAGGTTTGTTATGATATGACTATTAATAGAAGTCAAAGACAATCTCTTTCATGTGTTGTGTATTATTGATGAGGCATGTTTTCAAACATGGACAACTGTTCGTAGCAGTTTCCAGAATGAAAAGCAAGAGAGTGTTGAAGATATTTTGTCTAAACGATGAATGAAAATTAACAAATAATACTCAACACGGTATATAGAGAGATTTTTCATATTTTGATTTAAATAATTAATTGGATATCATTTTACTTTTTTAAGTATACTATTAATTTTTTTTAATAAGAGTTTGTATACATGAAGATTAATTTTTTTAATTAATATGGGTAGTTTTGAATTGAATATATAAACTATTAGAAAATTTATTTTATTATGTGTATAAAATGAAATAAAAAATTTTAGAAACACCATGAAAACTAGACTTAAAGTAAAAAATGACATGTGAAAAATAACATGCAATATGTATTAATATAAAATAAATAGAGAATGCAAACTTTTCGCTAGATTGAATTTATATAACTTAAGACATTTTTTTTCTTGATCAAACAAAAAATTATATTTTCAATTATTTCAGATCTATGATTAATTTCTATTTAAAAATATAAATTTAAAAATAATAAATATATATAACAAACACGATAACACGCGTCGCACGCGGATACCATACTAGTTAACTTTAATAAAAGTGATACACCATTGAAATGTAATGCTTGCTAATAGTAATCGATTCTAAATTAATTATTGCATACTATGTACTCCATCTGTCCCATTTCAATGTTTACATTTCTATTTTACGCGTTCTATTTCAATGTTTACGTTTTCCTTTTTGGAATATGAGACCCACCTAAAACAATTAATATATCGTCCAACACTAATACACCTACCCACTTTACATTTAATATTATATTTTTTCATCCACTATCTATTAAAATATTATACTACTTAATCAACGTACAAAAAACAAATATAAACATTGAAACGGGACGTAGGGAATAATTTGCAAGATTAATAAAAATAGAGTAATATTTTAATTAAAAAAATTAATATGGGAATACTTATGTGAATTGAGTTCACACATGTACTCTAATTTATTAATTACTGTTTAGTATATTAAAATTTAATAATTTTTTTCTTTTACTTTTTATCAAAAATCTTTTAATTAAAAATGTTATTATTTCACTATACTACTATCAGTTTTCATTAATTTAATTTTTTTTGATTAAAACGTTATCACTTGTAATTTGTCTCATAAAAGTCTTTAAATGAAATTATCTTACACGGGTGCTTGTCAATACTCTTTAGCACTCCCTTTGTCCCACTGCACTGCGTGCTTTTTCACTTGGATTAAAAAATATTATTTTTTGATTAATTTTATTTAGGGTAATATAATTTTTATAATAAAAAAGTATATAATATATTATATTATTCCCTCCATCAATCTTTAATGTATTCATTTTCTCTTTACACGTGGATTAAGAAATATTATTATTTTATGTGTAGTAGGTAGTTGTATTAGTGGAGGGTGTGAGTCCATATTTTATTTGTATTAGTGAAGGGTGTGTGTCTCATAATCCAAAAAGGAAAATAGATAGATTAAGGATGTACGGCTCAAAATGGTAAAATGGATAGATTAACAGTGGATAGAGAGAGTATGTGTTAGTTATTTGATAATAATTTTAAATTAAAGTGTATAGTAAAGTTATTAAATTGTATTATATTTTCAAATAGTCCACAATGTGTAACAAAAAGAAATAAAAATTATTTATATTGCTATGAGACAAATGAAAAAATATTACTCCCTCCGTCCCGAGTATTTTTACCCGTTTGTACTGGTACGAAGATTAAGACGTTTTATTTTTTTAATATATAATGTAAGAGAAAGTAGAGATAAATTAGTAATTTAAAAAGAAAAAATGAATAAAGTTATTGGGAATGATGAATAAAGTGTAAAAAAGTAATTAAAATTGTTGGAATTGTAAAAAGTAGGTAATAAAATATTATATATTTTTGCCAAAAATAGAATGAGTAAAAATACGTGGAACACCCCAAAATGGAAAGTGTGTAAAAATATGTAGGGCGGGGGGAGTATTAAGATAAACATTTAAGTGAGACCTTTAGGTGAAATAATTATTAAATTTTTAAATATATTATTACTTTTTATTTAAATATATTTCCTCCGTCCCAAGAAAGTCTGCATCCCTTTCCCGACACGAAGATTAAAAAAGTGATAATTGTTAGGGGTATTATGGTATTTTTTTGTAATAAATAAATGATAAAGTATGTTAGGTGTGTTAAGTGTGAGTAATTTTTTTGTCAATAAAGTCTATGTGGAAGAGTGATTGTGTTTGACTTTTTGCTTTTCTATGGAGGTGCAAATTTTTGTGGGATAACCCAAAATGGAAAGTGTACCATCTAAAATGGAATAGAGAGAGTAATTATTTTTAGAATTTAACTGCAGTGTACCGGGTGCACCGAAATAATCTTAACAGTTAGATTTATTTTTCATTTAATCATCACCATTCAATAAATTAAAATAATTAAAAATAAAAGAAAACGGGATGGAGGCCTAATAATATATAGACACGTGGGAGAAAGATAGTTGAGAGCGGGTGAGGCTATCAAGAGGGGTGGGTCCCGCAATAAAAGCGCAATCAGATGAAACGCGTGAGCACGTGTCATGTATTGGATACGTGGCAGTGATTGTGTGGATCGAGGAATGTGTTGCCTCACGTGCTCTTTACTACACAGTGGACTAATTCTCAAATGATTTTGCAAGGCTAATACTAATACTACCTCTATATCCCAACTAAAGCTTCCATTTTATTTTAGTACATTGTGTTTCTCATTTAAAGTTTTTTCATTATTCCCTTTAATAAAAAAACGTATATATATATAGCACATCATTCAAAGTTAAAGAATAATTCAATTTGTTTTTTTAGAAAAAACTTATTTGTATAAGAAATTATAAAATTATCTTAGATTATCACGGTCTTTATAATATAAAAAAAATTAAATGTGTAATACTTTTAAAAGATTAAATTAAAAATAATACAAAAATGATCATTTTCGAGTTACACAATTGTATGGAGTATATAAATTTTGGCATAACTTATTATTAATGAAATACCAATTTTTTTTTGTTATTATAATGTAGTATTATTTTTATTATTTGACAATTATTTTGTGAGATACTAATAGTTTTTGTTTAGAGGACATTGTGACATTTTGTTTAGGAAAAATTCTGACATGGTGCACCACTTAAGTTTAAACATACACTGATAAATAAAAATATACTCAACATCAAATGAATAAAAGTTTGTACTTCCCTCTCTAGGTTAAAGAGACTAATTTGTTTGTTACATATGTATTAAATAATATTCCCTCCATCCCACCTATTTTTATCCACTTTTTATTTTGGGTACCCATTCCATTTTTGTATATAATATTTTATTGCCTACTTTTTACAATCCCAACAATTTTAATTATTTTTTTATATTTTATTCATCATTCCCAACAACTTTATTTACTTTTTCTTTTTAAATTACTAATTTATCTCTATTTTTTCTTACATTATATATTTAAAAAATAACACGTCTTAATCTCCGTGCCCGTACAAACGAGTGAAAATACCCGGGACGGAGGGAGTATTATTATTTAACGTGTAGTGCGTAATTATAATAATGAGTATGTGGACATTATATTTTTAATTGTATTAGTGAATGTGTATAGGTTCATGTACATAAAAAAAATGAGACTTTTTGGGACGAAAGTTCAAAACAAAGAAAAAATGATTTTTAAAGCAGACGGAAAGAATGCATTTTGTTAGTGAGTTTTTCTGTTAGCCTTTTCATAAAAAACTTATATAAAAAATTATATATTTATTTAAAAATATATTACTGTTAATGAATTTTTTTAAGGTAAAGACTTGTATGAGACCGTCTCACGTAAGGGCTTACGTGTGACGGTCAAAAAGTGATAACTTTATAAAAAGAAAGTTATACTCCTAATAAATTAATGAAATGTGATAATGCTATTTCATGAACAATTTATAGCATAAATAAAAAAGTGTTAACATTTTATAGCGAAAGTGATAACGTTTTATAACGAAAGTGATAACTATTTTAAAAAGTGAAAAATAGTCTCACGTGAGACGGTCTCACGCAAGATCTACCCTTCTTTTAAAAGAAAATATTTTATAATTTTCAAATACCAGGGTACGGATTTAACTTAATGTGTCATTTATTATTATTATTATTATATTTTAATTATTTTTTTAATGTTTTTGGTAATATATTATACTCCTTCCGTCTCACAATAAGGAGTGCATTTTGTCATTTTTGTCCGTCCTAATATAAGAGATATATTTCCCTTTTTCGTAAATGAGACCCATACAAAATAATTAATGTATCTCCATGGGACCCACACACCACACTAATACACCTACACATTATATATTAAAATATTATTTCTCTCTCCTCAACAACCCATTAAATATTATATTTCTTAATCTACGTGCAAAAAAAATGCACCTCTTGTGCCGGGATGGAGGGAGTATTATTTTTAATTTAATAATGTTTACGTGTTTCTTTAATATATGTAGTACCAGCATTTTTTTCTTGAGAAATTCTCTTATAAGACAGTAATTATATAAGATGGGTTATGAGACAATTCGACAGTGGTTAAAATATTATTGTTACATAGAGATAAAGTACGCTTATTGTTAGTTAAAATATGTTTCTCTAAAGTATGATTAGTAATAATTTTAAGTATGTTTTTAAGGTGTTATAGTATGATTGTATAACAATCATACTTTAATTGTGGGTCGACCCGTCTCTCAACCTGCACATACTCATCTCATAAGAGAATAACTCTATTTTTCTAATATTCAATTGTACCATTAATTTTGCATTAAAAACTAAATAGTATTTTTTAAAAATTACCATTTAAACTTGCTAACAAACTGTATGCTTCTCTCATCCCATTTTAATCTTTAAATATTTATATTTTGGCTCTTTACATTTTCCTTTTTGATATATGAGACCAACCTAAAATAATTAATGTATTATCATGGACCCACATCCAACACTAATATACATACCCACTTTACATTAAATATTATATCTTTCAACAACTATCTATTAAAATACTATATTTCTTAATTAACGTGAAAAAAAATATAAGTATGGAAACAGGATGTAGGGAGTATATTTTAATTCAATAATGTATACTTCCTCTGTCTAATGTTAAGATTTACATTTTCTATTTAAGTTTGTTCAAAGTTAACGTTTACATTTATTTTTTTTTTGTCAAATGAGACACAAAATAATTAATAGAGCGACATACAACACTAATATAATTTTTCATTACACATTAATACCTATTAAAATATTATATCTTTTAATTTACGCGTAAAATTTACACCTTAATATTATGAGACTAGAAGAGTATATTTTTATTAGCAAGGAGTATATAAAAATTGAATGTGGATACACGATAAGAATCCGTGCATCATGCATGGTGCATGTGACATTTTTGCCATAAAATTTACTGCAGCATGCGCTTCAAGCCTCCCACTATTCAATCGAATTTAATTTAATATGTTGTATTCGAAAAATCCAAAATCATCCATTAATACTGTATATTATAAAATGGAGGGAAATCACTTTCACATGTTTTACTTTTCTAGGCTCCCACATCCAACTAGGCATGTAAATCGGTTTGAAATTGTTGGATTCGGTTCTCGAAAATAATAGAATTAAATTAGTTTTAGGTTTCGATATGGAATCGTCGGTTCTCAATTATTTTTAAGCCTTAAAGTTTCAAATCTTAAAAAACAAAATAGACGAACCACCGTTTTAACCAAGAAATCATCAGTTTAAACTGGAACGATTGGTTCTGATTCCTCATTTTATGGAATCAGAATCAAAGTCAAACCAAACTAATATTGATTTCAATTATATTTTGATTGATTATGAAATTGCTAATTCAATAATTCGAATAGTTAGTTTCAATTAAAACGCTTTATGTCTATGTTCAACTTTAACAAGTCCTCTTAGGCCTTAATGTATAAACTATAAACTACATATACCTAAATTATGGTGAAAAGGATAATTTCAGAATGGAGCTAATGCTATCAAAAACATTAGACAAAGTTTTTAATAAGACGGCGTTTGTGAAAGATAATTTGTAATTAGACGTGTTAAAGTATCATTGTTATATATGTAAAGTATACTTATTGGTTTTAAAATATGTTTCTAAAATATGATCAATAATTTATTAAAGTATGATTTTAAGGTGTTTTAATATATTTTACTACGGACATACTTTAATTACAAATAAGTATAATCTACTTATATATTAAGATACTTTAACACTAGGTCGATCTGTCTCACATATATTCAACTCACAAGAGAGTACCCAAAACATTATTAAGGCATTTGAATTTTAATAAAAATAGTCAAATTCTTATTATATTTTAGGTCTAAGCAAATATTTGTGTGAGATCGTTTTATGAAAGTCATTATGTGAAATGAATAAAAAATACTATTTCAATGAAAAGTGATAACAATATAATAAACTATTTAATGAATAATATACTATAAATGAAAAATGATAACATTTTTAACAAAAAGTGATAAGTAATGACGGAAGTGTAAAATGATCTCACTCAAGACTCATCCCAACTCTAAGCTTACACTCACACTAATTTCCACCTATCCATTTTGCTTATAAGTTCATCCAAATTATTACTCCATGTACCATATCTTAAATAAAAAACATAAAAGGCGAAAATTTAGAAGAAGATAGAAGAACAAAAAGAACATGATCAAACACAAGAAAGAAGTTTGGTTTTTATTTATTATTTATTTATTTATTTTTTAAATAGCAATGAATAGTACTATATGTTTGTTTTGAGTTTTTTGTAGGAAAGAGTAATTTTATATCAAATCAATATGTAAAATATGTGTAGTGATATTTATAAAAATGTTTCAAATGAGGTGAGGGAATGCATTAAAAGAGAGTGAGTTAGGGGTAAATAAGATTGGTAGATGTATATAATAGTTTTGAAAACATGTGTGTAGATTTTTAAAAACAAAATATTGGATTTCAAAATAAAAACAAAAACAGTGTGAGTCTAACGTTTATTTTTAAAATTTAAAATATTAATTTGAAGGTATAATTTTCTTTTAAACCCATAAATAAAAAATGATACACTAACAAATAAGAATAGTTCATCATACACCCTAATTTACAAAAGATTAAATCAAAATTAAGACAGACTCATGTGACACAAATTACGTTTTCTTAAATAGTGTAACAGTAAATTTCATATTTATAATGAAATAAATACAAACATTGGTACAAAGATAAATTTCAGATGGATTTAATTTGAAGAATGTGTAAGCGGGTTACAATCTCAATCAATCATCTGATTCTTCTCTCGAATCAATTTGGTTTGACTTGACTTTGACTTGTGTTTATTGACAGGTGTGTGTTGAGCTGGATCTTCAAACGAAGCTTGTCCGAGCTCGGGTGTATAGTCTTGAACGTTGATCCGGAGGTGTTTAACATTTATTCGGATTGAACGTTGACTGGAGAGCCTTCCTCGAAGAACATTTGATTTGGGGGACTTGGAGCCTTGATCCCGAATTGGTGGTTGTTCTTGACTTGAAGCTTACTTGAAGATGATCTTGAGCTTTTCTTGACTTGAAGCTTGAAGATCGAAGGCCCTTTTTGGCTTGAAGCTTGAAGATGCTTGAAGATTGCTTGAAGTTTGAAGACTTTGAAGTTGAAGACTTGGAGATCTTCTAACGTTCTTCACTTGGAGATTTGAAGATCCTCGAATGTTCTTCGCTTGGAGCTTCGAAGACTTGAAGATTGCTTGAAGTTCTTCGTTCGATCTTTGCTTGAAGCTTCGAATACTTGAAGATTTGAGGGAGCGATGCTCGTGTTCTCGATCTCTTCAAGAGTGTCTTGTTTTCGGCTGCTCGAATGTGTCCCAAATGAAAGGGGAAGGTCCCTTTTTATAGGTGAGATAGGGAATCCAGACCACTTTTGGGCCTTACTTAACGGGCTTTGGGCCTCCAACCATAATCGGGCCTTAGTTAACTTGGGCCTGATTTAATTTATCTTGGCTTATTTGACTTGGGCCAGACCTCATTTGATTTGGGCTTAGTTGACTTGGGTCAAGCCTCTTTTGATTTGGGCTTAGTTGACTTAGGTCAGACCTCATTTAATTCAAGCCAATTAATTTATTGGGCTCAAATTAATTATCAATTATTTATTAATTTATTTTTAAAGAATTAATTTATTTAAATTCAAAAATAAATTAATATTTAATCAATAAAATCCACGTATCGCCATTTAATTGGACGTAAATTTTAATTGCTTACAAATAGTTAACAATTTTCATTAAAAATGTATACTATATTGTCCCGCCACAATAGTTACATTTTAATAATTAGGGCGTCTCACTACAAGAGTTATATTTTTTTTAGTAGATGTGACCCACATAAATTAATCACTTTATTTTCTTAGGTCCTACACACAATAATAATACAATTACCCACTATACATTAAATTATTATACTATCTCTCAACCCAATACACAATGGAGTATTTCTTAATCTCCGTACAAACAATAAATGTAACTTTTTTCATGGAACGAAGGAAACATCACGTTTTATTTATACGAAAAATTATCTATTAAATATTTCACTACACCATTATCATTTTTCATTGTATGCAATATCAACTTTTAATAAAATACTCATTCTGTCCGCTCGAAAGAGAGTATTTTTTTCATTTTGATTGTCCGCTCCAAAGAGGGTCATTTCCTTTTTACACATATGAGATCCACACACCCCATTAATATAATTAAAATAAGAGGTTCATATTCCCACTAATAAAACTACCCACTACACAATTAAATAATAATAATACTCACTTCTTATTACTTCTAGCAAACTTTTCTTGACGAAATCACTAGTGTTAGCATAAAATAATAAAAAAAGCAATTGAGACAAGAGTCGTACGTGCCCATTTGCAAAGAAATAATGTTGTGTACCTAAAGTCTCTGTCGCGATGACTAGAGGTTGCCGGGGATACAAATATCGGCACGAGAAAATTGTTAAATATTAAAAAGAAAAAAAAAATGATTATTAAAAAAGAAGTCATTTCATAATTCATAAATCCAATCGTTCTTCAATCTATCATACAATGACAGTTATTACAGCTAATCCAACTCTTTCTTCCTCCTTCATTTCTCTCTCTTCAACCTGAGTAATTTTCTCTCTTCCACGAACAACCACTTTCTCTCTCTTCCAACCACCAAACAACCACCAGGTTTCTTCAAAATCATGGAGAGAGACTTCATGGGATTGGCTGTGAAGCAGGAGATTTCTGATGAAATCATTGATGCTGGTAATTCTACTCTTTTAACTCTCTTTTTTTTTTTAATTAGCTGTTTTCTTTATGTTCTTATGCTAAGATTCAAGGGGATTTGTTTTTATTTTTTAAATTATATGACAGAGAAGAGATTTTTTTTGTCTAATTTTGGAACCTCTTCTGATCAGAGTTTATGAATCTGTTCATACAGAGAGATTTCAAAAAAAAATATTTTTTTTATATGGGTTTTGGAAAATATTGGATGAAAAATTATTCTTTTATTTATGAAAAAATTAAAACAGAGTAGAGTTTCTGAAATCCAAGAATATGTTCTTTTATTTAAGTCCAAGAATATGTATTTGAAATCTAAAAGAACAAACCAAATTAAAGAATTTATTTAGCAAGATTTTTTAGGCAGATCACCAGCTGTTAATTGGGATTAATTAGGAACTTAAATATTGTACTAATAATATTATTTAATTTTTAAATAAAAAATGATGGGTGGGGTGGATTCTTCACGTTGTGTGAGAAGCTTTCAAATGGTGATTAAATTAATAATATTTTTTGGTAGTAGTGTTAATTGCGCAAGTCTACAGCTTTTAATCATCCTATGGGCTATATTTATTCTCTCTTTTCTTGTGCTTGTTAGATTTGTACAATGCTAACATGCGCCTCATGTGATTTTTTTATTATTAAATAAAAGGAAAAAATATTTGTTATTTATTTAAAAATAATTATGAGTTGTACCCTCCAAGCAATCACCACCCCCCACATGCTATTATTTTATTATTATATTCTTTTTTTATTTGTCTGAACAACCAATTAAATACTGTTATTTGAAAATGCCGATACAAGCGTTATATTTTAATTTATACTGTTTTGACTTGATGGGATTTTTATATTTTTATTCATTTCTGCTTTGTTTAGTACAATAATTATGGATTAAAAAAATGAGCATAAGATGTAATACCTATGTTCCGTTTTAATATTGTTTGCTTTTTGCACGTTGATTGAAAAGTATTATATTTTAATAGATAATGGGTGGAAAAATATAATATTTGATATGAAGTAGATAGATGTATAAGTGTTGGATGATATATTAATTTTTTTAGGTTGGTCCCATATTCCTAAAAAGGAAAATGTAAGCATTAAAATGAGACGCGCAAAGCAGAAACGTAAACATTGAAACGGGACGGAGGGAGTAGCATTTTGTTATTATAATTGGTGTATTTATTTGTTTCTACCCGACATGTCCACACCCTTTTAATTATTTAATTAAATTACCAGACTAATTAATCTTTTATTAATTGTAATTAAGATTACTGAAATCACACTTTACCAAATAACTTGTTAGTTTTAATAATTCACTAATCAGAGATTCAAAGAAGGCAATTCATTTAGAACAATTAAGAACAGCCAATTTGTTTCTCAGATTATTTTGCTACATATTTTAATTTAATTTTCTTGATTTGTGTAGCTCCAGTTAGAAGTTTACCAATGCAGTGGTCATTCTCAAACAACGGTTCCTCTGTTCCTCAACTGTTGTCTTTTCAGGGTGTTCAAGAAGACAAACCTAACTCTGGTTTTGCTTCTCTTGCATCCTTAGCACCCGAGTCTCTCAACTCCGACCACAAAACATACGCTTCTGCGCAGGTACAGCCGTCGTCCTCGCCCAAGATCACTCCGGATATCTTTAATTTTATTTGACATCGAACCGTTGCCATATGTGTTGTTGTAGATGTGATGTGATTGTTTTGTTGTGTTTGTTTCTTTTTCCTGCAGAAAAACATGTTTCCGGAGAAGCAAGGCGGAGTGCGTTATGCAACGACGATGACAACGTACCCTATGAAGACTCATCAAATGATTACGAGCCTAACCATGTCACCAGCTGTTGCTACTTCTGTTCACCAGCCCTTTATTGCCAATGGCCCTGTTGTCGGGACTACTGATTTAAGGTATTTTCGGAAATGAAATGTATAAACATTGAAAAAGCCAGTAAAGATTAATCAAATTTGGTTGTCTTGTGTTAGGAACTCTTCCAAGATCTCCAACTCTCCTGCACAGCTGACCATCTTTTACAACGGTTCCGTGTGCGTCTACGACAACATTTCTCCAGAAAAGGTATCTATCTAGCTATCTATATACATTTTTTAATGGTCTTAATTATTCCCACATACATGTTTGATTTACTTGGGATGTTAATTATAACGTTTCATGATTCGTAACACTTGATATAGGCTCAGGCTATCATGTTGTTAGCTGGAAACGGGGCTCAAACGCCAGCCATTGCCCCAGTTCAAGCATCCATTCCTAAAACCGTTGTTGTTTCTCAAAGTGCCGCGGCTCCTATGAAGCCCGTAGGAGTTGTTGCATCTTCTTCGATCATTGCTGCAGAGCCGCTGAAAGTAGTTCATCCAGTACCATCATCTGTCCCTGCTAACCTTTTTTCTTCAGGTGTTTGTCACAATTGATTTTCTATTCTTTTCAATTTACCAAAGTTATTTCTTGTACTTAACTATTCACTTGTGTTTTCTTGCTTGCTCTGTTTTTAGGTACTGTGCCTCAGTTTCGCAGAAAATCCTTGGCCCGATTCTTGGAAAAGCGCAAGGAAAGGTTCGTTCAAATTCGTTCATGGCCTCAGAAACTGAAACACAGCTTAACTAATTTCTATACAATGTTGTCTTTTCTATCCTCGAGATCTCTTTCTGTCCTATGCTTATAGGGCAAAAAGAGAGCCAAAATAGAAAAAACATTCCCTTTATTAGCTTGATCAAGCCAACAAATTTAGCCTGGACCTCCAAAATAGTAAATTAAAGACCGACATCCCCTTTCTCGATCCTTAAAATAAGAATTTGGAAATGAAAATGATAATGAGTATTATTGAGGGGTCAATAACAATGGGAGTGATTATAATCGAAAAATAGAGTGCAGTAATCAACATTTTTTCATTGTCGTCCTCCTCCATTACTCCTCAACAAACACCCCCTTAACTTAATATTTGAACTCTAAATATTGTTTTAAGTTTGATGTAAGAGTAACAATTTGGTGTAATCTATTGCAGGGTAGTGAGTGGGTCCCCATATGGTGAAACAGCTTCAGGAGCATGTCCAGTTTCAGCAACCAATTAATAAAAGGTTGAAATAGCTGAAGATGCATATATGATATAGAGAGAAGCAGTAAGACATTAATTAATTATTATTTCACTTTAAAATTATTGTGTTGTATCTTTTAAGTAATTTTGTCTATGAAATATTGTTGTAGTTCATTATTAATTATTTAATTTACGAATGTAGTAGTTTTATTGTCGGAAATACGTTGTAGTATATTTTATTAATTTAGTATGTTCAACTTCAAGACAGGGGCATTTTATTTCAAGTGGTATGAATTACACCCATTCCCATTTTATGATTTTCAAAATAATAACATTAATTTTTAATAAATGTTGGGTAATTAAGTTTATTACAATATCAACGTTGATACCAACTATCAATGATAAATGCTGAGTTTGAATATCTTATTACATACTGTGTAGCAACCAAATTGATTAAAGAGTTGTCTAACACTGATTTTTCCATGTATAATGTTTGTTTAAATATCAAGTTCATTGACAGATTAAGGCGGCTTGATTTGATTTGTGAGAGTGGTAGTTAAGTTTTTTTTTTTTTAATTTTAATCAGGAATGTGAAGTTGAAATTGAAACATATATTAAAATGAAAAGTAGTGTAAATTTAAAGTTGAGATGGAGGGAGTAATTCTTAGAGTACAATTGTAATATCATTCATGTATCTTAACTTAGTGTTTAGTGTTAATTGTCATTTAAAAAAAAAAAAATTGGCCCTAAATTTAATTACTATATGGTAGAATGTTGTATTAAATTTGTTTCCATAAGGAATTATTTATCATTCAAAAGCAATCAGTTTTGCAAGAAGTAGAATTAAAACACCATCCATTATTTGGAAGCTTACATGATGAGCAAGCTTGCTTTAATTAGCAGCACAGTGGGTAGCTTAATGACAATCAGACAGCAGACACCAGATTTGCAGTAGCTTTTAGATAGTAAAATGAAAGGGGGATTCATCCTCGTCGAGCAAATGCAAACCCAATGTTCGAACACAA
Source organism: Pogostemon cablin (assembly GCA_023678885.1). NCBI lineage: Eukaryota > Viridiplantae > Streptophyta > Magnoliopsida > Lamiales > Lamiaceae > Pogostemon > Pogostemon cablin. The sequence goes on from CM042961.1 coordinate 9,163,131, forward strand.
TAACGTTGTAAAATTTCTGGGACAGTACACATGAGACACGCCTCCGGTCGACCGACTCGTCTCGTGCAATCTGCCACACCTTCGCACAAACCCGTGGCTGAAGACAACATCATGGCCAAGCACACCAGAGGCAGTAACTTAGCTCTCCCCTGCGTTAGACACCCATCAATAAAAGGGGCGATTGATATATCCTGTGATGCATACAAACACAGCACAATGAAAAAAGTAATCACTCTGTACCTGCCTCTGGTGTGCTTGGCCCTGATTTTGTCTTTACCCACGACTTCGACTCCGGTGCTGGACAGCGAAAGGAGACGAGCGCCGGAGTCGAACTCGTGGCTGAACACAACATCATGGCCAAACACACCAGGGGCAGGTACACACTCATTTTTTCTTCATTGTGTTGTGTTTGTATGGGATGTATCATTTGCCCCTTTATAGATGCATGTCTAAGAGGAGAGCTGGGTTACCCTTCACTTCAATAGAGGGCCACTCTTCTGTATACAAGAGACAATTACTATTCTATTATACAAAGAGTAATATTGCTATGAATTTTATCAATTTAAATAATTCAACATATATTCTATAAAGTGACTATTGATATTTTAAGACGGGTGCATCGTACAATTGGTTTCAGGAATCACCTATTTTATAATGGTGTTTTATTTTATATTCCAAAATTAAATCTTGCCACATCTCATATAGTGAAAGGAAATTGGAATGATATAGATATTAATGGGAGCCATTGATTGATAAGAATGTATGCAACAGGAAGATTTTTGATTGAGTAAACTTTTTACGTAAATGATACATATAAGTTTATAGGAATGATCTAGATGTTCCACGGGCATCTTATTATTTGTATTACTAAAAGAAAAAAAGCTAACTAATGTCATTTCTCTGTAAAGGGATTTGTGGTCATATTTGTGTTTTTATCCAGTATGCCAAGCTCACCAATTATCCCTTCCTTTTCAGTCGATGCTCAAAATTCAACACATGCCCCTAAGAGTTTAATAATATAGGGTATAGTTTTTTTGTATTGTGAAATACCAATTAAACATCTAGTGTGGAACAGGAAATTCAACTTTCCATGTGCTCGTATAGAAATTTATACAAACGAAACACAATAAAATGATTAAATAATACTCCTTCCGTCCCACTCTTATGTTCACACTTTTCATTTTCGTCCGTCCCATACTTATGTTCACCACCCAAAAAAGTGGAAACTTCACATTAACCAATAATCTCAAAAGTTATCTTAATTTCAAAAATATCACTCTTACCTAACACACATAACATACTTTATAATTTATTTATTACCTAAAAATACCACAATACCCCTTAAAAGTAAAAAAAGTTGGTCAAAAAATATCTTTTCTTAAACTTCGTATCTACAGTGCCGGTGAACATAAGTTCAGGACGGAGGGAGTAATTGTTTTCCATTAATCAAATCCAACTTAAACGGGTGAGAATCTAGTCAAGATCCTAAAAAAAACATCTTATTATAATAATCATGACTAATTAATTAAAACATAATAAATCAAAAGGTAGTATAAATACCATATAAATTTAAGAGTTAAATTTTAGTGCACCAATCCACCTGAATAATCTAAACTATTAGATTAGATTTTAATTTAATCCTAACCACTAAATAAATAAAATAATTAAAATTATACACAATAATTACCCACTGCTTTTTAATATTTACTCTATAAATCCTTGGGTGCATCGGTACACCTGAGAATTACCCTAAATGAAAACTATATTTATATATGTAAATAGTATTGTATTTTTATATCTCAATCAATGCTATAGATAATTGGAGGGTGGATGATAATAATCAAGATACTATAATATCACGAATTCAAGTTTCAATCTAGACCACCAGTAATGTTTTGCATTTATTTTCTCGGATTCTTTAGGACTAAACATCGAAAAATGAAAGTGAAAAGGGTTTCAATTCTAGCCGTACGATGAACAGTAATTAGATATTATCGGTTTAGAAACTGAATTGATAAAGATTCAAATTGAAAAAAATTGTTGATTATTTGACTTTTCTGAAACGAATTGAAATTTCATATACAACGATTTGTACCAACGAAATAAAGATTTACAAATTGCAAACGGTAATTAGAATAATATTCGTTGATATTTAGCAACGAAATCACTATATAAATTGCAAACGTAGCAACAAATTACCAATAGAAATATTTAACAACAAAATTAAATTTTCGTTAGTAAAAATTAATCAACTACTACTTTATCAACGAAAAATTACCAACATATTTTGTAGTTAATCCATTGGTAAACTAATTAAACAATAAAATTAAGGTTTTTTTACCAAAATATTTGTTAAAAATAGTTTTTAAAGTGCAATATGTATATTTAGGGTTATTCTAGAGTGCACCGGTGCACTTGAGGGTTTAAAGGGTAAATGTTAGGGTGTAGTGGTAGTTATTGTATCTATTTTTAATAATTTTATTTTATTTAATGGTTAGGATTTAATAAGAATTTGATTTAACGATTTAGATTATCCAAGTGCACCCGGTGCACTGTAGTTTGACTCCATCAAATGAATTTATTTGGGCCATTTATCCCATTAATTAAATGGGCCCATCATATTTAAAAGATGAATTGATTTGGGCCGTTCATGACATTAATTAAATGGGCCCATCATGTTGAAAGCTCAATTGAATTAGCTGAGTTAGTGCGTGGTTGCCTGTGAATTTGATCAACAATAACTAAATTGTTTGGGCCAGTCACAATTCAATAATTGGACCCAACCCAATTAACCACATTGCAGTGCAACTGAAAAAATGTGAATTCCCATGGACTTCAATTGCAAATGGGCTAGGCAGAATATTTCAGCTCACCCCCAGCCCAGTAATTAACAAGATAAATTACTATAAAAATTAACAATATAAAATTTTAAACAATCAAATAAATATTTTATAGGAGGTTCACTATCCTTCAATTAGAAACAAAATGGCAAAAGCTCCCGTGCGCCCGGGGACACGGAAAGATGCTCCGTGTCCCCATGTGAACACAATCCTCCCCTCCAATCCTATTTAAACCTATGTATTGCTAGGGGTTTAAATTGTAAAGGGACATGAAAATTGTAAAGGCGCACAAAATCTGCTCCGTGCGCCCGGGTGCACAGGAGCCTCACTCAAACAAAATTACATTATTAAAAATTAAAATAAAAAGATAAAACCGACAATCTTCGAACTTCTATGGTGTGGTGCTCCAATCTGCGTCCCTTCTGCCTTGGTATCCGACGTGGTAGAGAAATAACGTGGGGTAGTGCGTAGTCCAAGAATCCAAATTAATTAGTGATCTCAATTAAATTCTTTCACCTTCCATCTTTGAAAATTATATTGTATCTCTTCCTTGGTAAGTTTTATTTTCGCTCTTCAAATCAAATCCATGATGGATTGGTCAACTCTTTAAAGACTCTCTTTTGAGCAGACGCAGGGAGTATGTGATGTACCAACATTATATCCATCTGACACCATCTTTCATATCATCGAAAGGATTCAGTGTATTTCGGCCCTAAATTTAATTACTCCATCCGTCCCAAATTCAAGTTCACATTTACTGTAGATACAGAGTTTAAGAAAAGTCACTTTTTGACTTACTTTTGAGGGTAGTATGGTATTTTTGGGTAATAAATAAATGATAAAGTATGTTATGTGTGTTAAAAATGTGATGGAAAATTTGAAATTAAAATATGTTAGAGGGATATTAGTTTGTTGCTTTTTCCATTTATGGAAGTGTGAAGTTGAATTTGGGACGGACCAAAACGGAAAGTGTGAAGTTGAAGTTGGGACGGAGGGAGTACTATACTGTAGAAAATGATGAGTTAAGTTTGTTTTTCATAAGGAATTATTTAGCATAAAAAAGTAATGAGTTTTGCAAGAAGTAGAATTAAAATACCATCCATTATTTGGAAGCTTACATGATGAGACAGCAGACGCCAGATCTACAGTAGCTTTTCCGATGGTAAAATGAAAGGGGGATTCATCCTCGTCGATCAAACTCAAACTCAAACGCGGATTCAAACCCGATGTTCGAACACACCAACGTCGAAACATTTCTTGGACAGTACACAAGCTTGTACGCATGCGGCACCACAACCTCCTCTGCAGCTTCCATCCTGAACCAGCTTGCCGACACCTCGTTCCCCAGCACGCCTCCGGTCGACACGTAGTCCCTGTCCGTGTCGTCTCGTGCAATCTGCCACACCGTGGATTCCTGGCACGATGTGGTGGCCTCGAACTTGATGTTCACATCCGCAGAGGCACTCACAAGGTCGCCTTTCTCCGGGTGGAACGTCAACGGGAGGCCACATGGATGGTTGAAACACTCGCGGAATCCCGTTAGGATGATGTCCAGTGGGCAGGGGTTGTTGCCGATGCGGGCTAGTTTCAGGGCCGGGGCTACTCCTCCTGGACCAATAATTGAGTACTGCACTCCAGCCCGGACCTCGTCTCCGTTGCGCTCCAACACCGGAGTCGAGCCCGTGGCTAAAGACAACATCACGGCCAAGCACACAACCTACAGACTGATCTTTTTCTTCATTGTATATGTATGCATCCGAGGATGTATCAATTGCCCCCCCTTATAGATGAATGTCTAATAATTCGGATTCTCTGTGGTAGGCAATTTCAAGCTCATCTTGGATTGTCATGGAACAGGAAACATGAAGTGTTTTGGATAATGTTGTGGCATTGCACTATATGGTGTCTGTGGATTGTAAGGAATTCAAGTATATTCAAACAAAAGGTAACTCTATTGGATGACCTTGTTGAGCTTATAAAGTTGAGGATGTGGGCATGTCAAAAGGCATTGACACCAAATAATTTTAGCTATGGAGTTGCATAATGGTTTTTAAATCCATTAGAATATTTATGATATTATGTTAGAAAAGTGAAGGGGATCACCATAGTATACCCTGTACTTGTGTGATATTATTATTCAATAAAATACTTATTTTCCTATCAAAAAAACCAATGATATATGTAGGAGTAAGAGAAAATATACTCTAAAAAGTAAAGTTTAAAGGGTAAATATCAAAATTGGTTCGGTAAGTATGACGTTTTTCAATTTTGGTCCTTTATCATTTGCAATTCTCAATTTTGGTCCTTTTTTGTCCAGTTTTAGTCCCTTTGGTCATTTTGGTCCAAATTTAGTCATTTATGTTAAAAAAATATACAAAAATGGTCCGAAAGTGTATACATTTAGGACCAATAGTGGACAAAAAAAGGACCAAATTTAAAAAAAAAAAGGACTAAAACTGGACAAAAAGGACAAAAATTGAGAATTGCAAATGATAAAGGACTAAAGTTGGAAAATGCATACTTACAGGATTAATTTTGATATTTACTCAAGTTTAAATCCTATTATAATGGTTGAATTTCTTTTTTCTCTTACGTGTTAATCATATAATATGTGACAAATATACAAAAATAATGCAGAAGATCCCATGTACATGTCTAACACGAAGGAGAGTTAGATTACATTTCACTTCCATAGAGGATTATTCTTCTGTACAAGAAACGGTCACTCTTCTATACAAAGGGTAATACTATATATATTATTGTATGTATATTGTAATAGAAGTTAGTCTTCTATACAAAGAGTAATAATATTGCTAATGTGTATAATCAGGTGGGCTAGCCCATCTGGCCACCGAGCTCCTCACACAAGTGAGTGACTCGAGTTCGATTCTTGTTGGGGAGTTATAAGGAAGTTTGGGAGAATAAGGGTATCCTTGTAACAACACAAAACAATTTAGAATGTACAGTGTTTACCTTTTTCTTCTAGGTTGAAAGAGAGAAACTAAGAGGATCTGGCCACCGAGCTCCTCACACAAGTGAGTGACTCGAGTTCGATTCTTGTTGGGGAGTTATAAGGAAGTTTGGGAGAATAAGGGTATCCTTGTAACAACACAAAACAATTTAGAATGTACAGTGTTTACCTTTTTCTTCTAGGTTGAAAGAGAGAAACTAAGAGGAAGTTTACAGAGAGAATTAAACCTGCTAAATTAGCATTTCTAAATTGGGATACATACATATACTTATACAAGATTCATATAGAATTAAGTACAAAAAATCGGGTAGAGATAGGAGAAAGAGTGCGAGAGATTGGAAAGGGGTAAATTAGATGATCGATGGATGATAATGGAAGGCGAAGAAATTTTCATTTTTTCATGTCATATTCTTCATCTCGATCTTCACCTCGTACGCTTTCTATCCCACCTTCTTTGAGCAATGACGGCCTATCGTTGTCTTCATCAGAATTGGTTCCATCTAAATTCTCTCTGACTCTTAAGTTACATATATTCTTACATGGTTTTCAAAATCCAAACCGCTACCTTTTCAAATTTTTAGCCAAGAACCCTAGATTTTCAATTTGGGGAAATCGTGATAATTTAAGTAGAAGGAATACGAAAGGCTGTGTCTAAAGAAATGATGTTTAATATCTGAAATCCAATCTCTTTCTTTTTAATTTTCATCATGTTTTCTTTCCATTTTTTCTTTTTATTTCATTATGTAATTTGATTTGATTGATTTATTTATTTTTAAGAATTATTTTAGGATTTAAAGTGGATTTTAAAATTTAAAATTTAAATTTTAATATTGGTGATGAGGAAAGTAAATAAATAAAAACAATACTCCCTCCGTCCCAGAAAAGTCTGCACCCTCTCACCGGCACGGAGATTGAGAAAGTGATAACTTTTAGGGGTATTATATTATTTTTTTGTAGTAAATAAATGATAAAGTATATTAGATGTATTAAGTAGGGGTGATTTTTTTTTTGTAAATAAAGTGTATGAGGAAGGGTGATTGTATTTGACTTTTTTACTTTTTTAGGAAGATGCAAACTTTTATGGGACAACCCAAAATGGAAAGTGTGTCTTCTAAAATGGGACGGAGGGAATATATATTAACTTTGAGTCAGTAAAATGATTGACTCTATCAATGTTCAATGACATGTAGGATGAAACAATCGGATTCTCCCAAAAAAAGCTGAAAATCTCTATTTTCCCACGGAAAAAGGGCTAAAATCAAGCCATTGCAATAGTTATGGGACGAAATTGAAAAAAATAACTATTTTGGGACTGAAATCATATTTTCTCTTTGTTATGGGACTAAAAATGATTTTAACCCTAATGTAAATATTGCATTTTTTTTTATCTCAGTGTCACAAATAACTTGGAGGGTAGATGATAGTACTATAAGATCCCGAATTCAAGTTTCAATCTAGACCACAAGTAATGTTGTGCATTTATGTTCTAGAATTCTTTGGAACTAAACACTGTACGTATGAAAGCGAAGGGGTTTCAATTAATAGAGCCATGCTAATTAGATAGTATCGAACCGTATTGAACCGTATCGATCCAAACCTTAATGATCCGAATACAATTGAAAATTCGTTTTGAATCGTACTAAGTTATAACTTATAAGAAAACCGTTTTAGTGCGGTATTGAATTTTCTAATTATAAAAATTCGTACCAAATTTTCGATATGAATTTTTTAGAAGGCTGTCGCTATTACCATCCAAATACATTACTAAAGACACACGAACCAAAAAACATATTGTAATTAAATTCGTTCACTCAATACATTTACTCCCCTTCTCCATAATTACCAACCACACCCAACCTATTTACTAAGCCTATCCCACACACTTACGCATGTGGTGAACCTAATTACAAATTAATTTTATTTATTAATCTTCAATCTTTAATCTCTCTTTCTTATGATGGAGGAATTTAGTAAATTAAATGGGTGAAATGAATGAAAGATGATATAAGATTGAACGTAAAAATAGGGGAAAGTTGGGAATTGAAATTGGAATGAATTCTGGTATCCTAATTGATTCCCATCGGCTACTGCTGCTTCTTGATTTCAATAATTAGAAAAGTGGGCTAAGTGGGCTGAAGGTTTTCTAGCAAATAAGAAAAAGGATGACCACCCAATTGATCATTGGAATGAATATATTTGACCATTTTGTGGGCCCAATTGTACGGTGAATGTTGTCTGCCAATTTACTTGGTCACACATCAGTGGGCTTATTACTTCTCCAAATGGGCTAATATTCTCATAAAAAAGGTCAAGAGATACAGGCTGCTATTGGGCCTAAGATCTTCGTAAAATAGGCATTTAATTCGAAGCTGCAAAGGCCCAATTTCAGCATGCACACATCTTTCGTTTTTCCCTATTTTTGTTTGTTTTAACTTCGAATTGAATCTCATTTTTTTACACAACTTTGTAATAGCATAAAGAAGCTTATTTAATATCAAAATCCTGCAAATTCCAATAATAGATTCTTTTCCAAAATATTAAGGAATTAAAGAAATTAATTACTAAAAGGTATCTTAATTATATAAAAACTAGCTAAAAAATGGACCGTATTTCTAGCAATTTTCATAGGGTAGTAACATTTTTGATTCAGAAGGGAAATAGTTTCTCGCTTGTTGAGTTTGAATATTAGCTTATTTTAGAGTCCAATTTCACACTTTTTTATAAGGATTGTTGTTTTATATTAGCACTAGTTTCTTACATTCTATGCATTTGAGAAAAATATGCATTTGAGATGTTTTGTTGTGTGTTTTAGGTGAAAATCAAGAAGGAAAAGAGCATGAGAAGAAAACAGAGCTGAAATTGACGAGATCAGAGAGCTACGAGTACGCTATCTTCTTCACATTCTCATGATTGTTAATCAAGTTCCACTCCACGTATGCTGCATTTATACCATTTTTCATACATATGCATATTACAGTATGTAAGAATGTGTGTGTAATAAGAAACAAGATTAAAAGTACAAATCAAGTCATTAAATGGGGTTCCTATGTTGTTATTGAGTAATCCTAGAGAGAAGTGGTTTGAGTTGGGGTGATTGGGAGAGAGAGAGAGAGGGAATTAAGGAAAGTCAGTTGTTGGAATTCATCTCCTCCTCTCACGCCGATCTTATAATTTAAGGGGCCTGTGCAATTTTTTTTTGAGGTTTTTTATTTTTTTAAAAGACATAAAATAAATAAAATTAAAATATGAATATAATTATACTTATTAAATACATAAAATAAGGTGTATACTAATAAAAAAATATCACATTAAATATGATTAATTAACTTATCAAATAAAAATAATAATATTTTTTAATAAAAAATTACAGTTTTTGTTCAACAAGTTTAATAGAAAAATATTTTTATTTATTTATTTTTAAAAAAGAAGAATGGTAGAAGAAGAAAGATGGTGTGAAAAAGTAAAAGATTTTTAAAAAAAAAATTAATCTATCAAATAAAAAGAAGTTAAATATTTATGTTAAAATTTTACTGTTTATGTTCAATAATTATAAAGATGAAATTTTTTGTTAAAAAAAATATTGTGAGAAAATGAAAAATAAAGACCAAAGTGTCACAGAAGATCTTGTATCTCCTTAAAAAATTCGAATTCAAGTGAATGTGAAAAAGATGATAAAGTGATGTTAACTAAACATTATATATATATTTTTTATTTTTTACAAAATACATATAATAAAAAAATTCGGGGGCCCTCATCGAAGTGGGGTCTTGTGCGGCGGCACCTCCGGCACCACCCCAGGGCCGCCCCTACCTCCTTTTCACTTTGCTTCTCTGCTATCCGGATCCTGCAAATACGTATAATTACACTCATGTATCATACATACAGACATACATATACTCCATCCGTTCCATTTCAATGTTTACATATTTCTATTTTGGGCATCCCATTTCAATATTTACGTTTCCTTTTTTGGAATATGAGACCCACCTAAAACAATTATTATATCATCATGGCCCCCACATCCAACACTAATACACCTACCCACTTTACATTAAATATTATATCTTTCCATCCACTATCTATTAAAATAAAATACTATACTCCTTAATCAACGTGCAAAAAGCAAACATAAACATTAAAACGGGATGGAGGGAGTATGCTTACAATTAAAGAGATACTCTCTTGTGAGACGAGTTTTTGTGAGATGGGTCGACCTACTACTAAAGTATACTTATTATATCGTTAAAGTATGCTTATTTGTAGTTAAAGTATGTCAATAATGAATCATACTATAATACCATAAAATTATACTTTAGAAAACATACTTTTTAACAATTAAACATACTTTATCTATACAATAAACATACTTTAACACATCTCACAAACCGTCTCACAAGAAACCTTGTCATAATTAAATTTAGATTAAGATGATCAAAATAGTTGATTTGCAGACAACTGATACTGTTTTTGTCTTCCCCATCTTTTTCGTTCAATGGCAATTTTGTTCCATTACAGCAAGAAGAAATCCCTCTCCTCCATTCAAATAGCTAACATCCTAATGTGGTGTGTATATTAATTAACGTATTTTTGAAAATTTAAGGGGAGGTGTATTTAATAAAAGACTAATTATTCGGTGCATCAGGGTGCACAGTGCACAAATTTTCAGAAACGTATATAATTATGAATAAAAAAAAAAATATATATATATATATATATATAATTATGAATAAAATTGTATACACTTTATTAGCGAATTTTCTGTTAGTTTTTAAAAAAAAAACTGAATGTATAAAAACCATACAGTTATTAAGAAATTTGTATTCACTATTGAATAAAAATATATATACATGCAAATGAACTTGTTCACCCGGGTGTACTGTATATCAACTCTTAATAAAATTACAAAATAAAAAATTAAAAAGAGTGTACATCATTTAAAAAAAAAAAGGACTAAAAATTTTCTTAAAAGAAAAAGAGAGAAAGGGACGTGTAGGTAATTTGGTTGGCAGTAAAAACATTGGCTAAGAGACTCTCAGAGTTCCGTTTAGGTATAAAATAGATGAGATTTTGGTGGTTAATTTAATCACTATACGGTAGAAATGGCGAATTAAGTCTGCAAGACGAAGTTAAAAATTATCAAAATTTTTGGATTTTTTTTTTCTCTCTAGCTCTTACATGTTATTAATCTTACTTTGTACGCAGAAGATGATACATGGCACAATGAATTTGGATTGGAAAATATGTCTAATATTTCCGACATTTAGATTTCAATGTCATTTTTGTGTATTATTTCTTGTGTCATTAATTGTAAAGTTGGTCTCTTGTATTTCCGGGTGCACAAGGTGTGTAAAAGTATAACATTTTGTTCTAAAGGGTATACATTTTAATTAATAAGAGTATAATTTTTTCATTGAAAAGATAAGGTGAAATATGAATAATATAAATATTTGATTAAAAAAATATTTTATTTCAAGGAAGTAAAAGGTATATATATTCTTATACTGATGAGTATACCATATAATAATAAATGATATAACTTTAAAAAAATATGGGATTTAAGAGCACAGTATCCCAAGAATATATAAGTTTTAGCCTTAATCATATAATGATTGACACGTAAAAGTTAAAGCAGATCCAACCATTATATATAAGATTTATACAACTTTCACTATAAGACCACTTTACCTTTCCTAATTATCAATTATGTAACTCCTATCACTTTCATTTGTACGATGTTGTCCAAAGTCCAAAGAAACTTAAATATGTGGTGTAGATTGAAACTTAAATCTGGGATATTATGGTATCATCTACCCTCCAACTACTGTGACACTGATTGAGATATTAAAATACAATTACATAAATATTGGTTAAATTTATGGTCACTTACCAGGTGGTATAAAAAATGCATAATTGCTATAAGCTACATGACTCAAATCACTATTACTCATAACTTTACAATTATGATTGTGATACCATAAATATCCCTATGTATTTGCACAATTATTCTGCACAATTTGATTCTGCATAATTTGGTTCTGCACAATTGTTCTGCATAATTTTGTTTTTGCACATTTTAAATTTCGGCAGCAGGCGGCGACGGCTAGCGGTGGTCAACGCCGGTCAACAGTCGGTCAACACCGGTCAACGCCGGTGGGTTGGTGAGGGGTAGGGTTGTTGGTTTAAAAGTGTATGGAGTATAAGATTATATTTGGTATTTTACTTAAAAGTGTGTATCTGAGAGTAATAAATCCTAAATTTATTTGTTATTTGGTGCCTTTTAATTTGTTATGTCTTAATTAGTCATCATTATATATGTTATGCTCCTTTTAGGATCTAATTCTCACCTATTTGAGTGAGTAAAATTTTATTAGTTCAAGCACAATGTATTTACTAATACATTAAATTCGAGGCTCAGGCTTTCGACACATTAAACTTAAACCAAACACACTCTTTCGAGTCTTTTGTGGTTTGATTCTATTTTCTTCCAACATGATATTCATTTAACGAGTTGAGAACAGGGTGGGGGTTCGAATCCTGCCTTTGGCATGGATTTGGCCCCTTGCAAGCACAAGTTTAACAGTGAGCCCTCCCTATAAGCCAATTGAGGCACATCCTGCGATTTACCTCCTCCACCAATCCCCAGGGCAGGGACGGTGGGGGCCCCTAATGGTGGGGTACACCATTTAACGAGTTGAGATAAAAATTTGACACGAAAATATAACAGTCAATTAAAACGGTAAGAAATTTGATTTTGTTTTTCAATTGAAAGTGATGGATCATAATTCATACATATAGTCGTACACATTGGTACCGTTGCAGCAGAGAGGGTAGCTGGCAGCATTCAATTATGCAACACTAAAATCAACACAACCTAGATTCCTTTAGAAAATTATCCTCTACTTTTCTTATCAATTCTTCTTGGAAGGATATTTGAGTTTTTATTTTCTATAGTTGAATTTACCCTATCAGATACTCCTTACGGCTCCAAAATACATGCACGTATTTGGTGATAGCGAGTTTACGAAAAATAATTTTTTATTGTAATTGTGTAAGAAAGAAAAAGGGGTTTTGGGTAAATTGAATGAAATTGAGTAAAATATATGACATAGTTGACTTTGACTAAATTAAGCGTAAAAAGAAGATAACAATTTTGTAATATTGTAGTATCATAAGAGGGTGTTAGGTCCATTAAATTAATTAGATGGGTGAACAAAGCTTTAAAATATCATAAATAAGGAATGAGCATTAGATTTCCTTAATTCTTTATTAATTTCTTAGATATTGTAACTCACTTTTCATAATCCACGGAACCCCTTCTTTTAACTAACGGGTATAGAAAGACATTAAGCTCTCTTAAGTGAAATTAATATGTAAACTTCCTTATTTATTGTAAATCTTTAAGACCCTTAAGAGTATTATTAATTCATTATTATGAATCAAATACTCTCTAAGAGTATTAATATTGAGTATTGTTTTTATTTTATATAAATACACACATTATTTGAGGACGAAAAAGAAGAAAGAGTGCAAGTATTTTTTGTGAGAAAGAGTACTAAACCTCTCACATATGAATTTGATAACATCCGGCTGTAAAGCTAAGATGATTAAGAAAACTTGTTTTTGTACGAAATGACAATAAAATAGATACTAATCCGTTGATTATATGAAGAATACCGGAATAGTGAGATAGATGTCTACTCGAATTTTGATTCTTCTCACAAGAATATCGTAGGAATAGACAGAAACACAAATGCGATTAAAAGTATTAATCCACTGATTCAAAATGAATACCGGAAGAACACAAATAAAACAGACAAAAGGGATTAACCCAAACTTTTTGTATAACAAATTAACTCCTCTACTACAATAATATGACCACATTTATAGCTGATTACAATATCTACCATAATCAATAAAGGAAATAATATATTACATTAATATTTAATATATCTATACTATAATTAATTTAGAATCAAGGGCGAATCGTCTCCAAAGATATATATTTAGAATAATTAATTTAATAATATTTTAATTTGCTTCTTTTCATATTTAGAATAATTAGTATTAATATTTTTAATTTATTTTCTTTATATAAGTTTATCATTAATATAATAGTTTTTGTTATCACCTATAAATAGGTGATCTTATTATTGTATTAGTGGAGTTGAATTTGTTTAATGAAAATGAGAGTTGTCTCATAATCTCTTTTATAGTATTCTTATGAATCAACGTATTTGAAAAGTCTATTTTTCGATAGTATTTATGAATCAACGGATTATAGAGCTTGTACTACGTATTGTCGTCTTTTAATACGCTATCAAAAGGGCAGTACAAATACCAAATAAATTTAAACTATATTTATGTAAATACAGTATTTTTTATATCTCAATCAATTAATGAAACAAATAATTGGAGTGTAGATGAGAGTACTATAATATCCCAAATTCAAGTTTCAATTTAGACCACAACTAATGTTGCACGTTTATGTTTCTCGGATTCTTTTGGGACAAAACATCGTACATATGAAAGTTAGAGGGGTTTCAATATACACTAAAAAAAGTTTAACCAACGGATTTTTATTAAGGATACTACTTCTAAGTTCTACCAATGGATGATTTTTGTGGGTAAATACCAGTGGACAGCAACAAAAATTAAAAGATGTAGGGTTGTACACAATGCGGTTTTACGGTTTTTCTATATAATTTAAATTACATTGTCATATATAATTTAAATTGCATTGTCATATATGATTCGGTTTAGTAATCAAGTTTAAACTGCATGCGATTATTCAATTAATATTGATTATGCAGTTTTAAACGATTTCGGTCGGTTTTGGGCGATTTGACTATTTTACTAATAGATTAGCCTACATAAGTATACTAGTTGGTTAGGTAATTAGTTGGGATTCTATCGAGCTACATTGATATATGAGAGAAATAAGACAGATAAGAACATGTATGGTAAGAGTGAAGATAAGGATAACAATATTAATAGAATTTATTTTTTAGTGTAGGAGTGAGTGAATAAGTACTAATGAGTAATGACTAAATTACTTAAATACTAGCATGTATAAATATAATAATAAAAACTAGCTTTGCAGTTGGTGCGATTTCAACCATGCAAATGAAATCGTATCATAAAGTATGGTGTGATTTTTCCTTAAATTATAAATTGCAGTTTATCTAAATAATTGTATATAGCGGTGCGGTACAATTCGTTTTTGGCGATTTTTGAGGTTTTTAATTTGTTTTGCCCAGCCCTAATCTCGTGTGAATTTGATTCACCATTATGCACTTGATTTTATATTCTTGTTGAATAGATATTAAGAAATACTATATCCGTCCTGCCATAGCTTTCACACATCCTTTGTACAAAGGAGAGGTGCAAAAGCTATGGTTGAATGAAAATATTTTTTTATTGATAGGCGCAAAAGCTATGGTTGAAGACAAAGTCTCTTGTGAGACGCTACCTTCATGAGACAGTTTGTGAGACGTGTTAAAGTATGTCGATTATTTAAATAAAGTATGTTAAATGGTTGTTAATGTATGCTTTTTAAAGTATGTTGGATTATGTATTAAAGTATGATGTTAGTGTGTTATAATTTGATTTATTATCGACATACTTTAACCACAAATAAGCACACTTTAACCACAAATAAACATACTTTAGTGACGGGTTAACCCGTCTCACATCCGTCTCACCAATAACCCATCTCACAAGAGACTTACTCATGGTTGAATGAAGGGAGTAATATTTTTTTATTGATAAAAAATGTTTTGCTTTGTTTTGTTTTTATTTTGTTTTGTTTTTTTTTCTTTTTTTTTTAAGCGCCATGCGAGCTCCTATAATGGCATAATGTAAGAATATTCTCTCTAAAATATAATTAATTAAGGGGTAATCTTTACTAAAATCGTGATTTAATCATAATCTTTGAGATTTTGATTTTTTTTTCAAATTGCACCTATATAATAAAAATTTTACATTTTAAATTCCAAAAAAATAGTATGTAATATAATAAAGTTCTAATATGATATTGATTTAATTTAAAAAATATTATTACAAATTAATATATTAAAAAAATTATTTAAATTTTTATATTTTATTATGTGAACAAAATTTACTACCACTAACATTTACATAGTAAAAAAATTATAAAACTTCTAAAATTTTAAATTCTTTTAATTTTTAAAATATTTCATACATTATAAAATTTTCGTATTTTAAGGTTATATTAAATATTTATTTTTTTACAAGGTCTTTTAAAATTTTTATAATTTTTTTTACTTTGTACTCCCTCTATCCCCTTGATACGTATTCATTTTGTCATTTTGACCCGTCCTATTACAAAGTATTCATTTCATTTTTAGATTGATGTGACCCACACATGGCCCTACAATGATCAACACTAATACAACTATTCACAATACATTAAAATATTATTTCTCTTACTTCACTACACATTAAATTATTGTACTCCTTAATCTACATGGAAAAAGAAAACAGTTATTTTTCAAGGGGAGGAGGGAGTAAATATTAGAGGTAATAAATTTTTCTCACATAATAAAATGTAAATATTTAAATAATTTTTTTAATATATTAATTTGTAGTAGTATTTTTTTAAAATGAAATTAATATCATATTAGAACTTTATTATATTACATAACAAATTTTGGGAATTTGAAATTAAATATAAAATATAAATTTTTTATTAGATGGGGGCAATTTGAAAAAAAAAATATTTTTTGTCAAATCTCAAAGGTTGGGATTAAATCGCAATTTTAGTAAATGTTGAAATTTTTCCTGCAATAAACTAAAATCTGACATGGCAAAGGTCAGTGATCGGACATCTTTGACTGCTTGATGGGTGCATTTTGCACAAACGTTAAAAGTTATAAGTCTTATTTGCAATTTCATAAAAATTAAGATTAATTTGCAATACGTCGAAAGTTCAGAGTATATTAGGCTATTAACCCTTAATTAAATATATACTTGTTTTTATTTGAAATAATTACTTTGTTTTATTATTAAAATAATTTTGCTCTTAGAATATTGTATTCTTTAAAATATAATTTATTTTAATTAATAAGGATATTATTATTATTTTTAATTGAAACTGGTTTTTTCGATAGATGAGAGTATTAATGTAACAAGTTAAAATTCATTTTTCATCCCATAAAATGACCTTCTTCGCGCGATTTCAGTTCCTAAGTATGTAATATTTTTCAGTTTTGGTCCCATAAATACTTAATTTGATCAATTTATGCCAAATTTTCGCATGAAGTTAGATTTCTTCCGCAAAAAGCTCACATGCTAGGCACGTGACCATCCAATTTGGGGACATTGCGAACTGATCAGAGGTGGCAAATGAGATTAAAATCCAACGATATAAAATTTAAAAGTTATACAACATTTTAGAGAAATTAATTTTTTTAGAATTATTTTAAATAAAGTAAATTTATATAGGAAGATTTTGATTTAATACTTCAAGTTAAATTTATATAGGAAGATTTTGATTTAATACTTCAAGTTTCTCTTTCTCGAATTCTTTTGATACTGAAAAGAATCAACAGTGATACATGAGCATATGAAATAAATTGGATAAGGTTCAAGAAATTTGATATTATTTTTCAATTGAAAGGATGGATCATACATATAGAAGTACATCGGTTCCGTTGCAGCAGAAAGGATACCTGCCAGAATTCAATTTTTTTTTTCAGACATCAGTGGATAGAAGTTAACTTCAGGATTATTCTCCTAGCGTTTATTATAACTCCCTAATTCAATTATGCAACACTAAAAACAACACACAAGAACTTTGATTCCTTTTGAAAATTATCCTCTACTTTTCTTATCCATTGTTCTTGGATGGATATTTGATTTTTATTTTCTATTGTTGGATTTACTTATAATTACTTCTTCTTCTTAGCATATAGTGCTCCTCCGTCCCCAATATATTTCATGTATTTTTGTGCGCTAAGTTTAAGAAAATTTTATATTTTTTAATATATAAAATAAGAAAGAGAAGAAATATTTTAGTTATTGATGTATAAAAAGAAAGTGATATTTTTATAATACTATAGTATTGTAATGATTTTGATATTTGAGTTATTTCTATTTCTTGAGTATGTAAGTTATTTGTTAAAAAAAAAAAAACGAGTGCAAGTATTTTGGAACGGAAAGCGTACTAAACATTGTACATATAAAAAGTGATAGGTAGTTTCAATACCCTCTCCTTAGGATAGGCATGCACCAAAAAATCGGAATCGGGGAACCGCCGGTTTTAACCGAAACCGGAACCGCTGGTTTCGGAACCGGCCAAAAAAAATTGGAACCGGCAAAGGAAGGTTCGGTTCCGGTACCTCATATTTGGGAAAAAAATCGGCGATTCCGGTTCGAACCGCCGATTTTTTAATTTTTTTTACTTTTTACGCTTAAAACCCAAAAAAATCGGAACCGGCGGTTCCGAACTGGAACCGAAATCATCGGTTCTGGAACCGAAATCTTCGTACCTCGGTTCGATTCCGGTTCCCCCTACCTTGGAACCGGAACCGGCGGTTTCGAATCGAGGTGCATGTCTACCTTAGGAGAAGTTATCACATTTTCTTTGGCATGAAAGATAAAAAATTGCACTTTATTGACTTTTAAATATACCTTATAAAATTGTTTATTTGTTATTTAAGTACCATTGTGATTAACTTTATATATATATTTTTTTAAGGGTAGAACTGGTAACTTTTTGCTATTTTAGAAAATATATTAACTTTTGTAGGGAAAAAAATATATTAACTTTTATAGTAGGAAGGAAATATTTTAAAGTACGTAAAACGTTATTGAAACGGACTTATTAGATCTAGTTAATAAATCTATTTTTAATAATTTTTTTTCTTTTTATGTACAACTTCCGTCGTTTTTTTCTTCTTCTAAATATAAGTTTAATCTCTTTAAAATGTACTAATTTTTAATGTACTAAAAAAGTAATCCGTAAATTAGTCATATAAGTATTTGCCTTGAATTTGTAATACATTACTTTCAAAGTTGATCTCTTATATTCCCAGTGCATAACAAAAGTTGATCTCTTATGTTCCCAAGTGCACAAGATGTATAAAGTTAATATTTAGTTTTAAAAGGTATAATAATGGTATAATTTTTTTATTGAAAAAATGGCTGTAATATAAATAATATAATTATTTAATTTAAAAAATTAATTTTTTTAAAAAAAATAAAAATCAAGAGTATATAAAATTTTATAGTAAAAAGTATAACACTTAATACTAAAGGGTATAACTTTAAAAAAGTAGGGGATTTGGGGGTACGGTGTCCCTGGGACACGCAAGTTTTAGCCCTCTTTAAAATGTACTTCCTCCATCTCAAGAATACTTGCACACCTTAAACATAGAAATAACACAATATTAATAACCTTATAATACTACAATATTTAAAAATGTCATTTTTTTTACACACAATCTAGTCAAAATCAACTATATCATACATTTTATTCTATTCAATCACTTAAAATACCTCTTCTCTTTTTTACATTATTACAACAAAAAAGTTACTTTTTTAAAATTCTGTGCCATCAAATATGTACATATATTCGTGGAATACGTGCATATATTCGTGGGACGGAGGGAGTAAAATATTACACTTCCTTGTTCCCTTATACTCCCTTCGTCCCACAAAACCCTTCACACTTTCCTCATTTGTTTGTCCTACAAATCCCTGCACACTAAAAAAAAGTAAACATCACTTTATCAAACAACTTTAAAAGTTATTTTAATTTTAAACTTGCCACTCATTTTTCACACACATATAATTACTTTATACTTTTTTATTATCTAAAACAACTATAATACCCTGTAAAGTTAATAAAGTTGATTAAAAAAAATTCTTTAAATAATGTGGAACAATAAAAGTAAACGTGAAGCGTGGGAATGTGGGAGTAACTTATTAAGTGGATTTATAAATTTTGAATCTCCAAGTTTTTTTTTATTGGACAAAGTTAATTGTTAGTATAGTTAATAGTTAGTTTATCAAGTCTCCATACACCCTTATTCTCCCAAGTCTCCTTATAACTCCCCCTCCTATTCATTCCCAATGGGAATCGAACTCGGGTCACTGAGGAGCCCGGTGGCCAAGTTTTTGTGTAAGTAATAAATTAGAAATTATCGTAAAAGAAAAACAGAGAAAGGGATGTGTAGGTAATTTCATTGCCAGTATATAAAAAAATTGGTTTTGTTGTGGGGGTGGGGTTAATTTAATTACTATATGGTAGAAATGGTGAATTAAGTTTTGGCAGAGGTAGAATTAAAATAGGATCCATTAATTAACATATTATTATTGATGCCACTCCACTTATTGGAAGCTTACATTATAAGCAAGCTTGGTGCGTAATTTAGTGAGAATTACACAACAGACGACAACAGAGTTGCAGTAGCAGTAGCTTTTTTGAGGGTAAAACTCAAGGGGTGATCACCCTCTTCGCCTTTGAGCACACTCAAACGCCGACTGTTGCCTGTAATGCCGAAGTCGACACACAAAAAGTGCCATAACAATCTGTCGCAGTACTTAAGCTGGTACGAACCAAACCCATCTTCCAGAGGTTCGATGCGGAACCAGCTTTCCTTGTTCCCCACTACGCCTCCGGTCGACACAATGTAGTCCGTGTCGACCGCCTCATCTTGTACCACCTGCCACACCGTGGATTCCTGACACGGTGTGGTGGCGTTGAACTTGATGTTTACTTTCCCTGAGAGAGTGACGAGGTCGGCTTCCTCCGGGTGGAACGTCACGGGGAGGCCACATCTTGGGTTGAACAGACACTCGCTGAAACCTTCCTCGACGACGTCGAGAGGGCAGGGTTTGTTGCCGGTGGGGCGTAAAGTGAGGGACAAGTCTACTCTTCCTGGTCCAAACATAGAAAACCTGTACTCCACTCCACCACGGACCTCGTCTCCGTCGCTGTCCAGCACCGGAGTCGACCCCACGGCTGAAGACAACATCACAGCCAAGATCACCAAGTACACACTCATTGTTTTCATCATCGTCATTGTGTGAATTACAGGATGTATCAATTGCTCCCTTTTATAGATACATGTCTCGCAAACATGAGGGGGCGTGTTCCCTGCACGTGATGAGCATGTGAGTGTGATAGTATTAAATGTTGCGTTTTGAACAAGGAGGAATATTTAAATATGATCATTCTAATTTTAATTTTTTTTTTCAATTCTTATTTTGATCTTTTATTTGTCCTAACTTTGTCATTTTTGTCAAAATTTTGAACCAACAAATTAATTATGACATAAAGAATTAAAAAAGAAAAACTAAATTTGATAAAATAACTAATTAAATTTGAAAAAAAGAAAAAGAAAGAAAGACCATAGTTAAGATTTGTAAATATAAAATAACTAAACTTTGAAATCCATCGCATATATATTTAAATGACGAATTTTGAAATGTTTAGAAATGAGTTAAAAGTAATAACATATAAACACAATTAAATGATTAAATCATTTTTATTTCATTAATCAAATTTAATGGTTCAATCTTCTATTACATTTACATCTCCTCTCAAATTGGTGAGAATCTAGATTTCGAAATAGCATATAATAATATTTAAAACCTAACAATTTAAAAGCACCGTAAATAACAAATAAATTATCATGTCTACTTAAAACATAACAATTTAAAAGGCACCATAAATAATTTAAACTATATTTATATAAATCAATGCACCCATAAGGTTTACAGGTTTAGTGTTATGGTATAATAGTAATTATAAAATTTTAAAGAATCAGTTTAAATAATTTAAAGGTGGGCATAATTAATTATTGAGTGTATATTGAGTGCACCTGGGTGCAAGAGTGTACCTATATGTGTATGACTTTTTATTCTATTTTGTTTACATGTTATTTTATTTTGTATACGTGTTTTGTAATAATTGTATACTTTTTTCACACTAATTTTTTTATTAAAAAAACTAACATCCATATCTGTATAACTTTTTATTCAATAGTGTATACATATTTTTTAATAATTGTATATTTTTTTACACTCAATTTTTCATTAAAAAAAATTAACAATTAAATTGTATACATTTTTGCTCATAATTGTATATGTTTTTGTTTATATTTGTATATGAGTGCACCAAAGTACCCAATATAATTAACCTAATTATTTTGAAATTCAATGATTTAGATGTTAGAGGTATAGCAGTATCTCAGGTGCACATTTTAAAACTCTATATTTTAAATATCTCAATTAATGTTACAAATAACTGATGATATTATAATATCCAAAATTCAAGTTTCAATCTAAACCACGAGTAATGTCGCACATTTATCTTTTCTCGGATTCTTTTGGATAAGGTTTAATTAGTTATTTTATTTTATTTTATTTTTCAATTGATTGATAGTGATGGATCAAGTACATAAGTACTATTGCAGCAAGAGGGTACCTGGAAGCATTCAATAATGCAACAAAACACAACAACCTAGATTCCTTTTGGAAATTATTCACTGCTTCTCTTATCAATTGCTCTTGGAAGATATTTTATTTCTAAGCTGAATTTACTTACTTCTTATCTGGAATGATCATTTTTTCCAAAAAATATGCACGTATTTAATGGCACAAAGTTTAAGAAAAATGATTTTTTCTAGTAAGATATAAGAAAATAAATGAGTATTTCGAGTGATTGAAGAGAAAATATTACAATTGATCCTGTAAATATGATTGATTCTGGTTTTAAATTTTTTTTTTGCAATTCTCAATTTTGGTCACTTTTTATTTTTATTTTTCCTTTTTGTCCACTTAGAGTCCAAATTTTATAATACTCCCTCCGTCCCGGGTATTTTTACCCGTTTGTACGGGCACGGAGATTAAGATTTTTTATTTTTTTAATATATAATGTAAGAGAAAATAGGGATAAATTAGTAATTTAAAAAGAAAAGGTGAATAAAGTTATTGGAAATAATGAATAAAGTGTAAAAAAGTAATTAAAGTTGTTGGGATTGTAAAAAGTGGGTGATAAAATATTATGTATTTTTGCTAAAAATGGAATGAGTAAAAATACGTGGGACACCCCAAAATGGAAAGTTGGTAAAAATACGTGGGACGGAGGGAGTATATGACTTTGACTAAATTGTATATAAAAAATATATGACATTTTTGTATTATTGTACTCCTTTCGTTCCACAAAAGTTTTCACTTTTTCCATTTAGTCTGTACAACAAAAGCTTTCACCTTCTTGTGGTGAAAAAGTCAAAATAACTACATTTCTCATATAATTTTAATTTTTTTTAAAAAAACCACCTTACTGACACACCTAATATTTTATTATTTATTTATTATAAAAGAATATCATAATATCTCTACGTTTTTTCTTAATTTACGTGCAAAGCAAAAGGTAAAGAACTTTTTCAAGAACGGACGGAATAATAAGGGTGTTGATATTGCGTGTGTTGTTTCAGACAAAAAGAAAAGAGTAGGATAAACTACTAAACATGATACATATGAAAGTTATAGATAGTTTCAATATGTAAGAAGATTAAGATTTTTTTTTTAGGTAAAACTTCATTGAAAGGGAGTTAATAAGTATGCAATTGAATAAGTGCAATTAGATCTAAGTGTATATATAGGTGAGACCCATTCCCATTAAATGACCTCAATCTTTCACTCTCTCGTCTCCCCTATGCACCAATTCCCCTGTCCGTTCTTAACTCATCTTGCCCCGATAAAACTCTACTCTTTCCACTATTCTCTTCGAATAATGTATATGTATGTTTTTTTTTTTTGTGTCAGTCATTCCTTTTTGGTCAACATTCTTTTTAGAAATAAATTGATTAATTTTGTGGTTTGTTGTGCACCCAAGAAATGGGGTTTATACAGTGGGTGATTTTATCATGACAATAAGCATGATTTGGAGTAGGGAATTAATTCCATTTCGTATTTTAATGTCTCAATTAATGTCACAAATAATTGGAGGACTGATTATATATACTATACTATAATATTCCAAATTGGATAAGGTTTAAGTAATTTGATTTTATTTTTCAATTGACAGTGATATTGGATCATATATATACAAGTACCGTTGAGCAGAGAGGATACTTCAATTATGCAACAACACACAACAACTTACCTTCCTCTTGGAAATTATCCTCTACTTCTCTTGTCAATTGCTCTAAGGATATTTGAACTTTTATATCTGTATAGCTTAATTTACTAACTTCTCCTTATGATCAGTTACACCTTTGGTCTAAAAAAACATGCATGTTTTTTGTGGCAAATATTTAAGAAAAACATTTTTTGTTGTAAAATGTGAGGAATAGAATGAGTATTTTCGTGATGGGATGAAATAAAGTGTATGACATAGTTGGATTTGACTAAATTTTATGTAAAAAGACTATGACATTTTTGTAAAATTGTATTCTTTCCGTCTCTCAAAAGTTTTTCCTGAAATGATAAATAAGTCAAAATAACTAAACTTTCTCATACACTTAATTAAAAAAAACACAAACCCACACACCTAATATATTTTATCATTTATTTATTATTAAAAAAAAGAGCTGCTATTTACACCCCAAAATTACTAAACATACCCCCAAAAATTTTAAATTAAAATATTCTGAATTATTATGACTTAAATACCCTTACAAGAAATATATTTCTTAATTTATTACTAAACATACCCCAAAATAACAAACTATACCCCCAAAATTCCATGAAATGAAGAAATATATATATGCCCAAATCCCGATTGTTTATGGGTTTGTTAATTCTTTTGATTTTATTTTCAGTTATAAAGTCTCTTGTTATTTAGGGAGAAAGCAATTCAATAGAATATTTTTCTTCTTATTTTACATGATGTTCCCAGATTTATGAGACATGCATCCATATGCACGTACTTTAGGTAATTGCTCATATATTGGTGGGAAGGTCAAGTGGCATGATCTTCTTATTTTTCTTTTCTTTCTTTCTTTTTTTTCATTGGCTACTGAATACTTTACGGTAATTTCGTGAGTGAAGAGATAGCGACTATAAAACTTCAATCAAGAATAAGTCCTCTTGTTAAATGGTATGATAAACTGCTGATATACTTTCACTTTAAAGTTAGATGAATTCTTTTTTTGAATTTGATATACCGTTTCAAGAGTTTTTTTTTTATGTTAAATTTTGGGCAAAATAAAAGGCTGGATCTCATTTTGGGGAAGAACGAGGAAAGTTGAAGTTCTACTACGAGGAATTTCATCCTTCTGCTATTAAAGAGATTGAATCTTAGAAAATAAATTTGGGGTATGTTTGGTAAAGTAATACTAATAATATATTTTAGAGTCGAACTAGGGTGCACCTGGGGCACCGGTGCACCCGTAAAATTTAAACCGTTAGATTAATGTTAAATGTATTTATGACCGTTGATTTCTAATTTTTATTTTTAATTCATAAAAACAAAATGGATTACCGTTTTTGCTTGTAAAAAAAATTGAATCCCAGGATTTTCTCAACAAATTCCAACAAAACTATCTAACGGAATATTTTTTAATTTCCATTTCATTTTTCAACGGATAAAAGAAAAAGAAAACTATACATTAATCTCAATAAAAATTTTCGATTAAATTTCACACGGTTTTTTTTCTTTTTTATATATTTAAAATCTGTAAAATAATCTACAATAAATATTATATATATGTATAGAATATTTGTAATTATCTATTTAACTAATAGTATTATTTAAAATAAATCAATACATAAAATTAATTTATAATATAGTTTTAATTCTAATTTATTATGCTCCCTCCATCCCACGTATTTTTACCCACTTTCCATTTAGGGCAATCCCACGTATTTTTACCAATTTTATTAATGATAAGAATACATAATATTTTATTACCTACTTTTTACAATCCCAACAACTTTAATAACTTTTTTACACTTTATTCATCATTCTCAACAACTTTATTTACTTTTTCTTTTTAAATTACTAATTTATCCCTACTTTTTCTAACATTATATATTAAAAAAATAACACGTCTTAATCTCCGTGCCGTATAAATGAGTAAAAATACCCGAGATGGAAAGAGTATTTAAAATTATTTAAAAAATTTCGTTTATTCAGATTTATTATTTAATTATGATTCCAAAAAGAAATTTTAACGCTGAATACATTAAAGAAAAAATATTTAAAATTTAAAAATAAATCATTAAAAAAAGATAAAAAAAATCTAAAACTAACAATATAAAATCAAAGTAATAAATAAATTTATTTATTCAAAAAGTAAAAAAAAAATATACTAAACCGTGGAGAATTATTTTATATTTAAAAATATTAATTAGATAAATGTAAGATTATAAAATATAAAAGATTTATCATTACATATCCATCCACTAAATGTATGATTTAAAAAAAAAGTAAAATAAAAACCCACTACCTATTATTCAAGTTAAATTCTTCGGTGTAATAGTGCACCGAATCATCCTATATATTTTATAAGGATATTTAAATAATTTTAATTAAGAATAATTTTAACTTAAACATTTTAGGATTCATTTAGTAATTTTGGGGTATGAACAACCATCTCCTAAAAAAATTCATAATACACTTAGAAGTTATATTTCTCTTAATCTACTTACAAAGCCATACGCTAAAACTTTTGAACGGAGAGAGTAATAAGAAAGTTGATATTATCTATTGTTTTTATCTTTTAGATGTGTAATTTATTTGAGGAAAAAAAAAAAGAAAACCAGGTTTTCAGAGTACAAGTATACTAGGGAGTACTAATTAAACATTGCACCTATGAAAGTGATAGGTAGTTTTCGGAGTGAAAGTTACGAATACTAATATTAGGTCCTTATAATTAATTGGTGCGTATAATGCTGGTGGCTTAGTAAGACTATCAAATAATAAGATTGTTTTACTTTTTTTTTTTAATTATTCTCATTATTAAGTCATTATTATTTTTATCACTTAGACGGCCACCGCTTTTCAATATAATACTTTTTAATAAAAATGTCATTGTTTCTTATCTATATACAAAATGAGTTGTTATGAGACAATGTCATACAAGTTTTTTTTTTAACTATAATTAGGGATGGAAATAACTGTCTAGTATTCATAAAATAGTTTATTTGGAAGATTATCACTTTTAAACAAATCTCTCTAGGTGATGTTTGGTTTGAAGTTATGTGGGGTTTGAAAATCATGAATAGTCATTCTATGTTTGTTTTGAGTTTTGGGTAGGGTGAGTTTTAACTTTATGTCAAATCAATGTATTAATTTATTTAAAAAGTTAAATGAGAAAGGAGATAAAAAGAGAGAGTGTATTAATTGAGGAGAGAGAGTATATTAGGTATATATAGAGGTGATTTTTAAAATTTGGACGTGGGTTTTAAAAATCAAAACCTGAATTTAAAATCGGAAACGAACATTTCCGTTCAAGTGTAAATATATCTTGGCTCTTAATTTAATTACTACTCCCTCCGTCCCAAGTTAAGAGGGCCAGAGACTTTATGTTGGCCCTCATTACCTGGGATGGAGGGAGTATATGGTAGAAATGGTGAATTAAGTTTGTTTTTCATAAGGAATTATTTAACAACGAAAAGTTACCGTGTGTTTTGCAAGACGCAGCCAATTAAATTAGAATCATTAGTTGACATATTAATGGTCCACACCTTGACCTACACCGGAATCGATGTGGGTAGACTTGTGTGGGTGATCTATACCGTGACAAATATCGGAATCGATGTGGGTGAATTTGTATGGGTGACCTACACCATGACCTATGTGGATGGACCCGTGTGGGTGACCAACACTGAAACCAATGTGGGTGGACCCATATGGGTGACCTACATCGGAACTGATGTAGGTGGACCTATGTGGGTGACTTACACCGGGACCTACACAGGGGACATATTGGATTTAATTTTGAATGCAAGGATAAAGAAGTTCAAAAAATATAGTTATGTAAAAAAAAGAACAAACAAAAAAAAGTATTGATAAAAATTCACACAATGAATTTTGTGTATTATTTTAATTCTCCCATAAATAAAATAAAAAAGAGTGCAAGTATTTTGTGACAAAAAGATCGAGTATTAAACATTGTACTTATGAAAGTAATAATATTCGGCTCTAAAGCTAAGATGATTAAGAAAACTTGTTTTGTATTTTAAATTAAACTTCATTGAAAGAGACTGAGTAGGTATCAGGGGCGTGCACCTGTGCAATTAGATCTCGTTAATAGTATTTTGGTTTTAGAGCAATATTGTAAAACCAGTTTTACCATATCTTTGGCAAAATATTTGTTACACTTAGGACTGTAAATTTTACCCATGGATAATATCCTACCGAGTAAGAGTAAGGTAGGGTATTTTTGAATTTAGAGTAGAATAGTACCCGCACCCGTATGAAAACTTTTAAGGTAAGTGTATGGTATGGAATTTGTAAAATACCCAATTACTCTACCCGATTATCCATTTATTTATTACATATTATATAATTATGTAATAACCATATTACATATATTATAATATGTAATGTACATTTATATAATAATATATTATATAATTAAACTTGATTTCACGCATTTGTAGTTAATTTGTTGAGCATTATTGGATTAGTTCGTTAACTATGCATAAGTTTGTATTTTTATTTATTTCAAATTTTAATTGTATTATAATATTGTATAAGGTCAAAGTTACTCGATTATATTTTAAAATTATTGAATCTCATAATTTGTTGTACTGATAATGATTCCTTTTAATTTTTTCTTCAAATGTCAGATTCGGGTCATATATGTAATATGGGTAATCGGTGTCCTTTTCACCTAGATTTTAGTGTCTTTTATGATTTTTTATGTGTCTCTATTATTTTGTATTCCATTTGGTGGTGTTATATGTTCATATGGAGATTTGCGCTTTGAAATGATAAATGTGTGATTTTCATGATTAAGTGTCTTAAATTGCCCGACATTGATAAATATTTAGAGAATTGGTACTTTGATTTATTTTGTATAATTTTCAGGCATAAATGGACTCTAGAAGTGAAGAGGAAGATGTAGGAAAAAGCAAAGCTCATTTCGGAGTCCAAACGAGAATGTTATGATTAGAATGGTGTGCCACTTTGTATGACTTGTAACACCTTCAAATGTGAGAATTTTTGTAAGTTCTTTATATGGATACAAGAAAGAGAGTATCGCGTGAGCGCAAAAATCACTCAAATTAAAGATCGGATGTGGAAGTTATGCACGAAATAGTGAAGCAGCGCGAAGCTGCCACAAAAATTCGACCTTGCACAAAAATTTAGTCGAATTTTTATGACAGTTTAGGGAAAAACAGGGGCGAAACAGAGCAATGGAGGCTGAGCGGACTGACAGAAAAATTCGACCATTCTCAAAAAAATTCGGTCGAATTTTTCTGCAATTTTGCAGAAAAATTCGACGTCCCTCACAAATATTCGGTCGAATTTTTGTGAAAATCGCCACATGTGCAGAAAATCAGTTTTAATTCCCTTTTTGGTGGCTTTTTCTCCAAGTTTTGAGAGGATTAGGGCTTCACTTGGGATACACACATCACACACCATTTTCTCCACTTTACACCATCATCTTCATCCATTCTTCATCCATCCATCTACACTTGATCTCCTCCATCAAATCCACCATCCAAGTGATCAAGGAAGCAAGGGAGAGTGAGATCACAAGAAGAAGAAGATCTCCATTGAAGACCTTCAAAGGGGAATCTAATTCTAATTTTGTGACTTTCTTTAAAGTTAATTATGGTTTGTAAGGATTTTAATGTCTATGTTGAATTTCTTGTGACTATGAGAGGCTAATCTCCTTTGTGAGATTAGCTCCATGATTGGTGTTGGATAATTTAGTTTTTATGCAAATTGATTTTAATCTTGAATGGGCTTTGTGTTATTTCTATCATTGATTGTTAATTGCTTGATGTATATGATTGATTTGTGTGATTAATTGTCATGGGCATGTGATTAGATTGGTAGATCAATTATATGTTTAAGATAGTTCATTGAATCATTTCATCATACACTTCATGTGCATTAATTTAGAATGAGATATGTATATCCTTCTAAATTTGGAATAATTTGATAGAATATTTGATTAGCTTAATCGAGAGATTAGTTGATTAGATGAGGAGACCCAAGCCATTAGTGAATTCATAGTACCTTAAAAGGTAAAATTGCCTATGATTTAGTACCTAATTAGGGAACTCGTAGAGTAATTAGTACCTAGTGGGAGGTGTTCACTTTGGTCTTGATCCTATGTGCGTTTGGAGCCTTATTGAGGGCCAACATCCTATACATCTTGGTAGAGAGTTTAGGTGGAATTAGTGATCGTTCCTATGCCATGTTTATGATATATTATAATTAATTGCATGATTACTTTGTTATTCATGCCATGATTGTTGCTAATCTCATCCTTGTATCATTTGGAACCCCTTTTATCTTTGCATTCATTTTATCATTTATTTCTTTCATTAGTTTAATTGCATTCATTTGCATCTTATCCTCCATTTTGATTATCCTTATAAAATTACGATAAACTTGAGATCGCTTAAACTCTAGTGCCTTTCTCCCTGTGGTTGGATAAATTCTTTAATTGGTCATCCCAACTACAATCTGACCAATCAAATGGCGCCGTTGCCGGGGAGGTAACAGTTGCTAGTAGTTTGACGAAAGATTATTTAGAGTGATCTTAATAAGGATATTTTTTTTTATTTTTGCATTTTATCTGCTTTAGAAAATTATGTTCAAATTTTTCTTTCTCTTGTAGGTGCCGATCCTGAGAAGGAAGAAAGGAGAACAAACCCAAAAATATGAGCTATATGGATATTCTTCGAGATATGGTGAATAGAAGTGCTTATCCCAATATGAACATACAAGGAAATTTTCAAGGATTTCAAATACCAAATTGTGAACCTAACTTGCAACCGGATTTTGGAGTATAAGTGCCTAATATGCAATTCCAACAACAAGGTTATGGAGATTTTGGAGTTTCTCATCAAATGCATCAACAAGTATACCCACAAGATGTGAATGATGTTTTTTAAGGAAATTTTTCTAGAAATCAAGAAGGAAATCAACCACTACTTTGGAAAGATTTTCAAGACTCCAACACCTCTTATTCCGCCCAACGTGACTATAAAGATTTGTTTGAAAAGATGGTGGAACATTTGAAAAATAGGATGGAGCACATGGAGGAGGCAAAGAAGTATAATGAAGCGTGGAAGGATCAGATGGGGAATTGGTGTGAAATGGTGACAAATAAAATCGTAGCATACGGTGCTAGATTGAATTCCATTGAACACCAAGTAACTCAAGTTGTGTCCATCGTGGAAAGACTTCAAGAAGAGAACAACAAGCCTTCTACCTCCGGAACAAAGAATGAATGCAGGGTCGTGAAGGATAGAAAAGAGACTAGTTTGGGGGTTGATGAGGTTATGAAGGAGAAGAGAGAAAGAGTTCCTAAGTGGGTGAAAGCCAAAGAGTTGAAAGAAGAGTTGAAGGGGGAATTTGAAAGATTTGTTGAGTCTCTTGAAGTGATGGTTGAGAAAGTAAAGCATCAAAACCAAGAAGAGATTCATGCCCTTATGGAAGAAAAGAAGCCTCCGGAAACTAAGATCATGGATTCTACTCCCCACAAGCCAAAACCTTTTCATTCTATTGAAATTTCAAATTCTCTTACGAACTTTCATGATTTTATTGATAAAAATTTGTTTGTTGAAAATTGTAGGAAAATGATTGCAAGAGGGCACCAATACTTGTCAATGTCTGAATTCTTATCGGGGGATATGGTTGAAGTTCAAAATGCATATAAAGCCCCATGGAAAAAGTGAAACAAGTGTAAATGGCCATTCCTTGTGAAGAACGCCTTTGGAGAATAATTGCTTGAATTATTCAACAAGAAAGGACACGTTCTTGTGGTTGAGTGGGAGAGCACAAGGCACTACTTCAAGAAGAAACCTATGATAGTGCCTAAGGACTATTCTAGACCGCCATGAGTTTGATAATATCGTCCGGCTTGAAGATGTTAAACTTAGCGCTAGATGGGAGATAACTCATCATTATCTTTATTGCTTTAATTGTGCTTTCAATAAGGATTGTGGATTTGATATTGTTTTGCATTTTGGCTTTGTAGGTGGATTGTGCTTATGAGAAATGCATATTGAAGAAAGGAGAAGTGCTTCATGAATTCAAGTAGGAATGTCGCACCACTTGTTGCAAACTTAATTCTCGACTCTTGTCTTGAGTTAAGTTTGGGGGGTGCTAGTGCGTGGTGGACGTACCTTGAGAATTGTGATGCATATGTTTCTCTACAAGAAGATCATTGATAGAGACTACAAGGGTAAGTCCCATCACTTTTTGCAAACTTAATTCTCAACTCTTATTTCGATTTAAGTTTGGGGGGAGAGTGTGTGGTGTGACTCACCACTTGAGTATGATTCTTGTAAAATTGGGTCAATTTTAAAAATTTTCTCATGAGTTTGGGTAAGATTTTGGCATGATTGGTTGTGTTGAAGTGCATGATAATCTATATTTTTAATTAAATTGTTGAGCTAATGATATTTAGTGAGTTTTTGAGCATGAATGAAGGGTATTAGAAGCATGAATGGAGCTTGGAGCTAACGATTTCCACTATCAAATTCCTATTGAGGGAGTACTCTACACCTTATCACCTTTAATTGCTTGACATGATTTGATTTTGATTTTGATTGATGTGATTAGCATGCTACTTCATGTGTTATGTTTGTGGGAGGTTTACTTTCATAATCTAGGATTTTATTGTCAATCAAGGATTGGATGATTATGAGCTTAATTGATTATGGATGATATGAATGTGTGCTTCATTTTCTATTGATGGTGGTAATTGTTTTTTTTTGCATGTTATGTTTTTTGTGTTGTTTCTTGTTTGGTGTGTTTTTCTTATATGTTTTGTGTGTATTTTTATTTTTGTCTTGGGATGTTTGGTGGTTTGTTTTTGGGATATTGTGAGTCATTTTTGAATATGAGTAATGGCATGTTGTTGTGATAAGTGATAACAAATTATGATTAAGAATCTCTACACTTTCAAATTATGACATGTTTTGCTTAACTTGTTCAATTTTGAGATGAATGTGGTGTAATAAGTTTCTTAAGGTCCGAGCATAAGCTTGTGAGCATTTGAGCCTCAACAGTGCATACATGGTAATTTTTTTTTTGCATGAGTGGATCGATTGTGTTAGATAAGCTAGAACTTGCTCAAGGACTATAGGAACAAGCCCGATTAGTGGAGATTAATGACATGATTTAAGGTCATCCTTGTTATGTGAAGTCATTGCCATATATTTTCTTACCTTGTACATCATCCCTAGTCAATCACTTTGAGCCTATAAGCCCATTTCTTGTGAATTTAGCACATTACAAGCATTGATTACCCACATGAGCCTTATATATTTACCCTTTTGTGTTAGTAATTGAGGAGATGGTAACTAGAAAGGATTGATAAGATAGAAAAAGAAGAAAAGAAAATGGTAAACAAGCAAGAAAAATGATGAAAATATCAAAAACAAGAATGTACATGCAACCTTAAAACTCGAGAATGAGCAAAGCAACCTCAAGATGCTCAAGGCAAACAAAAGTAAAAAAAGGAAGCATGCATCATAAAGAGCTTAATACAAAGGAGAAATATGATGAATAGTGCTTGAGATTTGCAAAGATAAGAAAGGAAGAAGGAAAAGTGAAGAAGTTGAAGAAAGTTGCTACCTCTTCGATTACTTACACGTGATTAGTCACTATTAACCATATTCTTCCTGCCCTACCAAAGAGCCTATCATTACATCCCTAATTAAAGACCTTTTTGATCATTGATTGAAACTTTGTAGGATTGTGAATATAGTCCACGAGCAAGCTTATAGTGAGTCAAGCCAATCGGTTGATGAGTATTGCTTTACCTAAATTATAGAGTGTTGAGTGAAATTGTTATCCGATGTGAGGCTTGGACCAAAAAGGGACTATATTACACTTTATTCTCTTGTGATTGAACTTGTTAATATTTTTTGCATATTATAAGTTTAATGTTGTAGGATGACTTAGCATAAGTTGTGGTTCTTATTGTTATCGAGGTGTTGTTGCATATATTCTTTAGGTTTTTCTCTAGATAAAAATTTACTCTCTTGTTTTCTCATTTTCATTGCTCGGGGACTAGTAACACTTTAAGTTTGGGGTTTGATCGGTGTCCTTCTCACCTAGATTTTAGTGTCTTTTATGATTTTTTATGTGTCTCTATTCATTTTGTATTCCATTTTGTGGTGTTATATGTTCATATGGAAATTTGTGTTTTGAAATAATAAATGTGTGATTTTCATGATTAAGTGTCTTAAATTGCACGACATTGGTAAATATTTAGAGAATTGGTACTTTGGTTTATTTTGAATAATTTTCAGGCATAAATGGACTCTAGAAGTGAAGAAGAAGATGTAGGAAAAAGCAAAGCTCATTTCGGAGTCCAAACGAGAAAGTTATGATTAGAATGGTGTGCCACTTTGCATGACTTGTAACACCTTCAAATGTAGAAATTTTTCTAAGTTCTTTATATGGATAGAAATTCAAGAAAGAGAGGATCGCGTGAGCGTAAAAATCACTCAAATTGAAGATCGGATGTGGAAGTTATGCACGAAACAGTGAAACAGCGCGAAGCTGTCACAAAAATTCGACCTTGCACAAAAATTCGATCTAATTTTTTTGACAGTTTAGGAAAAAACAGGGGCGAAATAGAGAAACGGAGGCTGAGCGGACTGACAGAAAAATTCGACCATGCTCATGAAAATTTGATCGAATTTTTCTGCAATTTTGCAGAAAAATTCGACGTCCCTCACAAATATTCGGTCAAATTTTTGTGAAAATCGCCACATGTACAGAAAATTAGTTTTAATTCCCTTTTTGGTGGCTTTTTCTCCAAGTTTTGAGAGGATTAGGGCTTCACTTGGGACACACACATTACACACCATTTTCTCCACTTTACACCATTATCTTCATCCATTCTTCATCCATCCATCTACACTTGATCTCCTCCATCAAATCCATCATCCAAGTGATCAAGGAAGCAAGGGAGAGTGAGATCACAAGAAGAAGAAGAAGATCTCCATTGAAGACCTTCAAAGGGGAATCTAATTCTAATTTTGTGACTTTCTTTATAGTTGATCATGGTTTGTAAGAATTTTAATGTCTATGATGAATTTCTTGTGACTATGAGAGGCTAATCTCCTTTGTGAGATTAGCTCCATGATTGGTGTTGGATAATTTAGTTTTTATGCAAATTGATTTTAATCTTGAATGGGCTTTGTGTTATTTCTATCGTTGATTGTTAATTGCTTGATGTATATGATTGATTTGTGTGATTAATTGTCATGGACATGTGATTAGATTGGTAGATCAATTATATGTTTAAGATAATTCATTGAATCATTTCATCATAATTTAGAATGAGATAGGTATATCCTTCTAAATTTGGAACCCTTTGATAGAATATTTGATTAGCTTAATCGAGAGATTAATTGATTAGATGAGGAGACCCAAGCCATTAGTGAATTCATAGTACCTTAAAAGGGAATATTGCCTATGATTTAGTACCTAATTAGGAAACTCGTAGAATAATTAGTACCTAGTGGGAGGTGTCCACTTTGGTCTTGATCTTATGTACGTTTGGGAGCCTTATTGAGGGCCAATATCCTATACATCTTGGTAGAGAGTTTAGGTGGAATTAGTGATCGTTCCTATACCATGTCCATGATAGATTATAATTAATTGCATGATTACTTTGTTATCCATGCCATGATTGTTGCTAATCTCATCCTTGTATCATTTGGAACCCCTTTTATCTTTGCATTCATTTTATCATTTATTTCTTTCATTAGTTTAATTGCATTCATTTGCATCTTATCCTCCTTTTCGATCGTCCTTATAAAATCACGATAAACTTGAGATCGCTTAAACTCTAGTGCCTTCCTCCTTGTGGTTCCATAAATTCTTTAATTGGTCATCCCGACTACAATCTGACCAATCAATAGGGTAGGTCGAGCTTTTATAGAAAGAGTAGTTCGAAATAGACTATTCGAATTTTTTTTTTAAATTGCGGGTAACCGTTTATCCGCAGATTATCCACGTACCCGATGGGCAATATCCGCGCCCTACCCGATGATATATTTTAGGGTAATAGGGTAGGGTAAGGGTATAAAAATATGATTGAGGGTAGTATATGGAGTAGGTGTACCTGTACCCTACCCATTTACACCCCTAGTTCCACTCCTCAATTAATGGTAATATGAATAAATGAGTTTGTTTGGTATAAAATATACTTTCTTCGTCCGCTTGAAAGAGTCAATTTTTTTCATTTTGGATGTCCACTTAAAAAATTTACTGTTTTCTTTTTTACATACATGAGACCACACACCGACTAATATATTAAAATATGGGCCCCATACCCACTAGTACAACTATCCGTGAAAAAAACAAAGAGAACTCATTTAACCGGATGGAGGGAGTTAGCAAGAAAAAGTAATGGTGAGTTTTTCAAGCCGTAGAATTAACATATTATTGACGGCAGGCCACTTATTGAAAGCTTACATGATGATTAGCAAGCTACCTAGTTTTGTGACAATTAAACTACAGAGGACAACAGAGTTGCAGTAACTTTTGCGATGGTAAAATAGAAGGGATATTCACCCTCTTTGAGCACACTCAAACGCAAGTTTTGTGCTAAGCCGATGTTGGAACAAACGGAGACTGTAGAATTCCTGAGGCAGTACCTAAACCGGTACACATGCGGCATCTGAAGGTCCACAGGTTCCATGGCGAACCAGCTCGGGGACAGCTCGTTCCCCAGCACGCCTCCGCTCGACACAATGTCCCTGTCCACAGACTCGTCGCGCACCACCTGCCACACCGTCGATTCCTCGCACGCTGTCGTAGCTTCAAACTTGATGTTTAAATCCCTATTGAGTCTCACCAGCTGGTTGCCTTCCTCCGGGTGGAACGTCAGCGGGAGGCCACATGCTGGGTTGAACACACACTCGTGGTATCCCGTCAGGCTAACGTCGAGTGGGCAGGGGTTGTTGCCGGTGCCGCGTAGAGTGAGGGATCCATGTGTTCTGATAAGTGAATTGATCTTGTACGCCACTCCAGCCCGGACCTCGTCTCCGTTGCTGTCCAGCACCGGAGTCGAAGCCATGGCGGAAGACGAGATCAGGGCCAACCACAACAGGGGAAGGTATGCTTTTTTTCTTCATTGTGTTTGTGTTTGTATGCATTAAAGGATTATCAGTTGCCCCCTTTTATAGACGCATGTGACCATGTCTCTCATTTTTTTTGGTCCCTTCTACTTTTTCTTTTGATTTTATTGCGTAGTTTGATCATGAGATACCAGATCATGCTATAGTGGACTGCCATTCCTTAATATTTTAGTTTTGCATGTCTTATTACACGTGTTAAATAAGTAACCCAAGTAAAAATGAAAAATCAAAACCCTTGTATTTAGTGGCGGACCTAGAAATATTTTGATCCATGGGGTCAAAATACCACTCGTTTTCATCTCACAATATTACTCTTTCAAGTTGTTAAAAAAATAATTTTATTTATCAATTTTACAGTCATTTTTAGGGCATTTTAGTAATTTTTAGATAAAAATTACTAAAATGTGAATGCACATGTTCATCTTGTAGATATTTTTTATTCTGTTGCCACTTGGCATATTTTTATTGGCACATCTTTTGTATACATTCTGATTTTTTTTAATAACAAAATTCAGAATTTTCTTTCTTCTATCTTGCAACTTCAGAATTTTCTTTCTTCTATCTTGCAACTGCTGCGATGAAGATCTTCTTCTTATGCTATCTTCATCTTCTTCTTATGCTATGATATTTTCTATATTTTATAAATTCTTCATGGTATCATACACCAGATATCGATCATGTGTACTCTAAATAATGTTTTTGATAAAAGAAAGTTGTAAGAATTATTGGATAGAGATGTTATTTACTTTTCAGATTGTAAAGATTATTATGAAACAAATAAATAAAGAAATAATGAAAATTTTATATAATGAAAATATATAATACTCTCGCACGAATCAAACTCTAAACCATCGAATCACTTGACAGAGCACTCCCTCACTTAAGAAAAAAATGTGCAGAAAAAATGTATTCAATCATTCGACAGAGCACTCCCCCCACCCAAAAAAAAAATGTGCAGAAAAAATGTGCAAAATAAATATGCAACTAGTTAGGGATAATTTTGTCTATTTGCTATGAATTTGTGTAGTTGATAATGTTTCCTTATTTTTATGTATCTAAGAATAATTAAGTTTTAAAGTATGTATCTTATAGTATAGTAATAAATAAAGTTTAGGGACAAAATAAAAATATTACTTGACTCAATATTAAAATTACAACTAAACCCTTAAAATTAATACTAAATCATAAAAGTACATATGGTGCCCAGAGCTTCAATGCGGAAAAAGCATGCAGATTACTGGTTCCCTAGCACGCCTGCGGTGGACACAAAGTCCCTGTTTTGTCCTTTAGCAAAATAATTTTCAACTTTAAGTTTCGCAAATTCGCAAAAGGGTTAAAATTAAAATAAATAAAAAGTTTAAAGACGGAAATTGATACAAAATGACTAAAATTGAAAAAAATTATACTCTCTCTGTTTTTTTATTTTTGAACGTGGATTAAGGAGTATTGTTATTTAATGTGTAGTGGATAGTTGTATTAGTGGGAGTGTGAGGCCTATATTTTAATTGTATCAGTGAGTGTGTGCGGGTTTTATGTGTTTAAAAAAAAGACTTTTTAAATGAGAAGCCCAAAATAAAAAAAAAATCTTTAAACGGAATCGAGGGAGTAAATAAAATTGAATTCAACCAAAATTACAGGAACTAAAATGATATTAACTTCGGTAGGATTTAGGAATAGAGTTTAAAGCAATTAAACATGCATATATAAAGTGCCGATTCGAGACAAATACAGAAATAGTACAAATGAAGCACAATTAAAATATTATATTATATTTTATTTTTTCATTAATCAAATTTAATAGTTCAGATCTGTAGGATGTATAAGGTTGGAGGGATATGTGTAGGTATTTGTGGACGAGTATAGAGATTTAGTGAGTGGGATAAACAAAATGTGATAGAAGAGATTTGAGGAAGAGAACAAGGTTTATAATAAACACACTTTACTAAACTTTTTTTGGTTACATTTTCAAAATGATACACCACCACCTATTTATACTACACAATGGTATCATCTCTAATATTATAGAGAATTCTACACTAGTTTTTTCCTAATTAATCTAGATAATTCTTCTTATTTGATCACATGCATTTTTCTAGATTTTTCATTCACCCACATTATTCTAGATCTTTCTATCATCTTCTTGATGTCCAACTATCTCCACCTTCTAGTTTATTCTATACATTATCTCAAATATTTTAGAATTATCATGACATCTCCACAAAATTAAGTTTAATATCCAACACCCCCTCTTAAACTTGATTTTGCATTCCAAGCATACTTCGGAATCTTGCAAACTCTTCATACTTGAGCGGCTTCGTGAAAATGTCGGCTACTTGGTCTTGTGATTTCACATACTCTACTTGAACTTATTTCTTCGTTATGCATTCTCTGATGTAGTGGAAGCGAGTGTCTATGTGCTTGCTCCGATTATGGAATACCGGATTCTTTGACAATGCAATCGCCGACTTGTTGTCCACACAAATCCTCATAGGATTCTCTTGTATCCATCCGAGCTTCCGTAAAAGACTTTTAAGCCAAATGGTATGGCAAACACTGGATGTGGTGGCTACGTACTCGACTTCACATGTAGATAGTGTGACTATCGGTTGCTTCTTCGACATCCAAGTAAAAGCTGTGTCTCACATAAAGAACACAAATCCACTTGTACTTTTTCGATCATCATTATCTCTAGCCCAGTCACTATCACTATAGCCACAAGCTCATAGTTATTAGTATTTGAATAAAGTAAGCCATACTCGAGCGTACCTTTGAGATATCAAAGAATTCTCTTTGCCGCCTTCAAGTGTGTTGTGGTTGGATTCTCCATAAATCTACTCACAAGCCCTGTTGCGTAGAGAATGTCTGACCTATTACAAGTTAAGTACCTTAGACTTCCATCCAAACTTTTAAAGAGCGTCGGATCCACGTTTTCTCCTTCTTCATGCTTGGATAGTTTACTTCCACACTCCACTTGAGTGTTTATTGCCTTGCAATCTTCCATTTTGAACTTCTTGAGGATATCCTTCGTATAACCTTTTTGTGTGATGAAGATTCCTTCCTCAAGCTGCTTGACTTCAACTCCAAGATAATATGCCATGAGCCCAATATCCGTCATCTCAAATTCTTTAGTCATGGCCTTGTTGAACTCCTCAAACATCTTTGTGTTGTTTCCTGTGAATATAAGATCATCCACATACAAGCACACAATTAAGACATCATCACCTTTGATTTTGACGTAGAGGGCATATTCATGAGGGCACTTGGTGAAACCATTCTCCTCCAAGTACTTGTCAATCCTGCTATTCCACGCCCTTGGTGCTTGTTTTAATCCATATAGGGCCTTCTTCAACTTCAACACCTTTTCTTCTTGCCCTTTTACCTCGTAGCCTGGTGGTTGCTTGATGTAGACTTCTTTATCAAGAACACCATTCAAGAAGGCTGACTTCACGTTCATCTGATAGATTTTCCATTTATTTTGGGCTGCAAGAGAAATGATTAGTCTGATTGTTTCTAGGCGGGCGACTGGAGCGAATACCTCATCATAATCGATTCCAACTCTTTGACTATATCCTTTGACAATAAGCCTTGCTTTGTATCTCTCTACTTTACCCTTGGAGTTCTTCTTCGCTTTATACACCCACTTAACTCCAATGGCCTTGTGATCCTTTGGCAATATTGCAAGCTCCCACATATCATTCTTCTCAATGGCCTTAATTTTCTCGTCCATTGCATCTCTCAATCTTTTGCTTTGTGTAGCCTCCTCAAAAGTTATTGGCTCACAATCAGCAAATAAGCAAAGTAATGTGAGATCTTCTAACATTTCAGTCTCGTCATAGATCTCATGCAGGCTCCTCACACGCGATGCACTTCTTTCATTCAGGAAAGATGGTGGCGAGTCTCCAACTTCTCTTGCCAGTGAAGCGGGTGGAGTTACTACCTCTTTATCTTCACCTGCTTGCTCGATTTCCTCTTCATCTTCAAATTATAGAGTTACAAAGTTGTGATCATTGATGTTGGAACCGAAATCCCAAGCACCTTCTTCATCGAACTCCACATCTCGACTTATCACACTTTTCTTTTTGAGAGGATTATATAACTTGTAACCTTTAGAGTTAGAGTCATACCCGATGAATATGTATGGCTCACTCTTGTCATCGAACTTTCTTCTTGTCTTGTCTACCACGTGAGCATATGCTTTACTCCTGAATACTCTTAGATGAGTGATTTCGGGCTTTCTCCCAATCCATGCTTCTTGTGGAGTCTTTCCCTATACACTCTGAGTTGGAAAACGATTGTATAGGTACACCACGCATGTCACTGCTTCTGCCCAAAATTCTTTTGGAAGATTCTTCGTCTTCAACATACTGCGCGCCATCTACACTATGGTTCTATTCTTTCTCTCCGCTACACCATTTTGTTGAGGAGATCTTGGAACAGTAAGAGGCCTCCGGATCCCGTTTGCTTCACAATACGCTATAAACTCCTTGGATGTGAATTCACCACCTTGATCGGTTCTCATAGATTTGATTTCTAGCCCGCTCTCCTTTTCAACGACAACTTTAAATTTCTTGAAGGCTTCAAATACTTTTGATTTCTGCTTCAAGAAATACACCACGTTTTTCTAGAAAAATCATCAATGAAGAGCAAGAAATAATTATTGTTACCAAGAGAGCTTGGTTTGATTGGCCCACACACATCGGCATGGATAAACTCCAACGGCTTCTTTACTCGCGAGGTTGACTCCTTTGGGAATGGCTTTCTAGCTTGCTTCCCGAGTATACATCTTCCAATTTTTCACCATTTCTTTTCATTTGATTTGAGACCGTCAAAACTCTTGTAAAATAATCCAAAATAGATTCGGACTCCTTCATATGTAGGGACTCAAATTCTCCTCTTAAAGTTTGAAGGCATACCTTTTTAACTTGATCGGCTCCTTTGCATGATACTTGGAGCTTATCCCATTCTTCCTTGGCGGTAATTGCACTCGAGATTTTCTCGAAGTCATCATCTCCCAAAGCTTGGTAGATGAGGAAGAGAGCCTTCTTGTCCCTCTTTCTTGAATCTCTCAACTTATCATTTTGTTGTTGAGATAGTGTCGCCTCGTCTTTCGATTGCTCGTAGCCTTTCTCTACAATCTTTCAAACAT
Source organism: Pogostemon cablin (assembly GCA_023678885.1). Lineage (NCBI taxonomy): Eukaryota > Viridiplantae > Streptophyta > Magnoliopsida > Lamiales > Lamiaceae > Pogostemon > Pogostemon cablin. The sequence continues at coordinate 9,205,360 of CM042961.1, forward strand.
CATGAGCACCTAGGAGTGCCTTCATCTTGATACTCCAATTATCAAAGTTGCTCTTGTTGAGCAACGTGACTTGAAAGGATTGAAGGTTGCTAGCCATCTCTCACATGAGGATCTTATGGCTCGAATACCACTTTGTAGGATGTATAAGGTTGGAGGGATATATGTAGGTATTTGTGGACGGGTATAGGAATTTGGTGAGTGGAATAAACAAAATGTGATAAAAGAGATTTGAGGGAGAGAACAAGGTTTATAATAAACACACTTTACTAAATTTTTTTTTGGTTACATCTTCAAAATGATACACCACCACCTATTTATACTATACAATGGTATAATCTCTAATATTTCAGAGAATTCTACACTAGTTTCTTCTTAATTAATCTAGATAATTCTTCTTATTTGATCACATGCATTTTTCTAGATTTTTCATTCACCCACATTATTCTAGATCTTTCTATCATCTTCTTGATGTCTAACTATCTCCACCTTCTAATTTATTCTATACATTATCTCAAATATTCTAGAATTATCATGACATCTCCACAAAATTAAGTTTAATATCTAACAAGATCTTCTATTACATTTAAATCTGCTAGCTCAAATTGAGAATCTAGATTTCAAAGTTGCATATCTTTTGGATTTTTATAAAAATATTGAGCATATTGGGAGTAGGTAGCGTATTGTATAGATTTGGATTATTGGAATAGGCATAGGATTGATAAGTGGGCGGTGATGTGAGGTTGATTAGTGAAATTGGTGAGAATAGACATCACCATTCTTTCTTAATTATATTCCTCACACACACATTACAATGTATGATACAATGACCTATTTATAGGGGATAACGCTTAGTTACTAAGTATTCTTAGTTACTAAGTAATCTTTTATCTTAGTTACTAAATATTCTTAATTACTAAGCAATCTTTTATCTTAGTTACTAAGTAATCTATTAGAATTCTCTAGTAAATGTGCATCAACTATTTTATCACTCCCCCTTGATACGCATTTGGATGATTCGAGCTTTTCTCGTAGTATCTCGAACCTTGATTTTGGTAGAGCTTTTGTGTTGTCTTGAGCCTTGATTTCTTTTGTCGTGTCTTTTTCTCCATCTTTCACCAGGTCTCTGTTGCCAAGTTTCTTCATCTTTCACCAGGTCTCTGTTGCCCAGTTTCTTCATCTTCCACCAGGTCTCTGTTGCCCAGTTTCTTCATCTTCCACCAGGTCTCTGTTGCCCAGTTTCTTCATCTTTCACCAGGTCTCTGTTGCCCAGTTTCTCTGACTTTTTTGTCAACTTTTTAGAAGATCTTTTTGTCTCCCTTCTTCATGTAGTTGTTGCACCCACTTATCATACACCTCCTTTAGTATATCTCAGGCTTCTTTGGATGTTTTTGCTCCACTGATCCTGGAAAATAGTGACACCGCCACTGCCACCATTAGATGTAGATTGCCAAGTTGTCCTTATCCTCCTTGAGTTTAGTTTTCTTTGTCTATATTAGACAAAGATGTTGTGTCCGTTTGGACATATCTTTTATCAATGGTCTACCAAATGACCTTGAGACATGAAGTATGTCTTCATTTTGATGGATCAATCTCTGTAGCCTTTGTCTGTTCCCAAATGACCTTGAGACATGAAGTATGTCTTCATTTTGATGGCTCAATCGCTGTAGCCTTTGTATGTGAAGGTTGGGATTGGATTTCATAGGTATTGGTTAGAGAGGACATTTTTGGAGGCTTTGGTTTGGGTAGTAATATGCGAAAGCTTAGTTTATCGCCCAGTTATTAATCCAACCGGGCTCTGATACCATGTTGGATTTTTATAAAAATATTGAGCATATTGGAGTAGGCGGCGTATTGTATAGATTTGGATTATTGGAATAGGCATAGGATTGATAAGTGGGGCGGTGATGTGAGGTTAATTAGTGAAATTGGTGAGAATAGACATCACCATTCTTTCTTAATTATATTCCTCACACACACACTACAATGTATGATACAATGACCTATTTATAGGGGATAATGCTTAGTTACTAAGTATTCTTAGTTACTAAGTAATCTTTTATCTTAGTTACTAAGTATTATTAATTACTAAGTAATCTTTTATCTTAGTTACTAAATAATCTTTTAGAATTCTCTAGTAAATGTGCATCAACTATTTTATCAATATCGTACACATTATTACTATTTAAAAATTTACAATTTAAAAGCACATAAATAACAAACAAATTATCATGGCTATTTAAAGCATAACAATTTAAAAGACACCATAAATAATTTAAACTATATTTATACATGTAATTGTATTTTAATATCTCAATTAATGTCACAAATAATTGGAGGGCTGATGATATACTATATATAATGTAACAAATTCTTTTGAGACTGAGTAGAATGGACAGTGATATATAGCAGATAAAATAAATTGGACAAGGTTTAAGTAATTTGATTTTATTTTATTTTTCAATTGACAGTGATGTATCATATATGGAAGTACATAAGTACCGATGCAGCAGAGAGGGTACCTCAATTATGCAACAACACAATATTCCTTTTGGAAATTATCCTCTACTTCTTATCAATTGCTCTTGAAAGTTGCTCTTGAAAGGATATTTGATCTTTTATCCTCTATAGCTTAATTTACTAACTTCTTCTCCTCATGAGATCCCCTTTCGTCACAAAAAACATGCACCTATTTAGTGGTATAAAGTTTAAGAAAAACAAATTTTTGTTATAAGATGTAAGAAAAAAATGTATATTACTCCCTCCTTTCGCCCAATAGGTACACATTTGTTTTTTACGTGGATTAAGGAGTATTATTATTTAATATGTAGTAGGTAGTTGTATTAATGAGGTGTGTGAGACCCATATATTAAATGTATTAGTGATGTGTGTGGGTCCCATGTGTTTAAAAAGGAAAATGTATACTTTTGGTGCGGACGTCCAAAATAGTAAAATGTATACCTTTCCGGCGTACAGAGGGAGTAATTATTTTAAAATTTAATGATTTAAATCTTACAGAGTCAAAGTCTGTATAAATAATTAGTAATACGCAAACACACCTATAAACCCGATTTATATAACTTATTATGTGAACCCTGATTTTTTTCACTCTAAACCCTCCTCCTTCCAATCCTATTATACCCTATATATTGATAGGAATTTAAATTAAAGGAAAATAGGTTTGTTCTTTCGATTGCCAATAACACTTTCCTTAAATGTGTTCTCGTAGAGTATCAACAAATATTATCCATTATCCTAAGTAAAGTGTTAAATATTTCAGATCGAGTGAAAAATCATCAGTATTAACATTAGATCCATAATGGTGTATGGAGACTACTAACACTTTCCTTAAGAGTGTATAGAGACTTGGTGAATTAACTACTAATTTTATCTGATAAAAAAATTAATTAGTACACAAAATGCTGGTTGAGTTACCTTAGACAGTCAAATAGTAAGACTGTTTTACTCGTAGTGGTTGTCATTATTAATTCATTTATAATTTTTAGGGCTTTTATCAATTTAAGACCCGAATTATGAGTAAACTATCAATTAGAGACCTGGATTATTTTTTCTATCAATCCAAGACCTGAAATATGTAGAACTATCAATCCAAAGCCTGAATTTGTCAAATATTATCACATATTTTATCAATTTAGGGCCTAAGTTCAGGCCATGAATTGATAGTTTTACATAATTCAGACCCCTAATCGATAGTATACATAATTCAAGCCCCCGAATTGATAGATTACCCATTATTCAGGTCCTGTATTGATAAAATTCCTTATAATTTTTATCATATATTCCCTCCGTTCCATGTTAACGTTGACATTTGCTTTTTGCACGGAGATTAAGAGATATAATATTTTAATGTGTAGTGAGGTGAGAGAAATAATATTTAATGTAAAGTGGGTAGTTGTATTAGTGTTGTATGTGAGTTCTACATGGAATAATTAATTGTTTTGTGTGGGTCCAACTTGATATAAAAGGAAATGTAAACCTTAACATATAACAACCCAAAATAAAAAACGTAAACTTTAACGCGAGACGGAAGGAGTATATTATTATTATTTTTTTATCAAGCAAAGTTTATTAAAATAGGAAATGTGTTACACAAGCACAGGGGTGTTTCAGTCCTTACAAATCATCAATTTTAAATTTATAATGTTCATAAAATAGTTCATTTGGCGGTTATCACGTTTCAAAGTAATAATTTTTATTAAAATGTTATCGTATTTTATTCGTCATACAAAATAAATTTTGTAAGAGGATCTCACACAAGTTTTTAGCAATAATTAGGATTACAATATCGAACTGTTCATAAAATAATTTACTTGGACGATCTTCACTTTTGAACAACGGAGTGCACGTACTCTAGTTGTTCTCCTTCCGTTGAGATGTAAATACATTTGGGCTCTTAATTTAATTACGATATGGTAGAAATGGTGAATTAATTACTTAGTTCGTTTTTCATAAGGAATTATTTAGCAACAAAAAGTAATCATAAGTGTTGCAAGAAGTAGCCAATTAATTAACATACATATTATTGATGCCACTTATTGGAAGCTTACATGATGATAAGCAAGCTAGCTAGCTAGTTTAGTGACAATTAGACAACAGACGAGATAGTTGCAGTAACTTTTTTGATGGTAAAATAAAAGGGGTATTCGCCCTCTTTGATCACACCCAAACGCCCGTCGTTGGTTGCAAATCCGATGTTCGAACACATGAAGGTCGTAAAATTTCTGGGGCAGTACTTAAACTGGTACACATATGGCAGCAGAAGGTCCACAGCTTCCATGCTGAACCAGCTTGCAGATAGCTGGTTCCCCAGCACGCCTCCTGTCGACACGATGCCCCTCTCGACCAACTCGTCTCGAGCCACCTGCCACACCGTGGATTCCTCGCACGCTGTGGTGGCATCGAACTTGATGTTTACATCCGCAGAGACACTCACCTGGTCGCCTTCCTCCGGGTGGAACGTCAGCGGGAGGCCACAAGGTTCGGAGAAACACTCGTGGAATCCCGCCAGGACAACGTCCTGTGGGCAGGGGTTGTTGCCCCTGCGGCCTAGTAGTTTCAGCGCCACGGGCACGTGACCTGGAGCGATGATTGAATAGATCTTGTACGCCACTCCAGCCCGGACCTCGCCTCCGTTGCTGTCCAGCACTGGAGTCGAGGCAGTGGCTGAAGACAAGATCAGAGCCAAGCACAATAGGTACAGAGTGATATTTTTCTTCATGGTGTAAGTATGCATCGAAGGGTGTAGCAATTGCTCCGTTTTATAGATACATGTCTCATAAACAAGGCAAAAGCTCCTGTCCCTCCTTCCTATCTGAATACAATCCTTCCCTTTAAATTTATGTATTGCTAAAGAGTTTAAATTGTAAAGGGTCACGGAAATTGTAAAGGGCCACGGATCTAAATCCGTGTGCCCGGAGTTTTTATACTTAATTTAGTCGGTTTATACCCAATTTTTGCCGGAAGTTTGATTTCTGTCGGAAAAAACTCACACGCGGTGCACGTGACCGTCCAATTTAGAGGAATCCTGCGAACAGGGCAGAGGTGGAAAATGAGATTAAAATTCAATGCAACAAAATTTAAAAGCAATAGGACTATTTCAAAGAAATTAAATTTCTTATGATTATTTTAAATAAAGTAAATTTGTATAATACTATATTGATTTTAAACTCACTTTGTCCATTTTTCTTTCTTCGGATTCTTTTAATAATGAAAAGAATCAACGGTGATACATGAGCACATGAAATAAATTGGATGAGGTTTATGAAATACTCCCTCCGTTCGCTTTCGAGGGTATCATTTTTCCATTTTGAGCGTCCGTCCCCAAGGGTCTCATTTCTTTTTTTATACATATGAGACCCACACACACCCACTAATACAACTAAAAATGGACCCACACCTCCACTAATACAACTATCCACTACACATTAAATAATAATACTCCTTAATTCACGTGAAAAAGCAAATGGCACCCTTAAAAGTGATGGATCATGCATATAGAAGTACGTCGGTACCGTTGCAGCAGAGAGGGTACCTGGCAGATTTCAATTATGCAACGCTAAAAACAAAACACAACTTAGATTCCTTTTGGAAATTATCCTCTACTTTTCTTATCGATTGTTATTGGAAGGATATTTGAGTTTTTATTTTCTATAGTTGAATTAATTACTTGTTCTCCTTATTACATAGTTTGAAATTAAAATTGTATCATACAAATTTATTTTACCTAATATATTTTTAAGAATCTTAATTTCTCCGAAATAGTACCATAACTTGTAAATTATCACTGAAATAGTCCCATAATATTTAAATTCTCATTAAAATAGTTTTTTCACTTAAAAATGTCTAATTTTTCTAATTTCATAGGATGAAACTGAATCGATGTTTTAACAAACTTATGAGACGAAATTGATAAAAAAAATGGAGTATTATTTTTAGATGAAATCGGAGCAAAACTGAAAGATTATGATGTAGAAATATTAAACAAATAATTGGAGTGTAGATGATACTATAATATCCCAAATTCAAGTTTCAATCTAGACCACGACTAGTGACGTTGCACATTTATGTTTCTCAGATTCTTTTGGAACTAAACATCGTACATATGAAAGTGAAACGGATTTCAATATACACTAAAAAAAGTGTTTAACCAACGGATTTTATTAAGGATATTAATTTTACCACGGGATTAGTTTTTGTTGGTAAAATAAATACCTATGGATAACATAAAAAATTAAAAAAAACTTTCATGGGAATCTGGTTTACATGTACTCTGATTTTATATTCTTGTTTACCAAAATTTGGGGATAATACTTTTCATTAATCGATAAAAAGTACATCTTCCGTTCCCTTATATGTGTTCATTTTATCATTTTGGTTCGTCCCAATATAAAGTATATATTTTTTTAGGTTGGTGTGACCCACAAAATAATATTATTATACTCAAGTCACTATATATGAGACTCATACTCAATACTAATACAACTACCACTATACATTAAAATATCATATTTCTTAATTTACTAAACAATAATTATTATACTCCTTAATCCACGTGCAAAAGCAAATGGATACCATTGATTATTAATGGGACGGAGAGAGTATTTTATTTTTTTGAGAGCAACTAGGTAGTGTAGAACATGTGGTCCCACACCCTCTAATTAATTAACAATTAACATATAATCAGCCTCCTTAATTAATGCTATTTAATTCTTTTTTATAGGATTTTTTTAAAATATTTATTATATTTAAAAGATAATTATAACCTAAACCAAAGGTAAAATGTGCTTAAACCACAAATATAAAATTGCAATTATACCCTTATAATTAACCTCGCTGAACGCTAGGGTTAAAATATTCCCATAGTATTTGCCTTTGTTTGTTTTTTTTTTTAAATTTAATTTAATTTATTTAGAGGTGTTAAATACACTTTCAATCTCATAATTTATGCCAAATTCAATTTTGGTCCCAAATTACTTAAGATTTTTGGCAGCTATCTCAAAAATTTAGATTTTTGTCTAAAACTAATTTTTTTGTTGCAATTCGACCCAAAACTCCTAATTTTTTTTAAAAAAATTGTGGATTTTAAAAAGTAATGGAAATTTTGAAATTAAAGTGTGTTAGAAGAATATTAATTAATTGTTTTTTCTTTCATGGAAGTATAAAGTTGAAATTGACCAAAATGAAAAATATGAAGTTGAAGTTGGAACGGAGGGAGTATATATTTTAGTTGGCAAATTTTCTAACGCACGCACTTGAGTTCAAACTTCAAATCCGTGCATTCATATTCAAAACTTTTATAGTAACGTATAAACATTATAGTATACACTAATGAATAAGAATTTATACACATATTTAGCAAATTTTCTGTTAATTTTTTAAATGTAAAGTTGAATATAAAGTAACATTTACTCCTTTCGTCCCATTTCAAATGACACATTTTTCATTTTGAGTTGTCCCACAAAAGTTTGCACATTTTCAAAAAAAACAAAAATTAAAAAACAACCACCATTTCCCATACACTTTATTTACAAAAAAAAAATCATCTCTACCTAACATACTTTATCATTTATTTATTACAAAAAAAATACCATTATACCTCTAAAAGTTATCACTTTCTTAATCTCCGTGCCAGAATTGGGTGCAATCTTTTGTAGGAAGAGGGAGTGTATATTAAGAAACACATAATATACATTATCGAAAAAAACTAATGTAAGTGTAGGTGCACACGTACACCTTGATATATATGGAACCACTTGTACAATTTTTGAGGTTTAGGGCAGGGAGTTGACTGTGATGCGATCCGTTAATTTAAGACGGAATGGGCTCAATCATGCATTATTTATGGCCGGTGGGATCCAAATTGCCAAAAAAAAAAAGTAAAATAAATAATTAGAAGCTTATTTCACTACACATTATAATTATAATAGTGCTTTATTATTTTTAGATTGGTGTAACAATCCTAGGATGTGTTGTAAATAATTGGGGGTCTCTTCGTTATTTTGTAATCCTGAAACTTTTGATACCTGGAGTACTTCTGTACTCCTAATAATATGTATTTATTTTCTTAAAAAATAAAAATAAAAATTGCGTCCATTAATTAATGTATTATTGATGGCAGTCCAGTCCAGTTGACTTATTGGAAGCTTACATGATGGTGAGCAAGCTAGATAGCTAGTTTTGTGACAATTAGACAACTGACGACAACCGGGGTTCATGAGTTTTGGTGATGATAAAACTCAAGGGGCGTTCATCCTCATTGAGCACATGCAAACGCGGAGAAACAACGCTGCCGATGTTCGAACACACTGATGTCGTAGAATTTCTGGCGCAGTACTTAAGCTGGTACGAACCAAACCCAGATTCCGCACGTTCGATGCGGAACCAGCTTGCAGACAGCTGGTTCCCCAGCACGCCTCCGGTCGACACAATCCCCCTGTCGACCGAGTCGTCGCGTACCACCTGCCACACCGTGGATTCCTCACACGCAGTGGTGACATTGAACTTGATGTTTACATCGGCAGAGAGAGTGACGAGGTCGCCTTCCTCGGGGTGGAACGTCAGGGGGAGGCCCAAGTCGATTGGCGTAAGATAAACGTCGAGAGGGCAGGGGTTGTTTTCGTTTCTGGGTAATATACTGGGGGTCATGGAAAGTCTTCCTGGAGAAACAATATGATAAATCATGTACGCCACTCCAGCCAGAACCTCGTCTCCGTTGCGGTCCAGCACCGGAGTCGAAGCCGTGGCTGAAGCCATGCTCAGGGCCAAGCACACCAGGGGCAGGTACACACTCATTTTTTTCTTCATTGTGTTTGTCTTGTGTTTGTATGCATCTATCAATTGCAATTGCCCCCTTTTATAGATGGATTTTCTAGTACAGAGGATCAAAGAAAATAAAAATGAAACAAAAAGATTAAAATTGAAAAAGTTAAATGTTAAAAGGACTAAAATTGAATTCAACACAATTTACGGGACCTTAAATTTACAGGACCTAAAATGATAGTATTAACTTAGGTAGGACTAGAGTGAACAGCAATTAAACATGCATATATAAAGTGCCGAGTCGTGACAAATACAGAAATAGTACAAATGAAACACAATTAAATGACAAATTTTTATATTTTCATAAATCAAATTTAAGAGTTTAACTGCGGTGCACCTGTGACACCGATGCACCTGAACAATTTGAATCGTTAGATTAAATCTTAATATAATCTCTATCATTAATTAAATTAAATAATTAAAAAATAAAAAAATAAAACTACCCACTATCCTACTATTAGCCTATAAATTATGAGGTGCACTCCAGAATCACCCCAAATTTAATGGTTCAGATCTTCTATTCCGTTTAAATATGCAGCTTAAATAGACTATAAATAACAATTTCAAAGTGCATGTATATCTCCGAGATATACTTTACTACTTGAAAATCTGAATATAATTACAATTTTCATAACTATATTTATATATGTAATTGTATTTTAATATCTCAATTAATGTCACAAACAATTGGAGGGTTGATAATACTATAATGTCACAAATTCTTTTGAGACTGAGAAGAATCGACGGTGATATCATATGAAATAAATTGGATAAGGTTTAAGTAATTTGATTTTATTTGATTTTTCAATTGACAGTGATGGATCATACATGGAAATACATATGTACTGTTGCAGCAGAGAGGGTACCTCAATTATGCAACAATACAACACAACTTTGATTCCCTTTGAAAATTATCCTCTACTTCTCTTATCAATTGCTTTTGAAAGGATATTTGATCTTTTATCCTCTATAGCTTAATTTACTAACTTCTTCTCCTTATGAGATATCCCCTTTCGTCACAAAATACATGCACATAGGTGGCATGAAGTTTAAGAAAACAAATTTTTGTTGTAAGATGTAAGAAAAAAATTGGTGTTAATTATTTTGAAATTTAATTGTTTAAATCTTATAGGTACACTGCTATATGGTGGACCAAAGTAATAATCGGAGGGCTTTTGATACTGTAATATCCAGGGATGTTAAATGAGCTGGACCTAAACCTACAGGACAAAACTTATAGGGTTACGGGCTAAACGGGCCACGGGTTAAGCGGTCCATGTTAAACTGGTCGTCATTTATGCGAATCTAACTCTAATCCTAGCGGGCCTCGGGCTAAACGAGCCACTAACGGGTCAGTGAATAAAAAAATAAAAAATATTAATTAAATTTGAAACATAATTAAACATTAAAAATATATCAAATGTTGTTCTAACATTAATAATGAACTATAAATTTATAAGTTTATTTATGTAAAAAATAAAAAAGAATTTTTGAATTCCAATTACGTTAATATTATTTGTGAATTAACATAGTTTAATTTCAATATTACTTTTTAAAATGTCTCACATACTTTATTCTTAAATTATTTTATTTTAAAATGACAAACCAACAAAAATGTAGTAAGTTAGAGGGTATTAAATTACTATTAGATATAATTATCAATAGAAATTATTTGTTAACATAAAAATTTATTATTAATTTTAATAATTTAAATATATTACTAATTAATTTTTTATTATAAAAAGTTTAATCGGACTAACGGGGCCAGCCCTATTAACCTACGGGCTAGCCCTATAGGATCGCAGACTAATTGATCCGGTCCAAAAAGAACCTTATTTAAACGGACAACTACTTATACAAACCTAAACCTATATTTTTTCAAATTAAACGTGTCGGACCTACAATCCCGAACCATATTAACATCTCTAGTAATATCCCCCAAATTCATGTTTCAATCTAAACCACGAATAATGTCGTAAGTTTATCTTTTTTTCGGATTCTTTTGGATAAGGTTTAATTAGTAATTTGATTTGATTTTTTTTTTTTTCAATTGACAGTGATGGATCATATAAGGAAGGACATTAGTACTGTTGCAGCAGTGAGGGTACCTGCAGCATTCAATTATGCAACAATTAACACACAACAAATTAGAATCCTTTTGGAAATTATTCTCTACTTCTCTTATATTAATAGCTCTCCACCCCCATCCTACCCATCCCCATAAATATTTTTTTTTATAAAATTTTAAAATTTTAATACTTGAATAATAAAAATATTACCTTCCACCTCTACTCTCCACCCACCCCCACCCCCACCCCCACCCCAATTTTTTTTTATAAAATTTTAGATTTTAATATTTAAATAATAAAAATATTACCACCCAACCTACCCCTACCCACCCCCACCCTCAAAAGATTTTTTTCTTTTATAAAATTTTAGATTTTAATATTTAAATAATAAAAATATTACCACCCAACCTACCCCCTGCCCACCCCCACCCCCCAAAAAAATTTTCTTATAAAATTTTAGATTTTAATATTTAAATAATAAAAATATTACCACCCACCCCAACCCACCAAAAAAAAAATTTAAAATAAAATTTGAGATTTTATTTTTTAAATATTAAAATTTATTTTTTTTTAAAGAAAAATTTGGTGAGTGGGTGGGTAGGGGGGGTGAGGTGGTGAGCGGGGGTGTGGTGGGTGGATGGACAGAGTGGTAGGATTGGGTTGTAATATTTTTATTATTTAAATATTAAAATTTAAAGTTTTATATAAAAAAATTTTTTTGGATGGGGTGGTGTTGGGTGGGGGGGTGGGTGGGTAGGGGTAGGGTTGGGTGGTAATATTTTTATTATTCAAATATTAAAAATTTAAAATTTTATAAAAAAAAATTTTTTGGGGGGGTGGAGGGTGGGGTGGGTAGGTGATAGGTTGGGTGGTAGAGTTCCCTCCCAAAGAATTATTTTTAGTAAAATTTTAGATTTTAATATTTAATATAATAAATTTAGGTTACTTACTAGGAGATACATAAAATAATGCATAATTGTTGTAAACTATATGACTCAAAGTACTATTACTCATAACTACAAAATTATGATTGTGATACCATAAATACCCCTATGTATTTGCACAATTGCTTTGCACATTTTGTTTGCACATTTTAAATGCCGGCAGCAGGAGGCGGCGGTCAACGCTGGGCAACGCCGGTCAACGGCTGTCCAGGCGGCGATCAACGCCGGTCACGCCGGTCCGACCGGCGGTCAACGGCGGTCAACAACGGTCCGGCGGGTGGGTGGGTGAGGGGTAGTGTTGGTGGTTTAAAAGTGTATGGAATTATAAGGTTATATTTGGTATTTTACTTTAATATTTTGTATGTGAGAGTAATTATTTAAATTTCTTGTATCTAATAGTAATTTAGGTTAAAGGTGTGTATCTATTAGTGATTTTCCGTAAAATTTTATTATTTTTATTTATCATGTATAAAATTTTATTTTAAAAATAATTTTTGAATTATGGATTTGAAATTCTTTCAAAGATCCATAATTTACCCAAATAATGGGATTCAAATGAATTGATTTAAAATCTAAGGAATTTAAAATCCACTCATTTTCAAATCCATTGGATTTGAAATGACTCAATCCAAAAACAACGTAAATTCTTTTTTTAAAAAAATTTAAAAGAAAAACAGAGAAGTGATGTGTAGGTAATTTGGTTGGCAGTAAAAACATTGGTTTTCTGGCTAAGAAACTCTCACACTCTTCCTTTTAGGTATAAAATAGATGAGATTTTGGATCTTAATTAAATTACTAATGGTGGAAATGATGAATTAAGTTTGTTTTTCTTAAAGAATTATTTAGAAGACGTAGAATAAAAATAGCGCCCATTAATTAACATATTATTGATGGCAGTACACTTATTGGAAGCTTACATGTGATGAGTAAGCAATCTAGTTTTGTGACAATTACACAACAGACGAGAGAGTTAGCGTTGGTTTTCCAATGGTAAAATAAAAGGGGTGTTCGCCCTCTTTTCCTTTGAGCACACTCAAAGGCTGAAACTTGCCTGCAAAGCCGATGATTAAACACACGAATGTCGCAAAATTTCTGGGGCAGTACTTAAGCTGGTACATGTTGAATTTTTAGAAAGGTTATAGTTGGGGTAAGTGGCGTGAGTTATATAATGGAAGAGAGAATTGGTTTAGTAGGTGAGTGATTTTAGAGAGGGAGTAAATAGCTGGAAAGATTTGAAAATGGGTTTTCTTAGTTACTCCATTCAATTAATTTGATTACATTAGTCCATATTTATAGTTGGGCATAGAACATTCTCGGCTTCTATGAATTATTCTAGACTAATCTTTTCTTATGTTTAGAATTTTCTAGTTAATTCCACTAATAACCTATTCTAGAATTCTCTACTATTTGTGCACATGTTTACAACTAATATTGTATGCTAGAATTATCAACATTTTTCTAGAATATTCTTTAAATGTGCATCATAATTTAATACTCCTCCTTGATGCATATTTCTTTGACTCCAATAAGCTCTCGTAATGTTTCGAACTTTCCTCGCAGTAGTGCTTTTGTGAATATATCCGCTAGTTGCTCTTCCGTTCCAATGTGCTTGAGCTCGACTTCTCCATTATTAGTTGCTTCTTGTAAGAAGTGCTATTTGATGGCGATGTGTTTTTGTCCTGCTGTTAAACATGAGATTTTTCACCATTGTTATTGCCGACTTGTTGTCGTAGTAGATCTCTGTAGGATCTTTTGTTGTTCTCTCGTCATGTATAGTTGCTGCATCTACTTGTCACTCCCTCGATACTCCTCCTTTAGAACAGTGACTCCGCCACAGTCATCTGTAGATTGTAGAACGCCAAGTTGTCCTTCTCCATTGCTTTTGTCTAGTTTTCTTTGTCTGTATTAGACAAAAATATTGTGTCCATTGGGACATGCTTTTGTCTAGTTTTCTTTGTCTGTATTAGATAAAGATGTTGTGTCCGTTTGGACATGCTTTTATCTATTTTCTTTGTCTGTATTAGACAAAGATGTTGTGACCGTTGGGACATCGTATCCTTTATCAACGGTCTCCCATAGGCCTTGAGACATGAAGTATGTCTTCATTTTGATGGCCCAATAGTTGTAGCCTTCGTTTGAGAAGGTTTGGATTGGGATTTAGTGGATATTAGTAAGAGAAGACATTTTTGGAGGTTTAGAAATGGCTTGGGTGGTATAGTAAGGATTTTGGATGTAATATGCGGAAGCTTAGTTTAACGCTCAGTTATTGATCTAACAGGGCTCTAATACCATGTTGAATTTTTAGAAAGGTTATAGTTGGGGTAAGTGGCGTGAGTTATATAATGGAGGAGAGAATTGGTTTAGTAGGTGAGTGATTTTAGAGAGGGAGTAAATAGCTGGAAAGATTTGGAAATGAGTTTTCTTAGTTACTCCATTCAATTAATTTGATTACATTAGTCCATATTTATAGTTGGGCATAGAGCATTCTCACGGCTTCTATGAATTATTCTAGACTAATCTTTTCTTATGTTTAGAATTTTCTAATTAATTCCACTAATAACCTATTCTAGAATTCTCCACTATTTGTGCACATGTTTACAACTAATATTGTAGGCTAGAATTATCAACATTTTTCTAAAATATTCTTTAAATGCGCATCATAATTTAATAGTACACACGCGGCGCCACCGCTTCCACGCGGAACCAGCTTGAAGAAAGCTGGTTCCCCAACACGCCTCCGGTCGACACAAAGTCCGTGTCGACCGAGTCGTGGCATACCACCTGCCACACAGTGGATTCCTGACACGGTGTGGTGATATTGAACTTGATGTTTACATCCGCTGAGAGAGTCAGCATGTGGCCTTTCTCTGGGTGGAACATTAGGGGGAGACCACATGCTTGGAACAAACACTCGGAGAAATCCGCCAAGAGAACGTCGAGAGGGCAGAGGTTGTTGCCGGTGGGGTGCAGAGTTAGGGCCAAGTCCACTCTTCCTGGAGAGAGAGTTGAATATATCTTGTACTCCACTCCATCCCGGACCTCGTCTCCGTTGTTGTCCAGCACCGGAGTCGAGCCCGTGGCTAAAGACAAGATCACAGCCAAGCACACCACGTACAGACTGATCTTTTTCTTCATTGTTTGTGTATGCATCAGAGGATGTATCAATTGCTCCCTTTTGTAGATACATGTCCAGTAATTAGTAAACAATTAATTAAATGATACACCTGTTTACTAACTTGAAAGATCCAAGGTTAGTCTTAGGGTCATTAATCATTTATTACAAAATTTCCACGTGCAAACACTATAATAACCCAAATTCAAGTTTCAATCTAAACCACAATTAATGTTGCACGTTTATCTTTCTCTGATCTCTTTTCACTAAAATAAACTGGATAAGGTTTAAGTAATTTGATTTTATTTCACAGTGATGGATCATACATAGAGAAGTACCGTTGCAGCAGAGAGGGTACCTGGCAGCATTCAATTATGCAACAATCCACAACAACTTTGATTCCTTTTTGGAAATTATCCTCTGCCTTATCAATGGCTCTAGGAAGGATATTTGAGTTTTTATCCTCTATAATGAATTTACTAACGTCTTCTCCTCGTCGGATACTCCTTTCGTACATGTGAGAGTTTAAGAAAAGTAATTTTTTATTGTAAGAAAGATAATGAGTATTTTGGATAATTGAATGAAATAAAGTGAATGATATAATTAATTTTGACTAAATTGTGAGTAAAAAGAGAGTGATATTTCTGTAATACTGTGCTATTGGGATCTGAATGTCCTGTTATATTTTGGTGTTATAGTTGATTTATAAATTTTGAATCTCTGTCTTTTGTTAAGATTTAGGGGTAAGACTGTGGGTGGGTGATGAATTAATAAATAAAAAATTTTCGTAAAAGAAAAACAGAGAAAGGGATGTGTAGGTAATTTCGTTGCCAGTAAAAACATTGTTTTCCTGGCTAAGAGATTCTCAGTCTCTTCCGTTTAGCAAGAAAAAATAATCATGAGTTGCTGGTGCTTCCTAGCTAGTTTGAGGGCCTGGGGTACATGTCCTTTAGCGATAGGTGAATAGATCTTGTACGCCACTCCGGCCCGGACCTCGTCTCCGTCGCTGTCCAGCACCAGAGACGAACCCGTGGCTGAAGAAAACATCACAGCCATGAACACTAGGTACAGAGTGATTATTTTCTTCATTGTGTTGTGTTTGTATGCATGTATCGATTGCCCCCTTTTATAGATGCGTGTCTAATGCAGAGGAAGATACCTGAAGAGTAGATACGCTGCAATATTCTAGAAGATCTCTAATTACATTTTAGTCTTACTTCTTATTGCACAGTTTGCACAAGTAACGTAAATATGGAATTAATATTACACTTAAAAAATAATATTACACTAAAAAACTATTTTTTACCAATGAATTATTTTGTTGGTAAAAATCTTAATTTCATTGTTAAATTGATTTATCAATGGATTAATAACAAAATCAGTTGGTAAGTTTGGGTTGGTTATAAAGTGATAGTTGGTAAAACTTTAGTAATGAAAATTCAATTTGGTTGGTAAATAATCCCGTTAATAATCTGTTGCTAATAATTCCGTTGATAATTTAAATAATGACTATGTTAATAAATAGCAACGGATTTTGTACTGTTAGAAAAAAAACTTAATAAAATCCCTTGTCATTCCATTACTTAAATAAAATATAATTTTTTGGTAAATTCCATTACTAAAAAAGAATTATTTTGTAGTGTTATATAATATCTTGAAATTTATTAAAAAAAATAAAAGAATTCACGCATTAATGAGTATGCGGCCTAATTTTTTTCTAGGCTGGTTAATAAAAAATAAGGAATCTAATGAAATACTCCCTCCGTCCCACCATAAGGGTGGCAAAATTTTTTTGCACGTAGATTAAAAGATATAATATTTAATGGGTAGTTAAGGATAGTTGAGGTGAGAGAAATAATATTTTAATGTATAGTGAGTAGGTGTATTAGTATGGTGTCTGGGTCCCATGGAGATATATTAATTGTTTTGTGGGGGTCCCATTTACTAAAAAGGAAAATGCACCTCTTGTGTTGAGATAGACGAAAATGATAAAATATACTCCTTGTTGTGGGACGGACGTAATACAACCCATGAGGAAAGTGAGTTACAAATTTCACGTGGAATTAAGTTTAAAACATCAACTGTCTCATATTTTTTTTACTTTATTCAAAAAGGTCCAAAATAATCAGGACATTTAATTTCGTTCCGAACCTTTCAATGTTGCTTATCGTATGTTTTTATCAATTTCATCTCATAACTTTATAAAAATGTTCGGTGTCTTTTTCACCTAAATTTTAGTGTCTTTTTATTATGTATTTTTCGTGTGTTTTTATTCAGCTTATATATCATTTGGTGGTGTTATATGAAGATATGGAGATTTGTGCTTTGAAAGGATAAATGTATGATTTTCATGATTAAGTGTCGTAAATTGCGTGATATTTGTAAATATTTAGAGAATTGGTACTTTGGTGTAATTTGTGTGATTTTCAGGTAAAAATAGATTCTTGACGCGATAAGAAAGATATGGGAAAAAATGAAGCTCAATTCGGAGTTGAAATGAAGGAGAACAAGCCGAAATGAATGAAAAAGAATAGGGGCTGCTTGAACACGAGCAGTATGCATGAACACGAGTCGTGTTCGCGCACACAAGCCATGTGCAGAATACGGCCCAGGAAGCCAACGTCGTGCGCCAACACCTGAAACACTTACACGGTCATGGCATGGCCGTGTGCGGCACACGAGCTGTATTTGCGCACACGAGTAGTGTGCATGCACACGAGCCGTGTCCGTGCAAAAATCAGAAAAATATCAGCAAACCTTCTAGAAGTTTTCATGGGGTATAAATATAAGTGTTGATCACAAATTACGAGAGGAATCATTTTGGATCAGTTCCACACACATTTTACACCATATTTTCACACACGAACTCCATTCAATCCATCTCCATACCCTTCATCCATCCAATCCACTTGATTTCCTCAAATCCATCCACCATTCCATCAATCCACTAATCTAAGAAGAGGAATTCATCATTGATTGAAGATTATAGCATGATCAAGGAGGAGAAAGTTCACCATCAAAGGGGAGCCAACTAACCTTTATTTTGCTATTTTCTTCATAATTTGGCTCAATTGGAGCATGTCATGGATTGTAATGAATTATTAATGATTTGTAGTGGCTAGTCCTCATGTGAGGCTAGCAATATAATTGGTTAGAGATTATGTAAATTTTGCACACTACATGTTTGATGAAATGATTGTTATGAATATTTTCTATCATAAATGCTTGTTCTCATTTTATGTATGATTTGTGTGGTTAAATTCTCTATTCATAGTGTTAGGATGATCATTCCAATATTATGTTTAGTGGTTTAATTGAATCATTAATTGTATGAGATGACTTAGTTAGTGTGAGGAAATGTAAGCCATACTCTTCTTGTGCTTAGAACCTCATGATAGGATATTAGTGAGGAACTAATGAGGGGAACCCAATTTATGATCATAATATCTTCATAGGAATTGAGAGTAAGAGAATCCTAGGAGATTTAAACTTGTAAAAGAGTTGAGAACCTAATTATCTTGGCCATAGGGATTAGGGGTACATAAGTGATTGTCCTTAATACCATAACATGATGCCCTTCAATGCATGTATGTGTGTGAGTCTACATATACCTTTTCCATGAATATTGCTTGCCTTACATATTTCTTAGATTGTTCACCTTCATCCATCATCCATTACATATGTACATGTTCTATCTTTTCATTGCTTCCTTAGTTATTAGTTGTAGTGTTAAACAACCCCATTATTTTATTGATTAGTCCTACTAGAGTAAAACATTTCTCAAACACGGATACATTGACTTTTGCCCTTGGGTTCGATATTCTAAATTTTGCACTTGGTCACTAAGGTTTACTACGCGATAGAGTACGCTTGCTCTAATCAATTGATACCAAAATTGAAACTATGAACAAAAAACACCAATTTAGTCACATCCAATGGAATTAAAAAAATTAGACATTTTTTAGTAAATAGGACCATTTTGATGAGATTTTAAAAATGATGGGACTATTTTGGAGAAATTAAATTTTTTGGGACTATTTTAAATAAAGTAAATTTGTATGGAATGATTTTGATTTTAAACTCCATGAAACTAATAAAATTTAAGGAGTCATACTCATGCTCACACTCTCATTGATACATTTAAACTTTTAAACCGAAATTATTAACTTTTATGAACCAAACGCATTCTTAAAGTATAGATTCTATCTCTTTCCAACATGATATTCATCCAATGGTGAGAGAGAAAAGTATATAATTGTTATATAAATAAATTATACTTATTTATTGTTAAAGTATACTCTCTCCGTCCCGCGTTAACATTGACATTAATTTTTGAACGGAGATTAAGAGATATAATATTTTAATATGTAGTGAGGTGAGAGAAATAATATTTAATATGAAATGTGTAGTTGTATTAATGTTGTATGTGGGCCCTATATATATGGAATAAATAATTATTTTGTGTGGGTCTCATTTGACAAAAAATAAAATGTAAACCTTAATTTGGGACAAATCAAAATGGAAAACATAAATATTAACACGAGACGGAGGGAGTATATATTTTCTAAAGCATAATAAATGATGCATTAAAATATAATTATACAGTATTAATTATGATATGATTTACTACAAACATACTTTAATTATCAATAAGAATATTTAACCTATATAATAAGTATACTTTAATATTAGGTCACCCCTCTTACAACCCGTCTTACATATATGTTTCACAAAAGAGTAAAAAAAAATTATCTAAGGAAGTTATCTTGTTTGAATTTGAAGAGTGTCATGTGAATCCGATTTATCATCCATTCTATTTTTGTAAAATTAATACTTTAGTACATAAAGAATTATTCTTTCCATCCCACTGAAATGTGAGTGTTCGCTTTTTGCACATAGATTAAAAAAATAATATTTTAATATGGAGTGAGGTGAGAGAAATACTCTCTCCGTCTTGTTTAAGTCTGGGCCCCTTCTCGGCATGGAAATTATAAAAAATAATAACGTTTAGGGGTATAATGATATTTTTTGATAATTAATAAATGATTAAGTATGTGAGGTGTGTTAGGTAGGTGTGTATGTGTGTGTGTATTTTTTTTTTGTAAATAAGGTGTATGTGGAAGGGTAATTGTGTTTGATTTTTTATTAGGTAGGTGCAAACTTTTGTGGGATAACCCAAAATAGAAAGCGTTTCATCTTTTTTTTTGCTCAAGGACTATAGGAACGAGCCCGATTAGTGGAGATTAGTGAAATGATTTAAGGCCATCTTTGTTATTTATAGTCATTGCCATAGATTTTCCTACCTTGAACATCATCCCTAGTTAACCAATTTGAGCCTTTAAGCCTATTTCTTGTGAATTTAACACATTGCAAGCCTTGATTATCCACTTAAACCTTATATACATACCCTTTGTGTGAGTAATTGAGGAGATGATAGCTAGAAAAGTTTGATGAGAAAAAAAAAGAAGAAAAGAAAATAGTAAATAAGTAAGAAAAATGATAAAAGAGCAAAAACAATAGTGAACATACAACCTCAAAACAAGAAAAATGAGCAAATCAACAATAATATGCTCAAGTACTTAAAAATCCAAAAAAGGAAGCATGAATCATAAGAAGCTCAAGAAATCCAAGGAAAGTTGATGAGTAGTGCTTGTGAGTACCAAAGACAAGAAAGGAAAAAAGAAAAGTAGAGAAGTTGGAGAAATTGGCCATCTCTTCAATTACTTATACTTGTTTAGTCACTATTACCATATTCTTCCTACCTTACCAAAGAGCCTATCATTACATCCTTAATGAAAGACCTTTTTGATCATTAATTTAAACTTTGGTGGTTTGTGAATAGAGTCCGCGAGCAATCTTATAGCGAATCGAGCCAATCGGTTAATGAATGATGATTTACCCTACTTTAAAGAGGGTTGAGTGACATTTATAACCTATATGAGGCTTGGACTAAAAATGGACTATATTACACTTTTATTCTCTTGTGATTGAACTTGTTAATTCCTCATGTCATGAGTTTAATGTTTTAGGATGACTTAGCATGATTTGTAGTTCTTGTTGCTATTGATGTGTTATTACTTGTGTTCGTTTAGTCTTTTCCCAGGTGAAAATCACTCCTCTTGGTTTATCATTTTCGTTGTTCGGGGACGCACAACACTTTAAGTTTGGGGGTGTGATGAGTGATATTTTCACCTAGATTTTTGTATCTTTTTATATGTGTTTTCTTATTAATTTTTCTGTATTTACCTGTACTTTGGTTGTGTTTTGTGTTTTTATTGAAATTTGTGTGAATGAGCTTAAACCTATGATTTTCAGTTTTTAATGGATGCTAGACATGATAAAAAAGATGTAGGAAAAAGCAGATCTCAATTCAGAGTTGAAACGAGAGAGAACGAGCTAAAACAGTGAAGGAAATAGGGCAGCAAGAACACGGGCCGTGTACAGCGCATGGCCCTGTCGGAATTGGTTGTGCGCTGTCTCCTGAAACACCAACTCGGCCACCCCTGTAGCCGAGTGCAGAACACGGGCCGTGTACCAACACGGCCTTGTCCAGAAAGGCCATGTGCGAGCATAAAAAACACCAACACGGCCACCCTTGTGGTCGTGTGCTGTACACGAGCCGTGTAGGTGTTGGGATCAGAAAATTTTCAAAAACTTCTAGAAGCTTCCCAAGGGGTATAAATACCCATTTATTCAACATTTGAAGGGAGATTCGGTTTTTGGACCCTGTACACATGATGAGTGATATTTTCACCTAAATTTTAGTATCTTTTATGTGTGTTTTCGTAGTATTTTATCCGTATTTCATGTGCTATTTGGTTGTGTTTTGTGTTTTTATGAAAATGTATGAGAATGGATTTAAACGTATGAAAAATAGGTAAAAACGGAGCAAAAAATGGAGACGTGAGTTGAAACGGTGAAGAAAACCAAAAATTGGAAAATGACATAAAACACAGTCATGTTTTTATGTCATGATCATATTTTCTTGCAGGGTGAAGAAATATACAGAGAGCTAAAATTTTGCAAAAAAATACGGGCAAGTGCAGAAAAACACGCCCGTATTTTCTTGCACTTGGGTGAAAAATTGCGTTCCGGGCTGAAAAATCACAATTTGTATAAAAACACGGGCAGATACAAGAAAACACGACCGTGTTTTCTTGCAATAGTGGCAAAACTCAAGTGCGATTTTCAAATTTTCAAAGGGGGGTATAAATATCCCCAATTACACCATTTGCAGCAGATTTTGAGGGTTTCTCCTTCCACACACACATCACACACATTTTTCTTTATTTTTCACCATCTTCTCCATCCATTCTTCATCCATCCATCTACACTTGATCCCCTTCATCAAAACCACTATCCAAGTGATCAAGGAACCAAGGGGGAGTGAAGATTACAAGAAGAAAAAGAAGAAACTCCATTGAAAGACTTCAAAGGGGAAATTTAATTCTAATTTTTGTGAACTTCTTTATAGTTTTATCATGGGATTTGTAGATACAATGGTCTATGTTGTTTTCTCTATGACTATGATAGGCTAATCTCCTTTGTGAGATTAGCTCCATGATTGATGTTGGATAATTTAGTTTTTATGCAAATTGATTTTAATCTTGAATGGGCTTTGTATTATTTTTTCATTGATTGTTAATTGCTTGATGTGTATTATTTATTTGTGTGATTAATTGTCATGGGCATGTGATTAGATTGGTAGATCAATTGTATATTTAAGATAATTCATTGAATCATTTCAGCATATACTTCATGTGCATTAATTTAGAATGAGATAGATATATCCTTCTAGATTTGGAACACTTTGATTGAATATTTGATTAGCTTAATCGAGAGATTAGTTGATTAGATGAGGAGACCCAAGCCATTAGTGAATTCATAGTACCTTAAAAGGGAATATTGCTTATGATTTAGTACCTAATTAGGGAACTCGTAGAGTAATTAGTACCTATTGGGAGGTGTTCGCTATGGTCTCGATCCTTTATGCTTTTGGGAGCCTTATTGAGGGCCTACATCCTATCCATCTTGGTAGAGAGTTTAGGTGGAATTAGTGATCACTCTTATGCTATGTCCATGATAGATTATAATCAATTGCATGGTTACTTTGTTATCTATATCATGATTGTTGGTAATCTCATCCTTGCATCATTTGAAACCCCATTTATCTTTGCATTCCTTTTATCTTTTATTTCTTGCATTGCATTTATTTGCATACTTATCTATTCTCCTTTTCGATCGTCCTTATAAAATCACGATAAACTTGAGATCGCTTAAACTCTAGTACCTTCCTCCCTGTGGTTCGATAAATTCTTTAATTGGTCATCCCAACTATAAAGACCAATCAACACACACCTCACACACCATTTCTTCCATTCCACACCATCATCTTCATCCATTCTTCATCCTTTAGATCTACCATTATCCCACCATCAATTTTTACATCCAAGTGAAGGAAAATGATCAAGGAAGAGAGGAAAGTGAAAAGAAGGGAATGAGATCACCATTGAAGATAGATCAAGGGAGTTTTCATTCAATCTTTATATTAAACCTCATAGTTTTATCATGATTTGTAAGGATTTAATTGTCTATGTTAATTTCTTTATGAATATGGTAGGCTAATCTCCCTTGTGAGATTTGCAACATGAGAGTTGTTGGATAATTTTGGAATTTGTGTATTTAAATTTATATGTTGATTGGGTTAATTGATTTTCTATCATTGATTATTAATTGCTTAATTTATTTTATTGATTTGTGTGTTTAGTTGTTCTAAATATGTGATTAGATTGAGAAATCAATTATATGCTTAGGATAATTGAGTGAATCATTTCATCAAACACTTTATGTGCATTATAAATTGTAAAGAGATTGAGAAATCCTTTAGAATTTAGAACCCTTTGATATAACATGTGATTGGTTTGATCGAGAGGTTGATTAATCGTGTGAAGGGACTTTCACCTCATGCTTAGTACCTAGTTGAAATTGTTTGAGTGAGAACTAATCCATTGAGCTTGATTCCATGTCCTATTCATCTTGAGAGAGAGTTTAGGTGAACTTAGTATTGACCCTTAGTCTAAACCCATGATCATATGAATTTGATGCATTTATCGTAGGATTTTCACTTCTTAAATATTGTTAATCTCACTTTTACTCAACTTGAAAAATCACTCATTTCATCCATCTATTTTGTTTGCTAATCATTGCTTGCTTGCTTGCTTTGATTGATTTAATTTCTTGTTTGATCAAACTACCCATTGATGATTCGTCTCTATAAAATTGCGATAAATGTAATCTCGCTTAAACTCTAGCACCGACTTTCCTGTGGTTCGATAAATTATTTTAATTGGTCATCCCTACTACAAAATGGCTAATCAGTTAATACGAGTTCTTTGTTATTAGAAGAAATGGCAGCTTATCTCAATTGTAAGGTGGGTAGTCTCCCTCTTCCATACTTGGGCATGTTTATTGGGGCTAATTTTCGAAGAAAGAATACTTAGGCTCCAATCATCAGTAAAATAAAAAATTGTCTAAGTCGATGGGAGAACAAATGGCTATCTTTTAGAGGTCGGATTGTGCTTCTTAATGCAGTTCTCGCAAACATGCCCACCTATTTCTTATCATATTCCAAAGCTCCGAGTGGCATCATCAGTAAAATAACCTCATTGCAAAGAAAATTTTTGTGGGGATGTGATGGAAAAAGGTCCAAAAAAATTCATTGGATCAATTGGGACATCATTTGCAAACCGAAAGAAAAATGAGGTCTTGGGACAAGAATCATTAAGCTTTTCAACCTTGCTCTCTTGGGGAAATGAGCTTGGAGATTGCTATTAGGAGGCAAAGAATTGTGGGTGCAGGTACTTACATCAAAATATGGGGAGTTTTTAAAGTGCATAGAAGAATGGAAGGAAAAAAATAAGTGTTGCAGAGCTTGGTCTTCATGGTGGAATGATCTTGTTTCCCTTTTTTGTGGTAATGATTAATTTTTTAATGGATGTTCTAGATTAATTGGTAATGGATGTGAATCTAAATTTTGGTCTTCCAAATAGGTTGGTGGTAAATGCTTGAAGGATTTATATCCTAGATTATACCAGGTTGATTCAAATGTCCACTGTGCCATAGCGGATAGAGTTGAATGGAGTGATTGAAAAATGGAATTGGCGTAGGATTTTATTTTCTTGGGAAGAAGAGCAAGCTGCAGATTTGATATCCAAGGTGGAGAAATTTACGAGAATCACGGATGAACCTGATAGGTGGTCTTGGGATCACACTCCTTATGGTCTTTACACTGTCAAATCAGCTTATAATATCCTTTAAAGCTCAAATTCAGACGATTGTATCTTTCCAGAGATCAACCGAGTATGGTGCAACAAGATTCCTCTCAAAATTTCATCATTCTCATGGAAGGCTATTCAAGATAGAATTCCAACATGAAATAATCTCAAAAAAAGAGGTGCGTTGAATCCTAATTTTTTGTCAAATTGCCCTTTATGTGATTCAGCACTTGAAGATGTTAACCACCTCTTACTCAAATGTAAGATAGCTTCAGTAGTTTGGGGGAAGGTCTATGAATGGCTTAGTTCAAAGCAAGCTTCTGGAAATTCTGTATGGGATCATTTCTTATCGCATAGGAGTTTGATTAAGCCAAATCGTTCAAAACTTTGGCAATTATTTTGGCATGGTGTGATTTGGTTTATATGGAAGGCTAGAAATGAAAAAGTGTTTAATGGAGTAGAAGCAGATTGCAACAGGATAATTATGAGAATCAAAGTTATTACTTGGGTTTGGATTAAAGTATCGGAGAGTTGTATATTTGGGAGTTCTTTTAGCGAATGGATAAGGGAGCCACTATTATATATTGAGTGATAACATATTTTACATACGATTGTACGAGTTATTGAGCATATCTGATGCTCCATAATTCCTTTTAATTATCAATAAAACTTTTGCTTTTTTCAAAAAAATATATTATGAATTGTAATAATCAAGAGCGCTAGTCATCAAAATCTTGAGTCTGGATCTATGCATACATAAACGAAATTTGCCCATAATGAAAATTTCGATAACCAAATAAATTTCACCAATTAATTGAACATCCGTGAGTAGTCACCCGTTGGCCAATATAAGGCAATGTCAATTCAATATCATGGCATGATTCAGTTTAATATTATTCATTTATCATAATCACCCCGTACAAAATCGAAAGGATATCATATCTCGATAAATTATCAACACAAAATGAATATGTGCCCAACAATTAATATGCGCCAAACAATTAATTAATAAAGATGGCAAGAAACCTTAATCAATTATATATTCACGTGTTAATTGGCACTCACATTCTTTTCAGTACAAACTTAAGACTTTTAAACAAAAATCTTGATCCAAATGAAATATGAATCATACCCTGCATATACATAAATTCGTAGATTTTAATAATAAGCCTAAACAAATCTGCAGCGCCGCATCACACCCAAAACACATTCACGGATTCAGTTAACAAAATTAAAATCTGTGAATTATTGAAAATTTTAATTTTCAAATTAAAAATTGTGATTTCACATAATGATTCAAATACAAATATTTGAATCTAAACACAATTTTGCAAATCTCAGAGAATCATAAATAGGGTGGCTCTGATACCACTTGTAGGAAATAAATCCTTAAACCTTAACCCTATTATGCATTAACCGAGATCTTAAATGTAAAGCGAAAGCATACCTTGGATCCATTGAGTCCTCTAGGCAGAACACGAACTCGGGATCAGTGGTGTAACGCCCCGGGTTACGCTATGGGGTTGGGACGCTACTAGATATACATATCCCAATATAATAATAAAGGGAGTCGAGAATACGCAGCGGAAATGAAATTATAATCCCCAAAGCGATAGTATAATAACGTAAGAGTTGCATAAAGATTATTACATATAATCGTCTACTCACCGAGTAGAGTAAAATATCCAAAATAAGTTCGTTCAGATGATGTATCTGAAATAAAGTTCTAGCAGAATAATAAAATATAAGTCATATAAAGTCTTCTAAGGGCTTGGTACACTTGCAGGGGCCTTTCCATCTTCTAAACCTTCTTCTGAAAATTGATAAGGGGTGAGCGTCTAAAATACACTCAGTGGGTTAACTTAAATGATTGCACAGTTAAAAATAAATATGCATTCCAAATATACCATAAAATGTAACATATGTCATTTAATAAAATAATTTGCATATTGTCGTTCGATAACTCAATGAAAATATTTTAGACCGAATCGTCATCCGATAACTTGTGTTAGTTGGTATATGTGCACCAGGCCGTCACCCCAGTACAAATGTTAGCATACTTGAAATACATTTTAGTACTGAACCGACGTAGCCAGTAACTTGTGTTAGTTAGTATATGTGCACTGAGTCGTCACCCCGTACAAGTGTTAGTAGAAAATATTTGTCATCGAACTAAAAATTCACATAGCACATAACATGTCATATAAGTAACACATATCACATCTTAACATAGCAATCATGACATAAAATGTAGCACTCGGTAAAGAGTGAAAGTTACCCCCACCTTAAACTTCGTAGAGAATAATATGTTTGTCTAGACTTGTTCTTCGGTCTCAGGTATGCCTGCAAGGGTATACTAAATTGAGTTCTACTTATAATAATAATTTCTATTACTAAAACTAATTTCTAATAGTATAAATAAAATAAACTAATTATTAACTAACTTAAGATAATATAATTAATTAATCACTAAATAAAATGAGTTAAAATAAGATAATAAATATAAATAAAATTAATATTTAAAAAGAATTAAATATAATATAATATAATATAATATAAATATGAATATATATATATATATATATATATACATATATATAATGCTTGAATGTTGTGTGCAATTGATTTTAAAGATTTTGAAACTTCGAAACTACCAACTCTCTTTCGAAATTACTATTTATTGAGAAAAAATAGAAAATGAGGAAAGATGAAAAAAATGGCAAAGACAACATGTTTTCAGCATTTAAACAACATTTCAGAAAGACAACAAAGCAAAGACAACAATTTTCCAAAAATATGTTGTCTATTCAGACGTGTTTCTAGCATTTGACAATATTTTCCAAAAGGCTGTTGTCTATTTAGAAGTGTTTCTAGCATTTGACAATATTTTGGAAAAATAACAAAATGAACACAATAAAAAAAATAGTGTGTGAGAATTGATATATATATATATATATATTTATGTATATATGTGTGAGTTATATATATGTGTGTGTGTGAAAATATGTAAAGAAAAAAATGGAGAATTACCTCTAAATTGATAACTTCTCACACTACTACTAAGTGTAATAGCTAATGGAAAGAATATGAGTGAAGGGTGAAGGAATTTGGGCAGAAAAATTTATGTGTGTGTGGCTTGAATGGAGTTGGGTATTTATAGATGTGTGAGATGGAATAAAAAAAGACATTGGAACATGGCAAGGTGGTGGTACATGTGTATTTTCATGTGATCTAACATGTTTGTATGGCCCCATAGTCACAACATGGCTTAACAATTCTTTCACATGGCTTCACATGTGGGATAAGTGTACATGATTTCACATGTGGGATGATAATTCATAGGCTAATTTGATCAAATAATAGTGATCATAAAAACTTTGTGAATTTCGCACATCTCATTGGCAACTGCGCGGCTTCACCATTTTGATCATAAATTCTTTGTTTGACCTCGTATTTGAGTGATTTTTGCGTCCACACGATCCTCTCTTCATGGGCTTTCTATCCATATAAAGAACTCTCCAAACAATCAACATTTGAGTATATAACAAGTCACGTAAAATGACACAACTGTTCTGTTCGTCAAATCTTGCGCGACGTCACCACTTTGATCATAACTTTCTCGTTTGAAATCTAATTTAAGTGTTCTTTACGCCTACGCGACCCTCTCTTCAGTAGCTTTCTAGCCATGTCTCACATGACCAGTTTTGATTTCCACACAAACACAGAAAAATTATGGAAAGTGTACGTCTATTTGCTTTCAAGTTGCACAAGTTCACCCTTCATTTCAACTTTGCAAATTTTATCCCATTTTTTTTTAATAATAATAATAATAATAATAATAATAATAATAATAATAATAATAATAATAATAATAATTGATTGCCAACTTGACTTCACCTTCCTTCAATAATTTCCTTGATTGATTGCCAACTTGACTCCACATTCCTTCAATAATTTCCTTGATTGATTGTCAACTTTCCACCTTCCATCAATAATTTCCTTGATTGATTCCCATCAATCATATCACTTCTAATAATAATAATAATAAATAATAATTGTTCTTATCAAATACTACAAGATAACTTACATGTGTGCTTGCATATGTGTGTCTACTACTTGCAAAAATATCAAGCATATTTATTTATCTAAATAATAATAATAATAAAGAAATAATAATAATAAAATATTTATATATATACATATATATAATGTGGGTATTACATCCACCCCTACTAAAATAAAAATTTCGTCCTCGAAATTTCACTTACCAGGTATAGGTAGATGTGGATATTTATTTCGCATGTCGTCTTCGAGTTCCCACGTTGCTTCTTCTTTATTGTGTCTGCTCCATTGAACTTTGACTAAAGCAACTTCACGATTCCTTAGCTTATGAACTTTCCTATCAAGAATGGCTATAGGAAATTCCTCGTACACTAAGTTATCGTCAATTGTTATAACCTCGTGGTTAACAACATGACTTGGATCAAACACATATTTCCGTAGCATAGACACGTGAAATACATCATGTACTCCAGCTAATTCAGGTGGTAAAGCTAATCTGTATGCCAACTCGCCGATTCGTTCTAAAATCTCATAAGGCCCAATGTATCTTGGCTTAAGTTTTCCTTTCTTCCCAAAGCGAGAAATTCCTTTCATTAGTGATATTTTGAGAAAAACTTTATCTCCTTCCTGGAACTGTAAATCTTTGCGTCTCTTATCAGCGTAAGACTTCTGTCGGTTTTGTGCAATCAAAATTCTTCTTTTGATCTTTTCAATCACTTCAACTGTCTTTTCTACTATTTCTGGTCCTAGAACTTTCTTCTCACCAACTTCATCCCAATAAAGTGGAGATCTACACTTCCTTCCGTAGAGTGCTTCGTAAGGGGCCATGCCTATTGTGGCTTGAAAACTGTTGTTGTAAGCAAACTCTATAAGTGGTATGTATCTTTCCCAACTTTCCCCAAAATCTAGGACGCATGCCCTCAACATGTCTTCCAATGTTTGAATAGTTCTTTCAGATTGGCCATCTGTTTGCTGATGAAATGCCGTGCTAAACTTTAGCTTCGTGCCCATTGCGTTTTGTAAACTATGCCAAAATTTTGATGTAAATCTTGGATCTCGATCAGAAACTATAGAAACTGGTACACCGTGCAATATGATAACTTCTTCTAGATAAATTTGTGCAAGCTTATCCATTCCATGAGTCATTTTCACTGGAAGAAAATGCGCAGACTTGGTCAAACGATCCACTATCACCCATATAGCTTGATTTCCTCGCACTGATCTTGGTAAACCAGTAACGAAATCCATTGTGATATGCTCCCATTTCCACTCAGGAATCTCTAATGGCTTCAAGAGCCCTGAAGGTCGTTGATGCTCCACCTTCACTTGCTGGCAAGTCATACACTTTTGGATAAACAAGCCTATATCCTTCTTCATATTTCTCCACCAAAATGAATTCTTCAAGTCTTGATACATCTTGGTTCCTCCTGGATGTACCGTGTATGGAGTACCATGAGCTTCTGTAAAAATTTCTCTAATAAGATCCTCATTTTTAGGAACACATAATCTTTTTCCAAATACGAGTGTTTCATCGTCTGTGAGAGCAAATTCCTTTCCTTCCCCAATCTTCACGCGTTCCTTAATTTTTCTGAGAATTCTGTCTTCGTCTTGAAGTTTCTTGACTCTATCTCTTAAGGAGGGTTTAATCAGTAACGCTGTTAACACTGCTTCAATGCTACTTGGAGGTATTACTACTTCCAAACTCATTCGAGAGAACTCCGCCACCAATAATTCTTGGTTTGTTATAGAGCAGGCTAACTCTCCTTTTTCTTTTCTGCTTAGAGCATCTGCCACCACATTTGCCTTCCCTGGATGGTACAGTATTGTACAATCATAATCCTTAACTAATTCCAACCATCTCCTTTGCCTCATGTTTAATTCATTCTGTTCGAAAAAGTACTTCAAGCTCTTGTGATCCGTATAAATTTAACATTTTGCTCCATACAGATAGTGTCTCCAAATTTTCAAAGCATGCACCACAGCTGCCAATTCTAAATCATGAGTTGGATAGTTCTGTTCATGAATCTTGAGTTGTCTAGACGCATAAGCAACTACTTTATTACGTTGCATCAGAACACATTCCAATCCTTGCTTTGAAGCATCACTATAGATGACAAATTCTTCTGTCCCATCAGGAATTGTCAGTACATGTGCAGTGACTAATTTCTGTTTAAGAAGGTTGAAACTATTTTCACATTCTTCCGTCCAACAGAACTTAACTTCCTTGCGAGTTAATTTCGTCAAGGGCCCTGCAATCTTCGAAAATCCTTCAATAAATCTTCTATAATATCCAGCTAATCCAATGAAACTTCTTACTTCTCCCACATTTGTAGGTGTCTTCCATTTCTCTACTGCTTCTACCTTGGCCGGATCCACCTCAATTCCTCGAGCTGACACTATATGTCCAAGAAAGACAACTTTGTCTAGCCAAAACTCACATTTCTTGAATTTGGCATACAACTTTTCCTTTCTTAGTGTTTCTAGAACGATTCTCAGATGTTCTTCATGTTGTTCCCGATCTCTAGAATACACTAAGATATCATCAATGAACACGATCACGAATTTATCTAAGTACGAGTGGAAAACACGATTCATCAAATCCATAAAAATTGCTGGTGCATTGCTAAGTCCAAAAGGCATTACCACTAACTCATAATGCCCGTAACGTGTTCTAAAAGCAGTCTTTGAAATGTCGCTCTGCTTGATTCGCACCTGATGATATCCAGACCTCAGATCTATTTTGGAAAACACACTAGCACCGCCCAGTTGATCAAATAAGTCTTCAATCCTTGGCAAGGGATATTTATTCTTGATGGTAAGTTTATTTAGTTCTCGATAATCGATGCACATCCTAAACGAACCATCTTTCTTCTTCACGAATAAAACAGGTGCTCCCCAGGGTGAAACACTAGGACGTATGAAACCCAATTCCAAGAGTTCTTGTAATTGGATCTTCAATTCTTGTAACTCCTTTGATGCCATTCGATAAGGTGCTTTTGAAACTGGTGCTGCTCCCGGTACTAGATCAATAGAAAATTCTACTTGCCTTTCAGGTGGCAATCCTGGTAAGTCTTCTAGAAATACATCTTCGTATTCCCGCACAATAGGAACATCCTTTAGGCTTATCCTTTCTCCTTCACTTGCTACGATGTTCACTAAGAGTGCTTGACATCCTTCATTCTTTATCATTTTGATCGCTTTCATTGCAGTTATAATTCGCGGTACTACTCCAGCTTTCGCTCCGTGAAATGTAAACTTCTTATCTCCTGGGAGTTAGAAACGTACTTCCTTTTCACGACATCTTATTACAGCATGATTAGCTCTAAGCCAATCCATCCCTAAAATTACATCAAAGTCTTTCATCTCAATTATGTGAAGGTCTGCAAGTAGGACTCTGTCATTTATCTCTATCTTCACATTCTTGCATAACTTCATGGTTCGGATAGAGTTACCCGAAGGTATACTAACCTCAAGAGTTGACTTGTCAAACTCTTCACAATTATTTTCTACTTTCTTATACATCTTAGCAGATATGAATGAATGAGTGGCACCCGTATCAAAAAGTATAAGTGCAAGAGTGCCAAATACTGATAGCATACCTGCCATTGTTTCTGGTTCTTCCTCAGTTTCTTGTTGTGTCATAGCATATGCACGTGCTGGTCTAGTACTCGATCCTCCTCCTACTTTAATCTTTGGGTATTCTAGTATGGTGTGTCCTGGTTGCCGGCATCGATAGCATATTCCAGTTCCATATAAGCATGCTCCGAGATGATTCTTTCCACATTTCGGGCAGGGAGAATTCGTTCCGAGTGGCTTTGGTCCAGATCCTCCTCCGATTTTTATTTGCTTATTCTGAACTTTAGGGTTTCCTTTTCCGATTCCCGATCCTTCCCACTTGCACTTTACATGTATTTCCATCGGCTTTTTATTTTGGTTGGTGTTGTTCTTCTGTCTAGACTCAATTTCTTGAGCCCTGGAAAATGCTTCTGCAAAAGTCATCGTTCCTTGACCGGCCAAGATAGTACTGATCTCGGATCGCAACCCCTTTTCAAATCGTCGTGCTTTCTTCTCCTCCGAATTGACAAGGTGTGTAACAAATCTAGAGAGTCGATTGAATTCTCTTTCATATTCAAGAACGCTCATTGTTCCTTGTTTCAAGTGAAGAAACTCACTTTCCTTGTTATCTCGATACGATTGTGGCATGTAGTTTTGAATGATCACCTCCTTGAAGTCTTCCCATGTCATCCTAGCCTTTTGCTCAGGTGTCTTGGTATGTCCGTAAGCCTCCCACCAGAAATCAGCTTCACCAACAAATTGAAAAAAATAGCACATGCAATTTTCTGTGCATCAGTGCACTCGTGATAGGTGAAAATCTTATCTAACGACTTTAGCCATTTCTCCGCTTCCGCTGGGTTCTCCGTTCCGTTGAAGGTTGTTGGATTAAAACGTTGGAACTGTTCAATTACTAAGGTTGGTTCATTTCTAGGAATAGGTTCTGGTGGTGGTGGTCGTGCAGGATTCCTTGTAATGTGTTCAGCTAAACCTCTGAGTACAGTTAGTAGATCATCACCAGGGTTAGCTTGTGAGTTTTGCTACTCCTCTTGGGATTGATTATTTCGTGAGGTTCCACGTGTCATGATCTAGCCAAAGTATTACTAATATTATATGCCAATACACATATAAAATTCTAAAGTATAGTCACTTCCTAGTCATAGGATACTCAATCTTAGGGTATGGTATAAAATTATAAGTCAGGTACTTGAGCAAGTCTTAGATAGACCGCTCTGATACCACGCTGTAACGCCCCGGGTTACGCTATGGGGTTGGGACGCTACTAGATATACATATCCCAATATAATAATAAAGGGAGTCGAGAATACGCAGCGGAAATGAAATTATAATCCCCAAAGCGATAGTATAATAACGTAAGAGTTGCAGAAAGATTATTACATATAATCGTCTACTCACCGAGTAGAGTAAAATATTCAAAATAAGTTCGTTCAGATGATGTATCTGAAATAAAGTTCTAGCAGAATAATAAAATATAAGTCATATAAAGTCTTCTAAGGGCTTGGTACACTTGCAGGGGCCTTTCCATCTTCTAAACCTTCTTCTGAAAATTGATAAGGGGTGAGCGTCTAAAATACACTCAGTGGGTTAACTTAAATGATTGCACAGTTAAAAATAAATATGCATTCCAAATATACCATAAAATGTAACATATGTCATTTAATAAAATAATTTGCATATTGTCGTTCGATAACTCAATGAAAATATTTTAGACCGAATCGTCATCCGATAACTTGTGTTAGTTGGTATATGTGCACCAGGCCGTCACCCCAGTACAAATGTTAGCATACTTGAAATACATTTTAGTACTGAACCGACGTAGCCAGTAACTTGTGTTAGTTGGTATATGTGCACTGAGTCGTCACCCCGTACAAGTGTTAGTAGAAAATATTTGTCATCGAACTAAAAATTCACATAGCACATAACATGTCATATAAGTAACACATATCACATCTTAACATAGCAATCATGACATAAAATGTAGCACTCGGTAAAGAGTGAAAGTTACCCCCACCTTAAACTTCGTAGAGAATAATATGTTTGTCTAGACTTGTTCTTCGGTCTCAGGTATGCCTGCAAGGGTATACTAAATTGAGTTCTACTTATAATAATAATTTCTATTACTAAAACTAATTTCTAATAGTATAAATAAAATAAACTAATTATTAACTAACTTAAGATAATATAATTAATTAATCACTAAATAAAATGAGTTAAAATAAGATAATAAATATAAATAAAATTAATATTTAAAAAGAATTAAATATAATATAATATAATATAATATAAATATGAATATATATATATATATATATATATATATATATATATATATATATATATATATATATATATATATATATATATATATATATATATATATATATATATATATATATATATATATATATATACATACATATATATAATGCTTGAATGTTGTGTGCAATTGATTTTAAAGATTTTGAAACTTCGAAACTACCAACTCTCTTTCGAAATTACTATTTATTGAGAAAAAATAGAAAATGAGGAAAGATGAAAAAAATGGCAAAGACAACATGTTTTCAGCATTTAAACAACATTTCAGAAAGACAACAAAGCAAAAACAACAATTTTCCAAAAATATGTTGTCTATTCAGACGTGTTTCTAGCATTTGACAACATTTTCCAAAAGGCTGTTGTCTATTTAGAAGTGTTTCTAGCATTTGACAATATTTTGGAAAAATAACAAAATGAACACAATAAAAAAAATAGTGTGTGAGAATTGATATATATATATATATATATATATATATATATATATATATATATATATATATATTTATGTATATATGTGTGAGTTATATATATGTGTGTGTGTGAAAATATGTAAAGAAAAAAATGGAGAATTACCTCTAAATTGATAACTTCTCACACTACTACTAAGTGTAATAGCTAATGGAAAGAATATGAGTGAAGGGTGAAGGAATTTGGGCAGAAAAATTTATGTGTGTGTGGCTTGAATGGAGTTGGGTATTTATAGATGTGTGAGATGGAATAAAAAAAGACATTGGAACATGGCAAGGTGGTGGTACATGTGTATTTTCATGTGATCTAACATGTTTGTATGGCCCCATAGTCACAACATGGCTTAACAATTCTTTCACATGGCTTCACATGTGGGATAAGTGTACATGATTTCACATGTGGGATGATAATTCATAGGCTAATTTGATCAAATAATAGTGATCATAAAAACTTTGTGAATTTCGCACATCTCATTGGCAACTGCGCGGCTTCACCATTTTGATCATAAATTCTTTGTTTGACCTCGTATTTGAGTGATTTTTGCGTCCACACGATCCTCTCTTCATGGGCTTTCTATCCATATAAAGAACTCTCCAAACAATCAACATTTGAGTATATAACAAGTCACGTAAAATGACACAACTGTTCTGTTCGTCAAATCTTGCGCGACGTCACCACTTTGATCATAACTTTCTCGTTTGAAATCCAATTTAAGTGTTCTTTACGCCTACGCGACCCTCTCTTCAGTAGCTTTCTAGCCATATCTCACATGATCAGTTTTGATTTCCACACAAACACAGAAAAATTATGGAAAGTGTACGTCTATTTGCTTTCAAGTTGCACAAGTTCACCCTTCATTTCAACTTTGCAAATTTTATCCCATTTTTTTTTTAATAATAATAATAATAATAATAATAATAATTGATTGCCAACTTGACTTCACCTTCTTTCAATAATTTCCTTGATTGATTGCCAACTTGACTCCACATTCCTTCAATAATTTCCTTGATTGATTGTCAACTTTCCACCTTCCATCAATAATTTCCTTGATTGATTCCCATCAATCATATCACTTCTAATAATAATAATAAATAATAATAATTGTTCTTATCAAATACTACAAGATAACTTACATGTGTGCTTGCATATGTGTGTCTACTACTTGCAAAAATATCAAGCATATTTATTTATCTAAATAATAATAATAATAAAGAAATAATAATAATAAAATATTTATATATATACATATATATAATGTGGGTATTACAAGTGGTCTTATGGCCTTCCTCAACTAAGCCTCCTTATTCCTTATGGGACCGCAGTAATCCCTCCCGATGGGGAGAAGGGAAGACCATGTTTGGCTTAGTATATTAGGGACCATAACATGTGAACATTTATATACTATACAACTGGGACATCCATAATCACCCAGTCATGTAGTATTGAGTATCTACTCAATTGATCATATCAAAATATTATAGCCCATGGACTTATCAACTAAATTTGTTCACTTAATTAAGTCCATAAAATAATTAAATAGCTAATATAATTGCATAATAATATATTGCCCACAATTAGATTATACAGGAAATTAAAAATTTCCTAACAATTCCGTTGGTAAAGTGGTGGTTGGTAATTTTTAGCAACGAAAAATTAATTTCGTTGATAAATAATTCCGTTGGTAATCCGTTGCTAATAATTCCATTGGTAATTTATATAATGATTCCATTGGTAATCCGTTAGTAATTACCAACGGATTGAATTCCTTTGCTAAAATAGAGAATAAATCCGTTGGCATTCCTTTGCTAAAACAAAAATGTCATTTTTGTTGCTAATTCATTAGTAATTACCAACGGATTGAATTCCGTTGGTAAATTCGATTACTAAAAAATTCTTTTTTTGTAGTGTAAATTTATACATATAATTCCTTTTGTGCAACACGAACTTTCACGAAAGCTTAAAATCTTAGTTAAGGTAATTATACTCATGCTCACACCTTAATTAATACATTTAATTCTTTTAATTAAATTATTAATTTTTATTAACCAAATAGATCTCTTCCCAACTTGATATTAATCTAACAGGTTGAGGGGAAAAAAATCTAATTCTAAAATATAACATGAGAGATTCAAACGGATAAGCTCCCTTCCATATTTGAACCTAAACCACAAGTAATATTGTACACGTTTATGTTTCACAAACTCCTTCCGACTAATTTCCAAACAGATGAAACTGATAGAAAGGGATTTCAATTTGGGTTCCAAAGCTTTAGCATCACCTCATGGTTCCGTACATAAAACCAAATCGAAAATAATTCCGAAAAAAAAAAAAGTTCATTACTATTAATAACGATCATACTCATATAAT
The DNA here is from genome assembly GCA_023678885.1 of Pogostemon cablin. Classification (NCBI taxonomy): domain Eukaryota; kingdom Viridiplantae; phylum Streptophyta; class Magnoliopsida; order Lamiales; family Lamiaceae; genus Pogostemon; species Pogostemon cablin. The sequence continues at coordinate 9,243,881 of CM042961.1, forward strand.
GAACATTAAAGTTAAGAGTTGGTCTCTTGTGTCCCCAAGTGCTCAAAGTGTGTAAGGGTACACCATTTTATTTTAAAGGGTATATTTTTAATTAATAAGGGTACATTATTTTGTTCTAAATGGTATACATTTTTCATTAATATTTTTTATTTTTTTCAGAAAATAAAGGATACACATTTTTATATTAAATGATATGCAATTTAATACTAAAGGGTATGGGCGTACGGTGGACACACGGCGTGTCCCAGAAGCACACAAATTTTTACCTAAAGTTAAAAATAAATATTAAATTCTAAGGGTAAAATAGATCATGGGCCACAAGTGTATTATTATACTGTGAGTCACGAGAGTGAAAGAGTTAGAGAAAGAGTTTGATGATTGTAATTTATGAATTTTTTTTTTAGTTTAATTTGTAATTCCAATTCCAAGGAGTGTTAGCCTAAAAAAAAAAAGGGGAAGAAAAGGAGTCACTTGGAATTTTTAATTTCATTTGTTGAATTCTACCCCTTATTTAATTTTATGCATTAATCTAGGAATTCATATTTTTTATTTTATGCATTCTATTCCAAGAGGGCTTTAGGGTTTGTTCATCCATCCAGTTCCACGTGAAACAAGTGGCATGCAATGCACACCCATTTAATTTTACTATTATATATATATATATATATATATATATATATATATATATATATATATATATATATATATATATATATATATAATGTAATTTTTCATGTATTAAAATATAATATAGAGTGAACACGAGCATAATGAATACTTTGCATATTAAGAATTATTTTTTTCTATTTTATCTAGTATATTAATATTATTATTTATGAAAGGGACAATCTATCAACAAGGTATAACAAATAATTGAAGTACTTCAAGACATCATAGAGTATCATTTTTATTAAGCGAACAAATTGACACAATAAAGAAATTAACACCTCATGAGTCCAAGTCCATGACATATACATACAACTAAAAGAAATAATAGACAAGTCACCAAATGAAGTTATTTATTAATGATTATTCTTGTAATGAAAACAACAGCTGTGGTGCACTTGCAAAAATAAATATCCAACTCCAATAATCATAAAAAGTTATCATTATTGAATATTGACAGCTAAAAGTTAATATATATATATATATATATATATATATATATATATATATATATATATATATATATATATATTAATAATTATATAATTTTTTTTATTTAGTTTTTCATTAAAAAATAATAATAAAAAATTCGCGAACAAAATGTATATATTTTTATTCATTAGTGTATATATTTTTATTTATAATTGTATAAGTTTTTAAAAGTGGGTGCTTGGGTGCTAAGAATAATTTCCATTTTTTGTTTTATGCATTCTATATTCCAATTGGGGTTTAGGGTTTGTTCATCCAATCTGGTTCCACGTGAAACAAGTGGCATGGAATACACGCCCATGTAAAAATATTTCATATCTCAATCAATGTCACCAATATTTGGGGTGTAGATGATACTATAGTATCCCTAATTCTAAATTTAATCTAAACCACAGGTAAACGTTGCACGTTTATTTTTCTCGGATTTTTTTAAACATTATATATATATATATATATATATATATATATATATATATATATATATATATATATATATATATATATATTGGATGAGACCTTCTCATATATCCTAATTTGTGAGATGGATTACACAATAACAAAAATAATTATATATTTTGAATTAAATTAAAAAAGAATGACCTGTTTAGTTATACTAATTAATTATAATTAAGAATAAGTTTATAAATTCATCCAATACCCAAAAGTAGCCTAACATTTGCAACTTATAAATTATGATGAAAAGCAGCGCTGCTGCTGGCAGTTCTTATGATTTTATTTTTTTAGTATCTTTTAATAGAATTTCAATAGATTATTTTATTAATTATAAAAAAATTATATATTTTTCTTTTTTATTTTATAAAAAATTCATAATTAGGTATCACTTTTTATATAAATGTGATATTATTTATCTGTTTGAACACATTCGTTAGTTATGAGAAAAAATTGAATCATTTATCTTTTTCTGAGAATAAATCGAAGTTTATTTTAGTTATATAACAAAAAATAAATTTAACTCTGATTAGTACAAGGTGTGAACGTGAAAATTCTTTTGATTTTTTATTAATTTCAGAGACCTCAACCCTCTAGGTTTCATCCTATCGTGCCTTTATTTTTTTATTAATGAACTTAGATAAGCACTAAGCCCGCATAAATGCATTGTATTTAAACTCCCTTATTCTTAGCAAATTTTTAAGGTCCATTAAATAATATTAATTTAGACTCTCTTGTAAATCGGGTTTATATTATAAATTATTGTAAATTATGTGTTTCCCTTAATTTAAATATCATCCTAGCAATACATAAGGTATATAGAATTGAAAGGGAGACCACAGAATTTACATCGTGAACTCAATTTACTGTGATTAAATTATTGTGAACCAAACACTTTTTAAAGATTCTATCTCTCTCCAACATTATAATCCTCTAACGGGTTGAGACAAAAAAGTTTAACACTAAAGTATAATTGGATATTTAAAATTTTTAACCAAATTATTAACTTTATAAGCCAAACACACTTTTAGAAAGTGTTTGGTTCACACTAAATTAACATGTGAGTTAATAAAAAATATAAGAATAATAAGAGAAACATAAAGAATAAGAGAAGAATACAAAAGTAGGGAGAAAGAGAGATTTTATTAACGTTGTTCATATGAATATGTATAGAACTCTAATAATATTACTTTTTATACATAGAAGAGAAAGGGTAACAAAATATACTCTTTTTCTATTCTAATGATATAAAGAGTAATGTTCATATAAAATATTTCACAATAAGCACGTGATTATTATAAGGTGTGAACATGAAAATTCACTTTATTTTTTTTATTAATTTAAGAGACTTACCCTTTAGGTTTCATATTATTGGGCCTTTGTTATATTCGCGGGCTTGAAAAGCACTAAGCCCGTATAAATGCTTGTATTCAAACTCTCTTATTTTTAGCAAATTATTTAATCTTCATTAAATAATATTAACTCATTGTTAACCAAACACTTTTTTTAAAATTCTATCTCTTTCCAACATTATATTCCTCTAATGGATTGAGACAAAAAAAAAAAAAAATAATAATAAAATTAACACTAAAGTATAATTGGATATTTGAACAGATAAGATCGTTCCAACTTTGAATCTAAACCACAAGTAATGTACCACGTTTGTGTTTCACAAACTCCTCCTTGACCAAATTTCAAACAGATGAAACTGATTGAAAGGGACTTCAATTTGTTACCATCGACAACTCATCGTTCCGTACATATATAAAACCAAATAAAAAAATTTTCAAAAACAGAAAAATATCTAGAGGGTCCAAACACTTTTGTTTGTTTATTTATTTATTCATGTTTTTTTTTTGTTTTATTTTTTTTATAATATTATTCATTACTGATAACAATTATACTAATATAATTAACACTTTTAGAGATAAATATTGTATTTTGAAGACAAAATACATCATGAACAAAAAAAGTGTAATATTAAATGAACGTTAGGAGTGAAAAAACTATTATATCCTTAGAATTAACACTAAACCATAAAAACAAATATTAAATCATAAGAGCAAAATAGACTATGATCAACCACAAGGATGAAATTACAGTTATACTCTTGAAATTAATACTATACTCAAAGGATAAATATTAAACACTAGGGGCAAAATAAATCATGAACCACATGGGTTTAAATAATCCACGCACCATAAAGGTGGCGTTGAATGTCCTGTTACATTTTGGTGTTATATCTCCTGTTACAGTGTTAGATGAGTGACACGTGTGCGGAGAGAAAAATCTCAACATTTCCCCTTAGGATTGATTGTTAGGGTATAGATTCTATCCTACGTGTCAATCATTCAATGGTTTGTAACAAGAGATGTAACACCAAATGTAACAAAAGATTCGAACCGCATAAAGGTAAAATTACAATTATAAGTATCAAAGAAAATTCTATGCTGGTGTAACCTCTCTCCGAATCTGAAATAAAAAAAAAGCTGTGAGTCATCTAAATGTTGTGAACCTGATGAGTTTTCTTTTGCTTTTATTAAGGAATATTAGTTTTTCTTAAAAGCTAATTATCAAATATTATTGTTTGATGAGTTTCATTGAAACGGAAAATTTGTTGGAGGATTCAATTTGTTGTTCATCGTACTTATTCCCAAAAAGCGCTCTCCCACCACCATTGGTGACTTTCAACTTATTTCTTTGATCAATAGTTCTTACAACATAGTTGCTAAAGTTCTTGCTGAGAGTCTAAGTAAAATCATTGGAAAATGCCCAAACAACTTTTTTATAAGGTCGACAAATGATAAACGGGGTGCTTGTGCTTAATGAGATTATTAATGAGGCAAAAAAGAAGAATTGTGAAACACTTCTTTTTAAATTGATGTCGCCAAAACCTTTAATTCAATTGACTGTGTTTATTTTAGGGCAAAGATAGAAAGCATGGGATTTAGTTCAAAATGATGTGGTTGGATTACGGAATGCATTTCCATTGCCTCAACTTCTATTCTTGGAAATGGCAATCCTACTAAAGAATTTCAATTAGATTAACGTGGTCTAAGACAAGTTAGTCCTCTCTCTACTCTTCCTTATGACAGCTGAAACTTGAAGTGTCATGCTTTCTAGGGCTATATATAGATTGTGCTAGAAAAAGGCAATGAATTTGCAAGACGTAGAATTATAATAGGTTCCATATTATTGATGGCAGTCCACTTATTAAAAGTTTACATGATAAGCAAGCTTGGTTTGATTGGGTGCACAGTAGATAGATAGTTTAGAGAGAATTAGACAACAGACTTGAGAGTTGGCAAAACTTTTCTGATGATGAATTGAAAGGGGGTTCCACCCAACCCCAGCACAAACAAACGCGGATCGTTGTCTTGAGAACCAAAGCCGAGGGCCCCACATATGGAGGTTGTTAAATTTCTGGGGCAGTACACAAGCTTGTAGACATGCCCCCCAATAAGCCTCACAGGTTCAAACCTAAACCAGCTTTCGTATTCCAGGTTCCCCAGCAAGCCTCTGGTCGACACGTACTCCCTGTTAATCGACTCGTCGCGCGCCACATGCCACACCGTGAACCCCGGACACTCTGTGGTGGCCTGGAACTTGATTGTTACATCTACAGAGTCAGTCACCAGGCTGCCTTCCTCGGGGTGGAACGTCAGCGGGAGGCCACATGGTTTGGAGAAACACTCGGCGAATCCCGCTAGGACAACGTCCAGTGGGCAGGGCTTGTTGCCGGTCCTCTCTAGTTTCAGGGCCACGTTTACGTGTCCTGGAGAAATAAGTGAATAGATCTTGTACTCCACTCCAGCCTGGACCTCGTCTCCGTCGCTGTCAAACACCGGAGTCGAACCCCTGGCTGAAGACAAGATCACGGCAAGGCACACCAGGGACAGGTACACAGCACTCATTGTTTTCTTCATTGTGTTTGAATGCATGTTCCATTCATTCGCCCCCTTTTATAGATGCAGTGATTTAACACTAAAATATCACATAATGCTCCTTCAACTAATGTACCACGTTTATATCACATAATGCCTCTTCAATCAACTGATTCAATTTTGGTCCCATAGCTCATTAATCATCGACTCATTTTTCCGCATAAAACAAAACCCAATAAATTTCGACCACAATAATGCTCCAATGTACCACGTTTATGTTTCACAAAATAAATCATTAATCACAAGTATTAATGATAAAGGTAAAATTACTATTATACTCTAAGAATTAACTTTGCTAAAGATAAATATTCGGCCTTGGCTATTCACACCCTCTATTTACTACACACCCATTTATATTTATATACACTTACCAAAATTATAAATATACACATGTAAAAAACTATATCACCCTTAATTTAATACACCCACATACCCACTTCATCCCCTCCCACAACCCCCAAATTCAAAAAAATAAAATAAAATAAAATAAAAATTAAGAAGATTAGTAAAGAAGAAAAGAGGAGGAAATCATCATCCACATCCAAGGAGGCTTTCCATCCTCATCAAATGGATCACACACCTTGTTGGTAAGAGATTCCCTTTACAATGCGTTTTTCAAAATTTTAGGATTTAATTTTAAAGTTCAAATGATAGGAGTATGTAGGCTAAATATGTTAAATGATCATTTCATCTAAAATCTTAAGTCGATATTGAGGAGAATCGCTTAATATTTAATCAAGTCACTCTAATATGCTCCCTCACATACAGACAGGGTTAATTTTTTGCTTCAAGTCTTGCATGTTGAATTATCTTGTAAATGGGTAGCGGTGAGGTTCAAACCCTCTCTGATACCATGTTAAATGATCACCTTATCTAAAAGCTTAACCTGATATAGAGAAGAATCGTTTAATACTTAATAAAGTCACCAAACAAAATATGTTGTGTTTTGTTGTGGAAAATGAGGTGGGAGTGTTATTTTATTTTATTTTTTTGGAACATAGAACAAGGCATTAGATGAAATGAAAAAAAAAAAAGATATTATGAACTTTACCCTTGTTCGACCCTGCCCTGGTGAAAATTTTACTCGTATTCGACCAACGCTAGTCGAGTGCTTGAACTAAGCATTGATCAGCAACTGATGAACAGAAGGGAAGTAGCCGGCCGCCATTGGTCGAACAACCCTGATGGCATTCCACTAGACCTAAACGAAAAACTTGATTTTGTTTGATCATGAATGACAAAACAAGTAAAATAAATAAATTTTCTAGAACTTTGTATTTACAATAATTGTGACTTTCATTATAAAATGGATGAAGTAACTTATAACGAGAGCAAACCTTTATTACTTTTATTTTATTGTGTTTGTTCACATGAAATTTACACACTACTTGTATTTATACATATCACGTGCAACTAAAAAATTTAAAGGAATGATCATACTCATGCTCACGCCTTGATTAATATATTTAAGCATTATTTAATAGGGTTAATTGCAAAAAAAACTATCAACTTTACTCATATTGTAAATTAATCCTCACTTTTGAAAAATTGCAAAAAAAACTACCACATTTAACTATTGTTGTAAAAAAATCCCAAAATATTGTCATAGCCAGATTTGACATAACCTATAGAATCACGCTGATGGACACCATTTGTAACTAGATCACCATCAAGGTTGACCCTAAGGTAGGCGAGAAGGCAACAACTTAGGACCCCAAAATTTTTGGGTCTCCATTTTATCCACAATAATATACATGTATATATATAAGTTATAACTCTCAATTACTTTTTTAATAATAGAATTCTCTATTCTTTTAATATTAATTCTTTTCTTTTTAAATTTTAAGAATTCTTTGTTTTTTAACTTTTTTATTTTCTGACTGTTATAGCTTTTTTTTTTTTTTAAATTCTCTCTAAATATTAAATATATTTGTCCTTTGCGATTTATCAAAATTTTCAACTAATCAGCATTTTTCCTTTATTAAATTCTCATTCAGCGCACAACATCTTACCATATCATTTCTTACTCTAATACAAATGATTTAAATAAGAAAAAATGTAAAAAAATTTAACCAAAATGAGGTGGAAGAAGAATTGTTTTACCAACGGATTTTTATCAAAGATACAATTTTTACTACCGGATTGATTTCCGTTCACAAATACTGATAGATCACCACAAAAATTAAAGTTTTATTTTAGCAATAAAATACTAACTACTTATAATATTTTTACTAATAGAATAATGTATGTTGTTATCTATTACTATATATATTTGATATCATAATTATATAATTTAACAACGGAATTATTTGTAATGGATTACTAAAGAAATAATCACCGATGGATTTGGATTTCTGTTGGTAAAATGTTATTATTAATTTCCATTTATCAACTAAAAATTACAACGAGTTTTTTTTTTTTTTTAATCTAACGATTAAGAACAAAAGATTTAACCCTGTAATATGAAAGGATATTCGAAAGGATAATGTCCCTTCAAATATTGAATCTAAACCACAGGTAACGTGCCACGTTTATGTTTCATCAAAAAAAAAAAAAACAAAAAACAAAAAAAAAACTAACTCTTTCTGGACTAAATTCCATACAGATGAAACTGAAAGAAAGGGATCTCAATTTGGGTACCACATCCACTCAGCGTTCCATACATAAAACCAATTAGAAAAAAGAAAAATATCTAGAGAAGTTTCACCCATATTGTTTGTTTATTTTTATTATTAATTAATTATTACTAATTATAATTATACTCTAAAAATTAATATTTAATTTTTTAGACAAATATTTATTTTTGGTTTATTATTCCATATTCAGGTTTCAAAATCCACATATATATTTTAAAAGGGGAAAAATGCACTTTTAGTCCTGTACGAGCAGTTGCATTTCATTTTTAGTCCCTAATCTTTTTTTTTTTGTTTCAAAACTTGCAATTTTGGTCCCAACCGTTAATTTTTGGATGGAAGAGTTAAATCCAAAATAAAAAATAAAAAATAAAAAATAATAATTTTTTTAAAAGAAAAATTTACCTCATCCCCGTACAAGATTGTCAACAATTCCATCCTACCTACATTGCTGCTAAAAGAACCCTCTAAGCCAGAAAAATATGCTACCACCAATGATCTCTTCCTACTATAATGTTCATTATGGTAGATTTATCAAAAGCCCATTAAACATTCTTAAATCCAGAAATCCTCCGCTACTAGTAATGCACTCATCAACGGCAATATAGAGTAATTACTACCCTTTGATTTCTTCACATGACTCCACCTTCAAAATCCATCCTCAACTAATCTCATCTCTTACAATGACAAAAACATCCAAGAATTTAAAATACTCTCAATTTCCGATCACTCTTACTCTTATATTAAACCAAACAGGCACTCATCCCTACTCTTATCCTTGTTCACATTCTTCTTAATAAGCTCCGTCGATCGCCCGTTATCAGCTGCATTTGATGCGCTTAGGGTGCTTTCGTAACTAAGATACTTTATCATCATCAGGTATTAATTTTCATTTGCTCAAGCAAGCGAAAGCCATGGTCACTATCCAAATGCAAAATTATACGTTACTAAAGCAACACCATCCACAAGATACAGTTTAAAACTTCTACATACCATGACAAAGAATCTATTAATCATACACAAAATAACACAACTTGATATCAATGACTTGCAAGAAGTAATCTTTAGATGTTAAAAAACTTATAAAAACACATACTCCATCAATCATCTGTGGGGGAGTACACAGGCGGATGGGCAACTTTATTCTCCAACCTCCGCGACTTTGGCAAAATTGTTGTTGCCCCCAGCCGATGTCTCCCACGACACGTCCGTACGCCGTCTGTGGGAGTCGAATCTCCGCGGTTGATGGGTCGCGGATTTCGTCGGAGAATTTCTACAGCAAATCGATGGAATCCAAAGTGCGTTGAATGGGTGGAATCCGATGGGAAGAGGAATCGTTGATTTAGACCAATAATTTCTACAGCAAATCGTTGATTTGCGAGAGGAATCCAGAGAAATAATTGATTTAGGGAGTGTGATTACATTTGGGTGATATGTAATTCTATGATTTTTTCGAAGAAGAATTTGGTCGATTGCTGATTTAGGGATTCTGGAGAAAAGGGGAACGTTTGAATTTTAAGAAATGGGAATCTGTGTCGTCGAATCTATTCAGTCCTCGTTACACTAACGGCCATGTGAGTAGCTCGTGTTTGTTCCGTTAGTTTAGTTAACGGAAATTCAAAAAATAATCAACGGAACCAAAATCGTGTGAAAAGGGTAAAAATGAAATGCAACTGCTTGTATGGGACTAAAAGTGCAATTTTTTCATTTTAAAAGTCACATCCGTATACACCTACAGATCCTAGGAAGTTAGGATTAATACTTTTAACTTCAATAAGTATCACTTTTATGTATAAGAGATGTTCACTTCTTGTACAAACAGTGGTGTATGAGTTATTCTGAGTAGAGTAAACGATGAGAGTGGACTAAAAGTTATCAACATAGTTCATTGTTAATCCATTAATTAATCAATTTAGCAATAAAATATAGGTTCTTATATGTGCAATTTTTCTTTGATAAAAAATATTTTTATTTTATTTTTATTTTTATTATTATTATTATTTTTTTTTTTGCCATGCGAGCTCATATGGAAACACCCTTCACATGGGGCAGGTACACACTCATTTTTTTCTTCATTGTGTTTGTGTTTGTAAAACAATGGTGTACCCCACCATTAGGGGCCCTCACCGCCTAGGGATGTAAGCGAACCAAACCGTTCGTGAACTATTCGAGTCTTGATTCGATAAAATGTTCGTTCGAACTCGTTCGTTAACCTTAACAAGTCAAACCAAACTTGAATTTTGAGGAGGTAAATCGGAGGATGTGCCTCAAGTGGCTTATAGAGAGGGCTCACTGGTTAACTTGTATTTGCAAGGGGCCAAATCCATGCCAAAGCAGAATTCGAACCCCCACCCTGCAGCAACCAAGCTCAGTTGGAAGGTCTTTCCTCCCTCTCCTCTACCACTTGAGCTATAGATGCGTGTCTAATGCGAGGAAGATACCTGGAGAGTAAATCACACTACATTAATACTCCTGGATCTCCTATTATATTTTAATTTTACATCTCTTGTTATATTTTAATTTTACATCTCTTATTACATGTGTTAAATAAGTCTTATTACACGTAAACCATAATAAAGTGGAAAAATCTGAAGCCTAATACGATTATTTTAGAGAGTTTTGTTGATATGAAATTAATATTCTAAGTTTAAAATCAAAAACTTTCCTATACAAATTCACTTTATTTAAAATAGTCTCAAAACATTTAATTTTTTTCGAAATAATCTCATAGTTTTGAATGCTCATTAAAATGGTTCTTTTTTACTTAAAAATATTTAAATTTTCTAATTCCATGGGATGAGATTGAATCGATACTTTTTCAAAATTATGAGATGAAATTGGTAGAATAAGATATAGTTTTAGGAAATCAAATCAAAACTGAAAGGATTGAAACGAAAATAAATATCCTTACTATTTTGAGACATTTTCGAATAAAGTAAAAGAATACGAGATGATTTATATTTTAAACTCTTTTACTATGCCTTAAATTATTAGAAGTAAAAGACTTTACACAATAATTACATTTATACATGTTTATTTTCTTCTAGGCCAGTAATTAAAAAACAAGAATACAACCCATGAGGAATATGAGTTACAAATATCACATAAAATTAATACTCCATCCGTCCTGTTTCAATGTTTACGTTTCTATTTTGCGCGTCTCATTTCAATGTTTACGTTTTCCTTGTTAGGAATATGGAACCCACCTAAAACCATTAATATATCATCCAACACTGATACACCTACCCACTTCACATTAAATATTATATTTTTCCACCCACTATCTATTAAAATATAATACTTTTTAATCAATGTGCAAAAAACAAACGTAAATATTGAAACGGGACTGAAAAGAGTTAAAAGCAATCAAACATGACATATACTGTGCTGAGTCGAGGAAAATTCAGAAATAACACTAATGAAACACAGTAAAATGATTAATATATTTTTTTTCTTCATTAATAAAATTTAACTCCCTCAAATAGGTGAGAATCTAGGTTCTAAGAGGAGCATAACATATATAATCATGAGTAATTAAAACATAACAAATCAAAAGGCACCAAATAACAAATAAATTTAAACCATTCATTCTCCAGTGCGGCGACTCCTGCCACGCCACCATCGACTACTTCGATAAGGAAAATACATCAAAGAATGTTGGTTACCGAGTGATGCTGGAGAAGGACTCCGAGGCCTGGACACCAACTCCAATTTTATGGGGTACAAAGCCACCACCACCGACGAGTTCAGCCGGGGTGTGTGGCGGGGCACGGGACATTCTCGGAGACAAAAGACGATTTTGACCCGACCATGGTGTCTGCTGGCAGAAGAGCGCGTGCCATGGTGATGACAATACTTTGTCCAAAACCAATGCATTAGCTCAAAATAGTTTGTACATCGATCACTTTTAGACAACCGATTGCAACCTAGTTATTCTCCTTCCCTTCAGGTACCGTGTAAAATACAAAAGAAATGGTGAATTAAGTTTGTTTTTCATAAGGATTATTTAGCAACAAAAAGTAATGATGAGTTTTGCAAGACGTAGAATTAAAATAGGATCCATTAATTAACATATTATTGATGGCATGCCACTTATTGTAAGCTTACATGATGATGAGCAAGCTAGCTAGCTTTTATTGGCAGCACAATTGTAGTTTAGTGAGAATTAGACAACAGACGAGAGAGTTGTCTTAACTTTTCCAATAACAAAATAAAAAGGGGATGGATCATGCTTTTGCACAAACAAACGCTGATCGTTGTCTGCTGCTAAGCCGATGCTCCAACATGTGTAGGTTGTTAAATTTCTAGGGCAGTACACAAGCTCGTACACATTCACTCCCCCAACAGTATTCCCTGCAGATTGAATCCTAAACCAGCTTGAGGATAGCGGGTTCCCCACCACGCCTCCGCTAGACACATAATCGCCATCGACCGACGACTCGTTGCTCACCACCTTCCACACCGTGGATTCCAAACACACTGTGATGGCATCGAACTTGATGTTTAAATCCTCATACAAACTCACCAGGTTGCCTTCCTCGGGGTGGAACGTCAGGGGGAGACCACAAGGTCTGCCTAAACACTGGTTGAATTCCGCTAGGACAACGTCGAGCGGGCAAAGTTTGTTACCCGTGCGGCCTAGTGTCAGGGCCGTGCTTACAAATCCTGGATAGAGACGAGTTGAATAAATCTTGTACGCCACTCCTGCCCGGACCTCGTCTCCGTCGCTGTCTAGCACTGGAGTCGAACCCGTGGCTGAAGACAAGATCACAGCCAAGAACACCAGATACACAAAGATTATTTTCTTCATTGTGTTGTGTTTGTATGCATGTATCAATTGCCTCCTTTTATAGATGCATGTAGGAAGATATGGACAGTAGATCACGCTATATTTCGGTTATACATCTCTTATTACCCACCGCATTGGATTGGTCTCTTGTGTACTGGAATGTAGAGTACAATATTTTATTATAAAGGATATATACTCTTAACAAAATTAAAAAAATCAAGGGTATATATCACTTAATATTAAAAAGTACAACTTCAAAAAATTATGGGATTCAGGAGCAAGGTGTTCCGGTACACAGAAATTTTAGCCTACCACGTTAGATAAGTAACGCGTACCATAGAGGAAAAATCTTAACCCTTGTGCTTTTATTTTTCAGTTTTTGTTCATATGGAATTAATATAATACCATACCTTAAAAATCATTCTAAGAAAACTTGCACTCAGTCCTTTCAAATCCATTCCAAAAAATTTTTATACTTAAAAAATAAAACAACACACAATATCGACAATCTTATAAAATTAATATTATAAAAAATACTACCTTTACTTTTATATACAATTTTGTCAAAATCAACTATATTATACACTATATTTAATTATATTGTCCATAAAATCCTTATTTTTTCTTACATCATCATTACACTAAAAAATATTTTTCTTAAACTGTGTGAATCAAAAGTTATTGAGGGGGAGGAGTATTAAAAATAAGATAAGATCCCTTCCAACTTCGAATCTAAACCACAAGTAATGTACCACGTTTATGTTTCGAAAACTCCTTCTGCACTAAATTCCAAACAGATGAAATTGAAAGAAAAAGATTTAAATTTGGGTACCACATAAAAGAAAATTTTTCGGAAAAAGAAGAATATCAAGAAGGGTCATCCAAACTCTCTGTTTGTTTAGTTTTTTTATTTATTTAATCATTACGGGTAACAATTATAACTTTTAAGAATAAGTATTAAATTTTGAGGACAAAAATAAACATGAACCACAAAAATATAATATTATATAAACTACGAATGAAATTATTATTATACTCCTAAAAATAACATTAAACTTTAAGGATGAATATTAATCACAAGGGCAAATTAGACTATGATCAATCACAAGGGAATCAAGTCATGCTCACACCTTGATTATTATTTTCACATTTTATTAACCAAATTATTACACTCTTAGAAATCATGCTCTTCGTCAAAAGATTTAACACTAAAATATCACGGGAGCTATGCTGGAACAGATAATATGCCCTTCAAACTTTGGATCTAGACCACATGAACTAATGTACCACGTTAATTATGTTTCACAAACAATTTTGGAATGATGAAACTGATTCAATTTGGGTCCCACAGCTCAATCATCGACTCATTTTTCCGCATAAACCAAACCGAAAAAATTCGACCACAAGAGGCTGGAACAGATAATGCCTCTTTAAACATTGAATCTAGACTTGAAGTAATGTATCACGTTTATGTTTCACAAACAATTCTGGACAAATTCTAAACAGATGAAACTGAAAGAAAATGATTTCAATTTGGTTACCATAGCTCAAACATCGACTCATCTTTATGTATATAAAAAAAACAATTTTATGGGGTACAAAGCCACCACCACCGACGAGTTCAGCCGGGGTGTGTGGCGGGGCACGGGACATTCTCGGAGACAAAAGACGATTTTGACCAGACCATGGTGTCTGCTGGCAGAAGACCGCCGACCATGGTGTCTGCTGGCAGAAGAGCGCGTGCCATGGTGATGACAATACTTGTCAAAAACCAATGCATTAGCTCAAAATAGTTTGTACATCGATCACTTTTGGACAACCGATTGCAACCTAGTTATTCTCCTTCCCTTCAGGTACCGCGTAAAATACAAAAGAAATGGTGAATTAAGTTTGTTTTTCATTAGGATTATTTAGCAACAAAAAGTAACGATGAGTTTGCAAGACGTAGAATTAAAATAGGATCCATTAATTAACATATTATTGATGGCATGCCACTTATTGTAAGCTTACATGATGATGAGCAAGCTAGCTAGCTTTTATTGGCAGCACAATGGTAGTTTAGTGAGAATTATACAACAGACGAGAGAGTTGTCTTAGCTTTTCCAATAACAAAATAAAAAGGGGATGGATCATGCTTTTGCACAAACAAACGCTGATCGTTGTCTGCTGCTAAGCCGATGCTCCAACATGTGTAGGTTGTTAAATTTCTAGGGCAGTACACAAGCTCGTACACATTCACTCCCCCAACAGTATTCCCTGCAGATTGAATCCTAAACCAGCTTGAGGATAGCGGGTTCCCCACCACGCCTCCGCTAGACACATAATCGCCATCGACCGACGACTCGTTGCTCACCACCTTCCACACCGTGGATTCCAAACACACTGTGATGGCATCGAACTTGATGTTTAAATCCTCATACAAACTCACCAGGTTGCCTTCCTCGGGGTGGAACGTCAGGGGGAGACCACAAGGTCTGCCTAAACACTGGTTGAATTCCGCTAGGACAACGTCGAGCGGGCAAAGTTTGTTACCCGTGCGGCCTAGTGTCAGGGCCGTGCTTACAAATCCTGGATAGAAACGAGTTGAATAAATCTTGTACGCCACTCCTGCCCGGACCTCGTCTCCGTCGCTGTCTAGCACTGGAGTCGAACCCGTGGCTGAAGACAAGATCACAGCCAAGAACACCAGATACACAAAGATTATTTTCTTCATTGTGTTGTGTTTGTATGCATGTATCAATTGCCTCCTTTTATAGATGCATGTAGGAAGATATGGACAGTAGATCATGCTATATTTCGGTTATACATCTCTTATTACCCACCACATTGGATTGGTCTCATGTACCGGAGAGTTTACGTGTGTAAGAGTACAATATTTTATTACAAAGGATATACACTTTTAACAAAATTAAAAAAATCAAGGGTATATATCACTAATATTAAAAGGTACAACTTCAAAAAATTATGAGATTCAGGAGCAAGGTGTTCCAGTATACAGAAATTTTAGCCTACCACGTTAGATAAGTAACGCGTACCATAGAAGAAAAATCTTAACCCTTGTGCTTTTATTTTTCAATTTTTGTTCATATGGAATTAATATAATACCATACCTTAAAAATCATTCTAAGAAAACTTGCATTCAGTCCTTTCTAATCCATTCCAAAAAATTTGCACACTTAAAAAATAAAACAACACATAATATCAATAATCTAATAAAATTAATATTATAAAAAAATACTACCTTCACTTTTATATACAATTTTATCAAAATCAACTATATTATACAAGATATTTAATTATATTATCCATAAAATCCTTATTTTTTCTTACATCATTACACTAAAAAATATTTTTCTTAAACGGTGTGAATCAAAAGTTATCGAGGGGGAGTAGTATTAAAAATAAGATAAGATCCCTTCCAACTTTGAATCTAAACCACAAGTAATGTACCACGTTTATGTTTCGAAAACTCCTTCTGCACTAAATTCCAAACAGATGAAATTGAAAGAAAAGGATTTAAATTTGGGTACCACATAAAAGAAATTTTTTCGGAAAAAGAAGAATATCAGGAAGGGTCATCCAAATTCTTTTTGTTTGTTTAGTTTTTTATTTATTTAATCATTACGGGTAACAATTATTTTTATATAATGATAACTTTTAAGAATAAGTATTAAATTTTGAGGACAAAAATAAACATGAACCACAACAATATAATATTATATAAACTACGAATAAAATTACTATTATACTCCTAAAAATAACATTAAACTTTAAGGATGAATATTAATCACAAGGGCAAATTAGACTATGATCAATCACAAGGGATTCAAGTCATGCTCACACCTTGATTATTATTTTCACATTTTATTAACCAAATTATTACACTCTTAGATATAAATTCGCTGTCTTCCCCAAAAATCATGTTCTTCATCAAAAGATTTAACACTAAAATATCACGGGAGCTATGCTGTAACAGATAATATGCCCTTCAAACTTTGGATCTAGACCACATGAACTAATGTACCACGTTAATTATGTTTCACAAACAATTTTGGAATGATGAAACTGATTCAATTTGGGTCCCACAGCTCAATCATCGACTCATTTTTCCGCATAAACCAAACCGAAAAAATTCGACCACAAGTGGCTGGAACAGATAATGCCTCTTTAAACATTGAATCTAGACTTGAAGTAATGTATCACGTTTATGTTTCACAAACAATTCTGGACAAATTCTAAACAGATGAAACTACATCGACTCATCTTTATTTATTAATAACTGTAATTATTACTAATCTATATAGAAGAAAAGTAAAAAATGGAAAGTGAATTTTCTTGCCAAAAATACTTTCTTGATATAGAAATGTAATTTTTATTATTTTAATTCTAGATTAAATCTGTATATGCATAAGCTCTTTATTAATAATAGGGTAAATATCTTCTATAGTTATTTTATTTTTTGGAGTTGGAGCCTTAATTGGCGACGAGAACTTTTGTCATAGGAGTCAGATTTAGAAAGGAATTTTGGTCTTCTCTTGAATCATTTTTTATGCAGGTCTCTAGTGATGATGTTTGGACATGGAAATCCTCAAAAGATGGACAATATTCTACATGGAGTGCTTATCAATGCTAAGTAGCTCAAGTCTCGATTTCCTCGAACATTGATGAAGATACTTGCAAAGCTCTATCTAGGATTTGGAATAAATTGACTCCTATAAAATTTTCGGGGCTCGCCTGGAAAATCCTTAGACGTCGGCTTCCTACTAGATTAGCGCTGAAAAAGATAAATATTTTGAAAGATGGAGATGACATCTCTTGCAGCTTTTGTGGCAATCATGAAGAAACGGTGATGCATCTGTTCTTTGAATGCAACTTTTCCTATCAAGTTTGGTGTCTTTGCTACTGTTGGTTAAAGTCTCCCATGCCTTGTGCCTCTGATCCAACGATGCATTTCCTACAATATTCTGGCGTGCTAGGTACGAAACAAAAAAAAAACGCATTATTGAATGCATTTGGTGTTGTGTAGCTTGGTTCATTTGGAATGCCAGGAACAAGAAAATCTTTGAAAACAAGGAAACCAATACGGAAAAGACGTTTGAGGAAATTAGAATCAAATCATGGTGTATTTTCTCTACACATTATAGTGCTTTATCATTTTTAGATTGGTGTAACAACCCTAAAATCTGTTGTAAGTAATTGGGGGTCTCTCTTCACAGTTATTGGTGTTATGTTGTTTGTAAACCTGTAACTTCTGATCCATTGAGTACTTCTAGTACTCCTAATAATATTTTATTTTTCCTTCAAAAAAAAAATAATAGGATAAATATCAAAATTGGTCTTGTAAGTATGACTTTTATTTCAGCTTTAGTCCTTTTTCATTTTCAATTATCAATTCTTATCCTTTTTTGTCTACTTTAGGTCCTTTTTGTCCAAATTTAGTTATTTTCTAAAATTTAGTTATTTTTTGTCCAAATTTAGTCCTTTATGTACAAAAATGTCCAAAATTAATTCGAAAGTGTATAAATTTTGGACTAAAAATGGACAAAAAAGACTAATTTTTTAAAAATGGACAAAAAGTCTAAAATTGGACAAAAAAATACCAAAATTGAGAATTACAAAAAAAAAATGATTAAAATTGGAATCCATCATAAGGACTAATTTTGATATTTACCCTTAAGTTAACGTAAAAATATGAATTTTAAAAAAGTTACTCTTTTGCCAGGAGAAAAAAATATCTTTAATATTTGGACTGCACAAAGCCCTCATCATGAAAAAGAGGCATGGAAAAAAGAATAACTTTAAAAAATTTGAAATTTAATAAAATACGTGGAGTTAAAAAAATGACTTAAGTTCATTAATTAAGGATCTAGAACCAAGTAATGTACCACGTTCATGTTTCACTAACGATTCTGGACAAATTCCCAACAGTTGAAACTGATTTCAATATGGGTTCCATATATAGCACAAACATCAACTCATCTTTTCGTATATAAAACCAACTCAAAAAAATTTCGAAAATAGAAAAAAAAAATCTAGAGAAGGTCCATGATCTCAAAATCAACACTTAATCCTAACATAAATATTAAACCCTATTAATAGAATAGAGCCGGATGCCATCCGGTTTCACATGAAACAAGTGGCATGCAGTACACACCCATTTAAAAATATTTAACTATATTTCAAGAATAATTGGGGCGTGAATTTAAAAATTATGAGATTATTTCAGACGAATTAACTTTATTGAGACTATTTTTAATATGTAAATTTACATGAGATGTTTTTATTTTTTTCCAATTGACTACAACAAAAATTATAACTGTATTTTAGCAATGAAATACCAATAATTTTATAGGGATTAAGAGCACGGACATCTAGAATAACTTAAATCAAGTTCTCCTATATAGTCAGTATAAGTTGAATAAGCGGTCATGCTCAATACACACTAAGTGCACTAATGTGATTCTATAGTCAAGAGAAACTAATACCAAATCGCACTACAATCATCCCGGTAGATAGTCCTCGTCTATCTCGGTTGTGAGTGTTTATACTTTATAAGGAAACCAATAATATGATCTTCCGCATGTTGTCGCACAATATATTATCTAGCATCAGACATATAAATAGATTATAAGATGCAATCATTTGATCTATGATTCTCATTTCAAATATTGTTAAAATATTGTTCATACTAAAGCTAGACTTTTAGAATACAATCAAACAGTGTGGACCCAATGAGAGAGAAATAATTAATTTGTATGAGTCTCTTTTACCTTAAAGAAAAATAAGTACATTGTATTGGGAAAGACTAAAATAGCAAAACACGTACGTTTCAGTGGGCCAGAGGTAGTATTACTTTCTAATTAAAAGTTATCACTTTTTATTTATACTACAAAATGTTCATGAAATAATTCACTACATCACTATCACTTCATTAATTTGAGTATCAATTTTATCAGAATGTTATCGCTTCTTAACATCATACAAAAATCATGAGTCAGTCTCACAATTTTTTTTATGGTGGCAGATGATATGGAGTCGATTAATTGTAGTGGTCTAGATTGAAAGTTGAAAAGGATGTTGTGGTAAGATGCAGCTATATAAAGGGGCAATTATTTTATACTGAATATCCTCACCTCTCATATGCAAAGCATGATGAAGACTAAAATAACTATTACTTGGTATCTGGTCCTCTGTTTGGGTGTCACTGTCTCTTTAGCTGCCGGTGCTGGCCCTTTGGTGGACGCCGACGTAGAGCCACTGGTGGACACCGAAGGAGACGAGGTCCGCCCCGGAGTGGAGTACAACATAGTGTCTTATATATGGGGCGCCGGAGGTGGCGGCCTCACACTGGGCCCCACTGGCGACAAACTCTGCCCTCTTGACGTTGTCCAAGAGGGCATAGACCTCTTCCGGGGCCTCCCGCTAACCTTCCACCCCGAAATAAGGAGCGACCGCCCAGTTCTCCGTAACGAACTTTTAAACATTAAGTTCAATTCCTCCACAACGTGCCCTGATTCAACGGTGTGGAGGCGGGAACGCGATGAGTCCATCGACAGGGACATCGTGACAACTGGAGGCGAGCTGGGGGGCCCACCGGGATCTCCAAGCTGGTTCTTTATTGAACCAGCTACCCGAATTCCGGGGGTATACAGGCTCGTGTACTGCCCCCGGATTGGATTCTTATGCCAAAGCTTTGGCATTTACGGTAGTGGGAGGCGTTTGGTAGAGGTGAAGGGGGATCAACGTACCTTTCTTTTTATCATCTCCAAAGCTAAAACTGTACCCTTATCTGCTGTCTGAATCATATCAGACTATAAATCTACCTAAATAATTATGCAATAAAACTAAGCTCGTCATGTTCTAATTATTAATTCATGGACGATTCAAATTACATACGTACCTATATATATGATCCATGGTATTAATATTGGTGGAAAGTTGAAGGTATAGAATTATCTAAAATCTGCGTGCATCTAATTAAGTTAGCAATCGTTCTCAAAAAAAATTAAATTAGCAATCACAATTATAAAATAATCTATACAGAATTTTAAAATTCGTATACTGCTGGATTGGATCGGAACGGATCGTATCCTATGTGCTCACTCTATGTTCCATAATATATTTTTATTAAATGCCTATACCCTAATATACTGGAGTCAAACCCGTGGCTGAAGACAAGATCACAGCCAAGAACACCAGATACAGAAAGATTATTTTCTTCATTGTGTTGTGTTTGTATGCATGTATCAATTGCCTCCTTTTATAGATGCATGCAGGAAGATATGGGCAGTAGATCACGCTATATTTCGGTTATACATCTCTTATTACCCACCGCATTGGATTGGTCTCTTGTGTACCGGAGTGTACGTGTGTAAGAGTACAATATTTTATTATAAAGGATATACATTCTTAACAAAATTAAAAAAATCAAGAGTATATATCACTTAATATTAAAAGGTACAACTTCAAAAAAATTATGGGATTCAAGAGCAAGGTGTTCTGGTACACAGAAATTTTAGCCTACCACGTTAGATAAGTAACGCGTACCATAGAGGAAAAATCTTAACCCCGGTGCTTTTATTTTTCAGTTTTTGTTCATATGGAATTAATATAATACCATACCTTAAAAATCATTCTAAGAAAACTTGCACTCAGTCCTTTCTAATCCATTTCAAAAAATTTGCACACTTAAAAAATAAAACAACACACAATATCTACAATCTTATAAAATTAATATTATAAAAAATACTACCTTCATTTTTATATACAATTTTGTCAAAATCAATTATATTATACACGTTATTTAATTATATTATCTATAAAATCCTTATTTTTTCTTACATCATTACACTAAAAAATATTTTTCTTAAACTGTGTGAATCAAAAGTTATTGAGGGGGAGGAGTATTAAAAATAAGATAAGATCCCTTCCAACTTTGAATCTAAACCACAAGTAATGTACCACGTTTATGTTTCGAAAACTCCTTCTGCACTAAATTCCAAACAGATGAAATTGAAAGAAAAGGATTTAAATTTGGGTACCACATAAAAGAAAACTTTTCCGAAAAAGAAGAATATCAAAAAGGTCATCCAAACTCTTTTTGTTTGTTTAGTTTTTTACTTATTTAATCATTAAGGGTAACAATTATTTTTATATAATGATAACTTTTAAGAATAAGTATTAAATTTTGAGGACAAAAATAAACATGAACCACAACAATATAATATTATATAAACTACAAATAAAATTACTATTATACTCTAGAAATGACATTAAACTTTAAGGATGAATATTAATCACAAGGGCAAATTAGACTATGATCGATCACAAGGTGAAATTATAATTACATTTTTGGAATTAATATTTAAACTCTAGGGGTAGCTAGGTGGAGATTTGTATGAAACCATATCAGACTGGTCCTTCATTATCCTATTAATATTAATTAATTAATTAAAAAGAATAAAACGCCTAATGGGCCATTGGAAACCGTTGAGAATTTCGTCCAATGGAGTTTGAAATTTTTAAAAGTATAGATTCAATCTAATTCATGGAATTTAAAAAATTTCTAAAAATTACCATTTGATGAAGATTTGAAAATTACTAAACTATTCTAGAAAAATTAAATTTTTTAAAACTATGTTAAATAAAATAAATTTGTATGCGATAATTTTGATTTTAAACTTCGGTATCAGCATAATTACTGAACTCTTGTAGTGTCGGGTGCTCAGTGGGTATTAGTGTGTTTTTCGATAGAAATATTGTGCTAAGTGTTGTCGACACTTCGTACAACACTGACTAATATCAAAATATGAAACATGAATATGAATTGCAAGTTTAAACAGTGGAATACTCAAAGACATGGATTACTCAATCTTTCTACAAAATTAATAAGTTTGTGGCGGCCTTATAGTATAAATATTAATTAACTTGGAAAAAGTAATTACAAAAATAATTTCAAAAAATGGAAATATTTATTCCACTCTCGAATATAAAATCGGAAAATCCAAACAAGTTTCCAAATGACAAACCTAGATTGTTAAATCTAAGCCTACATCAAGTGTACTTCAAGTATCCATAAATATATACGGTTAAATTTATTTGTTTTTCAGCAAATGTGATCACCTATTCCATTCTATGTTTCATATATTATTCTATGTATTAGATTCTCGCCACGTGTCGTAATCAATGCCCAAATTTTTGCCACATACCCCAAGGGTTTAATGGTCATTAACTAGGGTATATTATTTTAATAGAAAATAAGTTATTGAATAGGAAGTGGAATACCAAAATGGAATAGGGGATTTGGGTTGTGAAGATTTGAGAAGAGGAATTCATCAAGGAGTGAAGATTTGAGCATGTTGAAGGAGGAGAAGACATACTTTGCAAGGGAAGCCAACTTACCTTTAATTTGTAATTTTTTCATTATTTAGCTAAATTTTAGAGCATGCCTTGGATTGTAATGAATTTGTAATGCTATGTAGTGGCTAGTCCTCATGTGAGGCTAGCAAAGTGATTGATTAGGGATTATGTAGATTTTGCACACCACATGTTTGATGAAATGATTGTTATGAATATTTTCTATCATGAATGCTTATTCTCATTTTATGTATGATTTGTGTGATTAGATTCTCTATGCATAGTGTTAGGATGGTCATTCAAATATTATGTTTAGTGGTTTAATTAAATCATTGATTGCATGAGATGACTATGTTAAGTATGTGGGGAGTTTGGCCATAACCTTCATGTGCTTAGAAGCTTATGATAGGACATTATTAATAATTACTTATGAAAGTATTTGATATTATGAGGGGAACCAAGCTAATTTTCAATTGACCTTAGAAAGGGAATACTAGGAAAACGTCTCTGCATACTAGAGAAAATTCTTCGTGATAATATCTCTATATTGGTATATTAATATCCGTAAGTACCTATAGGAAGAGTGAGGATTGGAGACACTCTTTGAGTGCTCTTAGTATCATAACATGAAAACCATCAATGTATATGTGTGTGTGAGTCTACATGAGCCTTTTTCATGAATGTTACTTGCCTTACATACTTCTTAGATTGCTCACCTTTATCCATTTTCCATCACATTTGTATCCATCTATCTTTAATTGCTTTCTTAGTGTTAGTTTTTAGTATTAATCAACCCCCTCCTTTTGATTCGTACTACTAAAGTAAAGTATTTCTCAAACACGGCTACCCACTTTCGCCCTTGGGTTCGATATCTTATAAATTTTGCACTTGGTCGCTTACGTGCTACACACGATATAGTACACTTGCTATAAATCAATTTAACCAAAATTGAAACCAAGTTCAAGGACACAATATAGATATGTTAGATTCAAATGGTAAACATCAATGATAATAGAATAGAAACAATCACATATATTCCCCTAATCCCTCTGGCCAAGGTGATTAAGTTCTCAACTCATGACAAGTTTAAAGTTCTTAGGATTGATTTTTACTCTCAATTCCCTTAGAAGGTACTATGATCATAAATTTGGTTCTTTTCACTCAATTAATCAACCAAATATGATAAATCAATCAAGTGTTCCAACATGAATGTTCTAAGTATATAAAAAATGTTACCACATACTTCACATACTGACATACAAAATTCATATTATAACATGATTCAATCAAAACTCTAATCACAATATTGGAATAGTCATCCTAATACCATAAATAGAGAATTCAACCACACATATCATAATACAAATCAAGTAAATCATAGATCATGTAAGAAATTCCAAAATCACATTAATTAAACCATTAAAAATTCAACAAATCCATAGATCCCTAATTCATCATGTGGCTAGCCTAACAAGAGGTCTAGCCAACAACAAACATTATGAAAACATCATTCCAATGCTTACAAATATCCATTGTTGCAAACAAATCAAAGAAAATACAAAATTAAGGTAAATTTCTTCCCTATTCGAATTTGGGTTGAATCTTCCATTCAAATTGCAAATCCCACTCTTCAAGCCTCAATCCTCCATAGATATGTGATGGGTAGATGGAAGATGTGTAGATCCATGGAAAATGAAGAGAAATTGAGTGAAAATTGGGTAGAAAATGGATTGTGGATGATAGTGTGTGTGAAAATGGTGAATGAGTGTGTGTGGGTGATTTTGGGGTTTCCCCAATTCTCTCTCAATCAGGGGAAAAAGTAACCAAAATGGGAATTAAAACTGATTTTATGGACATGTGGCAAAGTGCACAAAAATTCGACCGAATTTTGTGAGTGACATCGAATTTTTATGCAAAACTGCATAAAAATTCGATCGAATTTTCATGAAGTACATCAAATTTTTATGTCAGTATGCTCAGCCTCCAATGCTCTGTTTTGCCCCTGTTTTTCCTAAAAATTCATAAAAATTCGACCGAATTTTTGTGCAAGGTTGAATTTTTGTGACAGTTTCGCGCTGTTTTACTGTTTTGGCTCGTTCTCCCTCGTTTTAACTTCGAATTGAGATCTGTTTTTTCCTACATCTTCCTATTCACTTTTAGAATCCATTTATACCTGATAATCACACAAATTCTACCAAAGTACAAATTCTCCAAATATTTATAAATATTGAGCAATTTATGGCACTTAAATACTCAAATCAAGCATAATTGCATGAAAGCATACTATAAATGGACCCTAAATTCATGAGATTTCTACACTCATCAGGTTGGTTATTCGGTACCTTTTAATTTGTTATGTTTTAGGTCATGATTATATATGTTATGCTCCTTCTAGAATTGGATTCCCACCTATTTGAGTGAGTTAAATTTTATTAAGTCATACCATTAATATTGACACACTTTTCTTTTTGTATTGTCGCATAGATATTAATATATTTTCTTTGTAAGAATATGAGACCCACACAAAAATAATTTATTTATTTACATGGGCCATACACACATCACACTCACCACTAATATAACTACCCACTACACATTAAATATTATTTCTCTCACTTCACTTTACATTAAATTATTATACTCCTTAATCTCCGTGATAAAAAAATGTGTCAATATCTCCGGAACGGAGGGAGTATGTATTATTATGTTTAATTGCTTTTAACTCTTTCCACAAACAATTCTGGACAAATTCCAAACTCACTATCATGTATTCACACTCAATACTTAATACAACTACACACTATATATTAAAATATTATATTTTTTCATTCACGACGTATTAAATTATTATACTCTTATTCACGTGCAAAAAATAAACGAATACATATCAAAAGAACAGAACGAATATAAGTTGTTATCTCTTAACATAATCATTATATAAACTGGCAACAGAAATTATTTGCAAAAGTATTACTAATGGAAATAATTGCCAGCATATATGAATTTTCATTGGTAAAAAATTATTACCTACTAAAATATCAAAATTTTTAGTTGTTAAATCAATTTAACAATAAAATTTAGAATTTAAAGTAATTTTTCATTGATAAAAAATAGTATTTGTTTTGTTTTTGTTATTTATTTATATATTTATTTTGTTTCTTATCGCCACGCAAGCTCATGTAATGCTTAGATGATAAAGAAAACGTGTCTTGTACTCTCTACATCCATCCTCAATATATCCATTTGCTTTTTGCACGTACATTAAAGAATACTATTATTTTATGTGTAGTAGGTATTTGTATTAGTGGAGGGTGTGGATCTCATATTTTATTTATGTTAGTGGAGGATGTGGATCCCATAGTCCAAAAAGAAAAATGGATAAATTTAGGATGAACAACCCAAAATGGTAAAATGAATAGATTGACAATGGAGGGAAGGAGTATTTAAAAATAAACTTTGTTGAAAGGGAGTTTGTCCATATCCTTTTGAAGCTAATATCTTAATCTTATCGCTACTCGGATACGTGCATTTAGATCTAATTAATAAAATTATGGATCACTTACTAGGAGGTACATAAAATAATGCATAATTGCTGTAAGCTACATGACTCAAAGTATTATTACGCATAACTATACAATTATGATTGTGATACCATAAATACTCCTATGTATTTGCACAATTTGATTTTGCACAATTTTGTTTTTGCACATTTTAAATTCCGGCAACAGGCGGCGATGGTCAACGGCTGTCCAGCTGGCGGTCAACGCCAGTCAATGCCGGTCCGACCGCCGGTCAACACCGGTCAACGCCGGTCCGGCTGGTGGGTGGGTGAGGGATAGGGTTGGTGGTTTAAAAGTGTATGAGATTATAATGTTATATTTGGTATTTTACTTTAATATTTTGTATGTGAGAGTAATTATTTAAATTCCTTGTATTTAATAGTAATTTAGGTTAAAAGTTTGTATCTATTAGTGATTTTTCCTAAAATTATTTTACTTTAAAAATATTGTATTTTTTTTAAATATTACTCCCTTTCTTCATAACTACTTTTACATTTATTATTCCATGTTGTTTAAGAAAAATTATATTTTTTTACCGAATTTATTGACGTTTAAAAATATTTTAATTTTTTTAGGTAATAAAGAAAAGTGTAAAGTAATGTTATAAGTGTAAAAAAATAACAAATTTAAAATTAAAATAACTTTTAAGGTTATTGCATAAAATTTTGTTTCCTGTTTTGGAGGGTAGAGATTAATGTGTGACAAACAAATAAGAAAAGTATAAAAGTTTTTATAGGATGGAGGGAATATTAATTTTAATTAATAAAGATATATTTTAATTGAAAATGGTATCTTCAATCAGCTGAAATATGAGTATTAATGCAACATAATGCGCATAAGCTAAGAAATATATTTTAATAATTAAAAAAATTAAGAATATTTTTTTATTGTAAAAACAAGCATTTAATTTCATGATTGAATTTGTAAGGTGTCTCTCAGTTCACCATTCACTCATTTGTATTGTTAAAATTTGGGGTATGACTCGTGTTAAATAATTTTTTTCTTAAAAGAAAAATAGAGAAATTAAAGGGATGTGTAGGTAATTTGGTTGGCAGTAAAAACATTGGTTTTGTGGCTAAGAGACTCTCAGACTCTTCCGTTTAGGTATAAAATAGTATACGGTAGAAATGGCGAAATTAAAATACCATCCATAAATTAACATAATGGAGTATTATATATGCCACTTATTGTATAAGCTTACATGATGATGAGCAAGCAAGCTAGTTTTGTGACAATTAGACAACAGACGACAACAGATCAGTTGCAGTAGCTTTTTTGAGGTTTAAACTCAAGGGGTGATCACCCTCTTCACCTTTGAGAACACTCAAACGCCGACTGTTGCCTGTAAACCCGATGTCCCACCCACAACAAGTGCCAAAATAATCTGTCGCAGTACTTAAGCAGGTACGAACCAAAGCCAGCTTGTAGAGGTTCGATGCGGAACCAGCTTTGCTGCTTCCCCAGCGCGCCTCCGGTCAACACAAAGTAGTCCGTGTCGACCGACTCATCTTGTACCAACTGCCACACCGTGGATTCCTCACATTCTGTGGTGGCATTAAACTTGATGTTTTCTTTCGCTGAGAGAGTCACCAGGTCGACTTCCTCGGGGTGGAACGTCACGGGGAGGCCACATGTTGCGTTGAACAGACACTCGATGAAACCTGCCTCGTAGGGCAGGGTTTGTTGCCGGTGGGGTGTAGAGTGAGGGACAAGTCTACTCTTCCTGGTCCAAATATAGAAAACCTGTACTCCACTCCAGCCCGGACCTCGTCTCTGTCGCGGTCCAGCACCGGAGACGAGCCCATGGCTGAAGACAACATCACAGCCAAGCACACCAAGTACACACTCATTGTTTTCTTCATCGTGAATGTTTATGAATCACAGGATGTATCAATTGCACCCTTTTATAGACGGATGTATATTAATGTAAATTAGTCTCTTGTAAACCAGGTTTACATCGTAAATCCTTGTAAATCCTATGATCCCCCTTAATTTAAACATTCTAACAATATATATGGTATATAGGATTGAAGGGGAACTACAAGGTTTACACTATAAACTCGGTTTATATAAGTGTTTATGTATTAATGCTGGGGAGGAGGTAACGTTACGCTACTCTAGATTTCTTATTACATTTTACTCTTATATCTCTAATTACGCATGTTAAATAAGTGACTAGTAACTCAACATTTCCCTTGGGTTAACACTTCTACTTTGGAGTGTGCTTTGTTGATATAATTATACAACAAGTAAACCATAAAAATGCCCTTTTTATTATCGTGAAATTCCTACCGAGAATAGCCCTTCCAACTTTGAATATAAACCACAACTAGTATTGTACCACGTTTATGTTTCACAAATTTTGTTGAAGATTGAAACATCCTTCCATTAATTAAGGAAGCATCCTTCTAGCAATTATGGCTTCATTATTACCTTGTTATTTCCTATGTCCTAACAGTTATATTTTTGAACTGGTTTGTACTGGCTAGTTCCTCACAAGCCTCTATAAATAGGATAATCATTCTATCTTTGTAAGACACATTCAATAATATGAAATATATTCTTTCTTCAATTCAATCTCAAATTCTACATGGTATCAAAGCAGGTTAATCATGTCTCTTGATTTAAAGTTGTTCAAAAACACCTCTAAGGTGTCTTCTCTCAAAAAAGAGGTTTAAACCTCTTCCACTCTTCATTACAACATCTGCTCCTTCAAAACTATTCAAAATATAGAAGCAGCCAAGCTCCTATTCAAAGTCCTTCAAAAACACATAAATTTACTCTTTGTCATCACGGAACCTTAAGATTCTCATCTGTTCTCTATCATCCATCATTCACTTTCGAAAGAATTCATCATCAGGTTCTCAGACTTAAAAATCAGTCTCACTGAATCAAGTTTTGATTCTCAACTGTTCTGATCCTTATCCCAATAAGCATTCGAATTCACATGGCAAGCAACACTTTCGAAGGTCACTCAAGCCAGAGAATTACGAATGCCGTATTCAATGGACGAAATTATATTCCCTGGTCCAAATCAGTGGAAGTCTTTTTGAAATCCAGGAAGATGCAAGGCTACATCACCGGAAGCAAAAAGAAACCCGTACCAGAGGACCCCAAGGCTCCAACCAAAGAAGGACAAACTGCTATTGATGACTGGGAAAGTCAAGATTCCCAAGTCATCAGTTGGCTTGTCAATTCAATGGAGTCCAAGATTGGAGACATATACATTATCAAAGATTCAGCCTTCGAGATTTGGAACTCACTCAAAAAAATATATGGAAACAATTAGAACCATGCACAGATTTTTCATTTAAAGGCTGAACTTTACTCACTCAGAAAGGGTTCAGCTTCCATAGCCGAAATAGTGGAGCAATTTGACAGAAGGAGGCAAGAATTAAAATAGTATCTACCGAAAACCTCTGACATAGCAACTATTGAAAAAAAGGAGGAACAAGAACAGGTCTACCAACTTCTCACCTCATTGGACGATTCTTGGGAGGTTGCCCAGAGCCAAATCCTCATGGCGACAACACTTCCGCCCTACGAAGAGGTGGTCACAAGGCTTCAACAGGAGGAAACCCATCGAGCGCGCAACACACCCTCCTCGAATCAAGGTGGAAGCATCGACTGCTATGTCGAAAATCGATGTCCAAGCCAAATGAAAAACAAGAAAAATCCATCGGTGACGACCGAACAAAAATACTGCAGGTATTATAAAAAGCCTAACCACGTGAAGGAGGAGTGCTACCGTCTTCACCCGGAACTTCGGCCGATCAAGCCCGACCGAGAAAATTGAGGAAACGGCAGCAACTCCAGAAGCTTTGCAGCGGTTGAAAGTAATGAAGCCCTAGAGCAGATTGTTAAGTCACGGCTCAACGCAGGAGAAGAAGATGGGCTTATTCCTAATGCTGCCAAATCCAAACCAAATCAGTTTGAGGCCCAACTTAATCCAGCCCATTTCTCCTCCCTTGTGGTCCAAGTCGCTCAAGCAATTCAAGCCCAAACCTCCTTTCAGCCCACTAAACTAATGGATGCAGGTCCAATTCTTCATACCCCCTCTACATCACCCATCACTAAATAGTACCCCATTGCAAAAATTTATACTCCCTTTCCCATTCAACTCTCAACACTCAACATTCATTTCAATTCTCATGCTTCACAACTCAAAGAATGTATATTGAACAAGATATTATACTACAAAGTATTATTCTTCAACAAAAAATCATGCTTAAAGATCTAAGGAATGACATTTCGAAACCCTAGCATTAGCCCTAGAATTCGAACTTCACAAGAGTTTGAGAGGAGGAGTATTACTTACCATGGAGACTTAAGAAATAAATAGGAGGAAGTGTTCTTGCTTGCTAAGCACCGGTGGCCTTCGATTTCAGGATGGGAAGAATGGGGGAGAAGGGTAACAGGTGTATTGTGCGAGTGCGAAGTGAGAATTAGAAAAGGGGATCGAGTTTTAAAACTTACGCAGGCCTGAAAATTCGACCAAGTTTCATGGAATTCAGTTGAGTTTCTCTGTAAAATCCTGGTTCGGCTTTCGGTTTGTGTAAAAATTCGATCGAGTTTTTAAGCAAGAGGTTGAATTTTTACATTGAATTTTCTGCAAAACTTTCTGTAAGCAAAACTCGACCGAGCTTTCGAAAATTCGATCGAGTTTTTAGTCAAATTTTCATTTTTTTTGCCTTTTCAACTCAATATGCACAATTAACCAATCAATCTGATAGTACCAATTAATACTCACAAGGATTCAAACACAACAACAATACATAAAAATAAACAACAGAAGCATGCACATTCTAGTGGAATCAACCATCAAACACATACGAGTTACACTACGACACATCCCCCCAAACTTAAATCTTGTCAAGAGGAAAGAATTAAGTTTGTGAAAGTAGTGAAACTTATCCTTGACGCATCCAACGTAGTGCTTCTCGTAATCCATTCTTCATTCCCTCCACTAGAGTGCTAGCCTACACCACCAAAACACAAACCACACATAAAAACAATGATAAAAGAAAATCCTACTCTACTACAATTCAAAATGAGTTTAAGAGTGAAGAGTATCCACATACACTATCTCCTTTTGAGAATGAGATATGTAATGTTTAACCAGATGCCCATTTACTACCAACTCGTCATTTGGCCTTTTGAGTCTCAATGTGTGTCCTCTGAAGACCTTCAACACCTCAAATGGGCCCATCCATTTCGACTTGAGCTTTCTCAGAAACAACTTTAATCTAGAATTGAACAATAGCACTTTATCTCCGGGAGCAAATATTTTCTCTTTAATCTCGGCATCGTGCCACTTTTTCATCTTCTCTTTATAGATGGTGGAGTTTTCGTATGCTCTTTCATGAAATTCCTTCAACTCCACCATTTTTAGCAACCTATCTTGTCCGGCCTCCCCTTCATTCATGTTGAGCCTCTTGATTGCCCATAAAGCCCGATGCTCCAACTTAACGGGGAGGTGACAAGCCTTCCCATACACCAATTGGTACGGAGAATCACCAAGAATAGTTTTGAAAGTCGTCCTATATGCCCATAAGGCATCATCAAGATTTTTCGCCCAATCTTTCCTTCCTCCATTGATCGTCTTTTCCAACACTAACTTGATTTGAAAGTTTGAGACTTTCGCCAAACTATTTGCTTGGGGTGGTAGGGAATGGCTATCCGGTGTTTAACTCCGTATTTCTTCAAGAGTCCCTCCATCAATTTGTTCACGAAGTGTGAACCTCCATCACTTACCAAAGCTTTTGGGACTCCAAATCGACTAAAGATGTTCTTTTTCAAGAATTTTTGCACCACAAATGAATCATTAGTCTAGGTGGGGATCGCCTCTACCCACTTGGACACGTAGTCCACTGCCAACAATATGTATAGATACCCTTGAGACGAAGGAAACGGGCCCATAAACTCAATGCCCCAAACATAAAAAATCTCCACTTCAATTCTTAATCCCATTGGCATTTCATCTCTTTTACCTATTCCTCCGACTCTTTGGCACCTATCGCAACTTTCTACCAATTTCTTGGCATCTCCAAACAAGGTGGGCCAAACAAAACTCGATTGAAGCACTTTTGCTCCCGTCTTATGATGGCTAAAGTGCCCACCAC
Source organism: Pogostemon cablin (assembly GCA_023678885.1). Taxonomy (NCBI): domain Eukaryota; kingdom Viridiplantae; phylum Streptophyta; class Magnoliopsida; order Lamiales; family Lamiaceae; genus Pogostemon; species Pogostemon cablin. The sequence continues at coordinate 9,276,890 of CM042961.1, forward strand.
AAGGAGATGAATGGCAAAGCTCTAAAATCCTCTCAATTTCTTCTTTTGCGACACACCTTCTAATGACTCCATATGCACAAATTTTGAATAAGAAGGGCTCATCCCACACATACTTCTTCACCTCAACATAGAATCTCTTCACTTTGTACTCATTAAGAAGCGTGGGCTTAATTCCGCATGCAAGATAGTTGACATAGTCGGCGTACCAAGGAGGCGAGCTTATCATTAGAGCACATACTTGTTCAACCTCCACCTTAAGGATTTTCTCGTCCAGGAACACATCACTAATTGGAGTAAAATCTTCATCCCCCTCTTCTCTTTCTAGCCTAGATAAGTGATCGGCTATCATATTTTCAACCCCTTTCTTGTCTTTGATCTCACATCGAACTCTTGTAGAAGCAATAACCACCGATTCAATCTTGGCTTCGCGTCTTTTTTGTTCATTAGATGCTTGATGGCCGCATGATCCGGAATACTATTGTTCGTGTGCCAACTAGGTAGGGGCAAAACTTCTCAAAGGCATAGACCACCATCAAAAACTCATTTTCGGTGTTTGTATAGTTGACTTGGCATGAATTCAACATTTTGGAAGCATAATAAATAGCTCTAAACTTTTTCTCCTTTGTTTGCCCAAGTAAAACCCCGATGGCTTGATGACTCGCATCGCAATGCAACTCAAAGTGCATACTCCAATCCAGAGCTACAAGTATGGGGGATGAGATTAAAACTTTCTTAAGTACCTGAAAAGAAGAAAGACACTCTTCATCAAACTTAAATATACTTTCTTTTTCAAGAAGCTTACAAAGAGGTTTGGCAATTTTTAAAAAATCTTTTATAAAACGGCGATAGAACCCCGCATGGCCTAAGAACGATCTAACTCATTTCTTACTAGTAGGAGAAGAAAGACGTTCTATGGCTATAACCTTTGCTCTATCTACCCTCAAACCATGCTCCGATATGTGTGCACAAGCACTATTCCATCCGTGACCATAAAATGACACTTTTCCCCAATTAAGTACAAGGTTTGTCTCCTCACAACGCTGCAACACAATGGATAAGTTAGTTAAGCACAAATCATATGAAGATCCATAAATGAAAAAATCATCCATAAAAATCTCCATGATGTTCTCAATTAATCCACCGAAAATGGCCATCATACATCGTTGAAACGTGGCCGGAGCATTGCACAAACCAAATGGCATCATCCTAAATGCAAAGGTGCCATATGGGCAAGTAAATATTGTTTTTTTTATCCTCTGGGGCTATTAAAATTTGATTGTACCCGGAGTAACCATCGAGGAAAAAATAATACTTGTGCCCCGCTAATCTATCAAGCATTTGATCAATGAATGGGAGTGGGAAATGGTCTTTTCAGGTGTTGTCATTGAGCTTTCTATAATCAACACAAACTCTCAAACCGGTGATAGTCCTCGTGGCAATTGTCTCATTAGTATCGGACCTCACGATGGTCATACCACCCTTCTTTGCTACCACATGCAAAGGGCTCACATATGGACTATCACTAATTGGCAAGATGATACCCGCATCAAGCCATTTCAACAATTCCGTTCTTACAATCTCTTGCATTATAGGATTAAGACGACGTTGGTTTTACACACAAGACTTATCCTCTTAAAGTAAATGGATTTTATGCATGCATAGAAAGGGGCTTATACCTTTCAAGTCCTTAATGGACCAACCAATGGAAGATTGTGCTCTCTTAACACCCTCAATAATTTCTCCAATTCCAAGTTAGTTAAAGATGAGGATACGATTACCGGATAGGTGTCATTCTCTCCCAAGTATGCATACTTCAAGTGATCCGGTAAAGGCTTTAGCTCCTCCTTTTTCTCAACCTTTTCCTCTTCTTTGGGCTCAACATCAAGCTTATTTTCAAGTGCTTCTCTTGCTTCCTTCGATGTAAGTTCACTACAAGAATTCAAATAATGCAAATTATCAATCATTTCATCATCATCAGAGCAACAAGAATAGTTAGAAAATTCAAGAGAGTACGAATGGCTCATTATTGACTCCAAAGGATCCTTGGAATGTAAGCAATGTAGATGTTCTTCAACAAGATCATTCAACACATCGACTCGCCTACATTCTCCTTCCCCCCTAGGATACCTCATATCTTCCTTCAGTGAGAAGATCACTTTTTCTTCATTAACTCTTAGGGTTAACTCCCCCCTTTCCACATCAATCAATGCCTTCCCGTGGCTAAAAATGGACGTCCAAGGATTAATGGAACATTTGAGTCTTCGTCCATATCTAACACCACAAAGTCAACAGGAAACACAAATTTGCCAACCTTCATCAATACATCCTCCACAATCCCCTTTGGATATGTCATAGATCTATCTGCCAATTGAAGGGTGACCAATTTAGGTTTCACTTCTCCAATACCCAATTTCTTGAAGATTGATAGAGGCATCAAGTTAATGCTAGCCCCAAATCACATAAAGTTTTATAGCTTTTATGCTTGCCCATCTCACATGGGATAGTAAAGTTCCCGGGATCTTTCAACTTGGGAGGAAGCTTCTTTTGTAGTATGGCACTACACTCCTCCGTTAGATTCACCGTTTCATGATCACCCAAGCTTCTCTTTTTTGCTAAGATATCCTTCAAGAATTTTGCATAATTGGACATTTGTAGAAGAGCATCCACGAAAGGGATGTTGATGTGAATCTTTTTCAATATTTCCACAACCTTTGCAAATTTTTCATCCAAGCCTTTCTTCAAACATCTTTGTGGAAATGGGATAGCTACGGACAACTTTGGAATTCCCCATTCATCTCTTTCAAACCCTTCTTCTTTCTCTTGTCTCTTTGCTTCCTTGCACTTTTTCCACTTCTTAGGAGATTTCATTTCCTCTTCATCAAGTGGAGGGATCGCTTCATCATTCTTAGCATCATGGGTCTCTTTTTCTTTCCCTTTTTCAACCTCAACTACCATGGGCTCTTGTTCACAATCTACCTCATCATCTTCCTTTGGCATCGGAGGCTCATCATATTTTATTCCACTTATAAGTATGATAGCCTTGCATTGCTCCTTAGGATTGGTAATGGTTGTAGACGGAAACTTTCCTTGTTGATGAACATCCCCCTTCTCACTTGCAATTTGACTCATTTGCATTTCTAATGCCTTGAATCTCCTATCATTCACTTCTTTTTCTTGCCTTCTTTCCTCTTTCTCTTGCTTCCTTTCTTCTTTTTCCATCAACCTCACATCCCTTTCATGCTTCAAGAGCTCAAACATCTTGCTCATTTGATCCTCAATTGTAGGCTTTCCTTCATTGTTTTGAACCTTACCTCCCGGATTGATCCCCGGTGGAAGTGTAAGGGCATTACCTTGAGTTCCATATGACAAGTTATCAAATCTTCTAGGTTGTTGAAAATTGCCGCCGAAATATTTGATTATTTATTTATGGATATTAAGAAAATTAATTTTTCACAGTTATTTTATTGATTTTTTGGAATAGTTTGGTATTTATTTAAATAATAAATAAAATATAAAGTAAGTTACTTACTCCTCCGTCCGCCTAAAAGGTGGACATTTGCTTTTTGCATGTGGATTAAGGAGTATTATTATTTAATGTGTAATTGGTAGTTGTATTAGTGGAGTGTATGAGTCCCATAAATTTATTGTATTAATAATGTGTGTGGGTCCCATGTATTTAAAAAGGAAAATGTGGATCTTTGGTGCGGACGTCCAAAATGGCAAAATGTTCACCTCTCGGCGGACGGAGGGAGTATGTAGCAATAAAAAATACTTCCCCTACCCAAAATTTATGTTCACATCTACTGTTTATCGTATTCCAAAATTACATTCCTGTATCCGCCACCCACTATACGGTAGAAATGGTGAATGAAGTGTTTTTTCTTGTAATTATTTAGCAAAAAATAGTAATCATACCAGAGACGTAGAATTGAAATACCAGCCAATAAACATATTATTGATGCCACTAATTGGAAGCTTACATGATAGTGAACAAGCTTGGATTTATTGGCAGCATACTAGCTTAACTTATTGAGAATTACGCAACAGTCGACAGAGTCATAGTAGCTTTTCTGATGGTAAAATAAAAGGGGGATTCATCCATCTTCAGCACACTCAAACGTGCATCGTTGCCTGCAAATCCAACGTTGGAACAGACCAAGGTTGTAAAGTTTCTGGGGCAGTACACAAGCTTGTACACATACGGCAGCAGAAGCTCCACAGCTTCCCACCTAAACCAGCTTGCGGACAGCTGGTTCCCCAGCACGCCTCCGGTCGACACAAAGCCCCTGTCGAGCGACTCGTCTCGTACAACCTGCAACACCGTGGATTCTTCGCACGCAGTGGTGGCGTTGAACTTGATGTTTACATCCGCAGAGACACTCACCAGGTTGCCTTCCTCCGGGTGGAATGTCAGAGGGAGGCCACATGGTTGGGAGAAACACTCGTGGAATCCTGCTAGGACGACGTCGAGTGGGCAGGGGTTGTTGCCGGTGCTGCCTAGTTTGAGGGCCACGGGTACTCCTCCTGGAGCGATAATTGAGAAGATTTTGTAAGCCACTCTAGGGCTGGGGAAATATACCGAAATTTTGGTATACCGCCCTTATCATAACGAAAAATACCGATTTTACCGAAATTTTAGGTATGCCGAAATTTTTGGTAAGGTATGATACCGTATTGAAAATTTTGGTATGATAAAGGTATATAAATAATCAATACCGCGGTATTTTGGTATATGCCGAAATACCGTAAAATATTCAATTTTTTGAGTTATATGATACGATATTACCATATTAGATGATGCATACAATTATAATTATTATTTATGTATTATAATTTTTAATTAAATTATATATATACACTATTTTATTAAAGATTAAATCTAAAATCCTACTGTATATTTCTTCATAATTATAAATTATTGATAAAGATCATTGATTTACATGATATTAGTACTTATTTTTTAATTAAGTAATTCTATGTATATGAATATATTTTTGTGTAGATCTCTTAGGTACTATTTATTTAATGACAAACACTTTGTAAAACGGGTTTAGATATATTAATTATGTAAACTCGGTTACTGTTTAGTATATAAAAAATTACTCTTTAGCACATGAATTGTTACTTTTTAAATTAAAAAATTACTCTTCAAATTCTTGTAAATCTCGATGTATGGATTACTTTAAGTACATGAAAAATTACTTTTTAGAGATACGAATTATTACCCTATTGTGTAAAAATTATTACTCTTCAAAAAGTTATTTTTTATATATTAAAGAGTAATATTAAAAAATAAGGCTTACCTGTAAACCCGGTTTTCATGAGACTTACTCTTATTTAATTTGGTCGTTTGTAGATTGTCGTATATTTTTGAATTTGTTATTTATTAGAGTATGTTTTATAGCTATCTTTCACTTTTCTAGTACATGATGTTTATAAGATTTATTGAATTTTAGATGTATAACGGTATAGCAAACTATGTAATAGGATGATATATACCGATATTTTAGGTATGGTATGGCATACCGAAATATTGGTAAGCAGAAGGTATATTATTTTCTTATACCGAAATATTGGTATACCGAACTAAGGTATACCGAAAGTTTAGGTAAGGTAACAATATGATTTTTTAAATACCGAAAATTTCGGTACGGTATATGGTATGACCAAAAATCTTCGGTATGCCATACCGCCCACCCCTAAGCCACTCCAGTCCGGACCTCGTCTCCGTTGCTATCCAGCACCGGAGTCGAGGCCGTGGCTGATGATAAGATCACGGCCAAGCACACCATGTACAGAGTGATTTTTTCCTTCATCATGTTTGTATGGATCAGAGGATGCATCAATTTCCCTTTTTTATAGGCGCATATCTAATGCAGAAGAGAGTAGATCACGCTACAAAACTCATACTCCCTAGGTCCCGTTAAAAGAGGATCTTTTGTTTTTTTTTTACGTAGATTAAAAAGTATTTTTATTTAATGTGTAGTGGATAGTTGTATTAGTGGGAATATGGAGCCCATATTTTAATTGTATTAGAGGGGGTATGTGGGTCCCATGTTTGTAAAAAAATGAAAGAAAACCCTTTGGATGAGACGACCAAAATGGAAAAAATACCTCTTTAACTGGGACAGAGGGAGTATTACATTTCAACACTAACACAATTTTCTACTATACATTAAAATATTAGATCTTTTGACTCACTACATATTAAAATACTCCCTCCGTCCTACGTATTTTTACCCACTTTCCATTTTGGGGTGTCCCACGTATTTTTACCCATTTCATTTTTGGCAAAAATACATAATATTTTATTACCTACTTTTTACAATCCCAACAACTTTAATTACTTTTTTACACTTTATTCATCATTCCCAATAACTTTATTCACTTTTTCTTTTTAAATTACTAATTTATCCCTACTTTCTCTTACATTATATACTAAAAAAATAAAACGTCTTAATCTCCGTGCCCGTACAAACGGGTAAAAATACCCGGGACGGAGGGAGCACTATATTTTTAATGTCCATACAAATAGTAAATGTAACAACATCTATACAGATGAAAGGGTGGTATACTGAATCTACTATTAAATTTTAGTCTTACATTTTCTGTTACAGGTTTTAAATTATAAGTAACGTGTTACGGAGAGCAAAAATCTGGACTTATATTACTTATATATTTTAGAGCGTGTTTTGTTCATATGAAATTAATTTCATACAATATCTTATTAAAAATAAAAGAATTTATACATTAATTTCATTATATAGACTTATTTTTCTTCTTAGTTCGTTGATTAAAAAATAAGGAACCCACGTGATACTAATAAAATCCTAAGAGAATCGTACTCACATCTTGATTTATACTGCATTCAAACTTTATTAACCAAGCTAACTTTTATAAATCCCACCTGTCACCAACATATGAATATTTATTGGTTTGGGATAAAAGATTTAACACAAGGAAATGATAGGTGGTTGGAACTGATATTAATGCCTCTTCCAATTTTGAATCTGGACCACTAAGTACTACTCATGTACCACGTTTATGTTACACATGTAAGGGCTAAATTCCAAATACTGTAGATGAAACTGAAAGAAAGGACTTTTCATTTGGGTACCAAAGCTTGAACACTCATCGTTCCGTACATAAAACCAATCAAAAAAATTTTTCGAAAAAAGCAAAATATTCGTTTATTTTTATTAATTACTCTCTCACGTCCCAACTTCAACTTCACACTTTTTATTTTGATTCATTCCAAATTCAACTCCATACTTTCATAAAAGAAAAAAAAAACTAACTACTTACCCCCTAATATATTTTAATTTCTTTTTTGCTAAATAATATATTTTTATTTCAAATTTGCCTATTACCTCTAATTAATATCTCTCTAAGGTGATGTTTGTTTTGGGTTTAAGTTGATTTATTAAACCAATTAATAGTGTTATTCTATATTTATTATGTTTGTTTTAGATTTAAGTATGGTAGGTTTAAACTTTATGTCAAATCAAGTATTAATCGAGGTGAGAGAAGAGGAGAGTGAAAGAAAGAAAAAAATATTAATTGAGAAGAGGGAATATATTGTAGGGTGTGAATAAGTATTAATAGGGTATGTAGGTGTATATAGGAGAGATTTTAATTTCAATTTTGTCATTACATTTTTAACATACATAACATATTTTATCATTTATTTATTACCCAAAAATATCATATTACCCCCAAAAGTAAGTCAAAAAGTGACTTTTCTTAAACTCCATATCTACAGTAAACGTGAAGATAAAGTTGAAATGGAAGAAGTAATTATTACTAATTATAATTATATTCTTAGAATTAATATTAAACTCTTAAATAAATATGAGTTGATATCTTGTGCAATCGTGTGTACGAAGTAAAATTATATGCTCCCAATGTATTAGTATTTTTTTAATAATGTATACTTTCTCCGTGACTCCGTCCGGTTATAATAGTTACGTATTACTATTTTGAGTGTCCTATTTCAATTGTTATATTTTATTTTTGGTGGTTGGGACCACACAAAATAATTAACATATTTCTATGGAAGTCACTCTCTTGTAAATCGGGTTTACATCATAAATCCTTATAAATCCTGTGGTCCCTCTTAATTTAAACACCCCAACAATACATAAGGTATATAAGATTGGAAGAGAGGACCGCATGATTTACACCGTGAACCCGGTTTAAACAAGTGTTTGTGTTAATATGGAACCGACACACAACATTAATACAATTACCCCTTATATATTAAAGTATTATTATTTTTATTTAATCTATTACACTTTAAAATACTATATTCTTTAATTTTCGTTCAAAAAACAAATGTGACGCATTATGACAGGACAGGAGTTCGTATTTCTTAATGAGTTTTTTTATATGTTTAGTTGGACCATTTGATCATCGCTATTTTCACCTAGATTTTGTGTCATTTTGTGTGTGTTTTCGTCTTTTTATTTCGTATTTTTTGTATCTTTTTGTATTGTATTTTGGAATTGATGATGATGATTTTCATGTCTTTGAATAGGTGATTATGAGGATAAATGGTGATAAAAAGCATGAAGAAAGGAGAAAGTTGAAGAAAATGAAGAATTAGTCAAAATGCATAAAAACACGCTCGTGTTTTTATGCAGTGCCCGTGTTTTTCTGCAGGTGCAAAAACTTACAGAAAGCTGAAAAATTGCAAGAAAACACGGGCAGATGCAGGAAAACACGCCCGTGTTTTCTTGCACTTGGCCTAAAATCGCGTTTTACACCTTTGTGCGATTTCCAAGTGTGTAGAGGGGGTATAAATACCCCCAATATCACCACTTGAAGGCAGATTTTCGAGGTTGGGAGCTGCCACACACACATCACACACATTTTTCTTCATTTTTCACCATCTTCTCCATCCATTCTTCATCCATCCATCTACACTTAATCCTCTCCATCAAATCCACCATCCAAGTGATCAAGGAAGCAAGGGGGAGTGAAGATTACAAGAAGAAGAAGAAGAAGAAGAAACTCCATTGAAGGACTTCAAAGGGGGAATCTAATTCTAATTTTTGTGAACTTCTTTATAGTTTTGTCATGGGATTTGTAGATACAATGGTCTATGTTGTTTTCTCTATGACTATGATAGGCTAATCTCCTTTGTGAGATTAGCTCCATGATTGGTGTTGGATAATTTAGTTTTTATGCAAATTGATTTTAATCTTGAATGGGCTTTGTGTTATTTCTATCATTGATTGTCAATTGCTTGATGTATATGATTGATTTGTGTGATTAATTGTTATGGGCATGTGATTAGGTTGGTAAATCAATTACATGTTTAGGATAGTTCATTGAATCATTTCATCATACACTTCATGTGCATTAATTTAGAATGAGATAGGTATATCCTTCTAAATTTGGGAACCCTTTGATAGAACATTTGATTAGCTTAATCGAGAGATTAGTTGATTAGATGAGGAGACCCAAGCTATTAGTGAATTCATAGTACCTTAAAAGGGAATATTGCCTATGATTTAGTACCTAATTAGGGAACTCGTAGAGTAATTAGTACCTAGTAGGAGGTGTTCGCTATGGTATCGATCTTAAGTACTTTTGGGAGCCTTATTGAGGGCCTACATCCTATCCATCTTGGTAGAGAGTTTAGGTGGAATTAGTGATCGCTCCTATGCTATGTCCATGATAGATTATAATCAATTGCATGATTACTTTGTTATCCATGTCATGATTGTTGCTAATCTCATCCTTGCATCATTTGGAACCTCTTTTATCTTTGCTTTTATCTTATTTCTTGCATTAGTTTAAGTGCATTCATTTGCACGCTTATACTCCGTCCCTTTCCATCGTCCTTATAAAATCACGATAAACTTGAGATCGCTTAAACTCTAGTACCTTCCTCCCTGTGGTTCGATAAATTCTTTAATTGGTCATCCCGACTATAACGACCAATCAAATGGCGCCGTTGCCGGGGAGGTAACGGTTGCTAGTAGTTTAATGAAGGATTGTTTAGAGTGGTCTTAATAAGGACATTTATTTTTATTTTTGCATCTTATATTTGCTTTAGAAAATTTTGTTCTAATTTTTCTTTCTCTTATAGGTGCATACCTTGAGAAGGAAGAAGAAAAAGAACAAGCAAAAAAGATGAGCTACATGGATATTATTCGAGATATGGTGAATAGAAGTGCTCATCCCACTATGAACACACAAGGAAAATTTCAAGGATTTCAAATGCCATATTGTGATGTTAATTTGCAACCGGATTATGGAGCACAAGTTCCGAATATGCAATTCCAACAACAAAGTTATGAGAATTTTGGAGCTCCTCATCAAATGTGTCAACAAGTATACCCTCAAGGTGTGGAAGATGTTTTTGAAGGAAATTTTTCTCGACATCAAGAAGGAAATCAACCACAACTATGGGGAGATTTTCAAGACTCCAACACCTCCTATTCCACCCAAAATGACCACATAGCGATGCTTGGAGATAAGTTGTTTGAAATGGTTATGGATCGCTTAGAAGAGGGGAGGAAGTCTAATCAAGCGTGGATTGATAGAATTGGAAACTTGTGTGAAATGATGACGAATACGATGATAGCATTCAATGCTAAGTTGAATTCATTGGAGCACCAAGTAAGTCAAATCGTGTCCACCGTGGAAAGACTTCAAGAAGAGAACAACAAGCCTTCTACCTCCAGAACAAAGAATGAATGCATGGTCGTGAAGAATAGAAAAGAGACTAGTTTGGGGGTCGATGAGGTTATGAAGGAAAAGAGAGAAAGAGTGCCTAAGTGGGTGAAAGCCAAAGAATTGAAAGAAGAGTTGAAGGGGGAATTCGATAGATTTGTCGAATCTCTTGAAGTGATGGTTGAGAAAGTAAAACATCAAAATCGAGAAGAGATTCATGCCCTTACGGAAAAAATGAAGCCTCTGGAAACTAAGATCATGAATTCTACTCCCCACAAGCCAAAACCCTCTCATTCTATTGAAATTTCAAATTCTCTTAAGAACTTTCATGATTTTATTGATAAAAATTTGTTTGGTGATTGTAGGAAAAAGGTTGCAAGAGGGCATCCACACTTGTCAATGCCCAAATTCTTACCGGGGGATGTGGTTGAAGTTCAAAATTCACATAAAGCCCCATGGAAAAAGTGGAACAAGTGGAAAGGGCCATTCCTTGTGAAGAACGCCTTCGGAGAACAATTGCTTGAGTTATTTAACAAGAAGGGAAATGTTCTTGTGGTTGAACGGGAGAGCACAAGGCACTACTTCAAGAAGAAACCTATGATAGTGCCTAAGGACTATTCAAGACCACCATAAGCTAAAGACTATCGTCCGGCTTGAAGACGTTAAACTTAGCGCTAGATGGGAGACAACCCATCATTATCTTTAATGCTTTATTTAGTGCTTTAAATAAGGATGATGGATTTGATTTTTGGTGTTTTGGTTTGATTTTTTTTTGTGATTGTTGGTGTTTTGTGTAGAAATTATGTTGTGCTTGGTGTGGATGTGGAGTATATTGGATCACGAGAAGAGCTACGAGGGATGCGTCAAAGGGAGTACCTATTATTTGGCTCAAACTTAATTCTAGCCTTAGCTAAAAAAATAAGTTTGGGGGGTTGAATTATTATGCTCTCGTAGTTCTCATTTTATGAACATTTGCACCGGCGCACATAGTTTCCTTGTATCTTATGTCTTTTGTCTTGTGTTTTTATATTTTTGTGATGTTCTTATTTTCTTGTGTTGTGAGTCATTTTCTTGAATATGAGTGATGATGTATTGTTTGTGATAAGTGATGGCGAATTATGTTAAGGATCTCTACTAGTTAAAATTGTGACATATTCTATTTAACTTGTTTAATTTTGAGATAGATTGAGGTGTAATAAGTTCCTCATGGTCCGAGCAAAAGCTTGTGAGCATTTGAGCCTCAACCGTGCAGGCATGGTTGTTTCTTCATGAGTGAATTGATTGATCCTTGATAAGCTAGAACTTGCTAGTGGACTACGGGAATGAACCCGATTGGTGGAGGTTAGTGATATGATTTTAGGCCATCCTTGTACTTTAAAGTCATTGCCATATATTTCCTTACCTTATACATCATCCCTAGTTAGCCACTTTGAGCCTTTAAGCTTATTTCTTGTGAACTAAGCACATTACAAGCCATGATTACCCACTTAAGCCTTATATATACCTTTTGTGTGGGTGATTGAGGAGATGGTGGTCTACACGGTTTGATGTGAGAATTGTGCAAGAGAAAGAGGAAAATGGTAAACACGCAAGAAAATGATGAAAAGAGCTCAAGCAAATATACATGCTACTTCAAAGCAAGAAAAAGGAGCAAAATCAACAACAATATGCTCATGCAAGCAAAAAGTCAAAAGGATGAAAGCATGAAATCAAAAGAAGCTCAAGAAACACAAGGAATGATAATGATAAGTGCTTATGTTTAGAAAAGAAAAGAAAGGAAGATAGAAATGTGAAGAAGTTGAAGAAGTTGATCATCTCTTCGATTACTTACACTCGATGAGTCACTCTTACCCAAATTCTCCCTACCTTTACCAAAAAGCATACCATTACATCCAAACATAAAGTCCTATTTGATCACTAATTGAAGCTATGGTGGTTTGTGAATGTAGTCCACGAGTAAGCCTATGGCGCATCGGGCCAATCAATTGATGAGTGTTGATTTACCTTATGTTGATAGAGTGTTGAGTGCATTTTGATATCCGATGTGAGGCTTGGATCGGAAGGGACTATATTACTCTTTAATCTCTTTGAATTAAACTTGTTAATTTTTCATGTTATGAGTTTAATGTTATAGGGTGACTTGATATGATTTGTAGTCCTTATTGCTTATGATATGTTATTGCTTATGTTCGTTAGGTCTTTTTCTAGGTGAAAATTTCTCCTCTTGTTTTATCATTTTCGTTGCTCGGGGACGAGCAACACTTTAAGTTTGGGGGGTTGATCATCGCTATTTTCACCTAGATTTTGTGTCATTTTGTGTGTGTTTTCGTCTTTTTATTTCGTATTTTTTGTATCTTTTTGTATTGTATTTTGGAATTGATGATGATGATTTTCATGTCTTTGAATAGGTGATTATGAGGATAAATGGTGATAAAAAGCATGAAGAAAGGAGAAAGTTGAAGAAAATGAAGAATTAGTCAAAATGCATAAAAACACGCTCGTGTTTTTATGCAGTGCCCGTGTTTTTCTGCAGGTGCAAAAACTTACAGAAAGCTGAAAAATTGCAAGAAAACACGGGCAGATGCAGGAAAACACGCCCGTGTTTTCTTGCACTTGGCCTAAAATCGCGTTTTACACCTTTGTGCGATTTCCAAGTGTGTAGAGGGGGTATAAATACCCCCAATATCACCACTTGAAGGCAGATTTTCGAGGTTGGGAGCTGCCACACACACATCACACACATTTTTCTTCATTTTTCACCATCTTCTCCATCCATTCTTCATCCATCCATCTACACTTAATCCTCTCCATCAAATCCACCATCCAAGTGATCAAGGAAGCAAGGGGGAGTGAAGATTACAAGAAGAAGAAGAAGAAGAAGAAACTCCATTGAAGGACTTCAAAGGGGGAATCTAATTCTAATTTTTGTGAACTTCTTTATAGTTTTGTCATGGGATTTGTAGATACAATGGTCTATGTTGTTTTCTCTATGACTATGATAGGCTAATCTCCTTTGTGAGATTAGCTCCATGATTGGTGTTGGATAATTTAGTTTTTATGCAAATTGATTTTAATCTTGAATGGGCTTTGTGTTATTTCTATCATTGATTGTCAATTGCTTGATGTATATGATTGATTTGTGTGATTAATTGTTATGGGCATGTGATTAGGTTGGTAAATCAATTACATGTTTAGGATAGTTCATTGAATCATTTCATCATACACTTCATGTGCATTAATTTAGAATGAGATAGGTATATCCTTCTAAATTTGGGAACCCTTTGATAGAACATTTGATTAGCTTAATCGAGAGATTAGTTGATTAGATGAGGAGACCCAAGCTATTAGTGAATTCATAGTACCTTAAAAGGGAATATTGCCTATGATTTAGTACCTAATTAGGGAACTCGTAGAGTAATTAGTACCTAGTAGGAGGTGTTCGCTATGGTATCGATCTTAAGTACTTTTGGGAGCCTTATTGAGGGCCTACATCCTATCCATCTTGGTAGAGAGTTTAGGTGGAATTAGTGATCGCTCCTATGCTATGTCCATGATAGATTATAATCAATTGCATGATTACTTTGTTATCCATGTCATGATTGTTGCTAATCTCATCCTTGCATCATTTGGAACCTCTTTTATCTTTGCTTTTATCTTATTTCTTGCATTAGTTTAAGTGCATTCATTTGCACGCTTATACTCCGTCCCTTTCCATCGTCCTTATAAAATCACGATAAACTTGAGATCGCTTAAACTCTAGTACCTTCCTCCCTGTGGTTCGATAAATTCTTTAATTGGTCATCCCGACTATAACGACCAATCACCATTAATTTCTCATTAAAAAATTAAAAATATTATAAAAAAATTCGCTAACAAACTATATAAATTTTAATATATACTCCCTCCGTCCCATCCAAAGAGTCTCTTTTTTCCATTTTGGACGTCCGATCCAAAGAGTCCACTTTCCTTTTTTACACACATGGGACCCACACACACCCACTAATACAATTAAAATATGGGACTCACACTCCCACTAATACAACTACCCACTACACATTAAATAATAATACTCCTTAATCTACGTGCCAAAAATCAAAACTACCCTTGCCCTGGAACGAAGGAAGTATATATATATATATATATATATATATATATATATATATATATATATATATATATATATATATATATATATATATATATATATATATATATATATGAATTCAATGTTAGCGTCCATGCACCGGTGAATGGAATATTTTGCTAATAAATATTGAATTTTGGGAGACAAAAAATAAACCATGAATACAAATGTATAACATTACATGAAACATAAAATGAAATTGAATATACTTTTCAAATTAACACTAAATACTAAGAATAAATATTAAATTTTAGGAACAAAATAAAAGTATTACATGATACAATATTGAAATTAGAATTATACCGTTAGAATTAACATTAAATCAAGATAAATATTAAACTCTAAAGTAAAATAGATCATAATTTTAAGGATAAAATAAGTCATGAAATATAATGGTAAAATATAACAAAACTATAATTCCCTAATAAAAGGTTTATTACTCTCAGATACACACTTTTAAGCATATTTACTATTAGATACATGAAATTTAAATAATTACTCTCACATACAAAATATTAAAGTAAAATACCAAATATAACCTTATACTTCATACACTTTTAAACCAACAACCCTACCCTTCACCCACTCACCGGCGTTGACCGGCGTTAACCGGCCATTGACCGGTGTGGACCGGTCGTTGACCGGCATTGACCGACCGTTGGCCAACATTGACCGATGTTGACCGGTCGTTGACCACCGCTGGCCGCCACCGCCTGCTGCAGGAATTTAAAATGTGCAAAAATAAAATTGTGCAGAACAATTGTGCAGAACCAAATTGTGCAGAATTAAATTGTGCAGAACAATTGTGCAAATACATAGGGGTATTTATGGTATCACAATCATAATGGTGTAGTTATGAGTAATAGTGTTTTGAGTCATGTAGTTTATAGCAATTATTTATTTTTTTTACCTCCTAGTAAGTAATCCATTAATAAATTAATTATTTAAAAAAATCAATCTAGAAAAAAAAGAAAAGAAAAAGAAAGTAGCGCACCTGCGATTGATCGCACTATAAATTGAATACCTACATAGCAATGATCATTAAAATGTGTCACGAGTATCAACAAACGGTATCCATTATCCTATATGCAAAGAGTTGTAATTGGTTCGCACTCTCATTCATAAAATAGTGCAACATGCCAACAACACCTTTTACACAAAAATAAAAAGTAAAAAAATCACTTTATCCAAAAATCTCAAAAGTTATTTTAATTCAAATTCTGTCATTTTTTTTCAAACACATATCATTACTTTATAATATTTTAATATCTAAAAATACTACAATACCTTCTAAAGTCAATAAAATTAATAAAAAGTGCAACTTTTCTTAAAGGTATGAAAATGGGAAGGGTGGTCTGGAAAGTGCATGAAAATGACACCGAAAAACCGTTTAATATATTCTAGCATATTGTCACAAAATATTCTTTGGATATTCCTGGATTAGACCTCCCTTAAATGCATACTATTTTATTTTCTCAGCTAAATTTGTCTCCACATTTTTGTACTTCGTCAGTTAGTTATGTATTAATGGAGTGGGATGTATGCATCCATTAGATTCTACCTATTAGGCAGCATAGGAGATATCGAATCAAACACAAACAAACATCAAATTTAACAAAGTTTTAATCTAACCTTTCGGATATCCATCGAATATTTGCCAATCATTTTACACCCTCTCTCTGGATTCTACACAAAGGACAGTCTATAGCACAAATCCACTCACTAACAATTTCTTCAATCTCACACTATATATATTTAATATTGCCTTAAACAACGTTTTCTAGTAACACCAACTCTCAACACAATCAAGAATCATGAATCTTGAAAACTATGATCCTTACTTCCCTGATCAGCCCCTGGTGGATCTCTACCTCCCAATATGGGCCAGCCTTCCCGCCTTCCGCCACAAGCCCGCCTTCGTTTGGGACGAGGGCGGGCCGGGCTGCCCCTCCGCCCTAACTTATCATCAACTCAACTCCTCTGTTCACTCCATTTCCTCAGAGCTGTTGCTCTCACTGTCGAGGGGCGACACTATTGTCGTCCTAATAGAGCCCGGCCTCGAGCTCGTAGAGGTCATATTCGCCTGCCAACGGGCCGGGCTTACAGCTGTTCCCATCACCCCTCCTCATCCTCATTTTGCTGATAACAATCACCACCACCTTGTTAGAGCTCTGTCCCAAACGAAGCCTAAAGCAGCCTTAGCAACACGCGGCTATATAAACCGCGTAAGAGAGTACTATACGTCGAGCAACGACGGTCTTTCTAAGCTCCTGAGGGCACTTAGATGGATTGGTGTCGATGAATTGAAGGGCGCTGCAAAGACAGAGAATGCAGGGCATTTGAACTCATCACCTTACAAGGGATGCAGGACGAAGGATGTGTACTTGATCCAGTACACATCGGGTGCAACCGGGATACCTAAACCGGTCCTTGTAACTGCCGGTGCAGCTGCTCACAACGTAAGGGTAGCAAGAAAAGCATACGATCTACATCCAAACAGTGTCGTAGTATCATGGTTGCCTCAGTACCATGATTGTGGGCTCATGTTCCTATTACTCACCATTGTATCGGGTGCCACGAGTGTCTTAACGTCTCCAAAGGCGTTCATCAATCGACCAAGGCTATGGCTGGAGTTGATCACAAAGTACAAAGCAACCTGCACCCCTGTTCCGTCTTTCGCATTGCCCCTTGTGGCGAGACGGGGCGGGGCGGATAAAGGGACCTCCATCATAAACCTAGGAACAATGAAGAACCTTATAATCATCAATGAGCCCATCTACAAGTCCTTGATAGACGAATTCGTTTCGATGTTCAGACCATTTGGGCTTGTTCCTTCTAGCATCTCTCCATCCTATGGATTAGCAGAGAACTGCACTTTTGTTTCAACATCATGGAGGAGTGGAAACGACAACATCTTCCCCACCCACAAGAATCTCTTACCAAGTGCAAAGCTACCTTCTTGCAATGAAGTACTAATGTCGGAAGAAGACATCCATATCTTGATTGTGAATGAGGAGACTCATGAGCCAGTGGACGATGGAATCGAAGGCGAGATATGGATTTCTTCTCCGAGCAATGCCTCTGGATATCTCGATCACTCTGCTTTAACACAAGAAGCATTCAATGCAAGGTTAAGAAACAGAGTAGCTGGATGCTTCGTACGGACAGGAGACAGGGGAGTGGTCATGGGAGAACAGAGGTACTTGTACGTAATGGGGCGATCTTCCGACATCCTTAAACGGGCCGACGGCACACACATTCATCCCCACTACCTAGAGACAGCGGCGTACAATAGCAGCCCGAAGATGGTTAGAGCGGGCTGTGTTGCAGCGTTTGAGCACTCGGGGGCCGTAGCTGTGATGGCAGAGTTGCAGAAACACGACGTTGATGCAAAGGGATTGATTCAGACATGTGAGGGGATTAGAAACATGATATGGATTGAAGAGAGAGTTGAAGTTGGGGTGGTGATTCTGGTAAAGAGTCGAAGTGTTCCGAAGACTACTTCGGGAAAAGTCCAAAGATGGGCTGCAAAGTGTGGTGTGGAAAGAGGGCAAATGCGTGAAGTTGTGAGTGTGGAATTTGGCAGCGACTCGAAGAAGTTTGTTAGGGTTGGGAATGTAGAGAGAGAAAGGAAGAAGGTTGATATTAGTGAGGAGAGAGAAGGGATCTATTTGGAAGCCGGAAATAATGGTGGGAATCGTCTTTCTCTGTTGTCTTCTTTGTAAGAACTTGGATGGGAATAATATATAGTCAAAAATGGTGTTCCATGTAAATAGAGAGATGGGAGAGTTCATTCACGAGCTTTGTTGATGCTTATTTTCTTTGTTTGAAAAAAAAAGCTAAGTGTACTCTTTTGATCGATGTAGTGCACGTACAATAATTCTATTAGACTAGGTTTAATTTAAGTAATTATAAGAATACTCCCTCGTCTTTGAACATCAATCAACCTTTACTTGTTTGTTTGCCTTATTAAAAGACAAAACTTAAAAAGTG
Organism: Pogostemon cablin; assembly: GCA_023678885.1. Lineage (NCBI taxonomy): Eukaryota > Viridiplantae > Streptophyta > Magnoliopsida > Lamiales > Lamiaceae > Pogostemon > Pogostemon cablin. The sequence goes on from CM042961.1 coordinate 9,295,710, forward strand.
TACTTTAACTTCAAAATTATCATTCATTTTTTACACACATCACACTAAATTGTCCCAATCTTTTGTTACATTTTCATATTATAACATACTCCCTCCGTCCCTAGATAAGAGTCCCATTTTACTATTTTGATTGTCCCACCCAAAGGATCTCATTTTCTTTTTTAGACATATGGGACCCACCCACACCCACTAATATAATTAAAACATGGGGTCCACTGATTGGTCGTTTATAGTCGGGATGACCAATTAAAAAATTTATCGAACCACATGGAGGAAGGTTCTAGAGTTTAAGCGATCTCAAGTTTATCGTGGTTTTATAAGGACGATCGAAAAAGAGGATAAGATGCAAATGAATGCAATTAAACTAATGCAAGAAATAAATGATTAAATGAATGCAAGATAAATGGGTTCCAAATTATGCAAGGATATACCTATCTCATTCTAAATTAATGCACATGAAGTGTATGATGAAATGATTCAACGAACTATCCTAAATATATAATTGATCTACCAATCTAATCACATGCCCATGACAATTAATCACACAAATCAATCATACACATCAAGCAATTAACAATCAATGATAGAAATAACACAAAGTCCATTCAAGATTAAATCAAATTGCATAAAAACTAAATTATCCAACACCAATCATGGAGTTAATCTCACAAAGGAGATTAGCCTATCATAGTCTTAGAGAAAACAACATTGACAATTGTATCTACAAATCCCATGACAAAACTATAACGAAGTTCACAAAAATTAGAATTAGATTCCCCCTTTGAAGTCCTTCAATGGAGTTTCTCCTTCTTCTTCTTGTAATCTTCACTCCCATTGCTTCCTTGATCACTTGGATGGTGGATTTGATGGAGGGGATCAAGTGTAGATGGATGGATGAAGAATGGATGGAGATGATGGTGTGAAATGGAGAAAATGGTGTGTGATCTAGGTATAAAGGTGAAACCCTTGTGTGGAATATCCAATCTCTTTTGAAATGTTGAACTTGAGGCTATTTATATCCTCTTCAAGTTGGGCTATGAATTTAACATCAAATGGGCTTTTTTACACACACTTACACACATTGGCAGGTGAAAATCTGGATTTTTGGCCCAAAAACATGCAACTCGAGTTGGCCTTACCCAACTCGAGTCGAGCTACGTGTGTGTAGCTCGAGTTGAAGTAGCTCGACTCGTGTTGGCTACTCGTGCACCCTCCTGTTCGATCGTGTTGCGAGGCTCTGAAACTGAAAATCCCATGAAAGGCAGCTCGACGCGAGCTAGCAACTAGAGTTGCAGCTTGCAAATCGAGTTAGCTCATTGTATAATTTTTGGTCGCTGCCCTGCTCCTAGCTCGACTCGAGTTGCAAGTCAAGTTGAACCTTGCAACTCGACTTGGGTCCCGTCGGCCCCGTTTCTTGCTCGTTTCAGCTCCCGTTCTATTTTTGCTCCGTTTTCACCTGTTTTACATACGTTTAAGCTCATTCACACATATTTTCATGAAAACACATAACACAACCAAATAATACATAAAATACGGATAAAATACTATGAAAATGGACATAAAAAATACTAAAATCTAGGTAAAAATAACGATGATCACCACCCACATACCCACTAATACAACTACCCACTACACATTAAATAATAATACTACTTAATCCACGTGTCCAAAAACAAATGAGACTTTTATCAAGGGACGAAGGGAATAATTAATTTACAAAGTATATTTATTAAAAATACTACATAAATCATCCTTTAAAAATTAATAAAGTTATTGAAAATAAGAGTAACATTTTTTAAACTTCTGCATAGCAAACAATTTCGAGATAAAAGAACTACCCTCATTCCACATTAAATTTTCAAAAATTCCTTTTTCTTCGTCTTATATTAAATTTCAACACCAAAAAGTGAAACATCAAATTAATTTTCAATCTCAAAGTAAATATTAATTACAAATTTATTACTCTCACCTAACATAGATAATATAATTTATAATTTATTTATTACTTAATAAAACTACATTACCTTTCAAAAATAAAAAATTGAGACACTCTCTTGTGAGTCAGGTTTTTGTTAGACAAATTATAAGGCAGGTCGACACATTACTAAAGTATATTTATTACATAGGTAACGCATGCTTATTTGTAGTTAAAAATATATCAATAATAAATCATATTATAACACCCTTAAACATACTTTATCTATATAATAGGCGTGTTAAAAAGTCTAACAAACTGTCTCACATGAGTAACGTCTCAGAGAATTTATATAAAAAAAAAATTCTTAAACTTGGTATATACGATGGTAGTAAATATGGAGAGATGGAGTAATATTCATGTACTTCGATCTCTTTATTGAATCACTTACACCCAAATTCGATTTACCCCAATTCCAGGCCTTCAATTTTTTTTTTTATAGTTGGGAGCACAGCTTAACTTAAAACTTGATGGAATTATATATATTCTACGGGTGAGGTTTGGGCCGCTCCAAAACGTGTAGGGCGAGGCGGGTACTTGTAGGGCAGGTCGAAATTGACATTCCTATTTCCAAATCTCTCTATTAAGGTCAAGAATTAACTAATCAATCAGACAAAATGGGTTGATCTTTATCGAATGCTAAGAATGTATGACTAAATGTGATATTATACTATCACCAAAATAGCAAGAATATAATTAATTACTCAAACGTTAATTTTAAGTACTGTAGGAGTATAGTTAAAAGCAATTAAACATAATATATAATGTGCTGAGATATGCAAATACAGAAATAATACAAATGAAACACAATAAAATGATTAATATATAGATGATGTCTAGATCCTAAAAGTAGATATATCATATATATTCATGACTAATTAATAAAACGTAACAAATCAAAAGGCACCAAATAACAGATAAATTAAAACTATATATATATATATATATATAATTGTATTTTGATATCTCAATCAATGAATGTCACCAATAATTGGAGGGTAGATGAGATATTATAATATCCCAAATTAATTCAGGTCCACTTTACACCGCAAGTAATATTGTTGCACGTGTATGTTTCTTGTACTCTTTTGGGACCAAACATCGTACATATACGAGAGTGAAGGGTGTTTCAATTTCGAGATGTAAAGCTTAACTATGGAGAAAATATCAAATTGTTCTTATAATTTTTGATAAATTTAATTTTAGTCTTATTAATTTTTATTTAAATTTTTGTCTCTTTATGTCAATTTTAATCTTGTAAATTTTTTCTATTTAAATTTTAGTTCTTTTGCAACAAATTTGCTAAAGTTATAGAACTTGCAAAGTTTTTGCAAAAGGAAAAATTAAAAATGTCATAAGACTAAAATTGACACAACCAACTAAAATTGAGAAATATAAAATTTTTAGGACTAAAAATAGATTCAATAAAAGTTAAAAATTTGAAATTTATAATACGTATAGAAATATATTATAGATTTATGTAGGGTTCGAAAATGGGATGATTACTACTAGGTACACAAAAAAACCCTTAATTATTATGAGATACAAACATACAAAAATATTACTACTAACTACAAAAAATATATAGTGATATTCTAATATTACTCCTACAATGTGCTGCACATAAATGTTGTGTGCAGCAAGAGTTCGTGTGCAGCAAAGTGTGTGCAGTAAAAAAAAAGTATGTGCAGCAAAAAAGTGTGGTGGTTCGGCAGAGCTTGATCGTAGTCATTTTCACCTAGATTTTAGTGTCTTTATGTGTGTATTTTCGGATGTTTTTATCCGTATTTGTGTTAAGTTTGGTGGAGTTATTGTTATTTTGAGGAAAGTGGTACGAACTGATAGAATTGTGTAAATGAGCTTAAATATGTGTAAAACAGGTCATGGAACGGACAAAAATGGAGTCGGGAGCGAAAGGGAGACGAAGAATAGGCCATGCAGCTGCACGGGCCGTGCGCGGAACACGGTCCTGTAGCATCTAGCCGTGTAATGTCATCAGATCACGCTGCTCGCCCAGGGATTTGGCCGTGCGCTGGTGCACGGGCCGTGCGCTGCTGCACGCCCCGTGTGCGGAGCTCGGCCCTGTATGAAGAAGCCGTGTATTGTCGTCAGAAAGTGCTACACGGCCATGATCAAGGCCGTGTATTGAAGCTCGAGCCGTGTCCGGAAGCACGCATAAAAACGCCGAAGTAGGTGTGCCCTACACGGGCCGTGTACTGCAGCACGGGCCGTGTAGGTGCAAAATCCTGTGAAAATTTCAGAATGTTCCGGAAGCTTCTAGAAGGTCCATAAGTGATATAAAACCATGATTGGTGCAAAATTGAAAAAAGGAGAAAAATTCAGATTAGATCAGACTGAGAGCAGTTACACACAATCCACACCACATTTTCACACACATTCATCTTCATCTCTTCCACCCTTCACCTCATCCATCCAAACCACTTGATCTCCTCAAATCCATCCATTAATCCATCCATCCACCAATCTAAGAAGAGGAATTCATCATTGATTGAAGATTGTAGCATGATCAAAGGGGAGGAAGTTCACCATCAAAGGGGAGCCAACTTACCTTTATTTTGTTATTTTCTTTATTATTTGGCTCAATTGGAGCAAGCTATGTATTGTATTGATTCTACTATGATTTGTAGTGGCTAGTCCTTATGTGAGACTAGCAATATGATTGGTTAGGGATTATGCAGATTTTGCACACCACATGTTTGATGAAATGATTGTTATGAATATTTTCTATCATGAATGCTTATTCTCATTTTATGTATGATTTGTGTGATTAGATTCTCTATTCATAGTGTTAGGATGGCCATTCCAATATTATGTTTAGTGGTTTAATTGAATCATTGATTGCATGAGATGGCTATGTTAAGTATGTGGGGAGTTTGGCCATAACCTTCATGTGCTTAGAACCTCATGATAGGACATTATTGATATTTACTTGTGAAAGTGTTTGATATGATGAGGGGAACCAAACCAATTTTCACTTGACCTTAGAAAGGGAACACTAGGAAAACGTCCCTGCCTACTAGAGAAAATTCTTCGTGATAATATCTCTATACCGGTATATTAATATCCGTAAGTACCTATAGGAAGAGTGAGGATTGGAGACACTTTTTGAGTGCCCTTAGTATCATAACATGAAAACCTTCAATACATGTGTGTGTTTGAGTCTACATAAGCCTTATCCATGATGTTGCTTGCCTTACATACTTCTTAGATTGTTCACCTTCATCCATTTTCCATCACACGTGTACATGTTCTATCTTTTATTGCTTTCCTAGTTGTTAGTTTGTAGTATAATCAACCCCCTCATTCTTTGATTCGTCCTACTAGAGTAAAGCATTTCTCAAACACGGCTACCCATTTTCGCCCTTGGGTTCGATATCTTATAAATTTTGCACTTGGTCGCTTACGTGCTACACACGATAGAGTACACTTGCTCTAAATCAATTACTAAAATTGAAACCAAGTTCAGAGCTCCGGCGGCGGCGGCGGTCCGACGACTTTTTTGCCGGACGGCAGTGCTCCGGCGGCGGCAGTTTCCGGCGACAGGCCGGCGATGGTCCGATGGTGGGTGGGGTTTTGGGTTTGTGGTTTAAAAGTATATGAGTTTAGGGTTATATTTGGTATTTTACTTTAATATTTTAAATCAATGTATCTAATAGTAATTAGGGGTACAAAGTGTGTACCTATGAGTAATTAATCCTTCAAAAATCAATAAATATATTACTAATATATATATATATATATATATATATATATATATATATTATTTTTGTTAGGTTATACTTTAACTTAACTTTATGAAAAATCAAGGTGTAAGAGATTTAAGCTTTTAGATGAGGTGGTCGTTTAACATGGTATCAGAGCTCAGGCCTAGCAAAGGTCTAAGGTTCAATCCTCACCGCCACCCATTTATAAAAAAATTTCACATGCTAGGTCCAAGGTTCAATCTTCACCGCCACCCATTTATAAAAAAATTTCACATACAAGGCTTGAGGCAAAGTTATCCCCACCTGCATGTGAGGGGGCGTGTTAGAGTGACTTTGATTAAGTATTAAATGATTCAACTCTCTATAAGTTTAAACTTTTAGATGAGGTGGTCGTTTAACATATGGTGATAAGTTCAAAATTAATTGATGTGAAATAAAAGATAAGAGAGGGGTGAGAAAGAGAGAAAATGAAGTATATTAATTGAAGAGGGATAATATATAAAAGGTGATGGGTCAAATATTAATAGAGTTTGTGGGTGTATATAAGAATGATTTTTAAAATAAATTCAAAATTTAAAATTAAAAATAAACATTTAACAAAACTTGTATGCATCGTGCATTCAGATGTAGTTATAAAATTATTTTAGTGAGTATTATATATAAATATATATGGAGTATATTCTAAATGCTATCTTTGTCACATTATTTGAGCTTTCACGTGATGTGAGAATTGATTTTTTAATCAATTTTTATTAATATTTGAGGATAAAATAAAATAAATTATATTTCTTAGAAGATGGTGATATTTTTTAAAAAAAATAAAGTATATTGAAAGTTTTTTTTTAAGGTATGAAAGTATATTAAAATAAACAAATGAAAAAATTTTAAATGTTTAATAGGACAACGGGAGTACTATTTATTTTTACTTAAAATGGTATTCTCAATCGATTGAAATACTTGGAGTTTGTCTTTTGTGCACGTAGCTAGCTAAGTGCATAAGATCTTCGATGATATTACATTCTATTTTAAATGATATACACATTTAATATTATTATTTTTTAAATGTCGATTGATATATGGAGAGTATTAATGTTTGATTTACTTTTTTTTTTCTTGAAAATAAAGGATATGAATTGATATACTAAAAGGTACTCCCTTCGTCCCATTTCAACTTTTACGTTTACTGTTCCACGTTGTTTAAGAAAAGTTATTTTTTTATTAACTTTATTGATTTTTAAGGGTATTGTAATATTTTTAGGTAATAAATAAAGTATGAAGTAATGCTATGAGTGTTAAAAGAAAGTGACAAATTTGAAATTAAAATAATTTTTTAGGTTGTTGGATAAAATTAAATTTCCTTTTTTGGGTGTAAAAATTATTGTGGGACAAACAAATGAGGAAAGTGTGAAAGATGTTATGTGACGGAGGGAGTATAACATTCACTATTAAATTAAATAGTATAAAATGAATTTGAGTGCATGAAAGATTTTGCCAAATACAAGAGAATTAGGGAGTGTTTGGTTTTCATTGAGTTAATATTCCTCAATTTGTCCTAAAAATTGTTAAAAATAAGAGAGATTATCCCTAAATTGCATTTATATGGGCTTTAGTATCTTCTGCGCATTAGTAAAGAACAAGAGGCCCAGTAAGACGTAACTCAAGAAGGAGGAGGGTTATGATATCCCTTAAAATTTATAAAAATTGAATTAAAGAAATTTTAATGCTCAAACCTTGATAACATTTACAAGACTATATTAATCGACATATTTAATCAATTAATTGAACCAAACGTGCACTTCCTACATTTTAGTATAAACTTTGTGGTCTCCACACCCACCTTTAAATTGCGAACTAGTGTAAACTTTTGGAATTTAGCAAATAAATAATCATTTTAAAAAGTGATTCCAATTTGAACCATCGAGCAGATTTTGACTGTTGAATTAGATTTTGACGGCACACACATTAATCCCCACTACCTAGAGTGGTCAGAGCGGGCTGTGTTGCAGCGTTTGAGCTCTCAGGCACCATAGCTATGATGGCAGAGTTGCAGAAACACGACGTGGATGATTCAGACATGTGAGGGGATTAAAAACATGATATGGATTGAAGAGAGAGTTGAAGTTGGGGTGGTGATTCTGGTAAAGAGTCGAAGTGTTCCGAAGACCACTTGGGGAAAAGTCCAACGATGGGCTGCAAATTGTGGTGTGGAAAGAGGGCAAATGCATGAAGTTGTGAGGGTTGGGAATGTAGAGAGAGAAAGGAAGAAGATTGAGATTAGTGAGGAGAGAAGGGATCTTTTTGGAAGCCAGAAATGTTGCTGGGAATCGTCTTTCTCTGTTGTCTTCCTTGTAAGAACTTACCTTAGTTGTGTGATGAAATGAATGGGAATGTTATATAGAGTGAGACTTTTGTGCTCCCGGGACACTGTGCGCTTTTACAATTTTTGTGCCCTTTTGCAATTTAAACCCCTATCAATACATAAGTTTAAATAGAATGTGGAGAGGGAGTGTTGTGTTCACATGGGGACACGGCCGTGTGCCCCGGTGTCTCCGGGAGCGCAGGAAGTTTTGCCATTTTCTTTTGCTAAAAGTGTACTCTACTAATCGATGTAGTGCACGATAAGATAATTCTATTAGATACTTCCTCATCTTTTGAACATCGTTCAACTTTTACTTATTTATTTATCCTATAAAATGACAAAACCTAAAAAGTAAGTATACCTTAATATAAAAAATCCCATTACTTTTTACACACAATCCCAATCTTCTGTACATATTAATATTATAACATACTCCACTTAATTAATTTACACAATATATATTTATTAAAAATACTACATCAAATTAATTTTCACCCAACTACTTTATCTTTAAAAAAATCAATAAAGTTGATAAAAAAACAACTTTTCTTAAATTCTTTTCTACAGCACAAACAAACATGGATGAATGGACGGAGTAATATTTAAGTTCTTCGATCTCTTTATTGAATCACTTATAAGGCCCAAATTCGATTTACCCCAATTCCAGGTCTTCAATTTATTTATAGTTGGGAATCCAGCTTAACTTAAAAGTTGATGGAATTAATTATATATCGATCTCTCTTGGATCTTGTGCTTGTGTGGTGCAAGCGAAAGGATGTTAACATAAAATAAAGAGTTATGTAATAAAATTAAACAACATGATCCATTAATGATCATGATGCCACTTATTGGTAATTTTATTGCATGCACCCAAGTTCAAATCAGATAGCTGCAGAAGAGAGAGTAATGGCAGTAACTTTGTGGATTTTAAACACAAAGTCGCCTCCACGATCACCCTTGTTGAGCAAATACAAACGATAGCCGTCAAAGCCGACGTACGCGCATCGAATAATTTCAGAATCCGTGTAGCAGTACCTCAGCTTGTACACATTCGGCGTTTGCAACTTCTCATGTTCCATCTCGAACCAGACGCTGTCCAATTTGAGGTCGCCTCCGGTCGACACGATGTCCAAGTCGGCATACTCGACGTGTGCCACCTTCCACACCGTGGATTCCTCGCACTCTGTGGTGGCATTGAACTTGATGTTTAGCTTCACGAAGACCCTCACCACGTCTTCATACTGGGGGTGGAATGTCAGCGGGAGGCCACATGGTTTCGACACACACTCGTGGTATAACGGTAGGACAACGTCCTGTGGGCAGGGGTTGTTGCCCCGACGGCCTAGACCTAGGGCCTTGTTTACTCCGTCTTCAGAGATATCCGGAACGATCTTGTACTCCACTCCCACCAGGACCACGTCTCCGTCGCTGTCCTTCACCGGCTGACCCGCCGCTGAAGAGAAGACCACAGCCAAGCATACGAGGTACAGACTCATTTTTTTCTTCATCGTGTATGTATGAACCAGAGGATGCATCAATTGCTCCCTTTTATAGATATACATGTTTGGTAAATAACTGATTAACTATTACTCCCTCCGTCCCGGAAAAGTCGACATATTTTTTTTGGTACGGAGATTAAGGAGTATAATAATTTAATAAATAGTGAAGTAAGAGAAATAATATTTAATGTTATAGTAGGTAGTTGTATTAAAGGTGTTATATGGGCCCATGATATAAATTAATTGTTTTGATTGGGTCCCATACACTTAAAAAAAATATATCAAATTTTATGGGGCAAATCAAAAAGAAAAGTCTGTCAACTCTTATAGAACACAGGGAGTAATTAACTTAAATTTCAAAGGTATAGAGTAGATACTTACCGTCACCCATTTATAAAAAATTTCACATGCAAATACTATGAGGGGACGTGTTGCCTGTCCGCGAACCGGTTTAATCCCCAATCCGTTTATAAAAATACTATTTAAAAATACCAAATTACCTCATAAAAAATAACTTTCCTAGAATTCCGTATAGTAACAGTGAACTACTTTATGGGATAGAGAGAGTCTTAGTTTAGGCTTTTGGATGTACAATGATATACTCCCTCCGTCCCGCCTTAATGCTTACGCTTCCTTTGTAATTTACAAAGGAAGCGTAAGCATTAAGGCGGGACGGAGGGAGTACTCTCTATGGGCATTGGTTAGAAACTGGCTTGGGATCTATTCGACAGGTAACATTACTCCTATTTCCAATCCAATTATCTGTCTCACGAGCAGGTGACCATTTTTGTATTATTTGAATTGTATCTTGCTTGCTCGGAAAATTATTTTTCTATGTGGTAAGGGTTGAGATGTTTCAAAAAAAATTGATATATGATACCACAATATCCCTCAAGCTTTGAATGTAAACCACAAATTTAAACTATAGTATTTATGCAATTGTATTTTATATCTCAGTGAATGTCACAAATAATTTGAGGGTAGATGATACTATAATATCCCAAATTCACGTTTACCTTTCTCAGATTCTTTTGATACATCGTACACATGAGAGTGACATGTGGTTCCAATATCCAGCTGTAAAAGCTAATTAAGAAGATAAAAAAAAAATTATTTTGTATTTTAAGTAAGGCAAAATGTCACGTGTATCTAGTTGTACAAACTTATTACATGGGGCCCACATTCAAAATATACATTTATTATTAAAAATAGGGTTGCTTTACATAAAAGTCACTAAATTTACTTCGATTACAAATAATTAGTCCAAACATATAAGATTTTGTAAAAAAGTAAACTACTCTAAGATTGATTTGCAACTCGAACCATTGGAGAGCAAGAGCTTCCTGCGGTGTGTCAAATTGACTACTCACATTTCACCTTGTCAAAATGCCGTTGCTTTGAGATTGTTTGGTTGAATGTTAAATTAAGTCAAACTCAAGAGATTTTGATGGAGATATGAAAGATTTAAAATAATTATAGTATAGATATACTCCCTCCATCTCGCGTTAAGGTTTACGTTTTCCATTTTGGGTTGTTCCACTTTAAGGTTTATATTTTCTTTTTTGTCAACTTGGGCCCACACAAAATAAATAATTATTTCATATAGGGCCCACACACAACACTAATACCAGTGCTCACTTACAGTAAATATTATTTCTCTCACCTCACTATACATTAAAATATTGTATCTCTTATCCTCAATGCGAAAAGCAAACGTCAACATTAACGCGGGACGGAGGGAGTATAAGATATTAATATGATTTAATTTTATTTATCTCTGTCATTATTACCTTCATTATTGTAATAGATTTATCCCCTATATATAGATGATCTTATTATGTATGAAGGGTGGAAAGGTCTTCCAGCTGAGCTTGGTTGCTGTAGGGTGGGGGTTCGAATCCTGCCTTTGGCATGGATTTAGCCCCTTGCAAGCACAAGTTTAACAGTGAGCCCTCCCTATAAGCCACTTGAGGCACATCCTGCGATTTACCTCTTCCACCAATCCCCAGGGCAGGGGCGGTGGGGGCCCCTAATGGTGGGGTATACCATTATTATGTATGAAGGGGAATTGAATTTGATTAATGAAAAATGAGATTTCTCATAACCTCTTTTACTGTATTCTTATGAATCGACGTATTTGAATTGTCTATTTTTTGTTATTGTTTAGGAATTAATAGATTATAGAGTTTATTTTACGTATTATCATCCTTTAATACGCTCTCAGATTTTTAGAATCCTAATTTTCCATTCTTCCCACCTTGCTCTCCCAAATCTACTGCAGAAGATGTTTAAGTTTTCTGCTGCTTATTTCCAAATCTCTCTTAAGCTCAAGAATTAACTAATCAATCAGAGAAAATGGCTCGATATATCTTTCTCCAATGCTAAGATTGTATGACTAAATGTGATATTTTACTAACACCAGAATAGCAAGAATATTAGAATTAATTACTCAAACGTTAATTTAAGTACTGTAGGATTAGAGTTAAAAGCAATTAAACATAGTAGTTATATATATTGTGCTAAGCGAGGCAAATACAGAAATAATACAAATGAAACACAATATATATATATATATATATATATATATATATATATATATATAAAATCAAATTTAGGTAAAGACTTGTGTGAGACCATCTCACATAAGGGCTTATGTGAGATGGGCAGAAAGTGATAACTTTTATATAGGAAAGTGATAATAAATTAATGAAAAGAACAATTTATAGTATAAATAAAAGTAATAACATTTTATAACGAAAGTGATAATGATTTATAGCGTAAGTGATAATTATTTTAAAAAGTAAAAAATAGTTTCACGTGAGACGGTCTCACGCAAGACCTATCCTCAAATTTAAACTCACTCAAATAGGTGATATCTATTCTAGATCCTAAAAGTATATATATCATATATATTCATGAGTAATTAAAACATAACAAATCAAAAGGCACCAAGTAACATTTAAATTTAAACTATACTTATGTTATTGATTGGTAATAAATTGCTTGTATGAGTTTAATGAGCATACATGATGCTCTATAACTCTTTTTTTAATCAATAAAACTTTTGCTTTAAAAAAAAAATTAAATTATACTTATGTAATTCTATTTTAATATCTCAATCAATGCATGTCACAAATAATTGGAGGGTAGATGAGATATTATAATATCCCAAATTCAAGTTCCAATTTACACCGCTCGTTTATGTTTCTTGTACTCTTTTGGGACCAAACATCGTACATATGAAATTGAAGGGTGTTTCAATTTTCGAAATGTAAAGCTTAGAACTATTGAGAAAATATTAAATTTGGTCCTGTATTTTTTATAAATCTAATTTTAGTCCTATTAATTTATAGAGACAAACTATTAGTACTCTTTTAAATAAAATATATCATTCTTTAAAAAGTAATTTTTTATATACTAAAAAGTAATTTTTCATGTACTAAAAAATAATCTTATAAAAATATAATACACGTGTAAACTTGATTTACACCCTACCCACTCTTTACTTATATAGTAAGAAACCGTAAGTTCCATGCATGGGATACTCTCCGATTATATATACTCATAGACGGAGTGAGATGAGGACCAGCAGGGCCTTTGGTCCCCTGGAATTTCATAAAAAATTTAATGTTATATATTTTGCTAATTTTAAATATTTAATATATATAATTTTTGTTGCCAATCTATTGCTTATTTACCAATGATATTTAGACAATTTCTAAACAATTAAAGAACCTTAATTCTGACTTAAAATAAACAAATATCCACCTAATTTTTCTAATCCAAAATTCTGGGTCCATCACTATTTTACTCTTTACGTCCAGTGATAAAGTAAGCATTTGTTTATTTCATATGAATTATTATATTAGTATCATGTGTAGACTAGAGTATGTGTGTGCCGTTTCTCGAATAAGAGAAACGAATATCTTTACAGTTGGACACCTGGTAAAATAAAGACGGATTATATGTTAACTAATTGTGGACGAATACTGATAGATGTGTGTATGAATTGTCCATAAATAAACCGTTCCGATTTTTTGTGCCATACCTAACGTGGATGATTTGTAGGAGAGAAGAAAACTATGCCATAAAAAAAAGAAAAGAAAAAAAGCGTTAACATAGGGCAATGATTGAATTTCCTTCCTATCTTACATGTCAATCGTATAACGTGTGGCAGGGGAAGATGATACACGAATGACGCATAAAATCATAAATAAGTAGCTAATATATAGTGTCATTTTTGGAAGGTAATTAGAAACATGATCGAGCTTTGTTTTATTGCATTATTAGGTAGATTGGTAATTTGATGAGATGGGTTAGGTAGCAGATAAGGTTGCAGTTTTAGCCTTGGCGATGAGAAACAAAAAGGGTTGGTCGTCTTCCCCCTTCACCTCAGCCAAACGTCCCCCTCTGTAAATGCCAAAGTTTTTGCAAGACATGCCATATGGGGGGCAGTACGTAAGCTTGTACACCTGGGGAATTCCGACAGATTCGATGAAGAACCAGCTTGGAGATTCCGACTGGCCTCCCAGCTCGCCTCCGATTCTCACCACATCCCTTTCGATGGACTCGTCGAGTTCCCGCATCCACACCGTGGATTCGCAAGGTGTGGAGGCTTTAAACTTTATGTTTAAATAGGTGCGTTGGATCACTCGGCCATCTTTGGGGTGGAAGGTTAGCGGGAGTCCCCGGAAGTCATCCTTGCCCTCTTGGACAACGTCGAGAGGGCAGTCTTCGCTGCTGGGACCGTCTTCCATATCCACTGTCAGCCCGGGGCCTCTCTCAAACGGCACTATGATGTACTCCACTGCTTCCGCAATGACCTCGTCTCCGTTCTCGTCCTCCACCAGGCCAGCACCGGAGGCTGAAGAGACTATCACACCAAAACACAGGGCCAGATACCAAGTAGTCTTCATCATGCTTTGCATATCAGAGGAGAGGATAGTTCAGTATAGTGTAATTGCTCCTTTTTATAGCTACATCCATCTTACCACCAATTGGATACTCCCTTCCAACTTTCAATAGAGACCACTCAATTAATCCAATCGGTTCGACATAAATGGTGTATCCTACGTCTTCTATGTTGAATATTGGATAACTAATAAGTGTTATTTTATTTCAAACCTATTAGCCCTAAAATGCATCGGTTCATCAAGTGAATCAACTCCAAAATTTGATTAGGAATTTTATTTTTCATTCAAATAATAATTTTTATGTACTAAAAAATAATACTTCCTCCGTCTCATTTCAATCTTTATATTTTTCTATTGTGGGCGCCTCATTTCAATCTTTACGTTTCCCCTTTTGTTATATGAGACCCCCCTAAAACAATTAATATATCATTATTGGACCTACATCCAATACTAATACACCTACACACTTTAAATTAAATAATACTCCCTCCGTCCGGTTCTAAGGCGTCCGTTTGATTTTTGCACATGGATTAAGGAGTATTATTATTATATATAAAGTGAATAGTTGTATTAGAGGGAAGTGGTGGGTCATATTGTGTACTTTTTTACTAAATAGGAGAAATTGATACATTTGGACCAGACTCAAAAAATAGTAAAATGGACACTGATCGCTATTTATTTTTACTCTCAAGTGTAAGGGATCAATTGTAGCACGTGTGACCAAGTTAAATTATTGTTCCCACGAGATAGTTATAAATTTAATAAATAATTATATACTCCCTCCGTCCCTCCTTAAGAGGGCCAAATGCTTTTTGGCACGTAGATTAAGGAGTATTATTATTTAATGTGTAGTGGGTAGTTGTATTAGTAGGAGTGTGGGTCCCAACATTTAATTGTATTAGAGGGAGTGTGTGGGTCCCATGTGTATAAAAAAGGAAAGGGGACTCTTTGGGTGGGACGACCAAAATGGAAAAATGGCCCTCTTAACCTGGGACGGAGGGAGTATGATAATTCAAATGTAAGACAAATCTGGGGATTGTTGGAAGGATAATTAATTAACTAATGAAAACTGAAATTAAATAATTAAAATAAGCAAAGAAATTAAATCACGCAGAGAAAACGATTTAGAATTCAAAGATGGAGAATTGGTAATGCTCGGGCAAACAACTTAACTATGTGACTGATTTATCTAGACCCATATTAATTATCTGCAGATGTTTATAAGAGGATCACTAAGCCTAGTTAAATAACCTTGATTGGGTAGGATCTAGCACTTATAATGAGCTGCAAATCCTAGCATCGATAAGAAATTAAGTCTCACTCCCTCTATAGGTATTTCATGCTAAATTTCATTAAAGATTAAAGGACTAGACTTCCCTTTCTATGTACTAAATTATTAACCTCTTTTGTCTCCTTACCAATTACTTAATAATGATGTTTTACCAAGTAATTAATATTCCAAATTGATTGTCTAACACCCTTAGGAATTATAGGTCAATCCCCTAAGACTGTCATAGGAAACAACAACTATCATGCAGAAATAAAGAATCCTATTAACTATCAATCAATGATACCGTCAAGAATAATTAAAGGAATAAAATCTCAAAAACATAATAATATGAAGTCTCAAAATATCATCTTCAATAAGGAAATAAACCATCTGCAGTATAATGAATCCAAGTTTAGGGCAATCAAATCACATAGTCAAAATTGTCTAAAGCCCTAACATTACCAACAAATAAACTTAGCCCATGGATTTACGAGGGCAAATCATAAAGATGTAATTAACCCTAACCATTGTGCTAAAATAACAAAGATAAATAACTGAAAAATAAAGAACCCTTTTGGAGGACTCCAATTCTTCAATCACGATCTCCGTCTCAGATCCAAGTAACCACTCCGATCGTCTCTCCGGTGGATGGAGGATAGAAGGTGGGTGATTTGAATGGTAGTGTTGTGTTTGTGTGGTGATGAGAATTGAGTATATATAGGTGTGAGAATGGAATAAGATAAGGAGTAGAAGGATGTGGGATCTTGAAAAATAAGAAAAAATATAATTATGGAAGATATGAAGAGATGTGAGAGTAGGAAATAACTTGGTTCGGATCTTCTATTACATTTCGATGTTACATCTCCTGTTACAAACCGTTGGATGATTGACACATAAGATAAACTAATCTATACCTTAACAATCAATCCTAAGGGAAAATGTTGAGATTTTCCTCTCCGCATACGTGCCAATCATATAACGCGTGTAATAGGAGATGTAACGCCAAAATGTAACAGGACATCCAAGATTGAAATAACTTGGTCACCAAGAAAATAAGAAAAATAGGGTAATTTTCGTGAATTTTCGGAATTCTTGCTGGGAGCTGCGCGACCTCACGGTTTTGAACATAACTTCTTCATCCAAACTCTGATTAAGGCGATTCTTGCGCCCACGCGACCATCTCTTCAGTATCTTTCCAACCATATATAATACGATTAGTTTGGAACTCCAAACGCATACAGAAAAATTATAGAAATTGATCATTTATTTTCTTGCATGTTGCACAAATTCACCCTTCATTCCAACTTTGCATTTTTTATCCTTTTTCCTGTCAAAACATAAAAAAATATCTCTCAAGCACCTTTTAGTCAATAATCATTCAAAGTATTAAAATTTGTACAAATAATAGGAATTAAACACTCAAAGAGGTATCAAATCGGACCCAAAAATACATGAATTTTCACTCTCATCAGACACCTTAGAAGTGGACGGAGGGAGTATATCATTATACCCACTATCCATTAAAATATCATATTCCTTAATCAACATGCAAAATATAAATGTAAGCAGATTTATGACATAATCCGTTGATAATTTTCTATTGCTAAATTTTTAGCAACGAAAATCCAATTTCATTGGTAAATAACTTCGTTGGTAATTCGTTACTAATAATTCAGTTAATAATTTGTATAATAATTTTATTGGTAATCCGTTGGTAAATAGCCACTATTTCTTTCTGTTTATAAAATAAATGGAATATTAAATCCATTGGAATTCCTTTGTTAAAAGAAACATGTACCACTACAAAAAAAATTATTTTTTAGCAACGAAATATTCCGTTGGTAAAAGCCTTAATTCCATTGTTAAATTGGCTTACCAACGGATTAGCAACGGAATCCGTTGATAAATTTCCGTTGGTAAAGTGGTGGCTGGTAAATTTTTAGCAACGAAAAATCAATTCCGTTGATAAATAATTCCGTTGGTATTCCGTTGCTAATTTATATAAGGATTCCCTTGGTAATTCATTGGTAATTAGCAACGGATTGAATTCCGTTGCTAGAATAGATAATAAATCCATTGGCATTCCATTGCTAATAAAAAAAATGTCATTTTGGTTGCTAATCCATTGGTAATTACCAACGATTTAATTCCTTAAATTCCGTTGCTAAAAAATACATTTTTTGTAGTGTACTTCCTCCGTCCCGTTGAAAGATGATCTTTTTTTCATTTTTGGCGTCTCACCCAAAGAGTCTCCTTTCCTTTTTTATACACATGGGGCCAACACACACCCACTAATATAATTAAAATATGGAACCCACACTCCCACTAATACAATTACCCACTACACATTAAATAATAATATTATTTAATTCACGTGACAAAAGGCAAAAGACCCTCTTAGTGAGGTACGAAGGGAGTATTTTTATTGGCACATAAAAGTGACATGTGGTCTCAATATGCAGCTGTAAAGCTAAGAAGATTACGAAAATTTGTTTTGTAATTTAATTTTTGTTGGCACATAAAAGTTATAGGTGGTTAATTCGTTCATCTAATCTTGTAATTTTCATCTCGAAAATGATGTTATGCCCAAAATAACCTCAAGGTCTAACTATGGTGGGGTCATGCTCTGGGACAGGGCTACAGGTGTGTCCCGTCCAGTTGTAAAGCTAAGAACTAAGAAGATTAAGAAAATTTGTCTTGTAATTAAAGTTGCGCAAAATTTCTCGTACATCAGATTATACGAATTAGTCCGTACGCCCAAGTTCAAAATACATACACGTATTACTAAAATTAATAATGAAAGTAATTGATCCATTTTATAGCTGCATCTCACTATTAATTTATCGGTTCCAACTTTCAATACTAGCAGACTAGCTACAATATCCCTTCCAACTTTCAATCAAGACCACAACAGTTCGATTTTAATGACCTACTCCCTACGCCGACAACATATTTCACCATTTCTATTTTATCCTTTCCATAATGCATTTAATACTTTCTTTTTTTCTTAGAGTGGGAGTATCAAATACTTACTTTTTTATATACTCCCTCCGTCCCAGGTTAAGAGGGTCAGAGACCTTATATTAAACATAAGGTCTCTGACCCTCATTACCTAAGACGGAGGGAGTACATCCTACCATAATATTCACGTTTTATATAATATCCTAACAACTTTACACAACTTTTTTTATTAAATTACTTATATTATTCCTGCTTTTTCTTATTTTTATAATTTAAAAACAAAATTTCTTAAAATCTGAGCACAAAATACACAAAAATACTTTTTGGGACGGAGTGAATGATAATAAGAAGAAATAATTACTGATAGGTACACACTTTGTACCCCTAATTACTACTAGATACATTGATTTAAAATAATTATTATTTAATACAAAATATTAAAGTAAAATACCAAATATACCCCTAAACCCATATACCTTTAAAACACTAACCCCAACCTCCACCCACCACCGGACCACCGCTGCCGCTGCCGGACCGCCGCCGCCGCCGGCGGAGCTCCGGCGGCCGGTCGCCGGAAAATCTGTTCGTCAGAAAAAAAAAAAAAAAAAAAATGGTCGCCGGAAAGCTGCCGCGCCGCCGCCGCCGGAGCTCCGGCAGCCGGTCGCCGGAAAAACTGTTCGTCCAAAAAAAAAAAGAAAAAAAAAAAAAAACTGGTCGCCGGAAAAACTGCCGCCGCCGGAAAAGCTGCCGGACCGCCGCCGCCGGACCACCACATTTTTTTGCTGCACACACTTTTTTTTCCTGCACACACTTTTTTTGCTGCACACACTTTGCTGCACATGAACTTTTGCTGCACACAATATTTATGTGCAGCACATTAATAGGGGTAATATTGGAATATCACTATATATTTTTGTACCTAGTAGTAATACTTTTGTATGTTTGTATCTCATAGTAATTTAGGATTTTTTTGTGTACCTAGTAGTAATCCTCCCATGAAATAATTACTGATAGGTACACACTTTGTACCCCTAATTACTACTAGATACATTGATTTAAAATAATTATTATTTAATACAAAATATTAAAGTAAAATACCAAATATACCGCTAAACCCATATACCTTTAAAACACTAACCCCAACCTCCACCCACCACCGGACCACCGCTGCCGCTGCCGGACCGCCGCCGGCGGAGCTCCGGCGGCCGGTCGCCGGAAAATCTGTTCGTCAAAAAAAAAAAAAAAAAAAAAAAAAAAAGGTCGCCGGAAAGCTGCCGTGCCGCCGCCGCCGAAGCTCCGGCAGCCGGTCGCCGGAAAAACTGTTCGTCCAAAAAAAAAAAGAAAAAAAAAAAACTGGTCGCCGGAAAAACTGCTGCCGCCGGACCACCACATTTTTTTGCTGCACACACTTTTTTTTTCCTGCACACACTTTTTTTGCTGCACACACTTTGCTGCACATGAACTTTTGCTGCACACAATATTTATGTGCAGCACATTAATAGGGGTAATATTGGAATATCACTATATATTTTTGTACCTAGTAGTAATACTTTTGTATGTTTGTATCTCATAGTAATTTAGGGTTTTTTTGTGTACCTAGTAGTAATCCTCTCTAATAAGAATATTAATTTAAACAATTTTTTTAGATAATATATATTTTTTTTATTTTATAATTCTATTTAAAAAAAATATTAAGATGCAATATACACAAGTATTATATTATGAAATATATATATTTTGTATTACATAATATTAAATTATTTTATTTTATTTTTTAAAATAAAATAAATAATAAAATATATTTCATATATATTTTTGAAATATATATAATGTAATCTTTAATATATTAAAGGATAGTTTAATTTTGATGAGTGTCGTCTCCAGAATTTTTCTTAATTATTTTAATCGATATTTAATAGATAAATACGTATATTTATTTTAAGATTTAAATATGGATATCATCAAATCAAAAATAATTATTAATTAAAATTTAATGTAGATAATACATGAATTTTGTTAAGAATTTGAATATGAATGTGATCAAATAAAAATCAAATCCTATTTAAAAACATACAAAAATATATTCAATTTTTCCTTTACTTATAAATATAACTCTTTGTTCATGAAGCACATAAATTATTCTTCAAAAGTTTTCTTCAAATTCTACAGAATTGATTGTATTCATTTTATTTTCTTTTCTTTTCTTTTTTAATTTTAATTTTGTTCAATGTTATATTTTATTTTTAATATCTTTTGATACATACATGATATTTAACCGTGGATAAATATTAAATTTTAGGAGTAAAATAAATCATAAACCATAACAATAAAACTATAATTATACTTTTAAAATTAATTCTAACCATCCTAAATCTTAGGGCTAGGGGCAAAAAAATTGACCATAAACCATAAATTTTCATGAATAGAGAGATAACATAAGACAACTATAATAGAAATATATTACATATATTGTTAAAAGTTGTAATTAATAATAATTAATTAAAAAAATAGAAAAAGTCAAAATTAAAAATTAAAATTAAATAGTATACATAAAGCAAAATGGTTTGCATTTTAATATCTCAATCATGATTTATAAAATTGTATTTTAATATCTGAATCAATGTAACAAATAATTGGAGGGTAGATGATACTATATTTTTTTTGCTCAGACAAAATATTATTTATATAAGAAATGGAATACAAGGGACCTCCAACCCTGACATGATGAATATAAGTTCTAAACTACAGATTCCTATTTGCAAACATATTATCCCCAAATTCAAGTTTCAACCTAAACATCGTAAATATGAAAGTGATACGCGTTTAAATATCAGCCTCAAGCGCGCTGTAATGCTCTGAAGATTAAGAAAAAGTGTTTTATATTCAAATTTGTAAACTTTGAAAGGGACTATACGTTTGTATCCTTTTAAGAGTAGTCTCTTGTGCATTAAGATCCGCATATTCAGATCTATTTAATAAAATGAATTTTCTATTAAAAAAAGTAGTATATTTTATTTTAAATGATGTTTATTTTAATTAATAAGGATTTTTTTAATTATTGATGAATGATCACCAATTAAAAAAAACACTTTTTTATCAACAGAATATTCTGTTGGTAAAAGCCTTAATTTTTCATTATTAAATTGGTTCACCAACAGATTAGCAACGGAATCCGTTGGTAAATTTCCATTGGTAAAGTGGTGGTTGGTAAATTTTTAGCAACGAAAACTCAATTCCGTTGGTAAATAATTCTGTTGGTAATCCTTTGCTAATAATTCCGTTGGTAATTTATATAATGATTCCCTTGGTAATCCATTGGTAATTACCAATGGATTGAATTCCGTTGGTAAAATAAAGAATAAATCCGTTGGTATTCCCTTGCTAAAAGAAAAAATCATTTTTGTTATCAATTCATTGGTAATTACCAACAGTTTGAATTCCGTTGGTAAATTCCGTTGCTAAAAAATTATTTTTTTGTAGTGCCTCATCTAAAAGCATGATACTAATACTTAATCAGTTCACTTTAACGAGCCCTCTCACATGGTGGGGATAATTTTGCTTAAAGCAATTTCTAGATAAATGAATGGTGGTGATATTCGAATCTTTGATCTTTGCTAGACCTTAACTTTGATACCATATTAAATGACCACCTCATCTAAAAGTTTAAGATGCAATTAAATCGCCAAATTTCAGCTAATTTTTCTTGTTGGTACTATGAGACTTGAAGACTTCTCATTTCACATGATTTATTGGTGTTCCATAACAATATATAGTATCATCTACCTCCAAATTATTTGCGACACTGATTGAGATATTGAAATACAATTACATTAGGTTTGAGATCATCTAGTGCAGTTTGATGTTTCATATTTCACTTTTTAAATAAATTATGTGTCATTATTATCACTTTTTATAGTATATATATATATATACTACAAATGTTCATTAAATTTTGGAGCACTAATCTAGAAAGTAATAATGACACATATAATTTATTTAAAAAGTGAAATATGAAACATCAAACTGCACTAGATGATCTCAAACCTAATGTAATTGTATTTCAATATCTCAGTGTCGCAAATAATTGGAGGTAGATGATACTATAATATCCCAAATTTAAGTTTCAATCTAGACCACAACTATATAATCATGAAGTTTCTTGGATTCTTTTTGGACTAAACATCGTACATATGAAAGTCACATGATTTTGAATATCAGCGTCAAGCCAGCTGTAATGCTCAGAAGATAAGGAAAACGTGCTTTTCTATTCAAGTTTATTAACATTGAAAGGGACTTTAGGTGATGTTATATTTAGAGCTGTTAAATTAAATTAACTGATCGAGAGCTCGACTCGACTCGTTAAGGCTTGAGCTCAGCTCGGCTCGTAACTATTCGAGCTCGAGTTTGAGCTCGCCTTATGCTCGTTTCCTTAACGAGCCGAGGTCGGCTCGCCACGAAAAGGCTTGATTATTTTAATAATAATTATAATTATTAATAATAATATTATTAAATTATAATTATTTAATTATAATTTTATATAATAATACTATAAATATTAAATAAAATAATAAATATAAGATATATTCATTAAAAATCAGCTCGATTAGGCTCGATAAACTCGACTCGATTTGTTTAACGAGTTAAATCGAGCTCAAGCTCGACTCGGTTCGAAAATTACTCGAGCGAGCTCGAGCTCGTTCTTAGGCTCATTTCCTTAACAAGCTGAGCTCGAGTAGCTCGGTTCGAAAATTACTCGAGCGAGCTCGAGCTCGTTCTTATGTCAAATCAATGTACATAAAAAAATGAAAGAAAGTGTATTAAATAGAGAAACACAATGCCTATATAAAAAATAGGTCCGATTAGAAGGTCTGTAAGTGTTATAAGGTTCTTTTGTGTGGGATTTAAAACACATAAACCAAACATCACTAGGATCATTGTATCCCGATCTAATTAATAAATTTTATTTAATATTTGAGAGTGTTATTTTTTTATTTTAAATGATATTTATTTTAGTTAAAAAAATATCTTACGAAATGAGTTCAGTAAAATTTATAAAAAGTGATAATATTTATAATAAAAATTAATACGTACCTAATTAATGAAAAATAATAATCATTCAATTAAGTTATTTTATGAGTAATTTGTTTTTAAGGTCTTGTCTAAAATAGAGTGATCTTAACACAATTCTTGTTCATAATTTTTGGATCGGAACGATTAAGTGTATGAATCTAGATTTGAACATAGAGATTTTGTCATCTGGTGTAGTGAAGAGGTATAATACACGAAAGATAAACTTTAGACATTTTCTCTTGAGTTTGACATGTGGCGGGTTTAGGAGGGGCGGGGCGGGCCAAACCTGCCTCAACCCGCCATTTGGCGGGCTTAGGTGGAGCGGGCCTAGGCGGGTTGCGGGCTAGAAATGCTCGGCCCAACCCACCAATTATATAGGTGGGTATGGTTCGGCCCGGCTGGCCCAGCCCATTTTGATGGCTCTAGTTACATCATGACTCATGAGCTTAGTTTTATTGTATTATTTAGTTATATTGTGGTTTGATCCGATGATCCATTCCTTAGATTAAACTCGTTCATTATTTGTTCACACTTTCAATCTATCATTTGCATAATTAAATCATGTTAATTGCTGCTAGAATTTTTATTCTATTATATATCCAAGTTAGTTTAATTATCAAACAAAATCCCCTCATTTTGGTTCAAATCAAAACACGTTAATTCGATCTTAATTTCAATCTACTCCCTAGGTTCGACTAGTACACTTTCTATGCATAATTGGATTACTCATTCTAAATTTTTATTTTTACTACGATCATATATATTACTCCATACCATATGTTAACTTGTAGACGAATATAATTGATAGTGGTCAATCAATTAAGTAATATATATTGGAAAGCATGATGAACTTAGTTTTATTGCATTTATTTAGGTAGATTGGTAGTTATGACATGATTTAGATAGCAGATAAGGTTGCATTTGCAGCTTTGAAGATGACAAACTGAAAGGGTGGTTGTTCCCCCCTCACCTCTGTCAAACGCCCCCCATTGTAAATGCCAAAGTCTACGCAATCTGCGAGGCAGTATGAAAGCTTGTACACCTTCGAAACTCGCGAAGGTTGGATGGTGAACCAGCTGGTAGATACCGGCAGAAGCAGCACGCCTCCAGTTGTAACAACAACTCTTTCGATGGACTCGTCGTATCCCCGCCTCCACACCGTTGATTCTGGGCACGGTGTGGAGGTATTAAACTTGATATTTAAAGGGGTGTAGAGAAGCACTTTTTTGTTGCCCCTGAGTATGTTGGGGTGGAAGGTCAGCGGGAGGCCCCGCAGGACATCCCTGCGCTCGTGGACAACGTCCAGAGGGCAGGGTTTGTTGCCGGTTTTCCGCAGTGTGAGCCCGCCACCGCTAAAAAACGACACTATGTTGTACTCCACTCCTGGAAGGACCTCGTCTCCGTCGACGTCCACCAGTGGCACTCCGTCGTCGTCGTCGGCCACCACTTGGATAGCACCGGCAGCTAAAGAGACGATCACAGCCAAACACAGGGCCAGATACCAAGAATTAGTTATTTTAGTCTTCATCATGTGTTGCATAAGAGAGGTGAAATGAAGGATGGTTCAACATGAAACAACTGCTTTTTATAGATGCATCTTACTACGTACTAATGGGATAGCTTAAATATCCCAGCTTCCAACTTTCAATCTAGACCACAAAAATAAATCGGTCCGATATCATGTGCAAAAATGCTGTATCGTCATCTCTGTCGTATTGAATACTCCTTCCGTCCCACACCTATATTCACATTTTCCGTTTTCGTCCGTCCCACACTTATCTTCACCACTCAAAAAAGAAAATTTCACATTAACTAACTGTTGTGAATCTTGCAGCAATCAACTCCCTAGATTACTACTCTCAATTACTCAATATATCAAGAACACACACTCACACTCTTTGATCTGAATTTGAAAGATAAACAACAACCAAAAACAGTATGAAATGAAGAAGAAACACACAAGGTTTATAGTGGTTCGATCAAGATGATCTACATCCACTTTCAAAGGAAATCGAGCACTCTTTGATTGATAGACTATTACACTTGAAGATGAAGATTAACTGAACACTATGATCACTCTTGGATCAATCTACTGAAGCTAACAGAAGCTAGGAACGAACTGATCTTTATCACAGCAGCCTTGCTGCCTTTTATACTCCAAATAGATTGTTAGCTTGATTCAGCTGCACAACTGATGTTTCTTACCTTCCAATGAGGCTTTGACACATCAGCACTTCCCTAACAACACACCTAACAAACTAACTCCCTTAGAAGCTTCTTGGATCAGCTTCCTAACCAACACAACTGATCAATAACTACCTAACAAACCCTAATAACAATATGCACTCATGCAGCTAGTGTGTGATCTCATTCCAACGTATAAACTTCATGAAATACGTATGCATTGCTCACATACTACCTGCTGACATAATGCACCGTTTGCATAGGACTATGATCATGTTTTACACTCCATCTTCTAACAATTCTCCACCTTAAAACAAGTATCATGTCTGTCAACAAATTTCTACTCAATTCCCTTTGTTGCTGCTCCATGAGTAGCTTTCCTTCAAGATCACTGGAGATACATTCCAACTAAGCTCAAGCTTAGTTCAAACTTTGAACTAGGCAAGGCTTTGGTTAGACAGTCTGCTGGATTGACAGATGTGTCAATCTTGTGTACCTTTACAACTCTCTACACAGGTAAGACTCCTGATTAAGTATCAAACTTCCCTTGCTCATGTTTCTGTTGATAGACATACCAAGAATCATTTTTGCTTCCCCTAGGTCTTTCATGTCAAACTCTGATTCCAGCATGTCTTTGACTCTCTGAATACCAATCATGGAGTGACTGGCTATCAACATATCATCTACATAGAGCAGCAGATAGGTGTATTGATCCTTTTCTTGTAAATAATACACACAGCTATCAAATGAGCTCCTAGCAAAACCACAGCCCACAATGTATTGATCAAACCTCAGATACCATTGTCTAGGACTTTGCTTAAGACCATAGAGAGATTTTTTAAGCAAACAAGCTTTAGAACTGTGATTCTGAACACTTACTCCCTTGGTACAGTCATGTAAATTTTCTCTTCCAATTCACCATGTAGAAAGGCTGTTGTCATATCCATTTGATGTAACTCAAGATCATACTGAGTAACTAATGAAAGTATAATCCTTATGGAGCAATGTTTGACAACAGGTGAGAAAATTTCATTATAATCCACCCCTTCTTTCTGTGAGAACCCTTTGGCTACAAGCTTAGCTTTATACCTTACTTTTCCATTTGGAACTGCAGATAGCTTCCTTTTGAAAATCCATTTGCATCCCACTAACTTCTGTCTCTGAGGTTTGTTGACAATCTCCCATGTTCCATTCCTCTCAAGTGACAGAAGCTCTTCATTAATGGCAGTAATCCACTGATCATTATCAGTGCTTGTTGTAGCTTCCTTGTAGCTCTTTGGTTCACTTGATTCAATCTCAGTGGCTGTGTACAAGGCATATGATACATGATCAGCTTGTACATATCTTGATGGTGGGTGAATCTCCCTCCTTTATCTATCTCTTGCAAGATGGTAAGTACCTAGCTCATTCCTGTGTCCTGCTACATTTTGATCTCCTTCTGAAGTTTCTACAGGCTCCACCTCAGAGTCAACTCTCTTATCAACTGTTGTAGCTTGCTCAGATTGCTCCAGAAAAGACATCCTTGACTCATCAAACTTGACATCTCTGCTTACTAGGAATTTATGATCATCTAAACTCCATAACTTGTAACCTTTCACTCCTGATGGATATCCTACCATCACACATCTCAAAGCCCTTGGATCTAATTTATCTTGCTTTATATGTGCATAGGCAAGACATCCAATGACTTTTAAGTTGCTGTAGTCAGCTGGCTTTCCTTTCCATACTTCTTCAGGTGTCTTGAACTTCAAGGGTGTAGAGGGACACCTGTTGATTAAGTATGCAGTTGTTGTTACAAGTTCCCCCCAGAAGCTCTTTTGGAATCCACCTGCACTCATTATGCATCTCACCCTTTCTAGCAGAGTTTGATTTAGTCTTTCTGCAACTCCATTTTGTTGTGGAGTTGATGGAACAGTCCTATGTCTCTTGATTCCCTTTTCTCTACAAAACTTATTGAACTCTTCTGAGAGATACTCTAAACCATTATCAGTCCTGAAGCATTTCAGTGTCTTTCCAGTGGTGTTTTCAACTTCTGCAAGCCATTCTTTAAACTTTCCAAAAGCTTCATCCTTGGATTTTAGAATATATATCCATGCTTTCCTTGAGTGATCATCTATGAATGAGATGAAGTATTTTCCACCTCCTTTTGTTGGATTCTTAGAAGGCCCCCACAAGTCTGAGTGGACATAATCAAGTATTGATAGAGATGTATGTTCACCAGCACCAAACTTGAGCCTCTTTGACTTTCCCATGACACAGTGTTCACATAGCTTCAGATTAACTGATGTTTCCCCATATAATAGGTCTTGTTTTATCAATTCTTGCATCCCTCTCTCACTGATGTGTCCTAATCTGCCATGCCATAACAGGGTACTATTCTGTCTTCCTATTGCATGGGCATGGGCAGTTACAGCACATCCATACAAGAAATACAAGTCATGTTTTCTAGTACTTTTTAGAAATATATCATCTCCCTTTGTGACAGTGAGAAGACCATCTATGGATTGAAAACTATATCCCATGGAGTCAAGTTTACCAAGAGAAATCAAATTCCTTCTTAAATCAGGAACATACCTCACATCATGAAGAATCTTGACTGCACCATCTGTCATTTTAAACTTGATTGATCCCATGCCCTTGATACTGCATGTCTGATCATTACCAAGCAGGACAGAACCTCCATTTTGTTGCTTGAAATCAATGAGCCAGTGCTTTATTGGTGTCATGTGGAAGGTACAGCCTGAATCCATTACCCATTCAGAGTTAACTTCTGAATTTGCAACTGTCAAGGCTTCAATGAACCCTTCACCACCTTCTTTGGCTTGTACTTTCTGATTTACTTGATGTTTTGGTTCTAGTTCTTTGCCCCTATCTATTCCCTTTGACTTGTCAGCTTTCCATTTATAACAATTTCTCCTCATGTGGCCAGGTTGTTGACAGTAGTAGCACTTTCTTACTTCACCTCCCTTTGATGATTCATGTGTTGGATTGTATACTAAAAGTCTAGGTTTAGTATGAACAATGTTATAACAATTAATTTGAAATGAGAATCATATGATCAAATGATTGCATCTTATAATTTATTTATATGTTCGATGCAATAGTCCACTTACTTTATATTGTAGATAATATGTTGTGCGACAACACGCTGAAGATCATATTATCGGTTTCCTTATAAAGTATAAACAGATGCTCACAACCGAGATAGACGGGAAATCTCTATTGGGATGGTTGTAGTGTGGTTTGGTATTAACTTGTCTTAGCTATAGAATCACTCTAGTGCACTTATGTGTATTGAGCAGGACCACATGAGATCGTTCAAATTATACTGACTTATAGAAGAACTTGATCTCTGTTATTATGGATGTTCGTGCTCTTAATCCCTATACAATAACCTCGACACGTAGGGCAATATATATTTCTTTGATTCATCAATGGGTGAGATTTAGATGCAATTAAATCAATAAACTCGGTGAGTTGGGAAATAGTGCTGTATCTATGGTGTGCTGTTGATTGTAGAAGGAATCCGTGTCCGTCATAGGTTGATGATGTCCCCTTGGGGAGCTCATAAGGATTATCATGTAAACCCTGCAGGTGGAATTTATTCCGGCATGATAATGAGGTTGAGTGGTACTACTCTTGGATGAGATATTAATTAATTGAGTTGTCAGTAACTTATATTAATTAATGGACATTGTATATCTTAAACATGGGGAGACTAACGGGCTCATAATAAGAAGGAGCCCAAAACATAATTTTGGGATTGGTACGGTAGTGCAGTAATAATATTTTAGTGGAATATATTATTATTATTGGACTTAAGTATAAGCTTTGGGCTAAGCTTTGATACTTAAGCCCAATGGAGGCCCAACCCAATTTCTCCTCCTGGTCCCTGCTGTAGCCCATGTATATAAGTCACCTCAGCTTATCTGGAACCCTAATCTAATTCATTATTCACGTGTGATGAGGGTTGAACAGCAGATTGAGGAGATCTCGTAGATCGTCGCCCACACGACGTCGAGATCGACTTGGGACATACAGCAGAAGACCGGAAGGTCGTTTGCTGCTGCAGTTCGTCATATTTCAAAATTCATATAAAATCGTACAGTACTCCGATTTTGGTGTATTATATACTGACGGAAAGCTGTCGAAGAGAGGATCGTCTGAGCGTAAAGACCACTTAATTCTGACATCAGAAGAGGAACTTATGGCTATTCTCGTGGGACTGCGCAGTCTGCCAGCGAAAATTCAACCTCTACATCAACCCTTGGTGAAAGGTAATGCGTTTCATGTTTACTTGCTTCCGCTGCTTGTTAGAAATACATGGAACCCTAACGGGTCACGTTAACCAAACGATCAAAAGCCAACAATTGGTATCAGAGCTTCGGTTTCGTGGTGAAGCGTGACACGTTAGGCTAGGGTTTATGTGATTAATTTTTCGGAATTAGGATCACATGTTTAGGGTTTTGGTTTTATTGCGCAAACCATGAATATCCCTATATGATATATACCCTGTATCATATCTATTCGTCCATGCTTGTGTGTGAGAGGATTCGACGAAAACTGTTCGTCAATTTCACATGCAAGGAAGAAATAGAGGGCAAAAATATAATCAAGTTTTTTAGAGAAAATCCAGCGCAGTGATATTGCAGAGGCAATAATCGGAGTTTCAACGGTCGGATTGAGCTGTAATTTGGTCAGCACGTTCAGACCTTGTGGATGTACATTTTGAACGGTGAAGATCGAATTTGGAGCTTTTTCTTGCTGGGATTACGCTGAAAATAGAAGCAGATATTTGGCCGATTCTGTTTTGCGCAGTCGAGGGAAAAGAGCCGTTTCTCTCAAACTAACCGTTGGATCGACCTGTAATTTGGATAGCATGTTCAAGACTTACAATTATAGATTCTGGACGGTGGAGATTGGATTCTGCGATTTTTGCAGTTTCGAACTACGAACGAGAGTTGGTGTAGTTTGATGTTGCGCGTTGGGCTGAACTTGATTCCATGCAAGTAGGCCCTTGGACGAGCGACAGTCCTGGCGAGGGGCGCTCGTCAAGGCACTTGGAGCGCTCCCTGACACGATTGATGGTGGGATATGACGATGGACGTCTTGGGGCACAAGCAATCCTGCTTGTTGCGTAAGACATCGATTCCACAGTAGGAGTGTCGGACAAGACATTAAAATTTAGAGGCGTTTTTATTCCTAATATATATAACTGTCATAATTTATTTAATTGTCTATTATTGTTATATATATATGGATGCCTGATCTCTATGATTTATTGTCTTATATAGAAGCATGCTAGATTGCGTATTATATTTGGTATATTATATGCATGTATTGCTAGAGTGTTGGATAAGACATCCAATTTTAGGAAAACTAATTCCTAATATATAACTGCCATAATAGATTGTATATTATTGTTATATATGGATGTCGAATTAATTCCTAATATATGACTGCTATAATTGATTTAATAATCTATTATTGTCATATATGGATGTCGAATTAATTCCTAATATATAACTGCTATAATTAATTGTCTATTATTGTTATATATGGATGTTGAAATAATTCATAATATATAACTGACATAATTGATTTAATTATCTATTATTGTTGTATATGGTTACTCGTCGATATCGATGATTTCGATAATCTAGACGATATCGACGATCGATATCGATAGTTTTGGAATGTTGATAATCTTGATGTTTTTCGAATATTTGATAATCTAGTCGATATCGATGATTTTGATAATCTGGACGACATCGACGGTCGATATCGATGGTTTCAAAAATTGGACAATCTGGAAATTTTAAAATTTTGATAGTTTGGAAGTCTTTGCTGATATTCGTGCCTGATGGCGAACAATCGAATTCGCTGATATATAACTGTTAATGATTGATTTAATTATTGATTATTGTTATATATGTATGCATGACTCTTTGGGATTTACTGCCTTATGTGCCGTGATAGGAGCATGCTAGGATTGCGTATATTATTCTGAATATTATATGCATGTAAAAACCCTCGGTTTTAAATAACTAAGTGGGAAAGGGGATTGGTAATTAATTCCCGCAGCCTCCATTATTGGTTTGTAAGTGATGTGAGTAAACTTGCGTGTTGGCAATAGGCCTTCCTCCCTAACGGATGAGTTTATTCACGGATCACTGGTACAGACTTCATTACATAATTATTGTTTGTAATGTGGCACATGAACTTGCGTGTTGGCAATAGGCCTTCCTCCCTAACGGATGAGTTTCTGTGGGGCTCACTGGTACAAACTTATAATTGATGATTGTAGGAAGCTATCCGAGCGCGTGTGTACTTCTCCAACTGTAAGGCACACAAGCTCGCGCAGTGGACTTGGGATCAAATAATGGTGTACACTTAGGTGTAAATAATTAGTATCCTCCCCAACGGAATCACTGCTATTATTTGCATGGCTAAAGAGGAACCGACTATTAATTATTTTGTCATAAAGTTAGGTTGACAAATGAAATTAATTGGTAAAACCTTCTCTTGTAAATGTTTGGGTTTGTAAACGTCCACACTAACGTGGCTTGCAGACTCACGGTGCTTGAGATGTCGGTGAATTTTATTTTTATATTGTTTTGAGGGAATCAATATAAAAGGATAAAATTCGAAGATTTGATCGGTATATTTATTTATGATTTTCTGTAATTTCAAATGGTTTTATCTCGCTTAATGTTAACTAAAAGAAATTATATTTACTGGTCCAAAATTAGATGATTAGAAAAGAATCTTGGTTTTGATTTTACTGCTTAAGAAAATAAAAATGCGTTCTTCCTTAAGGATGTTCATGATGCCTATTAAAATCTCTAGTGGAGAGGTGAGAGGTTCATAGAAATATGATGGTCTCATGTAACTCTTTGGATACTTGAGTAAGTTAAAAGGCGGTATGAATGAATTGGATACATGGAATAGAAGTTGAAGGGGAAACCTAAGTCAATTTTATTCTCCATAATTGCCTAGATATTTTGAGTAAGTTTCTCCTGAATTACAAGAGGTTGTATATGGTGGGAAACTTCTGACAAAACATGTGGTAAAGAAAATCCAATTTCAAAAATGGAGTGAACAAGGATAGAATCTTACTTGCTAGTAATTGAGCATGATTAGTGATGGCACCTACTGATACATTGTGTAGATACCGGAATCACTAAATGTTTATTACTAAGTGAGGATAAGATTATTTTATACATGGATAATACTACGAGAGTAGTGGCTGTTGCAGTGGGAGTTGTTTATTTATCTTACGATATGAATAAATGTTTGATTTTATGAAATTGTCTTTACGTACGTTTTCATAGAAAGAATTTGATTTCGGTTTCTATGCATTAATAGATGGATACTCCATTTCATTTAAATGACATGGTCATTATAATGAAGGATAGAGTTGTAATCTGTTATGGTACGTTGGTGAACAATTTGTATACTCTGAAATCATGTTTATCCCCTGGATGTGACAAATAGTAATTAATAATGAGTCTTCTAATCTAGTAAGAGAAAGGTACCTTCAGAAATGAATTTCCCACCTTAATGGTGTGACGAATAGAAGGAATAGCACTCTTATGGTAGTGATTAGATAGATGATGAATTATTTGGAATTACTAAATTCATTTTATGGATATGCCCTAGGAACAGTAATTCGTAAGAATGTTTTTCTGTTTGTGGGATATCCTAGAAAAATGAAGGATGATTTATTTAGTCCACAAGATCGAAGAGTGATTGTTAACATAAACACTAGATTTTTGGAAAAATGACTATGTAATAAATCAAATACCCATATATAAGTTGTTCTAAAAGAAGTGAGAGGAAAACACAAAGTATTAGTACCAAGTGTACAAGAGGATATACCACAAGGTAGACTGCAACGCTTGTCACGTCTGATACACAATTGCATGTAGTGCCCTGTCGTAGTGGGAGGGTTGTTCGACAACCCGTAAGATATATATTTTGGGAGAGTCGTGAGACTTGGTCCCTAGTAAATATGGAATGGACCCACGGATACGACGAAGCACTACAAGATAAAAATGCAGAATCTTAGCTAATTGCAATGAATGTTGAATTAGAATCGATGGATTCTGAATTAAATTTGGGTGCTAGTAGAGCCGCTAAATGGCGTAAAAGCCATTGGAAGCGGGCATACAAGAATAAAAGAGGATCATAGCATAAGGTGAAAACCTTGGAAGCAAGCTTGTTGCGAAAAGGTATACTCAGAAAGAAAGGGTTCGATTATGAGAAAACATGTTCGCCGGTAGCTGTGCCTATATTGATCCGGATTCTTTTATATGTTGCTACTCATATGGAATATGAGGGATAGCAAATAGATGTCAAGACAACTTTCCTAATTGGAAGTCTTGAGGAAAACATCTATGTGAATCAACCAGAGTGATTTATTGCAAAGGGCTAAGAGCATTGTGATAGGAAGCTTAAAAGTGTCCATCGATGGACTAAAGCAAGCTTCAAGATCATGAAACATCCGTTTTGATGAGGAAATCCAAAGATATGGATTTATTCAATGCGCGGATGTGTCTTGTGTATTGAAAAGAGTGATGGAAACGTGGTGGTATTACTTGTACTATACATAGATATTATCTTGCTCATTGGAGACAATGAAATAGTATTATCGGGCGTATGGGGTATGGTTAATAAAGCGGTATAAGATGAAGGACTTAAGAGGAGCAAAAATATCCTTTTGATCACGGTAATACGGATCACAAGAAAGGATGTTATGCTTATCTCAAGCTTCATGAAATGATACAATCCTTACTCGTTTTAGCATGTGACTTTATCTAAGGAAATGTGTCTTGAGACACAAAAGGAAGATAAAGGAGATGAAAGCAGTTCCTTATGCTTCGGCAAATGAGGAAGCCTAATCTAAGGAATGCTATACATGAGTATGGATATCTGTTTTGCTAAATGCATGAACAGTGGGTATCAACGTAACCCGGAACAAGAATGATGAACTGTGGTAAGACATATATGAAGTGCCTGAGAAGGACTGGAAATTATATGTAAGCTTACTGGGCAGATTCACTGCTTCTTGTGGATTACGTAGATTCAGATTTTTTAGTCAGATTGGACGGCAGTAAATCCACCTCAAGGTTATGTGTTTAATTTTAGGAAGTTGAGTCATAATGTGGAGGAGTGTTATATAGAAATATATTTCAGACTTCGGACTCCATATGGAAAGATGATAAATTGGAGCCTATGAGGCAACCAATGTATCTGTATGACTCTAGAAACTTCATGATGGACTTTGTAGTGTTTCTAAGTTTGCCCAAGGATATCAAAATTTATATTGATGATATTGGTGCAGTTGCAAACTTGAAGGAATCACAAGTCCATAAGGCAATTAAACACATGGAGCGCGAGTACCACCTGTTACGAGAAATCGTATGATGAGGGGAAGGTTGTTGTCACCTAGATTGCATCGGATGATAACCTAGTAAATCCATTAACAATGACCTTAAGGCGAGAGCTTTTAATGGTCGTGTAGTGGGAGTGGGAATCAGATGTATGGCGGAAGACATAACAACATAGTCTTTTAGTATAAGTTGGAGATTGTTGGATTGTATACTAAAAGTCTAGGTTTAGTATGAACAATGTTATAACAATTAATTTGAAATGAGAATCATATGATCAAATGATTGCATCTTATAATTTATTTATATGTTCGATGCAATAGTCCACTTACTTTATACTGTAGATAATATGTTGTGCGACAACACGCTGAAGATCATATTATCGGTTTCCTTATAAAGTATAAACAGATGCTCACAACCGAGATAGACGGGGAATCTCTATCGGGATGGTTGTAGTGTGGTTTGGTATTAGCTTGTCTTGGCTATAGAATCACTCTAGTGCACTTATGTGTATTGAGCAGGACCACATGAGATCGTTCAACTTATACTGACTTATAGAAGAACTTGATCTCTGTTATTATGGATGTTCGTGCTCTTAATCCCTATACAATAACCTCGACACGTAGGGCAATATATATTTCTTTGATTCATCAATGGGTGAGATTTAGATGCAATTAAATCAATAAACTCGGTGAGTTGGGAAATAGTGCTGTATCTATGGTGTGCTGTTGATTGTAGAAGGAATCCGTGTCCGTCATAGGTTGATGATGTCCCCTTGGGGAGCTCATAAGGATTATCATATAAACCCTGCAGGTGGAATTTATTCCGGCATGATAATGAGGTTGAGTGGTACTACTCTTGGATGAGATATTAATTAATTGAGTTGTCAGTAACTTATATTAATTAATGGACATTGTATATCTTAAACATGGGGAGATTAACGGGCTCATAATAAGAAGGAGCCCAAAACGTAATTTTGGGATTGGTACAGTAGTGCAGTAATAATATTTTAGTGGAATATATTATTATTATTGGACTTAAGTATAAGCTTTGGGCTAAGCTTGGATACTTAAGCCCAATGGAGGCCCAACCCAATTTCTCCTCCTGGTCCCTGCTGTAGCCCATGTATATAAGTCACCTCAGCTTATCTGGAACCCTAATCTAATTCATTATTCACGTGTGATGAGGGTTGAATAGCAGATTGAGGAGATCTCGTAGATCGTCGCCCACACGACGTCGAGATCGACTTGGGACATACAGCAGAAGACCGGAAGGTCGTTTGCTGCTGCAGTTCGTCATGTTACAAAATTCATATAAAATCGTACAGTACTCCGATTTTGGTGTATTATATACTGACAGAAATCCGTCGAAGAGAGGATCGTCTGAGCGTAAAGACCACTTAATTCTGACATCAGAAGAGGAACTTATGGCTATTCTCGTGGGACTGCGCAGTCTGCCAGCGAGAATTCAACCTCTACATCAACCCTTGGTGAAAGGTAATGCGTTTCATGTTTACTTGCTTCCGCTGCTTGTTAGAAATACATGGAACCCTAACGGGTCACGTTAACCAAACGATCAAAAGCCAACATCATGTTCCTTAGTTTCAGACTTCCAGCTGCTAGAATTAAACCTTTTCTTCTTGCTATTCTTCTTGGATTGATAGTTCTTCTTGACAACCAATCCCTCTCCCCCAGAGCTTGCAACATTTTGAGATGAAAGCTGCAATTCTCTTGATCTGAGAGCAAGCATTACACTGTCAAACTTGACAGTGGCTTGATTAGCATACAACAAGGTGTCTTTAAAACTTTGAAAGGACTTTGGAAGTGCAGTCATCAACATGAGGACTCTTTCTTCTTCTGAAATCTTGACATCAACACTTTCAAGATCATCCAAAATCTTGATAAATTCATCAACTTGACTTAGTATAGGCTTTTCATCAGTAATCTTAAATGCATGAATTTTCTCTCTGATGTGTAGCCTATTGGCAAGTGTTTTCACCA
The DNA here is from genome assembly GCA_023678885.1 of Pogostemon cablin. NCBI lineage: Eukaryota > Viridiplantae > Streptophyta > Magnoliopsida > Lamiales > Lamiaceae > Pogostemon > Pogostemon cablin. Next base: position 9,333,058 of record CM042961.1, read on the forward strand.
TGTACAGAGACTCTAATTTCTGCCAAACACCAATGACAGTAGTTTCCCTAGCTACTTCACGTAATGCCTTATCCCCCAAACATAAAATGATGGTAGAATGGGCTCTACGAAGTACCTCATCATCCACTTGTGCTCTTGGAGGACCTGCTGCTGTTGGATCCTTTATTATCTTAGTCTTGACTGGTGGAGGAGGCTTCAATGCATCAATGAGTCCTTGCTGTGTCAAGATCGCCTTCATCTTGAGCTTCCACAGGCTGAAATCAGTTTTCTCCGATAGCTTCTCAATATCAAAACGTGTAGTGTTCATCTTCTCAGCTCAGCTTCGTTTGATGTTCCCACAGACGGCGCCAATTTGTTGTGAATCTTGCAGCAATCAACTCCCTAGATTACTACTCTCAATCACTCAATATATCAAGAACACATACTCACACTCTTTGATCTGAATTTGAAAGATAAACAACAACCAAAAACAGTATGAAATGAAGAAGAAACACACAAGGTTTATAGTGGTTCGATCAAGATGATCTACATCCACTTTCAAAGGAAAACGAGCACTCTTTGATTGATAGACTATTACACTTGAAGATGAAGATTAAATGCACACTATGATCACTCTTGGATCAATCTACTGAAGCTAACAGAAGCTAGGAACGAACTGATCTTTATCACAGCAGCCTTGCTACCTTTTATACTCCAAATAGATTGTTAGCTTGATTCAGCTGCACAACTGATGTTTCTTACCTTCCAATGAGGCTTTGACACATCAACAATTCCCTAACAACACACCTAACAAACTAACTCCCTTAGAAGCTTCTTGGATCAGCTTCCTAACCAACACAACTGATCAATAACTACCTAACAAACCCTAATAACAATATGCACTCATGCAGCTAGTGTGTGATCTCATTCAAACGTATAAACTTCATGAAATACGTATGCATTGCTCACATACTACCTGCTGACATAATGCATCGTTTGCATAGGATCATGATCATGTTTTACACTCCATCTTCTAATACTAACAACCTCAAAAGTTGTCTTAATTTCAAAAATACCACTCACACCTAACACACTTTATAATTTATTTATTACCTAAAAATACCACAATACCCCTAAAAAGTCAATAAAATTGATCAAAAATCAATTTTTCTTAAACTCCGTATCTACAGTGTAAGCGAACATAAGTCCGGGACGGAGGGAGTACAAGATTGGTAACATGTGTTAAAGTGATTTGATTCAATATTAAATGATATATTTCTTTACCAATTGAGATTACTTTGAGGTTGTTGGTTGATTTGAAGTTTTTTTTGGATAAGTGTGAGACAGACAAAAATAAAAATGTGAAGATAAGTGTAGGACAGAGGGAGTATATCTTTATGAGGTCTCACAACACTAATACAACTATCCACTATATATTAAAATATTATATTTTTCAACTCACTTCATATTAAATATAATATTTCTTAATTTCCATGCAAACAGTAAATGTAACAACATTCGTGAGATGAAGAGAGTATTAATTGCAATTATACCCTTAGAGTTATTCATGTTCTTGAATATTTGGAGATATTTTCTTATAATATTTTTTTGTTCCTTTTTCAATTTAACGGTTTCGTTAAAATTTAACGGACGGGACCAAAAACGAAACTTTTAGTACTAATTCATAGGTATGGGACTGATTTTGTGAATCAACAATTCTCTTGGGACTAAAATTGAAATTTTCCCTATAATAATCATCCAAAATTAATTTTCATTTGCTCAAGCAAGCCAAAGCCATGATTAATACCCAAATGCAAAACCCATAATCAATACCCAAAAGCAAAGCCCATTAATGCAGCCTCTAGGTGAATGCCAATACACGCCAGAGTTATAAATACCCCATTGCAGAATTATATTTACCGCCTGACATATTTACATTAATGTTACTAAAGCAACACCATCCACAAGAGAAACACAATTTAAAACTTGTACATGCCATGATGAAAATCATACGCAAAATAATGCAAATAAAACAGCGAACTATCAGAAACTCGCAAGAAGTAATCATTAAAAACTTATAAAACACATACTCCATCAATCATCAAGCTCGTCATAAAATTTTAAAACAAACTGTACAGTGGCATCGTAAATTCAATAATATGACACCTGAACCGCCATAATTACAGGAACATATGTCTTTTACAGCTGTAGCACTTTGTCAAGTTGATCCACATCTGCAGAGTAAGTTATGCAGGACATGCTTTGGTTCTATGAAAGACTGCACAAAGACAAAGCAAGGGATAGAACTTCATTTGAGATTACTTTAATGCAGGAAGAAATGAATTAACCTCTTTGTCAACAAGAACAGTTTTTTGCTGCTTTCCCCATTTTGATACATGAATATGTGTTTTTTTCAGCAACCACTGGTTTTACAAACCATTTCTTAGCGTCTGTTTGAAAGTTATACAAATGACCATTGACCTAAATAAAGAATGAAAAAAAGACAGTGGGGAAACAGTACTATTTACAGTAGAGGTGTCCATTATTAAACCTAGAGACGGTGGAGAATGTAGTGATTAATTTTAAGTGAAGAATGAATGGAAGCATTGCATATAAGTGTAGCATAATTGATGCATGTATGTGCATGGCTCGTTGCAGAGGAAAGAATCTAAACTTTTAGCAAATAGTATAGAAGTGGTAGAAAATATGCATTGCTTATATTTAAGTGGAGGTAATATCTTTTAGAATTTCATTGTAGCCAGTGTTTTTTGTAAATGAAGTGAAGGCAAGCATGTTATTTTAACTATGGACAGACATTCCAATATGAGATAAATGTATCCCTCCCAAGTTCAGTAAAATGTTAGGGATTCCATGTAAACACATTTTGCACTACAAAATTTAGAATCTGGTAGGTAATCAAATGGTCTCTTTAAGATAAAATGGAACCATGATTCAAAAGACCAAAATAAGAAACAAAACGACTGCAAACCATTGCACAGAGTTACAAATAAGTTAAAGGGGCTACAATTCTAAGTCAGTGACATATGTAAGAATAAATTTACCAGTATGTTAAGCGATAGTAAATGAAGCAGGTAAGGGAGAGAAGCCTGTTGGAGGAACACAGAGAGGTAAATGAATCCTACAGGAAGGTGGAGAGAGAAGTGCAGATAGAGAGAGTGTCGTGTGCTGCCTCACTCTTCGCAAGCCACGTAAAAAGGGCACAAATCGAGATTTGACGCGTGGACTTTTGAGGTGTGACGAAGAAGAAGGAAAAAAATTAAAAAAAAAATTGGCCCAAACGTGATGTCCGGCCATTTTAAAATTTTTATATTATTTATGAATGGTTGATGATCGTCCGCAGTTTTAATTTTTTTTTAATGAAAGGTTGAGGTTCGGTTGTTAAAAGTAAAAAAATAAAAGGAATTATTATTTATAAGTGCAAATTATAAGAGAATATTATTAATAGATACAATATATAAATTAAATTACTACCAAGTACAAAAAGTATGCAATGTAAAGTTTTAATTACCCTTTCATAATTAGCTGAAAACATAATTTATAATTAGTTAGTTAGAAATTCATGTAAACTTGTTTTATTTAATTTTCTATATTTTAATTATCTCTCCTCAAATCAATCTATTTCTGAAATTCTCCCCCGGTGTGATTACATATCATCAGAGTTGAAGTGTAGGAAATTGTTGGCCGCAGTAAACATCTCAATTTGAAATCACAAACCTGTAAGTATTTGTTTAATTTTGAAGATTTGTTTAATTTTGTTAATAATCACAAACATTCAACGATAATTTATGAGGGTTTAAACATAATTTTGTAAGTACTTTTAATGGTAATTTTATTCGACGGGTGTAAATATAATTTTGTAAGTACTTTTAATGGTAATTTTGTTCGACGGGTGTAAACATAATGTTGTTTAATTATCAATCAATGGTTGTTTACCTCTTTTGTTTATAATCTATTTTCTCTTTTTTTCGCGAAAATGGTGTGAACAAATTTATCTAATTAATATGATTATGGAATTCTGTAATTTATGAGATCTGTTAGTAATGTTTTCAGAATACAATTTTAATACTTTCTAATGTCTGTGTTCTGTATGGTTACGATTTTAATTTAATTCCATTATAAGATTTTTATGAATACCAACGATTGATGTTCTTATCTATGCGTTTTGTATGGTTACGTTGTTTTCTGAATACCATTATAAGATTTTTCTGAAGAACAACTGTTGCTGTTCTGACGTATGCATTCTGTATGGTTACTTTTTTTTTTCTGAATACTATTATAAGATTTTTTCTGAATACCAAATCGCATGAGTGAATATTTTTCCATTGTAAAATACCGAGAATTCTACATACACGATATACATCCTATTCCCGAAACCAATCGTCTAGAATTTGAGTCTAAAAGTAAATATAAGATTCTTGCACCCATTTTGAAACGTCTGCCGGGTTGATCAAAAAAAAGTAGAATACCTTTGATACCTTTCGACTACTTTCAAGCAGTTAAGTGAATTCTTCGCTATGTGAAGAGCACTCCGTCCTTTGGCTTATCTTTCACTCGTAGTTACTCTGACACAGATTGGGCTCGTTGTGTTAAAACAAGGCGTTCTACCTATGGTTATTCTATTTATTTAGGTGGCAATCTTGTTCTTGGAGTGCAAAGAAGCAACCTACTATCTCTCGTTCAAGTTGTGAGTCGGAATATCGCGCTCTTGCAAATGCTGCTTCAGAAATAGTATGTATCCTCCAACTGCTTCGAGAACTGAAAATTCAGCTCCCTTCATCTCCAACTCTTTACTCGGACAATAACAGTGCAATCTTTCTAAGTCAAAATCCTAGTGCGCACAAACGGGCCAAGCACATTGATATTGATTTTCACTTTGTCCGGGAGGTTGTTTCGAGTGGTCGTCCAAACACGGAATTTATCTCTTCAACTCTCCAGGTTGCAGATATATTTACTAAAGCCCTCCATCGTCCACTTTTTAAGTTTTTTCGAGACAAGTTTTGCGTTGGACCACATCCCACGTTTCGCTTGAGGGGGGATGATAGTATAAAAAAAATTATAGATTTAATAGTTTATTTTATGCCATGCATTTGCCAATAGTTATCATAGCTTATGCGTATTATATTACATTAATACTCTTATATTTCAATGGATTGAAAATACTTTGAGTTGGTCTCTTGTATCTCCAAAAGATGTGTAAGGATATAACATTTTGTTCTAAATTAATTAAGCATGGCATATGCATATATATATATATAGGCAAAAATTCCTGTGCCCGGGCGCACAGACCACATTCCGTGTGCCTTTAAAATTTTGTGTTAAATTGTATGCCCTTTAGTATACAGATGTGTACCTTTTATTTTCTAAAGGAAATTATTATGTGTATCTGGGCGCATGAACAACACTCCGTGCTCCTTTAGAATTTTGTGTTAAATTGTATACCTTTAGTATAAAAATGTATACCCTTTATTTTCTAAAGAAAAAAAAGTATTAATGAAAAGTGTATACCCTTTAGAACAAAATGGTGTACCTTTTATTAATTAAAGTGTATACCCTTTAGACTAAAGCAATGTACCCTTACCCATAATACTAAATTTCTAAAGGCGCACGGAATGTGTTTCCGTGCGCCCGGGCGCACGCAAGCCTCACTCATATATATATATATATATACATATATATATATATACATATATATATATATATTTGTATATATATTATTTTATTATTTAAAAATGTAATAGCTACATTTTGTTATTCATTTAAATTATTTTTTCAATTTAAATATTATTAATTTATAAAATGTGATAATTTGTAATAACTTTTATAATAAAAAATGATACTGAATTGATAAAAACTGATAATAGTGTTTGAATTATTAATAGAGTCTTAATTTAATTAATAGGTGAATTAAATATACAACTGTCTTAATTTAATTAATAGAGTAGAAATGGTGAATTAATTATGTTTGTTTTTCATAAGGACTTATTTATAAGCAAGAAAAAGTAATGAGATAGAATTAAATTAGCGTCCATGAATGAACATATTATTGATTTCAGTCCACTTATTGATAGCTCACATTACATGATAAGCGAGCTTGGTTTGATGGCAGCACAGTAGGTAGTGATGAGAATTAGACAACAGACGATATAGTTGGCTTAGAATTAATGTTGTCTTTAACGATTATAAAACGGAAGGGGGTGCCACCCAGCCCCTGCACAATCAAACGCTCGTCATTAAAGCCGAGGGTCCCACATGTTCCCAATCGGCCACCAGCTGCCACATGTTTGTAGTTTTGTAATCTGTGGCAGTAAACAAGCTCGTACACACGTGGCAACATAAGTCCCGCTGACTTAATCGAAAACCAGCTTGTGGTTAGATCTTGGGGACCCAACACGCCTCCGGTCGACACATACTCCTCATCCTTCTCGTCGCCCACTACCCGCCACACCGTGGAATAATCCGGACACCCTGTGGAGTAATCGAACATGATGTTTACATCTTCTGACTCACCAACCACGCTGCGCCCTTCCGAGGGGTGGAACGACAGCGGGATGCCGCATGATTCGGTGCGACAAAACTTGAGGACCACGTCCAGCGGGCAGGAGTTTTGTCCCGTCTGGCCTAGTCCCAGGGGCTGGGTTGAAAGTAATGGAGGGAGAGGATAATATATCTTGTACGCCACTCCAGCCCGGACCTCGTCTCCGTCGATGTCCAGAACCGGAGTCGAAGCCGTGGCTGAAGACAAGATCAGAGCCAAGCACACCAGGGGTAGGTTCATCTTCATTATGTTTGTGTTTGTGTTGTGTTTGTATGCATCAAATGATGTACCATTTGCCCCCTTTTATAGATAGATTCGCACATGAAGAAAGAAAGATTTAGAGTTAGTATCTGTTTACATAAATTCTTTAAATAATGTGATTCCCTTAATTTAATCATCCTATCAATACATAGGGTATATAGGATTGGAAGGACCACACCACAGGGTTTATACCGTGAATTCAGTTTATATAAGTATACGGACACTCATAGCAACTCTATGGCACGAAGACTCTTATACATTACATTTGCTACTTACGTCTACTATATTTGGATGGAAAGGAATGTTCTACATTTTGGGACGAGGATGGTGTCGCCGAGACATATTGTGGATAAGATTAAATTTCAGATTGCATCGTTGTATTTAAATTCTTGATGTATTCACCCTAGGCTTTGCTTAGGTAGATTGGATAGATGGGATATGACTTGTATTCACATTATACGTAAGTACTTTATAAACGTTTCCAGTTAAATAACAACATTTACCAATTTCACTAAGTATTTGTGAAAGATTGAACACTAGAATATCAGAGCTGACTGGAAGTAATGCACCACGTTTATGTTTCGCAAACAATTCTTTAATGAAAGAAACTGATTCAATTTGGTCCCATAGCTCAATCATCCACTCATTTTTCCGCATAAAACAAAACCCAATAAATTTGGACACAGTGGGGTGGACCCCTTTAAACTTTGAAACTATACCAAATATACCACGTATATGTTTCGCAAACACTTCTGGACAAAAAGATGAAACTGAAAACAAAGTGATTTCAATTAACACTCATCTCTCCTTAAATAAAACCAAATCAAAAAAATTTCGAAAATAGAAAAAATCTAGACAGGGTCTCCACAAATTAACATTTAATCCTAACTATAAATATTAAACCCTCTGAAAAAACATGTGAATGATAAGGGTTAAGTTACAATTTCTTATGAATGTGTTTGAAATCTAACTTCTATTTGATCTCTCTCACACACTCTATCTCCCTCACTATCAATTATGCTTTGAATCAACACAAATATGATAATGAAAAACTTAAGAAACACAAGGAATTATAGTGGTTCGATCTTAAAGATCTACATCCACTTTGGAGAAAAATGAATCACTATGATGAGAGGGTTACAAGCTTAAAGGATGAAGAAGACTGAATCTGAAAACTTCTAAGAAAACCCTAAACTGATATGAAGAGATGATGATGATGATTGATGTGTGTTGCTGTTTCCTTTTATCACTACTACATAACTACCAGCAAGCTAGTTGTATGCGGTTTGAAACTGACTTAACAACAGCTCAAGAAACTTGCCAAGTCATCAATCCATCAACCGTTCTTCAAATTGACTAAACTGACATGCAGCACTTTTGATTCAACCTGATGCCAGATCGAATCCCGATCGAATCCTGGTCGAACCACAATTCTGTTTTCATTTCATGATTGATTCGACCACGACACTTTTGATTCGACCACAACTTCTGATCGAATCAAGGTCGAATCAGTATTCGGTTATAAATGCTCATTGATTCGACCACGACACTTATGGTTCGACCTTATCTTCTGGTCGAACCTTGGTCGAATTATTACCATATTCTGAATTATCATTTGTTCGACCACGCCACTCATTGTTCGACTCTAACTTCCAGTCGAACCGAGATCGAACCACTCCAAAACATCCTTTCAAGCTTGTACATGCATGAGCTATACTCTAACAAATCTCCACCTTAGATCATGCATCACCATAAGCAACACACTTCTCCACCTTGCTGCACTTACAGGCTGCAGCCCACCCTTCTTCAACTTGTTTTAATGGAGACCAATAAGACTCTTACACAGATCAAACTTCTGAACTGGTAGAGCCTTAGTAAAAGCATCAGCAGGATTCTCTGATGTCTTAACCTTTTTGACAGTCACCAACTTTTCTTCAATCAAGTCCCTTATATAGTAAAGCCTTACATCAATGTGTTTAGTCCTCTCATGATATCCCTGATGTTTTGAGAGATGTACAGCACTTTGGTTATCACAAAACACTTCAACAGTGTCTTGCTGAACACCAAACTCTCCCAAAATTCCAACTAACCAAACACCTTCCTTGATTGCTTCTGTAAGAGCAACAAATTCTGCCTCTGTGGTAGAAAGTGCTACAATGTGTTGATGTGTAGCCTTCCAACTTATTGCTGTGCCAAATAAGTTGAACACATAACCTGTCATGGACTTTCTTGTATCAAGATTAGCTGCATAATCTGCATCAACATAACCAACAACAGCCTCATTCCAAACATCTTGTTTCTGAAACTTTAAGCCAACTGATATAGTTACCTTGATGTATCTGAGTGCCCACTTTACTGCATCCCAATGAACTAGACCAGGATTACTTATAAACCTACTAATCACACTCATCACATAGGCTAAGTCTGGTCTACAGCATACCATAGCATACATCAGACTACCTACTGCACTTGCATATGGTATTTTACTCATTTCAAACCTTTCTTTATCTGTTTGAGGCCCTTGAGCTAATGACAAACTCAATCCTTGCTTAACTGGTATTGAAACATCTTTACAAAGATTCATATTATACCTTTTGAGAACCTTATCTAAGTAAGATTCTTGAAACAATGTTAGATGACCAGCTGATCTGTCCCTTTCAATTTGCATACCAAGTATCATTTTTGCTTCACCAAGATCTTTCATGTTAAACTCCTGCCTCAAGGTATTCTTTACTGTATCAACCCCTCTCATATCCTTGCATGCTATCAAAATGTCATCTACATACAGTAGTAGATAAGTGTAGCATCCATCTTTGTGTCTTATGTATACACAGCTATCATACTTGCTTCTGACAAAACCATTTGATGTAATGTAATCATCAAACCTGAGGTACCACTGTCTTGGACTTTGCTTCAGTCCATATAATGACTTAAGCAGCAAACAAGCCTTTGAATCTGCACCTTTCAAACTAACACCTTCAGGAATCTTCATATAGATCCTTTCTTCCAAATTTCCATGTAGAAAAGTTGTTGTTACATCCATCTGATGTAATTCCAAATCAAATTGAGTGACCAATGACAGCAGAATCCTTATTAAGCAATGTTTCACTACTGGTGAGAAAATCTCATTATAATCAATTCCTTCTTGCTGTGAAAAACCTCTTGCTACAAGCCTTGCTTTATACCTTATTCCTCCTTCTTTACTTGTCACTGGTTTCTTCTTGTATATCCACTTACAACTTACAAGCTTCTGATTTGCAGGTTTATCAACAATTACCCAAGTGTTGTTCTTCTTTAATGACAGCAACTCTTCTTCTATTGCATCCAGCCACTTGGCACTGTCCTTTCTAGATATTGCCTCTGAATATGTTCTTGGCTCATAGATGTCAATGTCTGAAACTACATAGAGAGCATATGACACAGTGTCAGCCTCTATGTATCTAATAGGTGTCCTGATTTGTCTTCTCAGCTTGTCTCTAACTAGTTGATAACTGCTCAAAGTTCTTCTTTCACTTGAGCTAGATCCCTCAGCTCTCTCTTCTTCAGCATTTACTTCATGCTCATCATTAATCTCCTGATTATGATCTTGCTGTACTGCTGTCTGATCATCATGCTCCACCTCAAATTCACACTTATCTGTAATGGTGGATTTCTCAGCACTTCTGTCAAACAATGGCATCTTATCTTCATTGAATGTTACATCTCTGCTAACAATAAACTTGTTAGTTTCATAACACCACAGCCTATAACCTTTTACCTCTTTTGGATAGCCAACAAGCACACACTTGACAGCCCTTGGATCAAGTTTATCTTGCCTCTGATGTGAGTACACCTGGCAACCTATCACCCTCAAATGACTATAATCAGGTATCCTTCCAGCCCATACTTGTTCAGGTGGTTTGAATTTAAGAGCTGTACATGGAGATAGGTTGACCAGATAGGCTGTTGTTGATACCAACTCACCCCAGAAGCCTTTTGAGAAACCTCCACTACTCATCATGCATCTAACCCTTGCAAGAAGTGCCTAATTCATCCTTTCAGCCACTCTATTCTGTTGTGGAGTTCCTGGTACAGTTTTGTGCCTTTTAATACCCTTTTCTTGATAAAACTTGTTGAATTCATTTGATACAAACTCAAGTCCATTATGAACCATTATATTAAAAATTTGATTAATAACCACATTAATAATTAAAATAAACCGTGACAGAAGTAGGACCACTTCTAAATTTGTTGAGGTGACGACGGATGGGACCATTTCTCCAATTATCACTATACAATACACCACACATATTGGCCCTTGATTAATTATTAAACAGCCGAACATCATCTATCCATTAATTTTTTTTAATAATTAATATTTTCTTTTTAAACAGTGGAGACGATCAACAACCATTCATAAAAGGATAAAGTTTTTTGTGAGACGAAACTTATGTGAGACGAGTCGATAAATCAGGTGGGAATCGAACCCAAAAAATTTCGATTAAGGACTATGTATCAGGTTCCCTTTTGTTTCTTTATTTTCCCCCTTCGTCCCGGATTATGTATACATTTGTTTTTTCACGGAGATTAAAGAGTATAATATGAGAAAATATCAAAATTGATCCTCTAAGTATGACTGATTCCAACTTTAGTCTTTTTTCATTTGCAATTCTTAATTTTTGTCCCTTTTTGTCCAATTTTAGTCCATTTTGTACAAATTTAGTCCTTCTCTAAAATTTAATCATTTTTTTTGTCCAAATTTAGTATTTATGTTAAAAAAATATCCAAAATTGGTCCAAAAGTTAATAAATTTTGGACAAAAATGGATAAAAAGGACTAAAATTGGCAAAATTGATAATTGGAGAAAAAAATTACTAAAATTGAAATCGGTCATACATACAGGACTAAATTTGATATTTTCCCAGTATAATATTTTAATATGTAGTGAAATGAAAAAAATAATATTTTAATGTGTAGTGGATAATTATATTAGTATAACCCCATGTGTGAATATATAATTGTTTTGTACGGGTCTTATCTATCTATAAAAAAAAAGGGAAAAATATACTTTGTTTTGGGGCTGATTAAAATAAAAAAAAATGTGGGAGGAACTATATATTTATTAATAACTTTAATTATTACTTGGATCTTCAAGAACTCTTCTTTACTCATGTTTAGCCTCTCAAAACACAAGAAATCTAGAGAAATATAATGAGGTGAATTTAAAAGGGATAGATCTAAGAAAGAAAACTTCACACATTGAGAGAGAGAATCAAAGCAAGAAAGAAAGAGAGAGAGTATGGTTTTTTTTAGGTGCGGTTGTTGAACAACATTAAAACTCCTCTGCTCAGTTCTGGTTTCCTCTAATTCAGAGTTAGAGAGAGAAGACTCACCAATGCGTGAGAGAGAGATGTTGGATATTAAACTTAATTTTGTGGAAGACTTCATGATAATTCTAGAATGATTGAGATTATAAGAATCATCTAGATTAGTGGAGATGTTGGTAAAACTAGAAGCTTCTACATTTGGGCTCATGGATAGGTTAAAGAATAATCTAGATCAATGTAGTAATAGAATGAACTAGAATAATGACATGTGATCAAATTGGAGAATTATCTAGATTTATTAGGAAGAAACTAGTGTAGAATTCTCTAGAACATTAGAGATTATACCATTGTGTAGTATAAATAGGTGGTGGTGTATCATTTACAAGTTGTACCCAACCAAAAATTTAATAAAGTGTGTTTTATTCCAAACCTTGTTCTTTCCTTCAAAACTCCTTCTATCACCCTTTATTCATCCAACTCACCAATCCCTACACCCGTCCACAAACCTATACATATCCCTCCAACCTTTTAACTCCTACAAAGTGGTATCCGAGCCATAAGATCCTCCTGTGAGAAATGGCCAATAACCTTCAATCCTTTCAAGTCCCCTTGCTCAACAAGAGCAACTTTGATAATTGGAGTATCAAGATGAAGGCACTCCTAGGTGCTCATGATGTTTGGGAGATTGTAGAGAAAGGATACGAGCAACCGGAAGACGAGGCGGCACTATCTCAACAACTAAAGGATAAGTTGAGAGATTCAAGAAAGAGGGACAAAAAGGCTCTCTTCCTCATCTACCAAGCTTTGGGAGATGATGTTTCGAGAAAATCTCGAGTGCAACTACCGCCAAGAAAGCATGGGATAAGCTCCAAGTGTCATGCAAAGGAGCCGATCAAGTTAAAAAGGTACGCCTTCAAACTTTAAGAGGTGAATTTGAGTCCCTACATATGAAAGAGTTCGAATCTATTTCGGACTATTTTACAAGAGTTTTGGCGGTCTCTAATCAAATGAAAAGAAATGGTGAAAAATTGGAGGATGTTAGAATAATGGAGAAAATATTACGTTCGTTGATTCCCAAATTTGAGCATATTGTGGTGACTATTGAGGAGACTAAAAATTTGGAGGAGATGACAATTGATCTCTTAATGGGGTCGTTACAAGCTTATGAAGAAAAACAAAAAAGAAAGCAAGATATGGTGGAGCAATTGTTAAAATTGCAAGTGAGTGCAAAGGAGAAAGACGAAGGCCCAAGTAGCGGTCAAAGTCGTGGCCAAGGACAAGGTCGAGGTCGAGGTCGTGGACGTGGACGAGGAGGCTATGGAAATCATGGAGAGAGAAAAGCATTTGGTCGAGGAAGGAGCAACCAAAAATCGAGGTATGATAATTCTACTATAAAATGCTATAATTGTGATAGATTTGGGCATTATGCTTCCGAGTGTTGGAAAGCAAAACAAAAGGTTCAAGAGAAGGCCAACTTTGTTGAGAGCAAGAAGGAAAAAAATGCAAGTGTGCTCTTGGCGTACAAAGGAGAAAATGAAAGACAAGATGATACTTGGTACCTCGATACGGGAGCGAGCAACCACATGTGTGGTAAAAGGAGCATGTTCGTGGAGCTGGATGAATCGGTAAGTGGCAATGTCTCATTTGGTGATGAATCTAAAATTTCGGTGAAAGGAAAAGAAATTTTTTTGATCCTCTTAAAAAATGGAGGTCATGATTTTATCTCGAATGTTTATTATGTGCCCAACATGAAAAATAATATTTTGAGTTTGGGACAACTCTTAGAGAAAGGTTATGATATTCACTTGAAGTATTATAACCTTTCAATAAAAGATAAGAAAAATAATTTGATAGCAAGGGTGCCAATGTCAAAGAATAGAATGTTTCTACTAAATATTCGGAATGATGTGGCAAAATGCCTTAAAGCTTGCTTTAAGGATAAGTCTTGGTTATGGCACCTACGGTTTGGGCACTTAAATTTTAGAGGATTGGAGTTGTTATCAAGGAAGGAAATGGTAAGAGGATTACCATCCATCAAGCATCCCGACCAATTATGCGAAGGATGTATACTCGGAAAGCAAGCTAGAAGGCCATTCCCAAATGAGTCAATCTCGCGAGCAAAGAAGCCGTTGGAGTTAATCCATGCCGATGTTTGTGGGCCGATCAAGCCGAGTTCTCTTGGTAACAACAATTATTTCTTACTCTTCATTGATGATTTTTCTAGAAAAACGTGGGTGTATTTCTTGAAGCAGAAATCAGAAGTATTTGAAGCCTTCATGAAATTTAAAGTTGCCGTTGAAAAGGCAAGCGGGCTACAAATCAAATCCATGAGAAACGATCGAGGTGGTGAATTCACATCCAAGGAGTTCATGGCGTATTGCGAAGCAAACGGGATCCAGAGGCCTCTCACTGTTCCAAGATCTCCTCAACAAAATGGTGTGGCGGAGAGAAAGAATAGAACCATAGTGGAGATGGCGCGCAGCATGTTGAAGACAAAGAATCTTCCAAAAGAATTTTGGGCAGAAGCAGTGGCATGCGCGGTGCACCTGTCCAATCGTTCTCCAACTCGGAGTGTATGGGGAAAGACTCCACAAGAAGCATGGAGTGGGAGAAAGCCTGGAATCACTCATCTAAGAGTATTTGGGAGCAAAGCATATGCTCACGTAGCAGACGAGATAAGAAGAAAGCTCGACGATAAGAGTGAGCCATACATATTCATCGGGTATGACTCTAACTCTAAAGGTTACAAGTTATATAATCCCCTCACAAAGAAAAGCGTGATAAGTCGAGATGTGGAGTTCGACGAGAAAGATGCTTGGGATTTCGGTTCCGACATCAATGATCACAACTATGTAACTCCACAATTTGAAGATGAAGAGGAAATAGAGCCAGCAGGTGAAAGTAAGAGACAGTGACTCCACCCGCCTCACCAGCAAGAGAAGTTGGAGACTCGCCACCATCTTTCTTAAATGAAAGAAGAACATCAAGAGTTAGGAGCTTGGATGAGATCTATGAAGACACTGAAAGGTTAGAGGATCTCACCTTACTTTGTTTATTTGCTGATTGCGAGCTAGTAACTTTTGAAGAAGTTACACAAAGCAAGAGATGGAGAAATGCAATGGACGAGGAAATTAAGGCCATTGAGAAGAATGATACGTGAGAGCTTACAACATTGCCAAAAGATCACAA
The DNA here is from genome assembly GCA_023678885.1 of Pogostemon cablin. Taxonomy (NCBI): domain Eukaryota; kingdom Viridiplantae; phylum Streptophyta; class Magnoliopsida; order Lamiales; family Lamiaceae; genus Pogostemon; species Pogostemon cablin. Next base: position 9,348,349 of record CM042961.1, read on the forward strand.
GGCCATTAGAGTTAAGTGAGTGTATAAAGCAAAGAAGAACTCTAAGGGTGAAGTAGAGAGATACAAAGCAAGACTTGTTGCGAAAGGATATAGTCAAAGAGCCAGAATTGACTATGACGAGGTATTCGCTCCTGTCGCCCGACTAGAAACTATCAGACTAAACATTTCTCTTGCAGCCCAAAATAGATGGAAAATCTATCAGATGGACGTGAAGTCAGCCTTCCTGAATGGTGTTCTTGATAAAGAAGTCTACATCAAGCAACCACCAAGCTACGAGGTGAAAGGGCAAGAAGAAAATGTGTTGAAGTTGAAGAAGGCACTATATGGATTAAAACAAGCACCAAGGGCATGGAATAGCAGGATTGACAAGTACTTGGAGGAAAATGGTTTCTCCAAATGCCCACATGAACATGCCCTCTATATCAAAATCAAAGGTGATGATGTCTTAATTGTGTGCTTGTATGTGGATGATCTTATATTCACAGGAAACAACACAAAGATGTTTGAGGAGTTCAAGAAGGCCATGACTAAAGAGTTTGAGATGATGGATATTGGGCTCATGGCATATTATCTTGGAGTTGAAGTTAAGCAGCTTGAGGAAGGAATCTTCATCACACAAGAAGGTTATACGAAGGAGATCCTCAAAAAGTTCAAAATGGAAGATTGCAAGGCAATCAACACCCCAGTGGAGTGTGGAAGTAAACTATCTAAGCATGAAGATGGAGAAAAAGTGGATCCGACGCTCTTCAAAAGTTTGGTTGGAAGCCTAAGGTACTTAACTTGCACAAGGCCAGATATACTCTACGCAACAGGGCTTGTGAGTAGATTTATGGAGAATCCAATCACAACGCACTTGAAGGCGGCAAAGAGAATTCTTCGATATCTCAAAGGTACGCTCAACTATGGCCTACTTTATTCAAATACTAATAACTATGAGCTTGTGGGCTATAGTGATAGTGATTGGGCTGGAGATAATGATGATCGAAAGAGTACAAGTGGATTTGTGTTCTTCTTGGGAGACACCGCTTTCACTTGGATGTCGAAGAAGCAACCAATAGTCACATTATCTACGTGTGAAGCCGAGTATGTAGCCGCCACATCCAGTGTTTGCCATGCTATATGGCTTAGGAGTTTGTTACGAGAGCTCGGATGGACACAAGAGAATCCTACGAGGATTTGTGTGGACAATAAGTTAGCGATTGTATTGGTAAAGAATCTGGTATTTCATAATCGAAGCAAGTACATAGACACTCGCCTTCTCTAAGATAATGGCGCCCCTTCAAACATTGAATCTACACCACAACTAATGTAACACGTTTATGTTTCACTAACTATTCTCCACAAATTCCAAACAGTGAAACTGAAAGTAATTAATGATTGAAAAAATCTCTTGTGGGACGTGTTATTTTTTAGACGGCTGTGAGACAGGTTGACTCATAACTAAAGTATGCTTATTATATAGGTAAAATATACTTACTTATAGTTAAAATACGTCAATAATGAATCATATTATAACACCCTAAAATCATACTTTAATGCATTAATTATCATATTTACATTAAGCATACGTTATCTATATAATAGACATACTTTAACACATCTCACATATATAATGTCTCACAAGAAAATTGGTCTTAATAATTTCAACTTATCTTTCCGTATAAAACCAAATCCAAAAGATTTCAAATATTGAATAAAATTAAACTAGAGAGGTCCCCCACCCTTTTGTTTGTTTGTTTATTTAATAACTTTAATTATTGGAGTAATTTTTTTTGATCGGACCGGAAAACCGCACGTGCATCACGTGACAGTTCAATTTGGGAAACCGATGACATTTGCTGGGGTGTCACTTTAATGAAAATTACACCAATAAAATTGTCACATCACGTCATATATAAATAAAAAAAAGAAAAAATATCACATTTTGAAAATATATTTTATCTTTATTAACAGCCACTTTGGTATTTTGGGAAGGGGGGAGGGCGGGTGGGGTCGGAGGTTAGGCTTCGGGATGAGGAGGCAGTGGTTGGCTTGGGTTTTCGTTGCCGGCCATATTCCATGGCGTTAGGCTTGGAGTGTGGTTGAGGGGTGGGGGTGCAGTGTAGAGAGGTGGTGGTGGTGTGCATGTTGTGGAAAGGAGACCTTATAGACAATATATAATAATATTTCACTAAAATATAACGATAGGCAAGAAACCAAATAAATATGCAAAAAATTAATAAAATCAACACCAACAATTTTAATGTGGAAAACACCTTAAACCTGATGGTAAAAATCACGGGACCCGTCCAGAAAATAATCCACTAATCCAACAAGTGTATACAATCTAATCTCTCTATCACAAGTAGAGGATTATCAATCTCCCTATCATAAGTAGGAGAATACCAATTTCAATCACAAGTAGGGGAATATAAACAATAATAGGAGAAGATAATATCAAATCTTGTATAAAGAGAATAAATGTCATCCGATTCTCGTTGCATCTCTCGGAGATGTCTCCAATCAATATGTCGAGGATGTCGTTACAAACTCTCCTTCGAAATTTGAAGTGAAACGGTGAGAAAATAGACCCCAAAGCGGATATCTTCTCACACACACTTTTCCTTATCTCTCCCTTGTTTCCGTATATCATCTCACTGATCTCTCGCTCTTCAGCTTCAAGAGGAATTCATGCCATTAGTGTTCACATCTGTACAACCATCTTCCTCTCACTTGGAGGAATCAATTTATAATTAACCCTAGGGTTATCTATGAGCCTCATAATAATTAATTCATGGGCCATCATATAATTGCGCTTCTATTATTCATTTTTTTAGATCTAGCCCACTATTTTGGGTAAGCCCAACAATCTCCCCTTCCAATATAGTTGGTTGCATTCATCACATATATCTCAATCTAATGACGGTCAATCCGGCACACAATTAATACTTCTCGTGGGTAACCACTTTAGTCGTCATATCCGCAGGATTCTTGTCAATGTAAATTTTTCCAACTTCATAAACTACTTCTCTAGCACTATTCTGAGTCAATGGTACCTCACCCTCTGTTCCTTTCTGCTCACATGGGTCGGTCTCATATAACCACTACTCTCCATGGATTCTACCTAACCTTGGCTCTTATACCACTGTTGTGAAAAGGAAAATCTTTCCAAACTAGAATAGACAATATGCAATAATAGTTCGGAACAGTAGAAATCCAAATAATATCAATTCTCTAAACTTTCCACTCAACATTAGGCAAGAAACCAAATAAATATGCAGTAAATTAACAAAATCAAAACCAACAATTTAATGTGGAAAATTCCTTCAACCTAGGGGTAAAAACCCTTGGACCTGATCCAGGAAATAATCTACAAATCCAACAAGAGTATACAATCTAATCTCTCTATCAAAACTAGAAGGTTAACAATCTCCCTATCACAAATAGGGGAATACCAATCTCCTTATCATAAGAATGGGAATATCAATAACAATAAGAGAAGAGAATACTAAATCTAGTACAAAGAGAATATGACTCATTCGATTCTTGTTGCATCTCTCGAAGATGTCTCCAATCAATATGTCGAGGACGTCACGAATTCCCCCTCGAAATATGAAGTGAAATGGTGAGAAAATGGACTACCAAAGTGGATATCTTCTCACACACACTCCTCCTCAATCTCCTGTTTTCGTCTATCCTCTCGCTGATCTCTCCCTCGCTGCCAGTGACTTCAGCTTCGGGAGAAATTTACGCCATTAGCGTTCACATTTGGACAGCCATCTTCCTCTCAGTTGGAGGAATCATTTTATAATTAACTCTAAGTTTATCTATGGGGCTCATAATAATTAATTCATGGCCAATATATCAATTAAGCTTCTATTATTCATTTTTTCTAACTCACTATATTGGGCAAGCCCAACAGTGCATAGATTGGGATCAGATGGGAGAGTTATTCATATATATATATATATATATATATATATATATATATATATATATATATATATATATATATATATATATATCGAGCATGTTAGGGGTGGGGCATCCATAGGATTAGCTGGAGTCTCCATAGGATCCTATGATACTCACCAATGTTGCTACATTTTCAACATTCACGGAGGCTGTGTTTTTTTAACACTAAACCTTTATTTTCTTTTAAACCCGTCTCATGCATATTTTTGCATTTTTAATTGAAAGATACTATGCCCTCCAACCACCATGGAGATTTTCTTTTTTCTTTTTATTTTTTTCTCCACTCCGTGGATTGAAGGTCTTTTTTTTTTTTTTTTAAACAGTCAATAAATTTGAGTACAAGGTACTTATCCCTTACAAGAAAAGGAAAATAATAAGTAGGTGTATCTCCAAAATTATGCTAACAACTTGTCGCAAGACAAACTATAGGATTGGAAATCCAATCGTTGAAAGAATAGCGTGTTCTAAGCCCTCCCTTAATCCTAATCCTAATCCAATTCCAAGTTCTTTTTTTTTTTTTTTGGAAGAAAAAATAAATATTATTGGAGTACCAGAAGTACTCAATGGACATCTCAAAAACATCTTCCAAGTGTCCGCTCTTCCCTTCGAAAACAACACCATTTCGCCATTTCCAATGCTCCATATAATCCAAGCCACAGGGCATTCCAACTGGTAGCCTTCATATCCTTCAATTTAGATCCCGTGTGCGCTTCAAAGTTAAGAATAGGTATAATATTCCCCGCTGAATAAATCCCAAACCATTTCCTAAACAAAGGCCATAAAGGATATGTCACATTGCATCCAAAGAAAAGGCATTCCTCTGTTTCCTCAGCATCATTGCATAATGGACATTTGGTGTTTCCAACATTCACTCCTCGTACGTTGATTGAAGTATATTAGTCCCTCCATTCTAAAAATAATTTCGTGTATTTTTGTGTGCAGAGTTTAAAGGAAATTTACTTTTTGATTTATAAAGTAAGAAAAAGTAGAAATATTTTAGGTATTTTTAAAGTAGATATTATGTTGGAATGTGTCTAAAAAATAAGTATTATTAAGATGTATTTTTTAGTTAGTCTCATATATTTTTGTATGATCCATTAATAGTTAAAATACATTAGATAGCTAACTTCCAGAATGTGTTGTAAATGATTGAGAGTCTCTTTACTGTTATTCTTGTTTTTTTTTTAACTTATAACTTTTGATCCCTAGAGTACTTCTGGCAGTCCTAGTAATATTTATTTTTTCTTAAAAAAAATTAGATAGCTAACTTACATTTTACACGTTATTTATTAATTCTAATAGTTTTATTTATTTATTCTCTTTAAGTTATCAAACTCACCCCATTTTGTCTTATATTATTCACTTAAAAATCAATATTTTTTAATTCATATGCCCACATATTAATGATGATTAATTATTTTTGTATTATGAGTATCAAAATCCATGATGAAGACAGAGGTGAATATATCCGGTACGCCACTCCAGCCTGGACCTCGTCTCCGTCGATGTCCAGCACCGGAGTCAAAGCCGTGGCTGAAGACAAGATCAGGGGCAGGGGCAGGTACATCTTCATTGTTTTTTTTTTTGGTTGTGTTTGTATGCATGTACCATTCATTCGCCCCTTTTTATAGATGGATATATAGAGTGATGTAACGCTAAAATATCACACTGAGGCTAGAACAGATAATGCCCCTTCTAACTTTGAATCTACACCACATGAACTCAAATTAGTACCAAGTTGCATCTCTTCTTTCTTTAAGGAGAAATTTGCAGAACATGAGAAACTGGATTTTAAGATTAAAGGCATTCCAACTTCAAACATCAGTGAGCTAGTTAATGCTGTTCTCGTTGCTCCATTCACTAAAGATGAAATTAGAAAAGCTGTTTGGAGATGTGGAAGGAACAAAAGCCCAGGTCCTGATGGATTTAATTTCCATTTCTTTCACCAGTTTTGGGAGATTATGGAGGAGAACTTCTGCAGATTTTTCTCATAATTTCATGAGCATGCTAAACTCGTGAAGGGAGCTAATCCATCATTCATCATGCTAATACCTAAGGTACGTAATCCTAACACCATCCAGGATTATAGGTCTATATCTCTCATTGGAAGTATGTATAAAATTCTTTCAAAGGTGTTAGCTGTTAAGTATAGATCATGTATATACAAGCTTGCATGGATGTTTTGGAGTGGTTCGACCACGGTTCGACTGGAAGTTAGAGTCGAACCATGAGTGGCGTGGTCGAACCAATGATAATTCAGAATATGGTAATGATTCGACCAAGGTTCAACCAGAAGATAGGGTCGAACCATAAGTGTCGTGGTCGAATCAAGCAGAATTGAAACAGACTTCGATTCGACCAAGATTCGATCAAGAGGTGTGATCGAATCATAAATGTCGTGGTCGAACTGATGAAAAACTGATTAACAGAATTGCGATTCGATCAGGATTCGATCGGGATTCGATCTGGCATCAGGTCGAATCAATATGTTGCATGTCAGTTTGGATCAGTTTGAAGAACGGTTGATGGATTGATGACTTGGCAAGTTTCTTGAGCTGTTGTTAAGTCAGTTACAACCGCATACAACTAGCAATAACACGTGGAAAGCTTGCTGGTAGTTATGCATGCATATTAGTGATAAAAAGAATAGCAACTCACATCAATCATAATCATCATCTCTTCCATATCAGTTTAGGGTTTCATAGAAGTTTAAGATTCAGTCTTCATCATTCTTTAAGCTTGTAACCCTCTCATCATCATAGTGATTCATTTCTTCAAAGTGGATGTAGATCTTTAAGATCGAACCACTATACTTCTGTTGCGGGTTTTCGAGTGCACACAAATAAATCCCCAAGTGTAGGGATGTCGACTGTAGCAGCAGGCAACCAAGTTTTAATATCGAATCCTAGGGACGGTAAATTATTTATTTTCTAAAATTACTAAAGTATTTAAGACATGTGACAAATTCAATTGGATGATAATTATTAAACTTATGAATACTTTCAAAATTAAATAAAAGCAATTAAATAAAATACGAAAATTCAAGAATGAGAAATAGTAGCTCTAGGGGTTCTGGATTAAGCTAATTAATTCAACACTTCGATGGTCGGGTTCAATTCCTATATATACTTATGGAAGAGTCACTAAATTTTACTAATCCACTTATTTGGTCTAAGCAAATTAGTAATTTATCTGGTTCATCTCCTAGGACTCTAGGTTAATAATCTTATCTCCCTCTCTAGGTACTTACTAATACGTGTTCCCTTTTTAGGTACTATAATTTTATTACCTAATTTCCTGAATATTACTAATATGACAATTCATCAATATCAATAACACCCATCACAATTTCTATGTTTAATAAGCTAAAGAATCAAGTCAATTACTTTAACTTATACAAAATAACCAATTAATACAACTGTGCACACAAGTGATTGTCGTCATTTTCACCTAGGTTTTAGTGTCTTTATGTGTGTATTTTCGGATGTTTTTATCCGTATTTGTGTTAAGTTTGGTGGAGTTATTGTTATTTTGAGGAAAGTGGTATGAACTGATAGAATTGTGTAAATGAGCTTAAATATGTGTAAAACAGGTCATGGAACGGACAAAAACGGAGTCGGGAGCGAAAGAGAGACGAAGAATAGGCCATGCAGCTGCACGGGTCGTGCGCAGAGCTCGGCCCTGTAGCAGCTGGCCGTGTAATGTCATCAGAACACGCTACTCGGCCAGAGATTCGGCCGTGCGCTGCTGCACGCCCCGTGTGTGGAGCTCTGCCCTGTAAGAAGAAGCCGTGTATTGTCGTCAGAAAGTGCTGCACGGACATGATCAAGGCCGTGTATTACAGCTCGAGCCGTGTCCGGAAGCATGCACAAAAACTCCGAAGTAGGTGTGCCCTACACGGGCCGTGTACTGCAGCACGGGCCGTGTAGGTGCAAAATCCTGTGTAATTTTCAGAATGTTCCGGAAGCTTCTAGAAGGTCCATAAGTGATATAAAACCATGATTTGTGCGAAATTAGAGAAGAGATACACATTAGATCAGATTGAGAGCAGTTACACACAATCCACACCACATTTCCTCACACACTAGATCCACAATCCATCTACACCATCTAAATCCATCAATTCACCTTGATCTTCATAAATCCATCCATACATCCATCTATTCCATCATCTAAGAAGAGAAAATCAGATTTGTTTGAAGAATTTGGCATGATCAAGGAAGAAGGAGTCTACCTTCAAGGGGAAGCTCAATCTCTTTTATTTTGCTACTTTCTTCATTATATTGCTCATATGGAGCTTGTATTGGATTGTAGCCAATTGGCAATGAATATTTGTGGCTAGTCCTCAAGTGAGGCTAGCAATATGATTGGTTAGGAAATATGTAGATTTTTGCACTATTAAAGCTTGATGAATTGATCGTTATGATTACTTTCTATCATGAATGCTTATTCTCATTTGATGCATGATGTGTGTGGTTAAATTTTCTATGCATAGTGTTAGGATGGCCATTCCAATATTATGTGTGGTGGTTTAATTGAATCATTGATTGTATTAGGTGACTTGGTTAATATGAGGGGAGGAAAGCCATTCCCTCCAAGTGCTTAGAACCTCATGATAGAACATTAGTGATGAACTAGTGAGGGGAACCAACTTATGATCATAGTACCCATGAGGGAATTGAGAGTAAGACAATCTTATGAGATTTAAACTTGTAAAAGAGTTGAGAACCTAATCACCTTGGCCATAGGGGTTAGGGGTACAATTGTGATTGCCCTTAGTATCATAACTTGAAAGTCATCAATGCTTGAGTGAGTGTGAAGTCTACATAAGACCTTGACCATGATGTTGCTAGCCTTGCTCTTTTCTTAGATACACTTCATCCATTCCATCTCATCTTGCTACTTGATTTGATTGATATTTGTTATAATTAGTTGCTTGTCTAGTTCATTAGTTAATTGATAGAGTAATCATAGTTCTTAAATTAAAACCTTATCTTGATAATCCTTAAAAAACATAAATCAATGGAAAATCCGGATACAACCTGAGTTTACCTTTTCCCTTGGGACGACAATACTATAAATTTTGCACTTGGTCACGCGTATACAACAGCGATAGAGTACACTTACTCTTGACATTTCACTAGAAATGCGGCTAAGTTCATGGCGCCGCTTGCCGGGGAAATGTTAAACTTGTGGTTGTAACGAGTTTGAAGTTGATTAGTCTTGATAAGGATATTTCTTTCATTTATATAGTTGTTTACTTGTCTTGGTTACTTGAAGAGCTAATTTGAGAATTCTTGTAGGTACATGCAAACTCGTTCAAGGTTTCAATCTATTGAACCTTTGAACTTGGAATTGGAAGCTACCTTAAGAAGACAAAGAAGAGGAATTCTAAACCCTACGGAGGAAGAAATGGAACACATAAGGGATAATGCAAATATTGGTGATGAAGAAGGTAACATGAGGCTTTTTCAAGGGGGTGATAATGCTCGAGGGGGAAACAATAATCCGGAGTATGTGCCACAAGGTTATATGCAACAAGTGCACTTGCAAAACCAACAAATACAAGCTCAAAACCAACGAATGGAAGCTCACAATGAGCAAATGCAAGCTATCATTCAAAACTTGTTGGCACAACAAGAAGCAAGGGATAACCAACAAGCTCCTCCGGTAGTGCAAAATCAACCTCGGGGTAATGGAAATAATGGAGTGGGGATGAATATCCGAGATCATTTCCAACCTCAATATGGAAACTATGTTGTGGGACCACCGGTGAATGTTAATCATTTTGAGATCAAGACGGGATTGATCAATATGGTGCAAGCAAACCAATTTGGTGGTGGTACTATGGAGGATCCAAATGCTCACTTAGCCCAATTTACGGAGTTAGCAAACACGGTCAAGATAAATGGGGTAAGTGAGGATATTATTAAATTGAAGCTTTTCTCGTTTTCATTACGAGATAGAGCTAAGGCTTGGTATCATACTTTACCACCGGGATCCTACAACACATGGAGAGAGTTGGCACAAAAGTTCTTGAGCAAGTATTTCCTACCATCAAAGATGTTGCATCTCAAAGGTCAAATATTGCAGTTTAAGCAAATGCCTCTTGAAACTTTTAGTGAAGCTTGGGACCGATTCAAAGAAATGCTAAGGAAGTGTCCACAACACGGATTTCCCGAAGATCAACAAGTAGGATTTTTCTATGCCGGTTTGAGTGGGGGTGAAAGGATGTTAGTTGATGCTTCATCGGGAGGTTCGATTTTGGGGAAAACTCCGGAAAGAGCAATTGCCATATGCGAGGAAATAGCTTTGAATACGGGACAATGGGCCATGGATAGAGTTGTGGGCCTATATGAAAAAGAAAGGATTGCTAAGATGGAAGAGGTGTGCTTGCAACAAGTGAAAAAGGTGGAGGTGCCTAAAGAAGATGTCACCGATAAGGCAATCAAGGAGATACTCAAGAAAATGAGTGAAAATTGGCAAGTGTCTCCGGATTCTTTGTCCAAGCCATTGGTGAATCAACAAATGCTTACAAATCCTCAACAAGGTACATCATCACCTTTGATGAATCAACAAGTGTTTCCTAATTTTCAACAAGGTATGTCTATGCCTAATGTGGGACAATCGTCTCAAAGTGGTCAAATGCCGAATTCTATGCCTCAACAAGGAATGTCCTCTAATTTTGGAGTTCAAGATAGTTGGTGCCCACCCGAAATGACGCTTGAGGAAGTTGCCTTCATGCAAGGAAGGAACTTCCAAGGAAATTATGGTGGGAATTTTGGGAATCATGGAGGAGGATATCCACAAAGGCAAGGAGGTTGGGGGCAAGGTAACTTTCAAGGAAACTTCAATCAACCTCGTAGATATGAGAATTTGTCATATGGGAACCAAGGGAATGCACTTACGTTGCCACCGGGGATTCATCCGGGAGAGAAAGCGCCAAATGGTGAAGGAAAGTCTTCAAATGAAGATCAAATGGCTAAAGTGTTGGAATTCATGAAAGGGGCTAAAGAAGGAATAGATGAAATGAAACATGAAATTAAACAACAAAATGATATGAATGAGAGGAGGTTCAAAGCAATTGAGACTCACATTAGTCAAATGGCAAGTGAAAGGGGTAATGTTCATCACCAAGGGAAGTTTCCATCTACAACCATTACTAATCCGAAGGAGCAATGTAAGGTGATTGAACTTCGTAGTGGAACAAAATACGAAGGGCCTTCAATGCCAACGGAAGTAGAGGAGGTGGATTGTGAACTTGAGCCTATGGAAAGTTTGGGTGAAGAAGGGAAAGAGAAAGAAGTTGATATTGTTGAAAAAGGTGAAAGTACCCCTACACTTGAAGAAGAAAAAGTAAAGTCTCCAAAGAAATGGGAAAGATGTAGAGAAGTAAAACGGAAAGAGAGAGAGGAAAAGTTTGAAAGGGATGAATGGGGGATTCCTAAGTTGCCCATGGCAATCCCGTTTCCACAAAGATGCTTGAAAAAGGGATTAGAAGAGAAATTTGCCAAGTTTGTTGAAATGTTGAAGAAGATACATGTGAATATGCCTTTTGCGGAGGTCTTACTTCAAATGCCCAACTACGCCAAATTTTTGAACGATATCTTGTCAAAGAAAAGAAGCTTGGGAGAGTTCGAAACGGTGAACCTTACGGAGGAATGTAGTGCAATCTTGCAAAAGAAACTTCCCCCTAAATTGAAAGATCCGGGGAGTTTCACTATTCCTTGTGAAATGGGGGAGCAAGGGAACTACAAAGCTTTATGTGATCTAGGGGCAAGCATTAACTTAATGCCCTTATCAATCTTCAAAAAGTTGGGTATTGGTGAGGTCAAACCGACGTCGGTTACACTTCAATTAGCCGATCGGTCGTTGACACATCGCAAGGGAATAGTGGAAGATGTTTTGATCAAAGTTGGCAAGTTTGTGTTCCCCGTTGATTTTGTGGTACTAGATATGGCTGAAGATGATAGTGTCCCATTGATACTTGACGTCCGTTTCTTGCCACCGGGAAAGCATTGATAGATGTGGAGAAAGGGGAGCTAACTTTGAGGGTGAATGAGGATGAAGTCATATTTTCTTTAAGTGAGGCTATGAGGTATCCTAGGGAGGATTGTGGAAGAGTGGAGGTTATTGACGACATGGTTGAAGAGCATATGTATCACCTTCACTCCAAGGACCCTTTGGAAATCATCATAAGCCACTCTTATTCTCTTGAATCTATAAAAGCTAAATCTTCTTTTTGTGTAGAAAATGATGAAATAATTGATGAATTGCATGGTTTAAATGCTTGTAGGGCACTCAAAAAAGAGGAAGCAAAGGAGGTAAAGGTGGAGAAACTTGATGAAAAGCCATTTTTGGAAGTGCAAGAGAAGAAGAAGGTAGAGTTGAAACCATTGCCGGATCGCTTAAAGTATGCTTACTTGGAAAAAGATGAAACGTATTCGGTAATTGTATCCTCTTCCCTTAATGATTTAGAAGTAGAAAAATTGCTAAGAGTCTTAAGAGATCATAAGTCATCTATTGGTTGGAGCATTAAAGATTTGAAAGGTATTAGTCCATCTATGTGCATGCATAAGATCCATTTGATTGATGATGAAAAGTCTTGTGTGCAAAACCAACGTAGATTAAATCCTATAATGCAAGAAGTGGTAAGGAAAGAGGTGTTAAAATGGCTTGATGCGGGAATAATCTTTCCAATTAGTGATAGTCAATATGTAAGTCCTCTACATGTAGTGGCAAAGAAAGGTGGTATGACAATTGTTAGATCCGATACAAATGAAACAATTGCCACTAGAACTATCACGGGTTGGAGAGTATGTGTTGATTATCGTAAGTTGAATGAGAATACTCGTAAAGATCATTTCCCATTGCCATTCATAGATCAAATGTTGGATCGTCTTGCGGGTCATGAGTACTATTGTTTTCTTGATGGTTATTCCGGGTACAATCAAATATTGATTGCACCGGAAGATCAAGAGAAGACAACGTTCACATGTCCCTATGGTACATTTGCGTTTAGAATGATGCCATTTGGTCTATGTAATGCCCCTGCCACTTTTCAGCGTTGTATGATGGCAATCTTTGATGGTTTAATTGAAAATATTATGGAGGTGTTTATGGATGATTTTTCCATGTATGGATCTTCTTATGATATTTGCTTAACTAATCTCACGATTGTGTTGCAGAGGTGTAAAGAGTCGAGTCTTGTGTTAAATTGGGAAAAATGCCACTTTATGGTGATCGATGGGATAGTCTTGGGACATCATATTTCAAAGCATGGGTTAAAAGTGGATAGAGCTAAAGTAATAGCCATAGAACGTCTTCCCCCTCCTACTAGTGAGAAGGGGGTGAGATCGTTCTTAGGACATGCGGGCTTTTATAGACGCTTCATTAAGGATTTTTCCAAAATTGCTAAACCCCTTTGTAAATTGCTTGAAAAAGATTGTCCATTTAACTTTGATGATGAGTGTTGTGTATCATTTCAGGTGCTTAAGGATGCTCTCACTTCATCTCCGATCCTCGTTACCCCGGATTGGAGTTTACAATTTGAACTTCATTGTGATGCTAGCGATCAATCCATTTGAGTGGTGTTGGGGCAAACGAGAGAGAAGAAGTTTAGAGCAATCTATTACGCATCAAAGACATTGAATTCGTGCCAAATTAACTACACCACAACGGAGAAGGAATTTTTAGCCGTAGTGTATGCTTTTGAGAAGTTTCGACCATACTTGGTTGGAACACAAACGATTGTCTACACGGATCACGCGGCTATAAAATACCTCATGAGTAAGAAAGATGCTAAACCTCGTTTAATTCGTTGGGTGTTGCTTTTGCAGGAATTTGATGTGGTCATCAAGGATAAAAAGGGCGTGGAGAATGTGATTACGGACCATTTGTCTAGGTTAGAAAATGGAGGTGCAAATGAAGATTTGAAGCCCATTGGGGATGAGTTCCCAGATGAGGACATTTTACTACTAGAGGTCAAGCAAGTGAGTACTCGCATGGCGAATGTGCCGCCTTGGTATGCCGATTACGTCAATTTCTTTGTGTGTGGAATCAAGCCCACGTTGCTTAATGAGTACAAAGAAAAGAGGTTTCATGTTGAAGTTAAGAAGTATTTTTGGGATGAGCCGTATTTGTTTAAAATTTGCAATGATGGAGTAATAAGGAGATGTGTAGCTGAAGAAGAAGTTATGGGGATTCTTAAACTTTGTCACTCGTCTTTGTGTGGAGGTCACTTTGCTCATCAAAAGACGGGGGCTAAGGTTTTACAATCGGGCTTCTATTGGCCAACATTGTTTAAGGATGCAAAGAAGTTTGTTGCAAAGTGTGATAGATGCCAAAGGATAGGGGGAATAGGCAAGAGAGATGAAATGCCCATGACCTTAAGGATTGATGTAGAAATTTTTGATGTAAGGGGGATTGATTTTATGGGACCATTTCCCTCGTCTAAAGGATATGTGTACATCTTGCTAGCTGTGGATTATGTGTCTAAGTGGGTGGAGGCAATCCCCACGAAGACAAATGATGCTTTGATTGTGCAAAGGTTTTTGAAAAAGAACATTTTTGCTAGGTTTGGAGTTCCACGGGCTTTAGTGAGCGATGGAGGATCACACTTTGTAAACAAGTTGATGGAGAGTTTGTTGAAAAGATATGGAGTGAAACATCGAGTGGCTACACCTTACCACCCTCAAGCAAATGGTTTGGCGGAGGTCTCAAACTGCCAAATCAAGTTAGTTTTGGAGAAGACCATCAATGGAGGGAGGAAGGATTGGTCGGACAAGCTTGACGACGCTTTATGGGCTTATCGGACGGCTTTTAAGACCATTCTTGGTGTCTCACCGTATCAATTAGTCTATGGTAAAGCTTGTCATCTCCCCGTGGAGCTTGAACACCGTGCATTATGGGCTATCAAACGCCTTAATATGGACGAGGGGAAAAGTGGTCAAGCAAGGTTGTTGAAGTTAGTTGAGTTGGAGGAGTTTAGAGGAAGAGCATTTGAAAACTCAATTATCCATAAGGAAAATATGAAGAGATGGCATGATGCTAAGGTCAAGGAGAAGACGTTTGCTCTCGGGGATAAAGTGCTTGTATTCAATTCGAGGCTCAAGTTGTTTCCCGGAAAGCTTAAATCAAAATGGATGGGACCCTATGAAGTGCTTGAAGTGTTGAATGGACATACATTGAGGTTAAAGGGTCCAAATAATGAATTTGTGGTAAATGGCCATAGAGTGAAGCATTACCTATCTCCTTCTCAAAAGGAGAGGGTGTATGTGGTTACTCTCTCTTCTTAAAACTTCTTTTGAGTATTGGTTTAGTGTAGATTTTTTTTTTTTTAGTTTTTTTGTAGATTTGGTATGAAGGTGGTTAAGTTCATGAGAAATGCATAAGAGAAAGGACACGGATGCTAAAGGTGGAATGATGATTGTATGCCTCACCACTCTTTACAAACTTAAATTTTAACACTTGTGTTAATTTAAGAGCATTGAGAAAACGAATAAGGGTATGTGAAGAGTGAAAAACAGGGCAAGGATGGAGTGAAGCAAGAAAAATGAAGAACAGGGCAAACTGCTACACGGGCCGTGCGCCGAACACGGCCCTATAGCAGTTGGCCGTGTAGCGGGATCAGAACATGCTACACGGCCAGGATGATGGGCGAGTTACGCAGCTCGAGCCGTGCAGGAGAAACGGTACACGGGCCGTGTTCCGCACACGGCCCTGTAACAGGTGGCCGTGTAATGGGATCAGAACACGCTGCACGGCCTCACTTGAGGCCGTGCTGCGTAACACGGGCCGTGCAGGGCTTCGACCAGGTTTTTAAAAGGGCTTTTCCGTAAGCATTCTATACACTCCCTTTCATCCGTACACATCCAATTCACCCCTCCAAGTACACAAATCTTCCACCAGGTTAGTTTTTGAAGGATTGTGAGTAAAGTTTGTCAAGTTTGCACACCAAATCACTTCTCCACATCCAATTGTTGAAAGGTATGACTTCTTGAACCAAAACTTTTGAATTTTGATATGAATTTAGTAAATTGATATATGGGCTTTGTTCTAATGTGAATTTTATGCTTAATTGATGATGTTCATACATGTTTTGAATAGAATTTTTGAATAAAGTGAATTAGGGTTCATGAGAAATTTGGGAATTTGTGTGAGAATGTTGAATTTGAATAATTGTGTTGTGCTTATTGATGAATTACGTGAGTATGATGTTTATTTGTGAGAGATTAGCTTTAGAAATGTAAGATTTGGGCATGAGGCTATGCAAATTGTATGTTGAGAGGATGCTTAAATTTTGTGCATGCCAAGTGTTCGATGAAATGTCTAAGAGAGGAATTCGTTGGAAATTGATGGTCAAATGTAAATAGCATTTTAAGATGATTGAAGTGAGGATTCATATGTGTGATCATGAGTAGAAATTGGTTATAATTGTTGATAGTTGTGATGAATGGTGATAAGTTGTTAAGTGTGAATATGTTTGATAAGTTGTATATTGTTTGTACATTGTAGATGGCCGAGAGGAGAGTTCGCCCTAGGACCGAGGATTTCATTGTGATAACCGACCCTGAGGAGTTATCTAACTTGGATGCCCAGTTGGTAATTGAAGGAATTCATCCGCAGGAATTTGGGGTTGAGTTCGAGGATTATTGGGGAAAGTATGTGCTTCGCTGGCAAGTGCTACTCCGAAGGTAAAGGCTACTCGTTTCCAAGATACGGAGACGATGAGGGGACTAGGTATAGAGGAAGATTTGAGGAAGTTATTTCGCTTCTCTCAGATGGAAGCTTTCTTCGATAAGAGGCCGCCAACCTACTATCATCTCACTGCGGAATTCATGAGCACTTTACAAGTGAAGAAAGATAGGAATGGGTATCCATTGTGGGTGACTTTTCAGCTAGACAATGTGTTGAGAGAAAAGGTTCCATTGGCATTTTTGAATGAGTGTTTTGGGTGCCCGCCATGCGAATTCCATCGGAGCTTTTATGCCGGAGTAACTTTCAACCAACAGGAATGGTGGTCAAGCCTTGTGAACGATGGAACTGAGAGAGCAGAGTACGTCCCTAGTGCCTCAAAGGGAACAGCCATCCGGAATCCGGTAATGAGGTATTTGGAGAAGATCGTCTCCAACACTATATTGGGAAGGTTTGAAGGAGGCTCAGTTGGAGAAAAGCAGCTTTACATCATGTATTGTATGTATAAAGAGCTACCGCTTAATGTTGCAGCACACTTTGTGCAACATGCAGAGAGGGTTGCAAAGAGGCAGAGTTCTCAAGGGTTGATGCTAGGAGGGATGATTACAATGATAGCTCAAGGAATGGGAGTTAACTTCGCAGGGATGGAGAATCGTATGGTTAGTGAAGGGTTGAATTACTCACAGCTGATGAGGATGGAATTTTTGACCATGGTAGGAAATCAATACTGTTTAAGGCAGGAGAAGGGAGCTCCATTTCCGTTGCCAATGCCGGAGCTCACTACAGTTTATACAAGGAGAAGGCTTGCAAATTTGGCTATGGGAAGTGTGAACCATTCCAGAGTTGTTAAGGCATTTTATAGAAGAAACAGAGATGAAATGGAACAGGTTCTGAGGCAGGTTAGAGTTGAAGAAAATGAAGAGCTAGCCAATTTGAGGGCCGAGCAAGTGCCCATGGAGGGTGATGAGCAAGGAGAGCAACCGGAGCAGATTGAGTTTGAGGAGCAAGGCCCTGATCCACCACTGTTTGAGGAAGAGGCACCGCCACCAGTCGCACCAGGCCAAGGAGATGAAAGGTGGAACTATATGATGGATGAGATACGCGACATGAGGCATGTGCAGCAGACATATGAGACTCAAATCAGGGAGATTCGCGAAGTCCAGCAAGAGCATGGAGGACACATTGAAGAATTGAGAGCTGGACAACGAAGGAGGGAGTACTATGAAGAACAAACAAGGGTGCACTCCAACAACATGGAGGAGATGATGACCATGATGTTCAACTTCCAGTTTCCTGCGAACCCTCGAGCCTACATTCCATGGAACACCTATCGTCCACCTCCTCCGCCTCCGGAACAATGAGGGAGTATTTTGAGTGCTTGGCACTTTTGTCCATTCATCTAGCTATTATTTAGAATTTTGGAAGTATTATTGCTTAGACATTTGATTTGATTTGTTAGGATTTGATTGGATTGTACTTAAAGTGTTAGTTTTGGGAGGTTTTACTTTTGGTTTTTTTTATTTTCAGGTTTATGCGATTTCCTTTTTGGTATTTTAGTTTGTTTTTTTTTTTTCGTTGTTTGATGCGAT
This sequence comes from Pogostemon cablin, assembly GCA_023678885.1. Classification (NCBI taxonomy): domain Eukaryota; kingdom Viridiplantae; phylum Streptophyta; class Magnoliopsida; order Lamiales; family Lamiaceae; genus Pogostemon; species Pogostemon cablin. The sequence goes on from CM042961.1 coordinate 9,366,588, forward strand.
GGGAGATTGATCTTTATCGTTATGGGTTTGAGTTGATGTGCTTTATTTTCTTTTGATGGATGATTTGATTTATGCATGTTATATGTTTGTATTGTTTGTTGATTCCTTGATTAGTAGGTGATGTTTGTTGTTATTTTAATTCTTGTATAGGTGTGGTTTTGGTGGTATGTTTTGGGAAAGAGTTGAGTAATGTTTTTGAGTATGAGCTATGATGCATTGTTTGTGATAGGTGATGGCAAGCAAGTTAATGGTTTCTACTTGTTAAAATTGTGACATGGATTACATAATTTGTTCAATTTTGAGAAGTATGAAGGTTAATTGAGTTTCTTTTGGTCCAAGCAAAAGCTTGTGAGAGTTGAGCCTCAACCGTGCCTCCATGGTTAATTATTGAAGAGAGGACCGGTTGAACTTAGACAAACTAGAACTTGCTCTTGGACTATAGGAACGAAGCCCGAATGGTTGAAATTTGTGAAATGATCTTAGGCCATCCTTGTTGAAAAAAAAAAAGTCATGGCCATAAAATTTCCTTACCAAAAACATTATCCCTAGTAAGTCACTTTGAACCTTTAAGCCTATTTCTTGTGATATAAGCACATTACAAGCCTTGAAAACCCATTTAAACCTTATATATAACCTATGTGTGGGTAATTGAGGATGATGATGATTTACAAGGGAAAATGTGGAAAGATATGCAAATGTATATGGAAAGACATGTTGGTCAAGAAAAAGGATGAAAGAGCTCAAGATAAAAGCAAGTGCAACTTCAACAAAAGTGAAAAAGGAGCAAAATAGAAAAATATGCTCAAGGAATACAAAAGTCAAAGACAAGAAGTATGCCATTCAAAAAGAAGCTCAAGAAATCCAAGGAATGATGATGCTTAGTGATAAGTCATATTCTAGCATAATTATTTGGTTGAAATTCATGTTTAATTGATTGACTTATGTGCTAATTTGGATGCTAAATTGACTTATCTTGTCTTTGGTTAATTGAGGATTTAATGTTATAAATTGATGTAGAAACGGGCTGTTTTGTGCAGGAAATTCGTTGCTGCCAAATTGACTGACACTGACCCCCTCAGTGTCAGAAGGGACTGCGAAAATTCAGCATAAATAAGGAAAGTGTTGTTGGACATATTCTCATATTGTCTCTTAAATTCCAGCGAAGAGATCAGCCCAAGTCAGGCCCATATTGTGGAGAAGGCACAATAGATTAGTCAACAAGAAAAAAAAAGATCCTTGAGATATTTAGGAAGAGATAAGTAAGGAAAGAGATCAAACAAGATTGCTTGGGGATCAAGATAGAGATATTTATGGGAGCAGATACACGCTATTTTTGGAAGAGCATCATACACGTTAATTAGAGAGAACAGAACACGATCAGAAGGAGAGGACAATTAATGTGAAGAAGCGACAGCACTCCAAGGCAGATTGGCGTGAAATCAGAAGCAATCGTCACAATCGGTTTTTATTATTTTAATTTTGTTTTTGTTATGAACATGCGGGGCTAATCCCCTTTTCTAGTTTAGGATTCGTAAACCTCCTGTTGAATAATTAATTTAATTATTTATGATTTTTACATTGAATCTTTTGTGCAAGTTTATTTTATTACATGCAGTGATATTCTTAATTGTGGTTTGATAGTTATTCTAGCCTGATCACCTATTTAATTATTAAACTGCTGAATGTTATTCTATGAACTACAATCCGTAATTGTTGTAGGAATTGGATTAAGTAACAAATAGAGATAATTCCCTCTAGGTATAATAAAATCTAGGTTGTATGATACCTAGCCGGATTTCGTAGCCTAGTAATCCTATGTTTAGAGTTTTAATGCATCTACGAGTTCGAATCCATAGGGTCACTCGTAGATAGTTCAATTTAGTAGTCGTACCCTAGTTGATGAACGTAAGAACATTCGGGTTGATTGGTTGTACCGTCAATCTAGGGATTTGAGTTTGTGCACTAGGCTAGATGTTTAATTCGTATGATTAATTAATTTAGTAAACGAGAGGGGATCGACATCCTAAACTAGGCTTTTATCACTTGGTTAATTTTATATTAATTTTCATCTACTTTGTTATTTAAATATTGAGTTGATTTATTATTTGAGTATTTATCAAATTTTCACAAACAAAACCCCCCCTTTTATTTATTTCATATGTTAGTAACACTTTAATTTAATTAGGATTCATTATACTCTCTTGGGTTCGACCCTACTTACTACTATACTACCTATAAGTGTGAGTTGGAAATATAAATTATATTTTGGTACGCCCGCGACAGCATATCAAATTTGGCGCCGTTTGCTCGGGGAGTAAAATTGAATTTTGTTAAAATTTTTGTGTTTCTGACATTATTTTGCATTGTTACAGGTTCTGGAATTTTTTCGAATTTTTCTGGAATTTTCGAAATTTTCAGTTACACTGACACTGACCCCATCAGTGTCAGAAGGCCCTGTTTTCGAAATTTCTTTTTCTGTGGATGATTACTCGATCTTCAGGTAAAAACAGCTTGAATACATATCTGAAATTGAGAGAACTGCCCGGAGATTGAGAAAGGAGTCCCGGAAGAAGAAGGAAATAAGTTCATCCATTGGCGAAACCGCAGAAAACCGTACCGAGTCCGAACTTGCAGCTGGTCCATCTCATCTTGAAGAGGAGAATTCTGATTTTTCTGATCTAGAGGAGGAGGATACTGTAGGATCTAAGTCAAGAGAGGAGAATATGGCTGGAAATAATGAGGAAAAAACCTTGAATGAATTGGCAAATCCGGACATAGTCCATCAGCCGTTATGCATTAACTTTCCAGCGATCACTGATAATACGGTATTTGAATTGAAATCAGGATTGATTCACTTACTTCCTGCTTTCCATGGTCTTTCAGGTGAAAATTCTCACAAGTTTTTGAAGAAGTTCTCAGTGGTATGCATGAGCATGAAACCAACCGGAGTGACGGAGGAGATGGTCAAGCTTAGGGCATTGCCCTTTGCAGTGAAGGACATGGCGAAGGATTGGTTGTATTACCTCCCTCCCGGATCGATTAATACGTGGGCCGAAATGGAGAAGCTTTTTCTCCAAACGTACTTCCCAGCCACTAGAGTTGCTGTATTGCGCAAGGAGATATCTGGAGCTCGTCAGATGCAAGGGGAGAGTTTACATGAGTATTGGGAGAGGTTTAAACACCTCACGTCAGCATGCCCCCAGCATCAGATAAGCGATCAGTTGCTGTTGCAGTACTTCTATGAAGGGTTGTCGATCATGGATCGAAACATGCTTGATGCGGCTAGCGGTGGAGCATTCATGATGAAAACACCTACTGCTGCTAGAGACTTGATTGCTAGCATGGCTGCCAACACTCAACAGTTTGGCACACGTGATCCATCGATTAGAGAAGTGAAGGAGGTCCATGACTTTAAGTTGGAAGAAACTTTGAATAAGTTAACACTTGCTGTGGAGAATCTTGCAAAAGAAAAAGAGGTAAACCTTCCATCTTGTCAATATTGTTTATCTAACAACCACTCTACTCTTGATTGCAGGGTTACACCTAGTGAGCAGCAAGTAAACGCTATGGGGCGACCCTATGATCCCTTCTCTCAAACCTACAATCAGGGTTGGAGAGATCATCTTAATCTCATGTATGGAGGTGGACAAGGAGGAAATTGGGGGCAACAACAGTTTCAAGAGCAGAGAGTGGCGAATAGGCAACAGAATTACCCTCAAGATGGTGGAAATCGCCAACAAGGTGGTTCAAGTTCCGGAGCTTCATTTGAGCAGATGATGAAAGAGTTGGCTGCCAGCAATCTTAAATTTCAAGAGATGACACAGTCATCTTTTCAGGACTTGAAGATGACAACTCAATCGTCAATCCGGAACTTGGAAAATCAAGTAACCCAATTGGCTACAACTGTAGGCCAAATGCAAGCTCAAAACAGTGGAAAGTTGCCCTCACAAACGGAGGTTAATCCTAAGAATGTGAGTGCTATTACACTGCGGAGTGGGAAACAGTTGGAGGAAGTTGCACCGACCAAAAAGCCTGACCAAGACATGGAAAAAGATGATGAAAAACCTGCTGGAACAGTGGAGGATCAGACTGATCAGTTTGGGGCTGAAAAATCTGACGTGCAGAAACGAAACACTGACACTGACCCCATCAGTGTCAGAAGGTCGAAAAAAAATCAGGATAAAAATTCTGACCCTATTCCTTTTGATATTAACCGTTTACCTTTTCCAAGCAGGATAAGGAAGCCGGACACCACTGAGAAGGATATGCAGCTACTTGAAGTGTTTCAGAAAGTGCAGATCAATTTACCTCTTCTTGAGGCAATTAAGCAGATTCCGAGATATGCTAAGTTCTTGAAGAATTTGTGCACCAATAAGAAGAATTTGAAAGTAGATGAAAAAGTGGTGATGGGAGAAAACGTTTCAGCTGTCTTCCAGCAAACGTTACCTCAGAAGCGCAAGGATCCTGGCATGTTTGTAATTCCTTGTCAGATTGGGAGTTGTAAAGTGGAGAGAGCCATGTTGGACCTTGGAGCATCCATCAATGTGATGCCTCGATCAGTGTTTGAGAAGCTAGGTGTGGGAGAGTTGAAGAAGACTGGAGTTGTCATCCAACTTGCTGATCAAAGCCAGGCATACCCAGATGGAGTCATTGAGGATGTTCTTGTTCAGGTAGATAAACTAATATTCCCTGCTGATTTTTATGTGTTAGAAATGAATGACCACCCATCAAATTCCACTCCTATTTTGTTAGGGAGACCATTCCTCAACACGTCTTGCACTAAGATAGATGTGAGTGAAGGTACTCTAACGATGGAATTTGATGGGCAGATCATCAAATTTAACATATATGATACTATGAAACATCCTGATGATGCTAACTTGCTTTCTGTTGTGAGTACTATTGAGCCTACTGTCCAGGAAAACTTCGAGCTCACTAGCAAGGATGTATTAAACACAGTAATTGATCATGGAATCATGAAGGAGGATGCTGAAAATTGGGATAAAGAGGAGCATAATTGCTATGTTAATGCTTTGCATGGTTCTTCTCAGAGACCAAGCACCTTAGATGTAGCTTCTGTTAAATTGCCTGTGAAGTCTCCTAAAGACATTAATTCAGTTTTTGCTATGAATGTTGTTGAGCCTTTGGTGAGGATTGTTTTAAACTAACTCGCAGGGATAACTTTGGCACCATCATTGCAAATGGAAGCATGATAGTACATGAAAATAAATTGAAGAAAGAAAAGCTTGGTGAAGTGCCTAAGCTAGAGTTGAAAGTGTTCCCCGAACACTTGAAGTCCTCGTTCTTGGGGCCGAACCATGAACTCAAGGAATATCATAAGGGGTTTCGCACGGTTGAGGTCGATCGGATGAAGTTGAAAGAAGTTCTTCATACTTGAGAGATGCACCTTGCCTAAGTCGAGCCAACGACAATAACCAAAGGCGCTGATTGGGAGGCAACCCAATTTTCTAGCTTTATTTTTATTTTATTTTATTTTCAATAAATTGTCTGATTGTTCACTCTTGATTTTCTGTTGTGATTAGAACTGCATGGATTGATCGTGATCAAAGCTCTTCCCGAAATTGAATCAGGTGTACTCTACCCAATTACATGTTTAGTCTTTCTTATACTGTGTTTTGCTTGGGGACAAGCAAACGTTCAGGTGTGGGGAGGGATTTTATATGATAATTGGGGTAGAAAAGTGGTATAAAGTTGCTCAATGTCTTGTGTCTTGTTTAGTTTTGTTGTCCTCTGAATTGTGTGTTGATATGGAGTTGGATAATTTGAGGAATATAATATATTGAGGTGATGAGGGTGATGCATGATTGAGAGGGTAGCAATGTGTTTAGGAGCTATTGAAATCTGATTTTCTTTGCAAAATTTTTGTGACTGTAGAGGCTGATTTTTTTCGAATTTCATGGCAAATATACCCGATTTTTGAGAACTTTTGAGCCATAACGAGCTATCATCTATAAGCTCTATTGAACTTCTTTCTTGAGTGCATTGAATTTGAATTGTTCATTCTAGAACTTGCTCTTTTGAATGCATTTCGAGATCATGTGATTGGTTGTGTGTGATAAAATGATAAGGGAACTTAGGTTTAACCCTCTTGGCTTATATTGTCCCACCTGAATATGAAAACTTTAGGGAAGCCACGTTGAGCCTAAGTCTTTTCTTTGGATTATGAGCACATAAATGAACCTTAAATTCTCATTTCTTTCTTAAACTTCTCCATTTGAACCCTTCATCACTTTGCTATATGTGAGTCTTGTGAAAGTACTTTGAGATCGAATTGATGATGGTGGGGGGAGAAAGCTGAAAAAAAATTGAAATAGTTGGAGAATAAAAAAAGAAAAGGAAGGAAGGTTGGCTGATAAAGAGAAAAAAAATGGGGTCTGTTAGAAAAAGAAATGGAAGAAAGGAAAATTCTTGAAAAAAAGAGAAAAGGAAAAAGGAGTTGCTGAAATTGTTTGTGTTGAGTTGTTAATTATCTAGCAAACAGTGATTCTTGTAAGTGTGGCACCTGTTGTTCCTAGTCTATGAAAGGAGCAGGTGTGGGGAGATTATTAGTGCAAGAAAAAGGGTGTTGTGAAAATGAAACGAAGGGGTAATCATGGATGTTTTGATTTGTAAAGATCACATGGTGTAAAGTGATGCATTTAGCCATTTTTATCTCTCTTTTTATCTCACCTCGACCTTAAGCCCCATTATAACCCAATCAAAGACCCTTTGATTATTGCACTTAATCCGTCCAAAATTGGTGGAGAATTGATTTGGGAGCAAGCTTATAGTAATGGCTTTTCTTTTCAATTTTTGAGTGACTTGCTACCTAGATCATATATTTGAGTGATATTGAGTGAATCTTGGTGAGGCCATGGAATTTTGAAACATTTGATGCCATGAAAGTTGCAAACTTTGAGTGAAGAGTCATGTTTTATTTAGTTCCGAATGCTCATTGGTTGCTTGTCTCTTGAAGTGTGTAACTTTCATTTTTCTTGGTAGATGTTCCTTGGTTTTCTATTCTCTATGATTTTGGTTTGCTTGAGGACAAGCAAAGTTTAGGTGTGGGGAGATTTGATAAGTCATATTCTAGCATAATTATTTGGTTGAAATTCATGTTTAATTGATTGACTTATGTGCTAATTTGGATGCTAAATTGACTTATCTTGTCTTTGGTTAATTGAGGATTTAATGTTATAAATTGATGTAGAAACGGGCTGTTTTGTGCAGGAAATTCGTTGCTGCCAAATTGACTGACACTGACCCCCTCAGTGTCAGAAGGGACTGCGAAAATTCAGCATAAATAAGGAAAGTGTTGTTGGACATATTCTCATATTGTCTCTTAAATTCCAGCGAAGAGATCAGCCCAAGTCAGGCCCATATTGTGGAGAAGGCACAATAGATTAGTCAACAAGAAAAGAAAAGATCCTTGAGATATTTTAGGAAGAGATAAGTAAGGAAAGAGATCAAACAAGATTGCTTGGGGATCAAGATAGAGATATTTATGGGAGCAGATACACGCTATTTTTGGAAGAGCATCATACACGTTAATTAGAGAGAACAGAACATGATCAGAAGGAGAGGACAATTAACGTGAAGAAGCGACAGCACTCCAAGGCAGATTGGCGTGAAATCAGAAGCAATCGTCACAATCGGTTTTTATTATTTTAATTTTGTTTTTGTTATGAACATGCGGGGCTAATCCCCTTTTCTAGTTTAGGATTCGTGAACCTCCTGTTGAATAATTAATTTAATTATTTATGATTTTTACATTGAATCTTTTGTGCAAGTTTATTTTATTACATGCAGTGATGTTCTTAATTGTGGTTTGATAGTTATTCTAGCCTGATCACCTATTTAATTATTAAACTGCTGAATGTTATTCTATGAACTACAATCCGTAATTGTTGTAGGAATTGGATTAAGTAACAAATAGAGATAATTCCCTCTAGGTGTAATAAAATCTAGGTTGTATGATACCTAGCCGGATTTCATAGCCTAGTAATCCTATGTTTAGAGTTTTAATGCATCTACGAGTTCGAATCCATAGGGTCACTCGTAGATAGTTCAATTTAGTGGTCGTACCCTAGTTGATGAACGTAAGAACATTCGGGTTGATTGGTTGTACCGTCAATCTAGGGATTTGAGTTTGTGCACTAGGCTAGATGTTTAATTCGTATGATTAATTAATTTAGTAAACGGGAGGGGATCGACATCCTAAACTAGGCTTTTATCACTTGGTTAATTTTATATTAATTTTCATCTACTTTGTTATTTAAATATTGAGTTGATTTATTATTTGAGTATTTATCAATTTTTCACAAACAAAACCCCCCTTTTATTTATTTCATATGTTAGTAACACTTTAATTTAATTAGGATTCATTATACTCTCTTGGGTTCGACCCTACTTACTACTATACTACCTATAAGTGTGAGTTGGAAATATAAATTATATTTTGGTACGCCCGCGACAGCATATTACTTAGTGCTTGTGATTAAAGTAGAAAAGAAAGGAAGCATGAAAGTGAGGACGTTGAAGAAAGGAATCATCTCTTCGATCAACCACACTTGAAAAGTCACTATTATCCAAAGTTTCCTACCTTACCAAAGAGCATAAACATTACATCCATAGATAAAGACCTTTTTGATCACTTATTGAAACTAAGGTGGCTTGTGAACATAGTCCATGAGCAAGCCTATGGTGAGTCGATTTTAACCGGTTGATGAGTGTTGATCAAAACCTTACTTCAAAGAGTGTTGAGTGAATTTGATATCCTATGAAAGGCTTGGATTGAAAGGGATTTGATTACTCTTTTGTCATGCTTGAGATTGAACTCGTTAATCTTTCATGTTATAAGTTTGATTATGTAGGGATACTTAACTTGATTTTGAAGTCCTTATTACTTGTGATATATTGTGGTTTATGTTCGTTAGATGTTCTCTAGGTGAAAATTTCTCCTCTTGTTTATCATTTTTTTAGTTGTTCGAGGACGAACAACACTTTAAGTTTGGGGGGTTGATTGTCGTCATTTTCACCTAGGTTTTAGTGTCTTTATGTGTGTATTTTTGGATGTTTTTATCCGTATTTGTGTTAAGTTTGGTGGAGTTATTGTTATTTTGAGAAAAGTGGTACGAACTGATAGAATTGTGTAAATGAGCTTAAATATGTGTAAAACAGGTCATGGAACGGACAAAAATGGAGTCGGGAGCGAAAGGGAGACGAAGAATAGGCCATGCAGCTGCACGGGCCGTGCGCGGAGCTCGGCCCTGTAGCAGCTGGCCGTGTAATGTCATCAGAACACGCTGCTCGGCCAGAGATTCGGCCGTGCGCTGGTGCACGGGCCGTGCGCTGCTGCACGCCCCGTGTGCGGAGCTCGGCCCAGTAAGAAGAAGCCATGTATTGTCGTCAGAAAGTGCTGCACGGCCATGATCAAGGCCGTGTATTATAGCTCGAGCCGTGTCCGGAAGCACGCACAAAAATGCCGAAGTATGTGTGCCCTACACGGGCCGTGTACTGCAGCACGGGCCGTGTAGGTGCAAAATCCTGTGTAATTTTCAGAATGTTCCGGAAGCTTCTAGAAGGTCCATAAGTGATATAAAATCATGATTTGTGCGAAATTAGAGAAGAGATACACATTAGATCAGATTGAGAGCAGTTATACACAATCCACACCACATTTCCTCACACACTAGATCCACAATCCATCTACACCATCTAAATCCATCAATTCACCTTGATCTTCATAAATCCATCCATACATCCATCTATTCCATCATCTAAGAAGAGAAAATCAGATTTGTTTGAAGAATTTGGCATGATCAAGGAAGAAGGAGTCTACCTTCAAGGGGAAGCTCAATCTATTTTATTTTGCTACTTTCTTCATTATATTGCTCATATAGAGCTTGTATTGGATTGTAGCCAATTGGCAATGAATATTTGTGGCTAGTCCTCAAGTGAGGCTAGCAATATGATTGGTTAGGAAATATGTAGATTTTTGCACTATTAAAGCTTGATGAATTGATTGTTATGATTACTTTCTATCATGAATGCTTATTCTCATTTGATGCATGATGTGTGTGGTTAAATTCTCTATGCATAGTGTTAGGATGGCCATTCCAATATTATGTGTGGTGGTTTAATTGAATCATTGATTGTATTAGGTGACTTGGTTAGTATGAGGGGAGGAAAGACATTCCCTCCAAGTGCTTAGAACCTCATGATAGAACATTAGTGATGAACTAGTGAGGGGAACCAACTTATGATCATAGTACCCATGAGGGAATTGAGAGTAAGACAATCTTAGGAGATTTAAACTTGTAAAAGAGTTGAGAACCTAATCACCTTGGCCATAGGGGTTAGGGGTACAATTGTGATTGCCCTTAGTATCATAACTTGAAAGTCATCAATGCTTGAGTGAGTGTGAAGTCTACATAAGACCTTGACCATGATGTTGCTAGCCTTGCTCTTTTCTTAGATACACTTCATCCATTCCATCTCATCTTGCTACTTGATTTGATTGATATTTGTTATAATTAGTTGCTTGTCTAGTTCATTAGTTAATTGATAGAGTAATCATAGTTCTTAAATCAAAACCTTATCTTGATAATCCTTACAAAACATAAATCAATGGAAAATCCGGATACAACCTGAGTTTACATTTTCCCTTAGGACGACAATACTATAAATTTTGCACTTGGTCACGCGTATACAACAGCGATAGAGTACACTTACTCTTGACATTTCACTAGAAATGCGGCTAAGTTCAACAAGTTATAATTATTTCAAGTATTAGTCAATATCATGAAACAACCACAAACGTTACACAAATTAAATTAAATAGTCTCAATGGATTTCATAGAAAAAAATAAATAAGCATTCTGCAGTTTTGAACCCTTCACCAAATATCAAATTAAAATAAACTTAATCCATCTAACCCTAGAACTATTACCTCATGGAGTTACAAACAACTTCCATGGGTGTACGAATGATCTTACCACTATTCATATTTACTGAAAGGAAATTTGAGTTTAAAATCAAAACCCTTGATCGAAGAATGTTGACAGCTCTTCTCTCCGTATTCTCTAATTATATGATCTCTCTCCTTGAATAGAACACACCGGATGATGGCTGAAGTGGGTGGAATGGGTGAATGGGTAGTGATGAACAGTGGTGTGTGCGGTGGTGTTCTATCGCCAACAAGGGTGTGTGCGTGGTGTTCTGTTCTCGACAACAGCATCCTCTTCCCACCTTTCTCGCGCTGTACGTCTTTTTGATAGGCGTGTAGTGGGCTTCCAAAAATTGTGATGGAGATAATGGACTTGGACCAATATCGCCCTTCCAATTTTTCACTTACTATGCATGTGATGTGGTGAGATGCTGGCCCACTAACAAATTGATGCATATACTCCATAGGCCTCAACAAATTAATTACGTGGCATCAACTTACTTTCAATTCAATTTTGGCATGGTCCCACATGGTAATGAACCCATGGATTGCTCCTGTATCTTGGCTACCCCTTTATTCACGCATATAGCTCCTTCAATTGAAGCATGAACTTCTTTGCAATCATTTCAAAATTCTCCCTTTCAAATTTCATCAATTTCACTCTATATAAACTTAAGATTCTGCAAAATCTTAACAATATTCGTGAAGTAATAAAAATATTAAAATAAGTAATAAACTCCACAAACAAAGTTAAAATAATGCACTAATCGTATGGAAAAGTCCTATGAAAAGCGCGAATTTTTGTGCTGAACAAACTCCCCAAACTTAACTATTGCTCGTCCCGAGGCAATAAAAAAATAAAAGAAAAATAGGACGTGACATATGATTATATTGGCTTCAAAAAATTTATAGAAAAATGAATTCAAAGCAATCAAGCAGACAAACATGTGATACACCACAAAAATCATTACTAACTAGATTATTGCCTTGATACATAGAAGCTCACTAGGATATGTGTATCGCTCAACTCTCAAGTATATAGGTTTCAAGACACTCAACATGATATAACTGCGGTGTTTAGCCATAGGCTTGCCCATTGTCTCAACTCTCCTTTTACTTATAGCTAGTGAAATTATAGATCAAAAAGGACTTTTTAAGGATGTAATGTTGGCTCTTTGGTTGGGTAGGAAATATATGGATAATGTGACTCAAATAGTAGAGAATTAAAGCTAGAGATTTTTTTTGTGCTGCAGACTTTAAACATTTCAAAGCATATCCACTTTTAACTCTTCTTACTCTTTCCAATACATACAATTTTCATTCATTCTCCACCTTCAAGCACAACAATTTTTTCTATCTTGGGGTACCAGTTTCGGGCACTACCCAATGAATTCATTTATTCAGCTCCTCATGACCTTCTATTTTTTTTAATCACAAGGCCTTCATCACTTTTTCAGCTCCAAATATTTTTCACCCTTTCCAAGCTTTTGCAAACTCAATAACATACTTTGAAAGCATTTAATTCTCCATTAAATAAAGGAATTCAAAGGCTCAAGTAATATATCAAAGTGGCTAATTCTCGTAGGTTGCCAAAGAAAAAGGCTTAAAGCTCAAAATGGCTAACTACAGATAAATAATTATTTGGTAGGAAATTATTTGGCTAAGTGACTAAAAAATTCAAAATTGGCTTTAAATCATCTCCATAATTTACTAGACTATTCTCGAATGTTCAAGGAGACTCAGGGCAAGTTCTAAAAACACATCACAATTAATCAAGATACTCTCAAGAATTAAACAATTATCATGCATCAAGATTGTTCATGATTTTCAAAGGCTCAAAAGCTCACTAGGTATAAAATAATTCCAACAACCAAGGCTATCTAGCAATTCATGATTTATGCAACAACATAATTTCATCCACCTAATCAATAAGAATTTTCAAGTTAAGCATAAAAATATTTTCATCATAAACCAAATCATGTCACATACCTAAAATTCTATCAGAAGTGTTCAAGTTCATGGAGCAGTCAACAGAAAATTATGCTTCTCATATCACAACATGCAAACAATAATCACTCATCTCAAAACTTAGCTCAAAAGGATAGCTTACTTACCTCGGCTGACAATCTCCTTTGACAATCTCTTTCGCTCTCCATATCAATAGAATAATTTCAAGAAACCACCTCCTCCTCCCCAAACTCGAATGTGTTGCAGCCGACTTTTACATCCTTTCTAGCTCATGAACAAACATCCGAATTAAAAGAATCCAACATCAGGCATCCCATTACCAATCAAACATCAGGAGAAAACTCATACTCAACCAATCATCAACAAAATTATTACCTCCAATCTCTAGGGTACTCACACAACAGAACTCTACGAAAATTTTATTTTATCCCCGGTGCATATGAGACAAGGTAAGAACATCACCCTCCCCCCAAACTTATTTCGAACAAAGTTAGAAAATAAGTTTGAAAAGGATGTGATTGCCTTAAGCGAAATCATGCACCGATAATAAAATTTCCAACACACAACACGAAAATAAAATAAAATAAAATCAAAGCAAATAAAACGGGAGGGTAGCCCCCAACAGGTGCTCATTTTAACGTCGTTGATCACGACGTGATGTACATTCAATGCAAGTGATCAAGAAAAAGAACTTCCCTATCTTGTGGCGATTTATAGTGCTTCAAACGATGACCATTAGCCACAAAGATATCTCCGTTCTTATCTTTCAACTCAAAGCTTCCATCTCCACATGCTCTATGAACCGCAAACGGTCCCATCCACTTGGATTTCAACTTGCCTGCAAAAATTTTCAAACGAGAGTTAAACAACAATACCTCATCTCCTTCATGGAACTCCTTGTGGCGAATCTTAGCATCGTGCCACTTCTTCACTCTCGCCTTATAGATCTTTGCATTCTCATAAGCCCTCTCTCTGAATTCATCAAGCTCATTGATATGGGTCTTCCGCAGTCCCTTTGCATCAGTCAAACTCAAATTCAGTTTCCTTATCGCCCAATATGCTCTATGCTCAATCTCCACCGGAAGGTAACATGATTTCCCATAGACTATCTGAAATGGCGACATCTCCATGACGGTCTTGTAGGCGGTTCTGAACCCCATAAAGCATCATCCAACTTCAATGCCCAGTCTTTCCTACTCACTCCAACCGTCTTCTCCAACACCTGTGATTTCAAAGTAGTATACATCCTCCTACACTTAAACTTGATGGCTTTTTCCCAACTTTTAGCTTCAAGAGTCTCCACCATAAGTGCTAGTGCATCATGATCAAATGATGTATGCTCGTCAAACTGATCAATCTTCTTCCCTTCCTTAACATGCTCCACCTTACGTGTTACATCCTCAGAAATCTCCACTTCTGATCCTAGACCTTCATCTTGAACCTGAGCAGCCCGTTTATCTTCCATAGGACTGTCACATACTTCAAGCTTCGAAATGTTGCCAACATCGAGTGGATTGTGCTTCACTTGATTATGCAGCCTCTTCACTGTCTTACCATTAAGGAAATATAAACCATTCCTCCTTAAACCTTGTAATGCTATTCTCCCATTCTTTGAAACAGTAAGAACTCCACCTTGAGACTTAAAATCGTAACCAAAAGACTCAAGCGTTCCAAGAGAAATAAGATTTCTCCTAAGTTCAGGAACATATCTTACATCTGATAATTTGACAGCACCATCAACTAACTCAATCAACACTGATCCTTTACCTTTTATGCTGCAAGTATGATCGTTCCCAAGACGAACTGAGCCTTCATCTTCCTCGAACTCACAGAACCAATCCCTCCTTGACGTCACATGATAAGCGCTCCCTGAATCTAAAATCCATTCACTCGAGTTCCTAGATGACGTAACCGACAACACCTTAGTGTAAACATATCCTGATGCATCATTATCAGCAACTCCATGTCTATCCAAAACTTGATTTGCTTGATTATTATGACCATTTCTTGCATTTTCAGATCTTCTAGCATTCACAGCCTTCAACTTTGAACAATTTCTCTTGAAATGACCAGGCTCATGACAGTAGTAACATTTCCTAACCTCAGTTTCTTCCTGCGAATCACTATCTTCATCATCTTGCTTCTTTGAACTCGAATTCCTCTTCTTGTGATCAGCACCTCTCCCTTTATTGAACTTCTTGTTCTGATTTCGGCCTCCCTTTGCAAACAATCCTTCCCCACCTAAATTTGTAATGTTGTCAGCCTCCATCTCTAAATCTTTGGACCTAAGAGCTGATAGAACATCTTCTAATTGAATGGTGCCCTTTCCCCCATAGAGTAGTGAATCCTTGAAGTGCCTATGAGATCTTGGCAATGCTGATAACAACATGACTGCCTTATCTTCACTCGTCAGTTTGAAATCCACAATCTCAAGCTCATTTGTAATCTTGCAGAACTCATCAGCTTGATCCATCAAGGGCCTTTCATCATTCATATTGAAGGCATGAAGTTTTTGCCTCAAATATAACCTGTTTGCAATCGACTTTGCCATGAACAAGGATTCTAGTTTTTTCCATACTCCAATGGCGGTTGTTTCATTCTGAACCTCTCTGAGTACTTTATCACCAAGGCATAGAAAGATAGCACTTAGAGCCTTTTCTTGAAGCTCCACTTCAGCCGCTGCAGCTTGAGCATCAACCTCTGCAGCTTCATTGACCGGAGTTTCTTTGATGGCTACGCCGAGACCTTGCTGTACCAAGATGGATCTCATCTTGATTTTCCACAGCCCGAAATCTGATTTCTCGGTAAACCGCTCGATATCGAACTTGGTGACCGCCATGATATTTCATGTCTTCACTCACCTTCCTTTCTCTCGGTCTCTGGCATTCCCACAGACGGCGCCAATTGTCATGAATTGTGCACACAAAACTCACAATCACTCAAGAATTAAAAACACATAAAATGATGAAACTTGAAAGGAAATGTAGAGTGTGCACAATAATGTATAGTGGTTTGCATTTGAATATCCTACATCCAATTTGGGGAGAAGAAACGCTATTATTGATGATCCAATACAACCAAGAACAGATTGAAATGAAAACTGAAGCTAAGAATAAAGTTGCAACAGGAACTGTGTAAATTTCTAAGTATGGAACCCTCTCTGTGATGAAGCAACTTTGAGCCCCTTATATCTAGCTTCTCCCTCAATCTTTTGATCCAGTCAAACCGCCACTGGATAGCCCTCACTTAATAGATGTGATGCAGCTATCTAGCCGGTTATAGGTAGCTTGATAAACTGCTCTTAAACCGCCTCAAAGTTGGCTTCAACACTGCACCAACAAAATAGTTTTTTGTTGTTTGAGTTGTTGCAACCGTTTCTTATGCTTCCAGCTGCCATGCAACCCATTTGGACCCATCTTCAGTCACCAATGAACACTTTCCACGTGTACATCAGCCCCATTCCAGACGATCATGTGTTAGTCAGCCAATCAACAAACTCGGCACTGATTCGACCACGGTTCCCAGGTCGAACCGCAAGTCGAATCATGCTACTGGACGAATTCGGCATTGGTTCGATCAGTTGATCAGGTCGAACCACTAGTGTCGTGGTCGAACCCATCTCCTGGCGCTTTGGTTCGACCATGGTTCGACCTTCTAAACAGGTCGAATCATTAATGTCGTGGTCGAACCTCCCTCTTAATGAACTGGTTCGATCGTGGTTCGACTTGTTTGAGCATGTCGAACCCTTGGTACAGGTCGAACCTATCCCATGCATGCATATATTTCCATCAAGATTATTCAAGAACTTATTCCAGAAGCTAAATTGCCAAAATCTTTTAATGAGGCAAGAAAATTGGTGAAGGACTTGGGTCTTGATTAACAAAAAATTGATGCATGCCGCAATGATTGTATACTTTTTGGGAAAGAAAATGAAGGTGTTATGCCACGTTTGTCATGCTTCAAGGTGGAAAGAGATTGAAAAAAAGGAAGAAGAAGATAACGAGAATGATCATTCATCTCAACACGCTAGGCAAATTCCGGAAAAAGTAGTTTGGCATTTTCCCTTAAAAACTAGGCTTCAAAGGTTGTAAATGTGTTCCGAAACAGCAAATCTCATGAAGTGGCATGATGAGAAGAGGCCTAGAGATGGAAACCTAAGGCACCCAGCAGATGGGAAGACATGGATTGATTTTAATTCTTTGTATACACATTTTGCTAAAGATTCTCGTAATGTGCGACTCGTTCTTGCAAGTGATGGATTTAATCCATTTCGAATCATGAGCACCTCACACAGTACATGACCTGTTGTTCTAATTAACTACAACCTACCACCATGGTTATTTACAAAGCCAGAATATATGATATTATTATTGATTATTCCAGGGCCTCACTCACCCAGGAATAATATCGATGTTTACCTTCATCCTTTACTAAAAGAGTTGAAAGATTTATGGGAATTTGGTTTGGAAACCTATGATGTTTCAAAATGCCAAACATTTCTGATGCGTGCTGCTTTATTATCAACAATATGTGACTATCCTGGATATGCTATGTTGTCTGGTTGGAGCACTAAAGAAAAGTTTGCTTATGGAGATTGTCACTATGAAACAAGTCACTTGTAATTGAAGCATAGTAAGAAATCATGCTACATGGATCATCGTAAATTTCTGGTGGAAAATCATCTTTGGCGTCATGACAAAATATCTTTCAATGGAGAAAAAGAGGAGAGGAAAGCTCCCAAACCTTTGTCAGGGGTAGAAATCATGGAATTGCTGCAGAATTCTGAAAATAGATTCGGGAAGACGCAACAAAAGAAAAGAGATGAAGACTTCCCATGGCTCAAAAAGTCAGGATTCTTTAGCCTACCTTATTGGGAGCATATTGAATGTCGGCATCATCTAGATCCTATGCACATAGAGAAAAATATATGTGATAGTATACTTGGGACTATGTTAGACATTCCTGGAAAAATAAAGGATCATCCTAATACTCGATTGGATATACAAGAAATAGGGATCAGAACGCCTTTACACCTTGTGGAGTCTATTGACAAGAGTCATGTTTTGATGCCTCCTACATCATTTTCAATATCAAATGAGGAAAAAATATTTTTTTGTCAGGTTCTAAAGAATGCAAAGCTGCCACAAGGATGTGCATCAAATATTTCACGTCGTGTACAGGTTCATGAAAGAAAAGTATCAGGTTACAAGAGCCGTGATGCACACATTATAATGCAATACTTACTTCAAGTTGCTGTTAGAAAAACTCTACCTAAGCATGTAGCTCTTGTATTGATAAGAATAAGTGCATTCTTAAGAGGTATATGTAGTAAAGTTATCAGTCCTAAAGATCTAGATAATTTACAAAGTGAAATTGTTGAAATCCTCTGTACACTTGAGAAGATATTTTCACCATCTTTTTTTGACATCATGATCCACTTGCCTATTCATTTAGTTGATCAAGTTAGGCCTAGTGGACCCATAAATGGATGGTGGATTTATCCAATAGAAAGGTATCTTAGAAAGCTAAAGTCATATGTTCGCAATCGTAGCCACCCAGAGGCTTCTATAGGTGAAGGATATCTGGCAGAGGAGTGCTTGATATTTTGCTCAGATATTTACAAGATTGTGCAAAAAAGAGATCAAAGAACTTTGATAGAAGGTCTGAGAAAGTTGATCCTTATGACAATTTATCTATTTTTTCTAAGAAGGGTTATCCACTTGGAAAAAAGAAGAAAGGGAAAAAAGGAAGTTCATTTTCTTTAGATTCACACTCAAAGGATTTAGCACATCGATATATATTGTTCAATTGTAAAGATGAGCAAGTTGAAAAGTACATCAAGTGAGTAATTTTTTAAAATTATGAGTTTATGTTTTAACTTGAATATTTTTTATTTATAATATTGTAAATCATTTTTTGCAAGGAACATGAAAATGAGGTGGAAATTAAGTCCAAAGGCAAGCAAAAGAAAAGGTGGAGGCAAGCTCAAAAACATGGCCAAGAGTTTACTGATTGGTTTAAAGAAAGAGTGGAGTCAAATCAAGTTCCTATTCACATTAAATGGTTATCTGTAGGTTCTACACTAGAGAACGTGATGCAAGATGCAAAACACAAAGTAGTGGTGTCACTTTGAGTGCATTAACTTCAAGTTTTGCAAGTACAAAGGACAAAAATCCAATTGTTGATTATATCACTTATTATGGTTCCATAACAGAGATTATAGAGTTGGACTATTGGGGTTCTTTCAGTATTGTCTTGTTTAGATGCAATTAGTTTCAAGTAGAAACAGATGATTATGGTTTGACACGTGTTAATTTTAATAAGATGTGTTATGCTGATAATCCTTTTGTCTTGGCATCACAAGTACATCAGGTGTTTTATGTCAAAGATCCTATTGAGGATGACTGACATTATGTAATGAAAAGGTTACCCAATGAATTCTTCAACTCTGAGGAGCAATCAGAGAAAGCATATCTAGTCAAACCGGTCTATTGATGAAATAACAGTGGATAATGCTGCTCATGGTGATGATGCTACAGGGTGGGTTAGGGAAGGTGTACCTCACACTGTGCTTGAAATACCTCAAAATGAACTAAATGATGAGATCCATGATATTGATTCGGATTGGGATGATACCGATTTGGATTGGATGGACTAATGAGTAGAGGCGCTTCTCCTTTATGTAAGATATTCTATTATCACAATGTCATTTTATTTTTTATTTTTTTAATTTGAATTTAATTATTAACACTATGTGCAGAATCTTATGCATGTCCATTTTTCTTTTTCTTCAATTTAGTTTTGGTTGCTATTAAGGATTGGAATTTCCCCTTAAGACTACCTATCTATGGAGAAAATCAAATCGTTTGTCAAAGAATGAAATGAAAGCTTGTTCGGGAGGGACAGTAATGTATCTTATGAAAGCCAATGAATTTATTTTGGTTCTACTTTTTTGTTGTCTCTACTCTCATATAACTACTCTGGTATGTTTTATTAAATCCTATGCAAACATTACTGCAATTATTTGATTATTCTCATCAAACTCTTTATCAATACCATATGTATGTGCCAGAGAATAATGTCTAGGTTTTAGTTTGGGTACTTAATCTTATAATAATGCGTTAAATTAAGGTGTAAATTATTGAGGCCATATTACTGCAAGAATCATGAGTAATGTTTTTTCCTACTTTAATTTCTACTGTACTTAATTAATCTCTCTTTTAGTTATTTGGATAGAGTGTTAAAACTTTATATTATCCATTTTTGTATAACTACCACATCTCACTTACAAGGATAATAAACATATATTAGTGATCAAACAAACAATAGATGCCGACCAGCTTTGAGCCCATCCTTATTTCCAAAAAAAATTGATGCAAGCAGCAATATGTTCCTTTCGGCAGACTTCACAGAGGAGGAAGTGAAAGCAGTAGTATGGGAGTGTGATGCAAACAAGAGCCCTGGACCAGATGGGATTTCATTTGGATTCATAAAAAAGTTTTGAGAAGATCTTAAGAAGGAGGTTATGGAGATGATGCATGAGTTTTACTTAAATGGGAAGATCGTCAAGGGTCTTAATTCTTCTTTTGTTGTGTTCATTCCAAAGAAGACAGGTAGTTGTTCTTTGGATGAATTCTGACCTATCTCACTTATAGGCTGCTTGTACAAGATCATTGCGAAAATCAGTCGGCATTCATAGGTGGCCGAAAAATTCTAGATGGCATCGTAATACTGAATGAAGTCATGAATGAAGCTAAACGGAAAAAATTAAGCCGATTCATCTTCAAGATTGACTTCACCAAGGCTTACGATTCAGTGGAATGAGACTACCTAGAAGAAGTTATGAAGGCGATGAATTTCAATGCTAGATGGAGGAAATGGATAAAAGAATGCATATCTACGCTTCCATGTCAGTCTTGGTGAATGGAAGTCCTACAGAGGAATTTATATTGGAACGAGGACTTCGCCAAGGTGATCCATTATCTCCATTTCTATTCCTTTTAGCAGCAGAGGGCCTTAGTAGATTGATATCTAAAGCAGCAGAAGTTGGATTGTTAAAAGGTGCAGAAATGGGTAAAGATAAAGTGTTGGTTACACATCTTCAGTATGTTGATGATACCATCTTTGTATGCTCAGGAAATCCAGAAAATTTGAGAAACATCAAATACATCCTTAGAAATTTTGAGCTTCTATCAGGTTTGAGAGTCAACTTCTATAAAAGTTGTTTGGTGGGGATTAATATTGATCAGGAGGTGCTCGAGGAATCTGCAGTTTATTTGGGGTGTGAAATTGGCCAGACCCCACTAACGTATTTGGGTCTACATGTGGGCATAACCATTGTAGGGTCTCTTCTTGGGCTACTCTTGTTGAAAAGGTAAGGAGCAGGCTTGCAAAATGGAAAGGAAAAAATTTATCATTTGGCGGGCGAGTGACCTTGATACAATCTGTTCTCTCTTCAGTTTCGATTTATTGTCTCTCTTTTTATCGTATCCCAAAAAAAGTTATTAAAGAACTTATTGCTATTCAACAAAACTTTCTTTGGGAGGGAGTAAGGAGAGATGTAGAACACCATGGATTAATTGGAATACCATCTGCAAGGATAAAAATAAAGGGGGTCTGGGTATTCAAGATTTGGGGAGGTTCAATATGGCGTTGCTAAGTAAATGGGTATGGCGATTCTTAGAAGAACCTGAGAGATTATGGGTGAGGGTTATTAGGTCTAGATATGGAAGTTTGGATGGAGTAGTTGAGTGGATATTTGACAGAGAGGTAGGGAGACGTAGAGGGTTAGGTTTTATAAATGATATGTCGGGATGGCGGAGAGAAATTTGTAATATTTATATTGGAAGTTGATAGGCTTTTTCTGCGCACTATAATTTAATCCTCAAGTGTAAGGATATCAATTGTAGCAGTAAGCACCCAAGTTAAATTATCGAACCCAAAAGGACAGCTAATTATTTATTTCCTAAAATTACTAAATTAATCAGAATCAAGTAACCGATATCCAGGAGTTGTGAATTTAATTATTATCTAAATAACAGAAAATTAAATAACTAATAAAATAAATCACAGAAGAAAGATTTAAGATTAATTCAAGAGAAAATCAACAGTTCTAAGGTATCAGGTATAGACCAATTAATTCGGGTTTCTAGACCTCTAATTGTTCATTCATGCAGTTTCAATGAAAATACACCGCATAACCCTGTTTTTCCATCGGATATGATCCGATTCAAAGCTAACAGTATAATCTAGTTTAAATCCTAAGGTGCGTGAATATTACCAAGCCTTATTCCTAGATACTAATCAAAGCAAGCAACAATACCTCCGGATGGTAAGCCCGACTAACAAGATATTTTCTGGAATTACTACAAGGTTCTATTCACTTCCTACTTGATTGTCTAATTGCATTGTTCCACTAAACTAATCAAGTATTTGATTAACCAGTTCATGAAATTAAAGTGCTTATAGCGGAGCTACTCTAATCCCTAACAGATAGACAATACCAATCATGAACGCACACAAGCTAACACAATAATCCAAGCATTATAGCGGATGTCATGAATATATTATGAAGACGTTACGAAGCAGATTAACATGTCTTAGTAAAATAAGTAAAATCAAAAGCTCAACTCCATAAAATCCCAATCTTTGGTCTAAATCCCCAAATCAATCAAATCAATCCATCAAACCTTAAAACTGTATAAGAAATTAGCCTATGAGGTTACAAGCAACACTCATGGCTATGCAATTCATACCACAAATCAAGACAAAAGAAAATTAAAGAAAGGAATAGAAAAACCCTAGTGTTGGAGTTGTCTCAGATTCCTTCTCCGTCTCTCCGATTGACTGATCTTCCTCTTGAATAGCCCTTGAATCCCCCTTTGATGTGGATGGATGATGGGATGGATATGGATGATGGTAGATGATGGATGGTAGGGGGTAATCCCCTTGTGGAGGGTGGTGTCTCTTATGAATAATGATGTGAGATATATATAGGTGTGAGAAGGGAATGAGATAAGGAAAGAATTGTGCTCAAAGAAAGGGAATGAGATAAGGAAAGAATTGTGCTCTAAGAAATAGCTAAAATTGGCTAATTTTCGGAAATTTTCGGAAATTCCCGTTGGCAGCTGCGCAGTCTCACCGTTTTGAACATAACTTCCTCATACGGACTCCAATTTGAGTGATTTTTACGCCAAAACGATCCTCTCTTCCGTGGCTTTCCAAAAATATATCACATGATCAATTTGGACTTCTATACGAACACAGAAAAATTATTCAAGTGGACGTGTCTTTTTCACCATTCCTTCACACTTTCACTCTTCATTCCAACTTTTAACTTTTGATCTTGTTTTACCCTTCAAAACTCAACAAAACACCTTAGTAGCATCTTAATTATGTAAGATATAAAAATCACTCAATTCTACCCAAAATCATGGCCACATTCTATCAAAAACAGTATAATGTGAGACCTAAAATACGTGAAATTCCACTCTCAACAGAAGTGGAGGGACGGGAATGTGTCATGATTTAACTAGAGTGGTGGGGAATGGTAGGAGCACATACTTTTGGAAGGAAGTGTGGGTAGGGGATGAAAAACTTAGTAGGAAATTTCCTAGAATTTTTAAAATTAGTAGTCAAAAAGAGGCGAGGGTTTGTGACATGGGTTCATGGGGAGAGTTGGGATGGCGGTGGGAATTGAAGTGGCAAAGAGATTTGAGGGGTAGAGAACAAGAACAATATAATGAGCTACTTTTTTGTCTTAACATGATCGAAATAAATCAACAGGAGGAAGATCGTTGGAGATGGAGACCTGCAAATAATGGAGTATTCTCAACAAAAGCAGCCTACTTCCATGGAATTGCAAATAGCAGCAAGGATAACAATCTAGACAGAGTGTTGGCTTTCCACAGATTATGGAAGAGTTACACGTCCAGGAGATATAAGTCCATAATTTGAAAATTGCTACATGATAGAATGCCTACCAAGGATAAGCTTCAAAGATTGGGTATTCTTACAGATGCAGATGACACAAGATGCACACTATGCGGCGCAAAAATAGAAACATCAGTACACTTGTTCGTAAGTTGTGAATTTTCTCGAAAAGTGTGGGGTTTGATATACGAATGGCTAGGTATTTTGATGGTTGCACATTCAAACCCAATCATAAATTTTTTACAGCATGGAGACATTTGGGATAAAGGAGATTGGGCAAATGTAGCATCAACTGTTTGGATTTGTACGAATTGGGTTCTATGGAATTACAGAAATAAAGTGACATTCCATGAAGAGATACCTAATATCATCAAACTAATTGGAGAAATCAAAGTTAGGACGTGTAGTTGGATAATGGCAAAGGCGAGTATTCTAAGAGATTACAACTTTTTGGAGTGGTGTGATAAACCTAGTAAATATTGTGGTTAACTTGACAACCATATTATGGGATAAATATGTTTGCAGATAGGAGTTTTTAGTTTAGAACTTATAGTCATCATGTAAGGGTTGGAGTACCCCTTGTATTCCATTTCTTATATGAATAATATTTTGTCTGAGCAAAAAAAAAAAATTAGTGATCATACCTGGTGAATTGGAACAATATACTCCTTTTATCCCGGGGTATTGGTTAAGTTTGTTTTTTGCACGACGATTAAAGAGTATAATATTTTAATGTGTGGTGAGATGAGAGAAATAATATTCTAATGTAAAATGGGTAGGTGTAAGAAATAAATGATTAATTTGTATGAGTCCCTTTTACCGAAAGAGAAACGTAACTATTAAAGTGGAACGTCCAAAATGGAAATACGTAACTATTATTGTGGGACGGAAGGAGTAACTAATTAGTATGAACCAACATATACATTTTTAATTATAATGATCTCCACCATTCAATTTTTTTCATAATAGCCTATAAATCATTTTTCTATTTTTAATTTTTAGTTTGTATAATTTTATTTAAATAATTTAAAAACTAATTAAATTTATTTAAATATTCCTTTTTCATAATAAAAAAATTCTTAATTATTTGTGACCTCATTTTCAAAAATTATTATTTGTGTATTACTTAATTCATATAATTATTATTTAATTGAATTAAATTTATACATATAGTAAAATAATATTTTTAAATTATAATATATTAATAGTCATATATATATATATATATATATATATATATATATATATATATATATATATATATATATATATATATATATATATATAATATACATTAATATTTTAACTTAATTTCATGCTTTAATTATGTATTTCAATGAAAAATGTTTAATATAATTTTATTTTTATAATAATATATATCAAGAATATAAATATTTTTTATATATATAATCAAAGAGTTGGCATACTCTTTTAAAAAATTATGGTACTAAAAGTGTTAGTTTAATGTGTTGCATTTAAGTGTTACATATTTAAATGTGTTACATTCAAATAATAAATAAAAATAAAATGTAATAAAAGTGTTACATGAATACAATAAAAAGGTGTTATAAAAATATGTTACATGAACTGTTACTTATTTAAATGTGAGTTAAATATTTGTTTGGTCCCGTAACTTTTTTCTTTTTAATTTTAGTCCAAAAAAATATATTTGTTTATAATTAGTCCCATAACTTTCATTTTTCTTTAATTTTGGTCCAATTTTCGCCGAATTTGTCACCTGTTTCCGAAATTGGCAAGTGATGCTGACATGACGAGTCCAACCAGCCAAATATTGATGAAGCTTAAGAAGAAGAAGAAGAAGGATAACACCAAAAATTGCAAAATGTTTATGTATGGGGTGACTATAAACGTTTTTGCAATCTTTGGTGTTGTCTTCATTCTTATTCTTAAGTTTCATCAATCTTTGGTTGGTTGAGAAATAATTGGACTAGCCACGTCAGCATCGCTCGTCGTTTTTCGGCAACAAGTGGCAAATCCGATAAAAATTGGACCAAAATTAAAGAAAAATTAAAGTTATGGGACTAATTATAAATAAATATCTTTTTTGGGACTAAAATTAAAAAGAAAAAAAAGTTACGGGACCAAACAAATATTTAACTCTTTAAATGTGTTACATTCAAATGTTAAATAAAAATTAAATTTTAAAAAAGTGTTACATAAATTTTACAATTAAAAAAATGTTACATTTAAGTGTTACGTAAGAGCCCATTTTGTTGTAGTATATAGAATTGATGATATTTTAAAGGAATGTTTTCAAATCAAGATGAGAAATTGATTAACTATCAATTCAGAGTCTTAATTTTTTAAATTATAATATATATATATATATATATATATATATATATATATATATATATATATATATATATATATATATATATATATATATATATATATATATGTGTGTGTGTGTGTGTGTGTGTGTGAGAGAGAGTGGGTTGGGATGGGGTGACGGGAACATGGAATGAAATGGGCAATACCATGGGGTGGGAGGAAAACGCTCATTCCCACATGAAAGGGAATACACATTCCTTTGGAATCGTGATTCCTATTACTAAAAACATACCAATCGCAGGAATGAGAATAAAATTCGGAATGACGATTTCATTCTCACCCAATTCCATCGTACCAATCAAGCCCTTAAAACATAACAAATCAAAAGGTACCAAATAAACAATAAATTTTAGCCATATTTATGTAATAATTGTATTATAATATCTCAATCACAGTCACAATAATTGGACGGTAGATGATACCATAATATCCCAAATTCAAGTTTCAATCTACACCACATTAATAAAGTTGCACGTTTATGTTTAATTCTTTTGATTCTTTTGGGACAAAACGTCGTAAATATGAAAGTGATAGGACTTACAAATTACAATGTCAGCTTCAAGCGAGCTGCAATGATAGAAGCTGATCATAATTAGAAAATGAGTTTTGTATTTTAATTTATATAAAAATTGAAAGGGACTCCATCCATGTCCTTTACGAATCAGATCCGTTAATCCGAATTTAATTATTAAAATTGAACCATGTATCAGACTATCAGTGTACCGATAAGAGTTCAGTCTTCAAATCTTAAGTTAATTGAATCTACCTCTTAAATTTAAATTTTAAAAAATTAAAAACAAAAAGTACAATTACAACTATACTTTAAAATTTAACCTATGAATTTAAGGTTTAACCTATAAATTTAAGGTACACGGGAGTGCATCCCAAAGCTACCCTAAAACTAATTTAGTATCAAGAGTATCATACATTTTTTATTATAAATGGTATTTATTTTAGCTAATAAGGGAATTGCATATTTTTTATTGAAAATTGTATTTGTGACCATTTTACATAATTCATGGATAATTATTCGTGTGTGACCATTTTACATAATTCATGCATAAGAAGTGATAATAATTTATTAAAAGTGATACCTATTGATAAATAGTGATAATCATTCAAGTTAATAATTTCATAAACAATTCGTAATATATAAATTAAAATTGATAACTACTCCAATTAAGACAAAATAAAATAGTTTCAACATTAGATGGCTTCACACGAGTGTTTTTCTTAAGAGTATTAATATTAATTTAATAAACTTTTTGATAAGTGGCAAAAACATGTGTGAGACTCATTTCGTATTAGACGAATAAAGGAGTGATAACATTTTGTATTAAAAAATGATACTTCATCCCGTCATAATAATTACATATTACCATTTTTAGCATCTCATGTTAATGATTATGTTTTTCTTTTTGATAAATGAGACCCACAAAAAAAATCAATATATCTCCATGAGGTCACACACAACACTAATACTACTTCCCACTATACATTATAATATTATTTATTTCAACCCAATACATATTAAAATACTATATTGCTTAATCTCCATACAAAAAGTAAATGTAAGCATAAGGACGGAATGTAGGAAGTGCCTAATTTGAAATTTATAAACATCCAATTGAATTGTTTTGTAAATAAATTATTGGATAAATGATAATATATTTATTAAAAGTGATAATTAATAAAGTGGTCTTATTGTCAAAATTGTTCAAAGCTTGTTATGGAGTCAATGTTCGAATCCCAAAAAAAAACTATATAATAAAAACGAAAATATAAACTCTAGAGGTTGAATTTCTTTTCATTTTACGTAAATGATATCACACATAGGAAAGAGGGAAATTAAATCTGCACGTTTTACAGTCTAATTTAGCACCGTTTTATGAGATTTATGTTTGTATTTGAGCATCATTTGGTTACTTTGCATATATTTTAGTAAAAGATGCTTGTGAGGTGTTATCTCATGTTTTTATATGGAAAATAGGGATAAAAAATACAAAATTGGAAGTCGGGATCGAAACCAGAAAGAATACAATCTGGCACGACTCGTGCCCGGCGGCGATGAAGATCATGCCAACCATTAGCAGCACTCATGTCGCACATGAGCCAGAGACAGGTACCGAGGCCAATCGAGAGCTGCTGAGACCACCCATGCCCGTGCTGCTGATCCATGTTGAGTTTTCTCGGTCAAATCGCATTCGGCACGACTCATGCAGCCTAAGCATGACTCGTGCCGATTTTCATCTAAGCCAGATTTTGTATTTTTGGACCAGTTCATGTTTTGACATGAAAAAGCCCTCTTTTGAAATAAAGTCCAAGTTTTTTGAACCCTTAATTATAAAAAGAACATTTGGGGAGTTCCTCAAGTAACTCTTCATTCTCATCACCCATCGCCATATAGAAATCCAGATCCATACTCTCATGCATGCATCCACATATCTCGCACATGGATAGTTCATCAGTGTTTGCCTACTTGAGTATGAGAAGATTTAGAACCACATATGAGATAATGAAGAATGACGTCATATCTAGGGTTTTTCTTTTTTTATCTTTCTTAATTTTGAATTAAACCTCTATGAGTAAGACTTCATTCATAATCATGGTTGTTGCTTGTAATACTATGAGCTATTACTTTCCTAGATAGTTTTAGGAGTTTTGAAGGTTTGAATTATGTTGAATTGATGATCTAGACTAAGTTATGAATTTTTGCAAAATGTTTATTCCTTTATTGATGCTTTCATTTTTAGATTTATATATTTTTTCTATTGATTTCACTTTAGTCATATTTATATCATTATCTTATGCATGTATTGTTGCTTGTGTCATCACTCGTCAGGTGATCATATTTGTTAATTTGTTATTAGTAGAGGGGATTTAACTATAAAACCTTTATTCATTAGAATTATTAACATTGGACATCTTATTTACCTATTAATTGCCTATTTGTATGATTAGGTTCCTTAGATTAGATGATAAGATGGAAATTGAAGTTTAATTCTTAAATACATAAAAATTGCATGTTATGATATAAGTATCTGTCTAGGGAAAATATAAACATCATAGGCACATTGAAAGGGAGTGAGAATTAATCCTCTGCATGTGAGGATTTGAACCAAATTTACGTGTTAAGTGTGCAGTGTTGATCTCTCTTGCTGTTTAGCATATTTAAGTGATTGTTTCCATAATTCTTATAGAGATTTTAACTGTCTAATGATTGACTTGACTAATTTAAATTAAATTTCTTAGAGTTATTTTGTCTTTTCTCGTAAAACACTAGTGCTATTTTTCACTTGCATATTTATTATCTTTAATATTTATTTGTCTGAAATTTTAGTTTGACAGGCAACAATAATTGAAAAAGTTACTTGTCTTAATTAGTTTAGTAGTAATATAATTAGTAATGCATTATCTTTGGATTGGATACTACCCGTCCATTGCTAATGTATTCATTTTGCCATTTTGGATCCTCATCTCTTAAAGTATTAATTTTCTTTTTTTAGCAAAAGAGTACTGTAACACCCCGGTATTTCATAATTTATATTTTCATAAACTCGACTTTTAAATAAAATTATATAAATTATTTTAGTATATTATATTTTTTATAAATATTATATATTTATATAATATTAATAATAACACATGTGTATGCAAGTGGTTAATTTTTGGATAAGGATTAAATATTTTTTATAAGGATGGGTTAAGAGTGACGTGTGTAGCATATCTAACTATATATATATATATATATATATATATATATATATATATATATATATATATATAACTATCATATCTTATTAAGCTTACAATAACTTTTATCAATGGATGAAGAGGTGATTCACGTAGTAATGGAAAGAGAGAGAAGTTATCAATTCCTAATTTTTAAAGGAATATATGGGGAATTTATTTGTCATTTATTTATGCGGCTCGTAAGTTACATTATATGAATATGCATAGATTGATTATGATATGTTCACGGGTAATAAGTCGTGATGTCTTACTAAATTTAATGTTCAAGTGGAATCGATAACGGATTTCAAAAAGTTATATGTTTTCATGAGATGTTCTATGTGAGTATCCCGTCTTTCGCGTGTATGTATTTAATACTTGATGAATATTATTTCCCACTGAGCTGTGGTTCGCTCACCCTTTTCACTCCAAATTTTTTTCAGGTTGAGGCTGCGACGGCGTATCGGGGCGGATGCATTGCGTGAAAGCCCTTTTTATTAATGCGCTGCGCCAAAATCTTTTTATATAATTTTTAATAATTTATATTATTTAATTATTCACGCCCACATTGAAGGTTAATATTATCAAAGAATTGCGAATAAATCTCCCTTTCTATTTATTGAAAATTGGGGCATGACAGGTACACACATGGCCCACCATTCCCAACCACTCCTCACTAATAAACCTATCCACTTTATATAAAATAATAATACTCCTTAATCCACGTGCAAAAAACAAACTAATACGTTTGCGATGGTCGGAAGGAGTATTTAATTACTTGGTCACACACTGAGGTATAATTGATTTCTTACACTTAACTTAAGGATACACCATTGAGTGTGCAAAAATCAGTGAATATACACTTTTGTGTGATATCTTCTGTGTTGCTCCATTGGATGCATGACAAATACTCCCTTCGTCTCATCCAAAGAGTCCTTTTTTTCATTTTGGGCGTCTCACCTAAAGAGCCCTCTTTTCTTTTTTATACACATGGGACCCACACACACACTAATACAACTGCTCACTACACATTAAATAATAATACTTCTTAATCTACGTACAAAAAGCAAAAACTACCCTTTCGGTATGATGGAGGGAGTAAGAAATAAGAGAATATCTATACCAAGTCAATATATAATTCCTTGAGGTAAGAGATTTGATTTCTCCTCTTTCAAGAGATTTCATTGGAGATGTCACACATACAAAGTGACACTAATTACTCTTAATGATCTAATTAGTTTTCCGGCAATTAACCTTATCTAGTTATATGGCATATATAAAACTCACCCAACTTTTTTTTCAATAATAATTTATTGACAAAATGCAATGAGTTTTGCAACTCTCAGGTATAAACATGAAATAAAATTCCATCCAATGAAATAGTGATTCCATTTATTGGAAGGAGGTAGGTTTTATTCAGGGGCGGCCTGGGACGGTGCGGCCCCCAATTTTTTTTATATGCTCTTATATATTAATATATATCTCATATAAATTAAGTTTACTCAATAAACTATCTAACTCGCTAGCCCAATTGGTTTCAAGACTACTTTAACTTAGTTAGGTTATGAGGTCGACACCCAAAGCCGCATATCTTTTTTTTCTTTTTTAACTTTACTTATTATTTTCTGTTTCTCTTTATTATTTATTAAAAAAAGATCATAACTTATAAACTAAGAAAATGTAACAAAAATCCTTATAATTTCCTTTTTTAACTTTACATATAATTTTCTTTATCTTTATTATTTACTTAAAAAAATTTAACTTAAGCTAATAAAATCTAAAAAAAAATCCTTATATTATATAGATAATTTTTTCTTAATTTGATAATTAAATTTTATATTTCATTAAAATATTTAAAAAATTCTTAACTTAAACTAATAAAATTTTAATGTGAGAAATTAATTAGCATACATAGTAATTCTGTTTATTACTATTAAATACTCCTTTTAAGTGTGTGAACATAATATATATTTTGGGTTGATTGTGGATATTTTGGGTTGATTGCGGATGTAATGTTTGTTTTTAATTTTTATGTAGAAAAAGAGATGAGATAAGAGGGCTAAAGAGAGTAAGAGTATTAATTCGTATGTATATATTTGATAGTTTTTAGTGTGAATTTTAAAAATTAAAAACTTAGTTTTTATAATCGAAAACAACCTAAACGATTTTTCACACCGGACCCCTAAACTCGTAGGACCGGCCCTGGTTTTATTGCATCCACAATTAGTTCTGTGGCAACTAGGTAGCAGATGATAGAGTTGTAAATTTATTGATGAAAAAGTAAAAGGCCCGGTTTTCATTCTCCTCCAGCACACTCAAACGATCATCAACGTTAAACCCGGTGTCTCGGCATACGTAGGTTGCAGTAATTCTGGGGCAGTACGTAAGCTTGTATACATAAGGCAACAAAAGCGCCGGAGATTCGATCTTGAACCAGCTTGCAGACCCCAGCACGCCTCCGGTCGACACGATGTCCCTTCCGGTGGCCTCGTCCCGTCTCACCTTCCAAACCGAGGATTCCTCACACGATGTGGTGACATTGAACTTGATGTTCACATCGGTGGAGAGGCGCACGGGGTCGCCTCCCTCGGTGTGGAAGGTCAACGGGAGGCCACACTTTTGGTGGTAGCACTCACTGACAGTCGGTAAGACGACGTCGAGTGGGCAAGGTTTGTTGCCTAGTGCCAGCGCTATGCTTGCTAGGTTTGATACGAACTGATATATCCGGTACTCCACTCCGGGCCGGACCTCGTCTCCGTCGCTGTCCAGCACTGGAGTCGAACCGGCAGCTGAAGACAAGATCACAGCCAAGCACACAAGAATCACTATTGGCTTCATCGTTCGAATATGGATGAGAGCTTATTAGATTATGAAGTGCTCCTTTTTATAGCTGAATGTCTCTAATGCAGCAGAAGATGTTTTGAAATTACTATAGTATCCCTTTGTACTTTCAATCAAAACCACAACATTAAATGTACTCTCCAGTCCCTACGTAACACTTCACATTTTTCTCATATTTGTTTGTCTTCCGAAATCCTTCGTATTTCAAAAAATTACTTTATTCAATAATCTTAAAAATTCTTTAATTTCAAATTTGTCAATCGATTCTCACATGCGTACCATTTTTTTTATTACTTAAAACTACTATAATACTGAATACTCTTTAAAGTCAACAAATTTGGTTAAAAAGATCAACATTTTTTAAATAATTATGAATTAATAAACATGAAGCATTTTCCAAGACGAAGGGAGTACCACGTTTATGTTTCGAACATAAAATCCGAACAGATGAAACTGAAAGAAAAGGATATATTCAAACTTTAGCATCAAGCCAAGCTGTACTGATATGTATTGCCATTTGCCAAGAAGATAAACGAGACGTCTTTTGTTTTCAAATTAATTGAAGTAAAAGGGACTTCGATTGTCTGTATCCATGACGAGGCATTCCACCGTGAGACAATAAGATGGATTAGATTTATGATCTTACCAATAACATTTTATTAATTAATATCCTTGTCCCTAGACACCCTTCATGTTTAAATACATGATTCCCTTTTTAGTTTATTGTAATCTAATGCAATATACTTCATCGTAGTGCGCAAATGTACATACAATAGTTCTCTTTATTGCTATTTAAAAGAGGGCACCATACCATTTCACGGTGAATTATTTTATACACATTTTTAATTAATTAATTATTACTTTTTTTTTATTAAAGATGTTATCATTTTTTAAAAAAATATTATCACTTTTTATTTATACTATTAATTATTTAAGAAATAATTCACTGCACTATCATCACTTTTTTATCAATTGAATATCACTTTTCATTATAAATATTATCACTTTTATCCATCTAAAAAGTCTTTCAAACAAGTTTTTGGTTCAACAGATATAGAAAATGGAGTTCTGTAGCAAATTTATTAAAATCATTTCAATATTTCTATTTAGTAGCTGGTTGAGAGAATAAGTTGATCACCATTTTAAGAAATTCAATTGACATAAATTTCTAAAAATAAAAGTACATTTCATAATTATCTTCACACTCGGTTTTCTTTCGCCTCACAATCTTGCATCATTTCAAAAGAGGAAACCTAAAACATTACATTATCCACAGAGTTAATATGGTTCGTAAATTCTTTTTTAACTCCATATATCTGCTGTATTGGCCCGGATTTTCTTTATATCATATACTGTAAATTATTGAATGATCTAAAATAGAATACATTAAAAAATTAATAATAATAATAATAATAATATGTGCGCTGAAAAGAAAATATTCAACTCCAAATAAAAACATGTTGAGATTTTTCTTCCACGTACGTATGTAACATTCATCTTATACATATAAAAAAAAAAATTAAAACCTAAATGTAATAGTAGGTCTCATTCCATATGGAAACTATATATGCAAATAATTTAGGGACCACAGGAGTAATATTTAAGTTTTTCTATTTACTAAAGAAAATAATAATAATAATAATAATAATAATAATAATAATAATAATATGTTTTAACAATAGAATATTTCATTGATTTCATTGTTAAATTAGATTATTGTCGGTTTAAAAATAAAATTTGTTGGTAATTTTTCATTTGTTAAATAGTGGATTGGTAATTTTTTATCAACGAAAATTCAAATTTTATTTTATTAGTAAACTAGATATTACCCATCCGTGCGTTGCACGAAAAAAATTAAAGTATATTACAATTGTATACTTTTAGGTTGTATTTGAATTGAATAATTTCAAATCAAATAGATTTGAAAATGTGTGGATTTTAAATTTCTTTAATTTTAAATCAATTCATTTGAATTTCACTATTTGAATCAATTATGAATTTTAAAAAGGATTTCAAATTCATAAGTCAAAAATTATTTTTAAAATAGAATTTTATATATGATAAATAAAAATAATAAAATTTTATTATATTAAATATTAAATTTAAAATTTTATTAAAAACAACTTTTTGTGGAGGATACTCTACCACCCAACCTACCCCTATCCACCCCCCTCCCCCCCAAAAGAATTTTTTCTTATAAAATTTTAGATTTTAATATTTAAATAATAAAAGTATTACCACACAACTCTACCCCTTACCACCCCCATACTCACCGTCACCCCATTCCATCCACACCCATAATAAAAGAAGAATGATACCACAATGATTGAACATAAAAATAAGATCAAATAAAATTACTCCCTCCATTCCGGCCAAAGGTCACCGTTAGCTTTTCGCACGTAAATTAAGGAGTATTATTATTTTATGTAAAGTAGGTAGTTGTATTAGTAGTGAGTGGTGGGACATATGAGGGGTCTTTTTACTAAAAAGAAAAAATGGTGACATTTGAATGGGACGCCCAATACAGTAAAATAGTGATCTTTCGGCGGGACGGGGGAATATAAAAGATAAAATAAATATAAAAAAATAATAAAAGAAGAATGATACCTCAAAATGATTGAACCTGCACATTAGATCAAATAAAAGTAAAATATAAAAGATAAAACAAATTAAAAGTAGATTAAAAATAGTATGAAAGTGAAATAGAGAAGAAAAAGATGAAGAAAAAAAGAGTAAGGATTTGATTAGATAATGAAAAGGTTTATATAGAATGATTTGAAAGAATAAACGATCGTGATTGAAAGCAATCAACGACATAGATAAAAAGGTGAAAAATTACCAAAGATGGCGTTGAAATATTTGATATTATAAAAATTAGTATATTGATTGATAATGAGTAGAATATATACCAATAATAATTTTCATATTTATCAAATTTATATTGTTGATTAAAAAATAAATAAATAATTTATTATTAGTATAAATAGAATCTATGATTGATATTAAAAGTAATAGGCGGTCAAGATTAACATTGAAGATAAAAAAAAAATTATGTTTGTTTATATATATATATATATATATATATATATATATATATATATATATATATATTAAGCTTATTAAAAATTAGTCAAATATGCCAAAATATATCTTATTGTAAAATAAAATAAATAGTAATATTTAAATAATAAATTTCATTATTAGTTTAATTAAATTTTATGATTGAAATCAAAGCATTATTTGGAAGGTCAAGATTAAAATTGAATTATTTCTAAATAGAGTAAAATTGAAAAAAATAAAAATAAAAGTATAAGTTTAAGTTTGCTTTTATATATGTATAGATAGATGATTGAACTTTTAGATTTAAGGAGAATGATTGAACCTAAATTATAAATAATATGAAAGCAGAATCCGTAAAAGAGAAGAAAAAGAAGAAGCATTAGAGGGAAAAAAATAAAAAGAAGATTAAAAAGAAGAACAAAAGATAAAATATTAAAATATTAAAATATGGTTCATATAATTATTATAAGGGAAACAAAAAAATGAAGAAAAAAATATAGACAAAAAAAAGAAAATAATGATACTTTATTGGACTTACCAATAAGATCAAATATGAGAATGATTGAACCTAAAAATAATATCAAATAAAAGTATAAAAGAAGATAAAATAAATTAAATTATAAAAATAAGGTTTATAGAATTATTTAAAAAAACACAAAAATCAAAGAGAAAAAAAATAAGATAACAAAAAATAGAAAGTATAATGATACCTTTAAGGAGAATTATTGAACCTGCATATAAGATCAAATTAAAGAATAAAATAGAAAATAAAATAAAAAACAAATTAGAATAGATTAAAAAAACAAATAAAGAGAATGATTGGGCCTACAAATAAAATCAAATATGAGAATGATTGAACTTAAAAATAATATCAAAGTATAAAAGAAGATAAAATAAATTAAATTATGAAAATAGGGTTTATAGAATTATTAAAAAAATACATAAAAATCGAAGGGGAAAAAATAAGATAACAAAAAATTAAAAAGTATAATGATACCTTTAGGAGAATGATTGAACCTGTATATAAGATCAAATAAAAGTATAAAAGACAAAATAAATTAGAGTAGATTATAAATAATATGAAAGTAGTATCTGTAAAAGAGAAGAAAAAGAAGAAGCATTAGAGAAAAAAAACAAAAAGAATAAGATAGAATATGAGAATGATTGAACCTAAAAGATAAAATAAATTAAATTATAAAAATAGAATTTATAGAATTATTAAAAAAACACAAAAATCGAAGAGAAAAAAAATAAGATAACAAAATATTAAAAAGTATAATGATACATTTAGGAGAATGATTGAACCTGAAAATAAGATCAAATAAAAATATAAAAAACAAAACAAATTAAAGTTGATTATAAATAATATAAAAGTAGAACTGTAAAAGAGAAGAAAAAGAAAAAACATTAGAGAGAGAGAAAAAAAAGGAAGAAAGTAAGAATTTGATTAGGTTAAAAAAATTTATATATAATGATTTTAGTGAATGAACGATCGTGATTAAAAGCAAATATTTATAGAGACGATTATAATAAAGACAAAAACTTGTGTGCGCCCGGACGCACAGGAGCACATTCCATGCGCTTTTAGAATTTTGTGTTAAATTGTATACTCTTTAATACAAAGATGTGCACCATGGCAAAAACTTGTGTGTGCTCGGGCGCACGGGAATACATTCTGTGTGCCTTTGAAATTTTGTGTTAAATTGTATACCCTTTAGTATAAATATGTATACCCTTTATTTTCTAAAGAAAAATAAAAAATATTAATAAAATGTATACCCT
Organism: Pogostemon cablin; assembly: GCA_023678885.1. Taxonomy (NCBI): domain Eukaryota; kingdom Viridiplantae; phylum Streptophyta; class Magnoliopsida; order Lamiales; family Lamiaceae; genus Pogostemon; species Pogostemon cablin. The sequence continues at coordinate 9,404,206 of CM042961.1, forward strand.
TTAGAACAAAAGGGTATACCTTTATTAATTAAAGTGTATACACTTTAGACCAAAACAATACACCCTTACTCATAATACTAAATTTTAAAGGCGCACGGAATGTGTTCCCGTGCGCCCGGGCGCACACAAGCCTCACTCTATAATAAAAATAAAATTGATACTATATTAATTGAAATTAAGCATATATTGATTAAAAATTAATTTAATTTATATTGTTAAATTAAATCAATAAAAAAGTAAAATTTAAATAATAAAAAATTCATTATTATTATAATTAAATTTTATGATTGATTGAAAGCAAAGAAAATCATATGTCCTATGTATATTAAATTAAATTATATTATATAAATATTGATGATACATTAATTTAAATTAAGTATATATTGATAAAAAATTAGTTAAATATGTTAAAAATATCTCTTATATTTACTAAATTTATATTGTTAAATAAAAAAGTAAAATTTAAATAACAAAATACATTATTATTAGTATAATTATATTAGATTTTATTATTGAAATCAAAAATATTAATTGGACGGTTAAAATTAAAATTAAATTATTTCTAAATAGAGTAAAATTGAAAAAAAAAATGAAAACAAAAGTAGAAGTTTAAGTTTGCTTTTATGGAAAATATCATAATTAGTCATTTAAGCATGATGAATTTCAATTTTAATTTTTTTTTATTTACAATTATCAATTTTGGACATTTTTTTTTCAATTTTGATATTTCATAATCCAAATTTAGTTCTTTTAACAAATTTAGTCTTTTTATTATTCCCAAATTTTGGACCAATGGATATTGGAAGGCAATTAACTTAGTTTTATTACGTTATTTAGATAGTTGACGAGATGATTTAGATAGCAGATAAGGGTGCAGGTGAAGCTTTGGCGATGTAAAATAGAAAGGGGGTTCCCCCCTTGACATCAGCCAAACGCCTCCCTACTAAGCCAAAGCTTTTGCATAAGAAGCCAATTGGGGGGCAGTAGGTAAGCTTGTACACCCTGGCCCTGGGAACTATTATGACAGATTCGAGGAAGAACCAGCTCGGAGACCCCGGATGCCCCCCCAGCTCTCCTCCGGTTGTCACGATGTCTCTTTCGATGGACTCGTCGTATTCCAGCTTCCACACCGTGGATTCAGGGCACGTTGTGGAGGTATTAAACTTGATGTTTAAAAGGGAATTGAGAAGCACAGGGCGATCGCTCCTTATTTCGGGATGGAAGGTTAGTGGAAGGCCCGGGAAGAGTGACCTGCCCGAGATAACGTCGAGAGGGCAGGGTTTGTTGCCGTTGCTGCCCAGTGTGAGGGCGCCTCCTCCGGGAAGAATCGACACTATGGTGTACTCCACTAGTCCCGGACGGACCTCATCTCCGTCGAAGTCCACCACCGGGGTGTCACCGGCAGCTGAAGAGACGATCACACCCAAACACAGGGCCAGATACCAACTAGTCTTCATCATGCTTTGCATAAAAGAGGATGGTTTAGTATAATATAATTGCTCCTTTTTATAGCTGCATCTTACTACTAATTGGATAGGAGTAGAGATATCATTCTAGCTACAATATCCCTTACAACTTTTAATCTAGGCCACTACAATATATGATGAAGTTTCTTTAATTTTTGCGGAGCTAAAATATCGTACATATCAGCGTCAAACGAGCTGTAATGCTAAGAAGATTAAATAAACGTGTTTTGTATTCAAAAAATTTATAAACGTAGAAATGGACTTAGTAATGAATGAGTTAAATATTTGTTTGGTCCCGTAACTTTTTTTCTTTTTAATTTTAGTCCCAAAAAATATATTCGTTTATAATTAGTCTCATAACTTTAATTTTTCTTTAATTTTGGTCCAATTTTTATCGGATTTGCCACTTGTTGCCGGAAACCGACGAGCGATGCTGACGTGGCTAGTCCAATTATTTCTCAACCAACCAAAGATTGATGAAACTTAAGAAGAAGAATGAAGACAACACCAAAGATTGCAAAAACGTTTATAGTCACCCTATACATAAACATTTTGCAATTTTTGGTGTTATCCTTCTTCTTCTTCTTAAGCTTCATCAATATTTGGCTGGTTGGACTAGTCATGTCAGCATCACTTGCTAATTTCGGAAACAGGTGGCAAATTCGGCGAAAATTGGACCAAAATTAAAGAAAAATGAAAGTTATGGGACTAATTATAAACAAATATCTTTTTTGGGACTAAAATTAAAAAGAAAAAAAGTTACGAGACCAAACAAATATTTAACTCGTAATGAATTTATTAGGGTATAGTTATTTCGCTTGAAACTCCATCTATTATTTCGTTTATTAGATTAATACCAAGAGTTCATATATGTCATTTATTAGGGTATAGTTATTTAAAAAATATATATTATGAAAGATCCCATCCAATCCTGCATTCGGCGTAGGATGTCCTGTTACATTTTGGTGTTACATCTCCTGTTACACGTGTTAGATGAATGACACGTGTGCGGAGAGATTAATCTCAACCTTTCCCCTTAGGGTTGATTGTTAGGGTATAGATTAGTCTATCCTACGTGTCAATCATCCAACGGTTTGTAACAGGAGATGTAACACCAAATGTAACAGAAGATCCGAACTGCCTGCATTCACTCCAAGTATATGAATTTTTTAACTCTGTATAGATTTTTTTTATAATTGCCATTGCTAACGTAATTAGAAACACGCAGACGGTAGATAATTCTAGAGTTAGTCTCTCGCCCTTGAAAACCATGTGGTCCCCCTTAATTTAAACACCTTGACTATAATATAGGGTATAATAAAATTGTAAGGGGACCATAGGTGGTCCCAATTCACAGGAGTGTTTGCCATAAATTTATACCTTCAACTTTTCTTTTTGATACCATGGATCATATATATAATTGAACTTGTAGGTGTATATTGATTTGAGGTACGCATGTTATGTTTGAATCGTCCATTAATTAATAATTAAAGGAGCTTAGTTTTCTTGCATACTTATTTAGGTAGATTTGTAGTTTGAGATGATTCAGACAGCAGATAAGGGTACAGTTTTAGCTTTGGAGATGATAAACATGTTGGAATTAAAGTTTGTAGAACATGAAATCTGCCAAAGAAACTTGACATTTGATTTTGGTAATTTCACCTTTGACTAACACAAATAACCAAAAGACATTCAAACTTCATGTTAAATAATCTGATTTACTCCAACAAAATAGAAAGGGATCTTGATCCCCCTTCACCTCTGTCAAACGCCCCCCATTGTAAATGATACGACCTTAATTGATAAAAGGAAGATTACAAGATAGCACTCTTCAAGGGAGAGCTCAAAAAAAAAAAAAAAAGGAGAGAGAAACTAAGAAAAACTCAATACAAAATCATCCATAATCCCAAAATACAAAGTAGCAAATAATTAAATAGAATTGGCAAATGGTGGTGGACAGATTCTAACAAACTTTCCAACACTCCTCTCTTCCCTCCTTCTGTATTGTTAATAGATTGGGCTGATTATTGGGCCTCCTAACATTCTCAATTAAAGTTTTTGTACTGGGCTGGAAAAGACTATGCAAGTTACCCATAAGTTGAGTTGTATCAGTAAATGCCAAAGCTTTGGCATAAGAAGCCAATTCCAGGGCAGTACACCCCCAGAATTATAGTTGTCAAATGGGCTGGGCTGGGCCGAGCCAGCCCTGCCCAGGCCCACCTAAACCCACATATTTAGTGGGCTGGGCTGGGCCGGCTCACCCTGTAACGGGCTGGGTTGGGCTGGGCTTTTTTTAGAAATTATTGGCCCAGCTCGGCACATGAATTACATGTAACGAGTTGATCGTGGGCTGGGCCGGGCTAAACGGGCCGAATTGGTGGGCCGTTGGGCTATATTAATGAAAATTATTTTAATTCTAATTTATTAAATGTTTAGACTATAAAAATAATAGTAATAATAATAGTATAATATACATTATGATATTGCTACATTCATCAATATAATTATTATGAAAAATAATTATTAATTAAATATATTTAATTTTTTTATGAAATTTTAGTATAATGATGTACTCCCTTCGTCCAGCCCAAACGTCACCAGTTGTTTTTTGTCGTAGATTAAGGAGTATTATTATTTTATGTGTTATGAGTAGTTGTATTAGTAGGAAGTGATGGACCACATGTGGTACCTTTTTACTAAAAGTGAGAATTGGGACATTTGGATGGGACGCCCAATATAGTAAAATGGGGATATTTCGGTAGAACGGAGGGAGTAACATAAAGAAGATATCAACTTAATATTTTGTAAACAATTTATTTTATAATTATAAAATCTTAAATTTTTATATCAAGTACTCCCTCCGTCCGGATTCAAGGATACCATATGCTTTTGGGCACGGAGATTAAGGAGTATTGTTATTTAATGTGTAGTGGATAGTTGTATTAGTGGAAGTGTGGGTCCCATTTTTTAGGTGTATTAGTGGGTGTGTGTGGATAAAAAAGGAAATTAGACCCTTAGGGGCGGACATCCAAAATGAAAAAATGATACCCTTGAAAGTGGACGGAGGGAGTATATAGAATTTGATTTTTAGAAATTTATCATTATTAAATAAATACTCCCTCTGTCCCGGCGTAAGAGGGCCATTTGTTTTTTTACACGTAGATTAATGAGTATTATTATTTAATGTGTAGTGGGTAGTTGTATTAGTAGGAGTGTGGGTCCCATATTTTAATTGTATTAGAGGGGATGTGTGTCTCATGTGTATAAAAAAGAAAATGAGACTCTTTGGGTGGGACGACCAAAATGGAAAAATGGTCCTCTTAGCCTGGGACGGAGGGAGTATATTTTTTATATTTTATATAAAAATACATCAAGTGGGCCGAATTGGCCCGCCATGGGCCCGGGCTGGGCTGAACATGGACCGTGGGCTGGGCTGAGCTGGGCTTTTCGTGGGTTGGGTCGGGCTGGGTTTTTTAAAAAATTTTAGTCCACTTGGGCCCATAATAACACATAAATTCGGCTCATTTAGCCCACGTTACTCACGGGGTGGGCCAGGGCCAGCCCATAACAAGCCACTTGACAACTATACCCAGAATGTGGGAAGCTGGTTCAATGATGAATTAGCTTGAAGATCTGATGGGCCCCCAGATCGCCTCTAGTTTTTTACTTACTTTTGGAATAGTTAGGTGTTTTTTTTGTAATAAATAAATGATAAAGTATGTTATGTGTGTTAAAAATGTGATGGCAATTTGAAATTAAAATATGTTATAGGGATATTAGTTAGTTACTCTTTCATTTTATGGAAGTGTGACGTTGAATTTGGAAGATAAACATGATTAAAGGTGATATTTAATTTGAAGATAAACATGAATAGCCCTAAAAAATTAGTTTTCGTGATTTATGTATATTAATTAATATTTCTCTATTTATATAGTTATTTTTAAGATATATATACTTTTATTGATTGGTTTAACTATCTATTTGTAACCAAGAAAGAATAAAAATAAAATAAAATATTAGTTGGATATATTTTTATTGATTGACTTAATTATCTATTTTCAATAAAAAAAATATGATTAAAGGTGGTATTTAATTTGAAGATGTACATGAATAATAATATTAATAAGTTTGATATATTTTATTGATTATCTATTCCTTAACCAATCAAAAAATTATGATTAAAGGTGATTTTAATTTATATATATACATGATTTAAAGATATAATAATAATAATAATAATAATAATAATAATAATAATAATAAATAAATAAATAAATAAATAAAAGTAGAAAGATTATATATGTTATATTAAAACAAAAAATAAAAAATATACAAAAATTAACCACGTTGCGATGCCTCATACTTTTAAAAAATTATTTATAGCACCGTATTCGTAATTATATAAGATAAGATATATATAAAAAGGAAAGTTAATGATTAAATAAAACAAATAGATCGTATATTTAATTGATAAAAATAAAGTTTGTGATTGAATTAAGAAAAATATAAAGAATCTATTTTCTAACAAGAGAATTAAATTGAGAAATTAGGATAATGTTATTTATTTTAATGCAAATTAACCTATTTTTCATCTATAAATAAATAATATATTTAGATATTATTTATAGGTTGAGGATTTAAAATTCTATAAGGACTTTTTAATTTAATTATGAAAATTTTAATATTTATCTTAAATAAATAATAAAATAAGTTAATTAATTTTTAATAATTATTTGTCATATTAATATATATTACACTCAATATTAGCACCATATTTATTTTGAAAGTTGGTTGATGTCATTTCAATACAAATTAATTGAATATATATAATATTTATTAGAGAGTAACACAAAGTACATCTAGCCAAATTGGCTCAACACTTGCACACAAGGACCATTGCTTGATTCCCACCCAGGTTCATACCTGGTTGGGTGCGAATTTAAACAATTAAATTGTGAGAAAGGTATAAGGGGTAAAAATGTAATAAAATATAAATGGATTAGCCGTATCCGGTACGGCTAGAGCCTTCAAGCACTCACATGAGTGATAGGGTTCGATTCTTGCCTAACCATTTTTTTTAGAATTTTAAGTTTGTGACGGAAAATTCCATCACAAAGTCCGTCACAAATGAAATCCGTCACAAAAGTCCGTCACAAATATTGATTAAAAGAAATCGTCACAAATTTTGTCACTAATATTTTCTGTCAGAATTTTAAGTTTGTGACGGAAAATTCCATCACAAAGTCCATCACAAATGAAATTCGTCACAAAAGTCCGTCACAAATATTGATTAAAAGAAATCGTCACAAATTTCGTCACTAATATTTTCTGTCATAAAATCTGTCACTAATTGTGACGGGACCGTCACAAACACTTTGTGATGCATGTTCGAGTGACGGACGCTTTTCCGTCACAAAGTCCATCAATCCGTACAAAGTCTGTCACTGTCGATCAATTTTTTTGTAGTGAACCCTTTGATAGGACATCCGATTGGTTTGATCGAGAGGTTGATTAATCGTGTGAAGGGACTCTCATTTAAGTTTAGTACCTATTTAGAATTATTTGAGTGAGAACCAATCAATTGAGCTTTATTTTATATCCTATCCATCTCGAGAGGGAGTTTAGGTGAATTTAGTATTGGTCCTTAGTCTTATACTCATGACACATATGAATTCATTGCATGATACCTAAATTTTCCATGCTTTAAGTATTGCTAGTCTCATTCTTTATCTACTTGTCTCATTCATCCATTTTTCATTCATCTATCCATTTATTTAATTATCATTTCTTAATTAATCCTATCCCTTGATGATCATCTCTATAATACTATGACGAACACGAGATCGTTTAAACCCTAGTACCTTCCTCCCTGTGGTTCGAGAAATTCTTTAATTAGTCATCCCGACTATAAATGGCTAATCAGTAGTGCGCCGGTTCTTGGCGCAATGCCTCAAAGGTAAAACGATTCTTTTATTTTTGGCGAAACAGCACCGCTATCGCAGGAACTCCGGCAAACTAAAGATGATGGAGAACTGGATCGGCTAGATTAATGCACTATGCAAATGTATGCAGAAGTGCTCGTTTGTGGTGTATTTTGAATGAATGAAAATGACCCTATTTATAGGCGCACCATTCTACTCAGCCATAATGGTGATTGCGTGATTTACGACGTATTAATTGTTGATGACGTAATTCCCTCTGAACAGACAATATTAAGTATGTATGCACACAAGCTAACACAACATACCAAGCATCACGGGCAACATCAATAGCATGTTATGAAGACGTTACAAACATATAATATAGTCTGAAATAAATCGAATAAACAAGAATCTTAATAGCATGAATTCACAATATTCTGTCTAGGGTTCCCAAATCAACTACCCCTGACCTTCAATCCTTAGAACTGTAAAAGGTTTTTAGCCCATGAGGTTACAAACAACTCTCATGGCTGACAAATTTATAACAAAATCAACAAAAGAAGAAATGAAAGAAAAAGAAAATGTTGTTGGCGGGAAAACTCTCACTTTCCATTTTTTACTTTTCTTCTTTATAGATTAGTAATAATTACAGTTATTAATAAATAAAGATGAGTCAATGTTTGAGCTATGGTAACCAAATTGAAATCACTTTCTTTCAGTTTCATCTGTTTGGAATTTGTCCAGAATTGTTTGTGAAACATAAACGTGGTACATTACTTCAAGTCTAGATTCAATGTTTCACTTTCGGTTTGGTTTATGCGGAAAAATGAGTAGATGATTGAGCTGTGGGACCCAAATTGAATCACTTTCATCATTACAAAATTGTTTGTGAAACATAAACGTGCTACATAACTTTAACTATAAAAGGGGCAATTGGTACACGTGTGAATTGGTGTCGGATTCTTTAATTTTTATTTTTTTTTTATCTACACGTGAATTGGTGTCGGACCTAATAATAATATCAATAATAATAATAATAATAATAATAATACAAACACAAAATAATAACTAGTCAGTGATTAAATAGTTAACACTATATTTAATATCGTTAACTATTTAATATCGTCATACATACTCATATATTTCTTATATTATGAGTTGTTCATGAAATATCGCTACATCACTATCATTTTTCATTTATCCTCATATCGTTTTTTTATTAAAAAGCTTTCACTTTCTATTCGTGTCACGAAAGTCTTTCTTATAAAATGGTCTCTCTCGAATGCTTTCCTTTATGTAATTGTATTTTATTATCAATGAATGTCACCAATAATTGGAGAGTAGAAGATACTATAATATCTCGAAACAAGTTTCGATCTGGACCACAAGCAATGTTGCACGTGAATTGGTGTTAGATTTTTTTTTAAAAGAAAAATAAATATTATTAAGAGTATCAGAAATACTCTAGGATCAGAAATTACATGATTACAGGATTACAAAACAACATAACACCAATAAACATGAAGAAAGACCCCCTCCCCCCCATTTAATTACAACACATTCTAGGGTTGTTAGACCAATCTAAAAATGATTAAGCACTAGTATAATGTGTAGAGAAAATGCACCATGATTTGATTCTAATTTCCTCCAACGTCTTTTCTGAATTATTTTCCTAGTTTTCAAAGATTTTCTTGTTTCTAGCTTTTCAAATGAACCAAGCTGCACAATACCAAATGCATTTAATAATGTATTTTTTCCTTTCGTACCTAGCATGCCATAATATTGTAGGAAATGCATCGTTGGATCAGAGGCGTGATTAGAGCTATTTTCACCTAGATTTTAGTGTCTTTTTATATATATTTTCGTATTATTTTATCCGTATTTTATATGTTATTTGGTTGTGTTTTGTATTTTTATTGAAATGTGTGTGAATGAGCTTAAACGTAAGATTTTCACTTTTTATTGGATGCTAAACATGATAAGGAAGATGTAGGAAAAAGCGGATCTCAATTCGGAGTTGAAACGAGGGAGAACGAGCCAAAACAGTGAAGAAATGCAGGAGCCAGCACACGAGCCGTGTAGCCAACACGGCCCTGTAAGAGTTAGCCGTGTGGCGACATCTAGTCACTCAACACGGGCAACTTCAGGTCGTGTCCAGTTGCACGATTCGAGTCGGGAGCACGAGCCGTGTCGCCAACACGGCCCTGTAAGAAGTTGGCCGTGTGGCGACATCAGAAGAGCCAACACGACCACACCTGTGCCCGTGTTACAACACACGACTCGTGTTGCAGCACACGAGCCGTGTTGCGTAACACGGCCCTGTAAGGCGAGGCCGTGCGGCAGCATCAGAAGACACAACACGGCCACCCCGTGGCCGTGTTACAGAGCACGACTCGTGTTGGGTATTTTCCTGCAGAAATTTCCAGATCCTTCTAGAAGCCTCCAAAGGGGTATAAATACCCCTTTATTCAACAATTGGAAAAAAGAATCCGAAATCCTATCATCTACACACACCTCACACACCATTTCTTCCATTTCCCACCATCATCTTCATCCACCTTCATCCATTTTGATCCATCTTCATCATCTCCATTAATTCTCCATCAAAACTTCATCCCTTCCATTGGGTGTGAGAGATCTCAAGGAATCAAAAGCTAGAGGTGGAGATCAAGAAGAATAGAAGATTCTCTTCAAGAAATTGATAGGGAAGAATCCATTCATTTTGTATTTCTTTAGATCTTAGACTATGGGTAATTGTAATGAATCATTTAATTGTTTTGTTACTTTTACTATGATAGGCTAATCCCTCTAGTGGGATTAGGAATATGAAGAGCATATTAGATTTATATTATCATGTGGATTAAATTGGTTTTTGATTTAATTGATGTTGATTTCTATTCATGGAGTTTAATTGTCTTGATATTATGATGGCATGGTTTGTTATTCATGAATGTTTATTGGTTTAATGGATTGTTGATCAATGGATTATTTGTGGTAATTAAATGCTATCATGATATTCATGTATGTATTGCTTGGAGTGAGACAGAAACGACCCTCTATAGTATTAGGAAGGCATGAATAGACATTGAGTTTGAGTTTGACCGAAAGGATATTTGAATTCAATGAGGGGAACCAATCCATTCGTTGGCCTTAGTACACAAAAAGGGAGAGTTTAATCTAACTAGTACCTAGATGGAAGGGGTTAATGTTGGGCTTTGATCTTAAATGCTTTTGGGAGTCCAAAATGGATCAACAACCTTTGTAACCCGAAAGGGAGCTTAGGATACAATCGTGATCACCCTTAGTCTACATCAATTGAGTTGAATTCCGTTTGCATGATAATATGAATTGAGTGTGCTTGGATGTTTCTAATCCCATGTTTTTCCATACTTGAACTTAAGCACCCATTTTCTATTCTTGTCATTCTACTTATTTGATATTGTTATTTACTTGTTACTTGTTTTAGTTGTTAATCAATCTCAAAACCCCCGATCATCTTTACAAAAACAACATGAACATGAGCTCACGTACATTGCTAGTCCGAACATAACTCCTTATTGGATTGATAATTTTTCTTGGGATATACTACTACAACGATCGAGTATTCTTGCTCGTGAGTGCTAAAAATAGGCAAACAAGAAAATGGCGCCGTTGCCAAAGGGGAGTTTGACGGACTAGTCGAGTACTGTGTTATTGTTTTAGTTGTTATTGATAAGGATATCTTTTTATCTTGTTTTATTTCTTATATTTTCTTTGAAAAATTTTGTTCTTACTTATTCTTTTTTATAGGTACTCTTACCTTGAAAGAAGGGGAGGAAGAACAAAGCCCAAAAATAGAAAGTTGAAGGAAGATTGTAGTAAACTTTGTGGAGAAAAGCATTAGATGGATGGATGGAACAAGTGGTTATTATGGAAATCAATATGCAAGAGTTCCTCCTCCACAACAAAAAGGCTATATAAATGAGAGTTACTATGGATATGATTGCCAAATGAGTCAAGTTCACTCTCAATACTACAATCATGGTGAATATGATGAATGGCCACAAGCTTACAATGAAAACACATTCCAACCACAACAAGGATACACTTATTCCACTCCGAATTTCAAAGTTTATTTTCAAGGAAGTGAAGGCCAAATTTCTCAATCGAGTCCTATCAATCCTCAAGAAGAAGATTATCCTTTCATGGGAGTGGGTAATTTCCAAGGGAATTTTCAAAATACCTATGAAGGAAGTTTTCAAGGGAATTATCCACCAAGTCAAGAGAATCACCAAGGAGGATATCAAGGTTTTGATCCAAGTGCCAAGCCATCTAATGAAGAAGAGAAGTCGACCTTTGAGGATACATTGTTAGCATTCATGAAAAATATGGAGGCTAGAATGGAGAAAAATGAGAAGAAGATTGATGATTGGATGGACTCCCTTGAGTATCAAATGAGCCAACTTGTAAATTCTTTGAACAATTCGCAACAAATTGAAGAGGGAGATTCTATGGAGGATAAAAGGGAAGAAGAGAAGATAATTGATGAATGCTTATTTTTGTTGGAGGAAGAAGAGAATTTGGTGGTAAATGAATCAAGTGAGAAGATTGAAGAGCCAGTTAAGGCCAATGAAATAGAGGAAGACGAGCAAGTTATGGAAGCAAATGAAGAGGACTTGAAGAGTGAAATGAGCATTCCTAAATCCTTAAACTCTTTAAGTTGCAATGATTTTCTTGACATTGTTTCTATTGACTTTGTCTTACCTCTTGATACTTCACAAATTCTTAGGGACAAAAGAGAGTTGGAAGAAACTTTGGGGATATTCATTGAAAGGAGGAATAAGTGGTTTGCTAGAATGGAGAGGACAATGGAATGTCATGCACGGATAGTTGGCAATTTCAAGCTCAATCTTAAGAGTGCCAACGAGGCCATTGCTTGCCACAAGTACTTAATAGATGAAGAAGCGCAAAGATTAAAGTATGGTGGCAAGGACGACCGTTATCCATGGCCATTCCGATGAGTTTGAAATTTTCCGTCTAGCTTGAAGACGTTAAACTTAGCGCTCGATGGGAGGCACCCTATCACTATCTTTATTGCTTTATTTTAGTGCTTTCAATAAATGTTGTGGTTTTGTTGTTTTGTATTTTGGACTTGTAGGTTGATTGTGTTCATGGAGAAAAATGCTCATTGAAGAAAAGAGAAATGCTTCATGGATTCAAGTTGACATGTTCCACCATTTGTTGCAAACTTAATTCGTGACTCTTGTCTCGAGTTAAGTTTGGGGGGTGATAGTGCATGGTGAATATAACTTGAGTCGTGTGGATGCGTATGGTTCTCTACAAGAAGATCACCAAAGGAAACTACAAGGGTAAGTCTCACCACTTTTTGCAAACTTAAGTCTCAACTCTTGTTTCGATTTAAGTTTGGGGGGAGAGTGTGTGGTGTGACTCACCACTTGAGTATGATTCTTGTAAAATTGGACAAATTTTAAAAATTTTCTCATGAGTTTGGGTTGATTTTGGCATGATTGGTGGTGTTGAAGTGCATGATAGTCCATATTTATAATGAAATTGTTGAAATAATGGTGTTTGTTGAGTGTTTGAGCATGAATGAGAGGTATTGGAAGCATGATGGAGCTTGGAGCTAACGCTTTCCTTACCAAATGCCTATCGAGGGAGTACTCCACACCTTATCATTTTACTACTTGAAATGAATTGATTTTGATTTGGATTGTTGTGACTAGCATGATACTTCATTTGTTATGTTTATGGGAGGTTTACTTTCGTATATTAGGATTTCCTTTTCAATAAAGGTTGGGATGAATGTGTGCTTAATTTTCTTATGGATGATGATATTTTGTGTTTTTGCATGTTTTGTGTTTTTGTTGTGTCTTGTTTGTTGAGTCCTTATTTGTATGTTTTGTGTAGCTTCATTCTTGTCTTGGGATGTTTGGTGGTTTGTTTAGGGATGTCGTGAGTCATTTTTGAATGTGAGTGATGATATGTTGTGGTGATAAGTGATGACAAATTATGATTAAGAAGCTCTACACTTTCAAATTGTGACATGTTTTACTTAACTTGTTCAATTTTGAGATGAATGTGGTGTAATAAGTTCCTTAGGGTCCGAGCACAAGCTTGTGAGCATTTGAGCCTCAACCATGCATACATGGTATTTCTTCATGAGTGGATCGGTTGTGTTTGATAAGTTAGAACTTGCTCAAGGACTATAGGAACGAGCCCGATTAGTGGAGAGTGGTGAAATGATCTAAGGCCATCCTTGTTATTATAGTCATTGCCATATATGTTCCCTACCATGAACATCATCCTTAGTTAACCATTTTGAGCCTATAAGCCTATTTCTTGTGAATTTAGCACATTACAAGCCTTAATGACCCATTCAAAGCTTATATATACCTTTGTGTGGGTGATTGAGGAGATGGTAGCTAGAAAGGATTGATTGATTACCAAAAGAAGAAAAGGACATGGTAAACAAGCAAGAAAAATGATGAAAAGAGCAAAACAAGAATGGATATGCAACCTCAAAGTAAGAAAGGAGCAAATCAACATCAAAATGCTCAAGTAAACAAAATTCAAAGATAGGAAGCTTGAATCAAAAGAAGCTCAATCCAAGGAAAGTTAATGAATAGTGCTTGAGATTGTAACGATAAGAAAGGAAGAAAGAAAAGTGGAGAAGTTGAGGAAATTGGCCATCTCTTTGATTACTTACACTTGTTGAGTCACTCTTATCCATATACTTCCTACCCTACCAAAGAGCTTATCATTACATCCTAATTAAAGACCTTTTTGATCATTAATTGAAACTTTGGTGGTTTGTGAATATAGTCCGCGAGCAAGCTTATAGTGAGTCGAGCCAATCGATTAATGAGTGTGATATACCCTATTTCAAAAGAGTGTTGAGAGACATTAATATCCATTGTGAGGCTTGGACTTAAAAGGAACTATATTACACTTTATTCTCTTTTGATTGAACTTGTTAATTTCTCATGTCATGATTTTAATGTTGTAGGATGACTTAGCATAGTTTGTTGTTATTATTGCTAACGATGTGTTATTGCTTATATTCGTTTAGTCTTTTCTAGGTGAAAATTTCTCCTTTTGATTTGTCATTTTCGTTGCTCGGGGACGAGCAACACCTTAAGTTTGGGGGGTTAATTAGAGCTATTTTCACCTAGATTTTAGTGTCTTTTTATATGTGTTTTCGTATTATTTTATCCGTATTTTATATGTTATTTGGTTGTGTTTTGTATTTTTATTGAAATGTGTGTGAATGAGCTTAAACGTAAGATTTTCACTTTTTATTGGATGCTAAACATGATAAGGAAGATGTAGGAAAAAGCGGATCTCAATTCGAAGTTGAAACGAGGGAGAACGAGCCAAAACAGTGAAGAAATGCAGGAGCCAGCACACGAGCCGTGTAGCCAACACGGCCCTGTAAGAGTTAGCCGTGTGGCGACATCTAGTCACTCAACATGGGCAACTTCAGGTCGTGTCCAGTTGCACGATTCGAGTCGGGAGCACGAGCCGTGTCGCCAACACGGCCCTGTAAGAAGGTGGCCGTGTGGCGACATCAGAAGAGCCAACACGACCACACCTGTGCCCGTGTTACAACACACGACTCGTGTTGCAGCACACGAGCCGTGTTGCGTAACACGGCCCTGTAAGGCGAGGCCGTGCGGCAGCATCAGAAGACACAACACGGCCACCCCGTGGCCGTGTTACAGAGCACGACTCGTGTTGGGTATTTTCCTGCAGAAATTTCCAGATCCTTCTAGAAGCCTCCAAAGGGGTATAAATACCCCTTTATTCAACAATTGGAAAAAAGAATCCAAAATCCTATCATCTACACACACCTCACACACCATTTCTTCCATTTCCCACCATCATCTTCATCCACCTTCATCCATTTTGATCCATCTTCATCATCTCCATTAATTCTCCATCAAAACTTCATCCCTTCCATTGGGTGTGAGAGATCTCAAGGAATCAAAAGCTAGAGGTGGAGATCAAGAAGAATAGAAGATTCTCTTCAAGAAATTGATAGGGAAGAATCCATTCATTTTGTATTTCTTTAGATCTTAGACTATGGGTAATTGTAATGAATCATTTAATTGTTTTGTTACTTTTACTATGATAGGCTAATCCCTCTAGTGGGATTAGGAATATGAAGAGCATATTAGATTTATATTATCATGTGGATTAAATTGGTTTTTGATTTAATTGATGTAGATTTCTATTCATGGAGTTTAATTGTCTTGATATTATGATGGCATGGTTTGTTATTCATGAATGTTTATTGGTTTAATGGATTGTTGATCAATGGATTATTTGTGGTAATTAAATGCTATCATGATGTTCATGTATGTATTGCTTGGAGTGAGACAGAAACGACCCTCTATAGTATTAGGAAGGCATGAATAGACATTGAGTTTGAGTTTGACCGAAAGGATATTTGAATTCAATGAGGGGAACCAATCCATTCGTTGGCCTTAGTACACAAAAAGGGAGAGTTTAATCTAACTAGTACCTAGATGGAAGGGGTTAATGTTGGGCTTTGATCTTAAATGCTTTTGGGAGTCCAAAATGGATCAACAACCTTTGTAACCCGAAAGGGAGCTTAGGATACAATCGTGATCACCCTTAGTCTACATCAATTGAGTTGAATTCCGTTTGCATGATAATATGAATTGAGTGTGCTTGGATGTTTCTAATCCCGTGTTTTTCCATACTTGAACTTAAGCACCCATTTTCTATTCTTGTCATTCTACTTATTTGATATTGTTATTTACTTGTTACTTGTTTTAGTTGTTAATCAATCTCAAAATCCCCGATCATCTTTACAAAAACAACATGAACATGAGCTCACGTATATTGCTAGTCCGAACATAACTCCTTATTGGATTGATAATTTTTCTTGGGATATACTACTACAACGATCGAGTATTCTTGCTCGTGAGTGCTAAAAATAGGCAAACAAGGCGCAAGGCATGGGAGACATTAGTCAAAAGTAGCAAAGACACCAAACTTGATAGGAAAAGTTGCATTCAAATAATAGATGCATCACTGTTTCTCTATGATTACCACAAAGACTACAAGAGATGTCATCTCCATCTTTCAAAACATTTATCTTCTTAAGTGTGGATCTATGATCGGTGTCCTTTTCACCTAGATTTTAGTATCTATTTATTATGTATATTTTTATTTATTTTATATATCATTTGGTAGTATTATATGAAGATATGGAGATTTATGCTTTGAAATGATAAATGTGTAATTTTCATGATTAAGTGTCTTAAATTGAGCGATATTTGTAAATAATTTAGAGAATTGGTAATTTGGTTTAATTTGTGTGATTTTTAGGTAGAAATAGGTTCTAGACACGATAAAGAAGATGTGGGAAAAAATGGAGTTCAATTCGGAGTTGAAACGACAGAGAACGAGCCAAAGCAAAATGCTGAAAAATGCACATCCAACTTATATAATTTTTCTGTATTCATGTAGAGCTCAAAACTAAATGTGTGGCATATGATTGGAAAGTTACGGAAGAGGAAATTGCGTGAGCGCAAGAATCACTCGAATCGGGGTTCGGATGTAAAAGTTATACGCGAAACGGTGAGACTGAGCTGCACGCGCTGCACCTACACGACCCGGGCTGCGCCTACACGACCCGTGTTCAGACAAAAGTCAGTTTTTCATCCAACACATGTTCTAGAAGCTTCCAAGGGGTACAAATACCCATTTTAAGTGTAAAATCCGAGAGAAATCATTTTGAATCAATTTCCACACACACTAAACACCTAAATTCACACACATTCATCTATATCTCTTCCATACTTCACTTCATCCATCCTACCCACTTGATCTTCTCAAATCCATCCATCAATACATCCATCTACCAATCTAAGAATAGGAATTCATTATTGGTTGAAGATTATAGCATGATCAAGGAGGAGAAAGTTCACCATCAAAGGGAAGCCAACTTACCTTTATTTTGTTATTTTCTTCATAATTTGGCTCAATTGGAGCATGCCATGGATTATGTTGAATTTGTAATGATATGTAGTGGCTAGTCCTTATGTGAGGCTAGCAATATGATTGGTTAGGGATTATGTAGATTTTTGAACTTGATTTCATTTTAGGAATCAAATGATTTAGAGCAAGCATACTCTATCGTTGTTGTAAACCGTAGTGACCAAGTACAAAATTTAGAAAATCAAACCCAAGAGCGAAAGTGTATGTATCCGTGTTTGGGAAATATTTTACTCTAGAAGGACTAATTAATAAAGGAAGGGGATGTTGAACACTAAAAACTAATTAAGAAAGTAATTAAAGATAGAAAGATACGAAGGACATGGAAGATGGATGAGTGGATGAATCTGAGATGGATGAAGTAACAATCTAAAGAGGAGCAAGGCTAACCACATTCAAGATTAAGGATACAACATGGACTAGTTAAATTCAAATGTCAAACATCAATGATCATTGGAATAGAAGCAATCACATATATTCCCCTAATCTCTTTGGCAAAGGTGATTAAGTTCTCAACTCACTATAAATTTCAAGCACAAAAGATTGAATCTCACTCTCAATTCCATTAGAAGATACTATGATAACAAGATTAGTCTTCTCAATCAATTAATCAACCACATATGATAAACCATTTAAGTGTTCCAACACGAATGTTCTAAGTATATAAAGATGTTACCACATACTTCACATACTAACATACAAAATTCATATTATAACATGATTCCATTAAATCCCTAAACACAATATTGGAATGGTTATCCTAATATCATAAATGTAGAATTTAACCACACACATCATAATACAAATCAAGTAAATCATAAATCATGTAAGAAATTCCAAAAACACATTAATTAAACCATTAAAAATCTAACAAATCCATATATCCCTAATCCATCAAGTGGCTAGCCTCACAAGAGGTCTAGCCAACAACAAACATCATGAAAACATCAATACAATGCTTACAAACATCCATTGTTGCAATTAAAACTAAGAAAATACAAATTAAAGGTAAGTTCTCCCCTATTTGGAATTTGGGTTGATTCTCCCCTTCAAGATGCAATCCTCTCTCTTTGAGCCTCAATCCTCCATAGATATGTGATAGGTAGATGGAAAGTGTGGAGATCCATAGAAAATGAAGAGTAATTGAGTGAAAATTGGGTGGAAAATGGATTGGAGATGGTAGTGTGTGAGAAAAATGGTGAATGAGTGTGTGTGGGCGATTTTGGGTCTCCCCAATTCTCCCTCAATCAAACTTGGGGAAAAAGTAGCCAAAATAGGAATTAAAACTGAGTTTCTGGACAGGTGGCAAAATTCACGAAAATTCGATCGAATTTTTTGTGATGGACGTCGAATTTTTCTACAAAGCTGCAAAATAATTCGATCAAATTTTTATGCATTTGGTCGAATTTTTATATCAGTGTGCTCAACCTCCAATGCTCTGTTACATCCCTATTTTTCCTAAAAATTCATAAAAATTCGCTCGAATTTTTGTGCGAGGTCGAATTTTTGTTACAATTTCGCCCTGCTTCACTTTTTGGCTCGTTCTCCCTCGTTTTAACTCCAAATTGAGATCTGTTTTTTCCTACATCTTCCTCTTCACTTCTAAAATTCATTTATATCTAAAATCATACAAATTCTACTAAAGTATAAATTTTCCAAATATTTACAAATATCGAGCAATTTAGGATACTTAAACGCTCAAACCAAGCATAATTGCATGAAAGCATGCTATAAATGGACCCTAAATTCATGAAATTTCTACACTCATCAATTTTTCACACCACATGTTTAATGAAATGATTGTTATGAATATTTTCTATCATGAATACTTATTCTCATTTTCTGTATGATTTGTGTTATTAAATTCTCTATTCATAGTGTTAGGATGATCATTTCAATATTATGCTTAGTGGTTTAATTGAATCATTGATTGCATGAGATGACTTAGTTCGTGTGAAAGGAGGTAAGTCATACCCTTCTTGTGCTTAGAACCTCATGATAGGACATTAGTGATGAACTAGTGAGGGGAACCCAACTTATGATCATAGTACCTTCATGGGAATTGAGAGTAAGAGACAATCCTAGGAGATTAAAACTTGTAAAAGAGTTGAGAATCTAATTGCCTTGGCCATAGGGATTAGGGGTACATACGTGAATGCTCTTAATATCATAGTGTGATGACCTTCAATGCATGTGTGTGTGTGAGTCTACATGAGCCTTATCCACGATGTTTCTTACCTTACATACTTCTTAGATTGCTCACCTTAGAAATTCTGTTTTAAACATTTATTCAATGAATATTTCTTTGAACTTTTGTTACAGGTTAATGATGTTCGTGGTGATCTCTCGCAAATTGGCTTTGATTTGAATGAATTGCAGAGAATAGTTTCGGGTTTGGTCAGTTTTCTAAATTTTGTCTAATCCTTTAATAACTTCTGTTCTTTATGAATTTTGCAGTTCCCTATATTTCTCATTATATTTTCTGTAATCATCTATAAGCTGCTATATGATGAAGCATCTGAATTATATATCAAATGGTTGACCTTCTTTTCATATTTCGATAACATGCTTTTGATGCTTACTTGATATGCAACTTGTATAGTTGTATACCTAGTTCTGTATCTACTTAATGGTCTCCAACTCTCAACTCTCCATGATCATGCATGTATATTTAGTGTGCATTTTATATAGTGTGTATGATCTTTCATTATTTCTTCATAAATATATTTTTCAAGATTATCTAGTATTAAATTTTCTTACAAAGGTGTTGTTAACAATCAATTCAGTTTTCTGTTTACTTGGAGTTACATAGTACTTAAAGGTGCCCAGTTAGTGCCTTCTCAAGCATGAGGCTGGTACAGATCACAATTCAGGCGCACCTCTATATCCTGCTGATTTTCTTATCACAAAACATGTTTTATGTAAAGAGATTTTGGAAAAAATTGTGTAAATTTTTTTAGATGTAAAATATATTCTGGCCAACAAAACTTGCAGACTCCTTTCTCTGATTCTTGATTGCTCATTCCAGCCTCTGCAGCTTCACCCCAATTTATTTTCGACAGCTGGTGTTGTTCCTCTGGTGGCACCCCTGCTCCAACTGTTTGTTATGTTGTTTTCCTTTATGTGAATCTAATCTCTGGCGCCTTCTATTTATTACTCATGTGGTGATACCATGTTTTCTACTCTATATTTCCTTCTCATTGAAAAAAAAATTTGACAAATCTAGATTTATATAAGATATGCCCATAGATGTCAAAAAATTGGGCACGAGTACCATTGTTCAAAAAATCCTCACTGGCTTACTCTTTCCCAAAAAAAAACCCCCATAATGACTGGATAAAAACAAAAAGGCTGTTCACTTTGCTCACGTCAATGTATACATGGAACTTTGTCTTGCTGTTGATTAATTATTTTAATTTACTAATAATCATGTTTCATAATTTCATTGTTAGTTTATACTTTATAGTGCTTGATTTTTCTCCTTTTTGCCTCTTATTGTGAATGCTTTATTGCAGGATGGCAAGCTACTCTCATTAGAAGACAAACAGGTGAAATTCTTATTTTTTGGACCGAGTCTTCTAAATCAGTCCTTGCTATGCCTTCTTGACTTGCAATTTGCTTCTTGGACTTAAAATATTTTTTAGTAACCAAGTTGATCTCAAAGTGCAGTAGCATTCCCTATAATGCATGATTACAATCCTGACACTGATTGTTATTACTAATATTCCTTTATAGGATCTTGCAAATGCTGGGGTGATGTACGTATGTCACATTGTTAATGGTGGAAAGGTGAAAATGCCAGAAAAGCTTCAGGTTTGGGACTGATCCTTCTCTTGTTTCTTCAGTCACCTGAAGACAATGACATATTAAATACTGCATAAATCTTCCAATTTGTACTTATTATTTTAGTCTTTAGCCTTCATTTAAAAAAAGTCTTCTAATGAGAGTATGTCCATTTAATCTTCTAGGAATTTGGTGTTAGATTTTTACTGGAGAGCAAATCTCTTTGGACTTGTGCCATAAATGGGTTCCATGCCTTTTAAGAGTAATGTTACCATGACAAAAATGCCAAAGCTTATTTATGTGAGCATTGGCTCTCAATAGCCTCTCATTCAGGAGTCAATCAGTCTATGAAGTATAAAACATTTAGTTTACTTTGCTTCTGGACTTCAAAATTTTACTTGTTAGACAATTTGTTTAATTTGAGCCTTTTTTTGTTAATGCTTCACTTTCATTTTTTGGGTTTCAAACACTTCTTCAATACTCTACTTCTATTCAGTTGTTACCTGACTATAATTTAATGCTATCTTAATCCATTTGGGGAGGTGTTGTCCATATTGGGGGTTGGGGTGCTGAACAATAATGCCATTCTTCCTTTACTGAAATTTAGTCCTCACTGATGTTAAGTGATAACATTAAATAGTTTATATACTGTATGCTATTATCAACTCATTTTTCTCCTCTTTGAACAGCACCCCAACATGATAAGGAAGATGTAGGAAAAAGCGGATCTCAATTCGAAGTTGAAACGAGGGAGAACGAGCCAAAACAGTGAAGAAATGCAGGAGCCAGCACACGAGCCGTGTAGCCAACACGGCCCTGTAAGAGTTAGCAGTGTGGCGACATCTAGTCACTCAACACGGGCAACTTCAGGTCGTGTCCAGTTGCACGATTCGAGTCGGGAGCACGAGCCGTGTCGCCAACACGGCCCTGTAAGAAGGTGGCCGTGTGGCGACATCAGAAGAGCCAACACGACCACACCTGTGCCCGTGTTACAACACACGACTCGTGTTGCAGCACACGAGCCGTGTTGCGTAACACGGCCCTGTAAGGCGAGGCCGTGCGGCAGCATCAGAAGACACAACACGGCCACCCCGTGGCCGTGTTACAGAGCACGACTCGTGTTGGGTATTTTCCTGCAGAAATTTCCAGATCCTTCTAGAAGCCTCCAAAGGGGTATAAATACCCCTTTATTCAACAATTGGAAAAAAGAATCCGAAATCCTATCATCTACACACACCTCACACACCATTTCTTCCATTTCCCACCATCATCTTCATCCACCTTCATCCATTTTGATCCATCTTCATCATCTCCATTAATTCTCCATCAAAACTTCATCCCTTCCATTGGGTGTGAGAGATCTCAAGGAATCAAAAGCTAGAGGTGGAGATCAAGAAGAATAGAAGATTCTCTTCAAGAAATTGATAGGGAAGAATCCATTCATTTTGTATTTCTTTAGATCTTAGACTATGGGTAATTGTAATGAATCATTTAATTGTTTTGTTACTTTTACTATGATAGGCTAATCCCTCTAGTGGGATTAGGAATATGAAGAGCATATTAGATTTATATTATCATGTGGATTAAATTGATTTTTGATTTAATTGATGTTGATTTCTATTTATGGAGTTTAATTGTCTTGATATTATGATGGCATGGTTTGTTATTCATGAATGTTTATTGGTTTAATGGATTGTTGATCAATGGATTATTTGTGGTAATTAAATGCTATCATGATGTTCATGTATGTATTGCTTGGAGTGAGACAGAAACGACCCTCTATAGTATTAGGAAGGCATGAATAGACATTGAGTTTGAGTTTGACCGAAAGGATATTTGAATTCAATGAGGGGAACCAATCCATTCGTTGGCCTTAGTACACAAAAAGGGAGAGTTTAATCTAACTAGTACCTAGATGGAAGGGGTTAATGTTGGGCTTTGATCTTAAATGCTTTTGGGAGTCCAAAATGGATCAACAACCTTTGTAACCCGAAAGGGAGCTTAGGATACAATCGTGATCACCCTTAGTCTACATCAATTGAGTTGAATTCCGTTTGCATGATAATATGAATTGAGTGTGCTTGGATGTTTCTAATCCCGTGTTTTTCCATACTTGAACTTAAGCACCCATTTTCTATTCTTGTCATTCTACTTATTTGATATTGTTATTTACTTGTTACTTGTTTTAGTTGTTAATCAATCTCAAAATCCCCGATCATCTTTACAAAAACAACATGAACATGAGCTCACGTATATTGCTAGTCCGAACATAACTCCTTATTGGATTGATAATTTTTCTTGGGATATACTACTACAACGATCGAGTATTCTTGCTCGTGAGTGCTAAAAATAGGCAAACAAGGCGCAAGGCATGGGAGACATTAGTCAAAAGTAGCAAAGACACCAAACTTGATAGGAAAAGTTGCATTCAAATAATAGATGCATCACTGTTTCTCTATGATTACCACAAAGACTACAAGAGATGTCATCTCCATCTTTCAAAACATTTATCTTCTTAAGTGTGGATCTATGATCGGTGTCCTTTTCACCTAGATTTTAGTATCTATTTATTATGTATATTTTTATTTATTTTATATATCATTTGGTAGTATTATATGAAGATATGGAGATTTATGCTTTGAAATGATAAATGTGTAATTTTCATGATTAAGTGTCTTAAATTGAGCGATATTTGTAAATAATTTAGAGAATTGGTAATTTGGTTTAATTTGTGTGATTTTTAGGTAGAAATAGGTTCTAGACACGATAAAGAAGATGTGGGAAAAAATGGAGTTCAATTCGGAGTTGAAACGACAGAGAACGAGCCAAAGCAAAATGCTGAAAAATGCACATCCAACTTATATAATTTTTCTGTATTCATGTAGAGCTCAAAACTAAATGTGTGGCATATGATTGGAAAGTTACGGAAGAGGAAATTGCGTGAGCGCAAGAATCACTCGAATCGGGGTTCGGATGTAAAAGTTATACGCGAAACGGTGAGACTGAGCTGCACGCGCTGCACCTACACGACCCGGGCTGCGCCTACACGACCCGTGTTCAGACAAAAGTCAGTTTTTCATCCAACACATGTTCTAGAAGCTTCCAAGGGGTACAAATACCCATTTTAAGTGTAAAATCCGAGAGAAATCATTTTGAATCAATTTCCACACACACTAAACACCTAAATTCACACACATTCATCTATATCTCTTCCATACTTCACTTCATCCATCCTACCCACTTGATCTTCTCAAATCCATCCATCAATACATCCATCTACCAATCTAAGAATAGGAATTCATTATTGGTTGAAGATTATAGCATGATCAAGGAGGAGAAAGTTCACCATCAAAGGGAAGCCAACTTACCTTTATTTTGTTATTTTCTTCATAATTTGGCTCAATTGGAGCATGCCATGGATTATGTTGAATTTGTAATGATATGTAGTGGCTAGTCCTTATGTGAGGCTAGCAATATGATTGGTTAGGGATTATGTAGATTTTTGAACTTGATTTCATTTTAGGAATCAAATGATTTAGAGCAAGCATACTCTATCGTTGTTGTAAACCGTAGTGACCAAGTACAAAATTTAGAAAATCAAACCCAAGAGCGAAAGTGTATGTATCCGTGTTTGGGAAATATTTTACTCTAGAAGGACTAATTAATAAAGGAAGGGGATGTTGAACACTAAAAACTAATTAAGAAAGTAATTAAAGATAGAAAGATACGAAGGACATGGAAGATGGATGAGTGGATGAATCTGAGATGGATGAAGTAACAATCTAAAGAGGAGCAAGGCTAACCACATTCAAGATTAAGGATACAACATGGACTAGTTAAATTCAAATGTCAAACATCAATGATCATTGGAATAGAAGCAATCACATATATTCCCCTAATCTCTTTGGCAAAGGTGATTAAGTTCTCAACTCACTATAAATTTCAAGCACAAAAGATTGAATCTCACTCTCAATTCCATTAGAAGATACTATGATAACAAGATTAGTCTTCTCAATCAATTAATCAACCACATATGATAAACCATTTAAGTGTTCCAACACGAATGTTCTAAGTATATAAAGATGTTACCACATACTTCACATACTAACATACAAAATTCATATTATAACATGATTCCATTAAATCCCTAAACACAATATTGGAATGGTTATCCTAATATCATAAATGTAGAATTTAACCACACACATCATAATACAAATCAAGTAAATCATAAATCATGTAAGAAATTCCAAAAACACATTAATTAAACCATTAAAAATCTAACAAATCCATATATCCCTAATCCATCAAGTGGCTAGCCTCACAAGAGGTCTAGCCAACAACAAACATCATGAAAACATCAATACAATGCTTACAAACATCCATTGTTGCAATTAAAACTAAGAAAATACAAATTAAAGGTAAGTTCTCCCCTATTTGGAATTTGGGTTGATTCTCCCCTTCAAGATGCAATCCTCTCTCTTTGAGCCTCAATCCTCCATAGATATGTGATAGGTAGATGGAAAGTGTGGAGATCCATAGAAAATGAAGAGTAATTGAGTGAAAATTGGGTGGAAAATGGATTGGAGATGGTAGTGTGTGAGAAAAATGGTGAATGAGTGTGTGTGGGCGATTTTGGGTCTCCCCAATTCTCCCTCAATCAAACTTGGGGAAAAAGTAGCCAAAATAGGAATTAAAACTGAGTTTCTGGACAGGTGGCAAAATTCACGAAAATTCGATCGAATTTTTTGTGATGGACGTCGAATTTTTCTACAAAGCTGCAAAATAATTCGATCAAATTTTTATGCATTTGGTCGAATTTTTATATCAGTGTGCTCAACCTCCAATGCTCTGTTACATCCCTATTTTTCCTAAAAATTCATAAAAATTCGCTCGAATTTTTGTGCGAGGTCGAATTTTTGTTACAATTTCGCCCTGCTTCACTTTTTGGCTCGTTCTCCCTCGTTTTAACTCCAAATTGAGATCTGTTTTTTCCTACATCTTCCTCTTCACTTCTAAAATTCATTTATATCTAAAATCATACAAATTCTACTAAAGTATAAATTTTCCAAATATTTACAAATATCGAGCAATTTAGGATACTTAAACGCTCAAACCAAGCATAATTGCATGAAAGCATGCTATAAATGGACCCTAAATTCATGAAATTTCTACACTCATCAATTTTTCACACCACATGTTTAATGAAATGATTGTTATGAATATTTTCTATCATGAATACTTATTCTCATTTTCTGTATGATTTGTGTTATTAAATTCTCTATTCATAGTGTTAGGATGATCATTTCAATATTATGCTTAGTGGTTTAATTGAATCATTGATTGCATGAGATGACTTAGTTCGTGTGAAAGGAGGTAAGTCATACCCTTCTTGTGCTTAGAACCTCATGATAGGACATTAGTGATGAACTAGTGAGGGGAACCCAACTTATGATCATAGTACCTTCATGGGAATTGAGAGTAAGAGACAATCCTAGGAGATTAAAACTTGTAAAAGAGTTGAGAATCTAATTGCCTTGGCCATAGGGATTAGGGGTACATACGTGAATGCTCTTAATATCATAGTGTGATGACCTTCAATGCATGTGTGTGTGTGAGTCTACATGAGCCTTATCCACGATGTTTCTTACCTTACATACTTCTTAGATTGCTCACCTTCATCCATCTTCCATCACATATGTACATGTTCTATCTTTTAATTGTTTTCCTAGTTGTTAGTTTGTAGTGTTAATCAACCACCTCCTTATTGATTAGTCCTTCTAGAGTCAAACATCTCTCAAATACGGATACACAATTTTTCCCTTGGGTTCGATATTTCTAAATTTTGCACTTGATCACTACGGCCTACTACGCGATAGAGTATGCTTGCTCTAATCAATTGATACCAAAATTAAAATCAAGTTCAATCTAGTAGGAAGCCGATGTCTAAGGATTCTACAGGAGAATAATTTAGGGACAATATGAGTAATATTTAAGTTTTTCTATTTTTATTGAATCACTGTCCAAATTTGATTAAATTGGACAAATATGATCAAAATTGGATTGAAAATGATTAAAATTGATTAATTTCTAAAGTTATAGGACTAATTGTGTGTTATGTCATACTTAGAGGACTATTTGTGATCATTTCTCATACGTATTTAGTGATATGGAGTTTAAGAAAAATAACTTTAGGGTCTAATTTATCACAATTTTGTGGAATTTATATCTGTATTTGAGCATCATTTAGTTACTTTGCATATATTTAAGTAAAAGATGCATGTGAGGTGTTATCTCATACTCCCTCCGTCCCGGAACAAGGCATACATTTACTTTTTGCACGTAGATTAAGGAGTATAATATTTTAATTTGTTGTGAAGTGAGAGAAATAATATTTTAATGTGTAGTGGGTAGTTATATTAGTGTAGTGTGTGGGGCCATGTGGATATAATAATGGTATTGTGTGGGTCACATCAACCAAAAAAGAAAATGTATATTCCCTCCGTCCCCTTGAAAGGTATTCGTTGACTTTTTGCACGTGGATTAAAGAGTATAATAATTTAATGTATAGTAAGGTGAGAGAAATAATATTTTAATGTATAGTTGGTAGTTGTATTAGTGTTGATTGTGGGGTCATGTGTAGTGGTTGTAGGTCACATCAATCAAAAAAGAAAATAGATACTTTATAATGGGACGGACCAAAATGAAAAAATGGATACGTATCAAGGGGATGGATGGAGTACTTTGTTTTGGGACGAACCAAAATGAAAAATTGTATACCTAGTTGTGGGATGGGGTGAGTATTTTTAGATGAAAAACAGGAGTTAAACTGTAAAATTGGAAGTCGGAATCGAAACCAGGAATAATACAATCCAATACGACTTATGCCAGTCGGAGGTGAAGATCGTGCAGACCATCAGCAGCACTTGTGCTGCACATCCGCCAGACACGGGTGCCAAGACCTATAGAGAGAATCCCGCACAACCGTTGATCTGTGCTGAGAGCTGCCGAGACTACTCGCTCCCGTGTTGCCAATCCATGCTGAAAGATGCCGAGTTTTCTCGGCCAAACCGCATGCGGCACAAATCGTGCAGCCTACTGGCATGATTTTTGCCGATTTCCATCCAAGCCTAGATTTCGTATTTTCAAACTCGTTCGTGTTTTGACATGAAAACATCATCATTTGAAACGGAGTCCAAGCCCTCAACTATAAAAGAAACACTTGACGAGTTTCAGAACTAACTCTTCAATTCAAAAACTATTTACTCTCATCACCCATCGCCATATCGAAATCCAAATCCATACTCCCATCCACCCATCCCGCAAATAAATAGTTCATCAGTATTTGCCTACTTGAGAAGGAGAACGGAGAAGACTCAGAACCACGTAGGAAAGAATGAAGAATCACACCATATATAAGGTTTTTCTTTTCTATCTTTCTTAATTCCGAATTATAGACCTTTATGGATAAGACTTCATTCATGATCATGATTATTGTTTGTAACACCATGAACAAGTATTTTTCTGGATAGTTTTAGGAGTGTTGAAGGTTTGAATTATGTTGAATTGATTATCTAGACTAGATTATGGATTTCTGCAGAATATTTGTTCCTTTATTGATGCCTTGTTTTTTTCCTATTGATCTATCTTCAGTCATATTTATGTCATTATCTTATGCATGTTTATGATTGTTGCGTATGTCATCACTCATTGAGGATCATATTTGTAAATTTGTTATTAATAGAGGGGATTTAACTATATGACATTAGAATTATCAATATTAAACATTTGATTTATCTATTAATTACCTGTCTGAATGATTAGGTTTCTTACACTATTTTTTGGGTTTGATATTTTACTTGATCACACGTTGAATTACAATTGATTTCTTATATTTGAGGATATACAGGTTTGAGTGCACAAAAATCAATAAAAGACACTTTGATGTGATATTTTCTGTGTTATTCCAATGGATGCTTGACAAATGGTAAAGAGGAGAAAATCTATACCAACTCAATATATAACTCTTGAGCAAGGGATTTGCAGTGCCAATCTTTCAAGAGATTTCATTGGGGATGTCATATCACTTCACATGTATAAACATGAATTATCTTTAATTACCTAATTAGTTTTCCGGCAATTAACCTTATCTTTTTTATTTTGAGGTAGTTCCTCTTAGATACACTATACATGTAAAATTAATTAATAGGTACACACTGAAAAAAACATTATTCCTAACTACAATATTTAATTATTGATTACCAAATTTACCCTTATTTTGAGTAAATGCATGAAATGCAGATTTTTTTTCAAATTCGATTTCTCTCCCAACTCCCGTAATTAATGGCATTTTCCCCTCAAATTCCATAACTGCACGAAATTACATGAAATGCAGACTTTTTTTTTTTGCATGAAATGTCGTTTCTAGTTAAGAAATGCATTATTATTATTTGGTGTTTTAGTCTGCACGAAATGCAGATTCTAGTTAAGAAATGTATTTTTTTTTGTAGTTGATTTTTCTACATAAATGCTGTTGGTTTTTCTGCACGAAATGCAGATTCTGATTAATAATGAGTTTAGTTGATTTTTCTGCATGAAATACAGATTTTGTTAATTAAATGCAGATATTTTTGGGGGTTTAGTTCATTTTTCTACACGAAATGCATATTTTCTAATTAAAAGTTACTGAACAAAGTCAATTAAAATTTCTGCAAATCCAATATCTACAAATTACAAAGATATTAGCAGTTTACAATGATATGAATCGAGATATTTACAAGAGGAATCTTACAATCATCCATGGAATTTCATCGAAGATAAATCAAGGGCAATAAAAATTAAAAAAAGAAGTAATCAGATTGTTCCAGATGTAGCCGCTGGTTGAACGCAGCAACGAACATCTATTGGCTGATATGGGAAACCCATGAACAGGGTAAGGAGACGGAATCGCATGCTGGCTTCCTTGTGTCGGCACCTACGCACGTCGATTGAGAGTTAGGCGCAGACAGCAACTCTGCAATCAAATCCCCCAAACTAACAAAAAATCAATTCACGACCACATACTCACCTCGAACAACAACTACAACCAAATTCCCCAATTCCTTTAACCACACACAAATTTCGAAATCCCAAAAAATAAATGCAAATTCGAATATAAAAATTAAAATGCAAATTTGAATCAAGAATGGGATTCGTTTGACAATAACCTTAGAGAGCAAATATCAGTGTGATTTCCTTGCGGGTGGAATAGATCTGGGTCGAATCCTAGGGAACACAAAAGAGAGCAGAGAGATGGGTCCACGATTGCTTGCACAAGCGGGAGACATTCTGGTGGAAGGAGGCGACGAAGAGATGGAGGCGGCTGTGAATTAGAAAAGGCAGTTGCAGGTGGAATCGATGTGGATTTTTTTGAGAGAGAGACTGTTGAGGATGAGTCTTCCTCATCAAGCCAATGCGAGATATGGGGTTGGCGGCGGTGGTCTAGTAGGGCTTCCAATATTGTGGGTTGTTATCACAGGGTTATAATGGGAAATTAATGTTATCCTTTTGTATTGGTAAGTAATTTTATTTAAGTAATGTATCTTAAAGTAATATTAGGTAGTGGATGTGTATTATGGAGTAATTATTTCTTTTATTTTTATTATTATTATTATTATTATTTATCGGCAATTAACCTTATCTAGTTATACGAAACCCAACTTTTTTTAAAAAATTAATAATTTAATGACAAAATACAATTAGTTTTACAACTCGCAGGTATAAACATGAATTAAAATTCCATCCAATAAACAGTGGTTCCATTTATTGGAAGCTAATAATATGAGATAGCTTTTATTGCATCCACAATTAGGTAGCAGATGACAGAGTTGTAAATTTGATGATGAAAAAGTAAAAGGGGTTTTGATAATCCTCCAACACACTCAAACGGTTATCGACATTAAACCCGACGTCTCGGCATACGTAGGTTGCAATAGTTCTGGGGCAGTACGTAAGCTTGTACGCATTCGGCAACGAAATCCCCACAGCTTCGATCTTGAACCAGCTTGCAGACCCCAGCACGCCTCCGGTCGACACGATGTCCCTTCCGGTGGCCTCGTCCCGTCTCACCTTCCACACCGAGGATTCCTCACACGATGTGGTAACATTGAACTTGATGTTCACATCGGTGGAGAGGCGCACGGGGTCGCCTCCCTCGGGGTGGAAGGTCAACGGGAGGCCACACTTTTGGAAGTAACACTCGTCCAATGTCGGGATGACGACGTCGAGTGGGCAAGGTTTGTTGCCTAGTGCGAGCGCCACGTCTGCTAGGTTTGATACGAACTGATATATCCGGTACTCCACTCCGGGCCGGACCTCGTCTCCGTCGCCGTCCAGCACCGGAGTCGAACCGGCAGCCGAAGACAAGATCACAACCAAGCACACAAGAATCACTATTAGCTTCATCGTTCGAATATGCATGAGAGCTTATGAAATTAAGACCTCCCTTTTATAGATGAATATGTCTACAGTCCAATGCAGCAGAATATGTTTCGAAATTACTATAATATCCCTTCCTACTTTCATTCTAAACAAAAAATTGACTGTACACTATTTTCTATACACATTTTCTTTTTATTCTAAATTTAACCCTTTATCTTTTTATACTCGAATGGATCAAAATATATTTTACTCGAATATTCGACTAATATATTCAATTAAAATGTTCGAGTAAAACAATTTTAATTTAAAAATCATTAAAAAACATTACTCAAATACATTATTTAATTCTAATTTATTACTTGAATTCATTATTTAATTCGAATTCATTACTCAAATACATTATTTGACTCCAATTTTTTACTCGATTGCATTATTTGACTCGAATATGTTTGCTCGAAAAAAATTTGACTCGAAATTTGAATCGAAAATTATTTTTCACTTTATTCGAATATATTTCTCAAACATATTACTCGAATGAATTTGAGTAAAAGGTATTTTTGTCAATTCAGACATTAAAAGTTAAAATTAGTTTAAGAAAGTCATTTGTTATTTCTGATGGAACTGTGAATTGCTTCCAACATTAAATTTTATAATTCTTCACACTTTCTTCATTGGTTAATTTTCTTCAGTTGTTAATGCCAGAAAACCTTCGCATTTCAAAAGGGAAACATATTACTTCATCCAACAATATTACTGTGCATTCAAATTTATAAGCATTGAAACGTCCTTATCTTAATATCTTGTACATCGAGATATGTGCATTCGAAAGTGTCAATTAAAGTTAGTATAACTTTTTTCTTTTAAAACAACATATCTACTAAATCGGTGCGGATATTTAATTAAATTTGAGTGTTTCATCTTTTGCTTTGAATTGTTTTATTATCTGGCACATAGGATCTAAATAAAATGTACTCCCTCCGTCCCGGAGAAATTGACACATTTTTTTTTGGCACGGAGATTAAGAAGTATAATAAATTAATGTAAAGTGAAGTGAGAGAAATAATATTTAATGTGTAGTGGGTAGTTGTATTAGTGGTGAGTGTGATGTTTGTGTGGACCCATGTAAATAAATAAATAGTTTTTGTGTGGGTCCCATATCCTTAAAAAGAAAATATGTCAATTTCTGTGGGACAACCCAAAAAGGAAAGTGTGTCAATATCTTTGGGACGGAGGGAGTACACCTTAAAAAAATATATTAACTCTAAAATGAAAAGTTGAGACAACCAATTTATTATGCACATGTCTTTCATCTAAAATGATATATCGTTCCTTATTGAACCTATACGAAGTTTACTCCTAAAAGAATCCGAGAAACATAAACGTTCAACATTAGTTTTTGTGGTCTGGATTGAAAAATTGAACTTGGGATATTTTAGTACCATCTAGCCTCCAATTATTTGTGACATTGATTGAGATATTAAAATTTATTAGATATTCATAGAGCCTTTTGATTTGTTATGCTTTAATTAATACAAACAATTGTATGAATCGAGTTAACGGTACTACGGGGATTTATACAGTAAACCCGATTTGTAGGAGATAAATCCTATCAATTAATTAATCATAATTATATATGATTTGTTACTTGTAGAGTCTAGATTAGATTCTCGCTCGTTTGAACTTGTTGATGAGATTCCATGGGATAGATCTTGCTCCGGGATTGGATTCATTAATGAATTGGGTAGGGAAGAAGAAGGGATCGAGGCGGTTGAGAAGAGTCCGACTAGTATAGTTTTTCCTCTATTCTACTTATTATTCATCAAACAATGTGACATCAAAACATAACAGAAAATATATCAACCTGAAAAACAATACAAACTAATCCATTGATTCTAAATAACATAGCTAGAACAGAATTTTACTCAAACGTCAATTTAAGTACTGCTGGAATAGAGTTAAAAGCAATTAAACATGATATACACTGTGCTGAATCGAGACAAATTAATACAAATGCAACACATGAATAAAATGATTAAAAAATAATTTTTTTTTCATTAATAAAATTTAACTCACTCAAATAGGTGAGAATCTAGGTCCTAAAAGGAGCATAACATGTATAATGATGACTAATTAAAACATAACAAATCAAAAGGTACCAAATAACAAATAAATTTTAGCCATATTTATAATATCTCAATTACAGTCACAATAACTGGACGGTAGATGATACCATAATATCCCAAATTCAAGTTTCAATCTACACCATACTAATAATGTTGCACGTTTATGTTTAATTCTTTTGGGACAAAAAAGGTCGTAAAAATGAAAGTGATAGGACTTACAATGTCAGCTTCAAGCGAGCTGCAATGATAGAAGCTGATCATAATTAGAAAATGTGTTTTGTATTTTAATTT
The DNA here is from genome assembly GCA_023678885.1 of Pogostemon cablin. Taxonomy (NCBI): domain Eukaryota; kingdom Viridiplantae; phylum Streptophyta; class Magnoliopsida; order Lamiales; family Lamiaceae; genus Pogostemon; species Pogostemon cablin. The sequence continues at coordinate 9,438,235 of CM042961.1, forward strand.
ATATAAAATTTGAAAGGGACTCCATCCATATCCTTTACGAATCAGATCCGTTAATCCGAATTTAATTATTAAAATTGAACCATGTATCAGTGTACCGATAAGAGCTCAGTCTTCAAATCTTAAGTTAATTGAATCTACCTCTTAAATTTAAATTTTAAAAAATTAAAAACAAAAAGTACAATTACAACTATACTTTAAAATTTAACCTATAAATTTAAGGTACACGGGAGTGCATCCCAAAGCTACCCTAAAACTAATTTAGTATCAAGAGTATCATACATTTTTTATTATAAATGGTATTTATGTTAGCTAATAAGGGAATTGCATATTTTTTATTGAAAATTGTATTCGTGACCATTTTACATAATTCATGAATATAATAAGGGAATTGCACATTTTTAATTATAATGATCTCCACCATTCAATTTTTTTCATAATAGCCTATAAATCATTTTTCTATTTTTAATTTTTAGTTTGTATAATTTTATTTAAATAATTTAAAAACTAATTAAATTTATTTAAATATTCCTTTTTCATAATAAAAAAAATTCTTAATTATTTGTGACCTCATTTTCAAAAATTATTATTTGTGTATTACTTAATTCATATAATTATTATTTAATTGAATTAAATTTATACATATAGTAAAATAATATTTTTAAATTATAATATATTAATAGTCATATATATATATATATATATATATATATATATATATATATATATATATATATATATATATATATATATATATATATATATATATAATATACATTAATATTTTAACTTAATTTCATGCTTTAATTATGTATTTCAATGAAAAATGTTTAATATAATTTTATTTTTATAATAATATATATCAAGAATATAAATATTTTTTATATATATAATCAAAGAGTTGGCATACTCTTTAAAAAAATTATGGTACTAAAAGTGTTAGTTTAATGTGTTGCATTTAAGTGTTACATATTTAAATGTGTTACATTCAAATAATAAATAAAAATAAAATGTAATAAAAGTGTTACATGAATATTACCATAAAAAGGTGTTATAAAAATATGTTACATGAACTGTTACTTATTTAAATGTGTTACATTCAAATGTTAAATAAAAATTAAATTTTAAAAAAGTGTTACATAAATTTTACAATTAAAAAAATATTACAAAAAAATGTTACATTTAAGTGTTATGTAAGAGCCCATTTTGTTGTAGTATATAGAATTGATGATATTTTAAAGGAATGTTTTCAAATCAAGATGAGAAATTGATTAACTATCAATTCAGAGTCTTATTTTTTTAAATTATAATTATAATTATAATATATATATATATATATATATATATATATATATATATATATATATATATATATATATATATATATATATATATATATGTGTGTGTGTGTGTGTGTGTGTGAGAGAGAGAGAGAGAGAGTGGGGTGGGGTGGGGTGGGGTGGGATGGGGGGAACCGGGAATGAAATGGGCAATATCATGGGGTGGGAGGAAAACGCTCATTCCCACATGAAAGGGAATACACATTCCTTTGGAATCGTGATTCCTATTACTAAAAACATATCAATCGCAGGAATGAGAATAAAATTAGGAATGACGATTCCATTCTCACCCAATTTCATCGCACCAATCAAGCCCTTAAAACATAACAAATCAAAAGGTACCAAATAAACAATAAATTTTAGCCATATTTATGTAATAATTGTATTATAATATCTCAATCACAGTCACAATAATTGGACGGTAGATGATACCATAATATCCCAAATTCAAGTTTCAATCTACACCACATTAATAAAGTTGCACGTTTATGTTTAATAATTCTTTTGATTCTTTTGGGACAAAACGTCGTAAATATGAAAGTGATAGGACTTACAAATTACAATGTCAGCTTCAAGCGAGCTGCAATGATAGAAGCTTATCAAAATTAGAAAATGAGTTTTGTATTTTAATTTATATAAAAATTGAAAGGGACTCCATCCATATCCTTTACGAATCAGATCCGTTAATCCGAATTTAATTATTAAAATTGAACCATGTATCAGTGTACCGATAAGAGCTCAGTCTTCAAATCTCAAGTTAATTGAATCTGCCTCTTAATTTTAAATTTTAAAAAATTAAAAACAAAAAGTACAATTACAAGTATACTTTAAAATTTAACCTCGGGAGTGCATCCCAAAGCTTCCCTAAAACTAATTTAGTATCAAGAGTATCATACATTTTTTATTATAAATGGTATTTATGTTAGCTAATAAGGGAATTGCATATTTTTTATTGAAAATTGTATTCAGTTGAAATATCAAGATCAACATGATAATTATTCGTGTGAGACCATTTTATGTAATTCATGGATAAGAAGTGATAATAATTTATTAAAAGTGATACTTATTGATAAAAAGTGATAATCATTCAAGTTAACAATTTCATAAACAATTCATAGGATAAATTAAAATTGATAACTACTCCAATTAAGACAAAATAAAATAGTTTCAACATTAGACGGCTTCCCACAAGTGTTTTTTTAAGAGTATTAATATTAATTTAATAAATTTTTCGATAAGTGGCAAAAACATGTGTGAGACTCATTTCGTATTAGACGAATAAAGAAGTGATAACATTTTGTATTAAAAAATGATACTTAGTCACATCATAATATTTACATATTACCATTTTTAGCATCTCATGTTAATGATTATGTTTACCTTTATGGTAAATGAGACCCACAAAAAAAATCAATATATCTCCATGAAGTCATACACAACACTAATACTACTTCCCACTATATATTATAATATTATTTATTTCAACCCAATACATATTAAAATACTATATTGCTTAATCTTCATACAAAAAGTAAATGTAACCATAAGGACGGAATGATCTTATTGTCAAAATTGTTCAAAGCTTGTTATGGAGTCAATGTTCGAATCCCAAAGAAAAACTATATAATAAAAACGAAAATATAAACTCTAGAGAGGGTTAAATTTCTTTTCATTTTACGTGTCAATCATAACAAATGATATCACACATAGGAAAGAGGAGAATATTATACCTTAAAGAAAAATATAAATGTTAGGGACGCTGAATTGCACATAGGAGAGAGGAGAATATTATATCATAAAAAATATATATAAACATTAAGGACACTGAATTAAAAGAGAGGAAAATACTATATCATAAAAGAAAAATATAAACGTTATATATTTCTTTGTATATTTTTCAGAGGTCTGGATGTCCTGTGACACTGATGAGTGTGAAATTAAATCTGCATATTTTACGGTCTAATTTAGCACAGTTTTGTGGGATTTATGTTTGTATTTGAGCATCATTTGATTACTTTGCATATATTTTAGTAAAAGAAGCATGTGAGGTGTTATCTCATGTTTTTATATGAAAAATAAGAGTAAAAAATGAAAAATCGGAAGTCGAGATCAAAACCAGAAAGAATACAATCCGGCATGACTCGTGCCGGGCAGTGATGAAGATCATGCCAACCATCAGCAGCACTCATGCCGCACATGCGCTAAACATAGGTACCGAGACCTACGAGAGAATCCCACACGATTGCTAATCCGTGCCGAGAGCTGCCGAGATAACCCATTCCCGTGCTACCGACCATGTTGAGTTTTCTCAGTCAAATCGCATTCGGCACGACTCGTGCAGTCTAAGCATGACTCGTGCTGATTTTCATCTAAGCCAGATTTTGTATTTTTGGATCAGTTCGTGTTTTGACATAAAAAAACCCTCTTTTGAAATGGAGTCCCTTAATTATAAAAGGAACACTTGGGGAGTTCCTCTAGTAACTCTTCATTCCCATCACCCATCGCCATATAGAAATCTAGATCCATACTCTCGTGCATGCATCCACCCATCCCACACATGGATAGTTTATTAGTGTTTGCCTACTTGAGCAGGAGAATGGAGAAGATTCAGATTCACAGATGAGAGAATGAAGAATGACGTTATATCAGGGTTTTTCTTTTTGTCTTTCTTAATTTTGAATTAAACCTCTATGAGTAAGAATTCATTCATAATCATGGTTGTTGGTTGTAATACTATGAGCTATAGATAGTTTTAGGAGTTTTGAAGGTTTGAATTATAGTGAATTGATGATCTAGACTAAGTTATGAATTCTTGCGAAATGTTTATTCCTTTATTGATGCTTTCATTTTTAGATTTATATATTTTTTCTATTGATTTCTCTTCAGTCATATTTATGTCATTATCTTATGCATGTATTATTGCTTGTGTCATCACTCATCAGGTGATCATATTTGTTAATTTGTTATTAGTAGAGGGGATTTAACTATAAAACTTTTATTCATTAGAATTATTAACATTGAACATCTTATTTGCCTATTAATTACCTATTTGTATGATTAGGTTCCTTAGATGATAAGATAGAAATTGAAGTTTAATTCTTAAATATATAAAAATTGCATGTTATGATATGAGTATATGTGTAGGGTAATGATGAGAGTGGAAATTCATGTATTTTTTTGTTCAATTTGATACCTTTTTAAGTGTTTAATTATTATTATTTGCACAAATCTTAATACTTTGAATGATTATTGACTAAAAAGTGCTTGAGATGTATTTTTTTGTATTTTTATAGGAAAAAAAGGATTAAAAAATGCAAAGTTGGAATGTATGGTGAATTTGTGCAACATGCAAGAAAATATATGACCACTTTTCATAATTTTTTTGTATTTGTGTGGAAGCCCAATTGGTCATGTGATACATAGTTGGAAAGATACAGAAAAGAGGGTCGCGTGGGCATAAAAATCACCTCAATAGAAGTTCGGATGAAGAAGTTATGTTCAAAATCGTGAGGTTGTGCAGCTGCCAGCGGGAATTTCGAAAATTCACAAAAATTACCCTCTTTTTCTTATTTTCTTGGTGGCCAAGTTATTTCCGATTCTCACATCCTTCATATCTTCCATAATAATATTTTTCCTAATTTTTCAAAGATCTCATATCTTCGAGTTAAATATTTGTTTGGTCCCGTAACTTTTTTTCTTTTTAATTTTAGTCCCAAAAAAAATATTTGTTTATAATTAGTCCCATAACTTTAATTTTTCTTTAATTTTGGTCCAATTTTTATCGGATTTGCCACTTGTTGCCAGAAACCGACGAGCGATGCTGATGTGGCTAGTCCAATTATTTCTCAACCAACCAAAGATTGATGAAACTTAAGAAGAAGAATGAAGACAACACCAAAGATTGTAAAAACGTTTATAGTCACCCCATACATAAATATTTTGCAATTTTTGGTGTTATCCTTCTTCTTCTTCTTAAGCTTCATCAATATTTGGCTGGTTGGACTCGTCATGTCAGCATCACTTGCCAATTTCGAAAACAGATGACAAATTCGGCGAAAATTGGACCAAAATTAAAGAAAAATGAAAGCTATGGGACTAATTATAAATAAATATCTTTTTTGGGACTAAAATTAAAAAGAAAAAAAGTTACGGGACCAAACAAATATTTAACTCCATATCTTCTATTCCTTATCTTATTCCATTCTCACACCTATATATACTTCATTCTTATCACCACATAAAGGTGTGGAGAAATCACATAATCTACCACCACCACATCACCTAGGGTTTTTAACCCTAATCCACCATATCTGCCTTACATCTTCTACTCATCATCCGCCATCCACCATCTGAAGAGGTATCAAGAGAGTATTCGACTACTTGATCGGAGACGGGTATTCTGAAAAGGACGGAGTTGAAGGATGGGAACCAAACAAATAAGTTTTCTTTATTTTCTTTATTCTTTCTAGTCTTTAGACTCGTGGTTAAGTATTTTTCTATAGACATAATTGTTGTTTGTAACACCATGGGCTAAATATCTTTATGATAATGTTAGGGCTTTAGACAGTTTTGACTATGTGATTTGATTACCCTAGACTTGGATTTCTTATACTGCAGATTATTTATTTCCATATCGAAGAGGATATTTTGAGACTTCATATTATTGTGTTTTTTAGTTTTGATTCCTTTAATTATTCTTGACGGTATTACTAATTGATAGTTAATAAGATTCTTTATTTCTGCATGATAATTGTTGTTTCCTGTGACAGTCTTAGGGGATTTACCTATAATTCCTAAGAGTGCTAGACAATCAATTTGGAACATCAATTATTTGGTAAAACATCATTATTAGGTAATTGGTAAGAAGACAAAAGGGGTTAATAATTTAGTACCTATAAAGGGAAGTGTAGTGCTCAAGCCTTTAATGGAATTTAGCATGAAGTACCTATAGAGGGAGTGAGATTTAATTCCTAATTGATCATAGGATTTGCAGCTCATTATAAGTGTTAGATCTTACTCAATCAAGGTGCTCTAACTAGGCTTAGCGATCTTCTTATATACATATGCACATAATTAATTTGGGTTTATAATATAATTTGTCATATGGTTCAGTTGGATTGTCCTTAGCATGATCAGTCTCTTATCTTGGAATATTTGATTATTTTCTTGTCAGCGTATCTTATTTATTTTATTATTTAATACTCCCTCGACCCACGTATTTTTACCCACTTTCCATTTTGGACTGTCCCACGTATTTTACTCATTCCATTAATGGTAAAAATACAAAATATTTTATTAACTATTTTTACACTTTATTCATCAATCCCAACAATTTTACTTACTTTTTTACACTTTTTTCATCATTTTCAACAACTTTATTTACTTTTTCTTTTTAAATTACTAATTTATCCCTACTTTTTCTTATATTATATATAAAAAAATAACACGTCTTAATTTCTGTGCCCGTACAAATGGATAAAAATACCCAGGACGGAGGGAGTAATTAATTTTCATAAATTGAGTTTGTCTTAATTAGAAATAGTCATATTAGATTTATTTGTCACTCTGACACTATCCATTGGGTTCGATAATTTGACTTGGTCACACACGCTACAATCGATCACTTACATTTGAGGGTGAGATTCATATTTTTTAAAAGAAAATAGCGATCGGGAAAATATAAACATCGTAGACACATTGAAATGGAGTGGGAATTAATTCTCTGCATGTGAGGATTTGAACCAGATTTACATGTTAAGTGTCCGGTGTTGACCTCTCTTGCTGCTTAGCATATTTAAGTGATTGCTTCCATAATTCCTGTAGAGATTTTAACTGATTGTCTAATGATTTATTTGACTAATTTAAATTAAATTTTTTAGAGTTATTTTGTCTTTTCTTGTGAAACACTCGTGCTATTTTTCACTTGCATATTTATTATCTTTAATATTTATTTGTCTGAAATTTTAGTTTAATAGGCAACCAATAATTGAAAAAGTTACTTGTCTTAATTAGTTTAGTAGTAATATAATTAGTAACGTATTATCTTTGGGTTAGATACTACCACCATCCATTGCTAATGTATTCATTTTGCCATTTTAGATCATTCACTTTTAAAGTATTAATTTTCCTTTAGCAAAAGGGTACACACATGGCCCACCATTCCCAACAACTCCCCACTAATACAACTACTCATTTTATATAAAATAATAATACTCCTTAATCCACGTACAAAAAATAAAATACGTTTGCGATGGAGAGAGGGAGTATTTTACTTGGTCACACTGAGGTACAATTGTTTTCTTACACTTAACTTAAGGATACACCTTTGAGTGCGCAAAAAAACAGTGAATAGACACTTTTGTGTGATATCTTATGTGTTGCTCCATTGGATGCATGACAAATACTCCTTTCGTCCCACCCAAAGAGTCCTTTTTTTTCATTTTGGGCGTCTCACCCAAAGAGTCTCTTTTTTTTTTACACACGTGGGACCCACACAAACCCACTAATATAACTACTCACTACATATTAAATAATAATACTCCTTAATCCACTTGCAAAATGCAAAAACTACCCTTTCGTGGGATGAAGGGATTAAGATACCAAGTCAATATATAAATCCTTGATGTAAGAGATTTGATTTCTCCTCTAGTAGTGTCAATTTTTCAAGAGATTTCATTTGGAGATGTCACACCATACAAAGTGACTAATTACTCTTAATGATCTAATTAGTTTTCCGGCAATTAACCTTATCTAGTTATATGGCATAAATAAAACTCACCCAACTTTTTTTTTCAATAATAATAATTTAATGACAAAATGCAATGAGTTTTGCAACTCGCAGGTATAAACATGAACTAAAATTCCATCCAATGAAATAGTGATTCCATCTATTGGAAGCTAGTTATATGAGGTAGGTTTTATTGCATCCACAGACAACTAGGTAGCAGATGATAAGAGTTGTAAATTTATTGATGAAAAAGGCAAAGGGCTGGTTTTGATTCTCCTCCATCACACTCAAACGATCATCGCCGTTAAACCCGACGTCTCGACATACATAGGTTGCAGTGTTCTGGGGCAGTAGCAGTACGTAAACTTGTATACATAACGCAACAAACTCCCCGTAGATTCGATCTTGAACAAGCTTGCAGATTCCTGCTTCCCCAGCAGGCCCCCGGTCTACACGATGTGCCTTCCGGTGGCCTCATCCCGTCTGACCTTCCACACCGAGGATTCATCACACGATGTGGTCACATTGAACTTGATGTTCACATCGGTGGAGAGGCGCACGGGGTCGCCTCCCTCAGTGTGGAAGGTCAACAGGAGGCCACACTTTTGGTGGTAGCACTCGCTGACTGACAGTAAGATGACGTCGAGTGGGCAAGGTTTGTTGCCTAGTGCCAGCGCCAAGCTTGCTAGGTTTGATACCAACTGATATATCCGGTATTCCAATCCGGGACGGACCTCGTCTCCGTCGCTGTCCAGCACCGGAGTCGAACCGGCAGCCGAAGACAAGATCACAGCCAAGCACACAAGAATCACTATTGGCTACATCGTTCGAATATGTGTGAGAGCTTATTAAATTATACAGTGCTCCTTTTTATAGCTGATTAATGTCTCTAATGCAGAAGAAGATGTTTAAAATTACTATAATATACCTTCGTACTTTCAATCGATGCCATAACATTAAATGTACTCTCCATTCTCACGTCACACTTCACATTTTTCTCTTTACGTTTTTCTCCCTTCAAAAATCCTTCGCATTTAAAAAAAAAATTACTTTATCTAATAACCTCAAAAAAAAATTAATTTCAAATTTGTCACTCGTTTTTTACATATATACCTTCTTTATTACCTAAAAATACTACAATACTTTTTAAAGTCAATAAATTTGGTCAAAAAGAGCAATTTTTCTTAAATAATATTCCCTCCGTCCCACGTTAAAGTTTACGCTTTCCATTTTAGATCAAGTACGCTTCCGCATTATAGTCTTGATCTCATAATAAGATTTATGATTTTAGGATTTATTTCCTACAGAAGTCCATCCACAGCACCGCTGAGATATGCCCATCTCGCCTACCCCTCATTGGTTTGTTGTATCCATTGTAGGAGAAGAGTGTACACCTATGATCCTGCGGTCGGCGTACTCACAGACCAGTACCTGTTGGTGTATTATGCTACAGTTGGTGAGTTAAACTTTCTTCTCCCACTCCTTCCACTCCGTAGGCGATGGCGCCACCCCTTCATCATCGGCCTTCTTTAGTTTTTTAAAATATTTAATAGTTTTAATTATTTTAAATTTAAGAAAAAATAAAATATGATGAGTTGGCATTAAAGTACTACTTATGTTGACTCACATGCCATGTCAGCGCCACATTATTATTCCGGCCAGTGATGTGCTTTTTTCAGCGAAAATGGGACGTGTTTGGCCCTATTTCTGAACCGGTGGTACTAAACTGACAATTTTATCTTTTTTGGGACTAAAATAGCCCATGAACAAAGTTATGGGATCGAATTGGTATTTATCCCCATTATCCACATAGTTAATAAAGTTCGTAAATTCTTTTTTAACTCCGTATTGGCCAGAATAAAGAGGTGGCGGTGGCGGGGGTTGGGGGTGAGGGGTGGGTGGGTGAATAGGGGATAGGGTTGGGTGGTAATCTTCCTTTATTTAAATATTAAAATATAAAGTTAAAAAAAAATTAAGGGTGGGATAGGTAATTGATGACGTAGAAACTGGTAATATTTTTATTATTTAACTACTAAAATTTTATTAAAAAAATTGGGTGGTGGGGTTGGATATGGGTGGGTTGGGTGGTAGAGTTCCCTCCAAAAAAAATATTTTTAATAAAATTTTAAATTTAAATACTTAATATAATAAAATTTTATTATTTTTATTTATCACATATAATTAAAATTCTATTTTAAAAATAATTGTTGAATTATGAATTTGATATCCTTTCATAAATCCATAATTAATCCAAAGGGATAATTTCATATTTAGTCCCATAAGAATTGCTCAATGCCAAAAAGATCTCAAAACTGGCAGATTTAGCCCCACAAGAATTTTTTATCTAAATTGTTAATTGTTGACAAAATATTCTGAACCATTAATGAGACCAAAACGGACTATGTCTATTTTGAAACATAGAAAATAATATAAATCTGGTAGTTTATAATAATATAAGTTAATTTGAGATGAAAATTTTCGATTATAATATTCTTATGGAACCAAAACCGCTAGCTATAGGACCAGTATATTCCTACGGGACTATAATTGAATTGAAGGAATTCTTGTGGGATCAAATGTGAAATTTTCCCTTAATTCAAACATTAAAATTCAAATGAATTGATGTAAAATCCAAAAAATTTAAAATACACCCATTTTCAAATTTATTAAATTTGAAATAACTCAATACACACACAACCTTAGTTTTATTACATTATTTAGATAGTAGTTTGATGAGATAATTTAGATAGCAGATAAGGGTGCAGTTGCAGCTTTGGCGATGTAAAATAGAAAGGGGGTTCCCCCCTTCACCTCTGCCAAACGCCTCCCTACTAAGCCAAAGCTTTTGCATAAGAAGCCAATTGGGGGGCAGTACGTAAGCTTGTACGCCCTGGAAATTCCGACAGATTCGAGGAAGAACAAGGTTGGGCCCCCCAGCTCGCCTCCGGTTGTGACGACGTCTCTTTCGATGGACTCGTCGTATTCCAGCTTCCACACCGTGGATTCAGGGCACGCTGTGGAGGTATTAAACTTGATGTTTAAAGGGGAATTGAGAAGCACAATGCGGTCGCTCCTTATTTCGGGATGGAAGGTTAGTGGAAGGCCCCGGTTGATTAACCCGCCCGAGATAACTTCGAGAGGGCAGGGTTTGTTGAAGGGCCTGCCCAGTGTGAGGGCGCCGCCTCCGGGAAGAATCGACACTATGGTGTACTGCACTAGTCCCGGACGGACCACATCTCAGTTGGAATCCAACACCGGGGTATCATCGGAAGCTGAAGAGACGATCACACCCAAACACAGGGCCAGATACCAACTAGTCTTCATCATGCTTTGCATAAAAGACTAAGGTGAATAATTCCTCCCTTTTACGGTTCACCCACCCTCAGAAACATATACAATTATGAACAAAAACATATACAATTGTGAACAAAAATATGCATACATTTTGTTAGTGAATTTTTTGTTAATTTTTTTAATGAAAAATTGAGTGTAAAAAAATATACAATTATTAAAAAACATGTATTCTCTCAATCCCATTCAAAGATGGTCTTTTTTCCATTTTGGTCATCCCACCCAAAGGGTCTCCTTTCCTTTTTTACATACATGGGATTCTCACACCCACTCTAATACAATTTAAATATGGGCCCATAGTCCCACTAATACAACTACCCACTATACATTAAATAATAATACTCCTTAATCTACGTGCAAAAAAACAAAAGCCCATCTTACGCCGGAACGGAGGGAGTATACACTATTGAATAAAAAGTTATACACATATGGATGCTAGTTTTTTAATGAAAAATTGAGTGCGGAAAAAGTATACAATTATTAAGAAACATGTATACAATATAGAATAAAAAGTTATACACATATGAGTTCACCCCTTCACCCGGATGCACCGGATATCAACTCTATATATATTATATAAGTACACACCCAAAATAAAATAATAAATAATAAATAAATTAATAGCTAGATGGTATGGAGCCTCCCCTCTTAACACCACCACTCCACGTTGCACCAACCACGTCTTCTACTATCCAATCATCTCCACACCAACTTATATATCGTTCACTCTTTTTCTTTCATTCAAAAGAATAACTATCCTTAAGCGTAAGAGATCAATTATAGCATGACGTATAACCAAATTAAATTATTGAACCCACAAGATTTGAGTTAAACAGATTAGCACACTAATTAATACTCTATAGTTATGTCCATCCTCAATGTAACAATTTGCTTTTTGCACGTGGATTAAGGAGTAATATTTTATGTGTAGTAGGTAGTTGTATTAGTGGAGGGTGTGGGTCCCATATTTTATTTGTAGGGTGTGAGTCCCACAGTCCAAAAAGAAAAATGGATAGATTAAGGATGAACGACCCAAAATGGTAAAATAGATTGACAGTGGAGGGAGGGAGTATAATTTTGCACCACTAATAATTAAGACATAATAATTTTTTTTCTAATTTTGGAATTTTAAGATAACTATGCAAAAAAATTAAATAGCAAGATAAAATAAAAGCAACAAACAAACAATCACAGGTGCTTCGAGAGACAAGAACAAAATATTTCTAGGACAATTCAACTTAAATCAGTCAAAACAACTCACTAGACAATTAGTGACAAATTTTGCAGAAATTATGGAAGCAATCACATAAATATAAAACCACAAGTTAGGTCATGATAAATTAACACATAAAATCAAATTAAAGATCCTAAGATTGCAGGAGAAATAACATATATTCTCTTTCTAAGTATTAACGATGCTAAGACATACCTTGGAAGGAATTTATACTCTAACATACATTCCTAATACATACTACAAAAATTAATCTCAGATTTACTGACCTAATCATCCAAGTTGGTCATTTAAAGATAAATAGACATCTAATATTAAAAGTTCTAATGAATAAAGGATATGCTGGGCAATCCCCTCTATTCATAATAGATTACCCATGAAATCGTACAACGCACACATGCAACAATAATACACATACATAAGATTATGACATGAATATGTATAGATACAAAATATATAATTCTTAAATAAATAACATAAATAATTAAAGGAATAAACACACTCAATAATCCACAACTTAGTAGACTAGATTGTCAATTCGAAATGATTTAAACTTTCAATATCTTAAACTATCAAAAGAAAACGAGTTCATGGTGTTACAAGTAACAATCATGGCAATGTGATGAAATTTACTCATGCATCTATAAATCTAACAAGAAGAAATTGAAGAAAGAAGTAAATTCTTGGTGGCGTAATTCTCCTTCTTCCATTTTTCGTGTTGATGATTCGCCCAGCCGGACCCAATACAAACGTGGGTTAAGCTGGCCTGGGCCGGGACCCAATTGACAACTATAACAACAATCTTGCCAAGATGTTTCTTTTTCTTACAAGGTCTTCCCAGCCCAATCTTTGTTGCGCCAAACAAATAAAGCATGGATCATAAGCTGAAGGCCCAGTAAATCATGGCCCACTAAGCTTTACGTGCTGATTTTTAGGATTTAATTAATAAATAAATTTCCAAAAGTTTAAAGCAAGAAACAAAATCATCTTCTTCTCAATCTAATCGTTTACTTCTGAAAAATATTTTACCAGGAGAACCCTCGATCAATCAATCATCATTGAATTTTCCTCTCAATACACTTCTCTCTTCTGGTGAGAATCTCTTTCTGCGTTTATGTTTCTGTTAATTTGAGTTTTTATTCACCAGTTGTTTTGTTCCATCCGAATAATCAATTTTAATTGTTCCCCAATTTGATTTGGTGATTGTGTGAAAGTTTGATTGGATTTAATTTTCCGACTGGGCATAAGTTGATTACATTCATACGCAAGAAATAGTTAGCTTCGATGATATTTAGATATACTCTGCGCATGGTTTCTTTAGTTTCTGAGAAAAATCCTTTTTTTTTTTAATTTAAAAAAATGGAGCTATTATGATTATTGTTAGCTGAAAATGCTGTGAGGTTCGTGTGCCTTTGTTAATGTTGCCTTCCTGTTTTGTCTTTATGCTGAAGCAATACCCGTATATCAATTCCATTAAGATTCCTTACTGCTCCAGTTATGTCACTAACTGCAACAACCTAATAAAAAGATGAGTTGCAAGGTTTAATGTTTCATGTGGGACTCTCATGCAGTTACACTATATATAAGAAGAGTTTCAATTTGACACTCATTTTCTTGTTATTTACCAACACAAGATCCAAGTGAGAGGGTGGGTTGGGAAATAGAAATTGCCAAGGTCTCATTTATGAAGACATTCAAACCTTCAAAATTAAGACACTCAGTAACCACTTACTTCATGGAAATTGAAGTACACCAGTTTAAGTTCCAATCTAAAAAGCAACCTTTATTAAATAAGTCAAGAAATGAAGTAGGATGCTTCAATTTAGCAGCAGCAGGAAGCCACCATTGCTCTGCACTTTTGGATTTGCGCAGCCTTGAAGACCGATGATACCTGCCACCAATCGAGATAATATAAGCCAACATACAACCTCGTATCATCTCTCTAAAGACTTCTGTTCAAACTAGGTTTAAACATTAGATTTAATGTCACCTATATTTTCAGTTTAAATGTGTATCATGAAATCTATGAACTGCTAATACCAACTTCAAGAGATTGACAAAGTAAATAGTGGAGAGATGAGTTTTATCTTTGGTGTAACCAAGGGAAGTAGTCCCCTTCTATGGCAGTTTTCCATGGCTTCCCATGTTTCTTTTATTTCGAAACTCATCAATTCATTAGTTTACTTTTTTATCCTCACTGACCAATGTATTAGATATAAATCCACATACTCCAACTCCAACTTCCTGAAGCCACAACATTCCCAATTCGAATTTACGCTAGACAGAATTAATTAGCTTCAAATCTTTAATGAAGAGCAATAACCCACGTATAAAAACAGAGAGAACTCACTCAATTCCGTTATTGTTCCTATATAATCTGGAAAAAAGATTTACTTTTTTTAAATCTTCTGATGATTTTGTTGAATGATTTGTTAGCATACTGATTATGTACTGTTTGCATATTTCCTGCCTTGAAAGTAGGAAACATTATCTTAATTCAAAATGTCAAACAGTATACTTTAATTTAAAAAATATCATTCACTTTTTGTGCATATCACGTACTTTATTTATTACTTAAAAATATCAAATTACCCCACAACAAGCCAATAATTTTAGTCAAAAAATATTTTTTATTAAAAAATGTGGTAAATGATTATTTGGGCCGGAGGGAGTATGTGACACTGAGGTGGAGTATAAATGACACTTGATAGGGAGGACCTTTGCCCGTAAATATTTATTCATCAACTTATAGCATAAATTATCTTCTCTCTTATGTGTATGGAGTGACAAACAAATTGTGATGGTGCCGCTGGATATCCAAACTCATGCTAAAGTGTAATTTTTCATTAACTAGAGAGTAATCGATAAATTAGGGTGTGCAAGAATTTGAAGAGTACTTTTTTTCATTTAAAAGAGTAATATTTGATCGTTCTAAAGAGTAATTTTTCATGTATCAAAGAGTAATTTTTAAATTTCGATAGATAAAGGACCAAACGTGGATTTTAACATACTTAGAGAACTAAATATGATAATTTCTCCCCTGACCTCCTCCCTCCCGAGATATTCACGGTTACAATCTTTCAGATTATCAGCGCCATGGCTATGCAGGCTGGAATGGGGATTTCACGGATCATACTCCTCGTTGGAGCAGGTTTTGGTTCTTCATCATCATCTTTTGTTGTTAGTACTTTGATCCGAGTAAATTTTGATTTTGGTTTTTATGTGATTAGGTTATACGGGAACTATACTGGTGAAGAATGGTAAATTATCAGATGTTTTAGGTGAATTGCAGGTACTGAATTTACCGTACATCTTCTTCTAGTGTTTTCCCCCCTTTTTAAGATTCATTTCTTTTTTGATCTTGATACAGAGCTAGTGTTGACATGATTTCTTTAATTGTTGTTGTTCACCCATTCAGCGAGTTTTGTCTAGAAGGAAATAAAAATATATATATTAAAATTGGTGTATCGTATATATTGTTTGGTTTTAGTAATAGTTGTTTACGAATATTTGGCAGAACCTAGTTAAAGGCATGGAGAAATCTAGCGAGTCTGATGGGGATTCTGATGCTATTGCCGCCCAGGTTTTTGCTTGGAAACTGACGAAATTTTCCGTCACATGTTCATTTAGTGATTTTCAGTTCCTTTTTTTTTTTTTGGTTGCATTTTCTATTTAATTGTAAGTCCTGTGCTCTTTACTGAAACTATACTGTATCTTATGCTCTTTATTTATATTTTATAGTTATCTTTATTTATTGATTTATGCATGTTATTTTATGGAACCACTAGTCTCATGTACATCTGGAGGTACTCTTCATTTTGAACTGTGCACATGGCTTTAGGTTAGGATAAAATTATTTCCCCAATATTGTGTTAGCTTAAATGGGGTTTTTCTCATGTCATCATTCTTTAACCTGGAGTATCTATGCACAATTGCTTTTCTTTATTGAAATCTTTATAGCAGCAGACCACTTAACACCATCTGGTGCGTTTTTCTGGTGTGATTATATTGAAATATATGTGCAATACATATTAAATATATGATTATGTTTGTACAGGTTCGTCGGTTAGCCATGGAGGTTCGCCAGCTGGTCTCATCTAGGCAGATTACTGTTCTAAATGGGAACTCTGGCCAAAGTAAATATTTTGTATTAATGCCAAAGCATATGAGACTTATAGTTTTAGAAGTGGCTGAATCTCTCTCTCTTTCTCATAGGTAATTTAACATCTCTAGTTGTGCCAGCTGCTGCTTTGGGAGCTATGGGTTATGGATACATGTGGTGGAAGGTTGGTGACATTCATTTTACATTCATTTAGTTGACTGTATTTCCAAATTCTTTTATACTATTTTTTTTTCTTTTTTTTTTTTGAAACTGGTATATTTTTCTGTGTTCTGAAGTCTTTAATTCTCTGTCTTTTAATTGTCAGGGTCTTTCTTTCTCAGACTTGATGTATGTGACAAAGCAGAACATGGCAAATGCTGTTTCAAATTTAACAAACCATTTGAATAATGTGTCGGAGGCTCTTACTGTAAGTATATGCTGTTTTGTGATAGGTGGTGAATACAGATGTCATCATGTTTCCTTTTTCTTAATGTATGGATTTTGGTTATGAAATCCATTAAGGAGCTTATTCTTTCATCTTTATTCATAATGCTAGGTAGCAGAATACATCTTTGTATTATTACTTTTTAAGTAATATTGACCACAACCTAAAAAAGGTGAACTTTCTTATCATTTATTGGATTTGTGTTGCCTGATAACCTCATGGTTTCTGATCAGGCTGCAAAAAGGCACTTGACTCAGAGAATTGAGAACTTGGATGGGAAACTCGATGAACAAATAGAGGTTTCCAAATTAATTAGGAATGAGGTACTTGTGAATTGTAAATTTCTAGTTTCTTTCGTAATAATATTCAGACTGCTCCAGGCTCCGTAATACAATGAATTAGAAATTCTGTTTTAAACATTTATTCAATGAATATTTCTTTGAACTTTTGTTACAGGTTAATGATGTTCGTGGTGATCTCTCGCAAATTGGCTTTGATTTGAATGAATTGCAGAGAATAGTTTCGGGTTTGGTCAGTTTTCTAAATTTTGTCTAATCCTTTAATAACTTCTGTTCTTTATGAATTTTGCAGTTCCCTATATTTCTCATTATATTTTCTGTAATCATCTATAAGCTGCTATATGATGAAGCATCTGAATTATATATCAAATGGTTGACCTTCTTTTCATATTTCGATAACATGCTTTTGATGCTTACTTGATATGCAACTTGTATAGTTGTATACCTAGTTCTGTATCTACTTAATGGTCTCCAACTCTCAACTCTCCATGATCATGCATGTATATTTAGTGTGCATTTTATATAGTGTGTATGATCTTTCATTATTTCTTCATAAATATATTTTTCAAGATTATCTAGTATTAAATTTTCTTACAAAGGTGTTGTTAACAATCAATTCAGTTTTCTGTTTACTTGGAGTTACATAGTACTTAAAGGTGCCCAGTTAGTGCCTTCTCAAGCATGAGGCTGGTACAGATCACAATTCAGGCGCACCTCTATATCCTGCTGATTTTCTTATCACAAAACATGTTTTATGTAAAGAGATTTTGGAAAAAATTGTGTAAATTTTTTTAGATGTAAAATATATTCTGGCCAACAAAACTTGCAGACTCCTTTCTCTGATTCTTGATTGCTCATTCCAGCCTCTGCAGCTTCACCCCAATTTATTTTCGACAGCTGGTGTTGTTCCTCTGGTGGCACCCCTGCTCCAACTGTTTGTTATGTTGTTTTCCTTTATGTGAATCTAATCTCTGGCGCCTTCTATTTATTACTCATGTGGTGATACCATGTTTTCTACTCTATATTTCCTTCTCATTGAAAAAAAAAATTGACAAATCTAGATTTATATAAGATATGCCCATAGATGTCAAAAAATTGGGCACGAGTACCATTGTTCAAAAAATCCTCACTGGCTTACTCTTTCCCAAAAAAAAACCCCCATAATGACTGGATAAAAACAAAAAGGCTGTTCACTTTGCTCACGTCAATGTATACATGGAACTTTGTCTTGCTGTTGATTAATTATTTTAATTTACTAATAATCATGTTTCATAATTTCATTGTTAGTTTATACTTTATAGTGCTTGATTTTTCTCCTTTTTGCCTCTTATTGTGAATGCTTTATTGCAGGATGGCAAGCTACTCTCATTAGAAGACAAACAGGTGAAATTCTTATTTTTTGGACCGAGTCTTCTAAATCAGTCCTTGCTATGCCTTCTTGACTTGCAATTTGCTTCTTGGACTTAAAATATTTTTTAGTAACCAAGTTGATCTCAAAGTGCAGTAGCATTCCCTATAATGCATGATTACAATCCTGACACTGATTGTTATTACTAATATTCCTTTATAGGATCTTGCAAATGCTGGGGTGATGTACGTATGTCACATTGTTAATGGTGGAAAGGTGAAAATGCCAGAAAAGCTTCAGGTTTGGGACTGATCCTTCTCTTGTTTCTTCAGTCACCTGAAGACAATGACATATTAAATACTGCATAAATCTTCCAATTTGTACTTATTATTTTAGTCTTTAGCCTTCATTTAAAAAAAGTCTTCTAATGAGAGTATGTCCATTTAATCTTCTAGGAATTTGGTGTTAGATTTTTACTGGAGAGCAAATCTCTTTGGACTTGTGCCATAAATGGGTTCCATGCCTTTTAAGAGTAATGTTACCATGACAAAAATGCCAAAGCTTATTTATGTGAGCATTGGCTCTCAATAGCCTCTCATTCAGGAGTCAATCAGTCTATGAAGTATAAAACATTTAGTTT
This sequence comes from Pogostemon cablin, assembly GCA_023678885.1. Lineage (NCBI taxonomy): Eukaryota > Viridiplantae > Streptophyta > Magnoliopsida > Lamiales > Lamiaceae > Pogostemon > Pogostemon cablin. Next base: position 9,457,715 of record CM042961.1, read on the forward strand.
ACTTTGCTTCTGGACTTCAAAATTTTACTTGTTAGACAATTTGTTTAATTTGAGCCTTTTTTTGTTAATGCTTCACTTTCATTTTTTGGGTTTCAAACACTTCTTCAATACTCTACTTCTATTCAGTTGTTACCTGACTATAATTTAATGCTATCTTAATCCATTTGGGGAGGTGTTGTCCATATTGGGGGTTGGGGTGCTGAACAATAATGCCATTCTTCCTTTACTGAAATTTAGTCCTCACTGATGTTAAGTGATAACATTAAATAGTTTATATACTGTATGCTATTATCAACTCATTTTTCTCCTCTTTGAACAGCACCCCAACATGATAAGGAAGATGTAGGAAAAAGCGGATCTCAATTCGAAGTTGAAACGAGGGAGAACGAGCCAAAACAGTGAAGAAATGCAGGAGCCAGCACACGAGCCGTGTAGCCAACACGGCCCTGTAAGAGTTAGCAGTGTGGCGACATCTAGTCACTCAACACGGGCAACTTCAGGTCGTGTCCAGTTGCACGATTCGAGTCGGGAGCACGAGCCGTGTCGCCAACACGGCCCTGTAAGAAGGTGGCCGTGTGGCGACATCAGAAGAGCCAACACGACCACACCTGTGCCCGTGTTACAACACACGACTCGTGTTGCAGCACACGAGCCGTGTTGCGTAACACGGCCCTGTAAGGCGAGGCCGTGCGGCAGCATCAGAAGACACAACACGGCCACCCCGTGGCCGTGTTACAGAGCACGACTCGTGTTGGGTATTTTCCTGCAGAAATTTTCAGATCCTTCTAGAAGCCTCCAAAGGGGTATAAATACCCCTTTATTCAACAATTGGAAAAAAGAATCCGAAATCCTATCATCTACACACACCTCACACACCATTTCTTCCATTTCCCACCATCATCTTCATCCACCTTCATCCATTTTGATCCATCTTCATCATCTCCATTAATTCTCCATCAAAACTTCATCCCTTCCATTGGGTGTGAGAGATCTCAAGGAATCAAAAGCTAGAGGTGGAGATCAAGAAGAATAGAAGATTCTCTTCAAGAAATTGATAGGGAAGAATCCATTCATTTTGTATTTCTTTAGATCTTAGACTATGGGTAATTGTAATGAATCATTTAATTGTTTTGTTACTTTTACTATGATAGGCTAATCCCTCTAGTGGGATTAGGAATATGAAGAGCATATTAGATTTATATTATCATGTGGATTAAATTGGTTTTTGATTTAATTGATGTAGATTTCTATTCATGGAGTTTAATTGTCTTGATATTATGATGGCATGGTTTGTTATTCATGAATGTTTATTGGTTTAATGGATTGTTGATCAATGGATTATTTGTGGTAATTAAATGCTATCATGATATTCATGTATGTATTGCTTGGAGTGAGACAGAAACGACCCTCTATAGTATTAGGAAGGCATGAATAGACATTGAGTTTGAGTTTGACCGAAAGGATATTTGAATTCAATGAGGGGAACCAATCCATTCGTTGGCCTTAGTACACAAAAAGGGAGAGTTTAATCTGACTAGTACCTAGATGGAAGGGGTTAATGTTGGGCTTTGATCTTAAATGCTTTTGGGAGTCCAAAATGGATCAACAACCTTTGTAACCCGAAAGGGAGCTTAGGATACAATCGTGATCACCCTTAGTCTACATCAATTGAGTTGAATTCCGTTTGCATGATAATATGAATTGAGTGTGCTTGGATGTTTCTAATCCCGTGTTTTTCCATACTTGAACTTAAGCACCCATTTTCTATTCTTGTCATTCTACTTATTTGATATTGTTATTTACTTGTTACTTGTTTTAGTTGTTAATCAATCTCAAAACCCCCGATCATCTTTACAAAAACAACATGAACATGAGCTCACGTACATTGCTAGTCCGAACATAACTCCTTATTGGATTGATAATTTTTCTTGGGATATACTACTACAACGATCGAGTATTCTTGCTCGTGAGTGCTAAAAATAGGCAAACAAGAAAATGGCGCCGTTGCCAAAGGGGAGTTTGACGGACTAGTCGAGTACTGTGTTATTGTTTTAGTTGTTATTGATAAGGATATCTTTTTTTCTTGTTTTATTTCTTATATTTTCTTTGAAAAATTTTGTTCTTACTTATTCTTTTTTATAGGTACTCTTACCTTGAAAGAAGGGGAGGAAGAACAAAGCCCAAAAATAGAAAGTTGAAGGAAGATTGTAGTAAACTTTGTGGAGAAAAGCATTAGATGGATGGATGGAACAAGTGGTTATTATGGAAATCAATATGCAAGAGTTCCTCCTCCACAACAAAAAGGCTATATAAATGAGAGTTACTATGGATATGATTGCCAAATGAGTCAAGTTCACTCTCAATACTACAATCATGGTGAATATGATGAATGGCCACAAGCTTACAATGAAAACACATTCCAACCACAACAAGGATACACTTATTCCACTCCGAATTTCAAAGTTTCTTTTCAAGGAAGTGAAGGCCAAATTTCTCAATCGAGTCCTATCAATCCTCAAGAAGAAGATTATCCTTTCATGGGAGTGGGTAATTTCCAAGGGAATTTTCAAAATACCTATGAAGGAAGTTTTCAAGGGAATTATCCACCAAGTCAAGAGAATCACCAAGGAGGATATCAAGGTTTTGATCCAAGTGCCAAGCCATCTAATGAAGAAGAGAAGTCGACCTTTGAGGATACATTGTTAGCATTCATGAAAAATATGGAGGCTAGAATGGAGAAAAATGAGAAGAAGATTGATGATTGGATGGACTCCCTTGAGTATCAAATGAGCCAACTTGTAAATTCTTTGAACAATTCGCAACAAATTGAAGAGGGAGATTCTATGGAGGATAAAAGGGAAGAAGAGAAGATAATTGATGAATGCTTATTTTTGTTGGAGGAAGAAGAGAATTTGGTGGTAAATGAATCAAGTGAGAAGATTGAAGAGCCAGTTAAGGCCAATGAAATAGAGGAAGACGAGCAAGTTATGGAAGCAAATGAAGAGGACTTGAAGAGTGAAATGAGCATTCCTAAATCCTTAAACTCTTTAAGTTGCAATGATTTTCTTGACATTGTTTCTATTGACTTTGTCTTACCTCTTGATACTTCACAAATTCTTAGGGACAAAAGAGAGTTGGAAGAAACTTTGGGGATATTCATTGAAAGGAGGAATAAGTGGTTTGCTAGAATGGAGAGGACAATGGAATGTCATGCACGGATAGTTGGCAATTTCAAGCTCAATCTTAAGAGTGCCAACGAGGCCATTGCTTGCCACAAGTACTTAATAGATGAAGAAGCGCAAAGATTAAAGTATGGTGGCAAGGACGACCGTTATCCATGGCCATTCCGATGAGTTTGAAATTTTCCGTCTAGCTTGAAGACGTTAAACTTAGCGCTCGATGGGAGGCACCCTATCACTATCTTTATTGCTTTATTTTAGTGCTTTCAATAAATGTTGTGGTTTTGTTGTTTTGTATTTTGGACTTGTAGGTTGATTGTGTTCATGGAGAAAAATGCTCATTGAAGAAAAGAGAAATGCTTCATGGATTCAAGTTGACATGTTCCACCATTTGTTGCAAACTTAATTCGTGACTCTTGTCTCGAGTTAAGTTTGGGGGGTGATAGTGCATGGTGAATATAACTTGAGTCGTGTGGATGCGTATGGTTCTCTACAAGAAGATCACCAAAGGAAACTACAAGGGTAAGTCTCACCACTTTTTGCAAACTTAAGTCTCAACTCTTGTTTCGATTTAAGTTTGGGGGGAGAGTGTGTGGTGTGACTCACCACTTGAGTATGATTCTTGTAAAATTGGACAAATTTTAAAAATTTTCTCATGAGTTTGGGTTGATTTTGGCATGATTGGTGGTGTTGAAGTGCATGATAGTCCATATTTATAATGAAATTGTTGAAATAATGGTGTTTGTTGAGTGTTTGAGCATGAATGAGAGGTATTGGAAGCATGATGGAGCTTGGAGCTAACGCTTTCCTTACCAAATGCCTATCGAGGGAGTACTCCACACCTTATCATTTTACTACTTGAAATGAATTGATTTTGATTTGGATTGTTGTGACTAGCATGATACTTCATTTGTTATGTTTATGGGAGGTTTACTTTCGTATATTAGGATTTCCTTTTCAATAAAGGTTGGGATGAATGTGTGCTTAATTTTCTTATGGATGATGATATTTTGTGTTTTTGCATGTTTTGTGTTTTTGTTGTGTCTTGTTTGTTGAGTCCTTATTTGTATGTTTTGTGTAGCTTCATTCTTGTCTTGGGATGTTTGGTGGTTTGTTTAGGGATGTCGTGAGTCATTTTTGAATGTGAGTGATGATATGTTGTGGTGATAAGTGATGACAAATTATGATTAAGAAGCTCTACACTTTCAAATTGTGACATGTTTTACTTAACTTGTTCAATTTTGAGATGAATGTGGTGTAATAAGTTCCTTAGGGTCCGAGCACAAGCTTGTGAGCATTTGAGCCTCAACCATGCATACATGGTATTTCTTCATGAGTGGATCGGTTGTGTTTGATAAGTTAGAACTTGCTCAAGGACTATAGGAACGAGCCCGATTAGTGGAGAGTGGTGAAATGATCTAAGGCCATCCTTGTTATTATAGTCATTGCCATATATGTTCCCTACCATGAACATCATCCTTAGTTAACCATTTTGAGCCTATAAGCCTATTTCTTGTGAATTTAGCACATTACAAGCCTTAATGACCCATTCAAAGCTTATATATACCTTTGTGTGGGTGATTGAGGAGATGGTAGCTAGAAAGGATTGATTGATTACCAAAAGAAGAAAAGGACATGGTAAACAAGCAAGAAAAAGGATGAAAAGAGCAAAACAAGAATGGATATGCAACCTCAAAGTAAGAAAGGAGCAAATCAACATCAAAATGCTCAAGTAAACAAAATTCAAAGATAGGAAGCTTGAATCAAAAGAAGCTCAATCCAAGGAAAGTTAATGAATAGTGCTTGAGATTGTAACGATAAGAAAGGAAGAAAGAAAAGTGGAGAAGTTGAGGAAATTGGCCATCTCTTTGATTACTTACACTTGTTGAGTCACTCTTATCCATATACTTCCTACCCTACCAAAGAGCTTATCATTACATCCTAATTAAAGACCTTTTTGATCATTAATTGAAACTTTGGTGGTTTGTGAATATAGTCCGCGAGCAAGCTTATAGTGAGTCGAGCCAATCGATTAATGAGTGTGATATACCCTATTTCAAAAGAGTGTTGAGAGACATTAATATCCATTGTGAGGCTTGGACTTAAAAGGAACTATATTACACTTTATTCTCTTTTGATTGAACTTGTTAATTTCTCATGTCATGATTTTAATGTTGTAGGATGACTTAGCATAGTTTGTTGTTATTATTGCTAACGATGTGTTATTGCTTATATTCGTTTAGTCTTTTCTAGGTGAAAATTTCTCCTTTTGATTTGTCATTTTCGTTGCTCGGGGACGAGCAACACCTTAAGTTTGGGGGGTTAATTAGAGCTATTTTCACCTAGATTTTAGTGTCTTTTTATATGTGTTTTCGTATTATTTTATCCGTATTTTATATGTTATTTGGTTGTGTTTTGTATTTTTATTGAAATGTGTGTGAATGAGCTTAAACGTAAGATTTTCACTTTTTATTGGATGCTAAACATGATAAGGAAGATGTAGGAAAAAGCGGATCTCAATTCGAAGTTGAAACGAGGGAGAACGAGCCAAAACAGTGAAGAAATGCAGGAGCCAGCACACGAGCCGTGTAGCCAACACGGCCCTGTAAGAGTTAGCCGTGTGGCGACATCTAGTCACTCAACACGGGCAACTTCAGGTCGTGTCCAGTTGCACGATTCGAGTCGGGAGCACGAGCCGTGTCGCCAACACGGCCCTGTAAGAAGGTGGCCGTGTGGCGACATCAGAAGAGCCAACACGACCACACCTGTGCCCGTGTTACAACACACGACTCGTGTTGCAGCACACGAGCCGTGTTGCGTAACACGGCCCTGTAAGGCGAGGCCGTGCGGCAGCATCAGAAGACACAACACGGCCACCCCGTGGCCGTGTTACAGAGCACGACTCGTGTTGGGTATTTTCCTGCAGAAATTTTCAGATCCTTCTAGAAGCCTCCAAAGGGGTATAAATACCCCTTTATTCAACAATTGGAAAAAAGAATCCGAAATCCTATCATCTACACACACCTCACACACCATTTCTTCCATTTCCCACCATCATCTTCATCCACCTTCATCCATTTTGATCCATCTTCATCATCTCCATTAATTCTCCATCAAAACTTCATCCCTTCCATTGGGTGTGAGAGATCTCAAGGAATCAAAAGCTAGAGGTGGAGATCAAGAAGAATAGAAGATTCTCTTCAAGAAATTGATAGGGAAGAATCCATTCATTTTGTATTTCTTTAGATCTTAGACTATGGGTAATTGTAATGAATCATTTAATTGTTTTGTTACTTTTACTATGATAGGCTAATCCCTCTAGTGGGATTAGGAATATGAAGAGCATATTAGATTTATATTATCATGTGGATTAAATTGATTTTTGATTTAATTGATGTTGATTTCTATTTATGGAGTTTAATTGTCTTGATATTATGATGGCATGGTTTGTTATTCATGAATGTTTATTGGTTTAATGGATTGTTGATCAATGGATTATTTGTGGTAATTAAATGCTATCATGATGTTCATGTATGTATTGCTTGGAGTGAGACAGAAACGACCCTCTATAGTATTAGGAAGGCATGAATAGACATTGAGTTTGAGTTTCACCGAAAGGATATTTGAATTCAATGAGGGGAACCAATCCATTCGTTGGCCTTAGTACACAAAAAGGGAGAGTTTAATCTAACTAGTACCTAGATGGAAGGGGTTAATGTTGGGCTTTGATCTTAAATGCTTTTGGGAGTCCAAAATGGATCAACAACCTTTGTAACCCGAAAGGGAGCTTAGGATACAATCGTGATCACCCTTAGTCTACATCAATTGAGTTGAATTCCGTTTGCATGATAATATGAATTGAGTGTGCTTGGATGTTTCTAATCCCGTGTTTTTCCATACTTGAACTTAAGCACCCATTTTCTATTCTTGTCATTCTACTTATTTGATATTGTTATTTACTTGTTACTTGTTTTAGTTGTTAATCAATCTCAAAATCCCCGATCATCTTTACAAAAACAACATGAACATGAGCTCACGTATATTGCTAGTCCGAACATAACTCCTTATTGGATTGATAATTTTTCTTGGGATATACTACTACAACGATCGAGTATTCTTGCTCGTGAGTGCTAAAAATAGGCAAACAAGGCGCAAGGCATGGGAGACATTAGTCAAAAGTAGCAAAGACACCAAACTTGATAGGAAAAGTTGCATTCAAATAATAGATGCATCACTGTTTCTCTATGATTACCACAAAGACTACAAGAGATGTCATCTCCATCTTTCAAAACATTTATCTTCTTAAGTGTGGATCTATGATCGGTGTCCTTTTCACCTAGATTTTAGTATCTATTTATTATGTATATTTTTATTTATTTTATATATCATTTGGTAGTATTATATGAAGATATGGAGATTTATGCTTTGAAATGATAAATGTGTAATTTTCATGATTAAGTGTCTTAAATTGAGCGATATTTGTAAATAATTTAGAGAATTGGTAATTTGGTTTAATTTGTGTGATTTTTAGGTAGAAATAGGTTCTAGACACGATAAAGAAGATGTGGGAAAAAATGGAGTTCAATTCGGAGTTGAAACGACAGAGAACGAGCCAAAGCAAAATGCTGAAAAATGCACATCCAACTTATATAATTTTTCTGTATTCATGTAGAGCTCAAAACTAAATGTGTGGCATATGATTGGAAAGTTACGGAAGAGGAAATTGCGTGAGCGCAAGAATCACTCGAATCGGGGTTCGGATGTAAAAGTTATACGCGAAACGGTGAGACTGAGCTGCACGCGCTGCACCTACACGACCCGGGCTGCGCCTACACGACCCGTGTTCAGACAAAAGTCAGTTTTTCATCCAACACATGTTCTAGAAGCTTCCAAGGGGTACAAATACCCATTTTAAGTGTAAAATCCGAGAGAAATCATTTTGAATCAATTTCCACACACACTAAACACCTAAATTCACACACATTCATCTATATCTCTTCCATACTTCACTTCATCCATCCTACCCACTTGATCTTCTCAAATCCATCCATCAATACATCCATCTACCAATCTAAGAAGAGGAATTCATTATTGGTTGAAGATTATAGCATGATCAAGGAGGAGAAAGTTCACCATCAAAGGGAAGCCAACTTACCTTTATTTTGTTATTTTCTTCATAATTTGGCTCAATTGGAGCATGCCATGGATTATGTTGAATTTGTAATGATATGTAGTGGCTAGTCCTTATGTGAGGCTAGCAATATGATTGGTTAGGGATTATGTAGATTTTTGAACTTGATTTCATTTTAGGAATCAAATGATTTAGAGCAAGCATACTCTATCGTTGTTGTAAACCGTAGTGACCAAGTACAAAATTTAGAAAATCAAACCCAAGAGCGAAAGTGTATGTATCCGTGTTTGGGAAATATTTTACTCTAGAAGGACTAATTAATAAAGGAAGGGGATGTTGAACACTAAAAACTAATTAAGAAAGTAATTAAAGATAGAAAGATACGAAGGACATGGAAGATGGATGAGTGGATGAATCTGAGATGGATGAAGTAACAATCTAAAGAGGAGCAAGGCTAACCACATTCAAGATTAAGGATACAACATGGACTAGTTAAATTCAAATGTCAAACATCAATGATCATTGGAATAGAAGCAATCACATATATTCCCCTAATCTCTTTGGCAAAGGTGATTAAGTTCTCAACTCACTATAAATTTCAAGCACAAAAGATTGAATCTCACTCTCAATTCCATTAGAAGATACTATGATAACAAGATTAGTCTTCTCAATCAATTAATCAACCACATATGATAAACCATTTAAGTGTTCCAACACGAATGTTCTAAGTATATAAAGATGTTACCACATACTTCACATACTAACATACAAAATTCATATTATAACATGATTCCATTAAATCCCTAAACACAATATTGGAATGGTTATCCTAATATCATAAATGTAGAATTTAACCACACACATCATAATACAAATCAAGTAAATCATAAATCATGTAAGAAATTCCAAAAACACATTAATTAAACCATTAAAAATCTAACAAATCCATATATCCCTAATCCATCAAGTGGCTAGCCTCACAAGAGGTCTAGCCAACAACAAACATCATGAAAACATCAATACAATGCTTACAAACATCCATTGTTGCAATTAAAACTAAGAAAATACAAATTAAAGGTAAGTTCTCCCCTATTTGGAATTTGGGTTGATTCTCCCCTTCAAGATGCAATCCTCTCTCTTTGAGCCTCAATCCTCCATAGATATGTGATAGGTAGATGGAAAGTGTGGAGATCCATAGAAAATGAAGAGTAATTGAGTGAAAATTGGGTGGAAAATGGATTGGAGATGGTAGTGTGTGAGAAAAATGGTGAATGAGTGTGTGTGGGCGATTTTGGGTCTCCCCAATTCTCCCTCAATCAAACTTGGGGAAAAAGTAGCCAAAATAGGAATTAAAACTGAGTTTCTGGACAGGTGGCAAAATTCACGAAAATTCGATCGAATTTTTTGTGATGGACGTCGAATTTTTCTACAAAGCTGCAAAATAATTCGATCAAATTTTTATGCATTTGGTCGAATTTTTATATCAGTGTGCTCAACCTCCAATGCTCTGTTACATCCCTATTTTTCCTAAAAATTCATAAAAATTCGCTCGAATTTTTGTGCGAGGTCGAATTTTTGTTACAATTTCGCCCTGCTTCACTTTTTGGCTCGTTCTCCCTCGTTTTAACTCCAAATTGAGATCTGTTTTTTCCTACATCTTCCTCTTCACTTCTAAAATTCATTTATATCTAAAATCATACAAATTCTACTAAAGTATAAATTTTCCAAATATTTACAAATATCGAGCAATTTAGGATACTTAAACGCTCAAACCAAGCATAATTGCATGAAAGCATGCTATAAATGGACCCTAAATTCATGAAATTTCTACACTCATCAATTTTTCACACCACATGTTTAATGAAATGATTGTTATGAATATTTTCTATCATGAATACTTATTCTCATTTTCTGTATGATTTGTGTTATTAAATTCTCTATTCATAGTGTTAGGATGATCATTTCAATATTATGCTTAGTGGTTTAATTGAATCATTGATTGCATGAGATGACTTAGTTCGTGTGAAAGGAGGTAAGTCATACCCTTCTTGTGCTTAGAACCTCATGATAGGACATTAGTGATGAACTAGTGAGGGGAACCCAACTTATGATCATAGTACCTTCATGGGAATTGAGAGTAAGAGACAATCCTAGGAGATTAAAACTTGTAAAAGAGTTGAGAATCTAATTGCCTTGGCCATAGGGATTAGGGGTACATACGTGAATGCTCTTAATATCATAGTGTGATGACCTTCAATGCATGTGTGTGTGTGAGTCTACATGAGCCTTATCCACGATGTTTCTTACCTTACATACTTCTTAGATTGCTCACCTTCATCCATCTTCCATCACATATGTACATGTTCTATCTTTTAATTGTTTTCCTAGTTGTTAGTTTGTAGTGTTAATCAACCACCTCCTTATTGATTAGTCCTTCTAGAGTCAAACATCTCTCAAATACGGATACACAATTTTTCCCTTGGGTTCGATATTTCTAAATTTTACACTTGATCACTACGGCCTACTACGCGATAGAGTATGCTTGCTCTAATCAATTGATACCAAAATTAAAATCAAGTTCAATCTAGTAGGAAGCCGATGTCTAAGGATTCTACAGGAGAATAATTTAGGGACAATATGAGTAATATTTAAGTTTTTCTATTTTTATTGAATCACTGTCCAAATTTGATTAAATTGGACAAATATGATCAAAATTGGATTGAAAATGATTAAAATTGATTAATTTCTAAAGTTATAGGACTAATTGTGTGTTATGTCATACTTAGAGGACTATTTGTGATCATTTCTCATACGTATTTAGTGATATGGAGTTTAAGAAAAATAACTTTAGGGTCTAATTTATCACAATTTTGTGGAATTTATATCTGTATTTGAGCATCATTTAGTTACTTTGCATATATTTAAGTAAAAGATGCATGTGAGGTGTTATCTCATACTCCCTCCGTCCCGGAACAAGGCATACATTTACTTTTTGCACGTAGATTAAGGAGTATAATATTTTAATTTGTTGTGAAGTGAGAGAAATAATATTTTAATGTGTAGTGGGTAGTTATATTAGTGTAGTGTGTGGGGCCATGTGGATATAATAATGGTATTGTGTGGGTCACATCAACCAAAAAAGAAAATGTATATTCCCTCCGTCCCCTTGAAAGGTATTCGTTGACTTTTTGCACGTGGATTAAAGAGTATAATAATTTAATGTATAGTAAGGTGAGAGAAATAATATTTTAATGTATAGTTGGTAGTTGTATTAGTGTTGATTGTGGGGTCATGTGTAGTGGTTGTAGGTCACATCAATCAAAAAAGAAAATGGATACTTTATAATGGGACGGACCAAAATGAAAAAATGGATACGTATCAAGGGGATGGATGGAGTACTTTGTTTTGGGACGAACCAAAATGAAAAATTGTATACCTAGTTGTGGGATGGGGTGAGTATTTTTAGATGAAAAACAGGAGTTAAACTGTAAAATTGGAAGTCGGAATCGAAACCAGGAATAATACAATCCAATACGACTTATGCCAGTCGGAGGTGAAGATCGTGCAGACCATCAGCAGCACTTGTGCTGCACATCCGCCAGACACGAGTGCCAAGACCTATCGAGAGAATCCCGCACAACCGTTGATCTGTGCTGAGAGCTGCCGAGACTACTCGCTCCCGTGTTGCCAATCCATGCTGAAAGATGCCGAGTTTTCTCGGCCAAACCGCATGCGGCACAAATCGTGCAGCCTACTGGCATGATTTTTGCCGATTTCCATCCAAGCCTAGATTTCGTATTTTCAAACTCGTTCGTGTTTTGACATGAAAACATCATCATTTGAAACGGAGTCCAAGCCCTCAACTATAAAAGAAACACTTGACGAGTTTCAGAACTAACTCTTCAATTCAAAAACTATTTACTCTCATCACCCATCGCCATATCGAAATCCAAATCCATACTCCCATCCACCCATCCCGCAAATAAATAGTTCATCAGTATTTGCCTACTTGAGAAGGAGAACGGAGAAGACTCAGAACCACGTAGGAAAGAATGAAGAATCACACCATATATAAGGTTTTTCTTTTCTATCTTTCTTAATTCCGAATTATAGACCTTTATGGATAAGACTTCATTCATGATCATGATTATTGTTTGTAACACCATGAACAAGTATTTTTCTGGATAGTTTTAGGAGTGTTGAAGGTTTGAATTATGTTGAATTGATTATCTAGACTAGATTATGGATTTCTGCAGAATATTTGTTCCTTTATTGATGCCTTGTTTTTTTCCTATTGATCTATCTTCAGTCATATTTATGTCATTATCTTATGCATGTTTATGATTGTTGCGTATGTCATCACTCATTGAGGATCATATTTGTAAATTTGTTATTAATAGAGGGGATTTAACTATATGACATTAGAATTATCAATATTAAACATTTGATTTATCTATTAATTACCTGTCTGAATGATTAGGTTTCTTACACTATTTTTTGGGTTTGATATTTTACTTGATCACACGTTGAATTACAATTGATTTCTTATATTTGAGGATATACAGGTTTGAGTGCACAAAAATCAATAAAAGACACTTTGATGTGATATTTTCTGTGTTATTCCAATGGATGCTTGACAAATGGTAAAGAGGAGAAAATCTATACCAACTCAATATATAACTCTTGAGCAAGGGATTTGCAGTGCCAATCTTTCAAGAGATTTCATTGGGGATGTCATATCACTTCACATGTATAAACATGAATTATCTTTAATTACCTAATTAGTTTTCCGGCAATTAACCTTATCTTTTTTATTTTGAGGTAGTTCCTCTTAGATACACTATACATGTAAAATTAATTAATAGGTACACACTGAAAAAAACATTATTCCTAACTACAATATTTAATTATTGATTACCAAATTTACCCTTATTTTGAGTAAATGCATGAAATGCAGATTTTTTTTCAAATTCGATTTCTCTCCCAACTCCCGTAATTAATGGCATTTTCCCCTCAAATTCCATAACTGCACGAAATTACATGAAATGCAGACTTTTTTTTTTTGCATGAAATGTCGTTTCTAGTTAAGAAATGCATTATTATTATTTGGTGTTTTAGTCTGCACGAAATGCAGATTCTAGTTAAGAAATGTATTTTTTTTTGTAGTTGATTTTTCTACATAAATGCTGTTGGTTTTTCTGCACGAAATGCAGATTCTGATTAATAATGAGTTTAGTTGATTTTTCTGCATGAAATACAGATTTTGTTAATTAAATGCAGATATTTCTGGGGGTTTAGTTCATTTTTCTACACGAAATGCATATTTTCTAATTAAAAGTTACTGAACAAAGTCAATTAAAATTTCTGCAAATCCAATATCTACAAATTACAAAGATATTAGCAGTTTACAATGATATGAATCGAGATATTTACAAGAGGAATCTTACAATCATCCATGGAATTTCATCGAAGATAAATCAAGGGCAATAAAAATTAAAAAAAGAAGTAATCAGATTGTTCCAGATGTAGCCGCTGGTTGAACGCAGCAACGAACATCTATTGGCTGATATGGGAAACCCATGAACAGGGTAAGGAGACGGAATCGCATGCTGGCTTCCTTGTGTCGGCACCTACGCACGTCGATTGAGAGTTAGGCGCAGACAGCAACTCTGCAATCAAATCCCCCAAACTAACAAAAAATCAATTCACGACCACATACTCACCTCGAACAACAACTACAACCAAATTCCCCAATTCCTTTAACCACACACAAATTTCGAAATCCCAAAAAATAAATGCAAATTCGAATATAAAAATTAAAATGCAAATTTGAATCAAGAATGGGATTCGTTTGACAATAACCTTAGAGAGCAAATATCAGTGTGATTTCCTTGCGGGTGGAATAGATCTGGGTCGAATCCTAGGGAACACAAAAGAGAGCAGAGAGATGGGTCCACGATTGCTTGCACAAGCGGGAGACATTCTGGTGGAAGGAGGCGACGAAGAGATGGAGGCGGCTGTGAATTAGAAAAGGCAGTTGCAGGTGGAATCGATGTGGATTTTTTTGAGAGAGAGACTGTTGAGGATGAGTCTTCCTCATCAAGCCAATGCGAGATATGGGGTTGGCGGCGGTGGTCTAGTAGGGCTTCCAATATTGTGGGTTGTTATCACAGGGTTATAATGGGAAATTAATGTTATCCTTTTGTATTGGTAAGTAATTTTATTTAAGTAATGTATCTTAAAGTAATATTAGGTAGTGGATGTGTATTATGGAGTAATTATTTCTTTTATTTTTATTATTATTATTATTATTATTTATCGGCAATTAACCTTATCTAGTTATACGAAACCCAACTTTTTTTAAAAAATTAATAATTTAATGACAAAATACAATTAGTTTTACAACTCGCAGGTATAAACATGAATTAAAATTCCATCCAATAAACAGTGGTTCCATTTATTGGAAGCTAATAATATGAGATAGCTTTTATTGCATCCACAATTAGGTAGCAGATGACAGAGTTGTAAATTTGATGATGAAAAAGTAAAAGGGGTTTTGATAATCCTCCAACACACTCAAACGGTTATCGACATTAAACCCGACGTCTCGGCATACGTAGGTTGCAATAGTTCTGGGGCAGTACGTAAGCTTGTACGCATTCGGCAACGAAATCCCCACAGCTTCGATCTTGAACCAGCTTGCAGACCCCAGCACGCCTCCGGTCGACACGATGTCCCTTCCGGTGGCCTCGTCCCGTCTCACCTTCCACACCGAGGATTCCTCACACGATGTGGTAACATTGAACTTGATGTTCACATCGGTGGAGAGGCGCACGGGGTCGCCTCCCTCGGGGTGGAAGGTCAACGGGAGGCCACACTTTTGGAAGTAACACTCGTCCAATGTCGGGATGACGACGTCGAGTGGGCAAGGTTTGTTGCCTAGTGCGAGCGCCACGTCTGCTAGGTTTGATACGAACTGATATATCCGGTACTCCACTCCGGGCCGGACCTCGTCTCCGTCGCCGTCCAGCACCGGAGTCGAACCGGCAGCCGAAGACAAGATCACAACCAAGCACACAAGAATCACTATTAGCTTCATCGTTCGAATATGCATGAGAGCTTATGAAATTAAGACCTCCCTTTTATAGATGAATATGTCTACAGTCCAATGCAGCAGAATATGTTTCGAAATTACTATAATATCCCTTCCTACTTTCATTCTAAACAAAAAATTGACTGTACACTATTTTCTATACACATTTTCTTTTTATTCTAAATTTAACCCTTTATCTTTTTATACTCGAATGGATCAAAATATATTTTACTCGAATATTCGACTAATATATTCAATTAAAATGTTCGAGTAAAACAATTTTAATTTAAAAATCATTAAAAAACATTACTCAAATACATTATTTAATTCTAATTTATTACTTGAATTCATTATTTAATTCGAATTCATTACTCAAATACATTATTTGACTCCAATTTTTTACTCGATTGCATTATTTGACTCGAATATGTTTGCTCGAAAAAAATTTGACTCGAAATTTGAATCGAAAATTATTTTTCACTTTATTCGAATATATTTCTCAAACATATTACTCGAATGAATTTGAGTAAAAGGTATTTTTGTCAATTCAGACATTAAAAGTTAAAATTAGTTTAAGAAAGTCATTTGTTATTTCTGATGGAACTGTGAATTGCTTCCAACATTAAATTTTATAATTCTTCACACTTTCTTCATTGGTTAATTTTCTTCAGTTGTTAATGCCAGAAAACCTTCGCATTTCAAAAGGGAAACATATTACTTCATCCAACAATATTACTGTGCATTCAAATTTATAAGCATTGAAACGTCCTTATCTTAATATCTTGTACATCGAGATATGTGCATTCGAAAGTGTCAATTAAAGTTAGTATAACTTTTTTCTTTTAAAACAACATATCTACTAAATCGGTGCGGATATTTAATTAAATTTGAGTGTTTCATCTTTTGCTTTGAATTGTTTTATTATCTGGCACATAGGATCTAAATAAAATGTACTCCCTCCGTCCCGGAGAAATTGACACATTTTTTTTTGGCACGGAGATTAAGAAGTATAATAAATTAATGTAAAGTGAAGTGAGAGAAATAATATTTAATGTGTAGTGGGTAGTTGTATTAGTGGTGAGTGTGATGTTTGTGTGGACCCATGTAAATAAATAAATAGTTTTTGTGTGGGTCCCATATCCTTAAAAAGAAAATATGTCAATTTCTGTGGGACAACCCAAAAAGGAAAGTGTGTCAATATCTTTGGGACGGAGGGAGTACACCTTAAAAAAATATATTAACTCTAAAATGAAAAGTTGAGACAACCAATTTATTATGCACATGTCTTTCATCTAACACATATAAAATGATATATCGTTCCTTATTGAACCTATACGAAGTTTACTCCTAAAAGAATCCGAGAAACATAAACGTTCAACATTAGTTTTTGTGGTCTGGATTGAAAAATTGAACTTGGGATATTTTAGTACCATCTAGCCTCCAATTATTTGTGACATTGATTGAGA
Source organism: Pogostemon cablin (assembly GCA_023678885.1). Lineage (NCBI taxonomy): Eukaryota > Viridiplantae > Streptophyta > Magnoliopsida > Lamiales > Lamiaceae > Pogostemon > Pogostemon cablin. The sequence continues at coordinate 9,474,584 of CM042961.1, forward strand.
TATTAAAATTTATTAGATATTCATAGAGCCTTTTGATTTGTTATGCTTTAATTAATACAAACAATTGTATGAATCGAGTTAACGGTACTACGGGGATTTATACAGTAAACCCGATTTGTAGGAGATAAATCCTATCAATTAATTAATCATAATTATATATGATTTGTTACTTGTAGAGTCTAGATTAGATTCTCGCTCGTTTGAACTTGTTGATGAGATTCCATGGGATAGATCTTGCTCCGGGATTGGATTCATTAATGAATTGGGTAGGGAAGAAGAAGGGATCGAGGCGGTTGAGAAGAGTCCGACTAGTATAGTTTTTCCTCTATTCTACTTATTATTCATCAAACAATGTGACATCAAAACATAACAGAAAATATATCAACCTGAAAAACAATACAAACTAATCCATTGATTCTAAATAACATAGCTAGAACAGAATTTTACTCAAACGTCAATTTAAGTACTGCTGGAATAGAGTTAAAAGCAATTAAACATGATATACACTGTGCTGAATCGAGACAAATTAATACAAATGCAACACATGAATAAAATGATTAAAAAATAATTTTTTTTTCATTAATAAAATTTAACTCACTCAAATAGGTGAGAATCTAGGTCCTAAAAGGAGCATAACATGTATAATGATGACTAATTAAAACATAACAAATCAAAAGGTACCAAATAACAAATAAATTTTAGCCATATTTATAATATCTCAATTACAGTCACAATAACTGGACGGTAGATGATACCATAATATCCCAAATTCAAGTTTCAATCTACACCATACTAATAATGTTGCACGTTTATGTTTAATTCTTTTGGGACAAAAAAGGTCGTAAAAATGAAAGTGATAGGACTTACAATGTCAGCTTCAAGCGAGCTGCAATGATAGAAGCTGATCATAATTAGAAAATGTGTTTTGTATTTTAATTTATATAAAATTTGAAAGGGACTCCATCCATATCCTTTACGAATCAGATCCGTTAATCCGAATTTAATTATTAAAATTGAACCATGTATCAGTGTACCGATAAGAGCTCAGTCTTCAAATCTTAAGTTAATTGAATCTACCTCTTAAATTTAAATTTTAAAAAATTAAAAACAAAAAGTACAATTACAACTATACTTTAAAATTTAACCTATAAATTTAAGGTACACGGGAGTGCATCCCAAAGCTACCCTAAAACTAATTTAGTATCAAGAGTATCATACATTTTTTATTATAAATGGTATTTATGTTAGCTAATAAGGGAATTGCATATTTTTTATTGAAAATTGTATTCGTGACCATTTTACATAATTCATGAATATAATAAGGGAATTGCACATTTTTAATTATAATGATCTCCACCATTCAATTTTTTTCATAATAGCCTATAAATCATTTTTCTATTTTTAATTTTTAGTTTGTATAATTTTATTTAAATAATTTAAAAACTAATTAAATTTATTTAAATATTCCTTTTTCATAATAAAAAAAATTCTTAATTATTTGTGACCTCATTTTCAAAAATTATTATTTGTGTATTACTTAATTCATATAATTATTATTTAATTGAATTAAATTTATACATATAGTAAAATAATATTTTTAAATTATAATATATTAATAGTCATATATATATATATATATATATATATATATATATATATATATATATATATATATATAATATACATTAATATTTTAACTTAATTTCATGCTTTAATTATGTATTTCAATGAAAAATGTTTAATATAATTTTATTTTTATAATAATATATATCAAGAATATAAATATTTTTTATATATATAATCAAAGAGTTGGCATACTCTTTAAAAAAATTATGGTACTAAAAGTGTTAGTTTAATGTGTTGCATTTAAGTGTTACATATTTAAATGTGTTACATTCAAATAATAAATAAAAATAAAATGTAATAAAAGTGTTACATGAATATTACCATAAAAAGGTGTTATAAAAATATGTTACATGAACTGTTACTTATTTAAATGTGTTACATTCAAATGTTAAATAAAAATTAAATTTTAAAAAAGTGTTACATAAATTTTACAATTAAAAAAATATTACAAAAAAATGTTACATTTAAGTGTTATGTAAGAGCCCATTTTGTTGTAGTATATAGAATTGATGATATTTTAAAGGAATGTTTTCAAATCAAGATGAGAAATTGATTAACTATCAATTCAGAGTCTTATTTTTTTAAATTATAATTATAATTATAATTATAATATATATATATATATATATATATATATATATATATATATATATATATATGTGTGTGTGTGTGTGTGTGTGTGTGTGAGAGAGAGAGAGAGAGTGGGGTGGGGTGGGGTGGGGTGGGGTGGGATGGGGGGAACCGGGAATGAAATGGGCAATATCATGGGGTGGGAGGAAAACGCTCATTCCCACATGAAAGGGAATACACATTCCTTTGGAATCGTGATTCCTATTACTAAAAACATATCAATCGCAGGAATGAGAATAAAATTAGGAATGACGATTCCATTCTCACCCAATTTCATCGCACCAATCAAGCCCTTAAAACATAACAAATCAAAAGGTACCAAATAAACAATAAATTTTAGCCATATTTATGTAATAATTGTATTATAATATCTCAATCACAGTCACAATAATTGGACGGTAGATGATACCATAATATCCCAAATTCAAGTTTCAATCTACACCACATTAATAAAGTTGCACGTTTATGTTTAATAATTCTTTTGATTCTTTTGGGACAAAACGTCGTAAATATGAAAGTGATAGGACTTACAAATTACAATGTCAGCTTCAAGCGAGCTGCAATGATAGAAGCTTATCAAAATTAGAAAATGAGTTTTGTATTTTAATTTATATAAAAATTGAAAGGGACTCCATCCATATCCTTTACGAATCAGATCCGTTAATCCGAATTTAATTATTAAAATTGAACCATGTATCAGTGTACCGATAAGAGCTCAGTCTTCAAATCTCAAGTTAATTGAATCTGCCTCTTAATTTTAAATTTTAAAAAATTAAAAACAAAAAGTACAATTACAAGTATACTTTAAAATTTAACCTCGGGAGTGCATCCCAAAGCTTCCCTAAAACTAATTTAGTATCAAGAGTATCATACATTTTTTATTATAAATGGTATTTATGTTAGCTAATAAGGGAATTGCATATTTTTTATTGAAAATTGTATTCAGTTGAAATATCAAGATCAACATGATAATTATTCGTGTGAGACCATTTTATGTAATTCATGGATAAGAAGTGATAATAATTTATTAAAAGTGATACTTATTGATAAAAAGTGATAATCATTCAAGTTAACAATTTCATAAACAATTCATAGGATAAATTAAAATTGATAACTACTCCAATTAAGACAAAATAAAATAGTTTCAACATTAGACGGCTTCCCACAAGTGTTTTTTTAAGAGTATTAATATTAATTTAATAAATTTTTCGATAAGTGGCAAAAACATGTGTGAGACTCATTTCGTATTAGACGAATAAAGAAGTGATAACATTTTGTATTAAAAAATGATACTTAGTCACATCATAATATTTACATATTACCATTTTTAGCATCTCATGTTAATGATTATGTTTACCTTTATGGTAAATGAGACCCACAAAAAAAATCAATATATCTCCATGAAGTCATACACAACACTAATACTACTTCCCACTATATATTATAATATTATTTATTTCAACCCAATACATATTAAAATACTATATTGCTTAATCTTCATACAAAAAGTAAATGTAACCATAAGGACGGAATGATCTTATTGTCAAAATTGTTCAAAGCTTGTTATGGAGTCAATGTTCGAATCCCAAAGAAAAACTATATAATAAAAACGAAAATATAAACTCTAGAGAGGGTTAAATTTCTTTTCATTTTACGTGTCAATCATAACAAATGATATCACACATAGGAAAGAGGAGAATATTATACCTTAAAGAAAAATATAAATGTTAGGGACGCTGAATTGCACATAGGAGAGAGGAGAATATTATATCATAAAAAATATATATAAACATTAAGGACACTGAATTAAAAGAGAGGAAAATACTATATCATAAAAGAAAAATATAAACGTTATATATTTCTTTGTATATTTTTCAGAGGTCTGGATGTCCTGTGACACTGATGAGTGTGAAATTAAATCTGCATATTTTACGGTCTAATTTAGCACAGTTTTGTGGGATTTATGTTTGTATTTGAGCATCATTTGATTACTTTGCATATATTTTAGTAAAAGAAGCATGTGAGGTGTTATCTCATGTTTTTATATGAAAAATAAGAGTAAAAAATGAAAAATCGGAAGTCGAGATCAAAACCAGAAAGAATACAATCCGGCATGACTCGTGCCGGGCAGTGATGAAGATCATGCCAACCATCAGCAGCACTCATGCCGCACATGCGCTAAACATAGGTACCGAGACCTACGAGAGAATCCCACACGATTGCTAATCCGTGCCGAGAGCTGCCGAGATAACCCATTCCCGTGCTACCGACCATGTTGAGTTTTCTCAGTCAAATCGCATTCGGCACGACTCGTGCAGTCTAAGCATGACTCGTGCTGATTTTCATCTAAGCCAGATTTTGTATTTTTGGATCAGTTCGTGTTTTGACATAAAAAAACCCTCTTTTGAAATGGAGTCCCTTAATTATAAAAGGAACACTTGGGGAGTTCCTCTAGTAACTCTTCATTCCCATCACCCATCGCCATATAGAAATCTAGATCCATACTCTCGTGCATGCATCCACCCATCCCACACATGGATAGTTTATTAGTGTTTGCCTACTTGAGCAGGAGAATGGAGAAGATTCAGATTCACAGATGAGAGAATGAAGAATGACGTTATATCAGGGTTTTTCTTTTTGTCTTTCTTAATTTTGAATTAAACCTCTATGAGTAAGAATTCATTCATAATCATGGTTGTTGGTTGTAATACTATGAGCTATAGATAGTTTTAGGAGTTTTGAAGGTTTGAATTATAGTGAATTGATGATCTAGACTAAGTTATGAATTCTTGCGAAATGTTTATTCCTTTATTGATGCTTTCATTTTTAGATTTATATATTTTTTCTATTGATTTCTCTTCAGTCATATTTATGTCATTATCTTATGCATGTATTATTGCTTGTGTCATCACTCATCAGGTGATCATATTTGTTAATTTGTTATTAGTAGAGGGGATTTAACTATAAAACTTTTATTCATTAGAATTATTAACATTGAACATCTTATTTGCCTATTAATTACCTATTTGTATGATTAGGTTCCTTAGATGATAAGATAGAAATTGAAGTTTAATTCTTAAATATATAAAAATTGCATGTTATGATATGAGTATATGTGTAGGGTAATGATGAGAGTGGAAATTCATGTATTTTTTTGTTCAATTTGATACCTTTTTAAGTGTTTAATTATTATTATTTGCACAAATCTTAATACTTTGAATGATTATTGACTAAAAAGTGCTTGAGATGTATTTTTTTGTATTTTTATAGGAAAAAAAGGATTAAAAAATGCAAAGTTGGAATGTATGGTGAATTTGTGCAACATGCAAGAAAATATATGACCACTTTTCATAATTTTTTTGTATTTGTGTGGAAGCCCAATTGGTCATGTGATACATAGTTGGAAAGATACAGAAAAGAGGGTCGCGTGGGCATAAAAATCACCTCAATAGAAGTTCGGATGAAGAAGTTATGTTCAAAATCGTGAGGTTGTGCAGCTGCCAGCGGGAATTTCGAAAATTCACAAAAATTACCCTCTTTTTCTTATTTTCTTGGTGGCCAAGTTATTTCCGATTCTCACATCCTTCATATCTTCCATAATAATATTTTTCCTAATTTTTCAAAGATCTCATATCTTCGAGTTAAATATTTGTTTGGTCCCGTAACTTTTTTTCTTTTTAATTTTAGTCCCAAAAAAAATATTTGTTTATAATTAGTCCCATAACTTTAATTTTTCTTTAATTTTGGTCCAATTTTTATCGGATTTGCCACTTGTTGCCAGAAACCGACGAGCGATGCTGATGTGGCTAGTCCAATTATTTCTCAACCAACCAAAGATTGATGAAACTTAAGAAGAAGAATGAAGACAACACCAAAGATTGTAAAAACGTTTATAGTCACCCCATACATAAATATTTTGCAATTTTTGGTGTTATCCTTCTTCTTCTTCTTAAGCTTCATCAATATTTGGCTGGTTGGACTCGTCATGTCAGCATCACTTGCCAATTTCGAAAACAGATGACAAATTCGGCGAAAATTGGACCAAAATTAAAGAAAAATGAAAGCTATGGGACTAATTATAAATAAATATCTTTTTTGGGACTAAAATTAAAAAGAAAAAAAGTTACGGGACCAAACAAATATTTAACTCCATATCTTCTATTCCTTATCTTATTCCATTCTCACACCTATATATACTTCATTCTTATCACCACATAAAGGTGTGGAGAAATCACATAATCTACCACCACCACATCACCTAGGGTTTTTAACCCTAATCCACCATATCTGCCTTACATCTTCTACTCATCATCCGCCATCCACCATCTGAAGAGGTATCAAGAGAGTATTCGACTACTTGATCGGAGACGGGTATTCTGAAAAGGACGGAGTTGAAGGATGGGAACCAAACAAATAAGTTTTCTTTATTTTCTTTATTCTTTCTAGTCTTTAGACTCGTGGTTAAGTATTTTTCTATAGACATAATTGTTGTTTGTAACACCATGGGCTAAATATCTTTATGATAATGTTAGGGCTTTAGACAGTTTTGACTATGTGATTTGATTACCCTAGACTTGGATTTCTTATACTGCAGATTATTTATTTCCATATCGAAGAGGATATTTTGAGACTTCATATTATTGTGTTTTTTAGTTTTGATTCCTTTAATTATTCTTGACGGTATTACTAATTGATAGTTAATAAGATTCTTTATTTCTGCATGATAATTGTTGTTTCCTGTGACAGTCTTAGGGGATTTACCTATAATTCCTAAGAGTGCTAGACAATCAATTTGGAACATCAATTATTTGGTAAAACATCATTATTAGGTAATTGGTAAGAAGACAAAAGGGGTTAATAATTTAGTACCTATAAAGGGAAGTGTAGTGCTCAAGCCTTTAATGGAATTTAGCATGAAGTACCTATAGAGGGAGTGAGATTTAATTCCTAATTGATCATAGGATTTGCAGCTCATTATAAGTGTTAGATCTTACTCAATCAAGGTGCTCTAACTAGGCTTAGCGATCTTCTTATATACATATGCACATAATTAATTTGGGTTTATAATATAATTTGTCATATGGTTCAGTTGGATTGTCCTTAGCATGATCAGTCTCTTATCTTGGAATATTTGATTATTTTCTTGTCAGCGTATCTTATTTATTTTATTATTTAATACTCCCTCGACCCACGTATTTTTACCCACTTTCCATTTTGGACTGTCCCACGTATTTTACTCATTCCATTAATGGTAAAAATACAAAATATTTTATTAACTATTTTTACACTTTATTCATCAATCCCAACAATTTTACTTACTTTTTTACACTTTTTTCATCATTTTCAACAACTTTATTTACTTTTTCTTTTTAAATTACTAATTTATCCCTACTTTTTCTTATATTATATATAAAAAAATAACACGTCTTAATTTCTGTGCCCGTACAAATGGATAAAAATACCCAGGACGGAGGGAGTAATTAATTTTCATAAATTGAGTTTGTCTTAATTAGAAATAGTCATATTAGATTTATTTGTCACTCTGACACTATCCATTGGGTTCGATAATTTGACTTGGTCACACACGCTACAATCGATCACTTACATTTGAGGGTGAGATTCATATTTTTTAAAAGAAAATAGCGATCGGGAAAATATAAACATCGTAGACACATTGAAATGGAGTGGGAATTAATTCTCTGCATGTGAGGATTTGAACCAGATTTACATGTTAAGTGTCCGGTGTTGACCTCTCTTGCTGCTTAGCATATTTAAGTGATTGCTTCCATAATTCCTGTAGAGATTTTAACTGATTGTCTAATGATTTATTTGACTAATTTAAATTAAATTTTTTAGAGTTATTTTGTCTTTTCTTGTGAAACACTCGTGCTATTTTTCACTTGCATATTTATTATCTTTAATATTTATTTGTCTGAAATTTTAGTTTAATAGGCAACCAATAATTGAAAAAGTTACTTGTCTTAATTAGTTTAGTAGTAATATAATTAGTAACGTATTATCTTTGGGTTAGATACTACCACCATCCATTGCTAATGTATTCATTTTGCCATTTTAGATCATTCACTTTTAAAGTATTAATTTTCCTTTAGCAAAAGGGTACACACATGGCCCACCATTCCCAACAACTCCCCACTAATACAACTACTCATTTTATATAAAATAATAATACTCCTTAATCCACGTACAAAAAATAAAATACGTTTGCGATGGAGAGAGGGAGTATTTTACTTGGTCACACTGAGGTACAATTGTTTTCTTACACTTAACTTAAGGATACACCTTTGAGTGCGCAAAAAAACAGTGAATAGACACTTTTGTGTGATATCTTATGTGTTGCTCCATTGGATGCATGACAAATACTCCTTTCGTCCCACCCAAAGAGTCCTTTTTTTTCATTTTGGGCGTCTCACCCAAAGAGTCTCTTTTTTTTTTACACACGTGGGACCCACACAAACCCACTAATATAACTACTCACTACATATTAAATAATAATACTCCTTAATCCACTTGCAAAATGCAAAAACTACCCTTTCGTGGGATGAAGGGATTAAGATACCAAGTCAATATATAAATCCTTGATGTAAGAGATTTGATTTCTCCTCTAGTAGTGTCAATTTTTCAAGAGATTTCATTTGGAGATGTCACACCATACAAAGTGACTAATTACTCTTAATGATCTAATTAGTTTTCCGGCAATTAACCTTATCTAGTTATATGGCATAAATAAAACTCACCCAACTTTTTTTTTCAATAATAATAATTTAATGACAAAATGCAATGAGTTTTGCAACTCGCAGGTATAAACATGAACTAAAATTCCATCCAATGAAATAGTGATTCCATCTATTGGAAGCTAGTTATATGAGGTAGGTTTTATTGCATCCACAGACAACTAGGTAGCAGATGATAAGAGTTGTAAATTTATTGATGAAAAAGGCAAAGGGCTGGTTTTGATTCTCCTCCATCACACTCAAACGATCATCGCCGTTAAACCCGACGTCTCGACATACATAGGTTGCAGTGTTCTGGGGCAGTAGCAGTACGTAAACTTGTATACATAACGCAACAAACTCCCCGTAGATTCGATCTTGAACAAGCTTGCAGATTCCTGCTTCCCCAGCAGGCCCCCGGTCTACACGATGTGCCTTCCGGTGGCCTCATCCCGTCTGACCTTCCACACCGAGGATTCATCACACGATGTGGTCACATTGAACTTGATGTTCACATCGGTGGAGAGGCGCACGGGGTCGCCTCCCTCAGTGTGGAAGGTCAACAGGAGGCCACACTTTTGGTGGTAGCACTCGCTGACTGACAGTAAGATGACGTCGAGTGGGCAAGGTTTGTTGCCTAGTGCCAGCGCCAAGCTTGCTAGGTTTGATACCAACTGATATATCCGGTATTCCAATCCGGGACGGACCTCGTCTCCGTCGCTGTCCAGCACCGGAGTCGAACCGGCAGCCGAAGACAAGATCACAGCCAAGCACACAAGAATCACTATTGGCTACATCGTTCGAATATGTGTGAGAGCTTATTAAATTATACAGTGCTCCTTTTTATAGCTGATTAATGTCTCTAATGCAGAAGAAGATGTTTAAAATTACTATAATATACCTTCGTACTTTCAATCGATGCCATAACATTAAATGTACTCTCCATTCTCACGTCACACTTCACATTTTTCTCTTTACGTTTTTCTCCCTTCAAAAATCCTTCGCATTTAAAAAAAAAATTACTTTATCTAATAACCTCAAAAAAAAATTAATTTCAAATTTGTCACTCGTTTTTTACATATATACCTTCTTTATTACCTAAAAATACTACAATACTTTTTAAAGTCAATAAATTTGGTCAAAAAGAGCAATTTTTCTTAAATAATATTCCCTCCGTCCCACGTTAAAGTTTACGCTTTCCATTTTAGATCAAGTACGCTTCCGCATTATAGTCTTGATCTCATAATAAGATTTATGATTTTAGGATTTATTTCCTACAGAAGTCCATCCACAGCACCGCTGAGATATGCCCATCTCGCCTACCCCTCATTGGTTTGTTGTATCCATTGTAGGAGAAGAGTGTACACCTATGATCCTGCGGTCGGCGTACTCACAGACCAGTACCTGTTGGTGTATTATGCTACAGTTGGTGAGTTAAACTTTCTTCTCCCACTCCTTCCACTCCGTAGGCGATGGCGCCACCCCTTCATCATCGGCCTTCTTTAGTTTTTTAAAATATTTAATAGTTTTAATTATTTTAAATTTAAGAAAAAATAAAATATGATGAGTTGGCATTAAAGTACTACTTATGTTGACTCACATGCCATGTCAGCGCCACATTATTATTCCGGCCAGTGATGTGCTTTTTTCAGCGAAAATGGGACGTGTTTGGCCCTATTTCTGAACCGGTGGTACTAAACTGACAATTTTATCTTTTTTGGGACTAAAATAGCCCATGAACAAAGTTATGGGATCGAATTGGTATTTATCCCCATTATCCACATAGTTAATAAAGTTCGTAAATTCTTTTTTAACTCCGTATTGGCCAGAATAAAGAGGTGGCGGTGGCGGGGGTTGGGGGTGAGGGGTGGGTGGGTGAATAGGGGATAGGGTTGGGTGGTAATCTTCCTTTATTTAAATATTAAAATATAAAGTTAAAAAAAAATTAAGGGTGGGATAGGTAATTGATGACGTAGAAACTGGTAATATTTTTATTATTTAACTACTAAAATTTTATTAAAAAAATTGGGTGGTGGGGTTGGATATGGGTGGGTTGGGTGGTAGAGTTCCCTCCAAAAAAAATATTTTTAATAAAATTTTAAATTTAAATACTTAATATAATAAAATTTTATTATTTTTATTTATCACATATAATTAAAATTCTATTTTAAAAATAATTGTTGAATTATGAATTTGATATCCTTTCATAAATCCATAATTAATCCAAAGGGATAATTTCATATTTAGTCCCATAAGAATTGCTCAATGCCAAAAAGATCTCAAAACTGGCAGATTTAGCCCCACAAGAATTTTTTATCTAAATTGTTAATTGTTGACAAAATATTCTGAACCATTAATGAGACCAAAACGGACTATGTCTATTTTGAAACATAGAAAATAATATAAATCTGGTAGTTTATAATAATATAAGTTAATTTGAGATGAAAATTTTCGATTATAATATTCTTATGGAACCAAAACCGCTAGCTATAGGACCAGTATATTCCTACGGGACTATAATTGAATTGAAGGAATTCTTGTGGGATCAAATGTGAAATTTTCCCTTAATTCAAACATTAAAATTCAAATGAATTGATGTAAAATCCAAAAAATTTAAAATACACCCATTTTCAAATTTATTAAATTTGAAATAACTCAATACACACACAACCTTAGTTTTATTACATTATTTAGATAGTAGTTTGATGAGATAATTTAGATAGCAGATAAGGGTGCAGTTGCAGCTTTGGCGATGTAAAATAGAAAGGGGGTTCCCCCCTTCACCTCTGCCAAACGCCTCCCTACTAAGCCAAAGCTTTTGCATAAGAAGCCAATTGGGGGGCAGTACGTAAGCTTGTACGCCCTGGAAATTCCGACAGATTCGAGGAAGAACAAGGTTGGGCCCCCCAGCTCGCCTCCGGTTGTGACGACGTCTCTTTCGATGGACTCGTCGTATTCCAGCTTCCACACCGTGGATTCAGGGCACGCTGTGGAGGTATTAAACTTGATGTTTAAAGGGGAATTGAGAAGCACAATGCGGTCGCTCCTTATTTCGGGATGGAAGGTTAGTGGAAGGCCCCGGTTGATTAACCCGCCCGAGATAACTTCGAGAGGGCAGGGTTTGTTGAAGGGCCTGCCCAGTGTGAGGGCGCCGCCTCCGGGAAGAATCGACACTATGGTGTACTGCACTAGTCCCGGACGGACCACATCTCAGTTGGAATCCAACACCGGGGTATCATCGGAAGCTGAAGAGACGATCACACCCAAACACAGGGCCAGATACCAACTAGTCTTCATCATGCTTTGCATAAAAGACTAAGGTGAATAATTCCTCCCTTTTACGGTGCACCCACCCTCAGAAACATATACAATTATGAACAAAAACATATACAATTGTGAACAAAAATATGCATACATTTTGTTAGTGAATTTTTTGTTAATTTTTTTAATGAAAAATTGAGTGTAAAAAAATATACAATTATTAAAAAACATGTATTCTCTCCGTCCCATTCAAAGATGGTCTTTTTTCCATTTTGGTCATCCCACCCAAAGGGTCTCCTTTCCTTTTTTACATACATGGGATTCTCACACCCCCTCTAATACAATTTAAATATGGGGCCCACAGTCCCACTAATACAACTACCCACTATACATTAAATAATAATACTCCTTAATCTACGTGCAAAAAAGCAAAAACCCATCTTACGCCGGGACGGAGGGAGTATACACTATTGAATAAAAAGTTATACACATATGGATGCTAGTTTTTTTAATGAAAAATTGAGTGCGAAAAAAGTATACAATTATTAAGAAACATGTATACAATATAGAATAAAAAGTTATACACATATGAGTTCACCCCTTCACCCGGATGCACCGGATATCAACTCTATATATATTATATAAGTACACACCCAAAATAAAATAATAAATAATAAATAAATTAATAGCTAGATGGTATGGAGCCTCCCCTCTAACACCACCACTCCACGTTGCACCAACCACGTCTTCTACTATCCAATCATCTCCACACCAACTTATATATCGTTCACTCTTTTTCTTTCATTCAAAAGAATAACTATCCTTAAGCGTAAGAGATCAATTGTAGCATGACGTATAATCAAATTAAATTATTGAACCCACAAGATTTGAGTTAAACAGATTAGCACACTAATTAATACTCCATAGTTATGTCCATCCTCAATGTATCAATTTACTTTTTGCACGTGGATTAAGAAGTAATATTTTATGTGTAGTAAGTAGTTGTATTAGTGGAGGGTGTGGGTCCCATATTTTATTTGTAGGGTGTGAGTCCCACAGTCCAAAAAGAAAAATGGATAGATTAAGGATGAACGACCCAAAATGGTAAAATGGATTGACAGTGGAGGGAGGGAGTATAATTTTGCACCACTAATAATTAAGACATAATAATTTTTTTCTAATTTTGGAATTTTAAGATAACTATGCAAAAAAATTAAATAGCAAGATAAAATAAAAGCAACAAACAAATAATCACAGGTGCTTCGAGAGACAAGAACAAAATATTTCTAGGACAATTCAACTTAAATCAGTCAAAACAACTCATTAGACAATTAGTGACAAATTTTGCAGAAATTATGGAAGCAATCACATAAATATAAAACCACAAGTTAGGTCATGATAAATTAACACATAAAATCAAATTAAAGATCCTAAGATTGCAGGAGAAATAACATATATTCTCTTTCTAAGTATTAACGATGCTAAGACATACCTTGGAAGGAATTTATACTCTAACATACATTCCTAATACATACTACAAAAATTAATCTCAGATTTACTGACCTAATCATCCAAGTTGGTCATTTAAAGATAAATAGACATCTAATATTAAAAGTTCTAATGAATAAAGGATATGCTGGGCAATCCCCTCTATTCATAATAGATTACCCATGAAATCGTACAACGCACACATGCAACTATAATACACATACATAAGATTATGACATGAATATGTATAGATACAAAATATATAATTCTTAAATAAATAACATAAATAATTAAAGGAATAAACACACTCAATAATCCACAACCTAGTAGACTAGATTGTCAATTCGAAATGATTTAAACTTTCAATATCTTAAACTATCAAAAGAAAATGAGTTCATGGTGTTACAAGTAACAATCATGGCAATGTGATGAAATTTACTCATGCATCTATAAATCTAACAAGAAGAAATTGAAGAAAGAAGTAAATTCTTGGTGGCGTAATTCTCCTTCTTCCATTTTTCGTGTTGATGATTCGCCCAGCCCGACCCAATACAAACGTGGGTTAAGCTGGCCTGGGCCGGGACCCATTTGACAACTATAACAACAATCTTGCCAAGATGTTTCTTTTTCTTAAAAGGTCTTCCCAGCCCAATCTTTGTTGCGCCAAACAAATAAAGCATGGATCATAAGCTGAAGGCCCAGTAAATCATGGCCCACTAAGCTTTACGTGCTGATTTTTAGGATTTAATTAATAAATAAATTTCCAAAAGTTTAAAGCAAGAAACAAAATCATCTTCTTCTCAATCTAATCGTTTACTTCTGAAAAATATTTTACCAGGAGAACCCTCGATCAATCAATCATCATTGAATTTTCCTCTCAATACACTGCTCTCTTCTGGTGAGAATCTCTTTCTGCGTTTATGTTTCTGTTAATTTGAGTTTTTATTCACCAGCTGTTTTGTTCCATCCGAATAATCAATTTTAATTGTTCCCCAATTTGATTTGGTGATTGTGTGAAAGTTTGATTGGATTTAATTTTCCGACTGGGCATAAGTTGATTACATTCATACGCAAGAAATAGTTAGCTTCGATGACATTTAGATATACTCTGCGCATGGTTTCTTTAGTTTCTGAGAATAATCCTTTTTTTTTTTTTTAATTTAAAAAAATGGAGCTATTATGATTATTGTTAGCTCAAAATGCTGTGAGGTTCGTGTGCCTTTGTTAATGTTGCCTTCCTGTTTTGTCTTTATGCTGAAGCAATACCCGTATATCAATTCCATTAAGATTCCTTACTGCTCCAGTTATGTCACTAACTGCAACAACCTAATAAAAAGATGAGTTGCAAGGTTTAATGTTTCATGTGGGACTCTCATGCAGTTGCACTATATATAAGAAGAGTTTCAATTTGACACTCATTTTCTTGTTATTTACCAACACAAGATCCAAGTGAGAGGGTGGGTTGGGAAATAGAAATTGCCAAGGTCTCATTTATGAAGACATTCAAACCTTCAAAATTAAGACACTCAGTAACCACTTACTTCATGGAAATTGAAGTACACCAGTTTAAGTTCCAATCTAAAAAGCAACCTTTATTAAATAAGTCAAAAAATGAAGTAGGATGCTTCAATTTAGCAGCAGCAGGAAGCCACCACTGCTCTGCACTTTTGGATTTGCGCAGCCTTGAAGACCGATGATACCTGCCACCAATCGAGATAATATAAGCCAACATACAACCTCGTATCATCTCTCTAAAGACTTCTGCTCAAACTAGGTTTAAACATTAGATTTAATGTCACCTATATTTTCAGTTTAAATGTGTATCATGAAATCTATGAACTGCTAATACCAACTTCAAGAGATTGACAAAGTAAAGAGTGGAGAGATGAGTTTTATCTTTGGTGTAACCAAGGGAAGTAGTCCCCTTCTATGGCAGTTTTCCATGGCTTCCCATGTTTCTTTTATTTCGAAACTCATCAATTCATTAGTTTACTTTTTTATCCTCACTGACCAATGTATTAGATATAAATCCACATACTCCAACTCCAACTTCAACTTCCTGAAGACACAACATTCCCAATTCGAATTTACGCTAGACAGAATTAATTAGCTTCAAATCTTTAATGAAGAGCAGTAACCCACGTATAAAAACAGAGAGAACTCACTCAATTCCGTTATTGTTCCTATATAATCTGGAAAAAAGATTTACTTTTCTTAAATCTTCTGATGATTTTGTTGAATGATTTGTTAGCATACTGATTATGTACTGTTTGCATATTTCCTGCCTTGAAAGTAGGAAACATTATCTTAATTCAAAATGTCAAACAGTATACTTTAATTTAAAAAATATCATTCACTTTTTGTGCATATCACGTACTTTATTTATTACTTAAAAGTATCAAATTACCCCACAACAAGCCAATAATTTTAGTCAAAAATTTTTTTTTTTTTTAAAATGTGGTAAATGATTATTTGGGCCGGAGGGAGTATGTGACACTGAGGTGGAGTATAAATGACACTTGATAGGGAGGACCTTTGCCCGTAAATATTTATTCATCGACTTATAGCATAAATTATCTTCTCTCTTATGTGTATGGAGTGACAAGCAAATTGTGATGGTGCCGCTGGATATCCAAACTCATGCTAAAGTGTAATTTTTCATTAACTAGAGAGTAATCGATAAATTAGGGTGTGCAAGAATTTGAAGAGTACTTTTTTTCATTTAAAAGAGTAATATTTGATCGTTCTAAAGAGTAATTTTTCATATATCAAAGAGTAATTTTTAAATTTCGATAGATAAAGGACCAAACGTGGATTTTAACATACTTAGAGAACTAAATATGATAATTTCTCCCCTGACCTCCTCCCTCCCGAGATATCACGGTTACAATCTTACAGATTATCAGCGCCATGGCTATGCAGGCTGGAATGGGGATTTCACGGATCATACTCCTCGTTGGAGCAGGTTTTGGTTCTTCATCATCATCTTTTGTTGTTAGTACTTTGATCCGAGTAAATTTTGATTTTGGTTTTTATGTGATTAGGTTATACGGGAACTATACTGGTGAAGAATGGTAAATTATCAGATGTTTTAGGTGAATTGCAGGTACTGAATTTACCGTACATCTTCTTCTAGTGTTTTTCCCCCTTTTTAAGATTCATTTCTTTTTTAATCTTGATACAGAGCTAGTGTTGACGTGATTTCTTTAATTGTTGTTGTTCACCCATTCAGCGAGTTTTGTCTAGAAGGAAATAAAAATATATATATTAAAATTGGTGTATCGTATATATTGTTTGGTTTTAGTAATAGTTGTTTACGAATATTTGGCAGAACCTAGTTAAAGGCATGGAGAAATCTGGCGAGTCTGATGGGGATTCTGATGCTATTGCCGCCCAGGTTTTTGCTTGGAAACTGATGAAATTTTCCGTCACATGTTCATTTAGTGATTTTCAGTTCCTTTTTTTTTTGGTTGCATTTTCTATTTAATTGTAAGTCCTGTGCTCTTTACTGAAACTATACTGTATCTTATGCTCTTTATTTATATTTTATAGTTATCTTTATTTATTAATTTATGCATGTTATTTTATGGAACCACTAGTCTCATGTACATATGGAGGTACTCTTCATTTTGAACTGTACACATGGCTTTAGGTTAGGATAAAATTATTTCCCCAATATTGTGTTAGCTTAAATGGGGTTTTTCTCATGTCATCATTCTTTAACCTGGAGTATCTATGCACAATTGCTTTTCTTTATTGAAATCTTTATAGCAGCAGACCACTTAACACCATCTGGTGCGTTTTTCTGGTGTGATTATATTGAAATATATGTGCAATACATATTAAATATATGATTATGTTTGTACAGGTTCGTCGGTTAGCCATGGAGGTTCGCCAGCTGGTCTCGTCTAGGCAGATTACTGTTCTAAATGGGAACTCTGGCCAAAGTAAATATTTTGTATTAATGTCAAAGCATATGAGACTTATATTTTTCGAAGTGGCTGAATCTCTCTCTCTTTCTCATAGGTAATTTAACATCTCTAGTTGTGCCAGCTGCTGCTTTGGGAGCTATGGGTTATGGATACATGTGGTGGAAGGTTGGTGACATTCATTTTACATTCATTTAGTTGACTGTATTTCCAAATTCTTTTATACTATTTTTTTTTTCTTTTTTTTTTTTGAAACTGGTATATTTTTCTGTGTTCTGAAGTCTTTAATTCTCTTGTCTTTTAATTGTCAGGGTCTTTCTTTCTCAGACTTGATGTATGTGACAAAGCAGAACATGGCAAATGCTGTTTCAAATTTAACAAACCATTTGAATAATGTGTCGGAGGCTCTTACTGTAAGTATATGCTGTTTTGTGATAGGTGGTGAATACAGATGTCATCATGTTTCCTTTTTCTTAATGTATGGATTTTGGTTATGAAATCCATTAAGGAGCTTATTCTTTCATCTTTATTCATAATGCTAGGTAGCAGAATACATCTTTGTATTATTACTTTTTAAGTAATATTGACCACAACCTAAAAAAGGTGAACTTTCTTATCATTTATTGGATTTGTGTTGCCTGATAACCTCATGGTTTCTGATCAGGCTGCAAAAAGGCACTTGACTCAGAGAATTGAGAACTTGGATGGGAAACTCGATGAACAAATAGAGGTTTCCAAATTAATTAGGAATGAGGTACTTGTGAATTGTAAATTTCTAGTTTCTTTCGTAATAATATTCAGACTGCTCCAGGCTCCGTAATACAATGAATTAGAAATTCTGTTTTAAACATTTATTCAATGAATATTTCTTTGAACTTTTGTTACAGGTTAATGATGTTCGTGGTGATCTCTCGCAAATTGGCTTTGATTTGAATGAATTGCAGAGAATAGTTTCGGGTTTGGTCAGTTTTCTAAATTTTGTCTAATCCTTTAATAACTTCTGTTCTTTATGAATTTTGCAGTTCCCTATATTTCGCATTACTTTTCTGTAATCATCTATAAGCTGCTATATGATGAAGCATCTGAATTATATATCAAATGGTTGACCTTCTTTTCATATTTCGATAACATGCTTTTGATGCTTACTTGATATGCAACTTGTATAGTTGTATACCTAGTTCTGTATCTACTTAATGGTCTCCAACTCTCAACTCTCCATGATCATGCATGTATATTTAGTGTGCATTTTATATAGTGTGTATGATCTTTCATTATTTCTTTATAAATATATTTTTCAAGATTATCTAGTATTAAATTTTCTTACAAAGGTGTTGTTAACAATCAATTGAGTTTTCTTTTACTTGGAGTTACATAGTACTTAAAGGTGCCCAGTTAGTGCCTTCTCAAGCATGAGGCTGGTACAGATCACAATTCAGGCGCACCTCTATATCTTGCTGATTTTCTTATCACAAAACATGTTTTATGTAAAGAGATTTTGGAAAAAATTGTGTAAATTTTTTTAGATGTAAAATATATTCTGGCCAACAAAACTTGAAGACTCCTTTCTCTGATTCTTGATTGCTCATTCCAGCCTCTGCAGCTTCACCCCAATTTATTTTCGACAGCTGGTGTTGTTCCTCTGGTGGCACCCCTGCTCCAACTGTTTGTTATGTTGTTTTCCTTACTTTATGTGAATCTAATCTCTGGCGCCTTCTATTTATTTCTCATGTGGTGATACCATGTTTTCTACTCTATATTTCCTTCTCATTGAAAAAAAAATTGACAAATCTAGATTTATATAAGATATGCCCATAGATGTCAAAAAATTGGGCACGAGTACCATTGTTCAAAAAATCCTCACTGGCTTACTCTGTCCCAAAAAAAAATCCCCATAATGACTGGATAAAAACAAAAAGGCTGTTCACTTTGCTCAGGTCAATGTATACATGGAACTTTGTCTTGCTGTTGATTAATTATTTTAATTTACTAATAATCATGTTTCATAATTTCATTGTTAGTTTATACTTTATAGTGCTTGATTTTTCTCCTTTTTGCCTCTTATTGTGAATGCTTTATTGCAGGATGGCAAGCTACTCTCATTAGAAGACAAACAGGTGAAATTCTTATTTTTTGGACCGAGTCTTCTAAACCAGTCCTTGCTATGCCTTCTTGACTTGCAATTTGCTTCTTGGACTTAAAATATTTTTTAGTAACCAAGTTGATCTCAAAGTGCAGTAGCATTCCCTATAATGCATGATTACAATCCTGACACTGATTGTTATTACTAATATTCCTTTATAGGATCTTGCAAATGCTGGGGTGATGTACCTATGTCACATTGTTAATGGTGGAAAGGTGAAAATGCCAGAAAAGCTTCAGGTTTGGGACTGATCCTTCTCTTGTTTCTTCAGTCACCTGAAGACAATGACATATTAAATACTGCATAAATCTTCCAATTTGTACTTATTATTTGTCTTTAGCCTTCATTTAAAAAAAGTCTTCTAATGAGAGTATGTCCATTTAATCTTCTAGGAATTTGGTGTTAGATTTTTACTGGAGAGCAAATCTCTTTGGACTTGTGCCATAAATGGGTTCCATGCCTTTTAAGAGTAATGTTACCATGACAAAAATGCCAAAGCTTATTTATGTGAGCATTGGCTCTCAATAGCCTCTCATTCAGGAGTCAATCAGTCTATGAAGTATAAACATTTAGTTTACTTTGCTTCTGGACTTCAAAATTTTACTTGTTAGACAATTTGTTTAATTTGAGCCTTTTTTTGTTAATGCTTCACTTTCATTTTTTGGGTTTCAAACACTTCTTCAATACTCTACTTCTATTCAGTTATTACCTGACTATAATTTAATGCTATCTTAATCCATTTGGGGAGGTGTTGTCCATATTGGGGGTTGGGGTGCTGAACAATAATGTCATTCTTCCTTTACTGAAATTTAGTCCTCACTGATGTTAAGTGATAACATTAAATAGTTTATTTACTGTATGCTATTATCAACTCATTTTTCTCCTCTTTGAACAGGATGAATTTAGAATTGCTGGAAACAAAATACAGAGTCTCAAGGTACCTAATTTGTGTTCTGCAATTTCTCCAAGAAAGCCTTTCAAGTGGGCCTGAATTCCGTTTTTAATCAAATACGTAAATTAATAGAAGTATCTGGATTAAAATGTCCAAAAGGACAAACAAAAGAAAAAAAAAAAGAAAGAAAGAAAGAAAGAAAGCTATTTACGTTTGGAATTTCTCTTTTCTTTATTTCTATTTTTCTTGTTTTTAACTTTATTATATTTTAACATAAATCTCATATGCATTTGGACTTGACTTTTTTGCAGGGTCTTAAAGACATTGCTGATATACCTTCTAGAAACAACTTAATAACAATTGGGGATGTGCAAGCCTCTGGATAAGCTGTATACAACATTAACAAGGTATATCTTGTGCATTTTACATAAGAGAGAGTATGCTACGCAACCAGTTCCACATGGAACTTCCTTAATCATGGGATAAAAAAAGCAATTATACCATAGGAATTAACATACTCTTAAGTGTAAACCCTAAACCTCGGTATAAAATAGACCATGAACTAAATTAGAAAATATTACATGGACTATTAGGGTAAATATACCTTATACCCTAGGAATTAACATTAAATATTAAGGATGTAAATTGAGCAATTAGAGTAAAATAGTACGCCACGGTTATATTGCTTTTAGATAATCATGCCATAAATAGAAATCTAGCTCAGATTTTTTTCACGGGACTGTGTTCTACAACCATTATTTTGAACCTGTTGCACATAAACCAGTTTCTTTTTACCATGCTCATATGCCCAAGCTGTCTGAATAAATAGTGTATATATATATTTCCCATTGCAATGTTTATCCTACATGTTGACCTGAGTTTTGGTAATGCAGGCTAACAAGCGCCGACTATGCCACCCTTGTTGGTGTGCTCGTCGGTTTCTTTGTGACATAATCTACTCGATTATCATATTATATCAGAAACTTAATTATTCTATTTCGTTATAACTGCTAGGCCAGCCTTTTTTTATTTGGTTTTTTGATTATGTATTCCTTTTCAAGAATGCTTTTGTAAAACATTGTGGTTATGTTTTGTGAAGTTGCTCACAGGCATAGTGATATTAAAATATGTTAGGTACTTGTACAAGTTAAAATTTTGTTTGGTCCCATAACTTTTTTTCTTTTTACCCAAAAAATATACTCCCTCCGTCCCAAAATTGATTGCGCACTTTCCAAATTTATCCGTCCCAAAATAGATTGCACCTTTCCAAAAAAAGGAAATATCACATCAATCCTCACCCCTAAAAGTTCATCTTAATTACAACTTTACCACACTCATCTAATACACATAACATACTTTATAATTTATTTATTACCTAAAAATACCACAATACCCCTAAAAAGTCAACATTTCTTAAACTCCGTATCTACAGTAACAGTGCAATCAATTTTGGGACGGAGGGAGTATTTGTTTTTAATTAGTCCCATAACTCTCATTTTTTGTTAATTTTGGCCTAATTTTTGCTGGATTTGCCATTTGTCGTCGGAAACCGGCGAGCGATGTTGATGTGGCGAGTCCAATTATTTCTCAATAAACCAAAGTGACACACGTCCAAGTGTAAACAATAAAAATGGATCACCCTCCAAGTCATAAATTCAATTAATAAATTAAATACTTCAATTAAAGAAATAAAAAATTATATTAAAATTAAATAAAAATACCTGATTTAAAATTAAATGAAATATATAAATTAAAATCGTAAAACATCCCACCGTATGTATCAACACCTCAGTTTCCTAATTTTTCCCCGAATTCCACGTTAGGGTTCGTCCCACATTTTCCCCCAAATTCAAAGCGAGGGTTCATAGCCAATGCTGTCACCCTAATTTCCCACCATCCGAAAGCTCGAATCTATGTTCACAACCCGCAACAGCTAGAAGATTCATCAGATTCCCCTAACTTAAAGAATATAGCTGAGCAATTTATACACTACCATCCCCTTTCTACCCTGTGTTTGCTCCTCGTCTTCAAGCGTTCGGCGCATTCATGGTCAACTAGCTAATCAAACTTCTTCCACAATCGAAGCTCTAATGGTGAGCATTAGATCTTCGCTTCTTTTTTTTTTTTAGATCCTCGCTTCTGCGCATGGCTAATAGGCGAACCAAGAAACGAATTCGTCCAATGCTTCTTTTCTGCGAACGAACACCATCTTTATCGCTACTTAAGTCGTCGTTCAACGTATTTTAGAGGCCTCCTTGTTGAGCATAACAATTACCGCTTACAAAGATGAGAACATTGGCGGGAAAAATGCACTTTTAGTCCCATACAAAAAGTCTGATTACAATTTTGGTCCTTTTCACTATATTTTTGGTCCCATTGCTTATTTTTGGAATTTCCGTCAATTATTCTAACGGAACTATCACATGCCGCTCACGTGTCCGTTAATGTAATGAAGGGTGAACGGATTTCACAGATTCACATTCCTCCAAATTTTCCCCTTTCCAAAAACCCTAAATTAGTTAACTCAATCGATCTGATGGCGCCACTTGTGTATTACGTCGCCACCATCGGACTAATCTGACGAACTCTGACAAAGTGGCGAAGAAACCCACTGAGCTGCCAAAAAAATGCGTTTGAAAATCCAATAATCCCGGGTGAAATCAACGAATCTGCTGCTAATATCTCAACCGGAAGAACGCCAAGTTCCCATTCTACAGCCCTAGTCCAGTGCGTAGTTCATTCAAGAACTCGCCGGCCAATTATAGCAATGTCAATTCGACGCCGTTCCAATTTTTTAGGCGGACATTCCCGCCTTCATCGCCAGCTAAGCACATCAGCATGGGTCGATGAAGACGAATGAGGACAGCATTCCTGTAGGGAGTGAGTGAAAGATTATTGAGTTGGATAAGAATTTTGGGTTTTCTAAGAATTCATTTGCTGTTAAACTTATCCCAAAATCAAAGGTCTTGCTCCAAAATTCACTTGTTTTGATTAATTTTGCTTTTAGAAGGTTGGTGTCCCAAAGTTTTAACCGGTTAAAATCAAGAACCTGTATTATATGCCAACCTTTGCAATTATCATACATAAGAACTTTGTAATACACTTGAAAGTTGAACAATGGCAGTGGCAGTGGCGAAAAGTAATAGTCCTTCATAAAAAAAAAAAAGTAAAAAATCCATGTGCATCTACTATTCTATACAATGGCAGTGGCGAAAGTAATAGTCCTATTCGTGAGACGACTCCCTTGAATTGCGGTTGATAACGGACAGGTAGGACTTTATTAAGAAGATGGTGTAGGAGGGGAATTTGTTGTATGATTGTTAAGTTGTGCTTTTTAATCATTTTGCTTGTGTTTGATAATGATTAAGACCAAGAGAGTCTTAATCACCATCTTATTCAAGTAGATTCTTTTATTAGTTTAATCTTTGTTGTGACAATTTGAGGTGGAATGGTGTGTATGTAGCTGCTGTTGTGATCTGTTGTAGTTGTTTAATTGTTGTAAAACTTTTGAGATAGAGTGGTATGTATGAAGTTG
Source organism: Pogostemon cablin (assembly GCA_023678885.1). Taxonomy (NCBI): domain Eukaryota; kingdom Viridiplantae; phylum Streptophyta; class Magnoliopsida; order Lamiales; family Lamiaceae; genus Pogostemon; species Pogostemon cablin. The sequence goes on from CM042961.1 coordinate 9,498,816, forward strand.
TTATTACAACTTATTTAATTGTTTAATCTCTTCCCTAACAATCTTTTGCATGGAAGGAGTCAATTTTCTTTATAAAAAAAAATTATTATTATTTTTTTTTTTGAATTTAACGGATTCCATCCAAAACTTAACGGTTGGGACTAAAATTGCAAGTTTTGGGACCAAAAAAAAGGTTGGGGACCAAAACTGAAATCAGACTTCTTGTATGGGACCAAAAGTGCATTTTTCCCGAACATTGGCTATGAACCCTCGTTTTGAATTTGGGGGAAAATGAGGAGACTGAGGTGTTATATGTTTTTAATTTGTAAATTTCATTTAATTTTAAATCAGGTATTTTGTTTAATTTTTTATTTCTTTAATTGAAGTATTTAATTTATTAATTGAATTTATGACTTGAAGGGTGATTCATTTTTATTTTTATACACCTGGACGTGACGTGTCATTTTGATTGGTTGAGAAATAATTGGACTCGCCATGTCAGCATCACACACCGGTTTCCGGCGGCAAATCTGGCGAAAATTGGGCCAAAATTAATGAAAAATGAAAGTTATGGGACTAATTATAAACAAATATCATTTTTTAGACTAAAATTAAAAAGAAAAAAAGCTACGGGACCAAACAAATATTTAACTCTACAGAACTATATTGCTTCCTCCTAATTTTAAGTGTTCAAGATTTACTAGATATTCATTTCTTATTGTATTCTGTATATAATTTAACCCATTGTTATTTTGATGTTTGATTTGCAGTTTCAGTCCTCGCTATTATTTGTTTGAGTTGGTGTGTTCATGGATACAACATTTTATTTTAAAGGCACTTTAACTAATAATGAGAGTATTATTTTTCACTAACAAGATCGGTTAAAATATGAAAAATTATTAATATGTGACTAAATTATTTTTTTCAAGAAATTAAGGGTATAAACTTTTATATTAAATGATATAAGAGTATTAAATACAGTATTAAGTATTGGAATTGGGTGCATGACCTTAGATTCTGGGCAAGATTTTGTCTATTGAAATTACTCACCAACCCTAACAGGTCTCCATCCTTGTGGAGTCGACACATAAATGATCTTCCTAATACTTTATATATCAATTGATATTTTTATTAATATATATATATATATATATATATATATATATATATATATATATATATATATATATATATATATATATATACTAATCAAATATACTACCTCCGTCCCATAAAGAAGTTCACAGTTACTGTAGATACGGAGTTTAAGAAAAAGTTGCTTTTTTGGAGTAGTTTGGTATTTTTAGGTAATAAATAAATTATAAAGTAAGTTATGTGAGTTGTAAAGGGGGTGGCAATTTTGAAATTAAAGTGTGTTGTGAGGTTATTGATTTGTATGTATTTCCTTATTTGGGGGTATGAACTTGTTTAGGGATAAAAACCTTTTTAGTCCCATAACTCTCTCCATGGTCTTTTTTAGTCCCAAAAAAGATAAGTTTGTCAAATTAGTCCCACCGGCGAAGAAATAGGGCCAAAAATGTCCTATTTTCGCGGGAAAAGGCTGACATCAGCTGGAAACAGCCACGTCACGACTGGAATTGTCAATTTCCGGCCGGTATGATGACGTGGCGCCCTGATGGCAGATGAGTCAGCGGGATAAAAACCAATTCAGTCCCATAACTTTTCTCATGTTCTATTTTAGTCTCAATAAAGATAAATTTGTCAATTTAGTCTCGCCCGTGTAGAAATAGGGCCAAACACGTCCTATTTTCGCCTGAAATTGCTGACATCACCAAAAAATGGCGCGTGATTGTCAAGTGACAATCGGAATCGTCAATTTCCAGCCGAAATTAATGTTATTCTAATACCAACAAGGCATTTTTATTTTCTAAAAAATTAAATAAATAGAAAACAAAAATTAACAAGGGTCATCAGCCCAATTCTCTTCTAGCACGAACTCACCGCCACCAAAGCCCACATCACAAATACCAGAACTTCGCCACCGAACACGATTTCTCCACCGGCCATGACAACGGTCAGAATTGTTTAAATAAAAATGCCTTATTGGCATTAAAATAACATTTAATTTATTGACTCACCTGCCATCAGGGCGCCACGTCATCGTCCTGGTTGGAATTGTTTAAATAAAAATGCCTTATTAGCACTAAAATAACATTTAATTTGTTGATTCACCTGCCATCAGGGTGCCATGTCATCGTCCTAGTTGGAAATCGATGATTTCGATGATGTCAGCAATTTCAGGCGAAAATAGGACGTGTTTGGCCCTATTTTTACACTGGCGGGACTAAATTGACAAATTTATCTTTATTGGGACTAAAATAGAACATGGGGAAAGTTATGGGACTGAATTGGTTTTTATCCTGCTGACTCATCTGCCATCAGGGCGCCACGTCATCATACCGGCCGAAAATTGACAATTCCGATCGTGACGTGGCTGTTTCCAGCTGATGTCAGCTTTTTTCGGCGAAAATATGACGTTTTTTGCCCTATTTCTTCGCCGGTGGGACTAATTTGACAAACTTATCTTTTATGTGACTAAAAAAGACCATGGAAAGAGTTATGGGACTAAAAAGGTTTTTATCCCAACTTGTTTATGGGACGGATAAAAATAGAAAGTGTGAATTTGTTTATGGGACGGAGGGAGTATAAATCTAAAAATAAAATATTAATATCTTTAGACACTCTTGTACGCCTATATGCAAAAAAGCCCGACTCTATTCATATATTTCTTATTAGCCTATATTAATAAATCTCTTTGTTTGATTGAGTTAATTAAGATAAATTCATATTATCTCTTATTAGCATATAGTAATAAATATATTTGTTTGATTGAATTAATTAGATAATTTGTATATGTTGATAGATATATAACATCTGATAATGTCTGCTTCGAGTCTTTAAATATATCATTTGTTGCTTCAGTATACTTTTTATAATCTACAACACTGTACTTGTGATAATATATAATGCTAATGATATTATTCCAACTTAATGGATAGATAACAAGCATAAAAAGGCGGAAAAAACTCAGTCATATTAAGGTGCTATCTATAAAACTGATACAGCCCATGATTAACTTAGAAAATAATTCACTTTTGTTTTAGAATCAAATATATATAGGTTTTGTTGGCATTTATTTGAAAGATTTTGTGTTTGCCCATGCCCAATTGTATGTTGTGTTATCAAGAGCATAAACTAAAGTTCCACATTTGCCATTTACACATGAATTTAAGTTTTAGAGGTACATGTAACTAATACTTGCACTCCTGCATGCCACCTAAGTCTAAAGTTATCATAACTAACTCAACTTGTGTACTACTTCCTTTTTAATCATGTGCATTCATATGCTTTCATTTATATCTTTTTAATCATGTGCATTCATATGCTTTCATTTATACATGTATATTATATGCCAATCTAAACTATTTATAGATGAATTCGTGTGCTTGATGATTTATAGATTGTACTTTTTAAAAGCACCCGGATAATTACTGGAAGAGTAATTAAATGTGTCTCGAATTTTCTACTTAATCATGTTTTAATTAATAAATTGTAATTAGTTATCTAACTCTCAAGATTAAATTATGTTACTCTTCTCACTTGCATATGCTTAGTTAATGTATATAATTATTAATCAACATATTTTTTAGTTATCCGGTATATAGGATACCTAATTTTAAAATGGATTGACTTGTCTCCAATAAACATGAGAATTTGTTTTGAACATATCTTAAAAAGAGAAAATAACACCTTCTTAATATAAAGTATACTCATTTTAAAATAAGATAGTTTCACGCAAATTTCTATTAAATTTTTAAATTAAGTTGTTACTAAATTAAATTTATAGTTAATCTTTAATTTATATATATATATATATATATATATATATAAAATAGGCAATGACTAGTATAGGACCCGTTTTTTTTTTTTTAAGTTAGTATAACCGGATCTTTTAGCAAATATATGGGTTGAAAAGTCAAACTGTATTATTCAACAAGCCGATTTCCTTTCTCTCTTTTTCTGTCCACACAAACACATCACTTCTTCTTCCCCCACCAAATCATCTCACTCTATGGATTTTTTTGCCAATAGCAAACACAGGTGATTCCGAGTGCGATTGTTGTGCAGGGCAGTGGATTTCCTCCATCAATCATCTCTCTGTTGATGGATTTCCCCCAAAGAAATCACACAGTAAAAGATAGAAATCAAGATAGAGAAGCTTGTGTTGCGACGGTTGCAGTGGTGGCTGTTTGAGATTTCCGGCCGATCTAGGTGGTTGAGCGACGAAGGGCGACGGCGACGAGCAGTGTTGCTGGGCTTGGGTCTGAACAAAGCCGATGGCGGAATATCCAGCAGCAGACTGCAGTGGATAGTGGCTGGATCATAACCAAGAAGCGAGGATTCAATCTGCAGCTGTGAACCATGGCTGAGAGGTGGGAGATACTCTCCCAGAATCGATTTGAAATTTAACAGGTGGTTGAAGCTCAGCCGCCTCTTGCCCGATGATGCTCCTATAATGTATGCCAATTTAAGTGTGTTTAGATTGAGATTGAAGTTAAGCAGAAAGTTGATTTTCTTGGCGCCCTTTTTAGCTTGTCTAGCAATGTCCACCCCATGGTACATCAATTTCATTAAACGAATGTGATTAATTTCATCTAGACAGGGAGTTGAGAGATGTGTATTTATATATGCGTTTAAGTAATTTTTATGATTAATTAATTGGATTGCAAGAATCAAATGGGCCATGTTCTTGGCTATATACACGCATATGTGTATGAGAGAGAAGTGGGAAAGAAATTGCAGTGCATATTGATGGAGAAGACGTGGGAAGAGAATTTTTTTTTTTTATAATGATTTTGGATACCTCTTACTCTTTTTTATTAACTAAATTATTATTTCTTATTAATTGGATTACTCTTTATAATTAATTAGGTTGTCCTTTATAATTAATTAGATCACTATTTAGAATTGGTTAGATCATTCTTTAGAATTAATTGTATCACTCTTTGAAATTAATTAAATTATAAAAATAATTAGAATATTTTTTTTGAAATAATTAGATTACTTTTTAAAATGAATTAGGTTACTTTATAAAAATAATCAGGTTATCCTTTGAAAATAAATTAAGTTATTCTATAATGAATTAGGTTACTTTATAAAAATAATTAGATTATTCTTTGAAAATAATTAAATTACTATATATAATAAATTAGGTTACTCTTTGAAAATAATTAGGTTACTCTGTATAACAAATTAGGTTACTCTTTGAAAATAATTAGGTTACTCTATATAATAAATTAGATTACTCTTTGAAAATAATTAGGTTACTCTATATAATAAATTAGGTTACTCTTCGTACTAGTATCAATCTTTTATAATTAGTTGGATATAAAATCAATTTCTATAGAAAATCAGGTTATACTCCTTATAATTAGGTTACTTTTCTACTAGTATCAATCTTTGCAATTAGTTGGATATAAAATTAATTTATTCCTCTTTTTACCTCTACTATTCTCCAATGCTAATTAGTAAAAAAAAAAAAAAAATTACCATAATCACTGCTCAATTGCTCCTCCCAAATTTCAATATTAAATAATGTAATTTATTTTTCCAAAGCCATTGTACCAGTCAACGGTCTTATCATCATTTAGTCTTAAAGCAAATTCAAATTTCCTTTTTTTCTCAATACTATGCAGTGTGCACAACCAAACAAAAATAGAGTCAACACATCACACTCCACTCCATGTGATCCTTCCCTCTCTCTCCCCCCACTTCATTCTTCCTTTCTCTCACTGACTTCTTCAATCGAATTATATCAAAATTACTAACAATATATCCACATGTAAATTCTTCCATACAATTAACACAGTACCTTCTTCTCCAATTCTATCACTCAACCATCAATATTTCTCCATTATTCCTCAAAACCATGCAAAATCTTCTCTTTCCACGGTTTAATTAAACTATGAAGAACAAATTGGGTGGATTGAAGACCACAGTTTCCATTACTAGGGCAAAGCTCTTCCAACGGTGGCAATAGATTCGGCGGCTGACATACCACAAAATACTGGCAGAGATTGACATGGAAGCTCTGGCCAAGAAGAACTGCTTCGATTTAGGGCAATTATTGCCGGAATTGATTCGCAATTTCTCCATTGTTGCCCACATTGATCATGGCAAATCCACACTTGCCGACCACCTGCTAGAGCACACTGAACCATTCAGCTGGGCCTCAATAACCCACAGTATCTCGATAAATTGCAGAGCGAATCGGGCAGGTGGTGGTCGTCGCAAGACAGCGGCAAGTTTGCAATCTCCGGCGGTGCGAGCGGTTCCAGTGGTGGGGCTCAGTAATTAAGGGTTGTCGATGGCATACGGCAGCAAAACTAGTGGAATTAGCACAGAAATAAGCATCGGACTTCTTTTTTTTTATTGAAGAGAGAGAAATTCACGGTTTCTATATGACATGCTATAGGATTCTGAAAAAGAGAGGACAAATAATTAAAGGGTGCAGTTCACATAGATCCACGAAATTTTAATTTAGGATCCGGTTCAACCAAATTTGGTAGGACCGGTCCTACCCTAGTTTCTCTTATACTTTTTTTTATATATATATATATATATATATAAAATGTAAAATAATGTTATGGATATAAAAATTGTACTTCTTCTGTCTCACAAAAAAAGTTGCACCTTTTATCATTCATCCTCCGAATTTCATTCTCCAAAAAAAAAAAAAAAACAAACTTTATCTTAAAATTATTAATGTTAAATATATAAAATTATATAAGATAAAATTTATAATTGTATAAAATAATTAGATATCTATAATACTTCAACCCGAATATAACTATTTGGATCACAACAGTATTTCGACACTCCTCCCATGCGCTCCCCCAACCAACGAAAGATTCACGAACAAGGCATTCCATGAGATTTACTCACCAGAAACTCGAAATTTTATTCATTGTAAAAATCGTCATCTGAAATTATGAGCACCATGTTTTGAGACGATGGTTTAGGAGGAAAGAGACTCTAAATTTTATTCCTTCTTGCAATGCTTCAAGTCGTAGTTTCTCAAGCATTTTTATTACCATTTCCATCTTCTCAACTAGGGTGTCCATCTCCCTCTCCATCATCTGCTGGAGGAGAAGGCGGATCTCTTGCTCTTGCTGGGAAGAGCTTCAACTTTCATTTTGTATTTCCTTTGATTTGAAGTTAGCAATGGCATTTTATGAACTTTGTAAGGTTTGTAACATGATTATTGTTGGCTAGACCTATTGTGAGGCTAGCACATGATGAATTGAAGTTGAGGCGATGGTTTAGGAGAAAGAGAAATATGGGTTTTGAAAGAGATAGAAACAGAATGAGAAATGAAAGATTGCGATTTAATACCATTGTCGAATTATTCTTATAACTGCCCTTATACCCTTTTATACAATGAAGTAAACTAATTTTGAATTGTCAAAGCGGATGGATACGTATTTTAGATTTTGTATTGTACGTTAGGAATTGATTCGAGCTCTCCCTCCCTCTCCCTATCTATATTTTTGTGGTACAGTTAAGCTTGTCATACTCTTTTAAGGGGGTGACTAAAGAATTTTCCTAAGCTTTTTAATTATTATACACAAAGGAAAAGTTTCAATTATTCTTACTAAATATATATTGGAATTTTTTGGATGATATTTGTGCAGTTAATGATATTTGAAAGAATTATCGAGTTTGAGGAATTTTTGTTATATGTGGTACTCTCATTTATAGATGTACAAGTATATTATATGTTAATCTAAACTATTTGTAGATCATTTCGTGTGCTTGATGATTTATAGATCATTGAAGATCAACACCAACTTTTCTAGAAGCATCCAGATAATAATTATCAAAGCTTGGAAGAGTAATTAATTGTGTCTAGAATTTTCTACTTAATATCAAAGCTTGGAAGAGTAATTAACGTCTGTGTCTAGAATTTTCTACTTATTTGATCGGAAGCTTGAGGGAGGTTCTAGAAATGTAGTAAAGTAGAAAAATTTAGGTAGTTAACTGTTGTTATTTAATAAGTAAAAGATGAATGTGTGTTGTGAGGTTTGTTAGAGAGTGGTAATAGTTGAGGCAACTGGTTTAGGAAGGAATATATATAGCTAGTTGTTTAGGGTTTAGAGGTAAGTTGATAGTAGTGGTGCAGGTTTCTTTCATAGGGAATAGGATTTGTTTTCTTCACGTACATGTACAAATGCTCTCATGGCTATTTATAGTTGTGTGAATCGGTTTCATAAGCCCACCTTACATAGTTTATCCTAGAATATTTTAGTATTTAGATTTGATCATATCTATCTTCTGTCTCTAACGCCTAGATTGTTCATCATTAATTCTATTAATTAATTTCTTAAGAGCTCTAGAATTTTTTAGAATATGCATCAACTTTAATATTTAGATTGCTTATCATGAAGAAACATCTAGAAATGTGGTTAGTGGCACCTCACTTAGGTCTATAAATAAGTGGATAGTGGATAGTAGATAGCAAGTGAATAGAAAATGTAAGAGAACAAGAGTGCAATGAGATATGAGTTACTAGTAAGAGAAGGTAATGAGTGAAAGTGTTGAGAGCATCTTGAGTGAGTGAAGGTTGAGTCATGTGAAAGAGAAGTTTGAGGGATGTGAAAAGACATAAGGCAAGTGAGAGTTCTATGAAAATCACCGTGAATGAGGTGATGCAGAATGTTTCTATTAATATGTTACAATATAATAAAAATTCCACAATTAATGGGAGGATTAATTACAACAAATAATATATACTAAAAATAAATGATGAATGAGGTGATGCAGAATGCTTCTATTAATATGTTATAATATTTTTTTGATCAAGATTAATATGTTATAATATAATACAAATCCTACAATTAATGGGAGGATTAATTACAACAAATAATATATACGAAAAATACATGATCAAGAATATATACTAAAAATACATAGTCAATAAAATATCAATTCATATCCTTATTAAGGAAGAGGGGTATTGAGTTCTTAATAAAAATATTAACTTTTTCATTTTTCGATACTATAATAACTAAATATAGAATTATATACATCACATCAGACTCGTGTTTTGAGGTCTAGGGTGGTGAACCTAAACCCAAAAACCGAACCCTATCACCCTCACAACCCCCTAATGAGCCCAACCCCAACCCCAAGCCACAGCACCCTAACCTCATCCCAATCCCCAACGAGCCACAGCACCCTAACCTCATCAGAGAAAATATCAATTTTGGTCATTTATCTTTTACAAAATTTAATTTTATTCCTATAAATTTAGTATTTTAAATTTTAGTCTTTTGAGTTTCAAATTGAGTTAAATATTTGTTTGGTCCCGTAACTTTTTTTCTTTTTAATTTTAGTCCCAAAAAAGATATTTGTTTATAATTAGTCCCATAACTTTAATTTTTCTTTAATTTTGGTCCAATTTTTATCGGATTTGCCACTTGTTGCCGGAAACCGACGAGCGATGCTGACGTGACTAGTCCAATTATTTCTCAACCAACCAAAGATTGATGAAACTTAAGAAGAAGAATGAAGACAACACCAAAGATTGCAAAAACGTTTATAGTCACCCCATACATAAATATTTTACAATTTTTGGTGTTATCCTTCTTCTTCTTCTTAAGCTTCATCAATATTTGGCTGGTTGGACTCGTCATGTCAGCATCACTTGCCAATTTCGGAAACAGGTGGCAAATTCGGCAAAAATTGGATCAAAATTAAAGAAAAATGAAAGTTATGGGACTAATTATAAACAAATATCTTTTTTGGGACTAAAATTAAAAAGAAAAAAAGTTACGGGACCAAACAAATATTTAACTCTTTCAAATTTGGTCCTATATCTTTTAAAATTTCAATTTTAATCCTATTAGTTTCAAAATTAGTTCTATATCTTTTTGAATCATCAAAATTAGTCATTTTATAAATTATATCCTATTCCAAAAGATACATAACTAATTTTGATAATTCAAAAGGATATAGAACTAATTTTGAAACTAATAGGACTAAAAAATAAAATTTTAAAAGATACAGGACCAAATTTGAAACATAAAAGACTAGAGAAAATATCAATTTTGGTCCCGTATCTTTTACCAAATCCAATTTTAGTCCTATAACTTTTGTATTTTCAATTTTAGTCCTTTAAATTTTAATTTTGATCCAGTATCTTTTAAAATTTCAATTTTAGTCCTATTAGTTTCAAAATTAGTCCTATATTTTTTTGAATCATCAAAATTAGTCATTTTATAAATTATGTCCTATTCTAAAAGATACATGACTAATTTTAATAATTCAAAAAGATATAGGACTAGTTTTGAAACTAATAGGACTAAATTTGAAATTTTAAAAGATACTGGATCAAAATTGAAATTTAAAGGACTAAAATTGAAAATTAAAATAATCAATATTAAAATTGTAAAGAAAAAATTACTGATAGGTACACACTTTGTACCCATAAAAACTGTGAGATACATTGATTTAAAAAAATTACTCTCACATACAAAATATTAAAGTAAAATACCAAATATAACCCTAAACTCATACATTTTTAAACCACAAACCCTAAATCCCTCACCCACTCACTGCCGCCGCCGAATTGTCGTCGGACCGCTGCCGGATATACTTTTTTTTTGCTGCACACACTTTTTTTACTGCACACACTTTTGCTGCACACGAATTTTCATGTTGCACACAAATATTTATGTGCAGCACATTGTAAGGGTAATATTGGAATATCACTATATATTTTTGTAGTTAGTAGTAATATTTTTGTGTGTTTGTATCTTAGTAATAAAAGAATTTTTAATGTATCTAAGTACTCACTGTAAATCTTGCAATTATAAGATTTAAGGCAATAAATTTTAGGTTATTTAATATTAACCTTTGATTTAAATTTAAATTAAAAACAAAATATATAATTTACAATAATATCCTATGTTTATCTATGAATTCTGACTTTGTGTTAGTTGCACCTCAAAATCATTCTACACATATATCTTAGCTTTATATGTACTGCTGAAAATATTTTACTAGAATTCAAATGTCATATTTCGTTGCACCTCAAAATCATTCTACATATCTTAGCTTTATATGTAGTGCTGAAAATATTTTACTAGAATTCGAATGTCATATTTCGTTACAAAAAGAAATTTAAGAAAAATAATTTTTTTTATATTAATATAAAAAAGAGAATGTGTATTTTTGGGTAATTGAATAAGATAGAGTGTATGATAGAATTGATTTTGATTAGATTGTGTGTAAAAATAAAGTTGCATTTGTGTAGTATTGTAGGATTTTAAAGTTATTGATATTTTGTATTAGGTGTGAGTAAATATTTTTGACATTGATCAAAATAGAAAGTGTGCAAATTTTCGGAGGGAGGGTACAATAAATACTCCCTCCGTCCCATTTCAATGTTTACATGTTTCTATTTTGGGCGTCTCATTTTAATGTTTATGTTTTATTTTTTGGAATATATGGGACCCACATAAAACAATTATTATATCACTATGGTCCCCACATCCAACACTAATACACATACTCACTTTACAATAAATATTATATCTTTCCACCCACTATCTATTAAAATACTATAATCCTTAATCAACGTGCAAAAAGCAAACGTAAATATTGAAACGGGACGAAGGGAGTGAGTATTAAATATAGATTGTCATGGGCCAAACAAGGTATTCAAGCCCAGTGGACCCAATTTGAATTACGGCCCAGTTGAAATCCGGACCATCCAACAACCCGTGCAATGTACAAGTGGAAAGTGTAAAGTAGCATTGTTGACTGTCTTAAGAGGATGGGAGAGAAGCAAATATCCAGATTGTGAAAAATGGATGCTGAAAAAATTGAAGAATTGAAGGTTTTGTGTAGCTCTGCAAACAGAACACAGCTGTTCTACAAACTCCGTCTCTTGCCTTTTTCAAGAATTTTCTTCTAAGGTGTGTTCTGCTCAATTTTCTTCTAATTTAATTCCTTCGCAATTAATTATTCTGTAAAACTCGATATTATGAGTTTTTTTGTTTCTTTTTTAGCTTGGGTGCTCGAATTCCATCTTCTGGTAAATCGGTGAGTCCCCTCATGAAAGCATCCTTGTTAATTATGCTGGATTTTACTCTGAAAATGCTGGATTGATTAAGCCCTTTGACCAGAGTTCCTTAATTCCTTGTATGATTTTATTGTGATTTTTGGGCGATAAGTTGTATTGAATTTGTGCGTTCGTGGAGATGAAGTGACTTGAGTTTGTATCTGATGGTTTGCTTCACAGCTATTATGTATTTAGGTTTAACTTGGGTGGATTTAGTTTCTTTATGGAGTTAAGTTCATTATTGACTGATACAACTCTCTAATGAAAAGAAGTAGCGTGAGATTGATGATGCTACACTCTGAAATTAGAGGACTTCTGCTGGAACTCGAATTAATTCTGGTTATTAACTATAGTTATTCTGTCTCTGTGATTGCATTGACACATGTCCTATTACTTTGGATAAATTGTTGGCTAATATTGCCAGTTACTTTCGGTGGCTTCCCCATTCTTGTAAGTAGTGTTTTCGTTCATTGAATCTTGCTGTGCTCAAGGACTGTTGAACATGTATGGTGTATCAATGAGTTGTTTTACATTAAACAAGCTTCATTGAGTTATGCATGAATCTTTGATGTGTTTAACCTTATTTACTTTCAAAATCTTTGTTATGCACTTTTTCACATCAAAAGCCTCATTGTTTAGTGTTCTACTAACATTGAAAAATCAACTGGTGACATTATGCATTGGAATTGTTGGGATGTTATTTTCTTGAGTTGTACTTCTAGAAAAAGATTATTATAATCCATGATAATGATAGCAGTTCCATTGTTCAAAAGTCCTTACGCCAGTCACATCATAGCTGTAGATTTTTTCCGCAATGCGTTTCAACATAATATTTGTTTTAGTTGATGGTTGAAGATATAATGCAGGGTAAAGATAGTGAGAATATATCAAATGAGAACATTGTTGAATCTGATGTCGAGCTGGATAACTCTGCTATTGTGGAGCCTGATAATGATCCTCCACAAAAGGTGGGTAATTTGAATAATTGATGAGCCGTGTATTGTTTATTGCGTCTATTTACATATTTGTTTAATTTATCACTGCAGATGGGGGACCCTTCAGCTGAAGTAACTGAAGAAAATCAAGAAGCTGCTCAGATATTGAAAGCAAAAGCTATGGATGCAATTTCTGATGGTATATATTTAATGAATATTCCATAGGATTAGCTATAGATACTCATAAAGTTAACCCTTGCACCTTGGATGACGAATTTCAGAGAAGTTTAATGAAGCTATTAATTATCTGACGGAAGCTATGCTGAATCCAAAGTCAGCAATATTATACGCAAATAGAGGTAAATATCAAACATGTGATTCACACCAAATCATTTGTAAATATTGGATTTAATAGTTATTGTATCATAATGTTGATGTTCATCTGAAAATTCTTTTCAGCGATGATCTTCATTAAACTGAAGAAACCAAATGCTGCAATCCGGGATGCTGATGCTGCTTTAAAGGTATTTAGGTTCTTCTTGGTAGAGTTATCAATCTTACTGACGCTGTACTAAGATATATTTGTTCAATTCATTTTAGATCAACCCTGACTCAGCAAAAGGATGTAAAGCACGAGGAATTGCAAGGGCAATGTTGGGTTTATGGGAAGAGGCAGCTTGTGATTTGCACATGGCTTCAAATTTGGATTTTGACGAGGAGATCAGCATGGTGTTGAAAAAAGTAATTTTGCTTATACCTGAACGTCATTGGTTTTATTTGGTTAATATTTCATGAGATTTATTTCAATTTATTGTTGCTTTCAAGAATTCCAATGTGTTAATGTATTGAAGGCAAGATATCTTAGCAGATGTTTATTAATACTTTACAGGTTGAACCCAATGCAAAGAAAATTGAAGAGCATCGTAGAAAATACGAACGCTTGCGGAAAGAAAATGAACTGAGAAAAATCGAGCTTGAGAAGAAGAGGAAACAAGTGAGTTTTCGCTCTTTCTGTTATTGTAGCCTTTAATTATTTATCATAAACCAGTGCTCCTGTATGATAGAACTGAAACATAATTAATTCATCAAGTTGCATGCTTAATCAAATGTTATACTTTCTTTTTGTTCACTTATTGATTTCATGTTCTTGTTTTCTGTTTCTAATTGAGCAGTTCTTTTCTTTTAATTTTGTTGCAGGATGCCGAATCTGCTTCTGTTTTTAAAGATGGTATGTTTATGTTAATCAAAATTCATCAATAGTACTATCTATTTGAAAGAAAAGAATGACATCCCCTAAGCAAGTATTACGATTTCATCAATGCTCAATGATAGTTCTTGAGAACAACTAAACTAGCCATTACTTATTCGTTCTTCTCCCTTGTAACGCACCTCAAATATCCTCATCTACAAATCAATGCATGAAAGAGGGTGATAAGTATGATTTTTTAAGCATAAATGATGAATACTTTGAGTATCTTAGGGTTCAAGACAGTGTTCTAACTTCTAAACCATGAGTCTAACCGAGTCCTTCCCAGTATAAATGTTCTTATTTGCCTTGCAGGAGAAATAATTGGGATCCATTCTGCTAGCGAGTTAAAAGTTAAACTGGATGCTGCTTCGAAGACTTCACGGCTCGCAATTATCTACTTCACAGCGACATGGTGCGGGCCCTGTCGTTACGTTTCACCAGTTTACTCAAGTCTAGCTGGGAAGTATCCGAAAACTCTGTTTTTGAATGTTGATATTGATGAGGCAAGGGATGCTGCTGCTGAATGGAACATTAGCGTCCCGTGTTTCTTCTTTGTGAGAAACGGAAAGAGATCGACAAGGTCGTCGGAGCTGACAAAAACTCACTTGAGCAGAATATTGCCCAACATGCTGGATAGTCTGGTCCTCTTTAACCAGTTTATAGAAAACCCTAACAACAAAGATTCTCATGTTATAAATTGATTGTATAACTGCTCTAATTCAATTGTTTAGAATGACATGGAAAGTGTTTATGACATTATTCAGTGTTGACATTCTTGGTTAAAGCCTTAAAAGGGGTATTAATAAATATGAAGGTACTGTTCTTGAACGCAAATTCTTTTATTTTTAATATTTTATATTTTATTTTTATTTGATAGAGTCTAGTGTAATTACGTTCAGGTGTATTAAAATGCTTGTATTATATATCATCTAATTATACATAATTTATAGTACTAGTATATTGTCTTTGCACATTACTTATCTTGTGAATGTGATTGAAATCGAACTTCAATTTATCTCGCTTGCACACTCTCTTTTCCTCACTTATCTCACACGTATTGAATCAAACAAGTATGAAACAAAACTAGAAAGAACACAAGGAAGTATAGTGATTCGATCTTAAAGATCTACATCCACTTTGAAGAGAATTGAATCACTTATGATGAGATGGTTACAAACTTAAGGAGATGATGAAGAATTGAAACTTAGGCTTCTAAAACCCTAATCTTTCTTGCTGAACCTAAAAGGAAGAAGTGATGATTATTATAGAGGCCTTTCCTTCTCTTATATATAGCATGCACCAGCTGATAACTTCCATGTGTGTGATTCAACGTGATTAACCAGCTTCCAAGAAACGGTTGCAACTGATCAACCACCTAACTTCCAATCAGCTCAAACTGTCATGCAGTATCGTTGGTTCGACCTGGGTGTCAAGTCGAACCCAGATCGAACTGCATCAACTGAACATTTTGTTTCAGTTTATCATTGGTTCGACCACGACACTTATGGTTCGACCAATCCTACTGGTCGAACCGAGGTCGAACCGAAGGCTGTTTCAAAATTCTTATTGATTCGACCACGACACTTGTGGTTCGACCATATCAACTGGTCGAACCTTGGTCGAATCAAAATCCACAAACCATGCAAGCTTGTGCATGTATGAAAACACCCCGCAATCTTATCCATGCATGATATACACTTAACAAATCTCCACCTTAGACCATGCATCATCACAAGTAATACACTCCTCCACCTTGCTGCACTTATAGGCTGCAGCTCACCTTCTTTACCTTGTTTTATTGGAGACCAATAAGACTCTTACACAGCTCAAACTTCTGAACTGGTAGAGCTTTAGTAAAAGCATCAGTCGGATTCTCTGATGTCTTGATCTTCTTGACAGTTACCAACCTTTCTTCTATCATATCTCTTATATAGTAGAGCCTTACATCAATGTGTTTAGTCCTTTCATGATATCCCTGATGTTTTGAGAGATGTACAGCACTTTGGTTGTCACAATACACTTCAATAGTGTCTTGCTGAATATCAAACTCTCCCAAAATTCCAACTAACCAAACACCCTCCTTGATTGCTTATGTGAGAGCAACAAATTCTGCCTCTGTGGTAGAAAGAGCTACAATGTGTTGATGTGTAGCCTTCCAACTTATTTCTGTACCAAACAAATTGAACACATAGCCTGTTATGAACTTTCTTGTATCAAGATTTGCTGCATAATCAGCATCCACATAGCCTATAACAGCTCTGTCTCAAGTACTTTGTTTCTGAAACTTCAAACCAACTGATATAGTTCCCTTGATGTATCTGAGTGCCCACTTTACTGCATCCCAATGTATAGAGCCAAGATTGCTCATAAACCTACTGATCATACTCATAACATAAGCCAAATCTGGCCTGCAACATACCATTGCATACATCAGACTACCAACAGCACTTGCATATGGTATATTGCTCATTTCTGCCCTTTCCTTATCTGTTTGAGGTCCTTGAGCTAATGACAGACTCAATCCTTGCTTAACTGGTACTGAAATATCCTTACAGAGATTCATGTTATACCTTTTTAGAACCTTATCCAAGTAAGACTCTTGAAACAATGTTAGATGACCAGCTGATCTGTCCCTTTCAATTTGCATGCCAAGTATCATTCTTGCTTCACCAAGACCTTTCATATCAAACTCCTGTCTCAAGGTATCCTTTACTGTATTAACTCCTCTCATATCCTTGCATGCTATCAAAATATCATCTACATACAGTAGTAGATAAGTGTAGCATCCATCCTTGTATCTTATGTATACACAGCTATCATACTTGCTTCTGACAAAACCATTTGATGTAATGTAATCATCAAACCTGAGGTACCATTGTCTTGGACTTTGCTTCAGTCCATACAATGATTTGAGCAGCAAACAAGCCTTTGAATCTGCACCTTTTAAACTAACACCTTCAGGAATCTTCATGTTGATCTTTTCCTCTAAATTTCCATGTAGAAAAGCTGTAGTTACATCCATCTGATGTAACTCCAAATCAAATTGAGTAACCAATGACAACAGGATCCTTATTGAGCAATGTTTCACTACTGGTGAAAAGATCTCATTATAATCAACTCATTCTTGCTGTGAAAAACCTCTTGCTACAAGTCTTGCCTTATACCTTATTCCTCCTTCTTTGTTTGTCACTGGTTTCTTCTTGTAAATCCACTTACAACTTACAAGCTTCTGATTTGCAGGCTTGTCAACAATTACCCAAGTATTGTTCTTCTTCAAAGACAGCAACTCCTCTTCCATTGCATCCAGCCACTTGGCACTGTCCTTTCCTGATATTGCCTCTGAATATTTTCTTGGCTCATAGATGTCAATGTCTGAAGCTACATAGAGAGCATATGACACAGTGTCAGCCTCTATGTATCTGACAGGTGTCCTGATTTGTCTCCTCAGCCTGTCTCTAACTAGTTGATAGCTGCTCAAAGTTCTTCTTTCACTTGAGCTAGATCACACAGCTCCCTCTTCTTCAGCATTTACTTCATGCTCATCATTATTCTCCTGATTCTGATCTTGCTGTACTACTGTCTGATCATCATGCTCCACCTCAAATTCACACTTATCTGTAATGGTGGATTTCTCAGCACCTCTGTCCAATAATGACATCTTATCTTCATTGAATGTTACATCTCTGCTAACAATAAACTTGTTAGTTTCATAACACCACAGTCTATAACCTTTTACCTCTTTTGGATAGCCAACAAGCACACACTTGATAGCCCTTGGATCAAGTTTATCTTGTTTTTGATGTGAGTACACCTGGCAATCTATCACCCTTAAATGACTATAATCAGGTATCCTACCAGCCCATACTTGTTCAGGTGGCTTAAATTTAAGAGTTGTACATGGAGATAGGTTGATCAGGTAAGCTGCAGTTGACACCAATTCTCCCCAGAAGCCTTTTGAGAAGCCTCCACTACTCATCATGCATCTAACCCTTGCAAGAAGTGTCTGATTCATCCTTTCAGCCACTCCATTCTGTTGTGGAGTTCCTGGTACAGTTTTGTGCCTCTTAATACTCTTTTCTTGACAAAACTTGTTGAATTCATTTGACACAAACTCAAGTCCATTGTCTATCCTTAAGCACTTAACCCTATCTCCTGTCTGAAGTTCTACTTCTGTCAACCAAACCTTAAAGACTGATAATGCTTCATCCTTGGTCTTTAAAATTCTTATCCATACCTTTCTTGAATAGTCATCAATGAATGATATGAAGTATCTTCCACCCCCAATAGTTGAGGTCTTGGAAGGCCCCCAAATATCAGAATGAATATATTCCAACCTGACTTTGGTATTATGCTCAGCTGCACCAAATTTCAACCTCTTTGACTTGCCTAATATGCAAGCTTCACACTGATCTAACTTGCAGGTTGAACTGATCTCAAACAACTTCTGTCTTGCAAGTTCTTGCAAGCCTCTTTCACTTATGTGACCAAGCCTTTCATGCCAAACTTTAACACTACTATCATCCTTAGTTGCATTAATCTGTCCAGCCATCACAGACCCATTTAAGAAGTACAAATCAGACTTCTTAAAACCTTTAACAACTACTGACTTCCCTTTTGTGATAGTAAGTGTTTCTCCCTTTAGATGTCACTCATAACCTTGAGAAACAAACATTCCAAGAGATATTAGATTTCTTCTCAAACTTGGTGCATATCTGACATTGGTTAGTAATCTGATTTTCTCATCAAACATTTTAAGTTTGACAGAACCTATTCCTTCAATCTTACAGGTGTGATCATCACCTAGCATGACTGAACCTTCATCTTGTGATCTTAATTCAGTAAATCAATCCTTTCTTGAAGTCATGTGAAATGTGCATCCTGAATCCATGACCCACTCTTCTGATACTGAACTAGAACACACTGACATAGCTTCAATGAAATCAGAATCTGAACCAACTTGATTAGTTGTTACCTGATTTGCATGAGGCCTCTTATTTCCCCTCTTTTCAGCTATCTTCTTTGCTACCATTGCTTTCCATTTGAAACACTGCTTCTTGAAGTGTCCAGGCTTATTGCAATGAAAGCAATTATTGTTCTCTTCTTCTTCTGATGGAGCACCTTGATTCTTTTCTGGCTTTCTTTTGTCAGCATTACTATTCTTGTTGTTATTCTTGTTCCACTGATTCTGTTTCTTTACTAATAAATCCTCTGCAACAGCCTGTTGATCTGGATTCTTCTTATGAAGAACCTTTGCCTTAACTGCCAGCAATACTTGCTCAAGTGTAATTGCTTCAGCATTAGCAAACAAGAGGGTATCTCTTAACCCTTCAAAGGACTTAGGAAGAGCTGACATGAGGATGACAGCTTTGTCTTCAGATGACAGAGCCACATCAATGTTTTCAAGATCATCAATGATCTTGTTAAACTCATCTAATTGACCAATGATTGATTTATCTTCTGATATCTTGAAGGAATACAGTTTCTGCTTCATGTACAAACGGTTGGCCAAACTTTTAACCATGTATAGCTCCTCCAATTTCCTCCATACTCCTCTTGCAGTTGCTTCCTTTGAGATTTCCCTTAGAGCTTTGTCTCCAAGGCACAGAATCAGTGCACTTCTAGCCTTTGATTGTTGTTCTTGATCTGCTGCAAGTGCAACAGCATCAACTGCACCAGCTTGATTCTCAGGAAGCGGGAAGCGGTTTGATTGCATCTGATAGTCCTTGCTGGATCAAGATCGCCTCCATCTTCATCCTCCACAGACTGAAGTCTGCCTTCTCTGAAAACTTCTCAATATCAAACTTAGTAGTCACCATCATATCTTCTTCTCCACTGAACTTCTTCTTCTTGGCCTTCCCACAGACGGCGCCAATTCTTGTGAATGTGATTGAAATCGAACTTCAATTTATCTTGCTTGCACACTCTCTTTTCCTCACTTATCTCACACGTATTGAATCAAACAAGTATGAAACAAAACTAGAAAGAACACAAGGAAGTATAGTGGTTCGATCTTAAAGATCTACATCCACTTTGAGGAGAATTGAATCACTTATGATGAGATGGTTACAAACTTAAGGAGATGATGAAGAATTGAAACTTAGGCTTCTAAAACCATAATCTTTCTTGCTGAACCTAAAAGGAAGAAGTGATGATTATTATAGAGGCCTTTCCTTCTCTTATATATAGCATGCACCAGCTGATAACTTCCATGTGTGTGATTCAACGTGATTAACCAGCTTCCAAGAAACGGTAACTTCCAATCAGCTCAAACTGTCATGCAGTATCGTTGGTTCGACCTGGTGTCAAGTCGAACCCAGGTCGAACTGCATCAACTGAACATTCTGTTTCAGTTTAACCACGACACTTATGGTTCGACCAATCCTACTGGTCGAACCGAGGTCGAACCGAAGGCTGTTTCAAAATTCTTATTGATTCGACCACGACACTTGTGGTTCGACCATATCAACTGGTCGAACCTTGGTTGAATCAAAATCCACAAACCATGCAAGCTTGTGCATGTATGAAAACACCCCGCAATCTTATCCATGCATGATCTACACTTAACAACTTTTCATTTATTTATCATAATATATGGATTATTCATATCAGGAGTTGTGATCTCAAATAAAGCACGCTTTTAGCTTCTAAAAGTACTTAGTATTATAAATACACGATATCTCACAAGATTTGGTGCCTAGCCCACCAGTACGAATCCGTATTTGGTAGGCGCTAATTTTCAAAAGTAAGTTAGCCAGAGTAGACGTCTTCAGAAAAAGAGCGAAATCTCTCTCTCTCTCTCTCTCTCTCTCTCTCTCTCTCTCTAACTCTTTCCGCTCTTTGTTCGAGCAGAATTGCATGGCTATGAGTTAAAACGAAGAGAAGGTGTAGAGGTAACTACCGTTAGTTTTTGTTTAAATCTGAAATCAGTTAACTTGTCTGAAGATGAGAAGTTTCTCTTACGTATGAATAAATTCTCGCAAGTTATTGTGTTTGATTTATTTATTTGAGTAGCTGTCAATTGCTGTCTGTAGTAAGAAATAATTTCCTCTATTCGGAAGTAATTAGATTGCCCAGGCATAACAACGGTGATTGCCCTCATTGATCGTTTGCAACGATATCTTGTACTCTCTCTCTCTGTGGTTAATTACATTTTGATTCATGAAAAAAGTATGACCTTATTAGATTTTTAACCTTACTTGCATGTCATTAAGATGCTACAGATTCCAGTAATCCTCTCTTGTTTGTACATTTGCAACGTGTCGGTGTTCGGACTAGTCTGACAAGTGTCTGCATTGAGTTTTGGGGCTTTTTGGGGATTTTATGTGGAGCTAGGGTTACGTTGCTCGTTTACTTTTCTTTATGAGACCGTCATTATAGAGTAAGATTCTGCGCCGCGGGGTTTGGATTTAGGCTTGTGCGGAGAAACCATGGAAGTTTCAGAATTTTATGTGTGATATCCATCTAGATTAGTTTCTTTACACATATTTATATCCTAATTTTTGTTAGAATTTATAAAGCACTGATTTAATTTTTCATCTTTTTTTCTTTTATGGCTCGGAGGTGCAGAATATTTGATCCGGAATGAAGAAGATAATGACTGTGGACTGGAAGGATATTGAAACTAGAAGGCGTAAATGTTGAATAATGATCTGATGGATGAAATTGTTGAGTCTGTTGTTGAGTTGGATGTCTCTGATGTTGTGGAGCCTGATAATGTTCCCCCACAGGAGGTTGGTGACATAAAAGTTTATTTTAGTAGTGCTTTAATCGTAAAATTATATTTCTTTCTATTTTCTGTTGTTCTAGATGGGAGACCCTTCTGTTGAAGTGACTGAGGAGAATCGAGAAGCTGCTCTATTATTAAAGTCGATAGCCATGGATGCAGTTCTTGAAGGTAGGTGCCTAACCTTTTAAATAAATTCATGTTGTTAGATCCAAGATAATACTAATGTTTTTTTCTTTCATTTGCAATATCAGGACAGCTTGAGAAAGCTGTAAGTCATCTAACTAAAGCAATCACTCTGAATCCAAAGTCACCTATATTATATGCAAGCAGAGGTAGCTCTCATACATGTTGAAACCCTTTTAAAATGACCAATTATCCATTGGTTCTGTTTATTAGGACATTTGAATTCTGTGTTTAGCTAAAAGTTTCTTTCTCAGCTAGTGTCTTTGTTAAACTGAAGAAACCAAATGCTGCAATCCGAGATGCTGATGCTGCTTTGAAGGTATATTTGTCCTGTTAAATTCTCAAGGGATATTAAGAATTGAACACATTACCTAGGCTTGATTTCCTAAAGGTGTCTCAATGTCTATTTAAGTTATGTGAGTTAATAATGTAATATATGCAATGGTGTGTTAGATCAATGCTGATTTTGCTAAGGGTTATAAAGCACGTGGAATGTCAAGGGTGCAATTGGGATTATGGGAAGAGGCTGCAAAAGATTTGTGTATGGTGTTGAGTTTAGATTTTGATGAAGAGACTGGTGTTATTCTAAAAAAGGTAACTCCGTAACTAGCATAATATCTAGGTGCAACTCTCCTCTCTATCTCATCGGAGTATATGTCACGTGTAATTGCTACTTGGAGTAATATTTTTAATGTCCAGTGATTTAATGTGGAGATACCTTAATAGACGACAGACGTTTGGTAAATTTTTCAGGTCGAATCCAATGTTAGGAAGATTATTGAGCACCGGAAAAAATATGAACTGCTTCACAGAGAAAGAGAGAGGAGGAAAATTGAGCTTGAAAGGACGAGACTATTGCATGTATTATTCTGATTATAGAATCACAATGCATTATGATTGAAGCAGTGTTGCCACTGTCAGAATTGCTTTTAATTCTCATATTGGCAGTTGGTTCTTTCTGTTATTTTGGTGAAATTAAAAAAGAACTTCAATCTGTCTTAATATCAGCTATATTATTTTTCTTCTTTCTTATTCTGTCAGTTCTAATTTTATTACTACTTTATCTCATGTTGCAGGAAGCAGAATTTGCTGGTATGCTAAAAGATGGTATGTTTCTTTAGTATTTTGCATTAATTCAGTCTTTTATGGAAGTAAGTAGCACAAAACTTATACTTTGATTGGAGATAAATTTGGTGATAAATGGTTTGGAGGTATTTAAACCCTTTTCTTTCACAATAAACTTAACATTCCGTACTGTGTAGTAACTAAGGCTCAGAATTTCTTCTTCACATGTCAGAATATGTGTGGAAACATTCATATTTCCTGGTAGGAATGAATTGTTTGACTGGTGTTTGTATAATTATGTAATACATACGACTGGTGTTTGCTGTGTAATTTTTTCCTGATTACCTCATGAAGAATGTAACATCTGATTTGAGTCCTTCAAGATAAAAGCGAAGAAATTGGTTAAAGGGAGTGTAGATCATGTATCATTTTGATGTGCTTACAGGAGAATTGATGGTGATCAAATCTGCTAGTGATCTGAAAACCAAGTTGAATGCTGCTTCGAATTTATCTCGTCTTTCAGTTCTTTACTTCTCAGCAAGATGGTGTGGCCCCTGTCGCTACTTAGATCCATTGTGTGCAAACTTGGCTGCAAAATATCCCAAAGTTGTATTCCTGAAAGTCGACATTGATGACGCAACTGCTGCAGCTATAGAGTGGAGAATCGAAACACTTCCCTGTTTCATTCTGTCCAAAAATGGTATACGTATTGATGCAGTATCTGACATGAACATGAATTCTCTAGAAGAAAAAATCATTCGTCATGTTGGATGATCCATGGAGTTTTCTAAACTGTGTTGTGATTTTGAACTTTTAAATTTGTCACAACTTGTACTTTCATCAAAATTCTATGATTCTCATGCATGTAATTAGTCTATGCTTTTATTGAACATTATCCCTCCTTTAGGAATTTAATTGGTCTATCCTATTACAAAATCTTACAACAAAAATAAAATGCAGTAGAAGCTATGCTACCATAGAAAACTGAACTTTAGGAAAGCTTGTAGAGCTCAGTGAAGGAACAATAACATTAGTTGTGTTGAAATAATAAACTAAATTAATTAGTGGTGAATGCATTTGGAGTCTGCAGGTTCATTTATTTAGTTGGTCAAATTAGTAACTAAGTGATTCATGCAAGAAAATTAAATGTAATGTATCTAAGTTATTAGGGGGAGTTTGAAGGGTGTTTCTCATGTCTATATATATCAAGTTGTAGTCATTTGTAATGAGCAGCAGAAAAAATATGAAGTAAAGAGTTTATTTCCACCACTTCTCTCTCTTATATTCTAACAAATTGGTATCAAGAGCCACGAGTGTTTGGAGACCGAAGCTTGAAGATGTCGAATGGAACACCATTCGTAGTTCCTCTATTATCAAAAAATAATTATGATAATTGGTGCATAAGAATGAAAGCTTTGCTTGGAGCATATGAAGTATGGGAGTCCGTAGAGAAAGGGATCGAAGCAAATGATGCGGCCGGGAAGAAGAAAGACCAAAAGGCGCTCACACTCATCCATCAAAGTTTGGATGAGAAGATGTTCGAGAAGGTTGCTGAGGCAACCACCTCCAAGAAAGCATAGGATACTCTTCAAGCTTCATTTCAAGGCGTAGACAAAGTAAGGAAGGTGCGTCTCCAAACATTGAGAGGAGAATTTGAGTCTCTCCACATGAAGGATTCCGAATCCGTGTTGGAATACATTTCTAGAGTCTTGACCATTACCAATCAAATGAAGAGATACAAAGAAGATGTAAAAGATGATCGGATTGTGGGAAAAATTTTGAGATCGTTGGATCCAAAATTCAATTACATCGTTGTTGCCATTGAAGAATCAAAGGACTTGGATACCATGACCGTTGATGAACTTGCGGGTTCATTACAAGCTCATGAAGAAAGAATGAAGAAGCCAACTCAAGAACCGGTGGAGCAAGCTTTGAAAGCAAAGCTATCTATCAAGGAGAAGGAGACAAATCCAAGCCCACCAAGACGAGGTCGTGGAGGTGCTCGTGGTCGTGGAAACCGTGGACGTGGAAGAGATGGACGTGGAAATCATAATTATGAAAATAATCATAATTATGACTCGACACAAAATCAAGGAAGAGGTCGAGGACGTGGACGAGGTCGAGGCTCGAGAGGTGGAGGTTATAGACCAAATCAACCAAGGTATGACAAATCAAATGTTGAATGTTTCAATTGTCATCGCTATGGTCATTATGCCTGGGAATGCCAAAGTGAAGTAGATGAGAAGAACAACTTGATGAAGATCAACAACAAAGAAGATGAGGATCCCACTCTGCTTCTCGCATGCAAGAAACATTCTGATGATGAAAGTCGGTGGTATCTTGACTCTGGAGCAAGTAGCCATATTTGTGGGAGAAGAAATTTATTTACGGAGCTTGATGAAGCTATTGGCGGTGACATCACATTTGGAGATTCATCAAAGGTTCAAGTAAATGGAAAAGGTACGATTTTGATTCGGTTGAATGATGGGAGTCATCAATATATTTCTAATATCTTTTATGTGCCGGAGATAAAAAGCAATATTTTGAGTTTGGGACAACTTTTGGAGAAAAATTATGATATTCATTTGAAAGATAAAAGTTTGACGATAAGAGATGAGAATGGAAGATTGATGGCCAAAGTTCCCATGACGAAGAATCGAATGTTTTTGTTAAACATTCAAAGTGATGTTCCCATGTGTTTGAAATCTTGTTTCAAAGATGCGTCTTGGTTGTGGCATTTGAGGCTTGGCCACTTGAATTTTGATGGGCTCAATATGATGGGAAGAAAGAAACTGGTGATGGGTTTGCCTTTCATAAAACATCCAAACCAAATTTGTGAAGGGTGTCTTTATGGAAAGCAAGCAAGAAAGAGTTTTCCAAAGGAGTCGACTACGAGGGCGCAATATCCATTGGAGTTGATTCATTCGGGCGTGTGTGGGCCAATCAAGCCAAGTTCGCTTGGCAAGAATAGCTATTTTGTGCTATTCATCGATGATTACTCTCGGAAGACATGGGTTTATTTCTTGAAGGAAAAATCTGAAGTATTTTCTACCTTCAAGAAATTCAAGGTGATGGTGGAAAAGCAAAGTGGTTATCAGATTAAAGCTCTTAGATCTGATCGAGGCGGCGAGTTCACATCAAATGAGTTCAAAGATTTTTGTGTGAAAAATGGCATTCATCGTCCTATGACGACCCCGTATTCGCCTCAACAAAATGGAGTTGCTGAACGAAAGAACCGAACAATACTCAACATGGTGAGGAGTATGATGAAAAGCAAAAATATGCCAAGGGAGTATTGGGCAGAGGCAGTTTCATGTACTGTCTATTTGATGAACAGGTGCTACACGAAGAGTGTTCATGGAATGACGCCGCAAGAAGCTTAGAGTGGCTACAAACCATCCATCTCACATTTACTGGTTTTTGGAAGCATTGCCTACATGCATGTCCCGGATGAGAAACGAAGGAAGCTTGATGATAAGAGTGAGAAATATTTGTTCATTGGCTATGATGGATATTCAAAAGGCTATAAGCTGTACAATCCAAACAGCCGAAAGCTTGTGATAAGCCGAGACGTAGAGTTCGATGAAGAAGGTATGTGGGACTGGAATTCTCAAGTCACAAATCATCAGTACAGTCCATTTTTTGATGAAGAGGAAGAAGCCCAAGTACAGCCATCAATACCACCGTCGACACCGCCACCACAAGATGTGCATGATGATGTTGCAGGCTCGAGTGGTCCTCGCAAATTAAGAGATTTGCTAGATATATATGAAGCTATGAAGGAGGTAACTAATTTGAGTGCATTTACTCAATATTGTTTGTTTGCAGAAGTTGAACCCGTGGGATATGACGATGCTGTGCAAGATGAAAAATGGAGGAAAGCCATGAGTGAAGAGATAAATTCCATCAAAAAAAATGATACGTGGGAGTTAGCACCACTACCTGAAGGCAAGAGCAAAATTGGTGTAAAATGGGCTTACAAAATTAAAAGAAATGCAAAAGGAGAGATTGAGAAATACAAGGCGAGATTGGTGGCGAAAGGGTATAAGCAAAAGGCAGGAATTGACTATGATGAAGTATTTGCTCCAGTTGCTCGTCTTGAGACGATTCGGTTGATCATTTCCATTGCTGCCCAAAATCGTTGGAAAATCCATCAGTTGGATGTAAAATCCGCTTTCCTGAATGGAGTTTTGGAGGAGGAAGTTTATGTTGATCAACCTCCGGGTTATGTGGTGAAGGGCCAAGAAGACAAGGTGCTAAAATTGAAAAAGGCTCTTTACGGCTTGAAGCAAGCCCCGCGAGCATGGAATAGTCGAATTGATCAATATTTTCGACGAAATGGTTTCGAAAAATGTCCACATGAGCATGCTCTCTATGTGAAAAAGAACAAAAATTGTGATATGCTACTTATATGCTTGTACGTGGATGATTTGATTTTTACAGGAAACAATCCCAAGATGTTTGATGATTTCAAGAGAGCTATGACAAAAGAATTTGAGATGACAGATATTGGTTTGATTTTTACAGGAAACAATCTTCGTTATTCTCTTGGAGTGATGAATTTAGTTTAAGAGGGGGTGTTGAAATAATAAACTAAATTAATTAGTGGTGAATGCATTTGGAGTCTGCAGGTTCATTCATTTAGTTGGTCAAATTAGTAACTAAGTGATTCATGCAAGAAAATTAAATGTAATGTATCTAAGTTATTAGGGGGAGTTTGAAGGGTGTTTCTCATGTCTATAAATATCAAGTTGTAGTCATTTGTAATGAGCAGCAGAAAAAATATGAAGTAAAGAGTTTATTTCCTCCACTTCTCTCTCTTATATTCTAACAAGTTGAACATGCTTCATTTTCTCATGTTCTTGGAGTAGAATCTGAGAACCACGTAAAAGAATAGGCGATATAGAACTCCCCATGCTAGCAGTATCCCAATATCGACCCATATGCTCTCGATTTTATGAATATCCATGGTGAATAAGATGTCTTCACCAATCAACGTGCAATTGGGCTGTAGAGTAGCAATTGATGTGTTGTGTAGTTCACTGATTTTTATCTGTCCGAGAGGGCCGGGTGAAAGGTCTTGTATTGCGCCGTTGTAACACCTTTTCCCCTTGAATTCATTTATGAGCAATGCCTCGAAAGGGTACTTGATTGCAGATATGTAATGCAGCCATTTCCAGTAGATAGGAATCTGAGATGACTTCAAGAAGAATCCACAAGTCAAGAAGAAGAGAGCTGTGGTTGCTATCACCACCGCGTAACCAGTGATGTAACTCGGAACCATAGCACTCACCAGCTGCACATACGCGTTTGTTGTGATGAGGGAGGCGAAGAGGATCAGCCAGAAGTACACGATGCTGCTGTGGATACGGAGTATGTATCTGGTGATTGCTGCGAATGTGAAGCCTTGGATGGCGAAGAACGGGAGGTAGACGATGAGGGAGGAGATGACATATGAAGAAGCTCGGTATGCATTGTGGGAGGTCTCGCGTATGAAGATGAACCTTTCTTGGATGAAAGTTGGGACAGCATCATTGGAAGAGAAGAAGACGAGGCAGATGGCGAAGATGAAGAAGTTCAAGAGCTTGTTGATGGTCTTGAAGTCTTCTTCACTGAGTTTCTTGAAGAGGGAAGAGAGCACTAAAGCCATGATTGTGAGGACTATCTCACGGGACAGGAAGAGCTCGGGTGTACGTATCACATTGAGGGCCGTTCGCCACGAGAGGACGCCCACCTCGCGTAGCCAGGGGTTGGCAAACTTGTTCCTGTGCTCAGGCTCATCAAGTATCTCTGCTGCTGCATCATACTCTTCATAAGAAGAGTGTGCATATGATTCTGATGCAGGGCAAAACACTGCTGAGTTTTTTGTACGCAGGACATTCCTGTTTGGTGTAGGGTTGTAGTTTGATAGACTTCTTGAACTGGAGAAGGATGATTTCCCCGGAGTTTGTGCCGGGGTTCGTGCTGGGGTCCATGTCGGAGCGCGACGAGGGGTCCCGGTGACACCTTGATAGATCCATACTGAGAAGTCCTTGTAGAAATGAGAGGCTAACCGTGGATAGGCTCCACTCTGCATACTTAATGGTGTTCTGACTCCTCTGCTTTTCCTTTCGAGGGAAGCATCGAATTCTTCGTCATCCTCGTCGCCTCCGGTGCTGTTGTTATAATTGGACTCCGTCATGTTACCAGTCGAAAACTGGGTGCTCCGGAGGCTAATGTGCTTCGACCAGGGGCTCTTTGGTTGAGGTGTTCTCCGAACTGGGGTTCTTGCAACTCCATCGGGCTTGATCCCGTCGCGTTGGTACAGAATGAGGGGATCGAGCCCGATGGTTGATTCGTCGTACTCCTTGATAACATCAAGGAGGTATTCTAGGCTGTTTTCACCGTCTGGAACTGGCCTTTGAAATCCATCCAAGTATGCAGGTAATGCAGTTGGAGTCCCCATGTATATCAGTCTACCCCTGTGCTCACAAATCTCTGTAATCAGCTGAGAATATTAAGAATACGAAAAGCACCGGACATCCTGTTACATCTTCACGCCCCACTCGTTACATGAGTGATACGTAGAAGAGAGAAAATAAACACAAGAACTTAACTTCAGAGCTTATGCTTTGATTTAGTGTTTAGTTTTTCTCCTCTCTAACTTGTATGCATCAGTCATCCAACGTTGTGACATAGCTGATGTAATAAAGACATCCGGGATGCATCTAAGTGTTTATGATGGTGTACCTAGCAAGAACTGTGATCCGATCAAGGAGCATCTGAATCCTGAATGAAGGCTGATGAATGGTCATGAGCACGATGCTACCGCCTCGTGCGATGTCTTTCACCTTCTCCACCACGCTATACGCGCTGGTCGAATCAAGACCCGAGGTGGGCTCATCCAGAAACAAGAGTGATGGTTTGTGGATGATGTCCACCCCGATCGACACTCTCCGTTTCTCCCCTCCCGATACCCCTCTGGTACCTTCGTTCCCGATGCAAGTATGCATTGCACTCTGCAGAATCCAAGATGAGAAAGAGAGGCAGAGTAGTTTTGATGATAAAGACAAGTATGTACGTACAGTTAATCCAAGCTGGTTGAGGAGTTCAATCACTCGTTTCTTCTTTTCATCAGTGGAGACAGATGGAGGCAGCCTGACTTCTGCTGCAAACATGAGTGTCTCAAAGACAGTCAACATGGGAAACAGCTGATCATCTTGCATCACATATGATGAGATCATCTTCATGTAACTTGCTGTTACCTATTCATGCATACATACATCCATTAATCATACTATCTTATATAATTAAGCTACAGCTGAAATGGTTAATTTTAGAACAACATTATTACTTGTTTCCCATCTATTGTGACACTGCCTTCAAGGCTCCCCTGAGCAATCCGGCCAGCCAAAGCATCAAGAAACGTCGATTTTCCAGCCCCGCTCGGCCCCATAATCGCCATGATCTCGCCTCGCATGGCTTGCCCGGAGATGTCATTAAGGAGATAGGTTTCCTTGTTGATCCATATTCCTTCTTTCTTGAGTTTCTTGGTCACACTGTAGGACAAGTTCTTGAACTCGAGGCCATACCCCGGGATGAGCTTCCTCGTCGGCTGCCTCTCGATTTCTTTCTTCACACCGGACTCTTTGTCCATGTCCAACAAGCTCTCCAGGCTCCTATTTGCAGCATTCTTGCTCAAAAATCTACCCATTTTTTCAACTTCCTTTCTTTCTACACACACTGTTTTCCACTGTCTATATACAAATGTTGTTTGATTGGGATGTCACATAGGTTTTACCGAAGGTTGGCTTTGATCTTGCAGGAAATTAATTCTTGCATTGTTGGTTTCTGCAATGAAATACTAATTTTCTTGTCGTGGGGGTTGTGTTTTAGTGATTAGTTCTCAAAATAAAGAGCAATTCTTTATGCTCCAATCGATGATATTCTTGTAGCATTAATATTTCCAAGTAATATTGCTTCTCAAGAGACATTGCAGCCCGAATTCATGACTGTTAAATGGAGATACTTTTCAATAATCACAATTAATAATGTTTATTTATACTATAAAAATGAAATGATAAAACACTACATATAAGTTATAAGAGTATATTTTATTCTGAAAATATTTATTTTAATTATTAAACGGTTTCTTTGTATAGAGTACAACGTATTCAAATATGTCAAGTATCAGAATATTCCTTATTTTAATTAATAAATGCATTATTTTTTATTTACAGAATCGGATAAAATATTTAGGATATTATTTTAAGGGTATGTCTTATGTAAGACAGTCTCACGTCAGATTATTTTACGTTTTTTAAAATAGTTATGATTTTATAAAATGTTATCAGTTTTACTATAAAATATTATCACTTTTTATTTATACTATAAATTATTCATAAAATAGTATTATCATTTTTCATTAATTGAGTAGTATCACTTTTTATTATAGAAGTTATCATTTTTTATCTTCTCACCTAAGCCCCTAAGGTTTCACACAACTTTATTTTAATACCGTTTCATTAATGAAGTAAATAAAAGATAAAACAGTTGTTTGTGATAATATTTTAATTAAAAAGTTATAGTTAGATTGATAAAAAATTTATGAACAATTGTAATGTAATTGAAGGAGTAATATTTTTAATAAAAAAAATATAACTGCTCTCAAACGTAAAACAGTTCAAGATAATCCATTTGGGATCCCCTTTTCCGTTGGGTGTTCCATCCCCTATTCCAAGAGGATGAAAAGATGACCTATCATCTATTTTAAAAATGGATAATGTAAGAAATGAGTGATGTATCATTCATTGAGTTAAGTGGAATTGGGATGGAATATAGAGTGGAAAAGGGGATTTGTGCTGAAGATAATATCGTGCAAGTTTACTTTTAAATTTTTATAATAAAAAGTATTACATCTTCATAAAATGATTCTCTCTTTTTTTCAATTGATTGTCCCATTAAAGGGTTTATCCTCTAAAAAGTTAATGACATTTTAATCCAACACTTAATATATATTCTAATTTTAAAAAAATGTCTTTCACTTTTAACACACATCATAAAATTTATACTTTATTTATATAAAAATACTCATTTATCTTTAAAAGATTTAGTAAAAAAACAATTTTTTTATTTTTTTTTATATATAAACAAGATGGAACCATAGTAAAAGGTGTTTAGTGGGTTTGCCATTTTATTTTATAAATAAATCTGAACCCCCTCAACTGCATAAAATTTTTAAAACCACTCAAAACCCCCCAAACCGCACCGAATTGCACCCTACTAACGATATCTTTGCGTAAACTGCAGTTTATTTATATTAGACAAAATCGAACTGCCATAACAGTGCAATTTCAATTTTTCCTAAAATTACACCGCACCGCACCGCCTTAAAAAAACATTCATGATAATCTATCTTTTAGATATATAGTGATATTTCAATTTATAATTAGATTGAGATACTATAAGTATAAAATAGCAAATAAGTTATTACAATTAGAATTTTTTTTTTTAGACTATTCTAGAATAATATATCATGTAATTATCATTATGGGCTACTAAAATAACATTTATCTATAAGTTTTATGTTATTTGTATTGTTATGCACTATGTTATTAGAAAAACCGCTAAACCGCCAACACTGACCGTCAAACCGTAAAAAACCGCATAATAAATTATAGTGAAAAAATTGTGATTTAAAATTAAACGTAAAACCGAACTGCCTAGCAAGACAATTTCAATTTTTTAAAAAAAACGAACAAACCGAACCGTGTTCACCCAACTCAACTCTCTCATCCACGAGTTTGATAAATAGAGGATAACTTTGGGACACAAACAAAAGAAATGGCCGTTAAATTTCAACCAAAAATCAGACTTTACCAAACAATAAGGGAGAACTTCCAATGGCAGCGAACGCCATCTCTCCTCCTCCACTCACTACTTCTACATCTTCATCAAAAAACCTCTTATTTCCCCTAAAGACTTCTTTTTTACTATCATCATCATCGTGTCCTAGAACACTTGCTGGTAGTTTAACGATCAAGAAAAGAAGTGGTAATGGATTTGGAGTGGTGAAATGCATGTCATCTGCAGCTCCTCCAGTTCTTCCCAAGGCCCTTTTGTTCGATTGCGATGGTGTTTTGGTAGATACTGAGAAAGATGGACATCGCGTTTCTTTTAACGACACTTTTGCTGAAGTACCCTTCTCTTACATTAAACCCTCTTCTACTTATGCCCTTTTTCTTACTTTTTTGCTATCAATATGTTGGGAGTAATTCTTGTTTTTATCTTCCCCTTTGTGATGAGGTGAATTGGGCTTTAAGCTTGATGACTGTAAATGGTTTTCATGATATTAAATGAGGAAATAAGAACGATGTTGGGGTGTTTATGTGGTGGGGGGGTGTTAGACTTAATGCAAATGTAGTGAAAGATGGCTAATTGGGCTTCTGTATAGCGTGCATTGTTTCCTTGGATGCTTTTGTAGTTAATGAATTAACATGATATTGAGTATGTGTTAAATTGATTGATTGGTGCAGAAAGAGTTGGGACTTACATGGGATGTTGATTTGTACGGCGAGTTGCTCAAAATTGGAGGTGGAAAAGAAAGGTGCATTTACTGCTTTATGAAACTTCTGTGAAGTTTATTTGAAGTTGTTTATGAGTACCTCTGATTTCTGAGATTTCTATGCTTGATCAACTTTGCATTTAGCTTGATTCAGTATGGTGGTATGAATTAGATTCAGAATTTTTTAGGAAAAGGCTACTTGAATCAGAGTTCATGTCCAAGCTTCAATTCTTAGTGTTAATGTCTAGATTCATATGCTAAAGTATCACATGTTCATTGAGGAATCTTATTGTCTGAAACTTTACTTATTTTCGCTCTTGGTTGGACTCAAGGATGACAGCCTACTTTAATAAGGTGGGCTGGCCAGACAATGCACCGAAGACTGAAGAAGAAAGGAAGAAGTTTATAGCATCGCTTCACAAGCGAAAGACCGAACTGTTTATGGTACTCATTGAGAAAAAGTTGCTGCCTCTTCGACCTGGTGTGGCAAAGTAAGCTTCTCAATAATTTTGTTCTCGATTTCATCCTGTTCTATACAACACTTAGTTATGGAACTTTAGTCATTCCTTTCACAAGTGCACAAAATGTTGGTCTTTAACAGTTTGTAGCTAAACCTCCATCCTACTATCTTTTTGTCTTCTGATATAGCAAACTTCTTTGTTTCCTTTTTTATACTGATTTATGGAGAATTATCATCTTCAACAGTGTTCATATGACAAATATTACAGTGAAACAGTATGAGGTTTTCGCAAAATTAGGATCATTTGTTTTCCATGTTAATTCCAGTTTGAGCATTTGAATTCCTAGAATTTATCCATTTTTTTTATGTTTCTTTTTTATGGAGATTTTCTTGGTTTATTAAATAATCTTCTCTTTGGACATGCTGAATCATCTGATGGAAAATCCTGATTATGTCAATCAAATGGGTTCTGCTTATCATATCCATGGATATTTTTGTTTTCTTTCCACTTGACATCCAAGTTTATGAATTCAATATTTTCCAGTCTTGTCTATGTACTTGGAAGAATAAGAATCTCCCAACAGACATATTTATTAATGAAACTTGTGCAGGACTTCTTAGATGTAACCTGTTAGAAGAGTGGGATACTTTCCTGTCCTAAGCTTGTCTTTAGTTCTAGTTTTTTCTTCGTCTGCAATGATTATATAATGTTCCACATTCAGTACTCGAAGCCTATTTCTTCCAAGTATGGTAGATTGAGTAGCATGTGTTGCTGCACAAAAAATTGACAGGTTAGTAGATCAGGCACTGGGAAATGGAGTCAGCGTTGCTGTGTGCAGCACTTCAAATGAGAAGGCGGTATGCACTATCAGGTTCTTCAGATTTCAGTTGTATCTACGCCATTGCTCGTGTGGATTACCCACTATGTCATAGGGTATCCATGGACTATAATTTTTTATTTTTTTTTGTGTCAAAACATCAACATATGGAACTGGGGTCGAGGAAATATCACTTGGCTATTCACCTAAATGAATTGGCATACATGCTATGAAATCTGAATATATTATGGGGTGAATTGCAGGTGTCTGCTGTAGTTTCTTGCTTGTTAGGACCCGAGAGAGCTGAGAAGATACAAATATATGCCGGAGATGTGGTTCCTCGTAAGAAGCCTGATCCAGTAAGCTTCAGAGATCGATAAGCAATGCATCACCTAGATCACATTATTGTTTCATGGTTTAAAACTAGAAGGAAAAAAGGGCGCGATAGTAAAACTTTGTTATGAGAATGGGGTCAATTATTTGAGTATGTCTTTCGTTTACTAGTCAGAATAAGACATTGATGTCTTAACTGTTACATCATTACAGGCAATTTATCTCTTAGCTGCTGAAACACTGGGTGTTGAACCTTCAAGGTATCTCAAACCTTTATGAAGCTTACATTAGTGTATCTTAATCTTATAACCATAGTCATCAATCATTGAATCTCTATCTATCTGAAAAACGGTGCTGTTCTTCTCTCTTTGTAGTTGTGTTGTTGTGGAAGACAGCGCCATCGGTCTTGCAGCTGCCAAAGCTGCAGGAATGAAGTGCATTGTAACGAAGAGTGGGTAAGTTAAATCTCATCAGCTTGTCCAATTACAATGTTCCCTGAGATTTCTCCCTTCATATTGCATTCAAACTGGTTCTTGTCACATAAGTTTGCAATCTATATATCCTCGTTCTTCGATTATATTGTAGGTACACAGGCGACGAGGATTTTGTAAATGCTGATGCAGTTTTTGACTGCATCGGAGATCCACCAGAGGAACGTTTCGACTTGGCATTCTGTGGAAGCCTTCTTGAGAAGCAATATGTAAGTTAAACCCCATCTATAATTATTAAGAGAGATCATTCTTGTAAGAATTCTTTAGTTGAAATGTGAATTGAAAAAGATTGGTTTTGGGGGGCATGTAACTAGACACAATTTGGTTTAAAATTTTCAATAAATGATTTGCTTTCCAACAAGAAAATATTTGTATGATTTGTGTTCATCTAGTGTGTCCCATGATTCAATGATGGGGTTGACTTTGAGAAGTTAAATGTGTAAGGAAACATGGTTAGAAACAGCCCCTGCCCATTCTGCCTTCTGGGCCATTAGTTGTGGGAATGAGACCAAACTCCTACTCCCTCTCTCTCCTGTCTCTCACTCTTTTTTTTTTTTTTTTTTTTTTTCGGTTGGGGGCTGAGGCTGAGGTGTGTATGTAGATAAGATGGCATGATTAAATGATAATCATGATGTGTCATGTTACTGCCAACTACATACAACATGGTGGGTTGTGCATGTAGGACCACAAATCACAACACATACATACCCATTTGCAATTCTAAAGAGAAAAGCCAGATTATTGCGTGGGTCATGTTACCTTTTAGTATATAATATTAATTTACTATGATTTGATATAATTCATGAATTATTTTACCTTTGATTTCATAAAACTTAGTGAAGTTTTAAAGATAAAATTGTATCTTCACCTTTTATAGTTAATGTAATATAAATCTCGTGGTATGAATTCGGTACATAAAAGTGTTTGTCAAACCTAATTTATAGTCTATTTTGTATGTTTAATATTTTTAAACATTGTTATTCTTTAATTATTCTTCACGAACACGTGAACATGTTTGTACTACTACATTCTTTTGTGAACATAACCACACTAACAAACAACCTTCAATCGAGGTTAAACTCGTTATAATTTTGTTTACAAATTCGAAGATCAAATCCAATGATATTTCCAATTATATTCCTGTTTGGTTACGGTTTATTATTATAGAGGAGCAGTTAGTTCTGCCAAACCGACAATTTTTTTTTTCCTTCTTTTTTTTTTAATAAAACATATTATAGTCGACTAGAGAGTAGTACAAGAAAAAAGATAAAAGTTAAAGAAAGCTGAAAAGGTGGGCCAAATTCATTTTGCATAATGTCGTATATTATAATATAATGACCAAATTTTAAATAGCCACGGTTGACTGTAAACAATTTTAAATAGTCACCTTCTTTAGAAACAATTTTTAGTAGCTACTATTTAGTGGACTCCCCAAATTATCCTCATAACTGTCAGATAAAGGACGACAATAATAGGGGCATGATTATGTCAGTATTGACTGCATTAAATAGGGTGAGTGTGATCACATTTAAAATTATAGGAAATATTTTTTTCCAAAAAAAATTTAAAAATAAATAAAAAAAAATATTTCTTCTATTCGGCCTATTCGGCCAACATTTTTTTTTTCAAAAAAAATAAAAAAAAATGAAAATTTTCTTCTATTCGGCTTATTCGGCCAACAATTTTGTACTATTCGGCCAGCACTATTTGTTCTATTCGGCCAACACTTTTTATTTCCAAAAAAAATTTAAAAAAAATTCGAAAAAAATATTTCTTCTATTCGGCCTATTCGGCCAATAATTTTGTTCTATTCGGCCAACACTATTTGTTCTATTCGGCCAACATTTTTTTTCCAAAAGAATTAAAAAAAATTCGAAAAAAATATTTCTTCTATTCGGCCTATTCGGCCAACACTATTTGTTCTATTCGGCCAACACTTTTTTTTTCAGAAAAAATTAAAAAAATTCGAAAAAAAATATTTCTTCTATTCGGCCTATTTGGCCAACAATGTTGTTCTATTCGGGCAACACTATTTGTTCTATTCGGCCAACACATTTTTTTTCAGAAAAAATTTAAAAAAATTCGAAAAAAAATATTTCTTTTATTCGGCCTATTCGGCCAACACTTTTTGTTCTATTCGACCAACACTTTTTTTCCAGAAAAAATTAAAAAGAAATTCATACGAATAAAATTAATGCATCTTTTTGTATTTTAATAAAAAATATATTCATGAGACATATAAAAGTAACAAATTAATGCATTCAATAGACTGTAAAATAAATTATTGTATTTTTTGGTCAAAAAGAGACTTCAAACATGTGATCAGTTGGTCCCTTTCAAGGGCATTTTAGTCGGTTCCATTAAAAGTAGCTAGAATAAATTGTGTTTAAGACTTGTGACTACTCAAAATTATCAAGAGTGTCTACTTTTTGCCATTATCACTATAATATACCCAATTGGTATCACCTATTCCACTTCCCTATTTCATCTCCTGTTTCATTTATTAGATTTTTGCCATGTGTATTAATATAAGGCCTAAAATACAATCACATGCCCCAAGGGTTTATTAGTCATTAACTAGGTTATAATATTTTTATGGAAACAAGTTATGAAACAGGGAGTGAAACACCATTGTGGAATCGAATTGTAATATACCCTCTTTGCAATTAATTAAACAAAACAAGAATTCCCATCCACTCTTCAAGTGGTCCCTATGAGAGGAATACATCAATTTCTCATGACTTTTTCGAATGCTTCCAATTGCTTTTGTAAATAATCTTACGCCTGTTTTCCATTAAAACACAACCACTTTCGGCTAGTTTGCCAATATTTGCCAATTTCATTTAATTCACATTAAATTACTACATTATTATCAAGTATTAAAATAGAGTTTCTTCATTTTATATAATCGAAGCAAACATAGAATCTAAAGTATAGTTCAAAGAATATTGTACAATATCAAGAATTATTCATAAGAACGATTACCAAGAAACCAAAGCAAAGAATAATCCACTTCTCGTTTCAATTCAATCTTTGATACAATAATCTTGACAAAAAAAAAAAAAAATTAAAAGAATGAGGAACTTCAATTTCAAATCCCTCCTATAAAATTAATTCAATTCTTGTGTAAATTGTAATGATCAAAAGAAAGGAAGAAAAAGTATTCAATTCTTGTTTTTCCTAAAAACGACCTCAGTATCCAACCCAAATCCATCAATGGTTCTTACCTCAATTAGCTCCGATTTGTTGAACATCTGCTCCAATGGCTTCACGCTGTACAGATCATTCGCCGAGTACTTGTCGGCCCGCCGTGACAGCAGCACGTGCAGCACACACACGCCGCCGGGCTTCAGCGTCCGTTCCACCTCTCCGACGAACTTCCACGGGTACAGCGCGTGATCGAACACGTTCGAGAATTCGAAATCGAACGTGGCGTCATCGAACGGCTGGTGGTGGAAATCGCCCTTGATCACCAGTGGGGGGTAGGGCACCAGATCGATCCCCACTGAGTCCGAAACCCCGACCCGTTTCAGGGCCGCCACCTCCTGCCCGACCCGGGCCCCGATGCAGAGCGCCTTGGAGCCGTTGGAGAGGAGCTGGCGCTGCTTCAGATTGTCGAAGAATTCGGAGAATTTCTCAACCTTGCGCTTCCAGTCACGGGTGATCCATATTTCTCGGAGCTTGGGATTGAGGGTTTTGTTGAGTTGGCGCTGGAGGTAGGCGTCGTAGGAGTAGTAGCCGGGTCGGATCTTCAGATCCGGAGAGAGGATCTCGGGCGGGTCTGGGGTGAGGGTGGGGCGTGGGGTCTGTTGGACGGAGATGAAGGTGAGGAGAGAGAGAGAGACGAAGATGAAGAGGATGGTGGGTTTCAGGATTAATGGCAGTTTCTGAAGATCCGGTTTCATATCTGCATGAGTGAGAGAGAGAGGAGAGAGAAATTGCATGCAACAAACAAGAGCTTAATAAGATGTGTGAACGAATTCTGTGTGTATGTATATTGTATGTATATGCGTGTGAATTCTCTGTATTTTCTCACACATTTGGAGCGTGTTTGTGCGCGTAACAGAGAGAAGAAAGAGTGTGTAAATGATACTAATGGACAAGTATGAAGAGAGGACTGAGGAGGGGGTATTGAATTGGAATAGTTTGGCATATTGCATTTTGAAATGGGCCAAAATTCATAATTGGACTTACAATAATTCCCTCTATTGTATAAAAATATTATATGGAGGTGGAATCAAAGAATTGTGACCAGAAGTTTATAAGAAAATAGACTGCACATGGAATTATTCACTTAAAATAATTATCAAAGGGAGAAAAAAAATGGTTTTAAATAGGTTTTGAGTGGAATAGCAATACAATTAATTGTGTTTGAGAACATGTTCTATACAGTGTAATTATAGGGAGCCAGCTATTTATGTTTACTATTTCATCAATTAAATTCCGTTAACACTTCTCCTTCTTTTGGGGTGAGTAGAGCAGGGTGGGTGCTTGAAATAAAAATTTATTATATTTTATTTAATGATTGAGATTAAAATAAAACTTAATTTAATGATTAAAATTGCATTGTTGCACAAGTTGAACTCCAAATTTTATGCACAAGAAGATAACAAATTTACATTTACCCGTATGTGAAAACTTTCCCTTCTTCTCTACTTAATGTTGTTTGGTTTGCAGTTGCAACCAGGGGAGGTATATTTGCCTCCGTTGAAGTTATCAAGATAAATTAATATTCTCCTTAGTTTTCTAATGATCATTAGGTCAACCAAATCATTTTAAAAATTATATCTAAACTCCAAGTTTCACTATAAAAGTTTAATAAAACCATTCATTTCATTTTCCCGGAATCTTATTAATGGCATTAATTGTAACGCGTAAGACTTGTAGCTAAAATAATTAGAGATGAAACAATTAAATTAATCAGTTTCTTAATTAATCTCTCACTAGACAGAGAGTGGAGAGTAACGAAAAATAAATTATGCTAAATAAAAAGGTTGCTCTTTTTTAAAAAAATTAATTAATCACCATATTACCACTGCGAATTCAATGGTAAGACTTCTCCACCATCTCCTTGTACAACGTTAATGTTATTCCCTTGAGTAGAGATGGTGAGTGATAAACAAGAGTTGGCTATATGGTAAGTAATTAATATCTTGGGACAGTGAAAGTAGGTAGCATGAGAATGTCCCCTTATGCTCTTGCAATTCTTTAAAAAAAGAATGTCTTGGAATTCAATCCAAGAATTTGGATGTGATCAATTTTCTGGATCTTGTCCTTCTCTCATACAACCATTACTTCATGATTCAGCAATCAATTTTAATTGCTCTCTGTTCCCTCAATCTCTCCCTCTCTCTCTCTCTCTCTCTCTCTCTCTCTCTCTCTCTCTCTCTCTCTCTATCTCTCTCTTCTTCCAACAATCAATGAATCAATCTCACTCTTGGAAACCTGGACTGTTCATGATGCCATACAGGAACACCAAATTGCTGTTCAATTTTCACAAAATACCCAAGTGCCTCGAGAGACTTGTACCCTTTCATCTTCTCCAAGTCAAGCCATGAACATTGTTGTGCTCCCGATACCAGGAGTTCTTTTGTTCGCTGTCGACTTCACAGAATCTACACCAAACTTCAGCGCATTGCAACCATAAGAACACAACTTCGTATGGCAGCCTTACCCGGACGAATCTCATGTCCATAGAATTCAAGCATTTGACTCTGCAGGTCTACTTGACTCAGACAGATAAATCAATCATCCGTCCCACTCACGCCAATGCTGACGTAGAGCTGTTCCACACCATTCGCCTTCTGAGTTCATGAGCATTGCACATGGTACAGAATAGAATGATTCTAAGCATTTTCATCATCAGAGCTCCGACTTTTTAGTTCTCGGTACAGAACAATCATCCCTTTAAATGAAAGACACTCACAGAGCAGTTTCCTCAGATCAGTATGCTTCCCAGGCAACATTTCCCAATCATTATTCCGTGATTAGTTTTGGTTTCTGGCAAGCCCAGATAGGAATGAAGACCTTTCCACATGGTCATGAAATAAACCCTCATCTCCAACACGTTTGAACTTTGGAGCTGATTTCCACAAGTCATCTATACAAACAAGGATGGCTCGACGACGGAAAGAATAAGGCAAGAGAGGACCTCCCAGTA
Organism: Pogostemon cablin; assembly: GCA_023678885.1. NCBI lineage: Eukaryota > Viridiplantae > Streptophyta > Magnoliopsida > Lamiales > Lamiaceae > Pogostemon > Pogostemon cablin. The sequence continues at coordinate 9,540,906 of CM042961.1, forward strand.
CATACTTGATTAGCGCAATCACAAGGTCCTGACATCAAAAGTTTCATTGACCAGTATCGCCAATATCATACCACCTGCATCAAAATAAACTTTTTAATTAGAAGAGATCCAGGGAAAAATCAGATAAACTACGAAGTCATTTGAAAGTTAATCCTATCTACAGCCTCCAAGGTGGGACAGAGTGCAACAAAAATTCAATCAACTCATGGACGATGCTCGGCATTTTTACCCATCTGAGCAACATAATTGATGCCAACAATATATTAAGTCATTAAAACCAGAAAGTATCTAAATTCCTAACTCAAGGTGTGCGCTATAAGAAATCAATTGAAGAGAATTTGCAGATCATAGGTGACGATTTGATATAAAATTACCTCTGGTTGAATATAACCTAATCAAATATCAGGTTAATGCGTGGACAAATCCCGTTTAGACAAGGAAGCCACTTTGATCATGTTCGACTTAGCAGCATCCAAAAATGGATCTGATTCGATTGCCTTGTTGAAGCAGAACTTGGCTTCGTCAAAGTGACCCTCAGCTACAAACACGAGACCAAGATTATTATATCCAGGAGCATAACCAGGCTGCAGTTCAAGAGCCTTGCTAAACATTGCTTTTGCGCTCTCATATTTTCTCAACTGTCGGTAAAAATTTCCAAGGTTGTTATAAATAGAATGTGCTTGTTGAGATGTAGCTAATGACAAAGCATGCTTATAGACTTCTTCAGCATTCGAAGGCTCCTCCAGTAGCTGAAGAGAGATACCTTGTACAAGAAAAGGAAATCAGCCAAATGAAGGAAATATAATCAATTAAACACACAATTCTATGAAGGCAAAGAGTTATATGGTGCAATTACCAAGATTTGACCATGTATAAACACAGTGACTTAGACGAGCAACTGCTGACTTGAGATATGTCTGAGACAAATTAAGCTGCTGCGTACAAAGACAATGAAGGCCAATTTGGTTCCAATGTACAGCATCATCAGGATCTTCTCCAATCGCCTGAGTAATGTGTATGAAAATAGATATTAGCAAGCCTTTCTCTGACGCCTTTTTCTTTAATGCAGTTCTCACAGCCCATTCAGCACATCAACCCCTCAAAAGCATATAAAAGCTGTATTCATCAAGAGCTGACAAGCACATGCATTGTGAAACTAAAGAAGAATGTCTCATAGAAAATTGTAACAGAGGGTTTTTTTTCAAACTTGTCTTCTCAAATATACAAGAAATACAGGAAATGGTTTAGGCAAGGAATTACACATATGGTATAGTTAACTAATGAGAGTATAAATTCAGGACCAAGATAAAAATACAGAGCACATAAGCTGGATTCACAACATTTAATGTATACACCATCCTGGAGACCCAGTGCTTCAAATACACACCCATAAAGCCGAAAAATGAATACATAAATTAATTGAATATATTACAGAGCACTGCATAAATCATAAGTTTGGGAAAATGCTCATAATGAATTAGAATAATATCTTCACCAGAGAAGGAAGTAGCCTTATCCAGACATAGGTAAGAAAATTCAAACAAAATAAATGCTTCCATTAGTATCACCAATTATTATTAAAACCATCAAAAGTGCATCTCAATCATCACAGAAGAATATATGACAATACACAACACCTGAGCGATGAAAAGTATTATATACTCCCTTTATCTCCATACAATGCACAATCTAAATAGTAGTATAAAAGACTAAACATTTTACCTCAACTATACATCATATTTTCAAATTTGCTCTCTCTCCTTAACACACTCTACATACTTTACACTTTATTTATTACCCACTGAATTACTCATTTAGTCAATAAAATTGGTCAAAAAGTGCATTTTCTTAAACTCCGTGAAAAAGCAGTTGTGCATATTGCACCGGGACGGAGTAAATATCATGGAAGGACCATTTCAATTATAGAAACATAAAGAGATTCCATTTCAGAACTAAAGAAGAGAAAAGTTTTTTCCATTCTGAACCTCTTCGACGTCTTCATTATAAACACTTACTAGTCCATCCAGACATTTCACAAAGCATGGACAATTCTGAAATAAACAGCAGGTAGGCATATAAAATAAAATTTAAAAAAAAAAAGATAACAAAATTATGACATACAAAATATTTGAGAGTTACAGTTCCTTTAGATTAATGCCCCCTTGAATTGAGTGAAAAAACTGCATCTTTGTTTCTGAGACCATTCCACCCAAGTTTTGACCTTTCTTTTTGCATCTTTATATATGGCAGTAAAATTAAAATATTAAACAAATAGATAACATAAAAATATGACCTGCTTTAGACTGTTCATAGCACGTTCTTTAACTTCCAGCAACTCCTTTGGATCGATTTCAAATGCTGCAGCAATCTCATGTTGAGCCTTGTGAACCAATGCAAGCCCAGCCCAGGCTATTGGGGACTCAATGAGCATGGAATCTCCCTCTCTTAGTACTGAAGCCATCTCATTTCCTGCCCAAGTAAGCTGTTCATTAGGATTCTGGGATCTCTCTGCATCTCTGATTCTGTGAACTCCAACCGCATATCGTGTAGCTAAACAGTTTGGATCCAATTTTCCAGCCTATATTAACATTTGCAGTCAAAACATTTAAGGTTTGTTAAACAAAAATGGTTGAAAATCACTATGCACTAAACAGAACATCTGAAGAAAAGGATATAAATCAACTTGTGAGAAACTGGACAATGGCAATTTTCCCTAAAGAAAGATCAATGAGAATCTGAAAAATTCTTCGTAATTCTGTACGAAGAGAATCTGAAGAAGAGCCAACAATACCTTTTCTAAGCATTTTCCAGATGTTCTATGATCGCCAACCAAATAGAAAGCATTGGCTAGATTCAACCATATATGAGATGCTCTTGGGTCAGCTTTCACTGCCGCCAATAAGCATTCCTTGGCGACATTGACTGCCACAACCTGATCCTCAGAAGTACGCGCGTCAGCATTAGCCCCAGCACCTATACAGCGAACTTGAATTCATTAACGTCTTTCCAAATGACAAAGTAGGGATGAAACGAAAAGGTGAAGGTCTATAAACATCCTTGTGGGACATGAGAAGTTCAGCATCATAAATTATATTAATTTCAAAGTGATACCTGCAATAACTGAACCATGTCTACATAGAAGTAGGGCAGCATAATTGATTAAAGCAGCAGGATGATTCTGATCCTTCAGTACCAAATTCTGAAGACACTTTTCTGACAGTTCCAAATACCCACTGAAAAAGGATTAAAAAAATTTGGCAAACATAAGTCCAAAAAGACCACACCGGTACCGTATTATAGGATCAAACCATAAGCCATAAAAACCAGCACGCAAAATAAAGATTTCTATAATATTGGATAATAATAAAAAAGAAAGAAACTCATAAACAAAATCAAAATAGTTCAAACTTCAAACTCATCACAATTAACACCACGTGGATAGTGGATACATTTGACGTTTATGACATATGACTACATGCACAGGCTTTGGTCATAAGAGAAAATCATGCAAATTACAATTATATTGGCAGGCCAGCAGATATTAATATATTTCATGTTTGTAGTTATAATCATACATCCCCTGTAAATAAAATATAGCAATTTATCTTTCTTACCCTTGAAGATAGGCAATTCCAAGGTTTCCAAGGCCATCCAAGTAATCCGGGACAATCTCCAGCAAAGAAGAAAATACAGTGATAGCACTCTAGGAAAGACCAGGAGTCATGTTAGATATTCAAGGCTCTATAGTTCAGGTACAAATTGCAATCTTGCAAAAAGCGTCTCATGAATGCAACAAGGAAAAACAACAGATATCACACTTGCGAAAGACCAGGAGTCAAGTTACAAAAATAATTCTATTACATACAAATTGCCATTTGATAAAAGTGTATTACAGATCGCACCTGCAAACGGCCAGTTCTAAGGAGTATTAAACCTAACACATTCCAAACAGAAGCCTGTCTAACATCTGACTCAATCGCCTCTCTCAGCTTGGCCAATATTTCATCAAGTTCTTGAGGTTCAAGTTCTTTGCCCGAATTACTGTTCTCCAAGCTCTCTAACAGAATACACTAGAAAGCATCGAAAAATAAAATTCTCAGCAAAGTGAATTGAATCAACCAAGTTGATTATACTAACTAGATGGTATTGTGTTTCAAAAGTACCTGGTAAAGCTGAAAAACTAGAGTTGGGAGTAGCTTAACTTCTATAAAATGTTTAGTATATTAAATCATAAAACTTTAATCACCTGCGCATGGTGAAGCTGAACCACAGAGAGCAACTCTGGTCTGTCAATCTCTTCTTCAGAGCGAAGTAATATCTCTGCTGCTTTTTCATATGCCGAGATTGCCTACAAAAATGGTTAAAGGTGAATATACAGCATAAATACACCAATTAAAATAGTTTACATATCCAACCAGTACCTTTTGTGGTTGACCCATTCTTTGATACATCAAGCCAAGTATGAAATGAGCATGCATGTTCTTGGTCATCTTCCGAGCAACATGCGCCAACCCCTGAAAACATACATGTCACTCAAGCAGTTATACTTTCACCAAGACAGCAGCATGAAAGGGGCACAACTAAATTATGACCCAAATGATGCACACATCATGCACATCATCAATGCACGTCGTGTCAAAGATGTACAGTCAGATAAGTTACCTACTGTACACTTTAAATTGAAAACAGAGACATACATATTCCTCTAGGATGTCTATTTTGGTTTATACAGGAAAATCAAGATTGATAGTAATGGTATGCATCCTGAATCTGGTACTATAATTCCAAGAACAATACTTAGATATGTGGCTTGTTATTTTGGACTTTTTTTTTTTTTTTTTAAAACCAACAATGATCTGTCTTTACAGTTGTTTCATATTTTTATCACCTTCAGTGATATACTCCCTTGGTTGTAAATAGAAGGCCCATTGGTTAAAATTAGAAGTATTTGAATTACTAGGAAATCTAGGATGAGTTTTAAAAAAAAAAGTTAGCTTTTTGGGTATAAGAGAATCACACAGTCTCTCTCCAAATTAGTAGGAGTTAAATGAAATCACACCATAAACATAACAGAAAATAATTTGTTACTGTTATATTAGGAACTCATATTATTTGCAAATGCAATATCAACAAGATGGAGCTTCCCAAAGATTCCGAGAGAGAAAATTTTGGGTTAGGAACCCTTTATATTCTTGAAATTAATATTCATATTCCAAAGATAGGATTTAACATAACAATAAAAAATCTGAGAAAAGTTGGAACAAACATATATATTAGATCTCTTAGAACACCAACTAGAACAGGGTAAACTTGAACAATTGCACCTACAATAAATTGATCACTTTTTTATTTTTCTACCAGGTAGTGAAATCAATATTTTTTTAAAATATAATTTGGTAATTAGATTCCAAAGACAAAATATAATTGATATACATCAAGCTACCATGTCAAAGGGGATAGAGACCTTAGAATGTAAGAGGGAAGATAGGGAAGGAAGAAATCATTGATGGAAGGGTCAAAAGGGTATTTTGTAAGAGTTGGGCCACAGAAATTATCTGACACATAACGATTGACATTATATAAGATAGGATATTCCTGAAACTTAAATAGTGAAAATAAATAAATACAAATATATACACTGCATTCCTTGTCAAAATTATGAACATAAGAGAATATCAGGCACTTGAGATTTCATCAGTTCTAGGACAACATTTTGCATGCTGTCTGATTATTTATTTTCTGTTTTTTTTTTCTTACCCATGCTGAAGTATTTACAATAATAACTAAATGAACTCACAGTTTTAAGGCTGCTGACTTTTTCCTCTCGAGAAGTGGGTACTCCTTGTCCATTTTGGTCGGCATCTGTATCAGCTCCCCATGAATCAGGAGGGTACTCTGCCTTAATAGCTTTTGGACGGCATTTACCATTTCTTTTCAACTGTGAAGCCTCAACATCCAATACCTCTGCATCTTTATTCATGAAGGTGAATTTTTCTGGAATCATCTCATCTATAGTCATCCTAGATATCCAATCAACAACCACTACGAATCAATTGAAGATAGCAAATTTCTTAAGATAATTGAAACAAAAAATTAACACCATTATTCAGCCTTCAATGAAAACCTATTCACTAATCTCATATGTGAAGAAACTAATGTGGCCATAATCATATTTTTCCAATAAAATGTAAGGAAAATATAGAAACTCAGAATCATTTTCTAGTAAAGATGACTACAGTTTTTAAAATGAAAGATTCAAATAAATAGAGAACAGCTTCAATTATTCTTTTTGACAGTTATAGATAAAACACACTCTTTTCTTTTAAAGCATTAAATAGCATGATCAAGATAAATCCAAGAATTACGATATATTTCTTGTAAATCCATATTTCTTCACAATAAATGCTAAAATAATCTCTGTAATTTCTTTAGTAATCCATGACACGTGTTGCAAATCATATTATCCCAACAAGCTCCCTTAGATATTGGAATGAGCAGAACAAACAAAAAGCATAAACAGCAATCAATTCAGGACCAAGTAAGGTGATGAAAATGAATCTAAAGCTTCACTATTTAGATACCACAACTAAATACAATAGCCACTTTTGTGTGGGCACTATTCTGAAATTCTGCTCTCCATTATCCAACTTTTCCTATAATTGGATCCACGCATTAATTCACCAATTCATCAAATAGGAAAAAAAACACCCAAAAGAACAATACATTGACATCTAACTTCGGAAAAGTACCCATGTACTAGCATAAAACAGCTTCAATTACTAAACCATATCCTACATTACTACCTTTTAAAAACAAATCCGCACTACATGGATAAAACTCAAAACGATTCCAGTGAGTTCAGAACAGCTCAATTGCACTCCAAAATATAGCTATTTAATTATCCTTAAATGAAAAATATATATTACCAGAAAAGGACAAGAGCGGTGAAGTTAAAAAAAACTGATTAGAGAAAGACCTCGAAATAGGAAGGCACGAAGAAGAAGAAAATACGCAGGCATCTGTTTCCGGCGGGTCAACATTGAGGTCAGCCATAACAATAGGTCTCCGCTGTGGAGGAGGCGGCGGCGGAGGCGGTGGCTTCATGGAGGCATCTACGGTGAGAATCTCGGTACCGGCGGAAGGGGTGGCGGCGGAAGGGTAAGGCCGAGACATTTGTTTATTTGGCGGTGGTTGGAAAATCGGAGACAGGAGGAAGAGGAGTGCGCTGAAGAAAAATTGGAATAATGGTCCAAAATTTGTTGGAAGATGAAATAGGTTTCGGTTTGGGGGAAGGGCATTTTCGACATTCTCTTCTTATTTTCCCATTTTCGTTTTCTTTATTATTATTCTATTTTTATCTATTTCTCTTTTCTTTTTTTTTTCTTTCTAGTAAATCAATAATTGTGAAAAAATAATAATAATAATAATAATAATAAACACCCTATTATTATTCAAAAACGCTTGTGATAATGATTATTGGACAATTTATAATATACATAAAGTGACAATATTTTAAAAAAATTAATAATATTTTTAATAAAAAAATTATTATTAATTTAAAAAGTGTATAATGGTCTTATCGTGAAACGGTTTCACGCAAGACTGTCCCTTCATACTTCCTCGTCACATGGAAAGAGTTAGATTTATTCTTCACACTGAAAATAGACATAAAAAATACTCCTAAAATATATCCTATGAGACAGGAGTAATATTTTTAAAGGTTAATTGCAAATAAAACCACGAACTTTACACTTATTGCAAATTAATTTCCACTTTTAAGAAATTGTAAAAAAAATCACTATCTTTAAGTATTGTTGCAAAACGCACAAAAAAAACTCATACTTTTAGTCAAAAATTGAGTGTGTTTTGCAACAATACTTAAATGTGATGGTTTTTTTTTTGCAATTTATCAAAAGTGGAGATTAATTTGCAATAGTACTAAAGTTCGTGGTTTTTTTGCAATTAACCCAATTTTTAAATCTAAAGTAAAACATGATCAATATGGATTATGGAATATAAAATTACTAAAAGATAATATTGTATTACTCCATCCGTCCCACTACGAGGACGTTTTTTTTTCCACATAAATTAAGAGGTATAATATTTAACTTGTGGATGAGGAGAGAAAAATAATATTTTAATATATAGTGGGTAAATGTATTGATGTGGTGTGTGACTTGTGAGTCCCATAGAGATATATTAATTGTTTTGTGTGAGTCTCATTTACTAAAAAAAGAAATGCACCTCTTGTATTGGGACCATAGAGATATATTGATTGTTTTGCGTGAGTCTCATTTACTAAAAAAATAAATGCACATCTTGTATTGGGACGAGAATGACAAAATATACTTTTTGTGGTGGGACAAATTGAGTATTTTTTAGTAGAAGAAAAATCATTTTTTTTAAATTATTGAGTTTTATTAGAGTATAAATTTTTATTCTAGAATATATTTATATTTATATTCGGTTTTTCTCTTCATTAGTTTAAAGTTTAAAAACATGATTCGGTATGATTCGATTTGGTGTATTAGATGAAATCTAAAAGCATATTGTAAAATATTTCCAGTAGTCAACTTTGTAAGTTTCTCGATTAGATTTCATTAATACCCAATTAACATACACAACTAAATGGCGTCATAATGGTTATTCGGTAATTACGTAAAGCAGGATGATGACATATTACTACATGGCATGATCTTGTAGAAGATTGGTAGCGACGAGAAATTATTAAGAGAGATCCTAAATTCCTACCTGCTCCAAATGAGTATCAAAGCATTGATTGACCTAGTCATTTTATACAATCACAGATGACACCGAAAATGGAAGGCAAAAGAACATATCAAGATCATCATCATCCAGAAAAACGAAACAGCATGCAGAAAGAACGAAAGAAAGAAACAAAGCTAAATCATATGTTTCTTCTCAAGATAACGCAGCTAAACGAAAGACGGGGCGAGCCAATCGTGCTCTCTCGCGTGCTCCAAGTAAAACTTGAACTTCTCCTTGGCATTCGGTATATCGAGCGCCAGATCGTCCAGCCCATCTCTGATCCTGTTGAACCCTTTTGTCATCTGATTGATCGTTATCAACCCCTCGCCAAAGCATTCCTGCAGCAATTCCAGCATCCTGTCGTTTTTCTTCTCCATAGCCATCACCAACGCTTTCTTCACAACTTCATGATTGAAGAATGGCATCCCCAGGTCGCGAATACATTGGCAAGCTTCACTCACAACTCCCCCACTTTCGTATTCTTCAAGAAGCTTCTGGATCTTGTCCTTCGCATCCTCCACAGCCCACCCCGTGCCACCACCCCAGCACCTCAGAATCCTCTCCCCAGCATGACGTGCTGCTACAAGCGATCGAGCCATACGCACAGTTTCACTTCCACTGCAATTTGGTGGCAGCATGCTGGTGATTTCTTCAAGGTTTAGAGGAGCTAGGACATCATCTATAACAGCCCTTGCAAGAAAGAAAGCAAGTTCATTCGAAGCATCCAAGATGTCAAGCGCAGTGTCTTCCGCAGATTCCAACAGCAAAACAAAACCATTTACTATGTCTTCGGTTGAGAAGATCTCTATGTGAAGAGCAGAAAGGAGAACTGACGCCATTTCCTTCTCTCTGTTTTTCCGGTCCATGGCCAATGTGATGACCTTCTTGAGAAAAATTGGGTTGTATTCTGGCATCCCCACATCTTCCAGACTCCTAATCAGTTCAGGGATATCATCAGAAAGGAAGTATTCATGAATCATGGTAACAACTTCTTTCTTGTAGCGCCTCAGCTTCTCATCCTTCTCATCTGTTTTCTCCCCATCTTCAACTGAAGATTTTACGAAAGATGCATCGAGCCATCCCTCAGATATTGCCTGGGGGACAAGGGACTGGAACATCTTTTTGGCAGAAGGGATATCAAGGGCAAGATCGTCAAGGCTCTCAGCTAACCGGGTAAAACCTTTTACCATTTGACTAGAGCTTATTAGACCCTCATCTGCTGCTTCCTTCAACAGTTTCAAAATGAGAGGTTCAGCTGTCCGGTTCTCCATAGTTAATATCAGAGCTCTCTTCACAACCTCGTGATGGAAAAACGAAACACCCAACTGTCTAATGCACCTACAGGCTTCAGAGGTATCTCCACTTTCAACATATTCTCTTAAAAGGTCAGCAATCTTCTTCTTCACCTCTTCAACTGTGAGATTAGTACTTCCTCCCCACCGACTCTCTACAAGCTCTGCATGATGTGGTGCTGAGAGATAGCTTTTCTCAGCAGTTTGCAGTACCTGAAATCCCTTTGAACTCTCTTGAAGCTTTTTTCTTGCCCTAGTTATGAAAGCTGGAGGTAGGATATCATCAACTACTGCACGGGCAATGAATAAAGCAAGGACATCAACAGCATCCAATATGTCCACAGCCAGATCGTCCGCAGATTCAACCAGCAAGAAAAATCCCTGACTAATCTGTGCAGCACTAATAACATCAGCATACAAGGCCGACAGCAGCACTGAAGCCATCTCCTTCTCTTTGTTATTTCTGTCCATGGCTATGGAAACAAGGCGCTTGATGAAGTATGGGTGATACTCACTTGATCCTAGTTCTTTAAGATCAGAAGCAGCCACTTCTACATCACCAGTGTTGAAATATTCCTCAATGAGGGAAACAACAGCTTTCTTGTAATCATCCAAAGGGTCAGAGACAGCTGATCCAACAAGCTCATAAGGCTCCTGTTTAATTTAAAGAGAACACAATCGACAAATAAATAAGAAGGATTTACAACCCAGGTAGCCACAAGAAAAGGAGATAATAAAAAGATTATTACCTCACCACTATCGTAGTTGGGATCATTACGATCAAGAAAGGACTCACCATCGGTGTCTAGTAATTTTCCCCAGGTCCCTTTACCACCAGCACCATCTATTTACCACAATCAGAAAAAATCAATATGTGCATAAAATACACAGAAAAACCACCAAAGCTTCAAAGGAAGCAAAAACAATAACCTCTTTAAGCATGGAGGAGAGAGAAGAGAACAAACATTAGCACATTCTATCACATCACTAGATAAATCAAACAAAGCAAACAACTCTCAAATTATGCCATGTAAACCACGTATCTTGACTGAGTTTACTTTACCTTCATCCCTCACAATTGTATGGTATGCCACAGCTATTTAAAGGTTTGTCCTCTTGACATATAATGTCCCATCAGTCCAGGTGGCATACATGGACATCGCTTAGACATATTTATAAGACGATGATACTCCGTAAATAAGAGACACAAAAATCAATAAGTCATAGTCTTCTCAAATTATTAATTCATCAAAGTTTATGCTGATTGATACGCTAAATTCTACTAAGAACGTTGCAGAGTAAAATAGAAATCTAAATGAAGTAAACACATGGTTGGGGCACTTCATGTTAAGAGGCAGAAATATAAACGGGATAAAAAGCATAAGCACAACAGAACAAAAGCAGAATAGATAAACTTCCATGTTCACTATTTGGGGGAAATAATCAAAAAGTTAAAAAAATGGATCATGTTTATTTATGCAGGTAAAATGTCCTGGTTGATTTTTACATATGAGAGACTAATTTGTCCAGTACTCTATAAGATGGCATGTATGGCACCAGTATACAAATAAGTTTTTTGAATTTTTAGGTTTTTATGTCTTATATCATTGGATAGGAGCTTGTCCAGACTCAAAAGGGAGGTATTTTCACAGAAAAAGCAGAAGCTTAGTGAAATATGGATGAAAACACCATCAACGAACTCCCAGTGGCACACTAAAAATCCTATAGCATACCAGAGATTCTAACGCAAAAAAATAAAGGGAAACTCGGGAATAGTTCATCCTCTTTATCATTGAAAATAGTGCATCCATATAAGGGTCTTATTACTAAGGAAACTTTTGTTGTTTATTCAGGAAATCAATATTAAAGAAGTCCTTGAGCTGCTCTAGAAAATCACGAGACATTATAAGTCGTGATGCTCCCATTCAGACGTTATAACTTACAAAGTTACATCACAAGGAAACAAAAAAAAAGATTAGGGAAACCCAACTCTTTTAAGTACCTCTCTCAGGGATCAAGAAATCTTGGTCCTGTTTAAGACTTCACATTATGATTTCAACATTTTGTCTGTCACAATTACTTCATGAGTAGCATCTTAACTCGAACACACAGTGCTCATCACCTCCAACCACCGGTAACCACTAAAATACGAAACAGCAATTATCATATAGCTAAGCTATTCCCAACGGTTTACATACCAGTCATTCCCATTTAACATCTTCATAAAATCATCATGACATTCATAAACATAAACCACAGATAATGAATATAACAAAAATCAACACGAGCTTCAGGGGAAAATGAATTACCCTTCTTAACTCTGACAAACTTCCCGGAGTGGGAGCGCCGCACATGCCTCACCGCCACGCCACCACCACCAGCAGAATGTCCGCCACCAGGAGCCTTAACGTGGTGGTGCTCCGACAGCACTGAAGAGTTCTGACGAGGCGAACGCGGGCCAGGAGATTTAGGCGACGACGCCAACGACAATGATGACATCACCTCCGCATTCTGGGAAGCTATTTTCATCGTTTCCCTCTGTTCCTCAGTCAAAAATCCCTCAATGCTAGCCATTCACTCTTCTTCTCAGCAAAACCCTATCCAAAATATACATCAAAAGACACAGCGGTTCAATTCCAATCGAGCACACACAGATAAACACATTCACTACATATCTACCCAAATTACATGATTTTACCTCTCACGACTCCACCAAAAATCCTCTGTTCTTGGCTCGGATCTCGAGCCAAGAGAGGAGATAGTAACCGAAGAAGCAATCGAAGCACCGATCCTGAAACGCGATGAGAATACACAACTGCGATTCCAAGCAGTGTGTAAACCGGTAGAGTGACTGTGTGCACTGTGTGTAGAAACTGTATCTGTATCTATCTCTGTCTGCGCCTTTCTTGAGAGGGAGTGAGAAACTAAAGTTAGAGAGAGAGAAATGGATGAGAACGAAGCGAATAAATAGGGAGGCTACGGTTACATGTACACGTCATCACCTCATGGAGGTGTCCACGTGGTTTGGCGCTTTAAGCGGGTTTTTTCGTAGCCTCTCTCCGGTATCATTCCCTGCGGTTATATAAAATTCCTCCGAGAATCGCCTTTTTAAGTTCCAACGACTTCTTGATGTGTGAAACGGTGCGTGCGGTTAGGGTTTCGGGGAAATGGAGCAAGTGAATTTACTGAAATGACCTCGGAGCTTGTTGATTAAGAAACGTGAATGTCATTGATATGATGAAAATCTAGATTAGAATTATAATTAAGGATTAGTGAGTGAGATTTGCTCTAATGGACATTACTCTTAACATTTCGTGCACGAAAAGAAATATTTTATTTAATCATCTAAGATGAAAATTGATCATGAGAATACGACTTTGAATTCAGAGCACCATTAAGGACTTTGAATTTAGATTTAAGAGCACGTGAGACGGGTTACACATGAAATCGGTTCATAATTATTTTATTTAAATAAATTATTAATTATAATTATAAAGGGAAAAACTTGAGTCAAATAAAGATTTTAGAAATTATTTTATGAACAATTTTTAGTGTAAATAAAAAAATTGATATTTAATGCAAGGTAAATAATATACTTTATTAAGAAGCGATTGCTAATTAAAATTTTGTAAGTCTCACCTAAGACTGTTGTCAAAAAATAAAATAAAACATAAATTACTAAAATAAAATATATCCTAAATATATAAAAAAAAATTACAAATGCACAAAATCTTGTCCATGCGTGATTATCTACTTATGTCAAATTCATTTTATTAGACGGACGAAAAGTAATAATTTTTATAATAAAAAGTAATCCCTCCATGTTATAAAGTACGGCGTTTGTTTTTTACACGTAGATCAAAGGATATAATATTTTAATGTATAGTGAGGTGAGAGAAATAATATTTTAATGTAAAGTTGGTAGATGTATTAGTATGATATGTGGGCCCACGAAGAGAGAAGTAATTAATATATATGGGTTCCCTTTACCAAAAATAGAAATGCACATCTTGTATTGGGACAGACCAAAATGGAAAAATGCGTTAGTAATACTCTCTCCGTCCCATGTAAAGTGGTGTTTTTACTTTTTGCACATGAATTAAGAAATATTATTATTTAATATGTAGTAACTAGTTGTATGGTGTGCGAGCCTCATATTTTAATTGTATTAGTAGATGTGTATGAGTCTCATGTGTGTAAAAAAAGAAAGTGAGACTTTTTGGTTGGAACGTCCAAAATGAAAAAAATCGACTCTTTGAAGGGTACGGAGGGAGTATATTCAATTCATGAAAAAACATAAGGATATTGAGAATTATTTCATAAACAATTTATAATATAAATGAAAAGTGATAATAATAATAAAAAAAGCAGAAAGTAATAACATTTTAAATAAAAGGTACTCCCTCCGTCCCACCAAAGTTGTAGTAATATTTTTTTAGGAACGGAGATTAAAGAGTATAATATTTTAATGGATAGTAGGTTGAGGATATAAAAGTTTAATGTGTAGTAGGTAAGTGTATTAGCGGTTTGTGTGGATCCCATGTGAATATATTAATTGTTTTGTATGGGTCTCATATGATTCAAAATGAAATGTGACAATTTTTGGGGGACAATCTAAAAAAAATATCACAACTTCTGTGGGACGAAGGGAGTAATAATTAATTGCAAAAACATAAAATTATCGTGACACTTGACATATTTTCATAAGTTATCTTTCTCAATACTTTGTATATATACCACACTCTGTAACTTCTCATTTAGAACATTTGAATAATGGAAAAACGGTTCCTTCTATCTGTTTACTCTCTTCTTCTACCTTACTTAATTCTAACTGCTACGATGAATATCATTTCTTCTTCTTTGATTTTCATCCTTCGATTTTACATGGTATTAGTTACCAAGTTCGATCTTTTCATACGAGGAACCCTCTGCATATCGACATTTCTAATTTAATTGCTACTGGGTTTCCACATAATTTGCTCTTCTTCTACAAATTATTGCTCAGTGCATTGTAGATCAAAGCAAATTAAGCTCTTTGTGTATTACTCATTAAAGTTAGGCAAAAGGTCCTGCGCCCCCGGTGACACGCCGTGCTCCATATGAATACAACCCTCCTCTTCATATTCT
This sequence comes from Pogostemon cablin, assembly GCA_023678885.1. NCBI lineage: Eukaryota > Viridiplantae > Streptophyta > Magnoliopsida > Lamiales > Lamiaceae > Pogostemon > Pogostemon cablin. Next base: position 9,556,094 of record CM042961.1, read on the forward strand.
ATTTAAACCTATGTATTGCTAGAGGATTTAAATTGTAAAGGGGCACGGAAATTGCAAATGGGCACTGATAAGCTGTCGCCGGCCTACAAAATTATAATTTATTTTTGACTCAATCCAATTCAGAGTATAGCAACGAGTACGGGTCGAACCCAAAGGAGTATAATGAAATTTAAATTAAATAGATGTGTTGCAAACAAATAAAATAAATAAGGGGGGTTTTGTTTGAGAATAAATCGAAAATAGCACGAATAATAAATTAACTTAATTTTTAAATAACAAATTAAGTAGACGAAATTTAATTAGAAAATTTACCGTGTAAGAAAAACCTAGTTTAGGATGACGATCCCCTACCGTTTACTGATACTGAATTAATTAATTACAGGAATTAAACATCTTATTATAAGTCGTAATTTTACACGATTATTTTGGATGAAATTCACTTCTTTACGCGTGAGTTGTGAATTATTTAATGCTAATTACGACTTATTTCTATTTTATACACTTGAATTTTAATTATTTTATTTTTGTTATTGAAACATGCCAAAAATAAGAGAAATTGTACAGTCACCATAATTTATTTTATGTGACTGTTACAATAATTTTTACTCTGGAAATAAAGATTTGGCCAACGCAAAATAAAAGAGAGATTTGATTTGGAGAGTAAAAGGAAACCTTACCAAAAAGTAAAAGATCCAATGAACTTGGACACATTTCAGAATGGAAGGTCAAAGATAAATTAATTCAGGATCCTTATATTAATCTTGAACACCACCACATCGATCATATATTCGGGACTGCTCGAGTAGATTGGGGATTGGCAAGGAGCCCCGCCACCATCAAGACATGAAGAACATTGGTTTTCTTAATTTAATTTTATAGTTTTAATTATGTAATTTTGTTTCTAGTTCAAGGATTGTGAACTTCTCATTGATTAATTTCATGTTTGCTTATGAATAGAATTACCAACTCGTTTTATGAATTTATCTTATGAATGGCTTTGATGAGAATTTATGATTTTGTGATTGTTAGAATAGATTAACCGTCTAGACTTGTCTATTGCATAATCTAATGTCATTTTACTCGATTATGATCCGTAATTGTCATAGTTTAGCAAATCTAGTGGCGAAGTGAGGGAGTACCTCTAGAATTCATAGGGTCTTGGTTATATGATTCGCTACCCCCGTTTTCATAGCTTAATAGTCCTAATATCTAAATCCTAATGCATTGTTGAGTTCGAATACATAGAGTCACTCATGAATAGTTTAATCTAGAGGTCGTACCCTACATTATTAATCTTAAGGATATTTCGGGTTAATTGGTCGTACCGTTAGCCTAGGAGCTTGAGTTTATGAACTTGTTGGTGTTTTAGGAATTTCATCCATGTGAATTAGGATACGGTAGGGGATCAAATCCTTGGACTAGGTTTTAATTTTATTTGTTCACTTAATTTTATATTCATGATATTTTAATTATTATTTATTTTCATGCTTAGTGATTTAGAACTCAATTCAATCCCCCCAGTTACATTTGAAAACACATTAGATTCAATTAACATTCGATTATTCCCTTGGGTTCGACCCGTACTCATCCTACTATATCTTTAGTGGATTTGTTCGGTAAATTACAAATCTTATTTTTAGGTGTTGGCTACAGCACACCATCTTACCTAGTGTGCAAACTCAAATTCCTAGATAGATTGTACGACCAATCAACTCGAATGTTCTTAAGATCATCAACTAGGGTACAACCACTAAATTGAACTATTCCCGAGTGACTCTGTGGATTCGAACTCGAAAACGCATTAAGATTCCAAATATAGAATTACTAGGCTACAAAAACCGGCTAGGAATCATACAACCTAGAGGGAATAATCTCTACTTGCTACTCAATTCAATCCTCGCAACAATTACGGATTGTGGATCATGAAATAGCAATAAGCAATTAAATAATTAAATTATTTGGTCAGACTAAAGTAATTATCAGAGTGCTATAAATCAATTCAACGCATGTAATGGAATAAATTCACACAAAATATTCAATATAAAAATCCTTAATAATTAAACTAACATTCAACGAGAGGTTCACGAAATCCTAAACTAGAAAATGGGATTAGCCCCGCATGTTCATGGAAAAATATGAAATAAAATTAAAGAATCGATGATGTCCAATTGTTCTTCACTTCACGCTCCCCAAATATATCTTGCAGTCTGCAGTCGCCTCTTTTCTCCTCTACAAAAAAACTCATGTGTAGCTTGTGATCAATCCACATTCCCTATTTATCTTCTTGTCCCCCTAAGAAACCTAATTAATTTCTTTCATTTTTTCTTGATTTTTAGAATTGATGATGTCCAATTGTTCTTCACTTCATGCTCCCCAAATCTGCCTTGCAGTCTGCAGTCGCCTCTTTTATCCTCTACAAAAACTCATGTGTAGCTTGTGATCAATCCACATTCCCTATTTATCTTCTTGTCCCCCAAGAAACCTAATTAATTTCTTTCATTTTTTCTTGATTTCCAGAATCTCTTTTTCATGTTTTTTCCTCCTTGATCGTGACTCCATCAGATTTGGAAGAGATCTGATCGTGAGAATATGTGAAAGATATGCTGGCTGATTTATTTCCTAATTTGCTCCACTTAACAGCCTGTTTCCACATCAATTCATATCATTAAAGCAATTACTCCCCCCGTCCCTTGGTAAGAGTCTCATTGCTTTTGGGCACGTTAATTAAGGAGTATTATTATTTAATGTGTAGTGGATAGTTATATTAATAGTTGTAGGCCCCATGTTTTAATTGTATTAGTGGGTGTGGGTGGGTCCCATGTGACCAAAAAAGGAAATGAGATCATTTGGGTGGAACAACCAAAATAGTAAAATGAGACTCTTACCTAGGGACAGAGGGAGTATTTCTTAAAGACAAAATAAGTCAATATTAACACATAAATAACATATAATTAGATCAAATAGACTTGAATTTCCACCAAATAATCATGCTAAAATATACATATAATTAAATCAAATAGACTTGAATTTTCATCAAATAATCATGTTAAAATATGACTTATCAGGCACGGTGTCACCGGACACAAAAGTCTCACCCTTAAAGTTATCACTAATTTGTTAAATCGAGTTCCTAGAAAATCAATATCTAACACATCTTTGATTTGTGGTAGGTTAACAAAATTCAATTTGAGGCACCTGCAAGGTTATCCGTGGTAACGACTCTTAAGTTTTTTGTTCCATGCAGACTATGCAGTACATATAAGGAGAAAATTTTGGGGTAATTATTGGGTGACCCGTGGTCACCCATGACCCTCTCACATGAGGGGGTGGGGGCCCACCCCCTGACATGTGGGACCCACCCCCTCATGTGAGAGGATCATGGGTGACCACGGGTCACCCAAGTCATGCTCAAAATTTTGATGCTTAATTGAAAACAATAAAAAATAAAAATCACTGACTTTATTTAATATTTTTATTGCAAATTAATCTTACCCTTGAAAAAATGTTGTCACTTTTCTTTTAAATTTTCATAAAAGAATGTTTTCACTTTTACTTTTAAAATTCGTGGTCCATAGAAATTTATTTGAAAAATCACTTTTATTCCTAATTTAAAAGTTTCATAAAAAAAATAAAATAAAATAAAAAATAAAACAAATTAAAATATTACTCTCATTTTTCTTTATAAATATTATCACTTTATATTTATATTATAATAAATTGTTCGTGAAATAATTCACTCAACCATACCACTTTTCATCAATTGAGTATCACTTTTTATTAAAATATTATCACTTCTTATATCTTACGAAATCAATTCCAGAGACAGTCTCATTTTTACTGAATACAAATTACTCTCTCAATCCCACAATAGCATTTACGCATTTCCATTTTGGGCATTTCATAAAAAGACTTGCATTTTCCTGTAGTAAATAGGACCACACAAAACATTTAAATATCTCCATGAGACTATAGTTGTTAAAAGCGAGAGGCGCACCTAGGCGCACAGACCCCTAGGCGCGCCTAAGGCGCTCGCCTGAGCTATATTTTGCCCAAAACAGAATTTACAATGTATATACACAAATATATCCTACTTATAATCATATTACCTAACTAAACTAAGATAAAAATCACATAATGATACATAAATAACTCATAATAGCATTATAACACATAAAACATACACACAAATAAAGTTCAAGTAGGCGGCAAATGATGGAGGTGAAGGCAGCCCACCTTTTTGTCTTTGTTTTGAAAATTCAAGTACTAAAACCCTAATCTTAATTCTCTATTTATATAATTTTATAAGTGGGTTGTCCATTTTTATCTTAAAAATGTGTAAACCCTTTAATAATTGAGTAGCAATTTCAAAAAACTTAAAAAAAAAAAAGAAAAAAAAAGATGTTGAAGAGGCGCGCCTTAGGCGCATCTAGGCGCGCGCCTTTGATACATGACCTGGAATAGCAAAAAATCAACAATCTAGGCGCAGACCCCTGAGCCTGAGCGCCTTAGGCGCGCCTTTAACAACTATGCATGAGACTCACAATACTACAATAATAAAACTATCAATTATACAATAAAAAATTATATCTTTCACCTCAATACACATTAAAATATTATATTTCTGAATTCCTTCTGCAAAAAGCAAACGTAAATATTTTAACTGAGGGAGTAGAGGTAGAGACGTATTAAGATGCATATTGATAGTAAGCAGACTAGGCATTAAGCCTACGCATACTAGTGAAATTTATTAGCACCAAAAAGAAAAAGATTGAAAGCAGTTAATAATGTTTAATACTTGCATGGATTTAAAATCCATGCCACAAAAACTTAATAGTATCCCAACACTCTGTGTATCTGATTTCTAGATAACAAAGAACATATCAACATTTTCTTGGCATGCAGTAATGCTGTTAGAATATCGAATCAGACGTCGATTTTCTGCAGAAGCGTACCAGACGTGGAATCAGACGAGCAGTTCTGGTTCACGGCTGGTGAGCTAATTTGCAGCAGCACAATGGAGAGCATAGTCCACGAGACGTTCACTTGGCTGATGATGTCTTAGCTGCCACGCCTGCGAATCCAACGAGGTGAGAGCAACATTCGACTATCAAATTTAATGTTCTTCATAACAGATGTAAGAGCATTACCTTCCGGAAAGGAAACATGGTAGTTCTCCAACAATGGAACTTCGAGTACTCCTTTAGACTGGCAATGGTAGAGTTATTATTAATATCAAGCATATCTATGATGATAATCGTGTCGTTTTTCTTACAAAAACATCATTGTGGATATAGTTTACATACCCTGGTTGTTTACTAATAGAATTCGGGCATCCAATAGGTGCAGCCACATCAATGCTCAACGCGTTGCCATCATTGCTTCGTATGGTCTTGAAGAGGTCTTTGCCATGGCAGCATGCACATGATAATTGAGATCCAGAGTCGGAGGAAGTGCACGTTTCAGTGTATCTATTCCTTGACACAAAAGCTGTAGGAGTCGAACCAGAGTTTTCTGAAGCTATGCTTTGAGACTCTGCAGAGGAATGCGAGCGAAGATGCACTCTACGCGAGCAGTTGAACAAGCTGAAGCTCGGCTTCTTTAGCCTCGCGTGTTTATTCGAGTCACTTTGTGCAAGATTGATTCTTAGTTCCACATTATAACCCACCATATGTTGAAGCAAACCAGCAATTTCTTTCCATGATTTTTCAGCTTTAGATACATTATCAGGATGATCAAACTCCAAATCTACCACTGCTATTCCTGGTAAGCCATGATTTATTAAAATCAATCCTACTCATTTTGCATAGTTGACTTAAATCTACCACATTGATACAGTTGAATGATCTATGTACATGTGGATTCAAATAAGAGCTAACTTACCTTGGGTGAGATGAATTGAAACCAGCTTTCCCCGTTTCAGGAGGAACTTCTTGAGAGAACTAGACGTACACATTTGAGTTGCTCTTATCCACACCAACACCAGAGTTTCCTTATCAAACTGCAATCCCTTTTTGCCGGGTTCAGCATCCGCACTAGCACATGCAACAGGACGCCTCAAACTCTCACTAGTTGGTAATGTGCTAAGAAAATCACCATCTGCAAAGTAGAACTCAACCATCATAGTTTGCTTCTATTTTATAACATATTGAATGAAATAGATTTACTCGGTCGTTCTCACCTTGTGGATGCAGTGATCCCACACTCAACCTTGCATCACTCATGTCATGAGAAGTCCCCGCGGAGCTTAGCTGGAGAAGAGCTGCGGTGAGCCAAGTCGACTGATTATTTGACATTCTCAACTGTTTCTCAGTTTGAGACAGTATTTTTAGAGCGTTACTGAGATGCTGCGTGTCTGCTTCAGCTGCACACAGGGTGTTATTTACAAGAAAACTAAGCAAACGATCGTAAACAATGAATAATATAACAAAAGACAATCATACAATTATTTCCAAGAAGCTTCACTCTCTTCTCAGAAGCTCCATCTGGACACTTTCCGGAAAGTAAGTCCATTATGATACTTGCCAACTGTGATATAAGTTGCAAAGGGTCTATTCTTGATTGCATTAGCTCTCTCGCCCTTTTAACCGTATTTGAAGCATCCGATGATAACGCCAGATACAGCAAATCAAGCAATTCATCATCAGAAACAACTCCATTCTGTAATAAAGCATTGGGTTAGACTTGGGATCCAAGGCTAAACTGAGTCGAATGAACTATTTAGTATTTAGCACTTACTACTTCATAAACCAATGGCAGCGTTATTTTCTTTCCGAGCAAACTCAGCTGATCAAGCATCATCTCTGCATCACGAAGCGATCCATTTGATTTAGATGCTATGAAGTTCAAGGCATCCAGATCAAAGTCAAACCCTTCTTGAACACATATTTTCCTTAACTTGCTAGAGATGTCAACTTCTCTGACCTTCTGTAAATGGTGTCTTTGAGACTTTGATACGACGTTGCGTGGGAGCTTATCCAGATTCGGGGTGACCATAATGAGAACAACGTGTGGAGGAAGCTCATCAAGACTGTTTAGTATAATCGCCCAAGTTTCCCGGTGCAATAGGTGGCACTCATCAATTACATAAACCTTATACCGTGAGAAAACCGGAGGGATCCCTGCATTCTTAATGAATGATCTACACCTCTCCGTTTGGTTGATTCTCGTTGAGTCCACTTCATTTACATCCCTACTCCTTCCACTAAATATAGCAGTACATTCTTGGCACGAGCCGCATGGTCTTGCAGAAGTCTCAGCAGAAAGACAATTCAATGCTGAGGCAAATACTCTTGAGGCGGACGTTTTTCCAGTCCCACGCGGCCCATGGAAGAGATATAACGAAGCAATTTGTCTCTTGGAGATGGCATTCAAGAGAGAGGTAGCTACTGTACTCTGACCAACTAATTCACTGAAAGATTTAGGCATATACTTCTGGCAAAGACTTGTAGTACTTCCATGGTTGCAATCCATGTTCTCTCCCATTGACAGTGGACCTGCATTATCTAACAGAAGAGACTCCTCTTCAACATCAGCAACGGCATTCGGTTCTCTACATTTCCAATTTCTCGTCCAGCAACTGCCTATCCCACATCCTTGATGACAAGACTCCATGAGACCAAAATCTTCAGTTCTGTAGGGTGACATTGCATTACCGAACCGTGCCTTCGGAGCTTCACCAACGGACAAGCATGGACTTCCTGCTCGATTCACAACACCAGTAGCTGTTGCTCTAGAAAACCCATCAAGCTTCCTATGCTGGCTTTTGTACTTCGCCCCACCACTACGCCTCTTTTTAACTTGCTTTAATACTTCATCACGTCCATTACACAAAACCCCACCCTCAAATTCATTCTCTCTATTACCATACTCATTGCAGTATCGCTCGTTCTCACGAACCATCTCACGTTCAACGGGATGTGCATCTAAGCAATCAACTTGCAATGACCTATGGTGAATAGAACCTACATTTCCCACCACCCCTCCTAATCTTGAACCACCACATTGTTCATTATCACCCCAATGTTGCTCATTCTCTCCAACTAATGGTGAACTCCTGAGTCTAGGAAAATCACTCTCAAAGCCAATTCTACGACAACTATTTTCAAACCCTGAAGTGATCACATTATTCGAATTCGTTTCCCAATTCAAATTATCAATAAAAGCAGCTAATTTGCTCATGGAATTGGTGGATGGATCACGAAGAGACCTCACTCTCCTAAGTGCTATTAGCGTTTTCGATAAAGGAACATCGACAGAATGTCGTCTCCCATCCATTCCTCAGACTACCACAACGAGTATTAATTATTGCAAATTGAACAGTTGATGGTAAGAAACCATCACACAAGTGCAATGTGAACCTGAAAAAAACAAAAAAAAGGCATTCACAAATAGAAATTCTTAGCTTGAAGCTCATTCTTTCATCACCAAAAAATAAATAGAATTAGTATAGAAAAGTAAAACTTCTCATAGGCATAACCTTCCTTCTTTCAAGGTTAAAAATTTAGGACATGTGTACCAAGAGTATTGAAGAAGTTGGCTGAAAAAGGGAAAACAAAGGCAAGAAACTTCCCAAAAAAATAAAGGGCACAAAACATGTCATGCAACCAAAGCATTGTACAAGAGATAAAGCAAAAAGTATAACCTTTTATTGAAAGAGCAACACTGCAAAGGGTGAAAACCCCAGTGGTCACCATGTTAACCTGAATTCACAAGCACACAAAAAAATAACTATGCTGTCACTGAATACTCTCCAACACCCACCCACCAATGGATTTAAAACAAATAAATAAATCAATCAGCCCCAAAAGAAATACTTAACAAATTCTATGAAAATATTAAAAAAACAACCACCCACACTGCGAGCTCAGTAAAAAACAGAATAAAAAATCTTGAAACTCCAATACCCAAAAAATAAACAAACATTTATCTTAACCCCACATATTCTACTCTATATAATACTCCAAGCATTGTTAAAAACAAGGTGGAAACGATAAAATTTTCGAAAAGAATGCAAGAAAAAAACACACAAAACCTGTGGACTGAAGAGGAAGCTACATAGCTACGTTGTCTTGTTGCCATTGAAGTCCACAAGAAAAAATTTCAAAACGAAAGCGAGAATTGAGGAGATCCACAAGTGCAAGATAGTCTGTCTCTGAAGAATCTGTACTTCACCTATAGATACAGTATAGATACAGCATTCCGCCCCAAAAACAGAGGTCAAATCGTGTTCTTGGAGTTGGGGTTTAGGGGGGTGGTTGATGGAGTAGCAATGCAGCAAATGTCATAAATGGGCAGGGGTGAAATGCACGCCATTGCATTAAATATCAGAGCTTTTTGTTCATTCTTTAAATTAAAAACGAATTTGAAAGAGACTATTCGGAGATGGGGTTTTAAATTGTTTTTTCTTGTCTTGTTTGATGGTTTTGTATTTCTGCAGGATTGTAGTCTGTAGAGCAGAGTTTTGTAATGGCTTTTTTTTTTTTTTCTATTAAGGTGATGGGCCTAAGGAGGAGTAGCTGGTAGCACAGCATACTACTACACTTCTATTTGCTTTGCCCCCACAAGATTCTCCAATAATTATGTTAAGTACTTTTTTATTCAACTAACAAATCTGTAAATAAACACAAGTGTATGGGTGAATCTGTTTATTTCATCACCATTTGTATGTTAAGGGATACAAGGATACATTACTTGCCGTCATAGTGAAATAGGGAGTGTGACTTTTCTAGCAGTACAAGTATTTGTGATACATTTTCCCATTTATCTTTTCCACCAATTTGGGCGAATCAACATTTTAGGGATATGATGGATCAAATTATAGGATACAATTAGTTATAAAAGTATTTGTATTTTGGGATGAGTATGTGTAATCTTAAAGATATTTCTTTAGCACATGCTTATCTAAAGTTCACATGGAGCTTAAAAATTATGGCATAGTATTTGTTACGATATATATATATATATATATATTTTTTTTAATGCGTGATAAATGAGCGATACATAGAAGGAAATTTTGCACTTTTTTTTTTATTTTATATTTTTCTTTAAAGGTATAGTTTTTATTTAAATCATACTCCTCTTTTCACCAATCGTTCATAATAGGAGATATAACACGAGATCTGATCGAAAAATTTTAAAGGAATAGTTTATATTTATTTTTATTTTTCATATTATGTCTTTTTAACTTTATATATTAAATTAATGTATAAGAAATTATTGATGATACGTATAAAAAAATTTTAATAGATGCTGATAACAGATTAGACAAATTTTAATAGATGCTGATGAGAGATTAGACAGAAGAGACAAAGAAAAAGAGTACTCCTTCTGTCTCATTTCAATGTTTACATATTTCTATTTTGGACGTCTCATTTCAATGTTTACGTTTTTTTTTTTGGAATATGAAACCCACTTAAAACAATTAATATATTATCATGGTCCCACATCCAACACTAATACACCTACCCATTTTACATTAAATATTATATCTTTCCACCCACTATCTATTAAAATACTATACTCCTTAATTAACGTGCAAAAAGTAAATATAAACATTGAAACGAGACAGAGAGAGCATTAAAGTTAGATTTGTAGGAGGAGTATATGTTTGGAAAGTTTTTAAGGTGAGTATTATATAGAAGGGAAAGATTTGTATAAAATCCTCTTACATAATGGATAAAAATGATAATATCATATGAAAATTGATACTCAATGGATGTAAAGTTAATAGTGCATTAAACTATTTCATTAACAATTTATAGCATAAATAAAAAGTGAAACTTTTTATAGCGAAAGTGAAAATTAATTACGAAAATGTAAATATAAAATAATTTCACCGTAATAAGATCTCACACAAGACTTGTCCCAAATACATATAAATAGTTATAATGGTTTATCACTTTATAAAAGTGGGGTGAGTATGATGTAAATCAAGTTTACATATAAATCCTAATTTTTAAAATTAATCTTTAAAGAATAATTATTTTTATGCAGATGAGTACTCCCTCCATCCCATTTCAATGTTTACATTTGCTTTTTGAACGTTGATTAAAAAGTACTCCCTCCGTCCCAACTTCAACTTCACACTTTCCGTTTTGGTCCGTCCCAAATTCAACTTCACACTTCCATAAAAGGAAAAAGCAACAAACTAATATCCCTCTAACATACTTTAATTTCAAATTTGTCATCACCTTTTTAACACACATAACATACTTTATCATTTATTTATTACCCAAAAATACCATACTACCCTCAAAAGTAAGTCAAAAAGTGATTTTTCTTAAACTACGTATCTGCAGTAAACGTGAACTTGAATTTGGGACGGAAGGAGTATTATATTTTAATAGATAATGGGTAAAAAAATATACGGTAGGTGTATCAGTGTTGGATAATATATTAATTATTTTTTGTGGGTCTCATATTCCTAAAAAGGAAAACGTAAATATTGAAATGAGACGCGCAAAATAGAAACGTAAACATTGAAACGAGATGGAGGGAGTAGTAATTTATGTATCTAAATAGTAACTTTTCATGTAAAAAAAAAATAATTGATATATTAGGATTTACAATAATTTGAAAAATTAAAAATTTTCATTTAGAAGAATAATAATTTATGTCTCTAAAAGAGTGATTTTTGTATGTACTAAGAGTAATGGATGAAAATAAGGTAAATCCGATTTATACAAGTGTTTGCCATAGAAGTGATATTTCTTGACTCGATTTTTTGTGTATTCGATTCTATGAAGGACAATTATTTTTTGTATTCGATTCTATGAAGGACAATTATTTTTTACGAGTTAACATAATTAATCTTATAAAATATAGTAATTTATATCTTATTATAGAATTCAATATTTATTTTCAATTTAACACTTATACAAGTTTTAAAATATTTAAAGGTATAATTATTAGTATTATAATTTTTAGAAATGACTTTTATTTGTTTACCGTTTTTAAATCCAGATTTATGATTATCTTATTTATTATTTATTAAGTCTTACATACCTCTTATACACATCACATTATATTATCTCACTCATATTATCCCTATTCTTACCCATTAATTTGATATAAAATTAAAAATCTATTCTACTTAAGTCTCTCAAAACGAATTTAAATTTATTAAATACAACTAATCCTACTTAAATCCCACAAAACAAATTTGAATTTATAAAATCCAACTAATCCTAATCCATATTTCTTATTCTTAAAAACATCCAAAACAAACATTAAGATTAGCAGAAAACTCTCCACTCTATTAATACAAGCTCCACTTCATATTATAGATTTTTTTTTAATCATAATTTAAAATAAAAATTGATAATTTTAATAAAATCTTGTTGGGGATAAAATCGAGTAAATTAATTCTCAATTAATCAACCCATAAAGAATAAGAGGTGGGGCAGGCTTCTTTGGGCTTATACCTTTTCTTTTTTCCTTTGGGCTTAATACCTTAAATCAAGTACTAAATTTGATTTTATAGTCAAATAATCTAATACAAGTTTTTAAGAGGTAATTTTATTGGGCTTTAATTGTTAATGGGTCCAATAGAATCTCCGATGTCTTTAAAATCTCATGGGCCAAATTAAAGTCCATCAATAAATATCGTAGTATAAAACTACAAATAATATCTACTTGATCCTACAAATATCGTAGGTCGTGACTCGTATCCAAGCAGATCTAAAGTTTTACGATTATATGTATCATATAATATTATCCATTTCACAAAACTTATTAGATACATTTTACATTTCACATTTAAATTAAGTAGCGACTAAAAGTTGTGTGTTCCGAGTATATTATACTGGTAACCAAATTTTAGGCTTTTCGAAGGTTATACTCCCTCCATCCATCCTCAATATATCCGTTTGTTTTTTACACGTGGATTAAGGATTATTATTATTTTATGTGTAGTAGATAGTTGTATTAGTGGAGGGTGTGTGTCCCATATTTTATTTGTATTTGTGGATGATGTGGGTCCCATAGTCCAAAAAGGGAAATGGATAGATTAAGGATGAACGGACAAAAATGGTAAAATAGATAGATTGACAGGGAGTATAATTTATTATTATTAAATGTTATACGCATTAGTAAAAAATTTATACCCTTGATTTTTTTAAATTTTTTTTAACTATTTTAATTAAACATTTATATTCATATTTTAACCGATATTTTCAATAAAAAAAAGACAATGACTAAGGTGGGAAAGGGGTACCAATTTTGAAATGTACAACCTCCTTCCTTCACCTTCAATGTGTGTTTTTCTTTTTTTCTTTTTTTTTTTAATTTTTTTGTTTATTTTTTAATTTTTTTATTATTTAATTTTAGGGGTATAATTGTAATTTTACCCTTGTGGTTTAGGGTATAATTTATCCCTAGGGTTTAGGGTATTATTGTAATTTTACCCTTGTGTTTTAGAGTATAATTTATCCCTAGGGTTTAGGGTATAATTTAACCCTAGGGTTTAGGGTATAATTGTAATTTTACCCTTTTGGTTTAGGGTATAATTTATCCCTGGGGTTTAGGGTGTAGGGTATAATAGTCATTTAAATATAATAAATTTAAAAATAAAATAAAAAATATTAATGAAGAAGAAGGAATTAATTAAAAAGAGTGGGGACCAATGGGGTATCAATTCAATTGGTACCCCTAATTGTACCCTAGTTACCTTCTAAAAAAATTATACCTTTATTAATTAAAGTATATACCTTTTAAATCAAGATGTTATATCTCAAACACCTCCTACGAGAATACAAGATACAAACTCTTAAGTGGAGCTTACAAGTCTTAATCTTTCATTTGAGACGGAATTTTCTATGCCCCGATTGTATGTATAGTTTATTGAATCTTTTGCTTTTAATTTAAGATTTAATATTTAATTTTTTATAAAGGTTTTATTAATTCAGTTTACTATGCACCCTTGATTTTACAAAATTACTCTCTAGAGAGATGAATAATCACTTTACGAAATAAAATTATCACAATAAAAAATATAAAAAACCACAATATATTAAATATTGAGTTGTAATATTTTTTATACATAAATATAATAGTTTATCTATTTAAAGAATAATTTTTTATAAACTTTAGAGTAATTTTCATAAAATTAGGGTGGAGGTGAACTCGATTTTTGCAAGTTTTTTTTCCTTAATTTATATTTTTTCATTATTTTCTCACCTTAATCAATTTTTTAAATTAAAATAATAAGAATATTATCTTTTACTCTAAAGGTATTTTAAGTTAAATAAAAAATATTAATTTTCAGATCGAACCGAATTTAAATGTACAAATCTAAATCCATATTACTATATACCCTCTTTGTCTCATCTGAAAGTATACATTTGTTTAATTCACGAGAATAAGGAATATGACATTTTAATTTAGTGAGGTGAGAGATATAACATTTAATGTAAAGTGATTAGTTGTATTAGTGTTGTGTGTGGACTCATAGAAATATACTATTAATTATTTTATATGGGTCTTATTTATTATAAAAGAAAAAGTAAATCTCATAATACAATACTTAAAATTAAAATGCATAAACGTTATGGTGGGATGGAAAGAGTATGTCTTTACTTATCAAGCATGTGCGAACACGATTCGATAGTGAAAAAAAAAAAAAGCTAACTTTAAATTGATTGGTTAGTCTTACCAATCCTTCATTTAGAAGTTTGAAATTTGATATTACACTATTATTAACAACAAAATCTTAATTTGTGTTGAATTATGAGGATATACACATCATTTTAATACATTTTGTCTCCCTAAACGCCAAATCACCGTTGAGATGATGAATTAATGGGTAAGAAATTGACCTTAATTAACCTACGATAATTAGGACAAGAATCACCACTATTCTTTCTTAAAAAAAATACCCTAAACTTCCACCAAGCTTCCTTATTTTTTTCTGTATTCTTATCTTTACATATATAAAATTAAATAAATAAATAAAATTTCGCTAATCATCATAACTCCACAAAACTCTTTAATTTGAAATATGATTCATCACTTTAACTATAATAACTTACTTTATAATATATTTATTACAAAAATTATTAAACTCCTTTAAAAGTAAACTTAATGAAAAAAAAAAACAAAGACTTGTGTGAGACCATGTCACGTAAACTCTTATGTAAAATGAATAAAAATGATAGCACTAATAACAAAAAATAATACTCAATCGATGAAAAATGATACTCCCTCCGTCACATCCTAATGGTTACATATTTTCATTTTGAGCGTCTCATCCTAATGGTTATATTTCTCTTTTTAGCATATGGGACCCACACAAATTAATTACTTCTCTCTCCATGGACCCACACATTCTACTAATACACCTACCCACTTTACATTAAATTATTATTTCTCTCACCTCAATACACATTAAAATACTATATTAATTAATCCCCGTGCAAAAAGCAAACGTAACTATAAGGACGGGACGGAGGGAGTACATCCGTATGCACACATTATCCCTTTATGATTTTATTTTCTTCAATTTATTCAAATTAAATTAAGTTAATTCAGGTGTTCTTGCTATTTTACTCTTATTAAATTTGGATATACTCCTCTTTTATTCTTAATTTTTTTTCTTTTTAATATTTTATTGATAATTTATTTAAAGTAAGAATTGACTCAATTTGCAATTGGGAAAATTCATAATTTGATATAAGAAAATGGTATATATCCTTGCATGTGCAAATGGGCACAATAAATTGACAAAGTTTGTTCCACATGTGGCATGCCTTGATATGGGTAAGACTTCATCCGAGACAGTAACATACTGTATTGAGATTATTTTACAATCTAGTAATTAGATATTATTTTAAAAAAAAAACATATTATCCTATCTCTTTGAAATTATTATCATTTATGAATAATTCAAAGTACTATTATTTATTAATTGGATTTTTATTATATAAAGGTTATTATTTTTAATTCATCTCACAAAAATCATTATGTGAAACGATTTCACACAAATTTTTTATATATGGGTTGTGTTAATTATGTGGAATCTTGATCTAAATAAGCCAAAAAGAAAAGAAAGAAATTAAAAGGATGAAAGAAAGATTTCCAAGTCATCATGACATAGTGAGGAGAAAAGCAGTAGCCTAGAGACATGGTTCATGGCCATGCTCATTTTGACCCTATAGACCGCCATGTTAGGGTTGTCCCATGATGTTCTCAATCCATGATCAAGACATTGTAACAATGACGGACTCACTAAATTTAATTATTTTACAATAATTAAATTAAAATATTTTGTGTGTTTTTTTTTTTAATTTGTTTCAAAATAATTTGCATAACCCTCCAAGTGAAAAGAAAATTGCCTTTTTCTCTTTTTAGAGACTAGCATCATTCTAGCGCAAAGACTGTTACTGTTCTTCGTATGATAGATAATTGTTCTAATAAAAAAATAAAATTAATAAAAAAAAAAGAGCAAAGATTCCTGTAAAATTGTCTTTACGAAAGTTATTCCGCTGTACGATAGATAATACTTTTAATTAAAAAAAACCTAAATAAAAAGGCAAAAATTCATTTGACATCGTTTTGAAAGTAATTTTGTGAAACGTATAAAAAATAATAATATTAATAAAAAGTGATATTTAATTAACGAAGAGTGATAATAGTGCAGTAAATTATTTTATAAATAATTTATAATGTAAATAAGAAGTGATAATATTTAAAAAATTGTAATAATATTTTTAATAAAAGTAAAAATTAATTAGAAGATGATAATATCATCCAACATCAACGAAAAAACGACTTATACGATTCCACACAAAATTAATTTGTTATAAAACATGTCAAATTCATAATTAATTTATCCATGTGGAATTAAAGAGTGTAGTGCCCTAAAAGCGATTGAATAACTCATAATATAAAATTAAACAAAATATATGTAATACATTGGCACTGTCTTTAATAAATACTCCCTCCATCCGTTATAAATAGTGTCTTTTTTGAATTTTGAGTTCTCATTCAAAAAGTCTCATTTTCTCTTTTTTTTTTATACATGGAACTCACACATACCTATTAATACAATTAAAATATAGGGTCCATACTCCCACTAATACACTACCCACTACATAATAAATAATAATACGCCTTAATTCATGTGCAAAAAGTAAAAGATCCTCTTAGTGAGGGACGGAGGGAGTATATATATATAGGACTATATATAATTAAAAATATTTATATAAAACACATATATTAAAATTTATTTATTAATTATATATGCGATAATATGAACAAATTTTAAATTATTAAATTTTTGTATTACTAAAAAGTTAATCAATATCCTCTCAGAACTAGACGAACTATTAGAGAAATATAATTTGCACCACTAATAATTAAAATGAAATATCTTTTCAGGAGAGATTTAAAATATCAATGTAGAAAATTAAATAACAAAATAAATTAAATAAAACAAAGGCCACAAACAATCACAGGTGTTTCAAAAGACAATAAAAAGATAATTTTAGAACAATCCAGTTTAAACCTATTAATCTAACTCTCTAAGTATTTGAGCCGAACTTTGCCAGAAAGATTAAGACGTATCACAAATATATGCTAATTCACTCTATAAACACAAGAATACTAGCACGTAAATGTGGTTTATCACCTCGAAGGAAGAGATCTAATTCTACTCACCTTTCTAGGTACTTACAGTATCAATTATTTTCCATTCGCATTGATAATTAAATCCAGATATGTTCTCTCTTTTTAAGTACTATAGAATTACCCCATTTGTCATGCATACCAACCCACAAAGTGATGTGCAATTAAATAAATATTCATATTCAACAGCTCTAATGAAGACTAGAAGTATTGGTACCTTCTTTAGAATCATAACATATAAAACCTAATCAGTTATGAATGTGCCAAATCAATAATCAGAAATATGCTCAGATATTCAAATAACAATTGAAGACGCACAAAACAGTGATGATTAAAGGTTCAAAAGGTGCAAATAATCCAATAGTAGTTGCAATGCAAACTTCTCCTAAAGAATCAAATCAAATCAGTTTAAACCTTCAAAATCAAAAAAATTATCAAAAGGAAACTAGCCAGTGGTGTTACAAGCAACAACTATAGCAATGGAATGAAACTTACACATGAGTCTATAAATCAAACAAGAAAAAAATTAAAGAAAGATGAAAAACTCATTTTCTAATGTAATTCTCCGTCTTGATGATCTTCATTCATTTTCATTCTCAAGTAGCAAATATTGTGACTGAATGTGTGTGATGAAAGACATATGAAGGATATAAGATGAAAGGCGGAGGTGGGCGATGAAGGCGTTAATTCACGTGAATTATGATGTATGAAAATATTCATGGAATAAGATATTTCAAACAAATGAGATATGAGATCATGGAAAAATAAGAAAAAATATAATAGTGGAAGATATGGAGGAATCATGGAGGAATGCGTCACTACAAAAAACTGCCAAATTACCGATGGATTTTTTTCGTCGGTAAAGTATAAAAATTTCGTCGATAAGCTATTTACCGACGGATTACATACGAAAATAGACCTGTCGTGAAAATCTGCGTCGGTAATTTTTTAGCGACGGAATTTTAAATCCATCGGTAATTACCGAAGGAATTTTTTTTTGAAAAAGAAAAAATTTCGTCGGTAATAATTCAATATTAAGTCGTCGAAAGTGATAATATAGTGACAATTTTATCGATGGATTTTTCCGTCGATAAATTTACCGACGAAAAAATTCATCGATAAATTCAAAATGCAAAATTAAAATAAATAATAGCTTACCGACGAAAAAATCCGTCGGTAAAATACAAAAAGAAAAATAAAAAAAATCCAAATAAATAAATCTTCAACAAAATTATTCATTTAACATAATTTTTTCATTTAACATAATATTAAAATTTAAAAACTCTACATAATTTCAAACAAGGTTAGGAGAGCATCATATGATGAGGTTCTAGCCCGAATTAATATTATAAGAAAACACAAGTTCAAACATCAGTCATCCTTTTTCTCCATCTTTAGTTTTGCTTTGACATCCCCACTGTAATGTTCAACTTGGAAATGCATACCGCTGGAACACCTGAAAAGATGACCATCTCAGCACAAACAAGAACATTCTACAAATATTAACAAAATAATACACTTATAACAGATAACCAAAAATATATTGATACTAAAGTAAACTAACATAAGAAGATGATGAATAAATAACAAAAGAAGATGACCATCTCATCACATTCTGAACGTAAATGAACTTATGCTCTTTTCACATTTTGTTTAGATATAACCTAGTTTCATCCGAGTGAATTTGTCAAACCAGATAAGAATTAACTCTTACACAAATAACAATGAACAATAATACTGTTCAAATTCATAATGTCTGTGACAACCACGAGAGGTATAAACAGCCATAAGTTTTCCAAATATGCAATATACACAAATTTCAACATATCTTAAAAGTGGCATGCTTCAAATTGATTATTCAAGAAGATTATGACGGATGAAATGTTATCATCTAACTCATTAGTATAACTGTAACAAGATTATTAGCCCATCTTCAAGAATATTAACCTTAATTAAACTCCACCGAGTAAGAAATGGAAACAATAGTAATTTGACATATAATTTCTTACCTGCCAAAAGAAGAAGAAAATAATCCTTTTGATGCGTTAAACTTTGTGAGTGGCTTATGCGGTCCCAATTTTGTGAAGCTTCAACATCCTAATAAGGCTAATGCAATAGCATTTATAAGTATCCAGCCTGCTATATTTTTCGATTATTAGTAATTTGTTATATCTGATATTAGTGGCCATTAACTGGATTACTAGTTTATTAGTTTCCCAACCAAGTTCTAGAAATCAGTGCATCATTATGTTAATTTAGAAATTAAAAATACCAGGTACCTATAATTTTATCAATTTAGGTTCATTTGGCTTAGCATAGAGCCACTATGGAGAAAGAGGATACTCTCTGAGATTGCTTGGTCTGCAACAAACAGATACACGATTAAAGAAAGCAAGAAAAATAGCATGCGCAGAAAATACTCCATTCATATAAAAGGCTTGTGATAAAGACACTAATTACCCCTTGATTCATCCTGTAATCCCACCAAACCCTTGTCTCATCATTTCCCAAGGAACCTTCATTTAAAACAAAAAATATATATCATTTCAAGGAAAAGAAATAAATCAAAAAGAGGACTTATATAAAATAGGCACATCAACTGATGCAATCATCAAGAATCTACTTCATGTAGGAAGCGTAACAATAATGAACTTCAAATTACAGTTCTAAAAATGTTGATAACAAGAACTGTTAACATTTGACTGATTAACCTAATTAAGAGATAAGAATGATTCCATGAAGAAAGATAAGATACTAGATAACTAGATTTTCTCATCCACAGAAGAACTATGTATCCCTAGAATTCAAGCAATGAATAGGCACCAAAATCATACATCATCAAATACCAAAGATGCATCATTGGAAGGAGAAGAATACTAAAAGCACAACCAAAGAAGAGCCGGAAACTTAAATAGTAAATTCAGAAATTCTAATTCCCGCCCAATAAAATACGAAGAGTATTCGATGGGATCGAACTAGGCAAAAAATCTGCATAGCCGACGCAACTTGCTATCAACAGAATTCAAGTGGGGACCAAAAAGACCATTACACCATGGAAAACAGAGGCGACAACAAGCACCATCAAACAACAAAACCCAAACATGTGCATCATCATAACTAAAATAGAGTTAAGCAAACAAGTGCACCAATTCCCAGTGATTAAGTTCTGACTGAAGTACACAGAAGGATAATGAAGCGCAAACAAGGAGGGAAGACCATACTCACGAAGTGGGTCCGGTCAGGAAAATCGCACTAGGCGAAATCGCCGACTAGAGAGCGAGATGGAGAAGAGCGGTGGCGGCGAGTTGACTGCCCTAGGCAGCAAAATCCCTTTGGAGGGACGGCGACAACTGGAAGCGCGTCGAAGACAGCCATGACTGGCCAGAAGAAAGTCAACGACCATGTATCTAAAAAACCAGATCAACTCCGGTGCCTGATAAATCTCAAAAAGCACTGCGGCGCTGGCCGACAGTGGGAAAAATCCTCCATCGCAAAAGCTGTTGTGGGGGATTGGTTGAGAACGATGAATAAACCCCAGGCGGTGCTAGATCAGCCGGATTGCAGCGATAAAAAACATGGGCTCCAGATCGAATTGTAAATCCGCACCAAGGAAGGCTTATATGTTGGGAAGAGGGGCAGAGCGGGTTGGGCTCCGCCGTCTGATGAATCGCGAGCAGACCAACACGTTGGCGCTGCCGACACAAAAAATCCTCCAACGTAGACGATTCGGGAGAAGTTCAAGTAGGGGCTTAAGACGCCGGTGGCCAGATGGGTGAGAGGGCCCTCACGCACAGTCGGTGAAAGAGGGCACGTGAGTGGACGGAGGCCCTCCGAGCGGAAGCCTTACGAAATAGATCTTGAGAAATCAGGCCCTCCGGACACCTTACGAAATTGATTTTGAGAAATCTATGGAGAGAGAAACACCCCATGAAGAAAGCGTGTTGACTCGAAAATTTTCAAGTTGTGTGTGAACTGCGATAGTTTGGACGTGAATTACAATGGTAGTGAGCTTGAGAGAGAAGTGAATCGATGAGTTATATTAATGACTTTATTACTATTTTTAAAAAAAAATATTATATTTACCGACAGAGAGAATTAGTCAGTAATTAATAATTTAATTTTAAAAAAAATAAATTTATATATTTACCGACTGATTCAATCCGTCGGTAACTTAAAAACTATTTTTTATTTCAGAAAAAATAAAATTTTATATATTTACCGACGAATTTAATCCGTCGATAACTTAAAACTTTTTTTTTAAAAAAATTAAATTTTATATATTTACCGACGAAAAATAGTCGTCGGTAATTTTTTTAAAAAATAAATTTATATGTTTACCAACGGATTCAATCCGTCAGTAACTTAAAAACTAATCTTTTTAAAAAAAATTAAATTTTATATATTTACCGACAAATTTAAATCCGTCGGTAATTTAATAACTCAAATTAATTTTTTTAAATAAAAATTTATTATATTTACCGACGAAAAATAGTCGTCGGTAATTTTTTTAAAAAATAAATTTATATGTTTACCGACGGATTCAATCCGTCGGTAACTTAAAAACTATTTTTTATTTCAGAAAAATAAAATTTTATATATTTACCGACAGATTTAATCCGTAGGTAACTTAAAAACTAATTTTTTTTAAAAAAAATTAAATGTTATATATTTAACGATGGATTTGAATCCGTCGGTAATTTAAAAACTCAAATTAATTTTTTTAAATAAAAATTTATTATATTTACAGACGAAAAATAGTCGCCGGTAATTTTTCCGGATTTAATCCCTCTAAAATAATGATGGATTTACCGACAGAAAAAAGTTCATCGCTAATTCTGTTGGTAATCCGTCGCAAAAACCATCAGAAATATCTTATGATGATTTTTAAAAAATAAAATATATAAAATTAAAAAAACGTCGGTAATCCATCGGTAATTACCGACGGCTTCTTTTCGTCGGTAAATCTGTCGGTAAATCCGTCGGTAATCCGACAGTTTCTTGTAGTGCGTGTGATAAAATTAATTGTGCTCCAAGGAAAAAGGGATAAATTTTGGATTTTTTCAGAAATTCTGTCTACAGCTGTGCGACCTCACGATTTTGAGCATAACTTCATCATCTACGAACTCCGATTTAGGCGATTCTTAAGCCCACAAGATCCTCTCTTCCGTGGTTTTCCAACCATATATCACATTACCAGTTTTGATTTCTATACTATCACAGAAAAATTATGCAAATTGAACGTGCGTTATTCAACATTCTTGTACAAGTTGCTCATTTTCTCTAACTTTGCATTTTTCATACTTTTTCCATTTAAAACACAATAAAACAACTCAAATGTATTTTTCTCAAAAATATGAAATGTAAAAGACTTGTGCATATATATGACAACAATTCTCACAAACAAAATTTTAAATTTGATATTAAAACAAGCAATTTTTCACTCAACGGAGAGTAATTTTTTATTTTTAATTATTATATGATACAATATACAAATTGTATAGTAATTCTTATTAGTTTAAAGTTTTTTAAGTTTAAAATAAACTAAAAAAATGGAATCTATAATTGTTATTTATTAATTGAAATAAAATAAAATAAAAAATAAGAGTTGTTTCGCTACGGGACCTGAAAGATGAATCAACTATCCATTCGGGACCCAAAAGATAAATTCAATCAGTTTAAGATCTGAATGATTCTAAACTATCCAACCAAGCCATCATTTCTCATCCCTTCTAATGTTGTTAGTAAACTCTCTCATTCTCTCTCTTACATGGACTCCAATTTCCACCTCACTTCTTATTAAGTAAATATTAAAATAAAATCATATATCACTGTTATAACATTAAACACTATTCTCTTCCTTCGACAGAGATAAATGCATCTCTTCAAATAAACAAATGAATCCCAAGAATTTGAATGCCAATAATCATATAATATAATTTGAATGATATTGATATTTTTATTTCTTAATCAAATATATGATTTTTTTTAACAAAATGAAAAAACAAAGAATATAGAAATAATTTTATCTCACCCTTGTAGAACACCAACTACCAACAGATGATGGAAGATCGATATCTTATTGAACTCTATTGAGTCAATTTCAGTAGAAAAAAACTTTCGACATTTCAGAAAACGATAAAAGTGAAGTTAGAGAGAACTTGAAAATGACTTCCGTCATTTTATTTTCACTGTATTTCTGTGAGCATTCCAGTTTTCTTTTTATTATTATTATTTTTTTGAGTTGGCAGCCAACATGGAAGATGAGGTGGAAATTTGAGTCCATGTAAGAGAGAGAATGTGAGTGTTTATTAACAGCGTTAGAAGAGATGTGAAATGATGGTTTGGATTGATAATTTAGAATAATTTAGATCTTAAACTGATTGAGTTTATCTTTTGGGTCCCGAATTGATAGCTGATTCATCTTTCAGGTCGCGTACCAAAAAAACTCCAATAAAATAAGAAGAATTAATTTTTAAAATAATAATTGAAATAAAATAAAAATGGAATTTGTTAAGATTAACACAAACTACTCAAATTATAAGAAAATATACTTTGTTAATTTTATAAGATTAATGTAGTCTAAGTATTAAATAAAATATAGGGTAAATTATGCAAGTTAAAGTGACAGTTATATTTTCTTTTTAAAATAAAGTTATTTGAAATATTATTTTTATTTAGTATTCTTAATATTTTTGGAGCATATAAAATTTAGCACGGACACATGAGAAAATATGAAAATAGTAAAACAAAATAAAATAAAAAAAATGTAATATTAATGGACATAATTAAGTAACAATCAGTCATCCTTAATCAAAGGCTACATATCATATCAATGGCTCCAAGCGACAAAGGTAAGAGGCAAATCTCCATGTGGGGAAGTAGCT
The DNA here is from genome assembly GCA_023678885.1 of Pogostemon cablin. Lineage (NCBI taxonomy): Eukaryota > Viridiplantae > Streptophyta > Magnoliopsida > Lamiales > Lamiaceae > Pogostemon > Pogostemon cablin. Next base: position 9,580,597 of record CM042961.1, read on the forward strand.
TTTAGGTGGGACCAAGCCCTTTGGGCCATGTGTCCGCGATGTGGTGACGACACGTGGCGCCATAAGAGATGCCTCTTTTGCCAGGTTATTACAGTATGGCACATCATTTTGTTACGCCGAAGTTTGCGGTTCAAGAAATTTCAAAAAGATTGCTTTAATTCTTTTATTTTATCTCATGAGGAGCAACGCATGGACATCGTTTTTTTTCTTTGTAATCGTCAATTTACAATTATATCTAGAAAAATTATTACTAAAATATAAGAATAAACTTAACATCTTATTTGGAAAAATATAAAATGCATAAGACACAACAATTTACTATCCCCATACCGCCATAATAGATGACAATTACTTCCTGTGTGCTATGATGTATTTTACGTATTTTTTGTGCAGAATTTAAAAAATATATCATTTTTTATGTATAAAGCAAGAGCGAGAAGAAATATTTTAATTAATTTAATAAAAAAATTGTGTAAAATTATTGAAATGTGTGAAAAAGTAATATTAAGTTAGGATGCGTGTAAAAAATGGGTAGTATTATAGTATATTTCTTTTACCACTTTTAGTAATAAAATGAAAGCGTGAAACACTTTGATGGATAGGTAAAAAAGGAAAGTGTGAAATATCTTTCGAGACTAATATATTTTCACGAGACTCACACAAAACACTAATATAACTACCCACAATATATTAAAATATTATTTATTTCAATTCAAATATACATTAAAATACTATATTCCTTAATCTCCATAAAAATAACATATATAGTAATCATTATAACGGAAGAGAGAGAATATAATATAAGGTGTCACTAAATGAATAAAAAATAAATAGCATGTAAAGTAGGGCAAGTTAGAAAGAATGAAGTTTGAATTTTTGGAGCCAAGGCATGTGCTGGGGTCGTTGCCAAAACATGGGATGTGATGATGTGTCTTAATCATTTGCTCATTCAACTTATTGAGTGGATAAATCCTTAATAAAAGATTCTTGAAAATGTATGTATCTAAAATTAAAAGATTTTGAATTGGGATAAATTTCAAAGCTGTGATTATGAATTAATCTTTATAAATTAATCGTTTTTGTGACAAATAAAAAATAATAGTACATGATAAGTAAAATAATATTAATCCCTATAAACTTTTCATGATATATCAATTTGAAGGATGAATAATTTTTTTTATATTTTTAAATAAAAAGTACTAATATCTAATCAATAAAATGTGAAATAGGAAAAATGAGATGGAGAAAGAGATGAGAGAGAGGATAGAAAAAGAAAAAAAAATATTAATAAGATGAGAGAGAAAAAAAATTAAGGATAGATATTGTAAGGTAGGGATCGATCAGTGGGATAAGGCTAATAGGGTTGTTGTATTTTTAATTAAATAAAGGAATTATAATTATCATAATAAAATATTAAGCCCAATTTTAATTATAATCTATTAATGATTTAAGCCCAAAACCCATTTTCACTCTTTATAAAAAGAATACATAGTGATGTTACATTAATATTCAATCATGAAGACTATAGAATACTATTTTCTAAAGGGGGTACTTGTCTTACTTGAGCTAGTGACCAGACTTAACGTTTATGGAGTTTATGAGGATATGGGGGTGCTGGAAGACATGGGATGCATTTTGGGCTGCAAGGTGGGTACATTTCAATTTAAGTACCTTGGTGTGAAGGTGGGAAGCAATAATAAAAAGGTCAATGATTGGAGTTATGTAATTTCGAAGATTGAAAATAGGCTGCAGAAATTGGATAAATAGAAGATTTCCTATAGAGGAAGATTGGTGTTGATAAATGCATAAATGCGGTGTTAAATGCGCTAACTAGCTATGTGCTACCGATATTTCGACCTCCATCTAGTAGACATACATATTTTAACCGGAACCGCCAGTTCGGAACCGAAAATCGGCGGTTCCAACCGGAACCGGAACCGGCAGTTTCGAAACCGGTGAAAACCGAATAGAAACCGACTATATATCGGTTCGGTTTCGGTTTTTCATTTCGTGAAATCGGAACTGGCAGTTCCGGTTAAAATCGGCTGTTCCCGGTTGGAACCGATGATTTTTCAATTTTTTTATTTTTTTTACGTTTTTAGGTTGAAAAGCAAAAAAAAAATCGGAACCGGCGATTCGAACCAGAACCGGTGGTTCCAAACCAGAACCAAAACTGTCCTACTCTCGGTTCGATTCTGGTTCCACATTTTCCAGAACCAGAACCACCGATTTGGAACCGCCATGCATGTCTACCATCTAGTGTACTGAAGAGGATAGTCAAGTTGCAAAGATATTTCTTGTAGAGCAGGAAAGGTGAAGGTAGAAAAATAACATGGGTTAGTTGGTCGTCAATTTATAAAGATAAAAGATATGAAGGCTTAGATGTAAAAAAATCAGAGTTGTATAATAAAGCATACATCGGTAAGTGGCTATGGAAACTGATTAATAAGGAAGGAGGAATATGGAATGAAGTTATGGCGGCAAGGTTAGACATATATCCTTCTTTAGGGAACCTCGAGAAGATTATATTGAAGAGCCAAAATCTCAAAGGATAGTTGAGGTAGGTAATAAAATCTACTGTTGACGAGAAGGGAGGCTGATTCAAAGACGTCCTGCAAAGAGAGGTGGGCGATGGATTAAGTATGTCGTTTTGGAATGAAGTATGGACAATCAACACTTAATTGAAAAACAAATACCCTAAACTCTATATGTTGAGCGTAATGAAAGATGAAAATATTGGATCTATGGAAGCTTAGGATATTGATCATTGGACTTGGGATATGCGATGTAAAAGAGTCTTTAGAGTTTGGAAAATAAATCTCTATTTGGAGTTCATGAAGAATGTGGAAAATATGAAAATTGAAAACGATGTAGTGAACTGTTGGAAATGGGCAATAAAAAATTGACTGCCGACCAAAGAAGAGCTTAGGAAGAGGAATTATTTACCTATCAATTTTGACACTCTTTGCCCGGTATGTCAAAACTACCCTGAATCTGTTTCGCATTTATTTGAGGAGTGTAGAAAGGTGGCGGACTGTGATGGGTAGGATGGGTGTGATAGGGCCATGCCAAAGCTGTGTAGAAAGGAGTTTCTTGGAGTTTAGAAAATTTCTAGATGAGAGACTTGGTAACTTGGTGGCTTCGTGTGTTCGAATTTGTACGGTATGAGTTATTTGAAAAATACAAAATAATATTGTATTTTAAGGGGGTTGTTAGAACTTAGAGATTCTATTGTGGGAGATGACTTACTTTTAAGAAGAAAGGGGGGTTAAAAGGACCAGATGTTCAGAAGTGGAACAGTGATATTAGAAGCCTACTATAGAAGAGTTGGAGTATATGATGATGAGAAGATATTGTTATTGATGGTTTTAGCCTTTATACTTCTTCTATTTTAGATGTTTCTTTTTACTGCTATAGCTGTTATAATTCTTACAAGCATTTAACTTTGCACGAGGATAGATTTTAAAAAATAAAATTATATAAATATAATTTTTTTGTAATAGTGTGTATATATATATATATATATATATATATATATATATATATTTGACACATAAACATATATAATTACGTATTTTCTCCGTCTCATCCTAATAATTACATATTTTTAAATTGGGTATTTCATTCTAACGGTTTTTTTTGTGTATCAAACCCACACAAATAAGTAATTAAAATATCTAAATGTGACTCATTCGCCACATTAATATAATCATCAACTATACATTAAAATATTATTTATCTCACCTCAATACACATTAAAATATTAAATTTCTTAATCTCCATGCAAAAAGTAACCCGTACAAAAAGTAAATATAATTATTAGAATGGGACGAAGGGAATATATATGTATGATATTTTATATTGTGATGGTATGCATATTTAGTTTAGTTCTTTATGTGTAATGAATTAAATAATATTTAGTTGAATCGACGTTATACTACCCTTATTTGTTTTTCATGTATAATAAATTAATGTAATTATAAAAAACCAACAATTTAAAATTTTTTTATTAATACTTATATTTCATTACGTAATCATATGTTATAAACAATTCCAAATAATGTCTTAATTACTTAACATTATTTTCAAATGCAACCCAATTTTTTCAATAATTAACTCAAATTGAAATAAATTTCAACATGTTAATTGATAAAAAAAAGCATACAAAAATAATGTCTTTAATTTTAATTATTTTGTTGGACATAAAATTATTATGGTTAAAAAATGTGATAGTAAAACACCTAAATGTATTTATTTAAGGAAATAAGAATAAAATGAGTGGTGAGAAATTGAAGAGAATTTGAGAAGAATTGAGAAATTGAAGAGATTTTGACCTTAAATTTTGAGTAGAAAAAAGAAGTTAACTTTAGGTACTTTTATATATATATATATATGTGTGACATGGGGGTAAATCTCTTTCCCTATGAATCAATAAAATCAATTTTTCGGGAAAAAAAAATTCTAAAAATCCTAAACACTTATTAGATTTCTCAAAAAATAAAAAGAACGTTGTGTTCTCTTTAATCTCTCATAATATTCAAGAAAATGTGTTTTAAGATCATTAATTAATGTTTCCATAAAGATTCAACTTTCTTCTAAACACTTATGGATTAGTATGAAGTGAGAGGAACTATATCTCTAAAGATATGAAAAAATGTGGATACATAAAATAAATTCGAGCGAGTCTTTATACATATATTTAAATAGAATATAAAATATGAAAGACAGATATTCAGAGTGCTGTAATCTTCGAAGAAATGATCAGATAAGGAAAATTAGTGTATGATCATGGAAATAATAAAATAAAGAAAATAAGTCAATTCATGGAATATCTCGTCTACGGGTTCGCATATATCCGTTGTTTTACGCATTAATTTCACATTTCAAACTCCAATTCAAATGATTTTTATGCCAACACCACATGAGAATAAAAAAATTGAGAGCACCTATTTCTATCAATAACATGTACATCTACTTTTGTATATGAAAAAGTTTTATTAATTGTTATAAAAAATATTACACCAAAATATCACATCACTTATGCATTATTTCGCCTAGCATGAGCATCTAACCTTTACAACAAATAGTTGCATCAATGAAACCTTAATTCCTGCAGCAAAATAAGATTCTCTATACTAAGTAACCATTAATCTCAATATTTTCTTCATCTGAATATTTTATTCACATAATAAGGATTTTTGGTTTTTTTAAGAGTAAGGAAATGTTATTCAATACCACCACTTCACAATAAGCTTTAAATTAAAAAATATCACACTCACACACATAACATATACATTGTAGTTTAAATATTATCTTTACATAATAATAGTTTAATGACGCCATTAGGAATGGCGACTCTTTCTTTATGACATAAATCGCCCTTAGACGTGGCGACTTCACTGAAATGGTTAACAACTCATTCAATCACCACATATTATTAAAATTAAAAAAAAAAATATTACTCCCTCCATCCGCTTCTAGGTATTCATTTTACTATTTTTGGTATCCGCTTCAAAGGTATTCATTTCCCCTATTTAGTAAAAAATTACACAATATGGCCCACCACTTCCCTTTAATACAACTACCCACTTTACATATAATAATAATACTCCTTAATCCACGTGCAAAAAGCAAATGGATACCTTAGAATCGGACGGAGGGAGTATTATATTTTATTAATTAAATTAGCCCAACAATTAATGGAGGTATCTAGCAACATTTATTTTCTAGAGTTAGTCTCTTGTGAGACGGGTTATTGGTGAGACGGATCTGAGACGGGTCAACCCGTCACTAAAGTATGCTTATTTGTGGTTAAAGTGTGCTTATTTGTGGTTAAAGTATGTTGATAATAAATCAAATTATAACACACTAACATCATACTTTAATACATAATCCAACATACTTTAAAAAACATACATTAACAACTATTAAACATACTTTATTTAAATAATCGACATACTTTAACACGTCTCACAAACCGTCTCATGAAAGTAGCGTCTCACAAGAGACTTTGTCTATTTTCTATAGCAATTAGAGTTAAAATTCTTTTATGAGGTCCAAACATGATTTTTTTAATTGAAACTGATAACTTGTATTTGCAATTGTACCATACTAACATCATCAAACTCGTTTCATTAATTTTTTTTTTTTAAAAATCAATATTAAATTCTACATCATTACTCATAACTTTGTTTAGTTTGTAAAAGACAAAAGCCATTCAATTACAATCAATTAAGTTTCTATCTCAAACAAAAAATGCCAAAAGTAAATCAAATTTTAACTAGGTCCCATAAATCCAATTGCTCATTTTGATGTTCAAAGTGTAACTACTAACTAATGCAATTAACAAAAAATAACACTCTCGACGTTAAGGTCCTCATTTTTTTAAGTTGAAATATTATTATCATTTTATATAAAATGATAGTTATATTAGTGCATAACTATATGTGAACCATTTTTCTCAAAAGGGAAAAATTAATTTTTTTTATGAACAATTAAAATAAAAAAATTTATACTCCCTCCCTCCCACCACAAAGAGTGCATTTTACCATTTTCGTCAGTTCCAATACAAGAAGTGCACGCATTTCCCTTTTTAATAAATGAGACACATACAAAATAATTAATATATTTTTATGGGACTCACACTCTACACTAATACACATACTCACTATATATTAAAATATGATTTATCTCTCTTCATCTACACATTAATTATTATATCTCTTAATTTACGAAAAAAATGCCACCTTTATGGTATGGTGAGATGGGGGCGTATCTTATTAAGAGACAAATAAAGTAATTATATGTTGTATGAATATCATTTTAATTAGTTATTACATCCACTTGTAGAATTAATTTTTCTGGTGGATGGGGTGGGTGGGGTGGGTTGATGAGTACTTGCTCTGAAAAGAGAAGCCCCAGCCATAAACGTAATGATCCAACGCAATAGTTGCAAAAGATTAGCATCTACGTGAAGATTTTGAGAATCATGGATGAAAACAAAAGCATTCTTGTCAATTTTTTTAATTTTTTATTTGATGATAATATTATTAATATATACATAGAAATAACACGTCATCTCTCAACCAAATTGTTATAATTTCTGTCGGTGGATGGAAAGTAGATAAAAATCAAATTTTTGTTGAAAAGTAAATTTAATTGGTTCACATGCTAGTTCGAATTCATTGGTTTTAATTACAATATACTAATTATTATACCTGTCTATAAAAATTTTAAATAAGATTTTCCCCACAATATATAGAATCCTTTTTAAATGTGAAGCATTAAATAATATATTTTATTAGCTCATCGACTTGATTTCGTTTGTAAATAATATATGATCTTGCATGAGAGATATAAAATTCTTGTAAATCATTTCAATGTTAATACTTTACTTAAAAATTAACACTAAATTCTTAGAGTAAATTATGAACAAACAAGGGTAAAATTGATCAACTATAAAAATAAAATAAATCATGAATTGCATTAATAAAATTATAATTATAGTAAAAAATATTAATACTAAATCTTAATTAACAGTAAATAAATTGTATGGGTAAAATAAAATATAAACCATAAAGTAAAACACACTATGAATTACAAAGGTAAACACAACACCATTATATAGTAATCGTTTGCATGGACTATTGTTCACTTATCATTAATTGAATATCATTTTATTAAAATTATAATAACTTTTTATTCGTCTCACAAGATTTATTTCGTGAGACGATCTCACACAAGTTTTTCTATTAATAAGAAGATATACTTTAATTTTGATGTATGAATTGAGTAGAGAGTGGCATTTATTTGAGCTTGAAAAACTTCATTAATTCAATTGTTGAGGAATTCAAACCCCTCATAAATCCATATATCTTTTTAGGGGTGTGACATTTTTCACTCTCAACTTCTAATTAAATATCGATCGACATGAAGTGATCCACATTTAAAATCTAATTGTCTAATCAAATAAGTTTAATCAATCAAATAAAGAGGAAAATGAATTTTCTTTAGGGTTGTTGTATGCTTGCAAAATTATTACTTGGATTCTCCTTTGATGAAGGGATAGACAATTCTCTTTTACAAAAGTCAAAATCTATTATTACCAATAGTGGTCTTCCCACTGTCAATTAGTGAAGTTAAAAGTGTTTTGTGTCCCAATTTTCTTTTCAATACTGTTTGAAACTTTAAATAATTAATTTATATATATATATCATAGGACTATTTACATTTGTATATATTCTACATTATTTAAAAATATTATTTCATAATTTTTTACAAAGAAAAGATGAAAATAATTTTGAGACGTGAGTGTTATTTAACTTATGATTCTTGAGTAACCCAATATACTATTCAAAATTAGCACATGAGCATATTCAATTATTAAAAAAAATCTATAATTAAAATGATATCTAATATTTATAAAGACAAAGTCTCTTGTGAGACGCTACTTATGTGAGACCATTTATGAGACGTGTTAAAGTATGCTTATTATATAGATAAAGTATGTTTAATGGTTGTTAAAGTATGTTTTGTAAAGTATGATGGATGATGAATTAAAATATGATTTTAGTATGTTATAATATGATTCATTATAGACATAATTTGACTACAAATAAACATACTTTACATATATGATAAGTATACTTTAATAATGGGTCAACCCGTCTCACAACCGTCTCACAAAAAACTCGTCTCACAAGAGAGTCTCTCATTTATAAAAATCGAGTCTTCGTTACACCCGAAAATTTAACTGATTGTATATTTGTTTTGCTTACGCTGAAAGCATATTTATGAGAGATTTTTTTTAAAAAAATTTTAAATGCATAATTAAAAAAAGAAAAAGAAAAAAAAAGGAGTAGTGTTGTGACAATGTGTTCTTGTAACGAAAACGGAAAAAATGATGGGAAAAGAGGGAAAAAAAAAAGGAAAAAAAGAAAGAGGCTTCAAATTCAAGAAGTGTAATTAGTAAAGGCAGCATTTGTTTGAGTACTTATATGCATGCGGCAGTATGTCTGTTTTTAGGATTATGTGCCTGCGCCAATATGCAATTTTAACACTTGAACATCTCTATAAGTCACTTGAAGCACATTTACCTCCTCCACCAATCCTCAGGGCAGGGGCGGTGGGGGCCCCTAATAGTGGGTACACCATCTTTTTAATGTAAATAGTACTACATGTTACCGTATCACTTATCGAGTTCTCTTATATGAATTAGAAGTAATACTAATATTTTAATAAAAATAATGATATTCAATTAATAAAAAAATGATACTTCATCCATTTTAACAAATTTTCTATTGTTTCGTCATTTATTTGACCAATTACACTCTTTACTTTCTAAAAATATTAAAATTTTCAAAATATATAACTTTTCAATACAATATATTTTAAAAATTTTCACTTCCAACTAACACATAAACTTACTCCATCATTTACATATTGCTACCCTCAAACGTAAATAAAATTTATAAAAAAGTAACTTTTTAAACTCCGTATGTACAAAAGAAGTGAAGAGATAGATAAGAATAAAGGAGTAATTAATTAAAAATATATAATATTATTGTAATACATCTCACACAAGTGTTGTTCATTTATAAAATGTTAGTTATTTTAGGATATGAACCACTTAGGAAAGTTTGCACAAGTGAAAAGGGGATTGAGGAGTATCGAATCTATTTGGAAAACTTATTCTACAATAGCCTCTCACTTCGTGGTCATATAAATAACCATCATTAAACTCGACAGTAATTTATAGTATATTGATGATAACACATTGTAAGCCATGAATAAATAGAAGATGTAATGTGAAATAAGGTAATGAAATAACTCATCCATTTGTTACTCACATTTTATTATTTACTTACTCATACACATACTGAAATTAATTTCATTAATATAACTCCAGACATAATCTATATAAATGTATATTTTGCGGTGTCCGAATTGATTAAATAGAAAGTTGTAACTTAAATGTCTGAAATTTGGACCACTATTTGAGAAAATAAAATTTCTAATATATTTATGAATAAAGTTGTAAAAATTAAATGGCCATGATCAAATTTAAAAAAAGCAAAAGTTGGGATTTTTTTAAATTTACCATTAACCCTAAAATTACACAGAAGGTAAAATAAATTCGAATACAGATAAATGTTCAATTTTATAATACTTTTCTCCTCCTCTGTTTCTCTACTCTGTTTTTCTTTATGGAAAAGATCACAATCTCTTTTCTGTGCAACATTGGACCAGCTTAACTACCAAAACTACCAAGGGGGGTGGGTGGGTGGAGTAGGGGGGTAGGGAGGGTGGAATCTCCGTAATACCAGTAATCACGAAGCGTGGGCAGTGCTAAAGGGCCCTACCTGTTTAGTTAATTCACGCCTTCCTCTCCTCCTTTTCTTTCCTTTATAATCTCCCCTGCATTCCCTCTCTAATCCCCACCTCTCTCTCTCTCTCTTCAACCATGGCATCCACTCTCTCTCTCCTCCTTTTCTGCATCATTCTACTTCCTTCACTCATTGCTTCAACTCCCACAGTTCAAGACCCTGAGTTAGTTGTCCATGAAGTTCATAGGTACAACCATTACTGCACCTAGTACTAGTACATCTTGTGTGTCATGTTAGTTTATTTAGTTACACTTACATCATAGTACTTAACTGTCTGACTATGTGTATGTGTGTTTCTTTTTACTAATGCAGGAAGTTGAATGCCTCTAGGAGGAAATTGGGGTTCCTTTCGTGTAACACGGGGAACCCCATCGACGACTGCTGGCGATGCGACCCTGATTGGGAGAAGCATCGCCAGAAGTTGGCCGATTGCGCAATCGGCTTCGGTAAAAATGCGGTCGGGGGTAGGGATGGTAAAATTTATGTGGTGACCGATTCCGGTAACGATGACCCGGTTAACCCGAAGCCCGGAACTCTCCGCTACGCGGTCGTCCAAGACGAGCCGCTCTGGATTATATTCGCTCGTGACATGGTGATCCAATTGAAGGAGGAATTGATCATGAACTCATTCAAGACCATTGATGGTAGGGGTGCAAGTGTCCACATTGCCAATGGACCTTGCATCACCATACAATATGTGACCAACATCATCATACATGGCATCCACATACATGATTGCAAGCAGGGGGGAAATGCTATGGTGCGGTCGAACCCACGGCATTACGGCTGGAGGACTATATCGGACGGAGACGGCGTCTCCATCTTCGGCGGGAGCCACGTGTGGGTCGATCATTGCTCCTTGTCCAACTGCAAAGATGGCTTGATTGATGCCATTGAAGGATCCACAGCCATCACCATTACAAACAACTACATGACTCACCATGATAAGGTCATGCTCTTAGGTCATAGCGATGCTTACACCCCTGACAAAGCCATGCAAGTGACCATCGCCTTTAATCACTTCGGCGAAGGCCTCGTTCAACGAATGCCCAGGTAAAACGACCACCTCGTCTCAAAGCTTTTTAAACCGACACACTATCTAATTTATTGAGTATATTTGTATGTTGTCGTTTTATGCCACATCATTTAAAATTTGTTTAAACCGACACATATCTAATTTATCGAGTATATTTGTAGTCGAGTCATGCGGGTCCAGATTCCCTGTACCATTATAGTTAGTTGAAAAATTGACACGTAGAAATGCGAGGGTCAACGTCTCCCTTATTTTCTACGTGGCACGGGAGATGATACAGTAAATTGGTACAGGGAATTGTGATGATGGTATGTATGTATGTATGTTGATGTTATGTATGTGGCATGCAGATGTAGACATGGGTATTTCCATGTGGTGAACAATGACTACACACATTGGGAGATGTATGCAATTGGAGGGAGTGCGGCGCCCACCATTAATAGCCAAGGCAACAGGTTTCTTGCACCAGATGATAGATTCAGCAAAGAGGTCACCTAATTTACACTCAATTCTTTATTTCATCTACACCTAATCTTTTAATGGCCTATAATATAAAGTTGTTATAATATAAAGTTGTTACTGTTTTAAATAACGACTTTATTTAATATCCTAGCTAATTATTACAGCACATTATGCTATCCAAGAGGTGGGAGTAATCAATGCATTGCAACTTTTAGTAACTGTGCAAGAATAAATGAAAGCTCTAGCTTTAAACAACTTTCAAATATTCAAAAAAAAATATTTGAACATATGTAAGTAATTCGTTTTTACTTATGATGATAATGCAGGTAACAAAATACGAGGATGCTCCGGAGAGCGAATGGAAGACGTGGAATTGGAGATCGGAAGGGGATCTAATGTTAAACGGGGCGTATTTCACGCCATCAGGGGCTGGGGCTTCGTCTAGCTACGCTAAGGCTTCGAGCCTTGGGGCCCGGCCATCGAGCTTAGTCAGCTCGATCACGTCCGGGTCGGGCGCCCTAAATTGCCGGAAGGGGTCACATTGTTGATTGAAACATCTGTGACCTTGTAACAAGGGCAAAGTGATTTAGTAATTGGCCTTTGATACAAAAATTCAAATTTAAATAGTGCTCATTGTTAGAAAAGTCACAAAAGGACCATATAGTTGGTCCAAAGGAGCACTAGGGTTCTTTCTTTTTATTTTTTCTTTTTTATTTATTTTTTTTATTTTTACTTTGGTGGGTATTAGTAATTGTTTCCACCAATTTTTCACTTTTGTTACTTTTTGACTCTACTGTCAGAACTACAACCTTGGCCTGCCAATCTTAAACCATTGGACTTGTTTGTACTTTGGTTTTTGAGAAAGCAAGTGCTGCAGTGTTGATATACTAAATTTATATTTTTATATATTCCAATTTTATTGGCCCCTCTCTCTCTCTCTCTCAATGACAAAGGCACAAAGCAATGCATACATCAAAATAGAAGAGTGAATGGAGAGGAGACAAATGAAAGTGTCCAAAAGTTACAAAACAATTAATTAAATGTAATTGATAAATTAATGGTAATTAATTAATTAAGGGAAGTGATTAGGGTTCAACTACTAGCATCAATTTATAGATTGACAGACATCTGTTAAGAGAGTGATTTTGTGGGGGGATTTCTGTGCAAAGGCAGAGGGAATCTGATACTATGCTTATCGATAATGACAACCACTTCTTCAAATTTAATAATGCCTTGCATGCATATTTCTCTATTAATTAATTTGGTAATTAAATGGTAATTTTTTTAATTTTCATCTTATACATGAGAATTAATTTTGGATTTAAAATAGAATGGCGAAAACACCGGTTGATGATAGCTGAAAAGTGAAAATTGACGTGGTTTATATAGTTATATGGTCTAATATTATACCCTTTGTTGGAATTCTCTATTTTGAACTTTTATGTTGTTCTTACCATGTGCATGAAGATTTTGCATTTGTCTTGAAAATTAAATATTTGATAATTACTATTATAATTTTAAATTTGATGACCTCCTGCTTTTAACGTATTGTTTGAAAGTCATATTACAATTATTGAGACGTAAATTATGACTTAAATATGTTGTCGAAGAATTAAAAATTTCAGATTTGGAAAAAAAATTATAGGGTGATTAATTTAGTTAAATTAAATTAATTAATGAATTAGAAATATACTCATTAATTTGTTTGAAAGAAGTAGAACGACCCTAATAGCTACGTACCTGCTCAAGTTAGTAAATATTTTCAAGATCAAGCAGCTAATTCATAATATAATATTAAAATTTAAGGGTTACTATTAATTCGTTTTCCAAAAGTTTTTTAATGGACCGTTAATATTTAATTTAATTATTTTGAAAATAAAATTCCAAATTACTCTTAATTATTTTTTTAAAAAAAGTTTACATGAATTTTGTCATTATACCGCTCCACTTGAATGTAGTTTTTGTCCTTTTCCTATTACTAATCAAATTCACATAAATAAATGTTTAGAAAAAAAAAACCTTAATCCCACTCTTACCATATATTTATTTAAATATATTTTTTTATTAGGGAAAAAGGTGAGTTAGGGTGAGAGAAAAAGATGAAAATTAAAGGATAATAAGAGTTTGTCCTATAATTGGATGATTGATGTATATGTTATGAGTATTTAATTTACAAAAATAACTCTTAGTCCTACATGTCAGCATATTTAGCCCGCGGGCTAGCCCTATTAGCCCATAGGCTAATCGATTCGGAATAAAAAGCCCGATTGTTAATGGGCTCAAATTTCTCGACCCTAACCCTAATTTTTTTTTGGAATTAATCGAGCCAGGACCACGGTTTACAAGCTTTTTAACCTCTATGTGTTGGGCTAGCTCATTTCATGGGTCATGGCCCAAATTACTTGGTTTTGAATCTATTCTTCCGGTTTGATGGCCTAGTCTTGAAATTTTGCACTTGTCGCCAGTTTATGAAAAGAGCTTGTTTCTCTTTCCAAGAGAGACTCTTTATTAGAAACTAGAGAGCGTAAGTGGATTAGAGATTTCCAAGAGAGACTCTTTATTAGAAACTAGAGAGCGTAAGTGGATTAGAGAATAGGCGTAAGTTGTGGCTTTTGTCTTTGTGATTTCTTCACATTCTCATACTGTGTATCATTTTGTTCTTTCGTGAGCCATATTCGAGGTTCTGAGCACCCTTCTCTGGTGAATTCTGACGGCGCCCCGATAGCTAACAATAGTATTAGAGCCAAGACCCAAAAGTTAACCAATATGTGGATGTTTCTCGCCTCAATCTGTGGTCTAACCCATTCGTTCGGTGGCTTAGTGAGATCTTTTTTAAGGGAAAATGTAGATTAGGTGGGTAACCAAAACTCCACATTAATTATAAGTGAGGATGTTTATGAATTTATAAGTTTGGACTAGACTCTTCTTGTTAAGAGAACTTTTGAGTGAAAGCTCAAGAACAAAACCATGCAAGCATGTGGTGACCTAAAGCAAATAATATCATGCTGTTGGATCGTATGGTTTATTGGGCCTTTTGTGGACCCAGACTCTCCATGATCCTACAAACCCAACTAATGCTTTTGAAAAGAAGAATAATAGTATTACTCTTGTGTATGATACTCCTAACTCTTACTTCTAGACTTTATTAAATCAGGTTGCAAAAAAAATCTTCCAAAAACTAAATTATTTAAAAAGTTAATAAAATAAGTAAAATAGAATTTATCAATATGTGTACTTTACAAATATTTTACTTTTATTAGTTTCTGGGAAAAAAATGTAATTTATTAATTAATAAGTAAATACGAACATGAGATTGGAAAAGTAATGAAATAATTACTGATAGGTACACACTTTGTACCCCTAATTACTACTAGATACATTGATTTAAAATAATTATTATTTAATACAAAAAATTAAAGTAAAATACCAAATATACCCCTAAACCCATATACCTTTAAAACACTAACCCCAACCTCCACCCACCACCGGACCACCGCTGCCGGACCTGCGGCGCTCCGGCGGCCGGTCGCCGGAAAATCTGTTCGACAGGAAAAAAAAAAAAAAAAAAAAAAAAAAAACTGGTCGCCGGAAAGCTGCCGCGCCGCCGCCGCCAGAGCTCCGGCAGCCGGTCGCCGGAAAAACTGTTCGTCCAAAAAAAAAAAAAAACTGGTCGCCGGAAAAACTGCCGCCGCCGGAAAAGCTGCCGGACCGCCGCCGCCGGTCCACCACATTTTTTTGCTGCACACACTTTTTTTTTCCTGCACACCCTTTTTTTGCTGCACATGAACTTTTGCTGCACACAATATTTATGTGCAGCACATTAATAGGGGTAATATTGGAATATAACTATATATTTTTGTACCTAGTAGTAATACTTTTGTATGTTTGTATCTCATAGTAATTTAGGGTTTTTTGTGTACCTAGTAGTAATCCTCCCAAAAGTAATTTACAAATTTTACTTTCATTTTAAATCTTCTTTTTCTTTCAATTTTATAATTTAAAAAAAATATTTGATTAAAATCATCTCTAATAAAGGTAAGATTGAAAGAAAAACAATATTCAAAATTAAAGGATTATTATTTGTAAATCTATTGATAGAATTATAAAATTCCTCAAATAGAACAAAGTGTCATTTTACGTAATTTAAATTTAATAGGAGATGTATTTATAAGAGTTTTAATTAGCTAGGGTTATAAATAACGCACTCTTAGAAAATGTTTTGGGACCAATTAATATTGATCGATGTTGCAAATTAACTAATCAATAAATTTGGTTTTGTATTATTCAAAGTATATGGTTGAAAAATGGATGTTGATGTGACATAATGGACTGAAGCACATGCTATACCGTCTTGTTTTAATGTGTCAACAATGTAGGTTACAACTGCATCTTTGACAATATATATTATTTTCATTTTCATTTTATTAATTAATTATTTAATTTTGTCTTCAATATGGCTTACTTCTTTATCAAGCATGGATTATATGTCAATTTTCGGCTGCTCATTTGGATCCAACCAATAGAAAAATTGTTCAAAACTTAATTATTTGAAATATTATGAAATTTCGGAATTATGTTTGAATTCAATTATGTTATAATAATCGATTCGAGTTTCAAAAAATTTCAAGTAGAACATGAGTCCAAATAATTTGATATGTTTATCCTTATTTCTATCTATCTCTTACTTTTTGAGCAATCTAGTATATATATATAGTTGTAAAGTAGTCTTTTAAAATAACTTTTTTTTAAAGTAAACGTGTCACTATATATATGATTAATCCATTAACATGTTAATTTATTCATGGTTGATTTATATATATTTTTAATTAATATTTGTTCTTGTCTTTAATGATATGTAATTAATGTTTTCAATTACCTAATTTATTTTAAAAAATTAGATAATTATTTTTATACATTACTTAATAACGAGCCTAACTATATCAATTTCAAAATAATTTCAGATATAAATTTAATTCGTTATTTTCGAGCTATAATTCTAGTGTTTTTTTCTTAATTTTTTAAATAATAAAAAAATATACTCATGTCACATGTGTGCTTAATATTATATGAAATAATTTAAAAAGATGAAACTTTTAAAATACAAAAAGAATAAAATGTAAGAAAAAAAAAGTAGTAATAGGAGAAAAAGATTAAAAAAGAAACGTGTGCGTTCTAATAATAAAATTTAAATATTACTACTAAAAACTAAAAAATAAATAAAACGTGTAAAATTTGCACTTTACTTGCCAATTTAAAATGATTCGAATAAATTACACGTGTACATGAAATTGAATAGATAAAGTCTATTATGAAACCGTAATTATATAATATGAGATCATTGGTGAAATATGTTAAAATTATATGATTGTTATATAGATAAATTATGTGTTATCAATTAAAGTATATTTTTAAAAATATTATATTATAATGCATTAAATTATAATTTTAGAGTGTTGTAATTATATATTTCACTACAGAGTCCGACTAGGATGGACCTGGTGCACCGGTGCACTTGGACGATCTCAACCGTTAAATCAATCTTTAATATAATCTCTACCATTAATTAAATTAAACAATTAAAAAATTAAAATAAAAAAACTACCCACTACTCCACCTTAAAGTCTATAAATCATGTAGGTGCACCGGTGTATCAGATGCAACCAAAATAACCTTTCACTACAAAAAAATTTTAACTACCAATTGGATAAGCGTCATTTATTAGCAGAGTAAATTAATTTCCGTTTAGAAATATTAATAATGAATGAGACTTAAGAATGATTAAAGCATGTGAGATGGTGGAAATGTAGTTAGATTATTGGAAAAAGGAGAAGCAGTTGATCTTTCATATGAATAATTGTCTTGCGAGACATGCATCATTAATATCTACTCACGTGCACCGCTCATTAAAAATAGTAGTAACTAAATAAATTTATTTATTAATATTAAATACTCTTTTAATCACACAAAAAAATATCATATTTTTTAATTTTTCTCTAAATCATAAAAAAAAATTACATTCTAAAAAAAATCATAAGTAACCTTTTCATACAATATATTTAGCGGCAATAGACAAAACTATACTCTATCCATCCTACTCAAAAGAGTCTGAGTCTCACTCAAAGAGTCAACTTTTCTTTTTTACACACATGAGACCCACACCCACCCACTAATACAATTAAAATATGGATCCACATTCCCACTAATACAACTACTCACTACACATTAAATAATAATATTCCTTAATCCACATGCAAGAAGCAAAAACTACCATTTGGGTGAGACGGAGGGAGTACAAAACTCAATTGTTAAAAATCAATGCCAATACTTTTTTTCTTGTATTTCTTTTTAAATTAAAATAGTACTCATAGGACTAAAATATCCTTGAAGGAAAAAAATTGGATATAAGGAGCAAATCACCATTGCCGAACCACCCCGTCGGTCGGAATCGACATTGGAATCTACACGGGATTCGTACCGACATCCATACCTACATCGAAACCTACATCGGAACCAACATGAGATTCGTACCTACATTGGAACCTACATTTGCACCTACATTGGAACCGACACGGGATCCGTACCAACATCAGAACCGACAATATCTGTACCTACATCAGAACTGACATCCGTATCTACATCGAAACCGACATACACCTACAAACTTACCCAGAGGGACACATTGAATATTATAAGTTTAATAGTGGGTGTATTAAAATCCAAAAAGTGGCATTTGATTAAAATTGATATAAAAATTATTTGTTGCTGGTAAATATATATTGAAGTGTAAAATTTGGGTATTTTTTCAATTCTTCCTTGGAAAATTTAGTTTTTTGTTTTTTAATTAAATATAATGTAAATATGTGTCAAAAATAAAAAAAATAATTTGGAATTAAAGTATGCTACACATATAATTAGTTAAGTATTCCTCCATTCAATACCAAGGTATCCATTAAATGTGTTTATTTCCTCTTTATGAGAAAAAGACCCCCACAAATTGTTCATCTAATTTCGATTCGGATTCCTTTTTTACAATGATGTTTCACTTCGTGTTTTATAATAAGTTTTTTTTATTATTAAAATACTACACTTTAATAATTAATTATTAAACTCTTGTGGCACACTATTTATATTAATAATATAGATAGATTAATAGATGGCACATGAAAGTGCAATAGCTAATCTCATTTATTTCTAATACTACATACCACAGGCGAAATAATAAAAAAAAAAAAAAAAATAGAAAAAAAAAAAAATAATAATATTCTAATTTAATCAGGTGAAGTAAATGATTATTTTATAAGCAATCGAAAATAATATCTTCATGATTATGAAAGTGTAAACTTAAAATTTAGAAACGAAGAAAACAAAAGCTTTAAAGTTGAAGTTGGTAAGAGGAAAGTTGAAACAATATGATTTTGATTTTTGAGTAGTCACGTTCAAAATTTTAACTAAAATTCACAGACTGTAAACTTTTTTCTGAAATAAAGTAGTGAGAGTGGGAGCTTCAAAGTTGAAAGAAACGGTTTGTGACGTGATACCAAAGTTTACATCATATCAATTCTACATACAATGTTATTTCTCTTCGTATATGGTAGGTATTGCGTAAGATCGGTTCACGTGAGATCGGTTCACGTGAGACCGTTTTTCACTTTTTAAAATAGTGGTTTGTTTTTCATTTTTTAAAATAATTATCACTTTCCTTATAAAACATTATCACTTTCGCTATAAAATATTATCACTTTTTATTTATACTATAAATTGTTCGTGAAATAACATTATCATTTTTCATTAATTTATTATCACTTTCTGACTGTCTCACACAAGTCTTTGCCCTTCATATAATAGAAAAAGTAATCTTTTTAAAATTAATCCGGGGCTTGGGTGGAGGCCGTTGAAAATTTTTTACGAGATCGTTTCTTAAGATTATATTAGATAAATAAGAAGTGAAAATATATTTAATAAATAGTGATATATGATCTATATGAGAGGTAATAATAGTTAAATATACTTATTATTTCATATAAAAGATTCATAAAAAACAAAAAAATAATATTTCTGGTAAGAAGCAACAAATTAATTATAAAGAAAAAATGTAAAACTGTGAAGAAATGTTTAGAGGTATTCTTCTATGCATGTTTGCCTTCATAAATACTTTCCTCATAACGCGCTTTTCGTTTACAGTTTCATGCATGTTGTTTAAAAAAATCATTACTTTTAAATAAATTTGTTAATTTTAAATAGTATTGTAGTATTTTTAGATAATAAAAAATAGTAATATAAAATAATAGTACGTATGTAAAAAATGAATAGTAAATTTAAAATTTAAGTAACTTCTTAAATGGTTAGATTAAGTTAACTGTATTTCCTTATTTGATGCAAGTTGACAATGACAAGTAGCAAATTAATTAACTTGGGTGTACTGATCATGCAAGCTTTGCAAGCCATGACATGACATGTGAGCTTCTCTAGCTCAATAGACTACTCCATTAGTCCCGTCTTTATGGTTACATTTACTTTTTTGTACGA
Source organism: Pogostemon cablin (assembly GCA_023678885.1). Lineage (NCBI taxonomy): Eukaryota > Viridiplantae > Streptophyta > Magnoliopsida > Lamiales > Lamiaceae > Pogostemon > Pogostemon cablin. Next base: position 9,601,003 of record CM042961.1, read on the forward strand.
GGATTAATAAATATAGTATTTTAATGTGTATTGAGGTGAGAGAAATAATAATTTAATGTAAAGTGGGTAGGTGTATTAATGAGATGTGTGGGCCCATAGAGAGAAGTAATTAATTTGTGTGAGTCCCATATGCTAAAAAGGAAAATGTAACTATTAGGATGAGACACCCAAAATGAAAATATGTAATCATTAGGATGAGACGGAGGGAGTATTGTGTAATATTGGAGATGCAAACATCTACATTTTTTTTCTTTTAATTTGTATTATTTTTATTTATTTATTTATAGCACTTTGTACTGCATTTTTATGCAAAAATTTGAAAATTTCACTAGCTATAATGTTTTGAAAGAAATCCTCTCCTATGGTTGGTAATCCGTTGGTAAATTTCATTACTAAAAAAAAGTTTTTTTTAGTGATATCATTAAATGTAATGTAATATTTTTAATGAAAAATAATAAATTAATTAATAAAAGTAATAATAGTACAATGAACTATTTTATGAATAATTTATACTATAAATGAAAATTAATTACATTTAATTAAAAAAAGTGATATCAATATTTTTAATAAAAAGTAATAATAATTAATTAAATAACGTAAAATTGTCTTATTCAAAACTGAAATTGGTACCAAAATACTAAAAATGTGGGGTTATTCTGTAGAGTTTATAGACTATTTTTGACATTGCTTTTTAAATTTTTAATTATTTTAATTGAATTTAAAGATATTTATTGAGTATGTGATCTAACAGTTCATGACAACGTATCGATACATACATTGGATGTACTCTAATTTGGCTATTAATTTTGATTGGTGGAAAAATCATGAAACCTATGCATGCATCAAGAGCTAATTAAACTTATCACTTTGAGAAACGTGTGAATATTATATACTCCACAAACCAATGTAGAATTTCTACTCAAAATAAAGTAAATTTTAAAAGGCTAACCAACATCTCTCTCATGAATAGATGCCATCTTTAAGTGTGCATGGATGCATGAATTAAACAATAATCCGCGTGATCTTTCTTTACGTAATATTATATTCGAATTTTACTATTTAAAATATGGGAAATTTATAACAATAATAGGAGTATAATTTAAACATGATAATAATATTTATACACATATATATAAAAATAAATAAATTTTAGTGTATATGCACATGGCTACACGAAATAATGTGTCATCTTCGAGAATCCATCTCAAAGTGTGTTGGCAAGTGATCATATGATTTTGAGAATTATTTAAATTAATTTTAATAGCAAATCAAAACCGATTGTCTTTGAATATAATGTCCTTTAAATCTTTATAAAAGCTTATTGATAAAGTCACGTGTTCATCCGGACATCAATTCAATTCTATATTTTTATTTAAGTATGAAAACTTATACTATTTTTTTAAAAATAATTTTTAAATTAAATATTAATATTTTTATATTTCAATCCAATTTTTTTAAAAAAAAATCTTTATTGATTAAAATGTATACAATTTAAAATATGATATTATATTTTTGAACACTTGGATTTACAAGAGAGCAACTCAATTATATTATTAATATTTACGAAATACTTAATATTCTTAATTGAGAAAATTACAAGAATCACACTCTCGAGAATTATAAGGTGGTCCGTAAAAATTGTAAGGAAACACTTCTATTAAGAAAAAGAAAAAGAAAAAGAAAAAGAAAAAGAAAAAGATGCCTTAGTGGGTTGGTATAAATACTCTAAATTGCTGTTAATAAACTCTTGACAATAGGCTTCAATGATGGGCCGTATATAAAATGGCAGATTGGGCTGCTATGTTTAAATTTGGGCCATGGAATTGGATATTATAAATGTGTCTGTTTAAACCTGAAAATTAAGTTCGTTTCAATATGTTTTGGGCCTTTGGCTCGTTTATGTATAGTATTATGTTTTGGGTTGTGGGCTCGTTTAATATATATATATACATATGTTTTGGGCCTTTGGCTTTACGAAAGACTAGTATAGGCCGTGCAACTGATGGTTCGATTTTATTAAATTTTATTTTTAATTTAAATAGTATTTTTATATCTGAAAATTTTATTAAAAAAAAAAGGAAAAGAAGATGATACTTATTGTTCAATTTAAAAAATTTTATTTGTCAAATTTAAAGTTTGTAATTTGAGCTTAATTTATTTTTTTACCATTGACTTTGTAATTCATGATTAGTAAATACTAATTTACTTTATAGAATAAAGATTTGTTGGATAATAGTAGGGTGGAATTTTTAATATAAAAGATGAAACTTATTGAAATTAATATATTATTATATGAAAAGTGAATTACTTCATTATATTATTCTATGAAAAATAATAAAATAATGATTGAATTTAAGATTTGAAAATAAGAGGTAAAGGATAGAAGAAATATTAAAAATAATATATTTCTAAATCTAATCTAAATTAAAGAAAAGAATTGAAGGATATGTCTTGGATGAGACGGATAAAAAATGATAAAATTATTATCACTTTCGCTATAAATTGTTATCACTTTATATTACCACTTTTTATTTATATTATAAATTGTTCATGAAATTGTTAATTGCACCATTATCATTTTTCATCGATTGCGTATCACTTTTTGTTAATAATGTTATCAATTTTTTCCTGTCTCACATAAAGTTTTACGCGATACAATCTCACACAATTCTTTACCTAAAATCAGCCTGAAATCAATCTGCAGAAGTTAATGAGAGTATAAAGGATTTATTATTATCCAACACAAATTATATATCTATATTACTGTTAGATACAATAGGGTAAAAATATTAATAATAGATACAATATATTAGGATGAGATACCTAATATATCTCTATAAAAATATAATCTCAATTAATTCTTTTATTAATAATTTCAATTATCTTTTTTTTTTCTCTCTTTACTTCGCTCTTTCTTTATCTCTTCAGAATCTGTTTCCTTCAAAGTTCCCCCTTCTGCATCCAAATTTTTGATGTCTTTTCCCCTTATTTATTGCCATCAAAATTACATACAGTTTCCTATTCTCCGTCAGGACCAAAACTTAAAATCCGATTAGCCTCTAACCCTTTATCTATTGGTTATGGTTCAATTTTTGCCCGCTGCCTCTGTGTTTGGTAAGTGGTGGATAACAACACCTTCCTCATGATATATAAACATAGTTTCAATTGCCAAGAGTCGGAACTCCATGAGTTTTTGTTACTCTTTTGAAGAAATTTTGAAAATGTCCCATGTACTTATTTCAATAAAAATTGGAAGAAAACTACAGAAGACAGCAAACTATCATCAGATTTGATCAGCAGCAATAGATGTGACAATGGTGAGAAGGAGATGGCTGACATTGAGATCCATCAATGGAGCATAGGGTGAGACCATATCTTTCAGATGGAGGAATACATTAGCATTGGTATCTCGAACCACAAAGCAGCCACTCGGGAAATCATATTTTCTTCGAACGACGACGTACAGTCTGTGGGCAACAACACTCTTGTTTAAGCCCTTCTTGATTTCTTCAGCCCTAACATCGAATAAGGATGAACTATCTTCGCTCATATCAATGAATATACCCCTTATCCTCATCTGCAAGTAAGTTTCATAATTATTAGTCACAAAATAATTATTAGTCCCATGTACTTAATGTAGGGAATACAATTTTGAACTACAAACTTTTACTGATTGCATTTTCCTTTGAAGCAGAGAACTGTTTGTCGCTATCGCTGATATGCAAGTCAAATTCAGTGGCGAGTTCATTTCAAAATATATGTATTCAATTTATTTCAGATTCATTCATTGAAATATTTTTGTATTCAAAATCAGTAGGTATTTAGAATATTTGATGCTCAATAAGAATGTATTCCTAAATGTTATCTCAATATTCCACGAAATATTCAGAATATATTCAATATATTTCAGGTTTATTCATTGAAATGCTTTTGTATTCAAATTTAGTAGTATTCAGAATATTTTATGTTCAGAAATGATGTATTCAATTTAAATGATTTTGTATACAAAATTAGTAGGTATTCAGAATATTTAATGTCTAGTAACGATGTACTCAAAAATTAAATACATTATGGGGCTCAACTCACGCTTCTATAAACGTGGAATGAGTTGAATTATTCCCAACGAATTTTAAGAAGAAAAAGATGGAGCAAAATCTATTTTTAATTTTAATATAAAACATCTTTACATTTTAATATATTATTGAATAGAATTTAGAATATTTAGAAAATTTCAATAGAATCAGTAATTAAGTATTTAGAAAATTTAATGTTCAATAACATGTATTCAGAAATCTTTTCTTAATATTCACGAAATATTCAGAATGTATTCAATAAATTTCAGATTCATTCATCGAAACACTTTTATATTCAAAATTAGTAGGTATTCAGAATATTTAATGTTAATTAACGATGTACTATTCAGAAATTGAATATACATAATATATGGGGCTTAACTCACGTCAACGTGAAATTAGTTTAATCAATCCCAACATATTATTAGGAGAAAAATGTGGAATGAAATATGTTTTTAATTTTAATATAAAATATCTTTACATTTTAATATATTATTGAGTACAATCTCATTAAGGATAAGAATGGATTTTCACTCAATTCGAAATATATTGATGTACCTATAAGTAATAATATATATATATATATATATATATATATATATATATATATATATATATATATATATTGTACTTGGTAGTAATGGACCTATAAAAGAAGCATGAATTCAAAATTATTAGTATATTTTATTTTAATTATTTATGGAGTGTTGAGATTTGGGATGAAGTTCAAATCTTGTTTCCAGATAACAGCAACTCTAGCAGAATCATGATTACTACTAGGTTGTATTAGTTGGCGTCTCTATTAAGTAGTTCACAATCGCATTCACAAGAGATGTGTTGAAGATGATGATCTATATCAGCAATCTTCACACTCCTCTAACAATGAGCAATCAACTAACAATGATTGAAGAAGAATTAAAAACAAGAAAGAATGGAAGTATGTGTGTGTATGTGTTTGAATCTGTAGAACACCAGATGTATAGTGGTTCGGCTTATTAACCAAGCCTACATCCACTCCAGAGAGAGATCTTTATTGCTTGAACAAGTATGAATGAATTACAACGCACACATGCATGGATTTCAGCATTTATATACACCATGCAATATTAGTAAAGTTACAGGACCACTTCGTGTAACTACTTTCCAGCTGGATTATCAATCAGTTAGAACGAATCTTTCAGTTTGCAACTGACTCCATCACACACCCTGCGTGACAAGCTACACATCTATGTGTAGAACCTTCCATTCCACACGCATATGACATGTGTATAACCGCCACAAAGTACCCTGGTCCCCACATGTGCACATGAGCTCATTTCAGCTCAATTTGAGCTGACTTCTCAGTGATCTTGCTGCTGTAACCGTTTTAAACTTACATCACTATTGAGCATGAGTTTAATCATACACTTAACACTCCTTAATGTTGATCAAGCATAAGGAATGAAGTTTTCCATCTCAAATCTCCACCTAAAACTTCATACTAAAGTATTACCAATCTCATCCCTTATTCCACTGTTTTGTCAAGACAGTAAACTTTGAACACTGCTTTTGTGAGAGCAGCTAAACTCTTCACTGATACACTCAGCATACATTAATAAGACTCTTACATAGTTCAAATTTTGAACTAGGCAAGGCCTTAGTAAGAAAATCAGCTGAATTCTTGGCTGTTTCAATCTTCTTGACAACCACTTTTCCATCTTCCACCAAATCTCTAACAAAATACATCCTTACATCTATGTGCTTTGTCCTCTCATGATATCCATGATGTCTTGACAAATGTATAGCACTAGAGTTATCACAATGTAACAGTACTGATCCTTGTATCACTCCAAACTCAGACAAAATTCCTTGTAACCACAAGCCTTCTTTAACTGCCTCTGTGAGTGAAATGAACTCAGCTTCAGTTGTAGACAATGCTACCACTGACTAATGTGCTGATCTCCAACTGACAGTTGTGCCAAACAAACAAAATACATAGCCTGACAATGACTTCATTGTGTCTAAATTAGCAGCATAATCAGCATCCACATAACCTGCAAGAAACTCAATGTTAGAAGTAAACTTATTGAAATACAAACCTGTTGTCAAGTTGCCTCTGATGTATCTCTGAATCCACTTAACAGCCTCCCAGTGATCCCTGTCTGGATTCCCCATAAACCTACTTACCAAACTCATTGCATGAGCTAAATCTGGCCTGCAACATACCATTGCATACATGAGACTGCCAACTGCATTAGCATATGGTATCCTTTCCATTTCTAATATCTTTGCACTTGTTTTAGCTGATTGCTGAGCTGACAGACTCATCCCTTGCTTTACAGGTGTAGTAACAGCTTTACTCTGATCCATATTATACCTCTTGAGCACTTTCTCTAAGTAAGAACTCTGATGCAACACTATAGAACCTGCTGATCTATCTCTATTGATCTCCATGCCCAATATAACAGTAGCTTCACCCAAATCTTTCATATCAAATTCTGATTTTAACATCTCCTTCACCACTGTGATACCTTCCATAGACTTGCAAGCAATTAAAATATCATCAACATACAATAACAAGAAGATGTACCATTCACTGTCTTGTTTAATGTATACACAACTGTCAAACTTGCTTCTCTCAAAACCACACTTGATAATATACTCATCAAATCTGAGATACCATCTCCTTGGACTTTGTTTCAATCCATAAAGGGATTTTAAAAGTAAACAAGCCTTACTGGTTGGTGATTGAACTGAAACTCCATCTGGAACTGTCATATAGATTTTCTCCTCCAAATTACCATGAAGAAATGCTGTAGTCACATCCATCTGATGCAATTCCAGATTAAACTGAGCAACTAAAGCCAACAAAATCCTAATGGAACAGTGCTTCACAACTGGTGAAAAAATCTCAGTGTAATCAACACCCTCTCTCTGAGAGAATCCTCTAGCAACTAGTCTTGCTTTGAACCTGATTCCATCTGCTCTTTCTGGTGAAACCTTCTTCTTGTAAATCCATTTGCAACTTACCAACTTCTGATGCTTTGGTCTCTGAACAACTTTCCATGTCTGATTCTTCTCTAATGAAAGCAACTCTTCTTGCATAGCAGCACTCCACTTAGCATTATCCTTACTATTCATTGCTTCCTGATAGTTTCTAGGTTCATATGAATCTATATCCTCTGCAGAATACAGTGCAAAGGATACAATATCAGCTTCTGCAAACCTTGCTGGAGTTTTAATAACCCTCCTCTGCCTATCTCTTGCTAGCTGATAACTGTTAAGTAGCTCCTCAGTATCAGATGTAATCTGATCACCTTTTGTTGGTGAATCAGTACTTTCTTGTACTGATTCTTCCTCAGTTCTTGACTGATCCTCCTGAAACTTGTTCATAAACTCCACCTCAAGCTCAGTCTTATTCTTCTGATTTTGAACTAGAGGTTTCAGTGGCATGATATCCTCATTAAATGTAACATCTCTGCTTAGTATAAACTTCTTACTCTCAATGCACCATAATCTGTAAGCTTTAATACCTTTAGGATATCCAATTATGACACATCTGATAGCTCTTGGAGCTAATTTATCTTGCTTGATGTGTGCATAAGCTAGACAACCAATTACTTTTAGTCTTGAATAGTTAGCAACTTTTCCAGTCCACACTTCTTGAGGTGTTTTGAATTTCAAAGGTGTTGATGGACTCCTATTGATAAGAAAAGCTACTGTACTAACCAACTCACCCCAAAAATCTTTGGAAAGACCAGAGCTACTCAAGATACACCTTACTCTCTCAAGTAAAGTCTGATTTAATCTCTCTGCCACACCATTTTGTTGTGGTGTTCCTGGTACTGTCTTATGCCTTATGGTTCCCCTATCCTTACAGAACTTATTGAATTCATCAGAGCAATATTCAAGACCATTATCAGTTCTTAGTATCTTAATCTTGCTACAGCAAGTATTCTCAACCTCAGTTAACCAGTTCTTGAAAGTAATAAAAGCAGCATCTTTGGTTTTAAGTATATATATCCATATCTTTCTACTATAATCATCAATAAATGAAATGAAATACCTGCCTCCACCTTTTGTTAGTGTTCTTGCAGGTCCCCATAGGTCTGAATGGACATAATCAAGTCTGGATTTGCTTGTATGTTCACCAATGCCAAACTTAAGTCTCTTAGCTTTCCCAAAAATGCAATCCTCACACTGATTAAGCTTGTCTATTGAACTGATGTTAATAGCTCTCTGTCTTGCTAATTCCTGTAGTCCTTTCTCACTAATATGAGCCAATCTACCATGCCACATATGAATTTCATCATTTCCAGTAGTGACATAGTTTTGTCCAGTCACTGTATGGCCATCAAGAATGTACAATCCATCCTTCATGATTCCTCTCATCACTTCACATTCCCCTTTCTCTACAATGAGTATACCTCATTTTGATCTATACTCATAGTCTGAAGCATCTAAGATTCCTAATGAAATCAAGTTTCTTTTGAGTTCTGGAACATACCTCACACCTGTCAAAGTCCTGACAGTTCCATCATGCATCCTCAATATAATTGATCCAATGCCTCTGATTTTACATGTGTGATCATTCCCTAACAACACTGATCCATCATTCTGGAGCTTAAGATCAGTGAACCAATTTTTCATAGGAGACATGTGAAATGTACATCCTGAATCTAAGATCCAATCCATGGATCTTCTTGATGAACCAACTAACAATGCCTCAGGATAAGCAACAACCTGATTCTGATCATTTGTTACCTGATTTACCTGCACTATTTGTTGGCCATCTTTATCAGCTTCTTGTTTTCTTTTCCTTTCATTCTTAAACTTGTAACAGTTCTTCTTATAGTGGCCTGGCTCATGACAGTGAAAACACTTTCTAACTTCCTTACCATATCCAGAATAAACATTTCTGTTTGCTTGTTTCTTTGAATCAGAATTGCCCTTTTTGTTGTACCTTTTGCCATGATCATTTCTTTTAACCATCAAGCCCTCCCCTGATGTTTCATGATCATCAGAAACCTTCTGAAACTCCTTTGTCTTCAGAGCTATTTCAACCTCCTCAAGACTGATAGTTTCTCTATTTCCAAACAAGAGTGTATTCTTGAAGCTCTCAAATGACTTTGGAAGTGCTGATAACAACTTTGAGGCCTTATCTTCTGTTTCAATAGTAGCATTAACATTTTCTAGATCATCTAATATCTTATTAAATTCATCAAGTTGCACCAAGACTGATCTATCTTCATCCATCTTAAATGAATAGAACTTCTGCTTTAGATATAAACGGTTAGCAAGTGACTTTACCATGTATAGATCTTCCAGCTTCTTCCATACTGCCCTTGCAGAAGTCTCCTTCTGTACCTCCCTCAGAGCCTTATCACCAAGACACAACACAATGGCACTTAATGCTCTTTCTTGTGTATCAGCTTCTGCAGTGGCTTCAATGGATGATTGTGCAGTTGCTTCAGTGATTGGAGGTTTCTCCTTAATAGCATCTGCCAAACCTTGTTGTACCAGGATAGCTTTCATCTTGATCTTCCATAATCCAAAGTCAGATTTCTCTGTGAATTTCTCAATATCAAACTTGGTTGCAACCATGGTGTGAACCTCCTCTCAACTGCTTCTTGATTTCTTCTGTTTGATTGCTGATCTGTGTTTTTAGATTCCCACAGACGGTGCCACTTTGTTGAAGATGATGATCTATATCAGCAATCTTCACACTCCTCTAACAATGAGCAATCAACTAACAATGATTGAAGAAGAATTAAAAACAAGAAAGAATGGAAGTATGTGTGTGTATGTGTTTGAATCTGTAGAACACCAGATGTATAGTGGTTCGGTTTATTAACCAAGCCTACATCCACTCCAGAGAGAGATCTTTATTGCTTGAACAAGTATGAATGAATTACAACGCACACATGCATGTATTTCAGCATTTATATACACCATGCAATATTAGTAAAGTTACAGGACCACTTCGTGTAACTACTTTCCAGCTGGATTATCAATCAGTTAGAACGAATCTTTCAGTTTGCAACTGACTCCATCACACACCCTGCGTGACAAGCTACACATCCATGTGTAGAACCTTCCATTCCACACGCATATGACACGTGTATAACCGCCACAAAAGTACCCTGGTCCCCACCTGTGCACATGAGCTCATTTCAGCTCAATTTGAGCTGACTTCTCAATGATCTTGCTGCTGTAACCGTTTTAAACTTACAGCACCATTGAGCATGAGTTTAATCATACACTTAACACTCCTTAATGTTGATCAAGCATAAGGAATGAAGTTTTCCATCTCAAGATGAGATTTCTTGACGAGTATGAGTTGGGATCTGCTTTGCAAGAGTGTGTTTGGTGAAGAAAGTTGTCCTCTTGAGCTGGTGGAACTTGGAAAGAAAATAGCAAAAAACATTTAAACTCAATTGTGAATTTGGAGGATGATGAGCGTTGTTTAAAGATACTATATACTAGTTATTATCAGTTACCAGTTCATCTAAAGCCATGTTTTCTTTTCATGGGTGTGTATGGAGAAGATAGCGAAATCCGTGTTAACAAGCTCATCAAACTATGGATTGGAGAAGGATTTGTAAAAGCAATTAGTGGCAAAATCTTGGAAGAGGCTGCAGTGGATTACTTGAATGAACTAATTGAGAGGTAGTTCACAAAAGGGGAGAGTAAACTTCTGCAAAATTCACCATCTGCTACTAAACTAAACACAAGTTTCTTTGTGTTGTGCAGCAAAATCCACGAGGCAAAATTACTCAACGAACGTCGCTTGAGGAATATTTCCCTCAATCTATCCAATATGTTTCGTTTACCCGTTCTTTGATATGGAATATTAGTGCTCACAGTTCAGATGCTTCACTTGACCCTTCTTTAGTACCTGGTTTTGGTGAAGACTATTTAAACGAATTTGAGGCAATCGTTTCCATGGAAAGGAACATATGCTTCATATTTCCAGCATATTGTTTTTGAGCTACTCAACATGCGATACCTCAATTACAGCTCTTATCCATTGACAGAGTTGTGTATCCCTTCTTCAATTTATCGCCTCTGGAATCTGCAGACAATAATTTTAAGGACTGTAGAAGCATTTGCACCTCCTGAGATACATGTATAATGAATAATTATTGTATTAAATTTTATTATATTGCACTTATTTTTTTATGATGAAAAGATGTCATAAGGTGTAATTTTGTAAAAAAATTGAAATAGTAGTTTGTAAGTGTGTACCCACTTTAATAAAAGAATTTGAAACCTTTGAAATAGATAATAAAAAATTGAAAAATAGACATGTTTACCTTGAACAAGTGAATTACTCCTTTGTTCCATAACAACTTTTACATTTATTGTTTTATATTATTTATAAATCTTTTTTACTAATTTTATTGACTTTTAAGAATATTTTAGTATTTTTAGGTAATAAATAAAATGTAAAGTAATGTTATGAGTTGTGAAAAAAAGAATAACAAATTTGAAATTAAAGTAATTTTTAAAGTTGTTTGATATAATTTTATTTCTTTTTTTGGTGTGAAAGTTATTATGATAAAAGTAAATGAGGTAAATGTAAAAATTATTATAAGAGAAAGAAGTATTATTTATGTGTATGACAAACTATAACTCTTTAAAACATCAATATTATTAGAGTTTCTAAAAAATAAAGTAATACCCAATGTAATAAAGAGTGAGGATGCATATACTTGATTTTATGCTAGTAAGTTTTTACTCCAAAATTTTAGGGTGCGACTAATAATTGTAGAATTAATTCATAGAATGAATTCTAATCTCCCTAGATTAATTGATTTTCATTGGCCGATCATTAATTGATCTTCATTGGCTGATTCTAACCTCCCTAGATTAACTGATCTATACCCGTGCATAAAAATTTGAATAATCGGACTCTTTTAACATTTCTTTCTAAAGTCAAAAGACTTGGAACCCATTAATTATTATCAATATAAACCACACAAACGAACGCTTCATAGTCACGTGTAACTTGTCGCCGACTAACTAAAGTTTAATTAACAAAAAAAAATCACACCTAAATAACAATATCCTTTTCTAATTCTAAATAATAGTTTTCTTTTAAAAAACGTATCTCAAGATTAGAATTATAAAATTAGTAAAATTCTTACCATTGAATTTCTTTTAAATTTAAAGTCAAATATATAACACAATTTTGTAACATATGAGGTGTGTAGCTTATAATATTATTATTGAAAACAAAAATTAATTCAAAACCAGCATACACAGAAGCTTCGTGGCTAACCTTCTTCAGCGTACAACTCTGACAAGCACAGTAATGTAGGTCATGACGTCAATGGGTACAACTCTGGCAAGCACAGCAGCTCGCCGAGGTAGACCATGACGTCAGCGAGTACAACTTTTATATCAAAATTTAGAGTCCAATTAGATGCAGGCATTTACGGTTTTACGGTTTTCAAAACTCATATCCAAATTTTAAAAATCATCCTTATATATACCTATTACATTCTCTCTCCTTAATTAATATACTCCCTCCGTCCCACGTATTTTTACCCACTTTCCATTTTGGGGTGTCCCACGTATTTTTACCCATTTCATTTTTGGCAAAAATACATAATATTTTATTACCTACTTTTTACAATCCCAACAACTTTAATTACTTTTTTACACTTTATTCATCATTCCCAATAAATTTATTTACTTTTTCTTTTTAAATTACTAATTTATCCCTACTTTCTCTTACATTATATATTAAAAAAATAAAACTTCTTAATCTCCGTGCCCGTACAAACGGGTAAAAATACCCGGGACGGAGGGAGTACTTTTTTTTTTATCTTTTCTCTCTCATTTAATTTTTTAAATAAATTAATACATTAAATTGACATAAAGTTAAAACCTACCATACTCAAAACTCAAAACTAACATAAAATACACTATTCGTGGTTTTCAAACCACACATAACTCCAAACCAAATATTATTTAGATGGTTTTAGTTAATTTTTTTTAATCTTCAAAATAAAATAATTTTTTTTAAAACTAATTACTCAAAACACCCTATTTTAGCCATACAAATCTGAATAAAATTCGCGTGCCCCAACGCACCGTGCTTAGATAAGATAATCTCAGAAAATCGTACTATTTAATGTTAAACCTTTAAAAAAACTTACTCCATTCGTCCCATTTCAATGTTTATATATTTCTATTTTGAGCGTCTCATTTTAATGTTTACGTTTCCTTTTTTGAAACATGGGACTCACCTAAAACAATTAATATATCACCATGGTCCCCACATCCAACACTAATACACCTACCCACTTTATATTAAATATTATATCTTTCCACCCACTATTTATTAAAATACTATACTCCTTAATCAACGTGAAAAAGTAAACGTAAACATTGAAATGGGACGAATGAGTATACCTTTTAATTTTTAAAATTTTTTTTTTTTTTTATTCAAATGTTAATATATCATTCATATTTTTATAGATAGTTTTAGTGAAGAAATAATATAAAGTATATATTTTTAGAACAAAATTATACACACATAAGAGACAAATTCATAAATATTCCTAGGATGCACCCATAATCACCCCAAAATTCAAATACCATTTTCTCAATTTAAATTAAATTATGACTCCGCAAATTTTGGATGGCTATGAACAGTTTTATTACTATAATTCAGAGAATTAGAACCATCAAAATTCATTCATTTTTTGGTAAGCTTTGACAAGTAGTCGCCATTTTTCTGGATGGAATCATTCATTCATTTTCATTTTCTGCACATGTTAAATTGGTGATAATCGATTATTAGGCTAGTATTTTTAGATCCACATATTTTAACAGTCTCTTAGATGACTGAATTTCTACATATAAAAAGTTGAACTCTATATATGTGTGCATTTCAATTATGTTATATAAAAGGAATTTTATCAAAATTTGAAAAATAGGTAAACTATCAATTAGAGGATTGAATTATGTTTTTTTATCGATTGGGAGCGTGATAAAAATTTTGATACAACAGCATATATTGATACTATTTGAGTTTATAAAAATAAAATAAAAAATGTACATATAATACAGTGATGTGTGGAACCTGATTGACAATTTGGCAACAAAAAAAAATTTCTAACTCATTTTGTATTTCAGTCTAATATTAATTTTAAGATTAAAAATACACTAGTTATTAATTAAAAAATTATGCTCATGTAGATGTAGTCTTTTAAATAAATAAATTGAGCTCACAAAACATTTTAAAACAATTTTTTATTATATCATTAAATTGTAGACTCACGCCCAACATCCTTGATTACAAGCACTTATTTGCGCAGAAACTTCGTCAATCCGCACAAACACAATATTAGGTTCAATACATAATAATCTAGAGAGTATTCCATGCATCTTATTTGTCGAATTAATAAAGATGGATAAACTTTGTAGTGTTACTAATCAATGTCATAGTTCGAATGTCTTTTACCACTATACCACAAACTCACAAAGGATGTTACGTAAACTCCTTCCATTCAATGTATTCGTAAGCACCTGACAGTGTCCTTCAATTAATACTCCCTCCGTCCATCAATATGATAATCATTTGTTTTTAGCGTGAATGAATGGTGAGTAATGGTCATTTGTGGGTTCCTTTTGGTAACAAAGGAAAATGGATACATACATTTAGAGTAGAGAACTAAAATGACAAAATTAATATTTTATCAGCAACGAAAAAAGTAGTATATAACTAAGTACTAAAACTTTCATCAGAATACTATTTTGTGCTGCTTTGATTCTCTTTGATCCGGATACTAATATTTGAACAAACAAACATGGTATGCTTTATTTTTTAATTTTTTTTTTCTTGACTATTTTTCTCAACAAATATACCCGTGCCTTCTCGATCCTGAAAAAGAAGAAGTTGGAATAAATTAAAATTTCAATAATTAGGAAGTTCATAGATTTTATTAGACAAGCCAAGCCCTACCAGTATTCAAATAATTATAGGCTTTTTCATACATACGAGATTGGACCCAACACATTTTCATCTCTACGCAATAATTCTAATTTGAGAGATATTTTCATGTAATTAGTGTAGGCGCTCCCTTCCGAAAAATAATACTCTTTTATTATATTTATTTATAGTGGTTTATGTATATATTTCTCCTTCCATTCTATTAAAGAGACATATTTTTTTTATTTTAGTAGTTCGTTCTTAATGGGATATTTGTTTTGGATTTAAGTTAATTTAATAACTTGTGAATATTGTTATTCTATATTATGTTTGCTTTGAGTTTTAGAAGGTTATGTTTAAATTTTATATCAAATCAAATATATTAATTAAAGTGAGAAAAGATGAGAGAGAAATGAAGAAAAAATATTAATTAAGGAGAGATAATATATGGTAGTGGTGAAATTAAAGTTGAGATGGTGAGAAGAATAAAACAATTCCTTTAACTTTAATAAATAAGAATTTTAGTTCTTTAACTATAATGTGAAATTCATATTTGAAAAAAAAAATTATGACCAAGTTTTTTTGAGACCATTTCACTATGAAATTGTTTCATATTTTCTTGATTAATCATCAGTTTGTATTATATATATCATTACTTTTTATTTATCTTATATATTATTTATTAAATAATTTAATAGAACGGCTATCATTATTCAGCAATCAAATATACACATTTTATTAAAAATATTATTGCTCCTTATCTAATATTTCTTAATATATTCTCACACATAACTTTTTTTTCCAATATATTAATCTTTTAAATCTTAAAGCGATGACTTTTGAATTGAAAGGAAAAAAGAAATCAGAAAGTTACTAAAGTTAATCTACCCAAATCATTAAAAAAGACCATGCTCACCAAACATTGTAAACATGCTCATGGTAAATTACATTTTGACTTGAAGGATTTAATTTTTTTTAATTAAAAAGGATTATCATATTTGTTCATGCTTTTGTCATATTAAAATATAAAATGATTCCTTCCTTTAATTTTTTTTCTTTTTTTTTTAATTCAAAAGTAAAGTATAGAAGCAAACAGGAGTAGGGTAGGGTGATCAAGACATGAGTTGGACTTTATATATGCATGTGGGTTAATTAATTTCTCAGATTAAATCTTTGCCCACCAATTAACAATTTTCAAGATAAACATCTACCCCACTTCCAATTTAAATGAAAGCTTCACTAGTTCAATTTTTTCCCACTGAATATTCTAAAAGGTTATATCTTAATATTAATATCATACGAAGTCACTATTTAAAAAAAAAGATGATAAATATAAAATTCGTGTAAAAAGCTAAGTAAAACAAGTAGTACTTTAATTGAAGCATAAACCCAAAGAAAATAGATTTTTCCGACCATTTAAAATGGGTTAGATACCTCGGTTTCTAAACCCGCTCCAAATCATTATATCCAGATTATTTGAATTTATAAATAGTCGACCCCTTTAAAGTATATATATATATATATATATATATATATATATATATATATATATATATATATATATATATATATATATATATATATATATATATATATATATATATAGAGGGTTGAAAAGGCTTTAATAACAACAATCAGTCCATAATGCTAAAGTTTATGGCAAAAGACATTTGTGAGATCTTTTCAAGAAAGTTTCGTTTTACAAATAAAAAGTGATATCAAATTAATAAAAAAGTGATAACGGTGCTATATAAACATTTTATAATATAATAAAAAGTGAAGTAATATTTTATAAGAAAAATAATAACATTAATATAAACATAAAAACTATATTATAAACCCGGTTTATATAGCTTATTATGTGAACTCGTCTATTTTTTCACCCTAAACCATGTGATCCCCATTTCCAATCCTATTATATCATATGTATTGGTAATGTTTAAATTAAAAGGGATCACAAGTTTTATATTGTAAATCTAGGAAACTAACTCTAATATAAAAATGATAATTAGTTATAAAAGCATTTATAAAATAATATCACAGTAAGATGGTACTATATAAAAGTGCCCAAAATTTAAAGCAATTAAGCTGATTAAACGCAATATACTTTAGGAGTGGTGAGCTTGGAAATGAATAATCACTAATCAGCCAATTAAAGTCACAAAGCAGCGTAGCTTCATAACTAAAATATAACCTTTCAATTAACTTGAAAGATTTACATTGTTATATTTATTTAAAAGATTTACATTTTTGAGTTATTAACTTCTTTTTTTTCTTTTTAATCAAAGTACTATTAGTGCAATTGCCTCAATGGATGCATTTACTAATAATCTATTGTTCTCGTATATTTATAAAACTAAGGCTTATGTGGGACAAATTAAACAATATAAAAAACCAAAATTAAACAATGTAAAAATAAAAAATAAAAAATCTTATATATACACACGTATTCGGATCAATGTGAAATTAATTTAAAGGATGCAAACAATAAAAGTTAATATAGCTCTACAAACAAATACTAAAATTTGAAGATAGTGATTAAACTAACAAAGTAGTGGTACTAAAAAAGCACTTCAGTTTACATACACCCCATGTACAAAAAGAAAAAGAAAAAATAAATCATAAAAACTTGCAAATATATACTCCCTCTCTCACACATTATAATTTACATTTACTTTTTCACGTAAATTAAGAGATACTTCCTCCATCCCAGGCTAAGAGGGTCATTTTACCATTTTGGTCGTCCCACATAAAGAGTCTCATTTCATTTTTTGGACACATGGGACCCACACACACCCACTAATACAATTAAAATATGGGGCCCCCACACCTACTAATACAACTACCCACTACACATTAAATAATACTCCTTAATCCACGTGCCCAAAAGCAAATGGAACTCTTAAGTTGGGACGGAGGGAGTATAATATTTTAATAGATAATAAATTGAGAGAAATAATATTTAATGCATAATGTATAATTATATTAGTATTGTGTTTGGTCTCCACATAAAATAATTAATTATTTTGTATTTGTCTCACTTGACAAAAAAAAAATAAACATTAACTATTTTCACTAAGAAGAGTAATAATTTGTCAAGATTAATTTTTCATATTTAAAAAGTATTATCAGTTGAAAACAGGGTTCATGTATAAACACACAATTGTTTGCATTAAAAAAAAAAAAGGTTATGATCCATTTCTTAGGTTGTCCTAAATTGTAGGAACTTAAATTTGCAAAAGAATTGTGATTGACAACCTTTTATTGTGATTGGGTGTGAATCGTTATTATGGTGCAAATGCCCAATGTAAAAGTCTTTATTGGTGGCCTTGATAAAAATCATTGAATGTACCTCCCCACACTTTCAATGTTCATTATTTTCAACTTAAAAAAAAACTTTTATTTTGTTGTCTCTTGAGGCAAACAAATCATATATTCCATTTTAATTTGTATTTCATCTATTATTATACTATATATCTCAAATATATTTGTACAGCTTTCCAAGTATCCGAATTGATCAAGTAGTGAACTCAGTGATCGCATGTCCCTAGTTCTCAGTATTATACTCTCTCATTTCAAGATTATTTACACTATTCATTTGTAATTACAAGGAATTGTGCAAGTATTAATCATTGGACTGCAGGATTATTTTTTATGGTTGAGCCCTTAGAACTAGTCTAATGTTGTTTGTCTACCTTGTTTGTGTGATTTATAAATTGATATTATTAGGCCAAAATTTTGTAACCCTTTAATAAAATCACATATCTCTACATAAAAATAAATAAATAATAAGTTTGCCTCATCAAATTTAGAGTGTTATTATGTTACATGATTCACTTTAATTAGATTTGGTTTGTTAATTATACTCGTCAAATCTAAAATATGGACTTATATAATACCCAATAAGTTTAGGCATATATATATAATCATTAGTGAGATGATTTTTCTTATAAACTCTTTAAAAGTAATATATACACAAATGTACCAAAAACACTCAAAGACTAACTACCAATAAATAACGTCCCAAATCGAATATATACATATATTATTTGTATGTCCAAATGCATGAACAAGCAATAGATTCGAGGAACATAAGGACCAAAATCTAGGAAAGAGGGTTGTTGAGTAGTGTAGTGTGGCCTCTAGAAGTCGCATAATAATAGTATTAATTATAATTAATAACCTTAATGACTTGTGACATCTTGAAGAAACGGCTTAACCAATTAAACATTTCCCAATTGGCAGTAAGGAGCAAAATTCACCTGTTGTCCACGTGGCAATCATTACTCCATTAATTAAATGTGACAGCTTGGAAAAGCGAGTGGGAGGAAAGGGATTAGATTGACACGTGAGACAAAAGGGTCAAGAGGCGTTTCTGAGCTTTAAAGGTCGCTTATTTGCAAATGACCCCTCACCCCTCCCTTATCCATAATCCCAATCATCATTTCTCCCATTAGAATATATTCCACGTCGCTCCCGTTTCGGATTCTCGTGCTGTTTTGGTATAATATCTCATCCGCCACACATATGAGAAGGGAAAATTAAACCTTTAATGGAACTATAAACACATGTATAATGATTCATGAATTTTATTCGGATTCTTTATGTAATTTTAACGTAATATTTTATGTTTCACCATTTTAGATGAATAATACTCCCTCGTCTATCCTCAATGTATCCATTTACTTTTTGCGAGTATTATTATTTTATGTATAGTAGGTAGTTATATTAGTGGAGGGTGTGGGTCCCATAATCCAAAAAGAAAAATTGATAAATTAAGGATGAACAGCCTAAAATGATAAAATGGATATATTGAAAGTAGGAGGGAGTATATAAAAAAAATGTAAAAATTATACTTTAAAAAAGATATTCCCTCCGTCCCATAAACAAATTCACACTTTCTATTTTTGTCCGTCCCACAAGCAAGTTCACACCCCAAATAAGGAAATACACACAAATCAATTACCTTACAACACACTTTAATTTTAAAAATGTCACTCATTTCCAACTTACTTTAGAATTTATTTATTACTTAAAAATATCAATCTATCCCTAAAAGGGAGTAACTTTTTCTTAAACTATGTATCTACCGTAACTGTGAATTTCTCTTTGTTACGGAGGGAATATTAACCACAAAACTATTATTGGACATTCTTCACAGTTTAAGTGTTAATAATATAACTTGGAGCGTAAAAGTGACATCGAATATCTTGTGCTGTTGAATTTTTTCTTCATACCATATTGTAAATGTCTAATGCCACAAAAGATTAACAATACATTGAAGAAGATTCTTGTGCCACGTCGCCCACCCCTACCGCCTAAATGTATAAATAAACATTATAAATTCCTATGATAGTTGTATTAATTTAATTTCGAAGGGCAGAATCGACATTTACGAATTGTGGTGCAGAAAATTGAAAGCCACACCTAATCATCAGTAGACATGCACCCCGGTTCGGAATCACTGGTTTCGGTTCCAAGGTAGGGGGAAACGGAATCGAACCGGGGTACAAAGGTTTCGGTTCCGGAACCGACGGTTCCGGTTCCGGTTCAGAATTGCCGATTTCGATTTTAATTTTTTTTTGTTTTAAGCGTAAAAAGTAAAAAAAATAAAAAAATTGAAAAACCGACGGTTCGAACCGGAACTGCCGTTTTTCCCAAATATGAGGAACCGGAACCGAACCTTCCCCTACCGGTTTCGATTCTTTTTTTTGGCGGTTCCAGAACCGGCGGTTCCCCAGTTCGAACTGCCGGTTCCGGTTTTTTGGTGCATGTCTAATCATCAGAGCATTTGTCCTTTGTAAATACTCCCTCCATATCATGGAAAGGGTAGTTTTTGCTTTTTGACACGTGGATAAAGGAGTATTATTATTTAATGTGTAGTGGGTAGTTGTATTAGTGGGAGTGTGAGTCTCATATTTTAATTGTATTAGTGGTGTGTGTGGGTTCCATGTGTGTAAAAAAGGAAAGTGGATTCTTTGGGTGAGACGTCCAAAATGAAAAATTAAG
The DNA here is from genome assembly GCA_023678885.1 of Pogostemon cablin. Lineage (NCBI taxonomy): Eukaryota > Viridiplantae > Streptophyta > Magnoliopsida > Lamiales > Lamiaceae > Pogostemon > Pogostemon cablin. The sequence continues at coordinate 9,622,009 of CM042961.1, forward strand.
ACTCTTTGGGTGGGACGGAGGGAGTAAAGAATAAAGAGGAGTAGTAAAATTAAATACTCCATCCTTTCGCCCGAAATAGGATCTTTTACTTTTGTGCACGTTGATTAAGGAGTATTATTATTTAATGGGTAGTGGGTAGTTGTATTAGTGGGAGTATGGACCCCATATTTTAGTTGTATTAGTGGGTGTGTGAGTCCCATGTGTGTAAAAAAAGAAATGACCCTCTTTGAAGCGGATGACCAAAATGGAAAAAAGACCTTCTTTCGAGCGGACGGAAAAAGTATAACATGACTAGAATTATAATTTAAAAGGATTTTTTTTATTTGTTTACGGATTAACCTTAATACTCTAGTGACATACTACCTCCGTCCCGCAGAAAGGTACCCGGTTCCTTTGTAAATTACAAAGGAAGCGCGTACCTTTCTGCGGGACGGAGGGAGTATATTTTTTTATTATTATACCTTAATGATTTAGAATATTAGAGAATACAAAATATATTTTCAATCCATTAATATAGAGGGTTTATCATACACCATAATTTAGAAAAGACAAAGTCTCTTTTGAGATGGGTGTAAAATGGGTCGACACATCACTAAAATATATTTATTGTATAAATAAAGTATGTTTAATGATTGTTAAAGTATATTTTTTAAAGTATGCTTGATTACGATTTAAAATATAATTTTAACGTGTTATAATATAATTTATTATTAACATACTTTAACTACAAATAAACATACTTTATCTATACAATAAGCATACTTTAGTGATTGGTCGACCCGTCTCACACCCGTCTCGAGTGTCCCGAAAACACAAACTAATTTAAGTTTAAATTTAATTATAGGTAATTATACACATTTATTTATTTTTGCTTTTTGGATGAAATTTTACGTGTTGAACAGTGAACTTATGTTGCGTGCACTTATTTATATAAACATCTTTCTTTAGGGTTTCTTTTGCCCCCAAGCATAGCTCAAGTGGTAGAGGAGATGGTGGAAAGGCCTTCCAACTGAACTTAGTTGCTGCAGGGGGTTCGAATCTTGCCTTTGGCATGGATTTGACCCCTTGCAATCACAAGTTAAACAGTGAGCCCCTCTCTATAAGCCACTTGAGACACATCCTGCGATTTACCCCCTCCACCAATCCCCAGAGCAGGGGCGGTGGGGCCCCTAATGGTGGGGTACATCATCTTTTATATTTATAAATTTAATCACAAAATAAAATAGTACTACTCCATTAATTTAAAATGACGAATATATAATTATTATGCTATAAAAATCAATACTAGATTTTGATGATAAAAATTAACCCTTTATGGTAAAACATTCTATCTATAAACCACAAATTAGTACGATAATTTATGTATAACGAGTTTAAGGAATCATTAAACATTTAACTCCTTAGAACTTATTTGCCAGATATTTTGCATGACACATACCATCAAAAGTTCCTTTCAGGTCAATTTATAAAGCATATATAAATTATAAAAAAAAAAAAACACGAATACTATAAATAGGATTTTAATCTCAACCTTGGAAAAATGGTGGTGACTGGTGTGTTCACTCGAGAAAATAAACTGTCGAATTAAATTATTTGAATAACTTCGCATAAAATTATAATATTGAAATTACAAATAAATCTTTATTTTACACTTTGGCAAATTAATTTGTAATTTTATAATTAATCTCTCCAATAATTCATGATATTTTTCTGCATAAAGTGATAGACTACCAAATTAATGTTGATGGCCCGGAGAAAAGTGATCTAGATCATGCAAAGAACAGTGGTGGAAAATAATCTTAGAATTACTCTACTCGTGTACATTTAGACCTAAATATTTAAAGTTAGGTTATGGATTGAATTATGTAATTTAAATGAAATTTTTAAATAGAGAATATAATAAACTTTAGCAAATACTATATACTGAGAATAAAATAATAATAACAATATTACTAATTAATTTAACTTGAATGAATTAATAGTAAAAAAACCACTGGAGAATATAATAAACTTTACTATCATTTAACTTAAAAGAAATAATTTACAATCATTTGACTTTAAATCAAGAATATATTATTTTTCTTTAAATAATATTTAATTTAAATAATAAAAGTATTATTTTTTGATTGGGTAAAATTTGAGTGTATAAGAGACTTTACCATTAATTATTAATAAAAGGTCTTTATATCATAATAGGGGTGTAAATAAGCTTTTAATTATTAGTTTATAGGTGCGATATTCAACCAATGTGAAATCAATTCATTCATATATAATGCAAATCTTTGATTTAAAATGAAGGTCCCAGTAGGTTCCGATTACCTTCAAATTATTCAATTTACGAATGCATTAAAAAAATTCAATCAACTCAATTTTGAGATCATGAGCTCGACTTGTGGAAAACTTTGACTCAACTTGAATTTGACTCAATAACTTCATGTATAATACAATTAAATTAATAAATAAATTAATTATTTATTTAATTGAAAAAAATACTTAAGATGGTAAGAAATGTGGATGGGATATCTTAAAAGGGAAAATTATTTATTTCACTAAGAATTTATATTTAGTGTTAAATTTAATTTAATATATAAATAAGAATAATTAATTAAGATGTCTATTTGTGAGATAAGTCGATCTATTATTAAAATATTTTTATTATATAGATAAAATATTTATTTGTAGTTAAAATATATATATTTAGAAAATTGTATTTTAATGTATTATTCATCATATTTTAGATTACATAATATCTTAGCTATCAATAGAACAGTAAGCATATTTTAAGTTAGTCTTAAAGATTTGAAGAGTAATTAATATTTTTCATTTAGAAGAGTAATAGTTTATTGCTCTAAAGAGTAATTTTTAAATACTAAAGAGTAATTTGTAAACATGATTCACACGTAAATCGATTCACATAAGTATTTGTCTTTTACCTATATAATAATTATATTTTATAAATACGTCTTACAATCCGTTATATATGAGTATTGTCTCGTTTCATATGAGAATTTTACTTAATAAAATAATAATGATGAACTTGTGAGTTGTGTTTTATTTTTATTTATTTATTATTTATTATTATTATTATTGTTATTATTTAATGTATATATGATTAATTTTTGACAAGTCAATCTTAGATAGATTTTTTGTTATTTCAGCCTAAATTCTAATAACAATTTGAGGGTTATGAAATAAGTAGAAGGTAAGTTGTTTAGTTTAAATGATTCTAGTGATAATCTTGTGTACTCAAATATACAAGATAAAAAAATTGTGTAAATCGGATTCAATGGTGTAAGTTTCCCCTCTCAATTTTATTATACCTTATGTATGATTAGGAATTAAATTAAAGAAAATCGCATGGTTTACACCATAAATTCAATTTGCAGGAAACTAACTCAATATAAAGTACTTTTTCTCAATAATGAAAAACAATTTGAAAGAATAGAGTCGACCACTAGAACGACTGGTCTTAGAACCAGAAATACATAGGTTTATTCTTTCCGAACTCAAACGCATATTAGTGTTTTGTTTGACAAATTAGAGAATCCAGATTTTATTATCGTGTCGTAAGAAGAAAAAAAATGAACCGCAAAAAAATATATTTTTTAGTGAACGTGTTCATTCATTTTGACGCTTCAATTTAATTATACTACTAACGTTAAAATTTATTTAAAAAATTAGTTTAAGTTTGTATTGTGAATTTTATTTTACTTTTTTTTTGTGGTATTGAATAAAAATAATTGTATAAATAAATCATTTTGAGAAGTCTATTTTTAAATAATTTATATTCATATACAAATGATTGTTGTTAAAATATTTTAAGATTTTGAATATTAGTAGATGTCAATATGTATGAGAATACTTAAATCAAAATTAATAACTTTATATAGAATTGATATATGCAATCATATATGTAAGTATTTTAATTATTATTATTATTAATGAGAAAAAAATAAACATTAAAATATTATTTTTTAAAGTGACTTGAAATTAATTATTAGTATTAATTTTGGCCTAATTATATAATGGGTAGGTTTTAAGGAAGGATAGGTAAGATTACTTTTACTTTTAGAGATATTCCTACTCACTCATTTATAATTTTTGGCAAAAAAAATTTTGTAGGTGAATTTTTTCATGTATAAGTATGTATAGACACTCGAATTGTATTGATTAGTATATGTAATTATTTTTTAGAAGTATTAGTATGATAAAAACCCAAATTCAAATTTAAATCATGATCCTACGGTGAGCTTGATTTTTAACGATAATATTCAACATTTTAAATATTAATTTCCAATTAAATTTCAATCTCTTTTCTTTTTCCTCTCAATCTCATCTAATACGACCTCAACTTGGTAGTGAATTATTAGTGTGTCTCACAATCCAACAAACTAACCAATTACAAATTGATTTCTAAAATACTCATAGCACAAAAAAATCCTATTTGTCTTTGACCAAATGCCCAATAACATTGCTATACACGCCCCCGACAATCGCGTGACAGACCCCATAAGCGGGTCCGTTTAACGTTAATTCGGGTCGGGTGTAGGTGAGAACTTTTTCGCTCCCTCTATAAATACAGGTTCACACACTTCGTAATTCACACCTTCTCGCAATCAACTCCGAGCTCGTCGGCGATAACATTCTCGTGACCAGATATAATCGAATACAGTTTTTAAGCGATAGATATTGAGGATTTCCACTCATTATGGTACAGTTGAAGAAGAAGCTTTCCGGCCAAATGAGGGTCAGATCAGTTCCTCCGTTCGCCGGAACCGGAGAAATGCCGGAGCCCGACCTCCAAGTTGTCACCTCCGGCGGGTATCGGATCCCAGCGCACTCGAAGATATTGGTATTCATCTCTTCCTCCTGAAATTTTTATTATGTATTAGGATGTTCACTTGATCTGTCTGTGGTGTGGTGGAATTCCGACGTTAGATTTGTTAATTTTCGTTTCTCCTTTCATCTTCTACCAATGATGGATTATGATGCTGTTTGAATTTCGAACAGTGTTTTTCTCCTTTTCCTCGAATTATGTGTGTAATAACAAAATTTGTATTTATTAAAATAATAAACACAAAAGATATTACAATGATAATCCGAGATGGATTAAACTTGAGAATTTAAGTAAACAGTTTCTAGCTATCCTCTGATTTCTCTCTTGAGTTGACTTCTTTGACTTTATCAACTTTCTGAGCCGGATCTTCGAATGAAGCTTGTCCGTACTCGGGGTTGACTTGAAGCTTTAAAATATTTATCCGGAGGCGTCGAGCCTTTGTTCGGAAAAAACGTTGACTTGAAGATTTGTTGTGAAGAATGCTGTTCAATTTGGTAGAAGTTGACTTCACGGAGACTGTTGGATGAATTTGATATGAAGAACGCCGGATCGAAGGGGCTTAGAATCTTGATCTCTGATCGGAGGCGGTTGGATGGAAAAACGCCGGATCGGAGGGGCTTAGAACCTTGATCTCTGATCGGAGGCGGTTGGATGGAAGAACGCCGGATCGGAGGGGCTTAGAATTTTGATCTCTGATCGGAGGCGGTTTGGATGGAAGAACACCGGATCGGAGGGGCTTAGAACATTGATCTCTGATCGGAGGCGCTTAGAACCTTGATCTCTGATCGCTAACCGTTCTTGACTTGAAGATGCTTGAAGATCTTAAGTCTTGACTTGAAGATGCTTGAAGGTCTCAAGGGAGCACTGCTCGTATTCTTGATCTCTTCAGAAGCGCGTCTTCAGATGTTTTTGGTGTGTCTGGAATGAGGACTGAAGACCCTTATTTATATGCAGAGAAAATAATCACTTGAGAGATATTTTCTCCTTTAAAAGATATGTTGAACTTTTTTCCTTTAATTAAGCCTGCTGGACTACATAAGGCTTAATTATCAATTATTTACTCATTTATTTTAGGAATTAATTTATTTAAATTCGTTAATAAATAAATAATTAATTGATAATTATTGCATTAATTTGCCACATATTTTATTTAATAGGCAATAAAATTCAGGTGCCTACAATGTGATTTCGATTCTGTTGAACGATTCTCAACTGTGTATAGCTTTCAATTTAATGGATTTCCGTTTGCCATTTTTCTGATGTTTATGGATTGAATTGAATTAAATTTAGGCTTCAGCGTCGCCTGTACTGGAGAACATAATCGATCGGCCGCAGAAGCACCGGAGCGCCGAACGGAAAATTTCGATCTCCGGCGTACCATACGACGCCGTCTATTATTTCATTCAGTTTCTTTATTCTTCCAAGTAAGTTTCCTTCAAGCCACACGCTCAAACGCCAACCATGATTCTTTTCCTTTATTTGCGCCAATTCTTTTCCATTTTATATTCATAAAATAAAATAAAATAAAATATTTCTTTCCTTGTAAATGATCAAGTTCCAAATCTGAAGCAATATTTGAAAAATCTCATTTGACTAATTAAAAAAACAAAAACAAAAAACAATTTGATTATTATATCCGCCGTCCGTTTATAATCCCGTGTACACGTGTCCTCTCCTGCCACCACTCAACCGCCACTTTCTGAATATTTTTCTCTTGGTAGGCGCGGCGAATTACAGCACCTCCAAGAACACAGGAACAATTTGATTGTAAAATGACTTAAACGCCCTTTGTGTTGTATGATCAGGTGCAGTGAGGAGCAGATGGAGAAGTATGGAATTCACCTGTTAGCTCTGTCTCATGTATACTCTGTACAACAGCTGAAGCAGAGATGTACAAAGGGGTTAGCAAAAGGATTGAACATCGAAAACGTAGTGGATGTGCTTCAGCTAGCGAGGTTGTGCGACGCACCTGATCTCTACCTCTGCTGCATGAAATTGTTGTCTAAGAACTTCAAGACTGTTGAAAAAACTGAGGCGTGGCAGTTCTTGCAAGACCATGATCCTTATCTCGAGCTCGAGATTCTTCAATTCATCGATGAAGCTGAATCGGTGAGTACATCAAACATTAGACATCAAATCCTATGTTGCTATATTGTATATGAAATCTTGCTGTCAATTGGTTGATTTACTAATGATGAATCGATACTCCTTTCTTGATCTTTCAGAGGCGAAAGAAGACGAAGAGGCGTAGGCGAGAGCAGAACTTGTACCTAGAGCTAAGTGAAGCAATGGATTGTCTAGAGCATATATGTTCGGAGGGGTGCACGAGTGTCGGCCCGTACGACATGGATACAAGCAAGCATAAGGGCCCGTGTAGCAAATTTTCGACTTGCCATGGAATCCAGCTCCTTATCAAGCATTTCGGGTTTTGTAAGAAGAGGGTCAATGGAGGATGTTCGCGTTGCACACGAATGTGGCAACTCTTCAAGTTGCACTCTTCGATCTGCGACCAACCCGATGAATGCAGAGTTCCCTTGTGCAGGTACATTCTGATCCATGAATTTATCATTTGATGATCCTTGATCATTTTCCATGGTGTATTTTATTGCTATCAGATTTGGTTGGTCTTGAATTGTCCCAATTTTGATCCATGTGAATCATGCGGCAGATTTCCTTGTCCATTCACCTAATTAGGTCCAATGAATTTGTTAGCACTAATTTCTTGGTAGATTTATGAAGATGTTCTGTCAAGAGGACATGAGTTTAGCTGGATTGTAGGGTCATATTCCCCACATATGTTCCTTGTAGTCCCCCATTAGTTTTGACTTTTCCTTACACATGCATTAAAGGGATGATGATCATCTGTGATGTCCTTGCCAGATATTTTTAATAAATGCTTGTAGAATAGCATTACATGTGTCTACTAAGTAATCTAAATGTCTAGTGAAACATGACACGAAATATAATTACAACAATCTTTTGTCAACATCATTGGTGAAGTAACATCATTATTCTGTCTCTCTTTTTATTACAGACAATTCAAATTGAAAGCACAACAAGACCGAAGGGCGAACGATCCCCGTTGGAGATTGCTCGTGAGGAAGGTGGTTTCGGCCCGAACCATTTCCTCTTTGTCTCTCCCGAAACGGAGGCGAGAAGATGAACCAGGAATGATGATCAAGGAATGAGGGAGTTGTGATTTTGAAATCTCAACTGCAGCCTCTGGAAATATATCTTCTTTTATTCATTTGGTGTGTTTTGCCATGGAACATGTGGTGAAGGAGGTGTTTTGTAAAAAAATGTTAGTTGTTGGTTGTGTTTGTTTTATAGTTAGTAATGATTAGGTATCAAAGAAGTGCAAATCCTAGAAGATCATGATGGGAAGCTATGGTTATAGAAATGATTTTGTTTGAATAGATGGATAAGTTGGCTTGTATTATATATTATATTTTTTAATTAGTAATAAATTACAAGTCATTTATTGCAATTTGGTTCATTTTTTTATTTGGTTTGAGCAAGTTGCCATTCAAGTTGCAAGAACATACATAGAATCCTTATCCAAATTTCCCGACACGTTGGAGATCTTCGTTTTCTTCTTGTGAACTATCTTTTCATACATATTGTTTTAATTAATAAATCCATCTTACATACCCTTCTATTGTGTAGTCATGTTTGTTTTAGGAACAAAATCTGCGTGTCCGGTGCACTCAAATACGACCACTTAAAAAAGTTGTATCATTTATTTTATGAATTTTTTTCTTGTTTAGACATTAATAGCATTCACATTTTAGTAGATTCTTTTAATTGAATAATAGCTAATACCTTTATGAATTAAAGTGTATACCACCTAATTAATTTTTTTTAGAATTTGAAAATTAATTGAATAATAATAATAATAATAGTATACTACGTATGTTTGTTTTGAATTTTTAATAAATATATAAAAACATTTATTTTATATAAGAAAAGAGATGAAAGGAAAATTTATGTAAGACAGAGATGAAAAATACATACTATTAATTTATGTATGAAAAGAAATGAGAGGAGAGATAAATATATAAATATAAATATTAAGACAAAGTCTCTTGTGAGACGGGTGTGAGACAGATCAACCCATCACTAAAATATAATGCTTATTGTATAGATAAAATATATTTAATGGTTGTTAAAGTATGTTTTCTAAAGTATGCTTGATTATGTATTAAAGTATGATTTTAGCATGTTATAATATGATTTATTATTAACATACTTTAACTACAAATAAACATACTCTAATTATACAATTAATTTTAACTACAAATAAACATACTCTATCTATACAATAAGTATACTTTAATAATGAGTCGACCCGTCTCACATCCGTCTCACAAGAAAGTTTCTCGAGTATTAATTATGAGAGAAAATGTATGGAAGGGGAGTGTAGTGAGGATTATAGAGATAATTTTTATAGCTATAATTTAAGTATGTATTTTGAAAATCAAAATTTAGTTTAAAAAAAATCTTGCTTAAATTATTTTTTTTGAATTTATATAAATTTAATAAATCATGAATAATGATAATTTATTTTGAATTTTGGAATGATCATATATTTTAATTTTTTTTGTTGAATCAATAAATAACACACGGAGCAATGATACTGTAATAGAGAAATAGGAGTAACTGATATAGGAGAAGAAATAAAAGATGCGAAGATATTATTATATATTTTAAGATATATCGGATAGTTGTATTATTGTTAAGTGTGAGTTTATGTATGGTGAGTTGAGTTTAATAAAATTATTTTGTGATCACATCAACTCCAAAATAACAAAATGGGTACTTTATATTGAGATTATCAAAATAACAAAATTAATACGTATTAAGAAGACTGGGAAGGAGAATATATAGTTTAACAACTTAAGTGCGAATTTTTTTAAAATGGTTTTGAATTTATTATTATACTAATACTAATTGATTAAATAAATACAAATTAATAAATTATTGAGATGGTTCTGTCTTGCTCATGACTTTTGTTGAGTTGGTAAAGTTACTTGAGAACTTGGAAAAAGAATCAGAACCGTTCTTTAGTACAAATACAAAATTTATAAATTCTCTTATTTTATGGTTACATATTTTCCTCGTACATGAATTTATTACTAGAAGACTTAGTAAAGATTAACAATAATAATAATAATAATAATTATAGGAATAAAAACACACTACCTTCGTCCCAATCTCAATTTCGAATTTTCCATCAACACAAATATTAATAAAAAATCACTTTTGAGCAGCTTTAAGGCTAATTTAATGGTTTTAGGGTAATAATAAATTAATTATAAAATATATTACGTTTGTGATGTGAATGACAATTTTAAAATTAATAAAATGCTGAATTAATTGAGATTTTCTTTAAAAGATAAAAGTGTAATCTTAGATTGAGAGTTATACATAAATAAAAAATGTGAATATGAATCCGATTTTTTATTTGAATTTGTACGTGGATATCATATATATTTTATTAAAAAATAAAATAATAGAGTATATAAAATAGAATGTATAAGGTGGGGCGTTGAAGTATCCGTATATTATCACCAAGCTTATCTATATGTATGTGTGTGTGAATAAGAATATTAAAATTAAGCAACCAAATAATATAGGCAAATTGGAAATAGTCAGAAAGTTTCTAAACAAGACTGACCAAACATAAATAGATATAATCACACCCAAGGAACCCTATCCTAAACCCAAGCAGCCGGGTCATTTTTTTTTAATTAATAGAAGAAAAAAAACCTCTTATATAGAATTGGTCTCTTGCATCAAGTGCACAAATGTGTTGGAGAGTATTATGTTATTCTAAAGAGTATTTATTTTAATGAATAAGAATCTTATTCCATCTGTTTGTTGGTAAGGGACATATTTCATTATTTTAGACATTCATTTCAAAAAGTTTTATTTATTTTTTTATACATATGAAATCCACACACACTCAATAATATAATTAAAATATGAGGTCGACATGTTCACTAATATAACTACCCATTACACATTAAATTAAATAATAATATTCCTTAATTCACGTGTAAAAAACAGATGTTCCTCTTGCCGACTAATAGAGGGAGCATTTTATTTATTGAAATACTAGGATATTATTGTTTGATTAAAAAGTTATTTTTTTAATTTGAAAAATCAACGGTATTAATTTTTATTTTAAAACATATTATACCTTTCATTCCATTGATACGTATCTATTTTACTATTTTGGTCCTTTCCATTACAAAATATTTATTTATTTTTGGGTTGATGTGACCCACAAAAAATAATTATTATACTACACATTACAAAATACTCCTACATAATAACATCATAATACATATGATCTCATACTCAACACTAATACATTATTCACTATACATTACAAAATACATATAAAATATTTGAATATGATTTTTAAAAAAAATTAATAACATAAAAATATAATAAAATTTTTTGACTGAACGGCCAACTGCCTCAAATATATGGTCCCAAGTCCAACGCCCAAAAAACCCGTTAAATTTGTTAATTTTAATTTTTCAATATATTCTTTTAATCATTTTTTATGTGCATCATTAATTGGACATTTCATTTTTCATCTGAATTTTATATTGGACACGTGAATATTGTTGCAGCCATATCCAGCCCGTCCAAATTATTTTTATTTTATAATTGTAAAATTCTGAATTTTATTAACCATCTAACAAACTATCAACTGATGATTGAATTCGTGATAAAAGAAATAATTAAAATAATTAAAAGCCTAGAACATTAATTACCTGACAAATTAATTAATTTCAAACCATATTATTCTAATTTGCGGTTGTGATTTCCTGATAATAATCTAAGGTAAATTACCAAAACCCCTCGAGATTTGTCCAAACTACCAAATAAACCTTGTGGTTTGAAAAATTACCAATTACCCTCTTTAACTTGTTTTTTATTTGAACATTAATAAAATACACTTTTTCTTAAAATAAAGAAGGATGGAAATGACATCAAGACCCATATATTTAACATTATATTTTTTAATTTCACTATTTTTAAAAAAAAATATTTTTTAAAGGGGGTAATTGATAAATTTTCAAATCACGAGCTTTATTTAGTAATTTGGACAAACCTTGATAAGAATTTTGATAATTTACCCAATAATCTATTACTATTAATTTAGTTTTTTAAATTCACAAGGAGCAAATTTTGGATGAGGATGTTAGTGAAACTATTTTATATTTTTTCAAAATAAATTATTTTGTTTACTTAGGTGCACCGTGCACCTACTTTTCAAAAATTATACTCATTAATGTATAAAAATGTATACATCTTGTTAATGAATTTTCTATGAATTTTTTTTAATAAAAACTGATTATATATAAAAAAAACTATAAAATTATTAATAAACATACATACATTTACATTCATCCTCACTATATATGTGTGTGTGTGGAATAATGATCAGTTGATATCTTGTGTAAAAGTATTATTCTTCTTAAAAGAGTTAGTGGAATATTAAGAATATTAATATAATAATGGAATTTTTTTAATACAAAATTCGAAAGATAAATTAATTATCAATTAGGAATTCGAAATTTTTTTTCTATCAATTCGACCAGGACTTTAAATTAAAGATATAAAACTATCAATATAGGTCCTACTATCATAAAATTAATTAAAATAAAATAATAATAACCACATTAAAATTTCATATATAATTTTTTTAACATAATATTTTATAATTTACTATCATTAAAATAACATATTAAGCATTGGAAAATGTATACAATTACGTTATTAAATTTGAATTAATTTTATGATTTTTGGTTCTATATTGATAGTTTCATATCTTTCAAGTTTTGAATTGATAAGAAAAATCTTTTAAATCCATAATGGATAGTTAATCTATCTTTCGGGTAATGTATTAAAAAAAACTTCAATAATAATTTATTATTAGATAAAAAGATAAATTTAAAATTTAAAAAATTAAGCGTATTAAATTTTATTCAAATAAAAATATTTAATTTAATCAATAAAAATATTAATTTTCTGCACCTTTAGGTAAGACTTTTAGTATTTAAAGAAATTTTATAGTAACACTCGTGCAGTGCATTGTTTGTTATTTTATTTCCACGATAAATTGAGTTCCAATATAATATTTGCACGTGAGTAAATTAATTATTAGCAAGTAAAATGAATTTTAAATAAATTATTAACGGTGGTATAGTTTGGAAATCAACTCGTAAATTACTTTAAAATTAAAGTATTATGATACAAGACCATAATTGTTTCATTTTTGTTCACAAAATAGCTTAAGGACCTATTTGATATCCGTGTGATATAGTTGAGCATATGTGACTCTTTCCCATTAAAGTAAGTTATGTTTTACATAAACACTTGTGTAAATCAAGTTCACGCTACAAGTATGCGAAAAAGTAACGTATAAGGGGTAGATGGTGATGTATTGTACGTAAAGGTGGGGTTTATAGGGTTTATATAAATCGATTTCATTAAACCCCAAGTGAAATAAGGAATAAGTATATTATATAATCCTAAACTCAAAAATATAAAAACCGAAAATGAACATAATTAATGAATATATTAATTTTTTTATATATTCAACTGTAATATTAATTTTTCATTTCAAAACTATATAGCCGCAATTTTTTTTTTAAAATAAAAACTGCAGTTTTTTTTTTCCTAACAAATTGTATCTTTTTAAATTCACTACTATAGTATATCTCTTTATCAATAGACGTATATAATTAAATTGAATATTGTTGTATATAGTATACTGTTTTGTTTAAGTTTGAATCCACGACATCCTAAAGCATTAATTTATTTTGTCTCATTTGAATAAAATATCTTAAACCACATCATTTTTCCCATTGAATTTCTTACAAATGTACGTATATATGTTTGGTAGAGTAGAGGGCCCGCTTTTAGTGCAGATATTTATTTAAAATTGGAGTGGCAAAGAGATCCCCAATTTAATTGAGGAAGAAATTCATCACAGTGCCCTGTAGACATTAACCAATAACTTTTTTTGTCCTAATTTTAAAAAGATGTCTTTTTATACCCGAATTTACGAAATTATCCTTACTCAATACATTCGAGTAATGTATTCGAGTAATATATTCGAGTAAACAATAATAAAGTAAAAAAAAATTCGAGTAAACAAAAAATTCGAGTAATATATTCGAGTAAAATAATAATATAATGTTTTCGAGTAATATGAGCGAGTAATATAATTTTCGAGTAATATGCGTGAATAATAATGTAATTAAGTGAATAGAGTATTCGAGTAATATTTCAAGTAATATATAATACATTCGAGTAATGTCTTTGTGAGTTAAACATTTGAGTAACTAATTACTTAAAATTTTTGAGTAAACTTTATTATCGAGTAACACAGTAATTTCGATTAAGGAAGTCTTCTATCCCAATTTACTCGAAAATAGTCCATTACTAATGTTACTCAAAATTTACAATTACTAAAAATAAGTAATATCACATAACTCGAAAATTTCAAAATTTAAACATTAATTTGAAATGAATAATGTGAATATTAAGTTGAATTTGAAATTTCTATTAATTCAAATTAGAATTAATTTGACTCGAAATTTAAAATTTTAACGTAAGTGTAGAGATGAGTAAAAGAAATTGTATTTGCAAATCAAGCATTAATGTTTCGACTAACAATTTAAAATTAATATATATTCGAGTAACAGCAAATTTTATAACAATTTGAGCAAAAGACACTTTTGAGGAAAATGCAAATCTAATGAGTAAATTTTATAAATTCGAGTAAAATACAAATTTACCTTTAAGAATTAATATTTCAAGTAACAATATGAGTAAAAGAATTTCGGATTAGTGAACAATTTGGGTGTATAATTCTAGTAACATGATTATGGAATCGAATTTGGACTTAATAGATTTAATCTTTATCTTTATATCTTTGTTCTTTTTATATATAATAATAATAATAATAATAATAATAATAATAATAAACCAAACCTAAAAATACAAAGTTTGACATAAAATTATTTCATTCCATTTTAACCTTCCTAAATTAACTTGATAAAATTAAATGTTAGTCATTCATTTATTCATTTATGGTTAGTCTTGCGTGAGACAGCGTGAGACCATTTTACAACTTTTAAAATAGTTATTACTTTCGTTATAAAATATTTTCACTTTTCATTTATATTATAAATTGTTTATGAAATAACATTATCACATTTCATTAATTTAGTATCACTTTTTAATAATATAAAAGTTATCACTTTCTGATCGTCTCACGTAAAACACTCTCACACATATCTTTGCTTTCATTAATTATTATTATATCTCATTCATTGATTGTGATTATCAACTTTTTAAAACATTTCATCAATTTATTTTATTTATTTCATCTCATCCATTCTTTTATTTTTCTTTTTTCTTTCCATAATTTTTATGTCGTTAATTTTTACTAAATTCTTTTCTTTCTTTTTTTCAAAAAACTAAATCCATCTATTTTTCAAATAACTAAATTATTAATTAAAATTTCTTTTCAAAAGTACATTAATTTTTATTACGTCAACCATCCATTTATAAAGAACAAGTGTTCGTGAAACTGTCTCACGTGAGATCATTTATACTTTTTAAATTAGTAATCACTTTCATTTATAAAGAACAAGTGTTGCGTGAAACTGCCTCACGTGAGTTTTTTTATACTTTTTAAATTAGCAATCACTTTCTCTATTGAATGTTATCACTTTTACTATACAATATTATCACTTTTCATTTATACTATAAGTCGTTAATGAAATAACATTATCACTTATTACTAATTGAGTATCACATTTCATTATAGAAGTTATCATTTTTTATCAGTCTCACGTAAATCACACAAGTCTTTACCATGTATAAATTATCAATTAAAATTTCTTTTCAAAAGTATTTTTTTATTACGTGAACACATAGTTATCATATCATTTAAATAATTTTTAATTTCATTGTTGTAGTGTATTATATATTTTATATATTGTTTATTAAATTGTCTAAACATATTTTTGTATATTAAATTATATTATAATTCTAACTTTGTATTTTTTTATTTTATATATTTTACATTATTAAAATATAATATGCGTATTTTTCCTCTACTCGATTTAATATCAATTTTCTAAAATAGTTTTAAAGACAATCATGACATATTAAATAATAATACTCCTTAATCCACGTGCAAAAAGTAAACACTACCCTTTGGTTTTACTTGCATTTTTTTGCATGTATTCATCGATCTCTTAAAAGAAACTATCCAAGTGAAGGTTGTCCAATATCTCTCTTTCATATTTTATTTTGTTTCATTCCATTTTATATACTCCCTTCATCCATGCTAAGAGGACCATTTTATCATTTTGGTTGTCTCATCCAAAGGATCTCATTTCCTTTTTTGGACATATGAGACCCACCCACACCCACTAATACAATTAAAACATGGGGCCTACACACCCATTAATACAATTACCCACTACACATTAAATAATAATACTCCTTAATCCACGTGCCCAAAAGCAAATGAGACTCTTACCATGGGACGGAGGGAGTATTTGTTGTTCGTTTGTATCTTAATCAATAATCTTTTAATTTTCAGAAGAGAGCGTTGCAACTTTTCTAGATGTGTTTTATTCTCATCTCTCCCATATTTCATATGAAGTCTTGATTGATGATTCTCATCATTCCTTAATCTATGTGCAAAAAATAAACATAAAGTTTGAAATGGGACGGAGGGAGTATATAATAACTTAAATTATTAGAACTCCTCAATTTAGAATTAAACACACATTAGTCGAATTGGTAACTTGATATTATTACTCGAATTGTTATTCCTTTACTTGAAATTATTACTCCTATACTCAAAAATTAAACAAACATTAATCAAAATTATCACTCGAAGTTATTACTCCAATTATTACTCCTTACTCGAAAACTAAAAAAATTAAACAATCATTACTCGAATATATTACTCGAATTATTACTAAAAAAATTTACTTCATTTTTAGATATTTACTTAGTTCTATACTAGAAATATTACTCGAATATTTTACTCGAATATTCGAGTAATGATATTTTGGTAAATTCGAACATAAAAAAAATATTCTTAAATATAGGGTGAGAAAGTAATTTGTTATAGTCTGTAGGGCACTGATTTATCTTGTATTTTCAAGACAATGGGTAAGATCTATCCAACCACCATGATTGATCCTCGACCAATCATGGGCTAGAACCGCTTTGGTAATTCTAGGGTTATGAAGGTTTTACAAGTTAATTGAACTTTCGTGTGTATAATCCATACAACACTACTTGTGGTCTATTTTATATATGACAATGCGTTTTTAATCCATATTTAGAGTCATTTTGTGCATCTTCAACTATTATATATAGTCTGAATATATATATATATATATCTTGGTTGTTGATTGAACGCGTTCACTGCTGAATATGATTCCATATTATCATGATTCTAAGTAATAGGACTCCGAAGTTTCATTAAAACTATTATATATAAATACTTGTTAATTGAATCTAATTTGAGTTGACAAGTAGGATAAAGATTATAATTTCATAGTACCTATAAAGGGAGATCATATCGAGTTAGAGTACTTAGTACACGGAAAGTAATTGATACTGATAGTACCTAGAAAGGGTGATGGATTATATTTCTTGCTCTGAGGATATTCACACGTGTTATACGCTTATTTACTTGTGTCTATAAAATAGATTAGCATAGCTTAATGATGCGCTCATATTCCACAAGACAAAGTCGGATATTGATACACGAAAGGAAAATTAATGAGTGAAACTGGATTGCCCAAAGAACTACCTATCTTCTCACCTGTTCACTTTCGTCAATGCTCTACGCTTATCAATTTACTTGTTTTATTATTTATTTAGTAGTGTAAATAATTATTCCAAACATTATTGCCAACCATAATTTTAATTAATTTAGATAATAATTTAATTAATAATAACCCGTCCTTTAGATTCGATAAATATAACTTGGGCGCTTATTTAAGTTACAATAACATCCTTCATATTTGGGGATTAAATTGTGTGTTAAACTGCCAACAATATATTACTATGTTAAAGAACGAAAATCAATACACATTAAATATATTAAATATTTAAATTACAATGCATAAATTATACTTCCTCCGTCCCATTTAAAGAGGGTATTTTTTCTATTTTGGACATCCCACCCAAATGGTCACCTTTCATAAATAGTATTTGATATATGACTCTCACCATATTTTTTAAAACAAATTTGTTTTATAACATTTTAATATTTCATACGCAATCTTTAACTATCACACCTTTATTAATTTTTTTTCCAAAACGTATGTAAAACTATCACCCTTTTTTTTTTGGGAAAAAAATTGTCTATAAAATTTTAATATATAATATGTAATTTATATATTTTATTTTAAATATTTTAATATATTTTAATCAAGATAGTCATAAAAATTATTAATAGAAGAATTTGTAATTAAATTATAAAATACAAAAGAACCATGTATTTAATTTAAATATTTAATTGATAAAATAAAGTTGATGATTAAATTGAAATAATAAGAAAAGGTTGTGAATTTTTTTTTATAAAAAAAATAGTTCGTGATTAAATTGAGAAAATTAGAAAATGTCGTGTATTTTAATGCAATTAACCCTTCTATAAATGTCGCATTGATATTAAATTGAATTCCAAGAATTAATAAATCTCGAGTAATGTTAATTCGAAAAAAATAAAGAAAAAATTTTCGAGTAATATTACGCTTTGAATAAAGAATTCTTCGAGTAAATGGATAATCGAATTACAATCAGTATTTTACTTCAATATATATTTTTTTTAAAATATTTTAAAAAGATTAACTCATCAGTTTTAATCGAAATTCACATTACTCATCAATTTTCATTACTCGAAATTTTATTAATTCTTTAATTTTCCTTATTGGATTTTGCCTTACTCGAATATACTATCACTTGAATTAGCCTTACTTGAATTAATCGATTTGTTTACTCAAATTTCACTATTATTCATTTTGTCTTACTAGAACTAGCCTATTACTCGAATTTTTCTTACTCAATAGTGCCTTACTCAAATGATTGTTATTACTCGAATTTGCCACAATTACTTTTGCTCAGGACTGTCTTACTCAAATTTTTCCTTACTTACTCGATTTTTCTTTTATTTTTTTAATTTTTCAATTTTTTTTATTTTGAGAATTGCTTTACTCAAATTTAACTACTACTCAAATTTGCTTACTCGAATTTTCTTACTATTATTTTCCTTACTCATATTTTCTATTACTCGATTTTGCTTACTCGAAATTTATTACTCGAATATATTTACTCGATTGACTTACTTGATGTGACTATTACTCAAACTTACTTTACTCGAATTGCCAATTACTCGACATTTAATCTTACTCGCTCATTTACTCGAATGTTTACTCAAATTTTTTATTCATTTATTTAGTTTACTCGAGGTATTACTCGAATTGTATTTACTCGAATATTCGAGTAATGGGTATTTTTATAATTTCAGGCAGAAAAAGAAATTTTGTTAAATATAGGACAACAAAGTAATTTGATATTGTCTGCAGGGCACTGCACCATTTTTTCCTTTAATTGAGATACTTCTTGGTTCTTACATCAATTGGATGAAACTGGAAGTTGACATATAAACTTCCATTCAATCAACTTCAATATTATATCATCTCCATTGCCAATGAATCAAATCAACTGTCAATTATGCGTCCTGACTAGTGCTCATAGTTTGATGTGTTGCATGAATAGCGGTCGGATTTTCTTACGTTATTTTCTGTGTCATATCGTTGGATGAATAACACGTAGGGGAGAGAAAGAAACTATACTCTAGAAAGAAAAATATAAATTCTATGAGTTTGGATTTCCTTCACTTCTTACGTGCCAATCATCTCATCAGTGATGTAGAAATGATACATGAAAAAAAGGATTGAGGTATGGTGCCATGAGACTCACCCTAACTATGAAATGCTCTCTCATAGTGTATGATGGATTGGTCCAAATCTCTATTCCACTTTAATATTCCACTTCCTATTCCATAACGTATTTCCTATTAAAACACTATACCCTAGTTAATGACTATTAAACTCTCGGAGTATATTGCGAAAATTTGGGCATTGATTACAATACATGACAAGAATATAATATATGGAATATGAGATGAAATATAAAATGAAATAGGTGATCCAAAACATTTGGTGTTAGAATGTAAGTGATGTATCCTATCTATATTCACTTCAAGGAGTATAATTTTTGGTACCTTTAATTGCTATGGAGGGCAACTTAGGGGCTTTAATGGTCACAATAGAAAGGGTATAATGATCTTGTTGAATATAAATCTTAGAATTAGGAGTATGAGAGTTTCAAGTTTTACACAAGAAAAATAAATTTGGATATAAGATATATCCATAGCAATTCAAGGGTCAACTAATAAGTAGAAAGTTTCTAGCTTGATAAAAAGCTATTTAAGATTATAAATACATTATCAATAATGACAAAAGTTTCTTATGAGACGGGATATTTATAAGACGGGTCGATCCATCACTATAATTGGCATAAAACGATGATCGATTGTTTGGTATTTGATTTTACCAAAATTAAATTATATCTTCATAAATTAATTATTAAATGAATTAATAAATTCTCAAAATCATTTTCTCCATAATTAATTACTCTATGCCCCTCCCATTCCCATATAAAATATCAAGCTTAAAAAGAGAGCCCATTCTCCACAAAACAAGGAAGATGGGACATAAGAAAAAGTTGCACAAAAAAACATAAATGGGATAAGAAATTGTTCTCTCCACTCAAATCACGTTGATTTAACACAATCTTTACATTTAGAAGAGTCTTTATAAATATGTTTTTTCTAATTTGTACAAGATTCAAATCTGAAACTATGTTATTGAAATTAGATGCACGCAGATTATTATAATTCTCATTGTATTATTCTCATTAATGATTCATATTATAATTTTTATTCTGAAATTTTAATCAAGCGACTCCAGAAATAATAGTCCTGCCGGTAACATTTAGAGGAATAAATTCTAACCACAACAATTAATTTAATTAGGATCTTGCAAGTGTTGGTAAATTAAGATTTCTCTATTATTATTATATTTATATAACTTTATAAAAATTTGGATGGTGGCAATAAAGTTTGAGTGTGTGTGTGAGCCTTGATTACATGTTTAGATTGGAGAAGTTTCTTAGTTTTAAAGAGAATGGAATCTTCATAATACTTGGCTCTCCCCCTTTTTCATTGATGCCCACTTTTAATTTGTCTCACTTTTATTGTGAATATAGAGCTAGTGAGGGACAATTAACATGAGCATGGGATTACCAATTATGATTCAAATCTCTCTTTTTGCATTTTTGTTTCTAATGACACCCATTACTACTTTATTACCACAGATTACATACATAAATACATGTTTCTTTCTAATATTAAACCATTAAATTCAACTTAAATTTTTTCTTGAGATTAATTATTTATATTTTTTGTTGGCCTTGTCTTACATGAAGGTTTCACGCACATTTGATGATAAGTTTTGAGGGTGATTCAATTAAAAATATATATATATATATATATATATATATATATATATATATATATATATATATATATATATATATATATATATATATATATATATATATATATATATATATATATTTATCAGTAAAGAAAGTTTCATATAAAAAAAATATAATAAATAAATAATTCTTGATTTCAATTACTTTCAATTAATACACTCAAAAAGTTTGAAATTAGAGTTGTGAATATACTAAAATTCATAATTATGTGAAATATTCCCAACATTTTGTTTAAACATATCTGTTACACATCCCCAATAGATTATGTATAATTTGAAGAGGATTTTAGGTAGTATAAAGAATTTTTAAAATTTAGAGTGATGTATTTTTATTCACCTCCAACAACTTCTTTATATTTTTTCTCTTCCCAATACTTATTTATTACATTTGTTTTTCCCCATATTTTTAGAGTATAAAATCAAAATGAAAGAACCATTATACATTATAAATATTAAATAATAAATAATCAATTAAAAATATCAAGAAATTAAAGAGTTGGAAGTGGTGAAAATTTCAATCATTAAATTTTAAAGAGTTGGTTTGACTCTTCAAATTTAAGGAGGCAAAATCATTATGTAAAATAAATTGTTGTTTTAAAGAGGCTATTGTAGATATATTTATGCGTATGACTCTTTAAATTTTATATTATTTATCAGAGAGCTTTTTGGAGTTGCTCTTGTTATGTACTGTTCACCCTTCTTTTTTTTTTTTTTTATTTTAAATGTGATCATCCGTAACTGTAAGTACATGTGCGAGATTTACTATAGTAAAAGTATGATCAAGTTAAAATATTTAAACCCAAGTAATTAGAAATTTAACTAGTGTACACGAGAAATATGATTTGCATCACTTTTATCAAGACAAACAAATTGGATGTGAGTTTTACTAATAGCAATTTAAAAAGAAACAAATTGAAAAGCAAACAGGTATTTCAAGAGAAAATTGCAGATAGTTTAAGGACAATATAGTTTTAATCAATCGAACTGAATTCAATAGACAAGTGAATATATATAATTAAACAGACAATGATAAGAGCGATCATAAAATTATACTAAGTCAATCGGTAAAGTTAGCCTTAGTAAATATATATTAACAAACAACTTAACTCCAAAAGGCACAATAAGATTGAATGAGAATTAATTTTTATTCCATTTCTAGGTTCTAAGGTTGCTAAAAACATTTCCTTAAAAGATATTTATGCATCAATAAATATTCCTAATAGGTACTGTAGAAATTAATTTAAAGGCTCCTTACCCAATATCTAAACAAGTTCATGTAAAGATAATTAAGTATCATGTGTCATTGATACTTCTAATAATCAAGAGATATATTGGTTAAATCCCATCGACAATCTCAAATCATACATTATTCATAGGCTAGTGATATGAACATTGAAATTGAATATTGAAACACAATCATATAAGTCTAATAAAATCTTCAATAAATGAATCATAAATTTGTCTCAAACACCCCTGATGTCTAAATCCTTCAATTTATTATAATTAAAACTTTCAAAATCCCAAAACTATAAAAAAGAAACCAGCACAAGATGTTACAAATAACATCAATGGAAATGGAATGAAACTTACTCATGTAAGTCTATAAAAATTCAAAATTTTCTTGGTAAATTAGTGATTTATAACTTTTTACTAACGAAAATTCAATTCCATTAATTTCCATTGCTAATAATTTCGTTGGTAAATTCTGTTGCAAAATTTCACATGATAGTAACTTGTTCATATGTATCAACAATTTTGACAGGTCTAACATCATGAGACTAAACAAAAATATTTTGTCATTCACAACTAATTCTACTAAGAAGGTAGTGAATATATTGATGCCTTAATTCAAGGGATTTTAATAATATGATCACTTCTTAATTACTAGCTAGCTAGTACGTCATGAACATAGACAGTGATCGAGTTTATGCACAATTTGAGCCTATCATATGGACTATGGAGTATAATTTCTACTTTTAGTGGCATCACCATTAATTAACTGAATCATGCATGTTTGATTACTTATATATATAGTCAATGCATAACGGTTATTTGCCCTTGGGATATAGTTTGTAGTGTGGGGGATTAGATTTCTGTTTCTAGTGGAAGTGACATCTTGTAACGCAATCGAACATTAATCATTTACCATAGTCATTTGACTCCTATTCTATAATTTATCTCCTCCAATAATTCCGTGTAGATCCTAATAATTTGGTATATTTCTTTTTATAATGAAAAAAAGTTTATCAACTTATAACATATTCCATCCATCCGCTTTATTTTGTCATCTTATCATCAATGTGCATTCTCTTTTTTAGTAAAAAGATCCCTTTGTGCTCCACACACACCAAAGAATGCATCTTAATACTTCATCCGTCCTACATTTATGTTCACACTTTCCGTTTTCGTCCGTCACACACTTATATTCACCACCCAAAAAAGAAAACTTCACATTAACCAACAACCTCAAAAGTTATCTTAATTTAAAAAATATCACTCCCCACCTAATACACATGTAACAACAAATTTTGTATTTATGATGAAATAAATACAAAATGAAGCTTGTCCAAGCTCGAATGTGTAGCCTTGTAACATTTTTCCAGAAGCGTCGAGCATTTGTTTGGGTTAAACGTGCTTGATGTGAATAACACTCGATTTGGGGGGCTTAGCACCTTGATCCCGGGTCGTATGCTGTTTTTGACTTGAAGAACATTGAAAAACTTAGTGTATGAAGAACACTTGATTAGGGAGCTTAGCACCTTGATCCCGAATCGTATACCGTTCTTGACTTGAAGATGCTTGAAGATCTTGAGGAGCGTTGCTCGTGCTTCAATCTCTTCAGAGCGTCATCGTCTTCGGGTGCTTGAATGTGTATGTCAAATGAATGGAGGAGGACCCCTTTATATAGAGGTGAGAGGTGAAGACTCCTCATAAATGACTTGCATTCTGATAGGTCCAGAGTATTTGAGTCATATCCCGCGGGCCTCCAACTTGATTGGACTGTATTTGGGCTTGTTTGACTTGGGCCAGATCTCATTTAATTTAAGACACATTCAATTTGTTGGACTTAGATTAATTATCAATTATTTATTAATTTATTTTTAAGAATTAATTTATTTAAATTCTAAATAAATTAATAATTGATATTTAATCAAGAAAATTCAGGTATCGCTATTTAATTGGACCGTAAATTTTAATTGTTCACAACATATAACATACTTTATAATTTATTTATTACCTAAAATACCACAATACCCCTAAAAAGTCAATAAAGTTGATCAAAAAATAACTTTTCTTAAACTCCGTATCTACAGTGTTAGCAAATATAAGTCCAAGATGGAGGGAGTATATGTGTAAAAAGTAAATATATATGTTTCTAATAAATAGAGGAATTACATCATACCTTAAAATTGTGCACATTATAAGTTGATGCCAACGGCTCATTGCCATCATATATCAATATGAATTCAATACAATGAAGAAAGTATTGCACATAACACTTGTAACTATCACGATGTGGCACAACTGTAAAGTTAAAAGTATTAATAGATGTATCAATGATATTTATAAAAATGCTAGTAATATACAAAAATGTTGACAATAGACATGTTAAAAATCATTACCACCACAACATTTGGCTTTTTATCAAAATTACTCAAATAATACCTTAAAGGATCAAAATATATTTAAGGGCCACATACGTATCAATCACTCAATATTAATAAAATTATCCACTTTATATAAAATAATAATACTCATTCCTTCCCATAATACTTTTCACACTTTCCTCATTTGTTTGTCCCATAAAACCTTTCACACCACATAAAAGCAAACATCAATTTATTTAACAACCTCAAAAGTTATTTTAATTTCAAAATTGACACTCCTTTTTTCACACACATATCATTACTTTATACTTTTTATTACCTAAAAATACTACAATACCCTCTAAATTCAATAAATTTAGTCAAAAAGTGCAACTTCTCTTAAACCACGTAGAACAATAAACGTGAAAATATTATTGGACCGAGGTAGTACTTCTTAATGCACGTACAAAAGTAAATGGATACGTCATGTGGGGTATTATTTTTTGTCAAATTAATCTAATTTAACGTGCGATTTAAAATTAGTGCAACCAGTACACACAAATCAAACTCTTTTATTTTTATGTAAGAAAAAGATCTTTATACAATGATTGTGTTTGCAAACTTGAATATTTATTTTATTTCATTCAAATTGACTCTAATGCGTGTCCCATACGGCCACCAAGTATATACAAAACATGGATTAAAGATTGTCAATAAGTGTTGCATTTGTTATTCCAACTATTTTTTACACCAGACTAATTTTTAAATTAAAATCTTTATTCCTTTCTCTTACAAAATGGAGTATATGCGTAGTATGTGCTTTCGGCGTTGGTGCACAACATTCGTACAATCTGCGGCTTGGGATTATGATGACTATCTTAACTTTTCAACACTTTACACACTTTAAAATACCATGCCCATTTCTCATCATAAATTAACTTTATTCTTACACTTTAGACTTTTTATATTTTGTTTTAACCAAGTCATCTGTGATAACGTTAATAGAATTAACAAATGTATTAGACTTTCTCGCATTGATTGATATAACATTTCTTGTTTCATAATTTTACCTTATAAAAGAAAATATAAATTCTAAGGGGAATGATTGAATTTTTTTCTTCTCTTCAGTGTCATGATAACGAGTGTTTCTCTCTCTCTATATATATATAGATATTTAAAGGACATTTTTATTATTTTATGTTAATGTTGACTAGATATGAATGTAAATCCGTGCATGAGTTAAATAAGCCCCCTCAGAACAGAATATAGTAAACTTGTGTATATATTTTTCGTTGTAAAAAATAAATGAAGTAACAAATAGTCAATCTTTTTTCTGAGTTTCATTTCTTTAATAATTGGGCTTTTGAATATTGGACAATTTTAAGAGGCCCACCAAATTATAATGTGTAGCCCGTTAATGGCCCACAACTTAATTAAGTCAATTGTATTGGCTGGATCGAAGCGTTTATCTCTTTCAATCTCTTGGGTCTTGGCACGTTATGTTACTAGGTTTCTTGACATGGAACCAATGTTAGTTTAAAAGGATCTCTTTCTTGTAAAAAAAAATTACGTAGATTCTCTTTATATTTTTATGCATTAAAAGAATAAAGTAATATAAACCATAATATACAGCATGAACCATGTTGAACCGGTGAAAGTGTTTTTTTATGGTTTCTTAAAGGTTACTTTTTGGTAAGTATGGACCTGAATCTAAAAAATAATACCCCAAGAATTTTACGATATTGCACAATTTGTCATCAATTCAAATTAAAGTTAGAGGTAAAAAAGTAAGTATCATTCTACCCACTACACATTATAATACTATATTCCTTAATTTTTGTATAAAAAATAAATGTAGACATTTAAATGACAAGAATTCACCATCAAGCAAAGGATTTTTGAATTTGAAAAAGGCCATCATCAAGTGAATTCTCAAAACATGTCACTTCATTTGAGTGGATTGTTTCCATGTTCCCTATATGATCAAAAGGCCTAAAAAATTGTTTTCTGCAGCAGGAAACTTGATCATTCTCAGGGGCGAATGTAATAAATAGTGTATAAGGGGTATAGCTTACAAAAAAATTATATATATATATATTAACTAAAAATTTTAAATTATACCCTCATTCTCCATGATGCTGCACAGTTCTACCACTCCACTAACCCATTATCATTATTTCACAACTAAGCCCATTTGTGGCTTGAAAAAAAGGCATAAACTTGCGTGCTCCAGTGACACACCGTACTTTTATGGGGACACAAACCTCTCCCTTCATATTCTATTTAAACTTATGTAATATTAGGGGTTTAAATTGTAAAGGGGTACGGTGTTCCGAAGGCACAAGAGCCTCACCCTTAAAAAAACAAAACTAAGCCCATTTGTTTTTAAATAACTCGGCCCATTATCCACTAAATAATATTACTCCAGTATGTTACCCCCAAAATCTTGTCATCTTGTGAACTGTGAAGTTTAAAAGCAACAAGCAATTTCCTCCATTTTTAAAATAAGGTAAGATATATTTTTAATTTTTAAATCACTAATTTATATTATATGAAGAAAGAAGCATTATTTAATATACTTAGTATTAAATTTATATATAATGAATTTCAATTTAATTTTAATAATAATCTTTTTTTTAATGATTTTGTTGGAATATGAATTATAATTTTAATTTTTTGTTGAATTTAAATTAATATTACATATTGAATTGAAATGAGAATAGTTGTTGGTTAAACTGAAATTTTGAAATTAAAACACTTATAATTTCTAACCTATTTATTCATTTAGGAAAATTACAAAAGATAAATTCAAATAAAAAAAAAGACGATGACAAAGCAATTTAATCTTCGTCAAGTTATGTTTAAGAAAATGAATCAGGCAGCCTTTGCACTTCGTCAAAAGAAGTAAATGTTCTTTTTAATTGTGAGTATTCTTCAACCTTATCATCTAATTCTCTAAAAACTCAAGAAAGCAAAGCGGAGTTAAGTGGTTCAATGGAAGAAATGAGAAAAGTGTAAAAAGGCAAAGTAAATGAAATCACAATTCCGTTATCCTATTTCATCTATTATTTTATTTAATGCATGTGTTACAATTATTCCTTAAATTACTGTTAAAAGTGCAAAGACTTAATTATAATTTATTAGCGTATAATTTTTTTAATAAAAGAACATGTTACACCATTCGTCCCAATGGTGTGAATCCGGGCGCACGGGCACACGTAGTGCGCCTTTAGAATTTTTTGTTAAATTGTATATCTTTAAGTATAAAGATGTGTATCCTTTATTTTTTGAAGAAAAATAAAAAATATTAATAAAAAGTGTATACCCTTTAGAACAAAATGGTGTACCCTTATTATTTAAAGTGTATATCCTTTAGAATAAAACAATGTACACTTACCCATAATACTAAATTTTAAAGGCGCACTGTGTGCCCTACGCGAACGCAAGCCTCACTCTATTAAATTTCATAATTTTTATTTTTGTCCATTCCATATTATACTTCATCATAAAAAAACATTGTATCAATTTTCAATTTTAAACATTACATTTTATCTATATATTAGGTTACTCTCAAAAAAATCAATATAATCAATTTTTCTTTGAATAATTACTAATAGGTACACACTTTGTACCCCTAATTACCATAAAATACATTAATTTAAAATAATTACTTCCACATACAAAATACTATTAAAGTAAAATATAAAATATAACCCTA
The DNA here is from genome assembly GCA_023678885.1 of Pogostemon cablin. Taxonomy (NCBI): domain Eukaryota; kingdom Viridiplantae; phylum Streptophyta; class Magnoliopsida; order Lamiales; family Lamiaceae; genus Pogostemon; species Pogostemon cablin. The sequence continues at coordinate 9,650,839 of CM042961.1, forward strand.
AACACATACACTTTTAAACCACAAACCCTAAACCCTCACCTACCGTCGGACCACCACCGGACCGCCGACCGGCCGCCGAAATTCTGCCGGACCGCTGATGGGCCGCCGGAACTCTGCCGGAATTCTGCTGGCACTTCCAGCGGCCGAAGCTCCGGTCGCTGGACTGTCGCCGGAGCTTCGCCGGACCACCGCCGGACAACCCTACTTTTTTGCTGCACACTTTTTTTTAACTGCACACAACATTTATGTGCAGCACATTGTAGGGGTAATATTGAAATATTACTATATATTTTTATAGTTAGTAGTAATATTTTTGTATGTTTGTATCTTATAATAATTAAGAGTTTTTTTTTTATACCTAACAGTAATACTCCTATTTTTCTTAAATTTCATATTTAAATTTAAATTGGACCGCGAGAGTCGAAATAAAGATAAGATCCGATATTAAAACCAAAAAATATCATAGGTCAAAGTCTCCTCATCTTTAGATCTCTACACTACACACCAACCATCTGGCCATACAATTCGACCAAATTCATCTTTATTAAATCAATTAAACACCACTCATTATGCAATCAAATCCCATATTTATTTCCATTTTTCACTAAATTAAATTACTCTTCAACTTTCCACACAACCTTAATCCTCAAATCAAACCACCAACAATGGCCGCAACCAACCCGGCGCTCGAACCGGATACGGATGCTGCAGTCGAACCGGGTCTGGAGCTGGCCCAGTTCGCCGCCGGTTGTTTTTGGGGAGTAGAGTTGACTTTTCAGAGAGTGGAGGGTGTGGTGAAGACTGAAGTGGGTTACTCGCAGGGCCATACCCATGACCCGAATTACAAATTGGTGTGCACTGGATCCACCAACCACGCTGAAGTGGTTCGGATTCATTTTGACCCGAATGTTTGCCCGTATAACACTCTGCTTGATGTGTTCTGGGGAAAACACAATCCCACTACTCTCAATCGCCAGGTAAGTGTGCTCACGTTTCTTGATTTTCATGATTAGTTATTGTATTTATTTTAAATTGTTTCATTTTATTTAGTAATAAGAATTAAATGAAAATTTAATTTAATGGTTTAAATTATTTATATTGGAGTTTGACTCTTTATTTATATGTATGATATGTAATTTTGCACATTCCTCTGTTCTGTTATAATTTGTCCAATCGTGGTTGTATGAAATGTCCTTGTTCTGTTATAATTTGTTCAATCGTGCTTGTATGAGATGTCTAAAATGGTTATTACTTATTAATCGTAATTCGATTAATTGTTCATATGCTATTTCACTATTGAATAATTCTAGAGCATAGCATTGCATTAGTGATCACAAGGATATTGTAACACCTCCTCTGTGTTACATCATTTGGGAGTAACTTTATACTATATGACCTATAAACTAAAAAAAATAGTATTAAAATTTTTAATATAAGATTTTATACTCGAATAAGAAAATTAATAGTACTTTTTAGTCAAAGTTAAATACTTTTCATATTTAAGTAATATTTTCATTGAAAAAATACATTTAATCATTAAAGAATGAGGCTTGCGTGCGCCCAGGTGTCATGCACCTTTAGAATTTAGTATTATGGATAAGGGTACATTATTTTATTCTAAAAGGTATACACTTTAATAAATAAGGGTACACCATTTTGTTCTAAAGAGTATACACTTTTCATTAATATTTTTTTATTTTTCTTTCAGAAAATAAAGAGTACACATCTTTATACTAAAGAGTATACAATTTAACACAAAATTCTAAAGGCACACGGAAAGTGCTCCTTGCGCCCAGCGCACACAAATTTTTGCCATCATTGAAATGTATACTTTTAAAATGTATATGAAATGTTAGTATTATTGAACACCTTGGATACCTTGGTGTTCAAGAAACCAACTCATATAAGAAACCAACTCATACACAAAAATAAATATAATTAACAAGTAAACTCTCTTATTTTTATAGTACTTTTTTAAGGAACAGAAACAAAATCTTAATATTAAAAAATAAACTATAATTAACATGTAAACTCTTATTTTATTATACTTTTTTAAGGAACAAAAATCACACACTTAATATTTATGCGATATTAATCTCTATTCTTAAAGTTCAATATTAATCAAAATGACATAACACACTCATAATTATCTTCTTATAACTGTGTACAGAAAAGAATCACTAATTTTACCCTATAACTTCTCATGATAATATTTGATAATCATAGAACACGTGTTTATTATTAATATTTTTGAAGAACAACTATATACAATGAATTTAATATAAATTTTCTGAGTTTCACCAACAGATATGACTAATGTTTGATGTTTAATAATTAGTCAGCAATGTGACAAAACTCCATTTGCAATTTTGGCAGGGAAATGACGTTGGTTCTCAGTACAGATCAGGTATATATTATTACAATGAAACACAGGCTAAATTAGCCCATGAATCATTGGAAGAAAAGCAGAAAGAGTACAACAATAAGGTTGTTACTGAAATTCTTCCTGCTAAGAGATTTTACAGGGCTGAAGAGTATCATCAGCAATATTTGGAGAAGGGCGGCCGCAATGGACAGGGCCAGTCAGCTGCTAAAGGCTGCAACGACACCATCCGTTGCTATGGCTGATCACGTTCCGTCTTTATGCATTCGCAACCAAGTCTACTTGTAATTTGCTGAATAAGTTGCAGAGACATATTGGATTAACATTGTTGGAACTTTGAAACTATTTGACTTGGATGTTGTTGAGTCATCTTTGCTTGGAATTATTAAGTAAGACCTATTTCATCTAATGTCATCAATGTAGATTACTCTTTTCTAAATAAGATCAATTTGATCATGATGGAGTCGATTAAATAGATGAGAATTTAAGTTAAAGTTTGAGTTGAAGCTGATCATGAATCATAATCTATCCACTATGTCTATCTGTATATCTGCTTAATTAATTATTGAGAAGTAGATGTTGCAATTGGTTGAGATTGACAAGAACTTATGAGTTATGACACTCAAGCATATCTGACTCACAAAAGTGGCACCGGTTAATAATTCCACATGCAAGACGTTAAACAAAGAGCAAGCATATCCGACTCACCAAAGTGGCACCCGTTAATAATTCCACATGCGAGACGTTAAACAAAGCGCTTGTTGGGAGCCAACCCAATTTTTATTTATTTTCTGTTGAGTCTGAATAAGAGTTGCACAATTGATTAATGATGTTTTGAGATTGCTATATTTTGGGTTTAGGTGCACCTTTTCTTTTTCATATCATCCCTAAAAAATATCGTTGGAAGAAGGAGATAAGTACACATTTATGGGATACTTATGCATGAATGTAATATTTTCCACCAACCAATTACTCATTGCCACTTCAGCATGAATAAACTGCAATTTCATGGCTTATTATAATTTATTTTTAAGTGAAATGACATATATCATTATTACTTCCTAGATTATAATTATAATGATACTTTGTAGGGTATAATTTTTTATACTATGAAGTATCAATGAAACATGAATTGGAATTCAAGTGAAATTTCTTGAGATCAATTTTTTTTTCTTAGGTGAGCATTAATAACCATACATCAACCACAATAATTTCTCTCTACATATTATCTAAATTGCATCACTTGAATAGTTCACTCCAAATTACAAACAAGTAATCCATAAATACTAATTAATGACGTAAAACTATATATATATATATATATATATATATATATATATATATATATATATATATATATATATCATATATGCATTAGCTAGCCCTTAACCGGTTGGAAAGAAATAAGTTTAAACTTGTGGTAATTGAACCATGTATAGAACGTACACCAGACAATTGCACGGTAGTTTTTGGGACGGGCGGCCATCCCGTCCTTGGCGGAGATCACCAGAGTGTACTTCATGCTTCCGACACCAATTTGTTTCACCTCAACTACAGACATATAGGTTAAGTTTGCATGATTTTGCTGGTTGTATTTGGCCACTGCAAACTTTGCCATTTTCACAGACAAATGGTCTGGCTTAGTTGGTCTGCCTTCTGTTTGAAGCCAAACCATCATCATCATTAACACAAACACAAATGCAACTGAATCATAATACAATTTGGACATCATATACATGTATACTATTTGATCCTCTGTTTTTATGTACGTAAATGGGTCATTTCTACTCTTTTTATACATGTAGGATATTAATTTAAAGGAATGTCCTCTGCGAAATAATACCAATTTAATGTGTTGCGATCTCTAGTCCAAAAAGTACTATAAATTTAGGTGGGCGTAATAAGAATAAAAGGGTATTGATTTCAATTTTTTTGTTTGGTAAGAGTTAATGCATGAGAATTCGTTATTCTCCATTATTGAATCAATTATGTACGCCGACCTTTTTAATTAAGACAAAGTTTCTTGTGAGATAGTAATTATGCGAGACGAGTCGACTTATTGTTAAAGTATATTTGCTACTCATTATTAAAGTATGTTTGTTATATAAATAAAATATATTAATTCGTAGTTAAAGTGGAGTATTTAAAGTATGATAAATAATGAATCAAAGTATGTATTTAAAATGTTATAAATATGATTCACTATAAATATACTTTAACTATCCATAAACATATTTTACCTATATAACAACTACTTTAATAACGGGTGACACATCTCACAATCCGTCTCACTAGAGCTGTCAAAATGGGTTGAGCCCATTGGGCCAACCAGCCCCAACCCACCTTAACCCACCAGTTTCTCAACCCAAAATTAACCCGTCCCATAAAAGTTCGCCCCACTTCAAACCCACTAAAGTGTGGGCTAACCCACACCGCCCCACCAACCCAATATCAACCCACTTTTATAAATTAAAATTTAAAAAAATAACATACAACATTTAAATTTTAATATTTAAATAGTAAAAATATTATCACCCAACCCTACCCCATACCCATCCACTACCCACCCCACCCCCACCCACCCACCCACCCACCCACCCACCCAAATTTTTTTTTTAAATTTTAATATTTAAATAATAAAAATATCATCATCCAACCCTACCCCCTATCTAGGGGTGGGCATATTTTTTTGGGTTTCGGGTACCCGAACTGATCCGAAAAAATTACTCGAAAAATCTAATTTTTCGGGTAATTTCGGGTAAACCCAGACCCAGTTGTTAATTATCAGATTGGGTATCGAGTTTTGAAAATTACCCAAATTACCCGATCGGGTTACCCGGTTTTTTTTTTCAAAATTTCTATTATATACATACTATATACTAATATTAGGTAGGTTTCCATTACTCAATCTCCATTTCCCAATCATCGATTCACACCGCACATTCATTGAAGAAAAGTAGAGAATCCTTCAAATCTTTATTTCCAAGTAGTGAAGAATCCCAATCTTCATTTATTCATATATTATATGAAATAATAAAGAAATTAATATATTTTTTAAACAGTTTTATAAAACAATTTACTAAATTTATAATATAATACATGTTAAAAATATATTTAAATTTCATTAAATCACATTTTAATAAATAGTTTGACACAATATTATTATTCTTATATTAAGTATAATATTAATATTAATTAATATTTTTAATAAATTTACTTTAGGGGTGATGAATATTAAATTTGTTGAGAGTAACAATATATAACAAGTATGACAAAATGAAATACGGAGTACTAATTTTATCACATGAAAATATAGGAAGAAATTAAAATTAAAAAAAATTAAAAAAAAAGATTAAAAAAATCGGGTTACCTGATCGGGTACTCGGTTTTTTCGAGTACCTAGAATATCGGTTCGGGTTCGGGTAATGCATTTTAAAACTCAAAATTTCGGGTATCCGGACCCGAAACCTGAATTACCCGAAACCCGATCTGATACCCACCCCTACCCACCCCCAAATTTTTTTTTAATTTTTTTTTTAGATTTTAGTATTTAAATAATAAAAATATTATCACCCAACCCTACCCCTATCCACCCCCCAAAAAAAAATTTAAATTTTTTTTAGATTTTAATATTGAAATAATAAAAATATTATCACCCAACCCTACCCTCTACCCACCCCACCCCACCCCAACAAAAATTTTTAAATTTATTTTAGATTTTAATATTTAAATAATAAAATATATTATTACCCAATTCTACCCCCTATCCACCCACCCACCCAACCCTCCCCCCACAATTTTTTTGATTTTAGATTTTAATATTTAAATAATAAAAATATTATCACTCAACCCTACCCCTTACCCCTACCACCCCCAGCCACCCACCCCCCACCCCTAATTTTTTTTTAATTTTATATTTTAATATTTAAATAATAAAAAATTGGGGGGTGGGTGGGTGTGTGTAGGGTTTAGGGGTAGAGTTGGGTGAAAATATTTTTATTATTTAAATATTAAAATCTAAATTTTTTTTGGTGGTGGGTGGGGTATAGTTGGGTGATAATATTTTTATTATTTAAATATTAAAATCTTAAAAAAAAATTGGGGGTGGGTGGGTAGGGGTAGGGGTGGGGGTGGGTGAGTAGGGGGTAGGGTTGACTGATAATATTTTTATTATTTAAATATTAAAATCTAAAAAAAAATTAAAAAATTTTTTTGGGGGGGGGGGGGGTGGATAGGGATTGAGTGATAATATTTTTATTATTTAAATATTAAAATCTAAAAAAAATTAAAAAAATTTTTTGGGTGTGAGTGGGGGATGGGTGATAGGTGGGTAGGGAGGGTAGGGGGTAGGGTTGGGTGATAATATTTTTATTATTTAAATATTTAAATCTAAAATTAAAAAAAAAATTGGGGGATGGGTGGGTGGTGGGGTGTGGGTAGGGTTGGGTGATAATATTTTTATTATTTAAATATTAAAATCTAAAATGTTTTTTTAAGAAATAAAATTTTTTTGGGGATGGGTGATGAGGGCGGGGGAGGGGTGGGTAGGTCATAAGTGGATAGGGGTAGAGTGTGGGCTAACCCGCAGCCCGCGCTGCAAATGACCCGCCCCACTTGAGCCCATCAAAAGGTGGGTTGTGGGATAAACCGCCCCACCAACCCATTTTGACAGCTCTACGTCTCACATAAGCATATCCCTTCATTTAATTTCATTTTCATTATCATTACCTTTATTAATATTCTCATTATCATTATTATTCCGAAATTTTAACCAAACCACTTCTTGCAATTAAGCGACACAATTAAGAATCAACCTATCACTTGTGGCTGTAAAATTGCATAGCAATTCTAGTGTGATATCGTTTAATTTGAAATTTCTTCATTAATTATTACTATATTTATGCTATTAATTATTTATGAAATAATTTAATTCGATGATTATCAATTTTTATTGCTCAAATTATATTTTATCCCCAGACAATTTTACACCAATTTTTGCAAAACTTTTACGGGATGCAGTAGTTAACATAGACAAGTTTTGCCTTCTCCATTTGTATTAATAATTACAAAAGTCAATAACTACTCAAAGCAAAACAAATAGGTATTTAAAAGTAAAAAAAAAAGGAAGCAACGATAAATAAGTACAATAAAAGTTTAAATAAATATATTCTTAAAAATAAATATCATAGATTTTTTTAAAATTAAATATTAAGATAAGGAGTACATAAGTAGTTTTCTTTTTATTGGAATATTATTAATGAGATACACACGATATGCTTAGTTTATTATATGTTGGGCCCTTACGTGGCCCAAATAGTTGGTCTTCCTTTCTACGGATGATGGGCCGACGCAACCGCGATAACCAACATTATACTTAAAAATCTCGTTATGGAGTATTTTTAAGTTAGACTGGAAACAATTATAGGCCCAATTCTTCATGAACTATATGCAACATCCTTGATCTATATATTAATTGTTATAATATTACATGTGATCTCTAATACATTATATAATCACCATTTAGATTTCCTGTGACATTTAGTATATTAATATAGATAGAGAATGAAATTGTACCCTAAATGCTTTTATATTAATATATTCATGTGTCTCACAGTTGCATAAGCGACATGTAAAATAGAGAATGAAATTGTACCCAAAAAGAAAAGCGATAATTCATATAGGCAATGATTAGATTTGATCCTCTGTAAGAATATCAATTATACAACTAGTGCTATAGAAGATGATATACGAAAGTTGTAAGGAAAATTTGGTATGATTTAAATCAATATTATAATTTGTGTCGTTTCATGTATTTTGCGTCCATTTATAAATACTACTCCTTCTGTTTCGGAATAGTTGTCTTAGTTACTGTAGACACGGAGTCTAAGAAAAATTATTTTTTAACCAACTTTATTGATTTTTAAGGGGTATTGTGGTATTTTTACATAATCAATAAATTAAGTATGTTATGCGTGTTAGGTGGGAGCGATATTTTTTAAATTAAAATAACTTCTGAAGTTGTTAATTGATGTGAAATATCTATTTTTGGGATAAGAAATTTATTGTGAGACGGACGAAAACGAAAAATAGGACAATTATTATATAATGGGATGGAGGGTTTAATACTTAGTCATTTATGGGAGTATTTTGTCAAATTAGTAGCTTTTTGAATGACATGTAGTTGTAAAACACATGTTATAGAAGCTATAATTATTTGTGTTCGCTAACACGCATGTAGTGATTTTTATTTCCACCATATGAAGGACATTAATTTATTCCTTATAAATTGCATCAAAGGCAAAGTATTAAGGAAATTAAGTAGCCACTTGGTTTGACTATCATAATGGCAACCATGGTTACCATTTAGTAACTCATTCAAGGTGGGAATTAATATATTACATTTCCTTATATACAAGAGAGACAAAATTTATATTTTAAAAGAAAATTATTAACATTAAGGGAAAATATTGAAAATTTTCTCCTCGCATACGTGTCATTCATTTAACGCGTGTAATAAGAGATATAATAACATACCATTAATTCCCAAACAACTATGGATATGGATGTTACCGTGACCCTTTTACTAAATCTTTAGTATGATAAAGTTATTACTTTTCTATACACAATAGACTATTATCCCTCAAAAAATGCATGATGGTTAACATTTAATTTTCTGTACGTATGACAAATTAATTAAGTACTCATCATTTTAAGGAGTAATACACATCTTTCTAAGGCATATTTTCTTTGCATGAAAGCATGTCTCAAGTATCAATGTCCATTTATTTTCCAAATCCTATTACAAACACCAAGTATATATATTAACTCATCTAGCTAGGGAGCCCTAACTTGTTGGCAAGAAACGAGTACAAATCTACTGCCCTCGAGACATGTTCTTTTATACCAAACCATTGCACGATAGAAGGTCAGACGGGCGGCACCACCGCCATCCTTGGCGGAGATGAGCAGATCGTATTTCCAGCCTTGGACAAATAGACATTGTTTTCCATCAACTACACTCACAAAAATTAGGGTTTTATTATTACTTAGATTATATTTCCGCAGAGCAAAATTTGCAGCCATTACAGCCCAAGGATCTTTCTTACGAATCTTCGTCCAACACCCCTTGGACTTTGATGGTTTGGCTTCACTGTCAACCAAAACCATTATGATTAACAAGATTAACACCAAGGAAATTGAATGGTTTGATTTGGACATGATCATATGTATTTTGTTTTTTGTATGCAAATTGGTGGATTCTTCTATCTTATACATGTTGGAGAGTAGATATATAGATGATCATCCGCTATATTAAATACCAATTTAATTTGAATTAATCTCTTATAAAAGGGTTCAAAAGGCCCCCCCCTTTAATGAGTCATCCTTAAAGAATTTTGTGTTCGATGAGTTCATTAATTCTATGGCTATTTTTGTACAGTGTCTCTAGTAATCTCGTGACCCTGATTCAATATGTACTTTTTTTTTTAAAATTGGAATTACTCTTTAGTACATGAAAAATTATTTTTACGTTGATGGATTATTATTTTTATAAATAAAAATTACCGATCCCTTTATCTTATCAGTAATATAAAATATGACAACATAATAGAATTTGACTAAAAATAGTATATGTAAGCTTAATATTAAGAGTTGGTCTCTTGTGTCCTCTCAGGACACACCGTGCGCATTCTTTAATGATAAATTGTACAGTATACAATTAATACTAAAGAGTATGGGCGCCCGGGTACACAATTTAATAGTAAAGAGTATGGACGCACGGTATGCCTCTGAAACAAAAAAGTTTTTGCCTAATATTAATTTATTACTCTTATGAGACATACACAATTACACGACATGAATTCCCTATTTCACTTTTTATATTTTATTGACATTGCATAACATAAAAAATTATACCCTACCATTTATCCAATTAAGATCACCTTTTCCACTTATATGTTTTATCTAAACACGTGTGTATAATAGGTAATTTCATTTAACAATTACAAATGAGTCACAATTACACATATTTTAGTGTTACATTTACTTATTATTTAATTAAATAACTGACGTGTAGGTGAGAGTTAATATGAACCTTATCTTAATTAGATTTTTTTTTTTTTTTTTTGGAATTTAGGTTTTACTCTCTTTACAATGTTTCATTGTCAAATGACGTAGAAACAACACGATAATGCAACTGAAAGATCGATTGGCTAGCAGCCTAGCATGGAATTGATTTCAAATTGAGATTACTCTTTATACTATGAAAGCTATTTTACCGTTAAAAACGATTACTCTTCCACAAACAAAGTAATATTCCCTCTGTTCGATTAAAGTTGTTACATTTTTTTGTACGAAAATTAAAGAATATAATATTATAATGTAAAGTGAAATGAGAGAAATAATATTTAATTAATGTATAGTGGGTAGATGTATTAGTGGTGTGTGTGGGCCCATGTGAATATAATTATATGTTAATATTTTTGTGTGGGTCTCATATGCTTTAAAAGGAAATATGACAACTTTTATGGGACAACCCAAAAAGAAAAATGCCACAACTTCTGTGGTACGGAGGGAGTATAATTTTTATAAATAAATTAAATATTTTAAATAGAGTTATCCTCTATATATATATATATATTTTTTTTTTTTTTTCTAAAAAAAATTCAACACTTTGGTCTAAAAAAAAATACTACCATACACCAAATTTTACATTAACACCTCTTCAGTGACACTAACACGTAGATTGAATATAAAACCCAAAAATAAAAGTTTAACCCATTGAGATTTATATTCACTCCTCCATTCTCGACGTGTTACTTAAACAATCAATTTCTCACAATGATTTTCATCAAAATAAATCAAAGCACCAATAGCAAAATCTCCATATATAGTTATCTTTATTCAACTTTAATGTCCAAATTACAAACAAGTATGTATACCATACTTTTAATGTGACATATTATATCAACCCTTAATTAATTTCTACAAAAAATATAAGTGTATAAATATTGCTATTGAGTTTTGTAAGTTTAGACCACACAATTGCACGGTAGTTTTTCGGTTGGGCGGTGACACCATCCTTGGCGGAGATCACCAGATTGTATCTCATACCATGGACAACTTGTCGTTGTTTTCCCTCAACTACTCTCACAAAAATTAAGGTTTCATTATTTTGTATGTTGTGTTTTGTCACCGCGAATTTCGCAGTATATACGATCTCAAAATCATTGACATTGCGAATCCAGCTCCAACCTCTGTAGGGCTCCGTTGGTTTGGCTTTCGTGTGAAGCCAAACAATCTCTGTTAAGAAGAATAAAAGAAGATGGGAATGATATAATTTGGACATAATTTTTTTTTTTCGTTTATGTTGTTGGTCTTTGATATACGTTTTTATATACCTATAGTAAATTAAATAGATCTTGATTCACTTAATTATAACCATTTAATTTGAAAACGATTTCTTACCCTAAGCAGGGAAAATAAAATATTAGCGAGTGAGTAATTATCATGATTCTATTTCAAAGATGATGGAGGCTAAAGAAAATTACAATCAATGTCGTAGAAAACAATTTAGGCAAAGTTTTATACAAATAATTTTCACCATAAACAAATTGAGTGTGACTTAAGCGGAACGGCTAGATGGTGCAACCAATTCCAACTTAATACATATTTCTTTAATTTTTTTATTATAATTAAAAAAAGATAGTTATATTTTAAGAATTAATTAATATATACTAAATTCAAGGTAAACTATATGAACCACTAGGTAAAATAGACAATGAACAAATAACAATAAGGGTTAATTATATACAGTACACTATAGGAGTAAATTTACCATTATATCCTTAAAATAGTTAATTCATACTAAACTAAAAGTGAATACTAAACCATTAAAATTAAAGTACAGCATGAAAGGTTGAAACCAGTACTGTTATAATTGGACGGGACATCGAATTAATAGAAGTAATGGTTCGAAGTTCAACCGGTCGGACCAATACATCGGAAGTTCAACCGAAAAATAAAATTTACATAATTTCAATATAGGCAACTACGAAGCCACTCCTTATCCTTATTATGTGGTTTGGAGTACCAAGGATAAAAACTACTTGGGTTTTTTCTCCACCCTTAAAGTGACGAAGGAGATGGAATGAATATAAAACTCAAAAATTAAAGTTAAACCATAGGGAGTTAGACTCACTTCCCTCTCAGGCACATGGAGACAAACCTCTAATTAATAGTTTTCTACGACTATTCATGTTGTCAAAGGTAAAAGGAAAAACTGTGAGGGAGATGGGAAATTGGAATAAGGATGGGATGTGGCAGTGGAATATCACTTGGAGGCGTATCTTATATGATTGGGAACACAACTCACTATCTGAACTTATGATGATTTTGAGTAGGTACAAACCAGGGGTTTACACAAAGGACCTATGGGGGTGGAAGCTTGAGAGCACTGGCCTCTATTTATAAGTTAAATCAGCATATGTGGCTTTGTGTGACAGGTGTCAAGATATCCGTCCGTCAAGAGATGTTGAAGCATGGAGCAAATTATGGAGATGCAATGCCCCAGGAAAGGTCAAATTACTTGCATGGAGAATTTTTAAAGGAAGGACCGCTACAAAAGTTAATCTTGCTAGACTAGGAGTGAATGTTGGAAACACCATATGTCCATTATGCAACGATGCTGAGGAAACAGAGGAACACCTTTTCTTTGGATGCAATGTGACATATCCTTTATGGTCTTTGTTCAGGAAATGGTTTGGGATTCATTCAGCGGGGAATATAATACCGATTTTTAACTTTGAAGCGCACACTGGATCTAAGTCGAAGGGTATGAAGGCTGCCAATTGGAATGCCCTATGGCTTGGAGTTATATGGAGCATTTGGAAATGGCGAAATGATATTGTTTTCGAAGGGAAGAATGGACACTTGGAAGGTGTTTTTGAGTTGTTCATGTTTAGAACTTAGAATTGGTTTAGAATTAAGGGTGGACTTAGAACACACTATTCTTTCAACGATTGAATTTTCAGTCCTATAGTTTGTCTTGCGACAAGTTGTTAGTATAATTTCTTTTCTTGTAAGGGTTGAGTACCCCTTGTACTCAAATCAATGGGCTGTTTTCAAAAAAAAAAAACTTACACAATTAATGTGAAATTTTCATCAAAATAAATCAAATCACCAATAGAAAAATGTCCATATTAATCATTATTCAACCATAATGTCCAAATTATTACTAACAAGCATATAAATTAAACCATACTTTTAACGTGACATATTATATCACCCCTTAATTAATTTCTTCAAAAGAAATAAGTTTGAATTTATTGCTATGGAGTTTTGTAAGTTTAGACCACACAATTGCACGATAGTTTTTCGGTTGGGCGGCGACGCCATCCTTAGCGGAGATCATCAGATCGTATTTCATGCCTTGGATAGCTTGTTGTTTTCCCTCAACAGCCCTCACAAAAATTAAAGTTTTATTACTTTGTATGTTGTGTTTTGCCACTGCGAATTTCGCTACGGTGACGATCCAATAATCATTGACATTACGAATCCATCTCCAACCCCCAATGGGTTTCGTTGGTTTGGCTTCCGTGTGAAGCCAAACCATCTCCGTCAAGAAGAATAAAAGAAGAAGTGAATGATAAAATTTGGACATCATGTTTTGTTTTCATTTAAGTTTGGACTTTGTTATTTTTTTATACCTATAGGAAATTAAATATATTGTTATCCGCTTGATTACACCCATTAATTTGAATCGAGTTCTTATCCAAAGGGAAAAATTTTTAAGCAAGTGAAAATAATTATCATGATTCTATTTAGAAACTTTGGATTTCTAATATAATTTAATTATGAAAATGTATTGTTATGCAATATACTTATTCAATTAATTTATGATCTAATTAAATAATGATCTAAATAAAATAAAAATACATGTACTATGATATTGATATGAGTCAATTAAATAGATATTCAATACTACATAATAAAATGATTATAACTGGGTAGAATTCATATATATGAAGACTCATTGGTTATGAATCCTTAATATAATAACTTATGCAATTTTCTCTTCTCCCAATCAAATGCGGTAAGGATGGTCTCATAAAGAATAAAGTGATTAAGTTGAGGAAATCATAATATCACTAAGTTAATCTTCACTACCATGTCATGATCGATAAAAAGAGACGGAAGCTTGCATGCACCTGGATGCATGGGTCTAGATTGAAGCACCCAAATTCGATTTAGAAATAACAACGCATGTAAGAATTTAATAATCATTAATTAAATGACGGGATTTTAATAAAAAATAAGATATGTAATACCACTTTGAACCAGAAAGTGTTACCTTTTATTAAATTTTCTCCTTTTTGGCTTTCTGTTTTCCAATCTTGATCCCCACTAACCTTTTATTAATTTTTCCTTTTGTCTTACTTCCCAAATTATCATTTAGTACACTTCATACACATGACATACTTATGATTTAAGTATTACTTAAAAAAATGATTATATAACTTTTCAAAAATCAATAAAATGATTAGTAAGAAAACAATTTTTCTTAAATTACATATTTACGGTGTTGATTCAATTAATAACAGAACAGAGTGAATATATTACTTAGTATTTGGTCTCCCTCGACGGAATTCTTGGCTCTGTCACTTAAAGCCTAATTCACCTCACACTTCATACACTCTGAATATAGATGTTAATATTCAGAAAAAGGCCGAAGCCAGATACAATGTACAAAAGCATACCTCAACAGCTAAAGTCGACAAGCAAACTGTTGGATTGTATACTAAAAGTCTAGCTTTAGTATGAACAATGTCATAACAATATTTAAAATGAGAATCATTGATCAAATGATTGCGTCTTATAATTTATTTTATATGCATGATGCAATAGTCCATTTACTTTATACTGTAGATAATATGTTGTGCGACAACACGCAGAAGATCATATTATCGGTTTCCTTATAAAGTATAAACAGATGCTCACAACCGAGATAGACGGGGACTATTTATCGGTATGGTTGTAGTGTGGTTTGGTATTAGTTTGTCTTGACTATAGAACCACATTAGTACACTGCTTTGTGTATTGAGTAGGACCGCATGAGATCGTTCGACTTGTACTGTCTATATAGAAGAACTTGATCTATGTTATTATGGATGTTCGTACTCTTAATCCCTATACAATAACCTCGACACATAAGGCAGTATATATTTCTTTGATTCATCAATGGGTGAGATTTAAATGGATTAAATCAACAAACTCGGTGAGTTGGGAAATAATGTTGTCTCTATGGTGTGCTGTTGATTGTAGAAGGAATCCATGTCTGTCATAGGTTGATGATGTCCCCTAGAGGAGCTCATAAAGTTTATCATGTAAATCTTGCAAGTAGATTAATTTCCGGCATGATAATAAGGTTGAGTGGTACTACTCTCGGATAAGATATTAATTAATTTGAGTTGTCAGTAACTTAATTAATTAATGGACATTGTATATCTTAAACATGGGGATATTATCGAACTCATAATAAGAAGGAGCCCAGAACATAATTTGGGATTAGGGTGGCAGTTCAATAATATTTCTTTAGTGGAATGATTTATTATTATTGCTTAAGTATAAGTTTTAGGCTAAACTTGGATACTTAACCAATGGGAGGCCAATACCCTAATTTCTCCTCCTGGTCCCTGTTGTAGTCTATAAATAGCCACCTCAGTAGCCTATTCACTTGAATCAAGCAACAAAACTCACAACATACACAACTTATGTTTGAGAGTTGTAAGGGTGGAAGGGGCTGCAGATTGAGTTCTCCTTGGTGATCGTTGCCCACACAACGTCAAGGAGAGGCTTAGATATACAACAGAAGATCGGAAGGTCGTTTCGCTGTTCATCCTCTACATCAAACCCGGTGGAAGGTAATTCTACTCTTGTTATTCCGCTGCAGTTAGAATTACTTGAAGTCCTAATTGTTCACGTTAGCCTTAAAGATCCGAAACTCCAACAAATGGTATCAGAGCGTTGGTTCTAAGGCTAAACGTGACACATTAGGCTTGGGTTTGATGTGAATTATGTGAATTATTCTTGAATAATGATCTTATGATGAAAGGGTTTTGATTTCATGGTGCAATCTGTTTAAACCCTTTATCAATTCATGGATGAAAAAACCTTAATTGTTCTCACTGCTGCCAAACCCTTATTTCTCGACACCTTCATACACAATCACCACACGACGATCACGGTGGAAGTGTTGATCGAACGATGGGAGACTGGTGAATGGCAGCAAGATTTGCTGCTGGAGGTTTGCGATTAGTTTTAAGTGAGTTTGGAAGTGATGGTATGACCAAGCGACAAGGGATGCTAGTTGATGATGGCACGATCAGCAGCTGGTTGACTTTTAGTTGACGGAACAGTAAGGCTTGGAGCGTGCTGTCAAGCAAGGCTAGTGCCCTGATGAAGCGTGATAAGAAGCTGGGAGCCTGGTCATTGCTGGACGACAGAGAAATCGCGCATTGATCATATTGCTGGCAGCACCTCGTTGCGACTACAGGCCGCAGGCAGCGTGATGTTTGTACGTAGACATGGAGGACAGCTACATGCTTCCAATAGGTGGCGGTCATTGGAAATTCCTGGTGGCTGGAAACTTGCTGGAATCGACATGGATCAGGGGTTGATGAAGACACTGGCGGAGTTACGTTTGTGCGATAGTTGGTGTTGCCCGACTGACCATGTTTTCCGATGGGAAAGAAGGCTGATGCTTCCCGATGAAGACACCAACGGAAGATTTGGCGCACGGTAGCACGTGGCAGCTGCACGGAAGGAGTAACACCGCTTCAGGCGGTGATTTCAGACTGCTAGGGGCTGATCTGCGTGGCTTTCAGCGTTGGACAGCAGCAACGACGAACGATAGTCAGTCGATGGAAGTCTTATCTCCGGTTACAGCTGGTACATGCTGTTAGGCGAGCTGGAATGGCGCTGCTTAAGACGGTCGACGACTCGGAATTCTTGACTGAAAATCAATGGTGGTTGCTGTCCGTTTTCTGACCGGCGGCTAAAGTTTTTTTTTTTTTTTTTTGTCTCCGGCTATATCAGTTTGAAGATGTGTCTGTCGGCTGTCTTCTCAACAATAATATATTGCAGTTGGTGGAAGGTGGAATGCACAGGATGCTGAAAATGATATGCAATAATTCTTGTGCCCATCACTCTCAATTTTTGTCTCCTCTTCAATAATAGTGGGAGTTGAAGGAGACATGAATAATGTTGAAACTGATTTTTTCGAATGAGTGGGATGGGCAGGCTCCATCAATTTCCTTTCTTTATTAATAATGTAGTAATCAACATATTTTATAAAGGAAAGGTGGAATGGATGGGGCAGGTGATGACAAGGTGGTTGAATGATAATGCCTCCATTTTGTGCATTAGTGGAGATTTGAAATTGACAATATATTATTGTGAGTTGTCGGCTGTGTTGTCGGTAATGGAAATGGTGGAGATGCTTCACACCAAGTAAAGACAAATTAGCATAAAACAAATGGGAATGATTTTGATATGTGTTGTTGGCAGAAGCAACATGGGTGCCGGTATGGTGGAACAGGTTGATGAACAAAGAATTTGAGGAATTTTTTAAGAAAGATTCTTCCGGAATTTGAGGTCGATCCCCGTTTGCGTTGCCCACATTCGTGCTTGGTGGCGAACAATCGAATTCGTCAATATATAACTGTTTATAATCGATTTAATTATTTGATTATTGTTATATATGCTTTGCATGATTCTCTGGGATTTACTGCATTATTTGCCGTAATAAGAACATGCTAAGTTGCGTATTTTATTTTTAATATTATATGCATGTTATAAAACCCTCGGTGTTAAATAACTAAGTGGGAGAGGGGATTGGTTATAAATTCCCGTGGCCTCCATTATTGGTTTGTAAGTGATGTGAGTAAACTTGCGTGTTGGCAATAGGCCTTCCTCCCTAACGGATGAGTTTATTCACGGATCACTGGTACATACTTCATTAAATAATTATTGTTTGTAATGTGGCACACAAACTTGCGTGTTGGCATTGGCCTTCCTCCCTAACGGATGAGTTTGTGTGCGGTTCACTAGTACAAACTAATAATAGATGATTGTAGGAAGCTATCCGAGCGCGTGTGTACTTCTCCAACTGTAAGGCACACAAGCTCGCGCAGTGGACTTGGGATCAAATAATGGTATACACTTAGGTGTAAATAATTAGTATCCTCCCCAACGGAGTCACTGCTATTATTTGCATGGCTAAAGAGGAACCGACTATTAATTATTTTGTCATAAAGTTAGGTTGACAAATGAAATTAATGGGTAAAACCTTCTCTTGTAAATGTTCGGGTTTGTAAACGTCCACACTAACGTGGCTTGCAGACTCACGGTGCTTGAGATGTCGGTGAATTTTATTTTTATATTGTTTTGAGGGAAACAATATAAAAAGATAAAATTCGAAGATTTGATCAGAATATTTATTTGTGATTCTCTGAATTTCGAATGGTTTTATTTCACTTATTGTTGACTAAAAGACATTATATTTACTTGTCCAAATTAGATGATTAGAAAAAAATCGTGGTTTTGAAAATTACTGCTTAAGAAAATACAAGTGTGTTCTCTCAAAGGACGACTCATGATGCCTATTAAAGTCTCTAGTGAAGAGATGAGAGGTTCATAGAAATATGATAGTCTCATGTAACTCTTTTGATACTTGAGTAATTTAAAAGGCGCAAGATCATGATAGGATTTGATGAATGAATTGGAAATATATGGATTAGAAGTTGAAAGGGAAACCTAAGTCAATTTTATTCTCCATAATTGCCTAGATGTTTTGAGAAAGTTTCACCTAAATACAATAAGTTGTATATGGTGGGAAACTTCTAACAAAACGTGTGGCAAAGTAAACCAATTTCATCAAGAAGTGAACAAGGATATTATCTTATTCACTAGTTGATTGAAACATGATTAATGATGGTGTTTACTAACACGTTGTGTATAAATACCAGAATCATTAAATATTTTAAACATAGTGATGATAAGATAAATACACGGGTTAACTACGAGAATAGTGGTTGTTGCAGTGGGAGTTTATCTTATGATAGGAATAAACGTTTGATTTTGAAGAATTGTCTTTATGTACATTTTCATAGAAAGAATTTATTTCAGTTTCTATGTATTTACAGATCAATACTCTATTTTATTTAAATGACATGGTTATTATAATGAAAGTTGAAGCTATAATCTGTAATGGTACGATAGTGACAATTTGTTCACTCTAAAATCATGTTTATCTCACGAATGCAATAAATAGTAATTAATAATGCATCTTCTAATATTAGTAAGAGAAAGGAACCTTCAAAGATGAACTAAACATACATTTGGCGTCTAAGACTAGATCATTTTACTTAAGTACGATTCGAAAGTTGATAGCCGATGAACCGTTAGGTTTATTAGAAGTGAAAACTATCTGACTTGTGAGTCTTGCTTGGAAGTGAAAATGATTAACTACCTTTTAAAGGCTGAGGGTGTAGAGCCAAAGATATATATATTGGAATTAGTTCATTCTGATTTAAGCAAACCTAACATTATCCAGACGAGAGGTGGTTAAGAATATTCGAAGATTATTCTAGATACCGATATATTTATTTGATGCACTGCATGTCTAAGTTCTTTGATTAATTCAAGAATTGCAAGGCTGGTACAGTGAAGTGTCATGAAAAATATATCAAATCATTACGATTCAATCGTGATGATGAATACCTCTTAGGATAGTTAGGAACTATTAATCAGAAGTTGAGATTAAATCTCAAGAAGTCTACACCGGACGAGCCCCAGCTGAATGGTGTGGTGGATAGAAGGTTAAGTTCTTACGGTTATGATTAGAAAGATGATGAATTATTTGGAATTATTAAATTCATTTTATGGATATGCCCTAGATACAGTAATTCGTGAAATGTTTGTCTGTATATGGGATATCCTAGAAAAATGAAGGGTGATTTATTTAGTCCAAAAGATCGAAGGGTTATTGTTAACACAATAACTAGATTTTTGGAAAACGACTATGTAATAAATCACAACCCCATGTACAAGTTGTTCTAAAGGAAGTGAGAGGAAAACACTAAGTAAAAGTACCAAGTGTATAAGAGGATATACCACAATGTAAATTGCAACGCGTGTCACGTCTGATACACAATTACGTGTAGTGTCTTGTCGTAGTGGGAGGGTTGTTTGACAAACCAAAAAGATATATGTTTTGGGAGAGTCGTAAAACTTGGTCCCTAGTAAACATGGTATTGTCCCACGGATACGACATAGCACTACAAGATAAAAATGCGGAATTTTAGTAAGTTGCATTGAATATTGAAATAGAATCTACGGATTCTAAATTAAGTCTGGGAGCTTATAAGACCACTAAATGGTGTAAAAGCCATTGGAAGTGGTCATAGGAAATAAAATAGGATCATACGGCAAGGTGAAAACCTTAGAAGCAAAGCTTGTTGCGAAAATGTACTCAGAAAGAAATAGTTCGATTATGAGGAAACATATTCGCTGGTAGCTATGCTAATGTTGATCCGGATTCTTTTATTTATTGCTGCTCATATTGAATTATGAGGTACAAAAAATAGATGTCAAGACAACTTTCCTAATTGGAAGTCTTGAAGAAAACATCTATGTGAAGCAACCAGAGTAATTCATTGCAAAGTACTAATAGCATTTTTATAATAAGCTTAAAAGTGTCCAGCGATGGACTAAAGCAAGCTTTGAGATCATGAAGCATCTGTTTTGATTAGGTAATCCAGTGACATGGATTTAAATCAATGAGCAGATGAGTCTTGTGTGTCGTAAAGAGTGACGGAAACGTGGTGGTGTTTCTTGTACTATACGTAGACAGTATCTTGCTCATTGGAGACAATGAAAGAGTAATATTGGGCGTATGGGTACGGTTAATAAAGCGGTAGAGATGAAGGACTTAAGAAAGGCAAAATATATCATTTTGATCACGGTAATACGGATCATAGAAAGGACATTATGCTTATCTCAAGTTTCATAGATGATACAGTCCATACTCGTTTAGCATGAGAATTTATCTAAGTGATTATGTCTTAAGACACAAAAAGAAGATAAAGAAGATGAAAGCGGTTCTTTATACTTCGGCGAATAAGGAAGCTTAATCTAAGGAATGCTATGAACGAAGTTGGATATCTGTTTTGCTGGATGCATGAACAGTGGGTATCAACGTAAATCGGGACAAGAATGATGAACTGCTGTAAGAGATATATGAAGTGCCTAAGAAGGACTGGAAATCATATATAAACTTACTGAGCAGATTCGCTGCTTCTTGTAGATTACGTAGATTTGGATTTTTTTTTAATCAAATTGGTTGGTAGTAAATTCTCCTAAAAGGTTATGTGTTTAATTTTATGAAGTAGAATCATAATGTGGAGGAGTGTTATATAGAAATATATTTTACTCCGGACTCCATCATAGAATGATGATAAATTGGAGCCTATGAGGTAGCCAAAATATCTATATGACCCTAGAAACTTCAAGATGGACTTCAAAGTGTTTCTAAGTTTGCCCAAGGTAATCACAATTTACATTGATGATATTGGTGCAGTTGCAAACTTGAAGAAATCACAAGTCCATAAGGCAATTAAACACATGGAGCGCGATTACCACCTGTTACGAGAAATCGTATGATGAGGGAAAGGTTGTTGTCGCCTAGATTGCATTGGATGATGACCTAGTAAACCATTTACAAGGACCTTAAGGCGAGAGCTTTTAATGGTCGTGTAGTGGGAGTAGGAATCAGATGTATGGCAGAAAACATGACAGCATAGTCTTTTAGTATAAGTGGGAGATTGTTGGATTGTATACTAAAAGTCTAGCTTTAGTATGAACAATGTCATAACAATATTTGAAATGAGAATCATTGATCAAATGATTGCGTCTTATAATTTATTTTATATGCATGATGCAATAGTCCATTTACTTTATACTGTAGATAATATGTTGTGCGACAACACGCAGAAGATCATATTATCGGTTTCCTTATAAAGTATAAACAGATGCTCACAACCGAGATAGACGGGGACTATTTATCGGTATGGTTGTAGTGTGGTTTGGTATTAGTTTGTCTTGACTATAGAACCACATTAGTACACTGCTTTGTGTATTGAGTAGGACCGCATGAGATCGTTCGACTTGTACTGTCTATATAGAAGAACTTGATCTATGTTATTATGGATGTTCGTACTCTTAATCCCTATACAATAACCTCGACACATAAGGCAGTATATATTTCTTTGATTCATCAATGGGTGAGATTTAAATGGATTAAATCAACAAACTCGGTGAGTTGGGAAATAATGTTGTCTCTATGGTGTGCTGTTGATTGTAGAAGGAATCCATGTCTGTCATAGGTTGATGATGTCCCCTAGAGGAGCTCATAAAGTTTATCATGTAAATCTTGCAAGTGGATTAATTTCCGGCATGATAATAAGGTTGAGTGGTACTACTCTCGGATAAGTGATAGGCTTTTTCTGCGCACTATAATTTAATCCTCAAGTGTAAGGATATCAATTGTAGCAGTAAGCACCCAAGTTAAATTATCGAACCCAAAAGGACATCTAATTATTTATTTCCTAAAATTACTAAATTAATCAGAATCAAGTAACCGATATCCAGGAGTTGTTGTGAATTAATCTAAATAACGAAATATTAAATAACTGAATTAATTAAAAGCAAGGAAAAATAAAAGTAAGTTTCTAATCAAGAGATGACGAACAGTTCTAAGGTATCAGGTAGAGACCAATCAATTTGGGTTATTAAACTTACGATTGTTCATTCATGCAGTTTCACTGAAAATACACCACATATCCCTGTTATCCCACCGAATATGATTCGATTCTAAGCTAACAGTATAATCTGGTTTAAATCCTAAGGTGCGCAAATATTACCAAGCCTTATTCCTAGATACTAATCCAGCGAACAACAATACCTCCGGATGGTAAGTTCGACTAACAAGATATTTTCTGGAATTACTACAAGGTTCTATTCACTTCCTACTTGATTGTCTAATTGCATTGTTCCACTAAACTAATCAAGTATTTGATTAACCAGTTCATGAAATTAAAGTGCTTATAGCGGAGCTACTCTAATCCCTAACTGATAGACAATACAAATCATGAACGCACACAAGCTAACACAATAATCCAAGCATTATAGCGGATGTCATGAATATATTATGAAGACGTTACGAAGCAGAAAAGCATGTCTTGATAAAATAAGTAAAATCAGAAGATCAACTGCATAAAATCCCAATCTTTGGTCTAAATCCCCAAATCAATAAAATCAATCCATCAAACCTTAGAACTGTATATAAAATTAGCCCATAAGGTCACAAGCAACACTCATGGCTAAGCAACTCATACCAAAAATCAAAGTAAAAGGAAGGAAAAGAAAGGAATTATGAAACCCTAGTGTAGACGTAGTCTTTCGTTCCTTCTCCGTCTTTCTAATTGCTCGATTCTCCCTCAATTAGCACTTGGAACCCTCTTGAAAGTGGATGGATGGTGAAATCAGGTTGTAAATCTGATATGGAGGTGTTGGAGGTGTGAATTGATGATGGATTATGGATGGGTTCTCTCTAATTTGTGTCTCGATCTCCCTAATTGTTTCTAGGACTGATGCAGGGCTTTTTCACGATCGAAACTGCTTCAGAATCGTGACTTGAGGGTATATATACGCTGTTGCATCGAACAGGTCTCGTCTGGGCCCGATTTTGGGCCGCTCGGCACCTTGCTCGAGCCGAGCTCATGGCCGAGCAGCCCCCAAACCAGCCGAGCAGCATATGGTTGGAATGGGGCCATCGTGTGGGCTCTGAAGGCATCCCACTCGGCTGGAAATTCGCAAAAAGTTGGTCCCGCTCGAGCCGAGCGGCCTCCCGAGCTGCGGAGACTGCACTGCGCGACTTCACCGTTTTGAGCATAACTTATTCATACGGACTCCAAATTGAGTGATTTTTGTTCTCACGTGTTCCTCTCTTCCTTGGCTTTCTATACATATAAATAACTCCCAGAAAATCTAACATTTGAATATGTAAAAAGTCATGCAAATTGGCTGCTCGGTACAGCATGCGCAACGTTAGCACTTTGATCATAACATTCTCGTTTAGAATCCGATTGGGGTGTTCTTTATGTCAAAATGACCCTCTCTTCTGTGGCTTTCCAACCATATATCACATGATCAATTTTGACTTCTACAAGAATACAGAAAATTTGTGCAACGTGAACTGTATTTTTCAGCATTCCTTCTCACTTTCACTCCTCATTCCAACTTTGAACTTTTGATCATGTTTTACCCTTCAAAACTCAACAAAACACCTTAGTAGCATCTTAATTATGCAAGATATGAAAACCATGACATTCTATACAAAATCATGGCACATTCTATCAAAAACGGTGTAATGTGAGACCTAAAATACGTGAAATTTCACTCTCAACAAACCCCCAAACTTACCTGTTGCTCGTCCCGAGGCAACGACATATAAAACCAATAGAGTAATTGAGAGGAAATTTCACAACTTCACATCCAAGAAAATATAACAATTCAAAAATCATACTTCAAATACTAAGACAACCATCCATCTAAGAACATACAATTCAAATCAACTACTTCACTTTTTCGGAATGCTCATCCACCATTCTCACGGGTAGTATTTACGCTCATCGCTCAAGTGTGAGATATACACTTCAGGGTAAGGTGTTTACACTCAAAGTCAATTCAAACACACGCGTAACCATAAGCTTGACAATCATCTCAACTCTCGACTAAAGGGATAATTTCAACAATAGGATCACAAAGGTCTTGCATTAGGTTGTAATGTTGGCTCTTTGGTAAAGGTAGGGAGTATATGGATAAGGTGACTCAATCACTAGTAGAGAATCAAAGAAGACTTACAGCTTTTCAACAAACAGCTTTACTTTCTTCTTTCTTCTTCATCGCTCTTCAATGCTTCTTGCAATTTGATTCCTCCTTCACTTTTGAACACCACATCCTTACTTAAAATTTTTTTTCTTCTTCCCTCTTTTCTTTTTTTTTTTTCAAATAAGGGTACCAGTTTCAGGCACTACCCTTTTCATGGGGTACCAGTTTCGGGCACTACCCCTTTATGCAATAATTTAACCACTCTTTTCAACAATTTTCATCACTTCCAACTTATTCTCCTTTTATGTTTCTTCACAAGACACCAAATTGACTCCTTCAACTCTCTACTAGGTAGGAATTTTTTAAAGGCTAGCAAAAGGGATAAATTGGCTAATCACGTAGGCTTCCAACAAATAAGGCTTTTAGGCTCAAAAGGGTTGACTACGGATATTTCATTAGGTAGAAAAATAATATGGCTAGTGACTAATAAAAAACAAAGATGGCCTAAGATCATTTCCTATTGTCTAGTCAAACACGTAGCTTCAAGCAAGATACAAAGCCAAGTTCTAGAATACGTGTGTATGAACGACACTCACAAGAATAAACTAAATCATGCAACTAGTCATGATTTCAAAAGGCTCAAAATCTCACATGGCTATAGGAATGAACGAGCAAACCTAATCAAGCTACATAGCTAATCATCCTTGCACATAATCAAATTTCAAGTATCTCAATATCCAAGCACAATCTCAAACTGCTTCTCAAACACAATCACACATATAATCAAGTGCCATGAAAAATCAGAAAATCATCTTAGAGAACCATAAATCGACTACACCGACACTAGGATTAACACAAAACAAATAATAAACACCACAAAACACGAAACCTGAAAAATCGCAAAAAATCGAACCCTCAATATTCTCAAATAAATCAAAAATATTAAGAATCCGCAAAAAATCGACTCTCCAAGCAACAACACAATGTAAAAATTCTATTTCGACACTGCAAGACAAGGTATGTACGTTACCCCCCCAAACTTAGATTAAACGAAGTGAGAAACTAAGTTTGCAAAGAAGTATATACCGTAGTCAAGCAACACAATGTAAAAATTCTATTTCGACACTGCAAGACAAGGCATGTACGTTACCCCCCCAAACTTAGATTAAACGAAGTGAGAAACTAAGTTTGCAAAGAAGTATATACCGTAGTCAAGCAACACCTAATAAAACTCCTACACCAACACAGACATATAAAAGCAATAAAACGGAAGGGACAGCCCCCAACAAGCGCTCATGTTTAACGTCGGAGAGTCACGACGGGATACCTCTTGCTCATCGGAATGGCCATGGATATCTTTCATCCTTTCCATCGTATTCTAATCGCTGTGCTTCTTCATCAATCCAATACTTATGGCAAGGGATGGCCTCGTTGGCAATCTTAAAATTTATCTTGACCGTGCCAACCATGTTAAGATCAAATTTCATCAACCTCTTCATTCTACTCCACCACTTATTCCTTCTTCCGACGAAAATTCCCAACCTCTCTTCTAACTTCTTTTTATCCCTAAAAATATGTGAGGAATCATTAGGTAAAACAAAGTCAATAGAAACAATATCATTAAAATCAATGCAACTTAAAGAGTTTAAAGGTTTAGAAATGCTCATTTCATTCTTCAAGTTCTTTTCGGTTACTTCATGGCTTTGCGCTTCTTCATTCTTTTCTTCCTCAACAATTGACTCCAGTTGATAGCTCAATTCAAGTGGAACCACTTGACTTAATCGAGTGGACTCCTCTTCGAGTTCTATTTCCTCAAACGACAGCATAGGACCTTCAAATTGCATTCCAGGGCACAATGGAACAACAATATCTTCCTCAAACTCCTCTTTATCCATTCTTTCCTCTTGTTGACCTTGAGAATTTAAACTTGAAGTGATGTTCGCAAGAAGATTGTTTATGTCTCTCGTTCTTTGATCAAACTCCTGCGATGCAACTTCCCTCTCCTGCGATTGAACTTTCATCTTTCTCTCTAGAGCTTCCAATATTCCCATATTTTCTTCATGCTTCTTGATGGAAGTATCAAACACGTCTTGTAATTCTTGGGAAACTCCAATCGATCCAGAATAAGTGTTCTCTTGATAAGGTTGATATAAATTTTTATTGTAAGCACAAGACCATTCATCTTCATATCTGACTTGACTGTAGTACTGAGAATGACTTTGATTCACTAAAGAATCATAACCATAATTCCTCTCATCCATGTAATATGGAGAAAGAACCATAGCATTATGATTTTCATAGCGTTTCAATATTTTGTCTATGCATGGAGAAGGATCCATAATATTCTGATTTCCATATCTTTTCAATATTTCGTCCATCTCAGTACCTCAAAGATAATTTATAGTCAGAATATATCCAAATAAGAAAAATAAAAAAAAGCAATAAAAAGTCCTAATTAAACTAGCAATAAAAGAAAAATAAATAATTAAGCCGTCCCAGGCAACGGCGCCAAAAACTTGATAGGCTTTTTCTGCGCACTATAATTTAATCCTCAAGTGTAAGGATATCAATTGTAGCAGTAAGCACCCAAGTTAAATTATCGAACCCAAAAAGACAGCTAATTATTTATTTCCTAAAATTACTAAATTAATCAGAATCAAGTAACCGATATCCAGGAGTTGTTGTGAATTAATCTAAATAACGAAATATTAAATAACTGAATTAATTAAAAGCAAGGAAAAATAAAAGCAAGTTTCTAATCAAGAGATGACGAACAGTTCTAAGGTATCAGGTAGAGACCAATCAATTTGGGTTATTAAACTTACGATTGTTCATTCATGCAGTTTCACTGAAAATACACCACATATCCCTGTTATCCCACCAAATATGATTCGATTCTAAGCTAACAGTATAATCTGGTTTAAATCCTAAGGTGCGCAAATATTACCAAGCCTTATTCCTAGATACTAATCCAGCGAACAACAATACCTACGGATGGTAAGTTCGACTAACAAGATATTTTCTGGAATTACTACAAGGTTCTATTCACTTCCTACTTGATTGTCTAATTGCATTGTTCCACTAAACTAATCAAGTATTTGATTAACCAGTTCATGAAATTAAAGTGCTTATAGCGGAGCTACTCTAATCCCTAACTGATAGACAATACAAATCATGAACGCACACAAGCTAACACAATAATCCAAGCATTATAGCGGATGTCATGAATATATTATGAAGACGTTACGAAGCAGAAAAGCATGTCTTGATAAAATAAGTAAAATCAAAAGATCAACTGCATAAAATCCCAATCTTTGGTCTAAATCCCCAAATCAATAAAATCAATCCATCAAACCTTAGAACTGTATATAAAATTAGCCCATGAGGTCACAAGCAACACTCATGACTAAGCAACTCATACCAAAAATCAAAGTAAAAGGAAGGAAAAGAAAGGAATTATGAAACCCTAGTGTAGACATAGTCTTTCGTTCCTTCTCCGTCTCTCCAATTGCTCGATTCTCCCTCAATTAGCACTTGGAACCCTCTTGAAAGTGGATGGATGGTGAAATCAGGTTGTAAATCTGATATGGAGGTGTTGGAGGTGTGAATTGATGATGGATTATGGATGGGTTCTCTCCAATTTGTGTCTCGATCTCCCTAATTGTTTCTAGGACTGATGCAGGGCTTTTTCGCGATCGAAACTGCTTCAGAATCGTGACTTGAGGGTATATATACGCTGTTGCATCGAACAGGTCTCGTCTGGGCCCGATTTTGGGCCGCTCGGCACCTTGCTCGAGCCGAGCTCATGGCCGAGCAGCCCCCAAACCAGCCGAGCAGCATATGGTTGGAATGGGGCCATCGTGTGGGCTCTGAAGGCATCCCACTCGGCTGGAAATTCGCAAAAAGTTGGTCCCGCTCGAGCCGAGCGGCCTCCCGAGCTGCGGAGACTGCACTGCGCGATTTCACCGTTTTGAGCATAACTTATTCATACGGACTCCAAATTTAGTGATTTTTGTTCTCAAGTGTTCCTCTCTTCCTTGGCTTTCTATACATATAAATAACTCTCAGAAAATCCAACATTTGAATATGTAAAAAGTCATACAAATTGGCTGCTCGGTACAGCATGCGCAACGTTAGCACTTTGATCATAACATTCTCGTTTAGAATCCGATTGGGGTGTTCTTTATGTCAAAATGACCCTCTCTTCTGTGGCTTTCCAACCATATATCACATGATTAATTTGGACTTCTACAAGAATACAGAAAATTTGTGCAACGTGGACTGTATTTTTCAGCATTCCTTCTCACTTTCACTCCTCATTCCAACTTTGAACTTTTGATCATGTTTTACCCTTCAAAACTCAACAAAACACCTTAGTAGCATCTTAATTATGCAAGATATGAAAACCATGACATTCTATACAAAATTATGGCCACATTCTATCAAAAACGGTGTAATGTGAGACCTAAAATACGTGAAATTTCACTCTCAACAATAAGATATTAATTAATTTGAGTTGTCAGTAACTTAATTAATTAATGGACATTGTATATCTTAAACATGGGGATATTATCAAACTCATAATAAGAAGGAGCCCAGAACATAATTTGGGATTAGGGTGGCAGTTCAATAATATTTCTTTAGTGGAATGATTTATTATTATTGCTTAAGTATAAGTTTTAGGCTAAACTTGGATACTTAACCAATGGGAGGCCAATACCCTAATTTCTCCTCCTGGTCCCTGTTGTAGTCTATAAATAGCCACCTCAGTAGCCTATTCACTTGAATCAAGCAACAAAACTCACAACATACACAACTTACGTTTGAGAGTTGTAAGGGTGGAAGGGGCTGCAGATTGAGTTCTCCTTGGTGATCGTTGCCCACACAACGTCAAGGAGAGGCTTAGATATACAACAGAAGATCGGAAGGTCGTTTCGCTGTTCATCCTCTACATCAAACTCGGTGGAAGGTAATTCTACTCTTGTTATTCCGCTGCAGTTAGAATTACTTGAAGTCCTAATTGTTCACGTTAGCTTTAAAGATCCGAAACTCCAACACAAACAACAAACGATAAATAACAAAACTAACTCCAAAGGAGCCAAAAACTATCATCTAGCTAGTAGAAATTCAAACCTAGCTACATGCATTAACACATTATTAACAACACTTCCAACAAAAGGTCTGGAATTTTCATAGATAGCCTCATTTCTCGTCTTCCAGATGAAGTATACGGTAGCAAAAAGTGCCAGCTCCCGCCTTCTACGAATTGCCTTCCTAGCCCCACGATCCTTAGAGATCCATTTGATACCTGCAAAAATGGTAGAAACACTCTTTTGCCATCCAATAAAAGACCGCACCAAGTTCCAAACAAGTCTTGAAAAGGGACACTGAAAGAACAAATGATCCCTCGATTCTTGATGACCCACACAGAAACAACACTCAGTAGAATCACCCTCCATATGCCAACGATCATAAGTGGTCAAACGATTCTTGGCCACTATCCACATGCGAAAGACATGCTTCCTAGGAGCACAAGAAGACCAAATCTTGGCAAAAAAGAACTTACTTGGCACTGAAAGAGCAACCATATCATAAAGCTTCCTTGCCACAAGGCTGCCCATATCCGAACACTCCATAAAAGCATCCACTATGTCCCCTTGAAGGCGGACTCATATACGATCATGAGCTCTAAGCAAGTCCTTCCAAACAATGGAAGCTGCGTGGGTTGGGACAACATCCCAAACAGATACCTCATGAAGATAGACTTCATGGATCCACCGAAGCCACAAGGATATTTTCTCCAAATGAAGATCCCAAATAACCCCACACAACGCTACATCATTCATAAGTTCAATGCTCCGAAGACCCAGTCCACCCTGTTCCTTAGGAAGGAGAACTTCCGACCATTTAACAGAGCCTCGTTTCCGCCCCCACAAAAATAAACGAATCATACGCTCAATACGTTGAATAACACCTACAGGGATCTTGACCATAGAAGCCCAGAAATTCAAGATCCCGTAGATTACAGAACGAACCAACTCCAATCTACCAGTATACGAAAAGTGACGAGAAGACCAGCTCCTGATGAGATTCGAGATTTTTGTAAACAAAGGCTCAAAATCAGCCTCCTTCAACTTCTTACTATGAAGAGTAATACCCAAATAACGGACTGGCAAAGAGCCATCTTGAAAAGGCAGAATAGCATGAATATCAAGCTCAATATCCTCCGAAATGCCAGCCATAAACAAACTAGATTTCTCATTACTAACTTCTAATCCAGAAACAGAAGAGAAGTTATGTAAAGCTTGAGAAACTAGATGAGCAGTACGTACATCCCCATAAGCAAATAAGATCAAATCATCTGCAAAAACAAGATGAGAAAGACTAACCTTCGCACATAATCTCGAATGATACTTGAAATTATTTGCGGAAGCCAGCTTCTTGAATGATCTCGTAAAGTATTCCATGCACATCACAAAAAGAAGGGAAGAAAGTGGATCTCCCTGGCGAAGACCACGCTTTCCCTCAAAATACCCCTCCGGAAGCCCATTAACAAGGATAGAGAAGGAGGTAGTGGTCATACACTCCATAATCCATCCTATCATCTGAGAAGGGAAACGAAGGCCAGCAAGCACTCCCCTCAAGAAATCCCAATTGACTGTATCATAAGCCTTCTTTATGTCGACTTTAAGAGTCATGCAAGGAGCAATACGTCCCCTACTCCACCCGTAATTCCTCAAGACCTCTTGAGCCAACATAATACAGTCTCTCATGTGTCTCCCCTTGATAAAACCGAAATGATTCTCTGAGATAAAAAAATCCATGATCTTAGAGATCCTTGCAGCAATAATCTTGGAGATAACTTTGTACATCACATTGCAGCAGGAAATGGGCCTAAAATCTTTAACTCCCGGATCATGCACCCCTTTCGGAATAAGGGTGATAAAAGTGGCATTCAACTGACGAAGAAGCCTACCGGAGTGAAAGAATTCCTGAACTGCACGCACAATATCATGCCCAATAATCTCCCATGCATCTTTAAAGAAACCAACAGAAAACCCATCAGGGCCCGGAGCTTTATTCACATTCATATCCCAAATGATTTGCTTAATTTCAGACTCAGAAACAGGGGCAACAAGATCAACCCTCTGAGTATCTGAAAGAAGCTCGCCCCATTCAAACACTGAAACATCAATAGGCTGACAATTGTGAGAAGTCCCAAGAAGATTCTTGTAAAAAGAAACAAACTCCTCAACCATTTCCTCCCTGGAAGAAGTATGCCCAACGGCTGTTCTGACAGAAGGGATGTAATTGCGCCCACCATTAACTTTAACCAATTTGTGGAAAAACCTAGATGGTTTATCTTGGCAAAACAGATACTCATTACGAGCCAACTGAGAGAAGAACAAATGCTCAGCATGAGATAGGAAAGACGCTACTTTCCGAGCCTCCAACACCCTTGCCCAAATATCCATATTTCCTGGATCACCATGACTCAAAAACTGGAGCTGTTCAAGATCAGTCCTAGCTCTCTCCGCCCTCTCCGCTATATGATGAAAATTCCTCTTACCCAAACCTCGAAGATGAGGTTTAAGAAGCTTCAACTTTCGACATACACGAAACTGAAACGATCCAAGAATATGCTGTCCCCACTCACTCCTAACAACTTCAAGAAAATCTTCACAAAGACTCCACATAGTCAAATATCTAAAAGGCTTCTTTTTATTAATCTCACAATGAAAGATAGAGATAATGACTATACAATGATCAGAAGTGGCGCCCATAGGCAAGAAATCCGCCTGCACCATACTTCTATCACCCGCCCAAAGCTCATTAATAAGAACTCTATCAATACGACTCCATCTAGTACCATTCGTCCACGTAAAGAAACACCCACGTGAAATGGCATCATCCAAGCCCAAATTCACACAACAATCCTCAAAGTCAACTCTAAACCAGTTGGAAATGGTTTGAGAAGAAACAGACCTCTCCTCAGGACGTCTTATAGAATTGAAATCTCCCATCAATAGCCAAGGAGATTCAATAGAAGCACCAAAGTCAGAGAGAGAAGACCACAATAATTTTCTCTGAGCCACAGTATTACGACCATAAACAACAGAAACCATGAACTCCTTATGAGTA
This sequence comes from Pogostemon cablin, assembly GCA_023678885.1. Classification (NCBI taxonomy): domain Eukaryota; kingdom Viridiplantae; phylum Streptophyta; class Magnoliopsida; order Lamiales; family Lamiaceae; genus Pogostemon; species Pogostemon cablin. The sequence continues at coordinate 9,684,311 of CM042961.1, forward strand.
GTCAAGCAAATCAACGAACCAGAAATACATTGATCATGCATGACAAGAGGAACAAACTGAACAAGGGAGGGATTCCACGCCACAACAATACGACCACTAGAAGCAATCTCTATGTTATGAGCAATAGACCATCCACGAACAATAATATTCATAACATCAACAACATTATTGAGCCCCAATTTAGTATCAATAAGACCCACTAAACACAAATCATGACTCCGTACTAACCTGCGAACTTCTTGCTGAGCCGGAGAACCCACCAAGCCTCGCACATTCCAAGATAGTATCTTCATATCAAATGCTTGTCGGGAGGCCTACCCGAATCTCCTCCCTCACTAGGCTCACGGATAACTATCCCCGTATTTCTACGAGATAAAGACCTTGACCTTCCATGTCTCCCTTTTGAAAGTCGAGCCACATCATCATCCGAAGACTCCACCAAAGAATCCGATCCCGCAGGAGATTTACCCTTCCTACTTTTCTTCTTCAAAGCATCATCCTTAAGACCATCATCCTTAGAGGATGACTTAACTGGGGCAGAATGCTCATCTTTAAGAGGTTCGCTTCCTTCCACAAGCGCATTGAAACGTGAAAAAGTAGGCACCAATATACCAACACTATCTCCTCCACTAACTTCCGGATTCTTCTTTTTGATTTTGGACTTCGACCTTCTCTTAGATTTAACATTTACAAACCCATCCGAAGGTTCCATAACTTTAGGATCTACTTTTTTTGAATCTGGATCCTTCAAAACCTCACCGGTAGCATCCACACTATCCTTCGCAACCCATTTAGCCACACCTTTCTTGCTACCCACACTATCCTTCGCAACCCATTGAGCTACAACTTCCTTGCTAGGTTCCTTGCACACACCATTTTGATGACCAAATTGATTATAATCATGACAATAATAAGGAAGTTCTTCATAAATAACTTGTTGCTTAAAAACTCCTCCTGGAAACCGAAGAGTAACCTCCTCAGGAAGGTCCTTCGTAATATCCACATCAATATGGACTCTTACGAAAGAAACTCTATCCACATTCCCCGACTGAGCATCAACATAAATAGGCCTTCCAATAGCAGAAGCTATGGAACTAATATGATGCCGAGTCCAAAATTCCAAAGGAAGCAACAGAAAACGAACCCAAACAGGGACACGGGAAATCTTCTTCTCCCCAAATTGAAACGCTCTCGGGAGCTTTTCCAAAAGGAGAAAACGATCCCAAATAGAGTAAGGTCCCATATGCAAAACCTTCAACATATCATCCTCTCCATAAAATCTAAAAATAATCCACCCCGTATTATGCATAGTAACCATATATCTCACACCCCATGAACGACATATTGCATGCAATGCACGCATGCCGGGAAACCTTCCAGAAAAATACCCAACCAATGAATGACTCCATACACTCGAATCATATTTAGGATCAAGAAAGATAGACCCATCATCCGCTGGAGGAATGAACGTAAGTAACCTCTCCTTCTCAACATGCTTATTATTGACAAATTTAGAATAATCCAAAGGTTCACTTACCTCGGAAGAAGCCTTTCTCGATTTAGAACTCCTCCTTCCACCACGCTTAGAGGCCTTCTCACCCTTCGAAGAAGGGTTCGGAACACCCTCCTTCATCACCTTCGAAGGGTTTGAAACACCATCCTTCATCACCTTCTCACCATTCACAGGAGGTTTTGGCACACTAGGAGATACATCTTCCATCCCCACATCCTTACTCAAAACATCCTCCCCAGCCCCTCCCAATGATGGAGCTTCATGCAACACTTCAAGAAGACCTCTTCCCACAAGCATACCCTCATCATCCTCCACATCCGTCGCACAAGAAACCTTGGACGATTTCTTGGACGGAGCTGCATGCATTGCTTCGGAAAGAGCCTTTCCCTCAAGACTATCCTCAACATCTTCATCCATCACACACGAACCCATAGAATGTTTCTTAGAAGGAACAAGATTAGAAACCTCATTAGATTTGAGGTTCTCTTCCAATATAAGAACATGATTCTTAACATTAATTGCATGTCCCTCCTTCGAAGATTTAAAAGCATCTCCAACCACACGATTGGACTTACCTCCCTTCGAAGAAGAAGAATCCTTAACTTTCTTTCCCATCAAACTAAGGATCGGATGACATGCAAGCTCCCAAAAGACGAGAAAACCCTAGAAAAACCCTTGTGAAGATGGCCGGAAAAATGACCTCCGGCGACCTCCACCACCGTCAACCACCACTGTCCGACGAGATACCGCCGGCTAGAAGACCAAATCACTAAAGAAAAGCAAGAGATTTTAGAGAGAGAAACTAAAATCTCCAGAGCACCACTCTCTAAACTTTTCCTTGCACACTTCATACACTCACCTAACCAAACCATACATCCGCCCATCTCATTCACCCCACACCACAACACCATACAAACTCGGATTTGGATAGCCTACGCCCAAAAAATTTAATGTTTTAAATTGGATTAACTCTTGAAGCATATGTTCGACGGGTTACAGTCTAATGAACCTATCAATTTATCCCGAAAGAGGAAAAAATAAATAAATAAATAAAAATTAATTAGATTTTTCTAGCATTTGAAGCTTCTAGATAAGTGGAGAAAAAATATAATTAGAAACCATGCTAAAATGTTCAAGCAATATTAAATGGCAAATTAGTCATCTTGATATAACGAAGCAATGATTTCAAAAGCATATTGGAGCGGTTGAATCGATCGGAAACCTGTTCAAAACACTCCAAAAACCGTTTTTAATGGTTAAAATTGAACGGGGTTGACAATCAAAATCGGTTGAACTGACAGGTTTTCATATATTATTTTGAGTTGGTCTTTTGTGAGACGGGTTATTGGTGAGACGGATGTGAGACGGGTCAACTCATCACTAAAGTATGCTTATTTGTGGTTAAAGTGTGCTTATTTGTGGTTAAAGTATGTCGATAATAAATAAAATTATAACACACTAACATCATACTTTAATACATAATCCAACATACTTTAAAAAAACATACATTAACAACCATTTAACATACTTTATTTAAATAATCGACATACTTTAACACGTCTCACAAACCGTCTCATGAAGGTAGCGTCTCACAAGAGACTTTGTCTATTATTTTTATTTTATTTTTTTAATTTTTATGGTATACATTAAGTTTCACTTTAGTTTATTTTAGAATATAATATTTAAATTTTAGATTAAATTATGAATTGCGGTATTGAGTGAATATATTATAAGTTATGTATATATGAAGTATGAATTATGAACTATAAATATTTATTTAATGATGTTTTTATTTTAAATTGAATTTTCAACTTTAAAAAATAATTTTGGTGGGTTTTTTTAATATATACTCCCTCCATCCCGTTTCAAACTTTACGTTTGCTTTTTGCACGTATATTAAGGAATATAGTATTTTAATGTGTAGTGAGGTGAGAGAAATAATATTTAAATGTAAAGTGTGTATGTGTATTAGTATGAAGTGTGGGATTATGGAGAGATAAAAAGTTAATTTATGTGGGTCACATTTACCAAAAAGAGAAATAAAGATTGAAATGAGACGCCTAAATTGAAAATATGTAAAAATTGAAATGGGGGCGGAGGGAGTATGGTGCTTCTATAAAATATAATTAAATATATATAATTTAATTTTTTAATTTTTTTTATCAACAAAGTTAGTATTACTAGTGGTTAGAAGTTAGTACTTTAATTTTTTAATTTAACCACACCCATAAATTGAACTTCGAACAATTGTCTTCACTACTTCGATTTCCAATCCGGTTATTACAACACCGGTACGAAGTTTGCGTGAATTCTTTGAGCTAGCATAAATAGAAAAGAGCATGATTAAAAATCCAATTCAAATATCCTTTTTGGTATTCTCTCCTTCTAGTTCAATTATCATGTACTATTCACTCAATCCTCCAATATTTATATAAATTAACGAACAATTACATATACATAAATCTATATTCCTCCAAAGTTTTATTCTTACACTGTATTTGTAACGCCCTAAATTCTTTAAATAGGATATCCTCATTTTTTTTAATAAATAGAAAGATAAATAAATAAATAGTAAAATAAATAAAAGAGTTGCCCTAGAACATGGGCGTCACTGAAAGTAGCACATAAGCGGAAGTCGTAACATGATGTTCCAGGACAAGAGCTACAACATCAAGTAGTTTATTTTACAAAACATGCAAATATCGTCAAGATATAAAATTCCACTTAAGCCACGCTTCTTCACCTTCTGTAAAATCTGAAATTCAAAATAATAGGGTGAGCGTCTAAAATACACTCAGTAGGGAAACATCAATGATTGCACTTGCTAATATATATAAGTAAGATAAATGTATAAGATAAAATGGCGTGGCAGTCGATAAATATGTGTCAACGATGGCTCAAAGTCCGCCAATATGTCAATTAGCACCGGCTCCGGCTGCGTCCGGCAATATGTCAATTAGTATCAAACTGCAAATGTGGAAATATTTTTCAATTGTATATACATGTCTATTACGTACACACATTAACAATAACAATCATAAACATGGAATGTAATAATACTCCGTGAAGAGTAGAAGTTACCCCCACCTTCAGGTGTGTAGGAAAAATTAGGATTGATTAGTGATACCCTGAATCCCTAAAATAATGTGCTAAATTAAGTTTATATTTATAATGAATTTAACTATGTTGCCATGACTAAAAGTAAAATTAATATTCCTAATTAAGGACCCTAATAATTAAATAGAGGTAAGAATTTTACTAAAAATAAGTCAAAATTTTCATATACGTGATTCCTACGAAAATTCTATTTATCAATTTTAAATGGTAAGTCATCACCTCATGTTTATCAATTTCTAATAAGTATATATATATATTAAGACTAAATTTATACAACTCTAATTGAAAATCTGAAAGCACCATTGTAATCCTCATAAGACGAGGGTTAAAACCATGTATTAAAATATTATAGGAAAATGAGACCAAAATTTAATTTTATGTGTACATGCATGCTTTATTTTTACGTCCAAAATTAAAACAAATTATATAGTTGTATTCCTCGTGAAAAAATGCTTCAAATGGTATATAATATAAGGCATCATGTATGAAAACTTTAACATAAAATATCTAATAATTAAGACACCGAAACTACAAACGACTTTGGCATTTGGTATCTATGTTGAGAGACGAACATTTCAAATATGACACTATAAGATTTTGTTTCCGTTGACGAAAATTCGGAACATACAGGTTTAATATTTATAATTTACGAGAAGATTAATATGATAAGAATTGATAACTACCAGTGTACTTACCTCTCAGCCCTTTCTTCCTCTTTTCCTTGTGACTGTGTAGCTATATGAAGATTATATAAAAATTACTGAAGTTGGTGAGTGTGTGTATGGCAGGAGGTCTATTTATAATGGAAGGTTGGCTAGTAATCATTACCTCCTATTAATAGGTTTACTGTAGCAATTGTACATGTAATGTGCATGCGAATTTTGGTCTTACGTGGGTGTACTCATGTTGGCCAGGTGTGGGGCGTGTTGGTGGTTAATGTGATAGAGACGTATCCACTATTTCAACCACACCCACATAATTCTACTAATGCTTATCTATAGTAATATGAATATGCCTATTAACACTAGTTCATATATATATTTATTGAAATTACTTATTCTTTTATTATTATAATATATACTATTATCATATATTATTATAATAAACATACATATTATTATTCGGGTGTTATATCCTTCCATACTAAAAATAAAATTTCGTCCTCGAAATCTACTTACCAAATGTAGGGAGATTTGGGTATTTCACTCGTATATCCTCTTCTCGTTCCCATGTTGCTTCCTCTTTGCTGTGTCCACTCCATTGGACTTTGGCTAAAGAGATGTCACGGTTTCTCAACTTGTGAATTTTCCTATCAAGGATAGCTATAGGAAATTCTTCATAAGCAAGATCGTCACTAACTGTATTAATTCGTAGTTGACTACGTGGCTTGAGTCGAACACGTACTTTCGTAGCATTGATATATGAAACACGTCGTGTACTCCTACCAGTTCGGGAGGTAATGCCAATCGATAAGCTAAATTGCCAACTTTTTTCAAAATCTCGTATGGTCCAATGAATCTCGATTTGAGCTTTCCTCTCTTTCCGAAACGAGAAATTCCCTTCATTGGTGAAACTTTGAGAAAAACTTTATCTCCTTCTTGAAATTGCAAGTCCTTACGTTGTTTATCTGCATAAGATTCTGCCTATTTTGAGTCGTTACAATCCTCCCTTTAATTTTTTTGATTGCCTCAACTGTCTTTTCTATTAATTCTGGTCCTAAAATTTTCTTTTCTCCAACTTCATCCCAATAGAGAGGTGATCTACATTTTCTGCCGTAAAGTGCTTCATAAGGGGCCATGCCGATTGTGGCTTGGAAGCTGTTGTTATAAGCAAATTCAACTAATGGCAAGTATTTTTCCCAGCCTCCGCCAAAATCCAGTATGCATGCTCTCAACATGTCTTCTAAGGTTTGTATGGTTCTTTCAGATTGTCCGTCAGTCTGAGGATGAAAAGCTGTGCTGAAATTCAGCTTCGTTCCCATTGCATTTTGCAAGCTATACCAAAATTTTGACATGAATCTTGGATCCCTGTCCGAGACGATAGAAATTGGTACTCCATGTAGTCTGACGATCTCTTCTATATATATTTGTGCAAGTCGATCCAATCCGTAGGTCATTTTGACAGGCAGAAAATGTGCTGACTTTGTTAAGCGATCAACTACAACCCATATAGCTTGATTTCCTCGTGCTGATTTTGGTAAGCCAACGACGAAGTCCATCGTGATGTGCTCCCATTTTCTTTCAGGAATCTTGAGTGGCATCAGAAGCCCTGAGGGTCGTTGGTGTTCTGCTTTAATCTGCTGACATGTCATGCATTTTTGTACGAATGATGCAATATCCTTCTTCATATTCTTCCACCAGAAAATCTTCCTCAAGTCATGATACATCTTGGTACCTCCTGGATATACCACATATGGAGTATTGTGAGCTTCAGCTAAAATTTCTCTCACAAGTTCCTTATTTTTAGGTACGCATAATCTTTTTCCATAGACCAATGTTCCTTCATTAGTTAGAAAAAATCCCTTTCACTCTCCAGACTTGATGCGTTCTTTTATCTTTGTAAAGAACTCGTCTTCCTCCTGAGCTTTTTTCACTCTATCCCTTAATGAGGGCTTAACTATAATTGCATTGATAATTGCCTTGATACTACTTGGAGGTATTGCCACTTCTAGATTCATCCGAGAAAACTCATCCACCAGTTGTTTTTGAGTTTTATAGAGCATGCTAACTCCCCTTTATTTTTTCTGCTTAAGGCGTCAGCCACCACGTTTGCCTTTCCTGGATGGTACAATATTGTGCAATCATAGTCTTTCACCAACTCTAACCATCTTCTTTGTCTCATATTCAACTCCTTCTGCTCAAAGAAATATTTTAGGCTTTTGTGGTCGGTGTAAATCTCACACTTACTTCCATACAAATAGTGTCGCTAAATTTTTAAAGCATAAACTACTGCAGCCAACTCTAAATCGTGAGTGGGGTAGTTTTGTTCATGTGTTCTTAGTTATCTTGAGGCATAGGCGATTACTTTTCCCCTTTGCATTAGCACGCATCCCAATCCTTGTTTTGAGGCATCGCTATAGATCACAAATTCTTCTGTGCCATCTGGGATAGTTAGTATAGGAGTAGTTGTAAGCCTTTTCTTTAATTCTTGGAAGCTGTCTTCACATTTTTTTATCCACTGGAACTTTACTCCTTTGTGTGTTAATTGGGTCAGCGGCTTTGCAATTTTTGAGAATCCTTCAATGAACCTTCTATAGTACCCTGCCAACCCTAGGAAACTTCTTACTTCATTCATATTTGTTGGGGCCTTCCATCCCTTGATAGCTTCCACTTTTATTGGATCCACTTCGATTCCATGAGCTGAGATGATATGCCCAAGAAAGTTAACTCAATCTAGCCAAAACCCACATTTCTTGAATTTGGCATACAATCTTTCTCCTCTCAGTAATTCTAGGATAGTTCTAAGATGTTCTTCATGTTGTATTTGATTCTTAGAGTACACCAGGATATCGTCAATAAATACGATCACAAATTGATCCAAATATGAGTGGAATATTCGATTCATTAGGTCCATGAATACTGCGGGTGCATTGCTTAGCCCAAAAGGCATTACAGTGAACTCGTTCGAAAAGCTGTCTTTGGGATGTCACTATCCTTGATTTTTACTTGGTGATATCCAGACCGTAGGTCAATTTTTGAGAATACGCTGGCACCTTTCAGTTGATCAAAAAGATTTTCAATTCTTGGCAATGGGTACTTGTTCTTGATGGTGAGCTTATTAAGTTCTCTGTAGTCAATGCACAATCTGTATGTTCCATCTTTCTTCTTTACGAACAATACTGGTGCTCCCCATGGAGAAACATTGGGTCGGATAAAACCCTTTTTCAACAATTCTTGCAATTGCACTTTCAGTTCTTGCAACTCCTTTGGTGCCATTCTGTAGGGTGCTTTAGACACAGGTGCTGCTGCTGGGACTAAATCAATGGTGAATTCCACTTGTCGTTCTGGCTGTAACCCAGGTAGATCTTCAGGAAATATATCCTTGTATTCCTTTACGATAGGTATTCCATCAATATCTTCTGATTTATTTGAATCCACAATATTGACCAAATAAGCTTGACAGTTGCCTTTCCTCAGCATTTTAACTACTTTCATAGCTGATATTATTCTTGGCATATACCCACATTTTATGTCTTGAAAGGTAAATTCATTATTGTTGGGTACCCGAAAAATGACTTTCTTTTCATGACATTGGATATTCGCATGATTAGCTCTAAGCCAATCCATTCCTAAGATAATATCAAAATCTTTCATTCTTATCACATGTAGATTTGCTAACAGAATCTTGCCATCGAATCCTAATTCCAAATTTCTACATAACTGTTCAGTTTGCATGGCTTCTCCTGATGGTATGGATACCTCATGAACATCATCATCTACTGTGACAATTTTATCCTCTATCTTTTTATAAAGCTCGACAGAGATAAAAGAATGTGTGGCTCCAGTATCAAATAATACAAGTACAGGTAGACCATGAATTTTTATCATACCTGTCATCATGTTGGGTTCATCTGTAGTTTCAGATTGTGTCAGAGCAAAAACGCGAGCAGTCTCTGCTGTCTTTCCTTCTCTTGTATTATTCTTTGGACAGTTCGCAAGAGTGTGCCCAGGTACTTTGCATCGATAGCAAATTCCAGATCCGTACAAGCATTCTCCAAAGTGTTTCTTCCCACATTTTGGGCAGCTTGGAATGTTATTTTGTGTTCTTTGGATGAGATTCTTCCCTGTTTTGAAATTCTTTCCTTGATTACTGCTAGTCCATTTCTTGAAATCTCTTTCTACCCATTTTCTTTTTGCAGGCATACTAACACCTTTTTCTTCAGTGTGTATACGAGACTCAATTTCTTGGGCTCTAGCAAAAGTTTCGGCAAATGTTCTTTCTCCTTGTCCGGCAAGAATTGTGCTAATTTCTGGGCGTAATCCTTTCTCAAATCGCCTTGCTTTCTTGCTTTCGTTGTCAACCAAATGAGGTGCGTATCTTGAGAGTTGATTAAATTTTCGTTCATACTCTAATACCGTCATGGATCCTTATTTTAGATAAAGGAACTCATTCTCCTTCTGATCTTGATACGATTGAGACATGTAGTTCTGGATCAATATCTCTTTAAATTCTCCCCAGGTAAGGTTACTTATCTGATCGGTTGATTTGGTTCTACAGTTGGATTCCCACCAGTAATCAGCTTCATCGACCAGCTGGAATATAGCACAAGAAACCTTCTGGGCATCCCTTAATTCCATGTGGTTAAAAATACGTTCCATGGATCTAATCCATATCTCCGCCTCAATTGGATCTCCTTTGCCATTAAATGTTGGAGGGTTGAATCGTCTGAATTGTTCTATTACTGTATCATGTTGAGGTTCAGGACATTGTGGTGGCGGTGCAGGATTCCTTGTAATATGTTCAGCTAAACCCCTGAGTACAGTTATTAGATCGTCACCAGGGTTAGTTTGTGGGTTTTGTGCCTCCTCTTGAGGTTGAGTGTTTCGTGTAGTTCCACGTCTCATGATTTATTTATAACAAACTTAGCATGTGTAAGATACAGTTCATAGTGTAAAAATTAAGTGGTAAATAAACTAACAAGTTATACCAAAATCGGTGACTTTGCACCTTTATATATATATATATATATATATATATATTAATAGGCATCATAAAGGTCATACAAAATGGTCAAATACATGACAGTCATACTAGTACGTAAACGACTTAGGTTTTTTTTTAATAGATAGATAGATAGTTCTTCGAAATCTTACAACCCCCTGCATTATATGGAGTCTATGGTAAAAACTCATAATAGTGTGGGGCGTGACCATTTGGCACTGTAGCCTCATCAACCAGATAATCTTCCACTACTGGTTCTACTTCCGGCACCTCTCCGTCCAATTCCTGTAGCACTACCCCCTAGCAGCGGGTGGAGGTAGATCGGAATGCACCCACTCAGTAAACAAGAAGGATATGAATTCTCGGTAGTTAACTGTGGCCTGGCTTCCATCTAGGGGAAGGTGCAACATTTGGGCTATTAGAGAATTTGCACGAATTCTCCAATTATCAGGGAGTGAGTTTGCAACGATGACACAGAATTCCAAATCTCCGTAAGGAATTCCTCATGCAAGAAGCCCCCTCTGGAAAAGGGCAACTTGTGCAAGATGATGGCCAATATCGTCTTCCTCTGAACGCCCAAGAAGGCGTACCCTGTCTAACCTCCATTGCCGTAGGATGTCGGACATCTGGTGTAGATTAGGTAATATATCAAAAAGAAAATTTAGATCAAATAAGTATCCCCCCCGCCTAAATAAATTCAAAGTCAAAATTTAAATATAACACATAGATGCAAATATATTCAAATAGGAGAATATAAAGACATATTTTACCGCATGTCTACCTAAATTGTAAACCAGGCTCTGATACCACCTGTAACACCCTAAATTCTTTAAATAGGATATCCTCATTTTTTTTTTAATAAATAGAATGACAAATAAATAAATAGTAAAATAAATAAAAGAGTTGCCCTAGAACATGGGCGTCACTGAAAGTAGCACATAAGCGGAAGTCGTAACATGATGTTCCAGGACAAGAGCTACAACATCAAGTAGTTTATTTTACAAAACATGCAAATATCGCCAAGATATAAAATTCCACTTAAGTCACGCTTCTTCACCTTCTGTAAAATCTAAAATTCAAAATAATAGGGTGAGCGTCTAAAATACACTCAGTAGGGAAACATCAATGATTGCACTTGCTAATATATATAAGTAAGATAAATGTATAAGATAAAATGGCGTGGCAGTCGATAAATATGTGTCAACGACGGCTCAAAGTCCGCCAATATGTCAATTAGCACCGGCTCCGGTTGCGTCCGGCAATATATCAATTAGTATCAAACTGCAAATGTGGAAATATTTTTCAATTGTATATACATGTCTATTACGTACACACATTAACAATAACAATCATAAACATGGAATGTAATAATACTCCGTGAAGAGTAGAAGTTACCCCTACCTTCAGGTGTGTAGGAAAAATTAGGATTGATTAGTGATACCCTGAATCCCTGAAATAATGTGCTAAATTAAGTTTATATTTATAATGAATTTAACTATGTTGCCATGACTAAAAGTGAAATTAATATTCCTAATTATGGACCCTAATAATTAAATAGAGGTAAGAATTTTACTAAAAATAAATCAAAATTTTCATATATGTGATTCCTACGAAAATTCTATTTATCAATTTTAAATGGTAAGTCATCACCTCATGTTTATCAATTTCTAATAAGTATATATATATATATATATATATATATATATATATATATATATATATATATATATATATATATATATATATATATATATATATATATATATATATATTAAGACTAAATTTATACAACTCTAATTGAAAATCTGAAAGCACCATTGTAATCCTCATAAGAAGAGGGTTAAAACCATGTATTAAAATATTATAGGAAAATAGGACCAAAATTTAACTTTATGTGTACATGCATGCTTTATTTTTACGTCCAAAATTAAAACAAATTATATAGTTGTATTCCTCGTGAAAAAATGCTTCAAATGGTATATAATATAAGGCATCATGTATGAAAACTTTAACATAAAATATCTAATAATTAAGACACCGAAACTACAAACGACTTTGGCATTTGGTATCTATGTTGAGAGACGAACATTTCAAGATATGACACTATAAGATTTTGTTTCTGTTGACGAAAATTCGGAACATACAGGTTTAATATTTATAATTTACGAGAAGATTAATATGATATGAATTGATAACTACCAGTGTACTTACCTCTCAGCCCTTTCTTCCTCTTTTTTTGTGACTGTGTAGCTATATGAAGATTATATAAAAATTACTGAAGTTGGTGAGTGTGTGTATGGCAGGAGATCTATTTATAAGGGAAGGTTGGCTAGTAATCATTACCTCCTATTAATAGGTTTACTGTAGCAATTGTACGTGTAATGTGCATGCGAATTTTGGTCTTACGTGGGTGTACTCATGTTGGCCAGGTGTGGGGCGTGTTGGTGGTTAATGTGATAGAGACGTATCCACTATTTCAACCACACCCACATAATTCTACTAATGCTTATCTATAGTAATATGAATATGCCTATTAACACTAGTTCATATATATTTATTGAAATTACTTATTCTTTTATTATTATAATATATACTATTATCATATATTATTATAATAAATATACATATCATTATTCGGGCGTTATAGTATTAGTTATTGGTGGAATTCATAACAACATAGAGTCAGCAACATAGATCGAGTGACTTTTGACTTTTGGTATTTCTGCAGTACATAAATATTTTACCAATTTTTCAAAAGACTTAATTAGTGTCTTTGAAAAGTGTCGATTATCTAATTTTCAACATTTTATTTTATGTTTGAAATATTATACCAATATAATGTATAATCCAATTTGCAAAATTTGTAGGGATATTCTCTTATAAGATAAAGGCAGGGCCTGCCTTATCATTTGAGGGGTCTGGTGCGAAATTTTTTTTAGGCCTTTAATTATATAAAAATTACAATCTCTGTTTCACATTAATTTACACGTTTAATATTTTCGTTTGTCCCTCACTTATTCTGACCATCCAAAAAATAAACATCACATTAATTAATAACTTCAAAAGTTATCTTAATCCCGTGACAATTACGAAAAGATTATAGAATAACACCAACTGAACCACTTACAATATTAATTTATATTTTAACTATTAAATATATATATATATATATATATATATATATTAATATATATAAAAAAATATCGTGGCCCTTGCCGGAGTGGGGCCCTGTGCGGTGGCACCTCCGGCACCGCCCCAGGGCCACCTCTGGATAAAGGGTGAGATAGGTTGCTTAATTATTAAAGTATGTGTATTGGTAATTGAAGTATGTTTTAAGTTAATTAATTATATTATAACGTTTCAAAATCATAATTTAATGTATATTCATTATATATATTTTTAAAAATTAACTTCAAATACTTATAAACGTATATTACCAATAGAATAATCATTCTTTGATCATCGATGAATATATTCATTCCAAAATCTATCATATATATATATAGACACTTATAAGAGACAAGGACCATGAAACCCAATATTTAGTTTGTTAAGGAGTCGACCAGGTTTCTGAGGATTAATCCACTAAATTAGGGTGATAGTTTTTATTTAGGTGTATACGTGTAATTCAGGGTGATAGTTTTTATTTAGGTGTATACGTGTAATTCTTGTCTCCATGAGAATCAAACATCGAGTTTGTTGAGTACGTAACATTTTTCTAAATAGTTATCATATCTTATTAAAATTGTTATAATTTTTATTTATATTATTATTCATGGGTGAGTCTAATATTAATCAATATATACATATAAACCCTCCTATTTAAAAATTATAAAGACAATATTACCTGTAAAATAATATTCTAAATTTTAAGAATAAACATTAAATTCTTACATAAATCACTAGAGTTCAAATAATTAATTATGTGAACTCGATTTTTATAAATATTTGTTTAATTTATAAAATAATTTGTTGCATCACTATCACTTTTTATTAATTTTAATTTCAAAATATTATCGCTTCTTATTCGTTTCATGGAACTCTTTTTATGAGACAGTCTCGCAAAGTGTTTGCCTAGGAGAAAATAATAGGGGTCCTCATCGTTCATATCCTGAGGATTGATAGGGTTAGATGGGCATAAAAATAACTTATGATATTAGAAAGCTTATTATTTTACTACGCTTATAATGAATTCAAATTCATGTTAGTTCAATTGAAAGTCCATTTTACCCTCACTCACTTGAGTTATGCTGGAAAATCATCCTCTCTTCACTTGTATCACTTGAGCTGCCTGAAAAATCTGAGGCCGGTGGTTGTTGTCATTAAAACCCTATAATTACCAATATAGCGATTTTAATTACATTTGAATCTCACACGTTTTCAATTGTTTAACCAATTATCTCACAGTCAACCACACTAAACGGCTATTAATGACATTTTGGCGTATCATCATCAATAACAATAACAGAAAACGGCTGAATATTAATGGAAAAGAATTACAACCTGCCACTGTTGACTAGATTCTGCTCATCGATCAATGACAACTAATGCTTACACGCGCCACCAAGGCACCATCAACCGCCGTCTCACCAACCTCTTCCACATCATCAAACCGCCACCCAACCTCCTCCACGTCACCACTTCCGACATCCACGTGGACCCCTCCCGCCATCTGTGGTTCCGCCTCTTCAACCCCGCATACGATCACACTGCTAATTCTTCATTGCCACTGATTGTATTTGTATACATCCACGGCGGCGGATTCTCCAAACACGGCCCCGATACGGCGAGCTTCCACCGGCTCTGCAGCCATCTAGCCGCCAGAGTGCCGGCCGTCGTGGCGTCCGTCAGCTACCGCCTGGCACCCCAGCACAAGTATCCCACCCAGTACGACGACGTTTATGATGTCTTAAGAGTGATTGATGCACAAACCGCTTCCGTCTTGCCCGCCTACACCGACACCCGTAAATGTTTCGTTGTCGGAGACAGCGCCGGAGCCAACATAGGCCATCATGTCACGATCAGAGCGCTCAAGAATGCTAGCCAGTTCAACAGCATAGTGATCGTCGGTGTAGTGGCTGTGCAGCCCTTTTTCGGAGGCGAAGATCGAACAGAGTCGGAGCTGCGGTTGAGACGAGCGCCGTTTAGCAACGTAGACCGGACGGATAAAATGTGGCGGGACTTTCTGCCGGAGGGTGCTGATAGAAACCACCCTGCAGCCCATGTGTGGGGGTGGTGGATCCACTAGAGAAGTGAAGAATCTTGAGAATTATCCAACTATTTTGGTGATTATGGGAGGATATGATCCATTGCAAGATTGGCAGAGAAGATATGTTGAATGGTTGAAGAATTGTGGAAAGGAAGTGGAGGTAACTATGTATCACAATGCCATCCATGCATTTAATTCATTTCCAGAATTGCCAGAGTTCGATTTTTTAATTGAGAGAGTGATGAGATTTATTCAGTCCAATTGAAATTCATGAATTGCATCAATAATGGTATATGGAATAGCACACCTGCAAAGCTTTAGAGTTAATTTCTTGTGATTGAAAGCTTAATTCCTGGAATTACATTTCATCTGCTCAGAAAAATCAGCCATTTACTCTGCAAATTTATGGCAATTAATACTCCCTCCGTCACTCGTTAGGAGGGTTTTTGCTTTTTGGCACGTGAATTAAGAAATATTATTATTTAATATTTCCTCCGTCCCTGGGTAAGAGTCTCATTTTATCATTTTGGTTATCCCATCCAAAGGATCTCATTTCTTTTTTGGACATATGGGATCCACATACACCCACTAATACAATTAAAACATGGGACTCACACACCCACTAATACAACTATACACTACACATTAAATAATAATGCTCCTTAATCCACGTGCCCAAAAGCAAATGAAACTCTTACCAAGTAATGGAGCGAGTATGCAGTGGATAGTTGTATTAGTGAGAGTGTGAATCTCATATTTTAATTGTATTGGTGGATATGTGTGGTCTCATGTGTCTAAAAGAGGAAAAGATACTCGATCTTTGGGTGAGACAACCAAAATGAAAAAATATAATCTTTTAAAAGGGAGGGAGGGAGTATAATTTATGAAATTGCTTTTTCCTACAATCCTTCGCTTAATAATCCTAAATAATACTTAGGAGTATATATATGAATGATGGTGGTTAATTTTTAATGGTAAGTAAATTAGGTAGTTAAAATAGGATGGCATATACTTATGAATGAATTAATATTTGAATGAACTTGATTTTGAGTTAGTGAATGTTAAAATTATATGCTTAACTTATTTAAATTGTACATCTAATTAAAAACGAAACCTGGATATCTTAAGATTTTTCATTATTAAAAAAATAAAAATTTCTAATTTATGAACTTGGGACCTTACTTAAACAAAGTATAATTATGACATAGTGATAATGAGAAATAAGTAATTATTCCATCCATATATAATTAAATACTTTGATTACATGTATACTTTGTTCACACATATAATAAACTAATTAAGTGATTAATTCTGTGTAGTTTCACAAAAATAATTGTGGATCTAAACACTGAATAAATAGAAATTAATAAGAATAACATTATTAAATGGGAAATAATAAGTTTTATATATATATTAATTGTTGTTGAGTATGAAAATGGCTTAGAGTTCGTCGTTGTGGGAGGTTTGGGCAAGTCCACCTGGATTGTTGGAGGAGGTTTTGATCGGGTACGACGCTTCCATTGCGATACCACATAGTCCCTCTCTTGCACGGATGCCACGTTTCATCCTGATGTAGCCTTTCTCCCCCCATCCCAGTCCCCACGAATTTTTGACCGTCCAATATTTGGTTCCGTCCAGCGTCGTTCCGTACCCTACGATCGCCACCCCATGATCTAACTCCGTGCCGCAACCCCCTGTGAAAACACCCTGCACCAACAATTTTTCACATGAGGTCCCTAATAAGATTAATAGTTGCGACCGTTTGTAATGTAACCTCATTATCTAAAAATCGATTTTGAATTTCTGTATTATTTTAATGTAACATTTCTTGTACCATAATATGAATGACACCTACAGCTAGTTGATGTACGAAAATTGTACAAGGATCCGTGTGCTCAAGAGTCAAGGCTCATACTTTCACTTTAAAAAAAAATGTTGATCATGTCTTCATTGAGGAGGGTGTTTTAGTCTTATTGGATGAATTACATAATGGTACGAATTAACCATTTTGCAAATGAGAAAATTAAATTATTAGTGGAGTAGAATTTATGCAGCATATATGCACAAAGAAATTTCCACACTCCACGGTAAAAACACCCATATACCCATTACTAATTGATTAATACCTTGTGACCATCTTTGCCCACATGAGGGGAAAATTAGTTTGTTTCTCGTTTACTCATGTTTGACGAAATTTCTTTGTCGGAACATTTTATTGTTGTCAAAAATACAAATGGATCACTTATTTAAATTTCATATTCCATCCCTTATTTCCTAAGCTAGTCTCATGTAAACAGGTCACTGAATAAACTTTATTGTCCGAACCCATAAATTAAGGAAATTTACGGGTTTACACCATGAACAAGTTTATACAAGTGTTGCCTTAATTCATATTTTAAATATATGTAACGTGTCACAATCATTTCTTACATTATCTATGTGTGTAATGATTTAACAATCATTTGTTAGCGTACAAAAAAACATGTTATGAAAAAAGTAGTGCGATACCAATAAGAAACAGGGGATCAGAATTGCAGAAATGAAGATTAAAGAAACAAATGAGATATACATACCTCTGAGTAGAACTGGAAATCGGAACCCCCAGCGTCTATAGCCACGGATATGGGTTGATTAGCTACCGCTTTCAGCAGTGCATTTTCGTCGTTCGCAGGAACATTCTCATACCCGTCGATTGATACTTTTATAGATTTCGCCTGTCCAAAAAAAAGAAAACTCAACCTTTTCAAATCACATCAAACTCATAGTTTGTCATTAATAAACTTTCTACAAATTAATATTGATATATATCATAATAATGGTTTTGTAAGACCTTTTTGGTGTCACAGTTTCCATCTTCACCAGTGTAGGGATAGATTTTCTCAGTTGTAATTCCACCCTGCTTTTTAATGAATTGGAATGCTACTTCCATTAATCCTCCATTACATCCTTGGTTCTGTTCTGTGTCACAATCAACCAATACTTGTTCAGACAGAGATACCAAATTTTTTGTTTTTATTTGGTTTATTCCCTCTACTGCCACCACAGTTGAAAATGCCCAGCAGCTACCTGTAAACCAAATTTATATATCAACACTCTTTTTTCCCCCTTTTCTGTGCTTTACATTTCAGGAAAAAACTGCAGAAAAAAATGTAAAAAATAAAGCAAAATCATGTTTCTTTTTTCTCCTACTTTTTGCTAAAAAATTGTGAACATTATTGCCTTTTCATATCAAATAAATTTTAGTTAATGCATGGCATTGGTGAATTTTCAGATGTAAAATTGGCTGGTGTTTAATTTGTTATTGAAATTTGATTTGTGATTCACTTAATAATAATGCTAATAAGTAATAAGATTATATTCAATGATTGGCATGCATGTGTGTATAAGGTTTGGATTTCGTAGGCCAATGTGTTAATCTTTAATGCTGTACGGTTGGATGAGTGATTCATAGGAAAGAGAATGATGTTTAGATTCTAATGGAAACGGGGAGAAGGGCTAAATTTACTTCTCTGTTTCGTGTTATAATTTCATATGACTATGGACATAGGAGATGAAAAAAATGAGACAGAAAATTCCGTTGCAAGTATGACTAATTTAATATTTTATGAAAGAAGTAGGAATATATTAATTACCACATTGGCCTTGATCTTTGACACCAGCTACAGCCCCTTTCTTTTTCCAATCAATAGAGGGTGGAACGCTCTGTACGTCCTCGTACATGAACGTTCCATTCCCTTGCCGATCCCCTTGAAACATGCGATGATGCTTCACTCGCGACCCCGCGTAAATGCTCCTGAACTCGTGGCTCGTCATGTCGCCAAATTTGTTAAGTTTCAACTTATAAGGCTTGTCCTGCTTGTTCACATTGTGCACATGAAGAGCATTTGCCTTGAAGACGTTGAACCGCTTGTGTTTATCCTCCATGCTCCTCGACAACGTGTGGTGGCTCCTCCACCTCTCGTACATCTCCCACAAACTCTCTTCAGTTTCCAACTCTTTCTCGTGGAAATCGAAACTTTCCACGAGTCCGAGGATCAGAACCAAAGAGAGAGCTGCTAAGAAGACTAGCTTCATTTTTAGGGCTAGCTAGGATGTAATGAATTTTTTTGTTGAGATATTAGAAATATAGGGGTTGCAAAGATAGGCTTAAATAGAAGAAGGTATGGTGTGATCAGTTATGGGCAAAAGGTGAAACTCAAAGTAAGAATGGTGGATCATTAATGATGGGGGTGTGAGATGTATGGTGAAGCAATTAGTATATGGATATTAATTGCATAGTAACTCACCTTCATAAGCAATCTTGACCTTGCTTCTTATAATTGTGTTCGGTTTGGGACTTAATTCCACTGGAAATAGTGGTTTGTTTGGCAGTTATATCATGAGTATAACATCATCCAAAGCATGGATTTTGGAGTATAGTAGGAATTATATATAGGGCCAAAAGAATTCTTCCTTTTTTTTTAAAGAATTAGGATTTATTCACATTATACAAAATATATTTGTATTTAACATATATTGAGATAATATAAAATTTTATTTAAGTGAATTATAATTCCGCATGCCCAAATTCAATTTTATACCCTTTATACTTTAAAAAAATTGGTTAGGAATGGGTGATTCACCTTTTTGAAAAAATTGAGTATATATTTTTTTTGGCTAATTATATTGTGCAGCGGATGCACCCTAAGATAGGGTGCACCCACTTTAAAAAATGTATACAAATATAAACAAAAATATATACAATTATGAACAAAAATGTATACAATTTAATTGTTAGTTTTTTTAGTGAAAAATTGAGTGTAAAAAAATATACAATTATTAAAAAAATATGTATACACTATTGAATAAAAAATTATACACATATGAATGCTGGTTTTTTAAATGAAAAATTTAGTGTGAAAAAAGTATATAATTATTAAGAAATTCGTATACAAAATAGAATAACATGTATATATACAAAATAAAATAAAATAAAATGTTATACACATATGGATGCACCCTTGCACCCACGTGTACTAATATCAACTCATATTTTTTTAAGTCAAACATTAATCATCTTCATTTTTCAATGACTTTTTCATTAAAAAGATAATATCCTTATGAATTAAGATATATGTCATTTAGAACGAAATTTATACTCTTAAACACTTTAATTATATATCGAATTTCGAGACCGACTCATATAATTCGTGTATGAAACAGTTGTACAGTAAAGTTACTACGAAATCAGATCACAAATTATTACTTTACGACATGTTAATCTATTATCATATTATTAATGTCTTGAGTTTAGAGGAGCAAGAATTTAATTATACTTCCTCTGTTTGTAAAAGGAGTTACATTTTACTAATGTAGTCTCTAAAAATAGTTGAATTTCATACCAAATAATTAATATATATATATATATATACTTACTGCACTTCAAATCTACTCTCTCACAATTTACTATATGTTAAAATATTATATTTTTTAATTTTCATACAAACAATAAAGGTAACTTTTCTAATAAAACAAGTAAATATTATTTGAAAGAGTATTAATTTCTGACTCGATCTTATGAGTGCATGCACCTCTTTTAATTTATAAAAAGTTGTTATTTGCATGAAAATCAGGAATAAAAAGAAAAATCTTCTTAAAATTATATGAAATTATAAGATCACATGCATATTTTCTTTCACCCTAAAGTTACATTTATTTATTTATTAAGTTTCATCTTTCATTTTAAAAATAACATTAGCCAATTGTAAATATACATGTCACGCAACATATATTGCTTGTAATGATAGTAATTTGTACAATAGGTTACACTAAAGAATACATATTTTTACCATGCCCTAACATAAAAACACAAGCACAAAGAGACCAATTATATAAATCTTAACATAAAAATAAATTAAAGATTTTAATTTAGAGATTGAAGAGATTAATCCAAATTGAGCAATAAGTTTCCAATGGAATGCACGCAAGAGTATTATCGTAACAATTGTAGAAAGTGGATAAACAATGTGATGCAAGCATTTGTTGCATCGTTAGTGTGACACGATTTCTTGCGACAATACTAGTTTTTCCTTCCAAATTAACTTTATTTGTAATAATTCCTAAAATATTGCCTACTTTTTTATAAAATGCATTTTAATACCCCTTTCAATGGGGTTTTGATTTTTTTTCTTTGTGGGATTTAATTGTTTTGTTGACTATTGAGTTGAAGAGTGTACACAAGAAACCCCCTCTCCCATGTTCCTAATTATTGGTGTAATGTGTATGAAGCCAAAATAGCTGATGATATTAGCCTATTAAAGAATAAAGCTTCATTCGTCCGTTTTCTTTTTATATATTAACAGAAAATGAAATTTAATTGTCTATCTGTAATATAAGAGATGGTTCCCAGAATTTGCTTTTGATGTAAGTAATCGATTACGAAGTATTTTGTTTACTTTAGATGGGTTTGCTATGTTTTTGACGCATACACAAAATTAGTTTTATTGATCGAGTTGTGTGATTGCACGCCGGATTTTCTGCGCCATTTTCGTGCATCATCTCCTATGCCACGCATTAAATGATTGACACAGGTGATGATGTCCCAAAATGATACAGAGAATCCGAGTCGGAGTGATTGCTACATACATAAAATAGAAACAAATTACTCCCTCTCCCTTTTACGTTGTACACGTTTGTTTTTCATGAATTTAAGAAAAGACATTTTTAAAATTTTTATTAACTTTTGTAAGGTTAATGTAGTAGTTTAAAATATTAATAGATAATTAAATGTAATATTTTTTAAGTTCGATAAAATAGATAACAATCTTAAATCTAAAATATTTAATGCGATTATTGTATTAGGTGATTTTGCCATATTAAAATTGTTCACAATTTAATGGAATTAAAAAAAAGAAAATTATTCACGATTAATAAAATTAATAAAAATAAAATCTAACAAAATTCCACCAATTTTATCCTTCAAATTTAATTATAAGTTCAATTTAACAAAAATGATATTTTTTAAATGACGTGAAATAGTAAATGTGAAGTTAAATTATTTATTCTTTTATTTATTTACTTATTTATTTTAATTAACCTGTTAACTTTACTTATAATTATTAACTATATATAATATACATTAATTCGAATGTACATTATTTTAAAATAAAATCATAGATTGTCTTTTATTTTATATCTTATATCCTTATTATCATATGGGCCGAGCCCAAACGACATATAACAACCTAAATTTTGGTTCATTTGGTCATTTTACATAGTAAACAAAGAATAGCCCATCAAGATTCAAGATTGACTTGTGTAGTTTAATATAAGTTGCACTAACTAACAATTATTTTGGATCGATTGGAATAGGTCCAATTTGCCCCGAGTTAGTGTAACGTGACTTACAATTTTGGATATAATAGTGTACTTGTAAGTGAAGTTTCTTAGATATTCTACCATGTAAATGTATAAATTGAATGAATGCATTGGTAAATAAATATGGTACAAGATTATCCATTTCAATTTGATGTTTCATTTCGTATTCTACTTTTTAATTGAATGACAAGTGTCAATATTGCTTTCTATATTAACGTCATACACTCCAAAAGTTTATTATTCATATATAGAACATAGTTTTTTATGTTGTGAAATACTGTGGAATATGTATGTGGTATAGGAAATTCAAAAAGTAAAAGAAAAAGCTTATATGTAACGTACTTAAAAAAAATCAAAGTAGTCTTTGCACAATGCCGTCGTTGTTTACATAGTTAGGACTATATTTATTTAGAATTTTATAAATCATAGTATTTTAATTTTCAAAACTCACCCTTAAATTTAAAAACTAAACGTATAGTTATGAAGAACTAAAATTTGAACCAATCAATAATCGAAGAGTCAAATGACAAAACTTCTAAAATGTGATAGTACAGAATATTTTATTTCAATAATCTACAACGAAAACAAAGGTAATTGATAACCTTTGCTTCAAATAATAACACTACATGATTTCCAATATAACACTTTAAGTGTGTACATTAGTTTTCCATTATATGTCTACTTCACACATGAAAATAAACTGCAAAACCCTCTTGTCAGCTAGTTTAATTTACAAAGAGGGGTGATTACTCTTACGGGCTTCTTCCCTACACCCAAATACACTGGCCCGGCCCGGCCCGAAACAAACCTTTTAACGTCGACTCATACTGGGTCGCTTACAAATATAAGGGATTCTTGGAGTCATCCGGAATCGAAGGGGAGGGTGTATTTCACCATCCCCCCATAAGGCATAGGCTTCTTCGCCATGGGCTGCGTCGTCACCGATTTCAAGATCATCTTCGTGCATTCGGAGACGAACTATATTACGTATCAAAAGACATATTAAGCTTGTTACCACCACATTCCACACTATTACTAGAAGGGCTCCCAAGAGTTGGTACTCCATTTGATGAAGCCCTTTTTCATGCATGCCATCAATTATACCGTACATAAGGCCCGGCCCTTGTTCGCTCTTTGGATCATCGTAGAACAGTTTGAGGAGTGTTGGATTGGCAAAGAGGCCCGAAAGAAGGCCACCCAAGAGGCCCGCTACTGCGTGTGTGTGAAAGACTCCAAGTGTGTCGTCAACTTTTTGGAAGAAGGATGATTTCTTGTGCAAAACCATCATAGTGAACCATGGGATTGAGCCCGATAAGATCCCCATTATTACTGCTGCCCATGCATCCACAATACCTAACAATTAAAACACACACTAACTTAGTTATGAAATGATCCTTATGTGCACATAGTACAACAATTAATTGGATAAAAATAAGGATGAAAGTGTCCTGTTGCACATGGTGTAACATCATATGTTACACACTACCTTAGACAATAGACACTGTTTTAGGGTAAGGATTACTTATGCCAGTTTTGTGTAAAATCTTATACTCCCTCCATCTCAATTTAATCTTCACAAGGAGTTTAAAAAAAGTATGTTATGTGTGTTAGGTAGGAAATGTAAATTTGTAATTAAGATGTACTTAATTTTAGGGGCGATGATTGATATGATTTTTTCTTTTTGGATGGTAAAATTTAATACGGGACGGACGAAAACAAAAAATGTGAAATTTAACTTAGACAAAGAGAGTATGTTGTTAGTCATATAAGTGACACCATAAGATTTAAATCTCCCATGCCACAATGGTGTTTCATCCGGTGATTCGTTTTTTAGGTGGATGTCATATGTTATAATCATTTTACAGGGCATATCATTTCACTATATGAAACACGATTGTGAAATAGGGAATCCGGATTATATATAGACAATACGTAGCAGGAGATGTTATTGAGAGAATTTACCTGCCCCAGGAGTAATGCAAACAAGGCCAGTCATCATCCCCTGAACAGCACCAACTACAGAGCTCTTGAGGTAAACAGCCATGTCGAGCGACAGCCACACGAGGAGGCTGGTGGCTGTGCAAATGTGGGTGTTCAGTATTGCTAGGGATGCTATTTCGTTCGCCTCCAGAGGCGCTCCGCCGTTGAACCCCGTCCACCCCAGCCACAGCAAACCTGCGCCTCCCAACATGTTTATTATGTTGTTTGGAGGAAAATGTTGCCGGTCATCTATATGCCTCGGCCCAACCTACAAACAAACCACCATCCACTCGTCTCATTTAAAAGTTTAAGCTAAACTAGAATGATGATGGAAACAAATTAAACTTACCCAATAAGCAGCAGTGAAACCAGCAACTCCAGAGGAGAGATGGATAACATAGCCTCCTGCATAGTCAATAATATGGTGTTTCAAGAAGCCCGATCCCCAGATAGTGTACGCACCAACGGTGTAAGATAGTGTAGTCCACAGAGGAACAAACAACATCCATGCATAAAAGTTCATCCGACCAAGCAACGAACCTCCAAGAAGTATCACAGTGATGGCTGCAAATGCAAACTGATAAAACACATAATCCACTGTTGGAATGTAACTACCATCATCATATTGTTCGAACAGGCGGGTATGACTCAAGGCCGCAGTGGGCTTGCCTAATATGGATATCATATTCGACCCGAATGACATCCTGTATGCCCACAGGACCCAACAGATGAGCACGGAGGCGAAGGCGTAGAGCGCCATGAAGGCCGAGTTTACGGCCCATTTCTTCTTGACCATGCTTCCGTAGAGGATGACCAGGCCCGGAACGCTTTGGAGACCGACCATGGCGGCTGCCGTCAACATCCACCCGTTGTCGCCTTTTCTAAGCCACACTGGTGATGCATCATCCCAAGCAAGGCCACTTGGGAGCTCAAGTTGAGGTGGAGGGGTATTCATTAGAGAATGATAAGATCCTTTGTTGGGAAAAAGTTTCGAAAGGTGTTGTTGTGTGGGTCATAAATAGGGCTTGTGGTGTTGTTCGAGTGACTTAATTTAACTATTGAGTATTAAGCTCTTCCACTAATCATTTAACATGTATCAAATTCAACTTTCAAGAAAATAAAGAAATTATTGTTCGGTGCAACTCTTCGTATCTCTAAAAGGTTCAGTGGAGATGCATTCTCAATAGTTTATTTAGGTTTTAGAGTTGAGTGGGCATTTCACATAGAAGCAATCGAAGAATGTTGTCTTGATTGAAATAAAAAAGTGGTCTGATATTCTCTTGTGTCTTTTATGAAGTCTAACGAGGATTCACCGATGCATGCAACTAGCAAGATTCTTGAAATGTTCGACCAGCTTTTCTTTCTTTTGCTTGGTACTATATGTGATTCTTGTTGTTTGAAAACACTACATATAAATTGATAAGTAAGAATACGAAAATGACGAAATTAATTAAGCTGGATTTATTATAAAGAAATGGAATCTATAGCTACGTATAATGTTACAAGGAATGTCACTTTCATTGCTGGTAAGATGTTGCTCAGAGACTCCCATGTATTATTACATTGCTACTACGAGTGACGACAACATAAAGTATCACTACAACAAATTATAGCTTATCGATCCGAATTTCATATGCCATTGGGAGTGCTTCTTACAATTTAATTTGTATCTCTAATGCATCTTATAATTGGGCTTCGGATGATGACAATCAAACTCTTTTAAAAATGTACTCCCTGCTCCGTCTCATAAAATTCTTCATACTTTCTCTATTTATTTATCCCACGACACCCTTCACACAAAACAGTGTTCACTGACTACAATTTCGAATTGTATAATCTAAACAAACGCAAGAGACAGCAATAGATATAATCTTTTTCCATTGCGGTCAAAAGGGAAACTCTTTGCTGGTTGTTGCATTGCAGCCAAAGAACCAGATAGATAGTTTGACAATATTATTGAGGTCTGTATGACATGCTTTTATTGAACTGAATTTAAATACCAACTGACGTACGCAACAGATCAACGGTAATATGCCATATGTCTTGAAGATTTAAAAGGAGATGCATCAAATGGAGAAGATATTTGAAGAGATGTAGAGTTTACTGGTTTTTTCTTCTCAATCTTAGTTTCAGACCTTAGCCACGACTCAACAACCGAGAGTAAATTCTCGCTATTCTTCAGTTCATTGAGCTCAGCTAGCTTCTCTGACTTCTTCAATACTCCGTCTTGAACATAAACAAGATCAGTCGCCCAGGTCTCGAGTCCATCAAAAATATGGGTTGCATAAACTATTGTTGCTCCTCTCTGAAATTATGGCATCAAACAAACAAATTAAATAGTACAGTTTTGCGTATTGCCAGAGACATCCAAGGATAAAGTGAAGGCAACGGTATTTACAAAACTTTCTTCATAAATAAAAATCACATAACATGCAAAATTAGCACGATGAATTCACATACAGTTTCACATACAGAATATATGGTGAAGCACTCAGCAGCAAGTGAAGCAAGTTAAAACCATAATCACATCATAAACGAGACCAAAATGCCCTTCTACGAATGTAGGAAAAGATTAGCACAGGATACCTGCTCACACTCTTCCTTAAAAAATTCTAGCAAATCCATCCTGGCTACGACATCTAGGTCAACAGTGACCTCATCCAGCAAAAGTACCTGGATATCAAAGGTAATGGTTAGCAAATGGCCAATAAGACATGAAAACATTTACGGAAAAAAGACATGCTCCAGGTAGTTAATTTTCATGTTGTACATTCATTACTCCCAAACCTTCACTAAAATGTCTACCCACTTATTCATACCGACTAAAAGAAAACAACTCCTGTAAACAGCCAGAAATAGAGAATTGCATGGATGTCAAGGTTTAAAAAGCCGAGAATGAAACCGAGAAGTTCATTGAGTTTGACATAACACTCAAAACACATCTCCAAGATAGTATATAATCACAAACCTTCACTTAATTTACCTTGTAAGGATGAAGAAGACCCATGCAAATTTGGACTCTACGCCTTTGCCCATCAGAAACCTTGTGCATTCGCCAGTTAAGATCGATATCCAACAGTTCAATCAGATTATCTCGCCTGGTAGGATCAACACCTTCAACTAGGTCACCATAATATAAAGCAAAAGAAATATTAGGAACACGCTCTCTCTCACGAATTATTCCCTCAAATCATATGTCAACATAAACTCAAATAAATACAGTGATGCAGTTAAATGGTCTGTAAACACAGCCTGAGGTAGTTCCCAGATATTAAAACATCAAAACAGTCTCACATAGTGGAGCATCTATGTGGTAACATGGGATACAGTTGTACTCCCAATTTAAGCAAAAATCCATGATTATATATGGAATTTTGTATTAAATGGAGTATAATATTTTGTACCCCAATTTTTATTAAATGGTAAATCCATCTATAGTAATGCTAAATTGGGTCCTTCTTACAACCAAAATATGAACATTCACAAACTGATATTGGACAGGAGATGATAAATAACAAGCACATTATACACAAATTACAGCAATCCACACACCTCCAAATATCATATGTTCGGCAGAGAAATCTCCTTGAAGCGGCATTTCTCCCTACATTTTGGCAAAAGAAACTCAGACCAGATTGAACACCACAAATTCAACCACAAGTAATTTATCATAATGATTTCTAAAGCACACAAATATCTCCATCATAGCAATTTGTTAACAACCCAAAGCTCAAGTGTGAACCTTTTTGGACCAAATTTGATCACTCTCACCAGAACATTACAATTGTAATTCACCACTCAACATATCCTAACAAAGGGCATGTTTGGTTGGGGGATTGGAGGCAGGGAATGGGAATGGGAATGGGAATGGAATTAAAAAAGTGTGTTTGGTTGAGGGGTTTGATAGGTGAATAGTAATTTTCATTCCTTACTTTTGAGGAATCTCCCGTTCCTACCTATGACTTTCATTCCTTCCATAAAAGTCACATCCATATTTATAAATATTATTTTAATGATATAAAATTTTATTAAAAATTAAAAATTGTTAAAATAATAATTTTATGCTTATAACAAAATATGATAAAATAAAAAAATAATAGTAAAAAATATTAATCAATTCCTAACAAATTTTAACCATACCAAACAACGTCAATAACTATGATTCCCAATTCCTCGTTATTAACCAAACAATATAAGAATAAAAGATAAACCCATTATTATTCCCCACCACTATTACTGTGATTCTCACTCTATTCCTTCCCATATACCAAACGCCCTGACACTGAGCAATGCCTTAGATTGCACAAAATCAAAACAAAGATCATAATCACATTGAAGTTAAATTATTAAAAGAGTAAGAGAGATCCACTCACAGCAGAGCCCACAGATTTACTCCATGATTCCCCCAAATAGGCTAAATCACCATTGCAAACGAGACTAGTGTCATGAAAAGCCGAGCAATTCAGCACTCTCACCACGTCTCTACCACCCACCATATGCTTCCCCGCTAATATCTTCAGTAACGTCGTCTTCCCTGATTTTTTTTTAAAAATTAATAATAATAATAATAAATTAAAACAAAAAAGCAAAGGAGAAAATAAAATCCGCACCAGATCCATTTGCACCAACGAGGAGGCAGCGTGATTTAGGGGCTATTTTGATATTGAAATCAAAAAACAATTGGGAATTAGCATCATAGGAGAACTGCATCCCGCTCACTTGTATGCTATGAGAATCTCCCTGCATTTTGTGTGAATATCCACTGCAGTTTCGTTTCTTATTGCTGTTCGATAGAGATGTCGAGGCAGAGGCAACGATCAACCGTCGATTAGCTTGAATACTTCGCCAAAGTACGCATCAGCGAGTACATGAGACGAAATCCTTGAACGAAACCTATAGAAGAGAATGAATATGAACAAGTTTAAAAGACATCTATGTTGTTTTCTATTAAGTGGTTTCATTTTCAGTGAGTTTGGGCAGGTGGTGTGGTGTGGTGTGGTGTTTGGTGGATGGTTTTTGGCTGCATATTATTATTTAGTTAATTAATGTCCCATATTGTTACATTTTATTTTATTTTTTTAACTCGTGCTGCAAAAGTTTGAGTGAAAAATATCCCCCAAATAAATTAGGGCAATTATTTCGATGCTAGTATCAATTGAATTGAGTATCGAATTGATACAATCCATAAATCCGAGTACTTAATGAAACTCAACCTGGCATTGTAATTGGATATTACTTCATTCATCTCGAAGATAAGTTCAGAGTTACTTTAAATATGAAATTCTAGAAAAATTATTTTTTAATTTACTTTTAGGGATAGTTTGATATTTTTAGATAATAAATAAATAAATAAATTATAAAGTAGTTATGTGAGTTGTAATAGGGTGATAATTTTGAAATTAAAGTGTATTGTGGGATTGTTAGTTTGTGTGTATTTCCTTATTTGGGGTGTGAACTTGTTTATGGACGAACAAAAATAGTAAGTGTGAATTTATTTATGGGACGAAAGGAGTATCAATTTCGTATTGAAATCGAATAAAAAAAATCTATTAATTTTTTACTTTTCTGAACCGAACGAAATCGACTTACTCCATATCATACCAAAATCCTAACCGAACCAAATTGAAAAATTAAATAAAAGGAGTATATTTAAAATAAATTAAAAGGAAATATATTGTGTAACGAAAAGTCTAATTTTACTATATTAGGCGTTACATTCAAATGTTTTAATTTTATATTTTTAGTAAAAAGGTCCTACATGTGTTTCACTACTCAAATATTCACTACATATAAAATAATAGAAGTAATACTTTTTAATCTACGCACAAAAGCAAATGACTATTTATAGAAGATCCGGACGAGTAGAATTTTTTTGATAATAAAGTGTCATCAATTGTTCTTTTTAGAGCACGTACAAATTTTTTTTTTAACATGAGGTGGTTTATTTGTGGGAGAATAAGCAAAAGTAACCGCTTTTTAGATGTCAACCAGTGCAAAATTCTAGTATGTGAAGTTATAATTATTTTATTTTAAAAAAAATTAGATTTAATAAATTTAAAATATAAAAATAAAAGAGTAGAATAATTTTTAAAACTCTTCAGTGGAAAAGAAATCATTAACAACAAATATGCACAAAATACAGAATGATCATTCGTTAAGAAAATCAATTATGCAGACTCGAATCTTTTTCCATAAAAATAAAATAATGGGACGAGACTGTTTCCTTGAGGGGCGTAAGCCGGAACCTCCATATCAAAAAAATAATAATAATAAAATAATGACAGCAGCTTCAAATTGCAATGGACACATTCAACTCAATTAGTCCTTTATCTACAGTTGACAGCCTCACAGGTTGGACTTAATCATTGGTAGACACATCTAGAGAGAGAGAGAGAGGAGGTTGCACTTGCAATGGCGGATACAGCGGTGGAGTTCCTGCTGGAGAACCTCCAGCAGCTGCTGCTGTACCACACGAAGCTGATCAGCAACGCCAAGGAGGAGGTGGTGAAGCTGGAGAACGACCTCCGCCTCTTCCAGGCATTCCTCAAAGACTCCACCAAGAAGCGGCGGAAGGACGAGGGCCTCCGGGAGCTCGTCCGCCAGATACGCGACGTCGTTTACGAGGCCGAAGACATCATCGACGCCTTCGTCACTCAGGCAACCGAGAGCAAGTCCAAGAATTATTTTCTACGAGCTTTTCAGACGCCGGCGAAACTCCTCGCCGTCGCCAAGGAGGTCGAGAAAGTCGGCGCCAAAATCAAGGGTATCTACGGCGACAAGGGCAAATTCGACTTTGCTACTCTAGGCGTCGGCGGTGGCGACGCCGACGAACCTGAGGTCATCCCTTTTCACTTTCATCTCCTTCATTAATCTTTTTTAATTTTTGATTGGGTGTTGCTCTGTTGCTGTTAAAAGAGGGATCTTGAAATTGAGAAGATGGGTTGACTTTGATTGTAGGGGATAGAGGGAGAGAGAAAGAGGAAACTATACCAAAATTTTTTTTTTTAAGGAGCAATGTATAGAACAATACTGGATCAATGTAGTATGATCATGGAACCTGATTAATATAATCTCCTTTAATTTGGTGGGTTGACATTTGATTGTAATTGAGAGGGGAGAGATTTCCCAAATTTGGTACATCTTAACTATTCTTGTAAGATGTTAACAAGAACATATAACTAACCTTAACAAATTATTGTGACATTTTCAAGATTACACGTGTGTAACTGTGCAAGTATTGTGAACGGCAGATATTGGATCAATGCAAGTAGCAGAAAATTTGTTCTCTACACTTCATTAAGATATAGTTAGTGTTGGAAAACTAACGTTCATAAAACACTAACCCTATTCATGCATAGGGAGAAAACTTACCTTTCTCCGTAGGGTTAAGTTGCAGCGGAAGAAAGAACGTATGAACCCGGTTGGTACTCACATTGATACGCTGTGATCTCTGGATCAATCGTTCAACACAGGGTTGAAAGATATGTTTTCACGAATGTGTATTAATCTGCAGTATATGATGACTGGATTTTCGATGTGATTTCGGGAGAGAAAATTAGAGAGCAACTGCACTCTCGCGTTCTGTCGCACGCATGAACGTTTTAGCGTTCTGCGTTCTGTAACGCAGTGTTCTGTGACGCGTGTCTCCCTCAGACAACTGCATGGCGCAGTGTATTAAATCCAAGGAGACAGGAGTTAGTAACGGAATGATAACTCCCTCTCTCTCTTATCCACTTCCTATGTGGAAATAAATAATAATAAATAATTATTATTTACAGTTAGAACCAACATTATTAGTAAATACATGAAAAGGCATATATATGTACCATTCACATTCATGAAACTTGCAAATTATACTTCCAACAGAATGATTATGATAGAATTTGATTCATATGATCTTTCGTTTCTGTTCTCTGAAGTTAGAACCAACATTATTAGTAGATACATGAAAAGACATATATATGTACCATTCACATTCATGAAACTTGCAAATTATACTTCCAACAGAATGATTATGATAGAATTTGATTCATATGATCTTTCGTTTCTGTTCTCTTTTCAGAGAAATGATGTTTATATTTTGTCTGTTAATTTGGGATTTCATAGGCTCCTCCCATTGTAAGACAAGAAAATATAGTGGGTTTTGAAGATGAGGCAGAAAAGTTATTTGGATACCTGACCGAAGAAACCGAGCAGCTTGATGTCATATCCATCATTGGTATGCCTGGCCTTGGGAAGACAACGTTAGCCGGGAAGATCTTTCGAGATCCAGCAATCCAATATGAATTCCCCACCCGGATATGGGTTTATATCTCTCAGGAGTTTACGAAGAAGGATGTCTTTCTTAACATTCTAAGGGAGTTCACCAAGCTCACGGACGACATGTATAAAAAAACTGAAAAGGAGTTAGCCCAACAAATTGTTGAACATTTGGATAAAGGAAAATTCTTACTTGTCATGGATGATGTGTGGACAGCGGAGGATTGGGATGCCCTCCAAGTTGCACTTCCAAAGAGAAATAACATGGGTAAAGTCTTGATCACTAGTCGCAACGAGGAAGTGGCTAGACATGCTAATCGCCGCAGAAGCCCCCACAAATTGCGTTTTTTGACTCAAGATGAGAGCTGGTTGCTACTCCGTTTGGAGGTTTTCGGCAAGCCTGAGTACCCTTCTGAATTGGATGTTCTTGGAAAGCTAATTTCACAGAGGTGTGATGGGCTGCCACTTGCACTGGTGGTCATTGGAGGCATTCTGGTTAAGAAATCTTCAGCATCAGACGAGATGATGGCGAAGAAAAGAGCTTGGGAGAAGGTCTCTGAACGTATATACGAGTATCTTAACTTGGATCCGCAAAGACGCATGGAAAGAATCATCTCACTGAGCTACTATAAACTGCCTTTTCACTTAAGAGCATGTTTTCTCTACTTTGGAATGTTTCCGGAGGACACTCCGATCCCGGTTTGGAAATTGATCCAAATGTGGATCGCGGAAGGATTCATACCACAAAAGACCAGTGGTATCAGCCTAGAGGAAACTGCAGAGAACTATTTGGAGGATCTGATCAGCCGGAACTTGGTTAGAGTTGACAAGACTAAGACTGATGGCAAAGTCAAAACATGCCTCATTCATGACATGTTGCGTGATTTTTGCAAACTCGAAGCTGGGAATGAAAGGGAGAATTTCCTTCAAGAAATGAAGAAGTCTAGTGTAGGAGGTTTTGAACCTCCAGTAGATGATGTAAAGAAGTTTCGTCGTCTTTGTATTCATTCCAACGTCTCCAACTTCTTCTCTCTCAAGCCTTATGGTCCTCGTGTTCGCTCATTTGTCTGTCTCTCCAAGGAAGATATCAACTTGCCTCTGGAAAACTGTTCAGCTATCCCTGCAGCTTTCAAATTGCTTCGAGTTTTAGATGTTAAGCCCATCAAACTCACTAAAATTCCGAGCGATCTATACCAGTTGGTTCATTTGAGGTTCGTTACCCTGTCTTTCAATCTAGCCGTTCTTCCTCAAGCCTTCTCCAAACTTTGGAACATCCAAACTCTTGTAATTGAAACCTCATTTCGAACACTTGAAATTAAGGCCGATATTTGGAAGTTGTTACAGTTGAGGTATTTGAAGACGAATGCTTCTGCTATTTTGCCCAGGGCTGCTAACAAAACTGGTAAAGAAGGTGAGAAGCTTCAGACGCTTGGCACTATAGCGCCACAAAATTGCAACGAAGATGTTTTTGACCAGGCTCGTAATTTGAAGAAATTGGGCATTCGTGGGCCACTTTCCACTCTCTTGGATGGTAAAAGTGCTGGATCATTTGATAGTTTGGGGAGATTGAGTAATATTGAAAAGCTGAAGTTGCTCAACGACGCGTTCCCCTTTTCACCTTCAGAAGGCAGGCTACGTGGCCTTCCTCCACCCTATCAATTCCCACCGAAGTTGAGGAGCTTAACCTTAGCTGATACATTTCTGGATTGGAGTCAAATGTCGATTCTAGGATTGCTGCAAAACCTGGAGGTGCTCAAGTTGAAAGATAGGGCATTTATGGGGAGCACTTGGGAGGCAACTGATGGAGGTTTTCGAAATCTTGAACTCTTGGAAATCGGACGCACAGATTTAGTGATTTGGGTAGCTTCAGGGCATCACTTCCCGCGACTTAGACAGCTCGAGCTACAGAACTGTGAGGAACTTCGAGAAGTACCAAAAGGGCTGGCTGAGATACCAAGCCTTCGTCTATTGAAACTGCACCGTTCGAAATCTGCAGCAGCATCTGCTAAGAAGATCCCTGAAGCAAGGAAAAAGAAACAGGAGGAGGAGCCCACTATTAAATTCAATGAGCTCAAGCTCTCCATTTTTCCTCCTGACGAATGATCAACCATCGAGTCTACCTGAGTACCTTCACAGGTGCATAATTGCTTCTTCATTTCCTCTGTAGCTTCTAATAACATGTATCGATTGAATGGAGTCATATCGAGGAAAGCTGGCTGCAGGGGACAAGCCTCATACAGTCATACTAGTAAGATTTTTTCAATGCAGCTCTTGGTCTTAACATTGGTTGAATAAATGTTGTTCTTTGATTCCGATCATATATTTTGTACTGCAGATGAGTGTAAGAATGTTTGGCCCTGCCATTGCGATTCGATTATTTGTCTTGTTATTGTCAATTTTCATGTTGGATTGTCTTGCTGTTTTGTTTCAAATGTTGGTGGGTATTTGACAGATGTATCTGTTGTATATTTGGAGATTTATGTGATTGCATGTACTTTTACTTGCCTGGCTACTGCAAACATGATCTTTGCTTTGTCATCATTTCTGTTTGTATTCATTAGTGGTTCGAAATCCTCACGAATTAGCCTCTTTCTACCCAGTGGAATACCAAGATACCTACCTATTTCACAATGGTATTTCATTTCCTATGCCATGTATTAAATGTTTGTCATCAATGTCTAAATTATCTCCGTATGTAAGTGCATAAGGGTTGATTGGTCATTAATTAAGATATAGTATTTTAATAAAGGCAAAAGTTCTTGCGCCCCCGGGGACACGGAGGGATAATCCGTGTCCCCATGTGAACACACCCCTCCCCCTCCAATCCTATTTAAACATATGTATTGCTAGGGGTTTAAATTATAAAGGGGCATGAAAATTGCAAAGGCACACGGAATGTGCTCCGTGCTCCCGGGTGCACAGGAGTCCCACTCTTTAATAAAAGTTGCGAAATACCATTGTGGAATAGGGGAATCGAACCGCCTAGGAACCTCCGTTCCCTAAATGGCACCACTTGACGTATCTCCTCCTCTACCCCACTGCTAACACCCGCCACCATAAATAGGCTTGGTACGTCTGGACTCATCTCCAACCCCGGCATATCTTTAAGTCTCCTTAATGCACTAACCACTACTTTAGCCGAATTAACATCCTCATAACCAAAGATGAGAAGATCACCCGCTAACACTAGATGCGTGACATCAACCTTTTCACACTCTTGAATGGTACTTGTACCCACCCTTAACACCATTTTATATTTCTATTGAACCTAGACTAATTAGCACTCATGCAAAATATAAACACAAGTGATGGCAAAGCCATTCAAAAATACCCCTCCGGGGAGCCATTGATGACAATTGAATACTTAGCGGTATATTTCCCTTTTTTTTCAAACCAAAATTCTGGAGCAAACATTTGTAAGGAGTGAAAATATTTAGTAAATAGTAATATTCGAATGATTAAAATTGATAGTAATATAATAAATTATTTTATTAACATTTTATAGTAGTATAAAAGTAATGTGATAGTACTAATCGTTTTAATAAAAAGTGATAATATAAAAAGTGATACTTTCTCCGTCTCACCCAATAACACAATTTTACTTTACCATTTTCCTCTTTTATTAAAAAGGATCCACCAATTGCTCAACAATACCCATTACATCTCTAATACACTTACCAACTTTATATAAAATAATACTCCTTACTCTTTAATTTACGTGCAAAAAATAAATACATCTCTTTACTTAGGACGGAGTAATTAATTAGAAAAAACTTAAAACATCATTGTAGAACGGTATACTATGGATATTGCTCAATACTAGAAAGTAATGTTAACAAGTTTTTTTTATATTAATAAATTGTTAATGAAATAATATTACTATTTTTTATTAATTACGTATAATTTTTTTTATTATAAAAATTATCATTTTTTATATTAAGTATGAGCTTATGAGCTCAAAGTTCATAAAGTTAACTAAAATGGCATTGTTGGTGTGTGATTGAACTTCTCAAGAGTTCCGGACACATTCTTTCACTTGATTCAAACAAATAAACGTAATCGAAGATCACCACGCAGGAACTTCAATCAATCGATTGGAGTTATGAAGAAGCAGATAATCTTTGCTTTCAAATTTCTCACCCTAACCGGCGTTTACCTGTTCACACGCTCTCGCACCCCCGCTAACCGCCTCGGCAATCCCGAGAAATCATTGGTTGTGTTATTCCTCCTGGAAAATCTGAAGCGGATTTTTCTCCACAATGGCCGATTGATCAAGGATACGCAGAATGAAGTTGAGATTCTGGAGAACGATATTCTTCTTTTCAAAGCGTTTCTCAAAGACAGCGCAAAAAGAGCAGACAAAGACGACGCTTTGGAAAATTTGGAGGCGGAGATTCAGGAACTGGTGGCGGAAGCTGAAGATGTACTCGTCGTGTACTCGAATAAGGCGGCGGAAAACAGGAATCGGAATTTCATACAGAAAGCATTTGGTGGTGGCGAAGTTAAGCTCATTGCCGCCGCGAAAGAGGTTAGGGCTATAAGGGCTAAGGTGAAGAACATATATGCCAAGAGCAGGGATGTTATTTCCCACTCGGAACATCGGAGGGGCGGCGGGTGAGAGGCTGGGACGGCGGAGTAGAAGAAACAGGCGTTTTTGGTGGTTAGGTATGATTTCAAATTTGGGGCTAACTTAATAGTTGATTTTAATCTGTTTGATTTATCGTTATTTAACAAGATTGGGAATGATTGAGGTAAATTCGATAACCTTCATTGCTTCATGGTAAGACCAGCTGTATAATTGAGCAATTCTTCATCAACAGCTTCTATGATATACAAATTTTTACGTTTACCATAGATTTTAAAGCTAAGGATTGATAAAATCATAAGAACATATCAACTTTGTTTCCTTTTTCGACAGGTCGTACTCTGCTTGTGCTTCCCGCTTCACACACCAAATATTTGGATTATCTCTTTCAAAGATGGAGCATCCTGCAAGCTGTTAAAATCTGAACTTTTTTAGATGTGAAACTGTTGTGTGCACATTTGATGAAATTTGTGAATGATTGTGCTGGGACCCTAGAGGCTAGAAGAAACTGACAATTTGACTTTTGTTACTATCTTTTGGGATTTCTTTAATTTGTCTTATCCTGCACATATTAGAAGAGGCTGTCTTTAGATATTCCTGAAGCTATTGGACATGTAACCTTCGGATTAGAAAGTCTTTACTGATAAATTCTTCTGGTTTACAATAGAACGAACTCAGCTTAGATCATGAATCTGTTCTAATCTTTCTTGTTTTAGATTGATTTTCACGAGGCTTTTCTATTGAGCTTAAGGTGCGGGATCTATTTAATTTACGTTTTAGTTTTCCACGCTAAGGATTCATAAAATGTTCAGTATTCAAACAGGCATATTTTACCCATTCAGTGCATCTGTTGATGTTATCTTGTTTTTGTCGCTCCTGAATTGAATATCTAATGAATTCTTTTTAAGGATTTGAGGACAATTGTTGTTGAAGATGTTTGTTTCTCTTCCAATGTTTTTCTAATGTATGCTTTTTTACTTGAGCATGAGAAAATTTTGAATTTTATATTGCTCGCTCTCTTGCATAATGTTTTTTATGCTTCTACGAGCTGGAAGGATTTTCTCCCTTTCCTTTTAAAACGATATTTTTATGCATGGACCCAATCTGGTGTCTGATATTCTTTCTTTGTGAAATTCTTATTAATAAAAAGTTCATCTGAAATTGTTGGTTATATGATTTTTTTTTTAATAAGTTCCATCATAAGAATTGTGCTCTTCAGCTCAACTCTTCAAAATCTTTAATAAGTGAAAGATAGAGAACTAACTGCTCTACAACATTGGCATGTTGATGCTAAGGTACAAGTTTATCAATTTATTGGATGTGAATTTGCCACTATCCCTCCAACAATATTGTTATGATCAATTATTATCTCTTTATTTAGTCCTTCCGTCCTCTCGATTCCATTATATATTTAGGATTTTATGTTTATAAATGCATCGATTTCGTAGGGTTTTCATCATTAAGATCGTTGAACTTGCCTTTTCGGCTTGGACCGGTAATTTTCCTGGGATTTTCAAATCTTATTTAAAATTTGAAGTTTTTGTTCAATGCGATCTTTGTTTTAATCTTCATTCTATTGATTTATTAATAAAACACAATACGAAAATCAAATAATGCTTTGACTTCCCCACCATCATTCATATTTATTTTCAGCACAATAATCTAAGTTCAATGTGGGTAATTGGTGAGGGATCCGAGGGTATACCATGGAGTGCTGTTTAGACAGTCATGTCCAGGCAGACCTTCAAGCACAGGTTAGGGCGTAACTTTACATCTATCCTATTATGAAGTACTTTTGGAAAGAGAGGTGTTTTTATTTTAATAAATGCTTTTTAAGGTTGGAATAGTTTCTAGCCTTATGCGTGGTAACATGGATCAGCTACTTTGTTAAGTCTTGGCTTATGAGTTGGTCAGCTTGAATTCTTACACAGCATTCTTCACGGTAGGCTCCCCATCTATTTTGGTAATGACTTGTATAACTCACTCTTCTGAATCTTTATTCTGAAAATGGTGGAATTTGCATTTGAGATGCATTTTTATTGCCTTTGATGTTAATATTTTTTGTTTATGAACTGAAGAGGAATCCTAAAGTCCCTTTATACAGTTCTCATCATATTCACCCATTGTAGCTCCTAGAAGTCATCCAATATCATATATACGTTTAGATTTTGATATTTGCATTGTAAGTGCATCTCCAAGGTGTTGATTTGGTGTGAAATCCTTCTCCAGTGGAACTCACCATTTAAACATTATAGTGGTGATTGCAAATTTAGTCGCCACATTTGATGATTGCATGGTCATCAGCATTTTATCACCTTTTTTTTATATTTATTTTTGAATGGTATGATATTTTTTCCCCCTATACATTTTAAATAATGGCATTTTAGTCTAATAAATCATTGTAATAATTATAATAAAAATAACTAAATTTATAAATGAAATTTATGAACTTTATATAGGTGAAACATAGAATCAAGGTGTATCTATTACTATTTATAAAGAGGGAATAGCCGGTGACTTGGCCAGTTTCCTCTCCGTAGCAGGTCATTTTCCACCGCATTTCTTTATACGTCGCATATTTTTTCTGTCTACTTGGATTGATGTTCTTGTTCTTGCACCGTTTGCCTTCTCATTCTCCTCTGCGATTTGTTCCTCTCTACATGCTATGGAAGATTTGTGCTCTCGTTTTCTCTGCGCCGAGCATCGTCTCAAATCCACCCAGTGATGCCTACCATTATCCTTGTAATTTCTCTCCTTCCTGACTTCGCTGTCTTTTCTCTGTTCTTGCTCCTCTTCTCCTCTTCGATAGAGAAAGTCCCTAATTCTTGTTCAGTCAAATTTCCCTATTTGTTTTCATATTTATAAAAACCCTTATCACTGTTGGTTTCTTCATGGCCACTATCTCTGGCGTCGTGGTCACTGTTGTTTACTGCCTGGTCGTTTCATGCCTCTGTAAGTTTCTTGTACTGCCAAATTCATGTCGCTTCTCACTCATCTTCCACAAATTTTTGCTTGTTCTAGTTCCAGTTTACGTTGGTTATCCTGAGTTGTTTCAACTCGCACCTGCTCCTAAATTGCCGGCCAGTCTAAATCGACAAAGGTATGTCAGGCCTAATTTTTTAGTGAAAAATTCCAAAATTTTTGTATGAATGGTTTTTTGTGTTGTTTATTTTGAGGTTACGGACCTGCGTGTCCATTTTGTGAGGTTTGTTGGATCTTCGTTGGATTTTTTATTGGAAACATTCAGTTTTTTGTCGAGTTGGTAAATCTTCGGAGGTAACTCGTGAATTTGAGTTTCCTTTATATTTTGATGGCTTTTTATAGGACCAAATATGTTAATATAGCTGAAATTGTATTAGCATTGTCACATGAGGCTTTCATATCCAACCATTTCTGCTACTGTTTAACTGAACTGTAATATCATGCAGATTGCTTGCCAGTGAGTCCTCTTCTCCTCGATGAGAAAATGGTTGGCTACGAAGAAACCAAACCTGAATTAATTTCCATCCATCTCAACAAAGCTACAGACCTACCTCAATTCGACTAATTCATTTTTCATTTACGTCAATAATGTAATTTACATCCATTAATTTCATTCTTGTTTTTAATCATGCTCTTTTTGTTCTTTTCTTTCTCCTTTTAAGTTTTCTCCAAATGTGTTTTTAGGGTTTAAGATTTGGTGTATGGAGTAAAATTTTTGGATAAGCTTAGAAAATAGGTTGATTGGAGTTGGTGTGAATTTAAGTTTAAAGGTGGAGTGTTATTGGAATTTTACTCTATTTTATTATTAAAGATTTGGATACCCTTAGCAATTTTCGGGTGACAATAGCGCAGACTTGGATTTATGAGATTGCTTTTCATGGATTGAGATAAAAATGTTGAAAAATGATCAGTTCCAACAAATTGCAGACTAATTGAATATGATTATATAGACTTGTCCTACGGACTCTAGCCCATTTAACACTATTAAGTTGAAAGAAATAATAAATCGGTTTTATGGAACCGTGATTAGTTTTTGATATGACAAAAAGTACTCTCCCTTTTTCGCTCAGAAAGTTATATAACTATTGTTAATGAGTCATTTCAAGGCTTCAAGCGAATAACCCTAGATAATTTAAAGAAAAACCTTTTTCAAAAGGTTGCATAATACACCCGACTAAACACTAACACCTCTCTAAGATGAATAGTAATTATTTAATTAATCAAAACATTATTAATGACCCATGTAATAACGGTTTGAATCTGTTATTCCTTCATATATTCTATTTTATGTTCCATAACGTATTTTTCTATAAAAATATATAGATAATGAATGACTATTAAATCCTTGCATATAGGTAATGCATGTGACAAATGACATGGGAAGTGAAATAAGTGATCATATTTGATTTAATAAAAAAAGGAATAATTCCTAGCTGCTATGACTCCTAACAAAATATAGGATTATTCTTAATTGATCCGACATATATCATTTATTTAATAAATGAAATAGCATATGGAATAGGAAATAGGAAAATGAAATTGGTGATAATTTTTATGTAATAAAAAAGGGATAATTCTTTGTTGCGAATGACTTCCCAACAAATATAGGATAATTCTTAATTGATCCGACATACATCTGTAGGACAAAAAAAAAAATATTATCTTAAAAATCAAAAGTATAAACTCCACAAGGCAATAGTTATATAAAGATATAATCAATATGAATGCATTTATCACCACCCAAACATACATTTGAAATGGTCCCTGAATAAGAAAGCTGCAAGAGGTGAATATAACGCATTTTGTATAATGGACTTCTTATAAACTGAGACAAACGACATAAGACTCAGCCACCAAAAGTTTAAAAGAAAGAAACTATGGTCATTGTTGGATTATGTCTAGCCTAATTCATGCATGGTTGAGTGTGTGATTGTGACATAAGGGAGTGCATGAGAAATGAAGAGCTTAGAATAAGTTGGAAAGTTAGTTACAAAACCAACTAGACAGTTTCTTTTTCCAGTTTTCTGGTGTATAGTTGGGACAAGTTTTTGTAGCTCTCTTAATCAGTTGTGAGCTTGTTTTTTTTCCTGATATGTACCCCATCTTATTGGCTACTTATAGTTGCAATTAGGAGCAGGTAACAGTTAAGAGGGTAAGAGCTATAAAAGCTGCAAAAGGGTTTGACAACAACAAGAGAAAAAAACCCACAGATTTTGACAGATTGGAG
Source organism: Pogostemon cablin (assembly GCA_023678885.1). NCBI lineage: Eukaryota > Viridiplantae > Streptophyta > Magnoliopsida > Lamiales > Lamiaceae > Pogostemon > Pogostemon cablin. The sequence goes on from CM042961.1 coordinate 9,727,200, forward strand.
AGAGTATACTTGTAATCCAAAAGAGTGAAACACCTACTGTTCATCAAATAATACAGCTGGGATACTCACAAAGAGGATGTAGATCAATTGATTGAACCTTTGTAAACCCTTTGTGTTCTTGCTTTCATTTGATGAGTGTGTTTCTTGATCTGGTTTATTGCTTCTAAAATCACAGTCAATAACATAGAGCATAGCAGCATCTCAACAGTGCAACACAAATTTATTTGAAGCAACCAAACATCAACACTAACACATCCTGATGCATGTATATAGAAGACTGATGACACACATCATCATCAATCTCTAGAGACTAATGATGACACACATCATCATCAATCTCTAGAGACTAACACTGGATCAAACTGTTTGAAGCAAGCAAAGAAACATTAACACATCCTAACACACATATAAACAAGATTTATAACAAACAGATCACGCATCATCATCATCTGCAGAGGCTAAAACTGCCTGAGATACAGCTTGTTCTGGAGCTTGATATTGCTCTCCACCCCCCAAATTCATCTCAATATTCACTCCACTACCTCTGCCTTCTCTTCCAGGGACGTCTTCTCGCAAAGCTGGATTATGGCACAACTCAAACGACGGTTCATCCCAACACGTTTCATCTGGCAACGGCGTAAACTTGCCACTATAGGTCTCTATATAGGTGCTCATGTTGTAGTACGAATTCATAAAGATAGCCGGATTAACTCCAAGATATCGACATGCCAGCACTGCATGGGAACAAGGGATGTCGATTTGCTTCCAAAATCCGCACGTACAGACCCTGCAATTCAACTTCACCGCGTAATCAGTCCATGTCATTGTTTGTGGCATAAATGCTCTTACCAAAGCTGTCTGCTCACTGGGGTTACTCATGTACACTTGATGTAGAACTGACTCCCTCTTCATCTGATCATACATCCTGCACGTTGCATCCGGCCAAGGTAGGTTCCTCTGTTGCATTAGAGAAGCCATCGCCAGTCGATCACGAAAGTACTTGCTACATCGATCGAAAGTAACTTGTACAAATGTACAGATTGGGAGATGTCGTGCATCTTTTAGCACCCCAGTCATGTACTCTGGCAGATTCGTTGTTAACACCCCACATCGCCATCTTCCGTCGTGTGAAAGAGTCCATAGTGTCTTGTCGATCTGTGCAAGATAATTGTATGCATCTTCATTTAAGGCTTTGATTTGTTCCATCAACTTCTCAAACGCTGCAATAGTAAAAGCTGATCCTGCTTTCCAACACAAGTGTTTCAACTGCAGATTCTCCACTCTGCTGTTGAAATCGGAGCAAACACGCCTCAAACATAAACGATGAACACCGCGAGGGGGTTGGAAATCAGGTGCGTTTTTAACTGCTTGCAACAAACCTTCATTCATGCTAGTTATTAGGCACATTCCAACAACCCCACAAACAACATGTTTAGACAACATATCCAGAAACCAACTCCAAGAATCACAGGTTTCTTCATCCACCAATGCAAAAGCCAAAGGCAGAATCTGTTGATTCGCATCCACAGAAACCGCAGTCAAGATCTTATGTCTGTGTTTACTAAAAAGGTGGGTTGCATCAACACAGACTATTCCTCGACTATGTCGGAACCCATCAATGCACGCCTTGAATGCCCAAAACACATATTTCAACATATTAACCCCATTAGTGAGGCTGATCATGTGATTCCACTCTACAACTGTTCCTGGATTCCATTTTTGTATAGCTCCCATCAACTTAGGCAGTTTCTTCACCGACCTCCGCCACGTCTCATGCACATCTTCTCTTGTACGTTTCACACCACCAAGATTCCTTTGGGGAATGGTCGGCATAGCATCGGTCTGCACCTCTTCCTTCTCCACATGAACGTGTACGTTTCGATTCTCTGCATCCGGTGCAAAGAAAAACCACAAATCATCATCGTTGTTGATGGGAATCACAAGGGATGTATTGTTTTCAAACATCACAGCAGATATCTTCAGTGTGTAGTGTTTGGTGTCAATCCCTGTCACTTGATGGAGTGTTGAAACCAACATGGGATATCCTATGTCGCGAGATAACCTTCTTGCTCCTATAGGTTTAGGATCGCCATTATGGTCCCCAACATATACCACAACACCAACGTTATTTGAGGTCGCCATCATCTTCAAAAACAGGAATATATATAATCAGTTCAAAATGATGATATATAACTTCCTTTGAAATGCTTATTCAAACAATTCTAACTATGTAACCAACAAAAAAAATTCAATACGAAAACAATAACTTAAATTGGTACATAGTGAAAATTTGATTAAAACATAAAGTACCTCAGTATGTGGAATAAATCAAAATGGATGCAAGAGTTGGGCCAAGTTTGCTTCAATTGATCATCACCTTGAACCAACAAAGAGGCAAAAATACAGAGGATATAAAAATTAGCTTTAAACCAAATCACAAATTAATATAATTGTAACTTGTATAATTACTTAAAAAACCTCAACTTTGAGTCAAAAGATTGTGGTTACCAAGACTACTGTCTTTTACCATCGTTCTGAACCTTCACGGGAGGGAGAAAACACATTAAAGAGAGTCAGCTAAATGTGAGAGTGAGAGTGAGAGTGAGAGTGAGAGAGAGAATAAAATGTGTGTGAGAGAGTTAGTAATTTTAAAGAGGTTTATAAATGTGGAGTGAAAAAACACATTAATTATTAAGTCGGTTCATACAGGCTTGGCCCTTCGAACTTGCTCATTTTGGCCTTTGGCTGCAGACTCCAATTTCCAATGCTCGGATATGTACAAACCTCAACTCTCATGAATCATGATATATTCAATCAAAATAATATACCCTCCCCCCGTGCCATCCAAAGAAAATCTTTTACTTTTTTTTACGTGAATTAAATAATATTATTATTTAATACTTCATTCGTCTCTTGGTAAGAGTCTCATTTATTTTTGGGCACTTGGATTAAGGCGTATTATTATTTAATGTGTAGTGGGTAGTTGTATTAGTAGGTATGTGACCCTATATTTTAATTGTATTAGTGAGTGTGGGTGGTCTCATGTGTCCAAAAAAGGAAATGAGATCCTTTGGGTGGAATAACCAAAATGGTAAAATGAGACTCTTACCTAGGGAGTATGTAGTAGGTAATTGTATTAATGAGAATGTGAGCCCATATTTTAATTGTATTAGTAGGTGTGTTTAGGTGTCATATGTATAAAAAAAATAATAAAACTATTTGAATATGACGTCTAAAATGAAAAAAATACCATATATGAAAAGGATGAAGGGAGTATATTTTTCAACAAATTAAAATTTACTTTTTTTATTTAGTTAAATTTATTTTAGAAGTTTTATTGATTCAAAGTCCGAAAAGTGGATAAATTATTAATTTTGGGTTTGAATTATTTATTCTATCGATTAGGGGACTTGAATTGGATAAATAAGAGACAGTATGTGATAAATTGAGGTTCTAAATTAATAATTTTATACTCTAATCCAAGCCTCTAATTGATAAAAAAATTAATTCAAATCCTAAATTAATATTTTATTCATTTTTGGGCCTGGGATTGAGAACATACTTATACACTAATTAATAAAAATATATACACTCGGTTAGGAAATCTTCTGAAGTTTGTTTTTTTAATAAAAACTAAATATAAAAATACAAGTATTAAGAAATATATATACATGAACCTTATTTTTACCAATTACTCTTCTAATAAAATATATGAAATATTTTTAAGGCAACCACTTGTTCGAAATTATCATGGAACTCATTCAATAGGATAGATAAGAAATATAAAATTTTAATAAAAAGAAATTATTCTTTATACTTGTGTGTAAGTAAATTCTGATTTTACTACTCCCAAAGTGATGAATTATTACTCTTTTAAATTATTCTTTTAAATGAATATAATATTTCTAATTAAATTATATTATATTGTAATTTTTTCATATTTATTTCTATTGAGATGAAATATATATATATATATATATATATATATATATATATATATATATATATATATATATAATTAAGAAAGTAATTTTTCTTATAAGAGAAAAATCTGGGATAATTCTACAACGAATTATGTTGCGTAATTTTATTTTATTTTTTCGAAAGAGTAAATGCAATATTATTATTGTTTGTAGACATAAACAACTAAGGGGTGATTTTGGGGCGGTGAATTGGTGCACCCATAGTTTATAGGTTTAAAAGTAGGGCGTGGGTAGTTTTAATTTTAAAAAAATTAGTTACTCTTTCCGTCAGGGTTTTTTTTCCATTTTAGGCATCCTACCCAAAAAGTCTCATTTCCATTTTTACATACATGAAACAACACACATTCTCATTAATATAATAACTACGCACTACACATTAAATAATAATACTCCTTAATTCACGTGCCAAAAAATAAAAGACCCTCTTAATAAGGGAGGGAGTATATATTTTTATTTAAGGAAAGAGATTAAATTAAAATTAATCTAATTAAATTAAAATTAATCTAAGGATTAAGATTGTCTAGGTACATCGGTGCGGCGCCCTAATTGGACTTTAAATTATTGAAAACTAAGTTAAATTATTGAATAATGGGAAGTAGAGTGCATCCACAGTGTTCAAAGGTCATGAGTTCGAACTCTTTTTTTTTTTTTAATTAAAGGCCCATGCGAAGCCTAACAGCCCCAACATTTTTAAATTAAAAACACATGTGCAGCCCAGGAGCTCAAGCCCAAATGCGAACAGTGGCCCAGCTCAGCGCGTAGCATCTTCCTTTCGGGCCCAACAGCAGGAAAACTCGCCCAAATATTTAAGAGGGGCTCGATTTTTCATGAAAAAAAAAAAAACCCTCTCTATATTATTCTGCATAATAGACAACGGTTTTTAAGTAACCTGTTCCTGTTGTCTTTAGAGGTGCCAACTTATCATTTTTCCTTCCTTTTTCTTTTTTTTTCAACCCGATTTGATTCCCCTTTTCTCCTCAATCTTTTTAACTTAAAAAGTTGAAATCATCCATTTTTCTGCAATATGTATCTAAAATATCTCTTTCCAAATTAAGTAATTAATGAAATTAACAAATAAAAACATAATTATTAAAATAAAATCATAAAATTGATCAAATTTTTTTAGTGAATATTACACCAATCAAGTTCACAAAAAATAATTAGATAAAAAGTAAATTCACAAAAGACAACTCTTAAATAAAAGATAATATTTGATTGATTAAAAATAATAATCATGTAAATGAACTAGTTCCTTAACTATTTTTAATATATACTAGGTATTTTTGACGTGCATTGCACGTCACATGCACACGTGCACGTCATACCGTATAATAAAATCATAATATTATTCAAATTTTTTATTTTTTTTTGTTAGACTTTGTATTCAATCTTAATTTTCAATGTAATTCGTTTAATAATGATCATTTGATATAACCTATACTTCTATATTATTCATGAATCTGCCTTCCGAAGAAAAATATATGATTCCATGTGAGCATACATGTCGTGGGAGTTCTAATATTAAGGATAGTCTGTTTTAGAGCTTTATTAATTATCATTGCAAATCAAAGTGTCAAATAAAATTGTTCTTATTAATTTGAATGGGTCATCACTGGATCAACGGGTCCTCCTCTTAACCACTCCGGCTTCGTAGTCGATTTCAGAAACTAAGTTACCTGAAGAGTGATCATTGCAATGTTGTTTGATAAACATAGGATTGATCAATACCTGAAAATTTAGTTACATGGGAACTCAACTAACTATTACCCTCTTGCATGAATGAACTCAATTAAAATATCTGGAGTACAACATTCGTTTCAAGTAACCAAATCATTTTCTCACCTCTTCAGAAAATGCCAAAAGAAGTGGAGAGTAGATTTCTTGTCCAAATGTGTGGCGCCACTTTGCACCTTCTCCACGTGGATCAATCCCGAGATAATATTTTCCTTGAATCTGAGTAAAACTCGCTGCATTTTTTTTTTAAAAAAAGGACAACAACACTACTTTCCTGATATAAAACTTTCGGTTGAGAGTGCTGAGATAATTTTAAAGGAAAATCATAGAGCGATTGCCTTGAATTGGTCTGCAAACATAGCCAAATGTTGGATTGGAATTGTTACCGTCAAACCCTTGCAACTTTGCAGAATGCAAGTTTCTTCATTTAGAGCCTCACCAACACCTCGAGTGTCGTCATTGATCATCAGCCTCTTGTGTGTGTGTGTGTGTGTGGTTGTGGGGGTGGGGTGGGGGGAGTTAATTGGTATCCCAAATGCAAAATAGCTAACTGCTGGAATATTTGGAAGATGAAAGAATGAATGATGCAGAAACCAGCTAATCTACCGATGGAGCATCAACTCTATTTGATCATCCACCAAGCTTGACCCACCAACTGCGCGGTCCACCAATTCCGAAATTTCTCTAGTTTCATCCTCCACCAAAATTCCAAGGTTTATCTGCATGACATAAAAGTATAAAATGTTATAACAATTCCAAATCCTGATAGATGACATCCCTAACATCCTTGAAGATATATCGATTCCTGAATACTCAAAATTTTATAATTCATGAAGCAGCTAAAAGAATAGGTAAAATGCTGAAGAATCATGCAATCTTCAATTGACGTTCAGGATAATAATTCCCAGCAATTGGCTGGTATTCTTCCAGGTCCCAATCAGCTCTATAACCTCAAATTTGCAAGTAAACAATTTTAAGAGAATAATGTAAGTGGCAACTTAAATATAGTTCAAGTCGAGCATATCTCCCAGCTCCCTTACACCTTTAGCTTTACCCAAAAATCTTTAAAGCTATATTTAAGATTATATATACCCTTTTAATGAAGTCACGCCCAGTGGAATCTGTACAGAAAGTCTTGTTCATGTTCAAGGGGGTGCTTATTTGTGCTATTTTTTCCTTTCCATATCCATCATCAACATGTATAGGTCCAATCTGAAATTAAAATGAGCCCAAGCAAATACCAACTAATAAAAGTCTTGATGCATATTACTGCATTGTACAAGGCTACAGGATCACTTACAGTAAACTCAACTTCAGCATGTTCCTTTTCTTTGTAGACCCTTATGACCTGCATTAATAAGGTATTAACTGCTGGATACAGAAGGTATAAATACCAAGACTAAATAAGTCGATGAATATTTTAGGTGGTAAGGGAATGTGAATTACTTGAACAATTAGAACCAACTGTAAAACCTCCATTATTATTTCAACAGTTCATGACGCAGAATAAATCTAGAATGTGAAAAGGAAAGTAACAGGAAGAATAGTATAGCACCTGATACAACCAAGAATTAAGCTGCTGGTGCAATTCATCCAGTAATGGACCATGTATCACAGCCATAGGAACCTTGAAATAGGAGATTGAATATTATTAATTGACCAAAGATCCCACACATTTGGGTGATATCAAAGCTTTGAAAAATTACTACTCTTAGTTAATAGCCATTTTCAATCAGTTGAATTTGAAAATTTTAAAAAGCAGGCCTGGCCTTGAGGTTTCTCCTGATAGTGAAATATGCTTAGAAAAGCAAGGAATAAGGATTATACCAGCAGCAATAGTTGCTTCATGAAAATTTGTCCTCCAATAATACAAAAAAAATAAAAAAGGAATGGAAATTACTATTCACCTTAAGGATATATAAAAATAAATAATATCCTTTAAAGGCATAGCAATCACCTTCCATCCCATAAAAAGAACAACCACATGATGGTAAACATAATTAGTCTAAAGTGCAAAAAAAAGTCTTTACAATATGAGACTAAGAAATAAATCCTTCAGAAATGATGTATATATGTGTTTATATACGTTATGACATCATGGCATACCCACATGTGATCCTTTCCCAATGATTGATTCCAGTATGGATATTGCACCATAATATGCTCTTATGTCTTCTAATAGAAATCATGAGTCAAGGAACTTCTCACCTAATTGCACAGAATCGCCACTTCAACCTCAAACTCCTCCAAAACTCACGCTCGTTGTCGACTCTCTTCTTCTTCTGCAATAGTGAGACCACATTTTAAGTTTGACGAAAGATATTTGCCAAGAGGCTTTGCATTTCTAATAATGTAAATAAATTGGTCTCTGGATTTATCACAGCCATCAGAAGCAACTGTAGCCTGCAATTGACTGTTTGAGAACTGCATAAGAAACATAACTGACCTAGGTTAACAACTAACTAACTAACTTGCAAGCTGCAAAGAAAGAAAGTATCTAAAGCTGTGCATTTACGGACACACGACTCATAATATGGGCAATCAATTGTGCTTAAAAGAAGATACACACACGTGAAATGCACGATATAACTGAAAGCATCTTAGTGTACCCTCAAATTCTTATCTTCTGTGTCAGCATCAGTTGAAGAATCTGACATAGGACTGGATCTGCCATCTGGGACACTCTTCTAAATCCTAAACTGGTGCTTCAGATACAAATACATAAATCTATATTTCTGAGAGGGAGTAAGTCTGAATCCAATGACGCCCTTAATAATTATAATACGCTGGATATTACCCTGCAAAAGCAAGCATTGCATGAACAATTAACGTTTTTAGCATAAAGAGTTCTCGAGAACAACAAATACTACACATAAGTTTAACGGTGAAGCATTATTCCAAATGGTATACTAAATCTCACAACTTTATCAGTTGTATGTCATAACTTTCAGACCATGTGCTACATTGAAGTGGGGAATACAAACTGGAAGATCTCACGTATCAAACTTAACAATATGTTGTATTAAAGTAATTCACACTGTTGATTAACTTTTTGTAATTCAAATATAACAATCTTTAAGTTTCCCATTATTTGATAATAAGTGGAGGTATCAACATATGTCAATGTAGCAAATTGCACATTCTTGTGAATAAGGTATATGATTGATGGTATTGGAAATAATAGAACACAGCTCCACTCAGTTGTCAATACTCAGGTTTCATCTCCAAGGCCTGCAAGTATAGACAATAAAGAAAACCTATTTCAAAGCAAACTATTGGTAATTATTTCAAATCACTTTAGAACGTAATGCTGCTTCAATTTTGAACCTGAACAACTGGATATGTACATTGGAACAACAATGGTTTTTGTCATCAGTTGCCATTATCTTTATTTAGAGAGTATTGATAGGTAAAACATATAGTGAAAGCAGAGACAGTCAAATCCCTTAACTAAGAGAAAGGTCGTTAAAAGAAAACATCCATTTGAAAACATACAAGGAAACCAAGCACTAATGCACGCACAATAAGGCAGATTAATCAATGAAATTTACCTTTTCCAATTCCTTTTGGAACTCCAATATCTCCTCAGAGCTGATTCTCAACAATTTTACCAAATTCCCAGGTTTAACAGCAGTGTTGGTATCAACGAAAATGGTTATCTTTCTATGGTCAATAAGATCTTCAAAAGGCAACTCAAGATGAGCAAGATTATAGAAACACATAAACTCACAATAGAATCAAAAAGTCGGTAAGCTCAAGGAGTAACAGCAGGGACTTGCGGTTCTCCAGTCCAATATCCCCTTTGTAAGAATTTATCTGATGGGAATAATGCAAAATATATCCTTTACCACATGCTTGATTGCGAGACAACTACCCAAAATATGAAATGACCTGGATTGGGAGTTGGATTACTTTACTCATTCGCCAATGCATCGTCGGCGTAAACAAATATAACAAGGGGAAGAGGTTGTTCTTGCGACTCCCTTCTTCTACAAATAATTGATTATGAAACAACGCTTCATTTTTCAGATAAATTACACTAAAACATAAAATCGTGTAATACGAATAACCCAGTAATAAATATATTAAATTAATTAAAAATATGAATATATGTAGGGATATACATGTATAAGATTAAAAATAAGCAAGATATTTCGTCTAAAAAAATTTCTCAATCCCTTGCTACTTTTGAGATATTAAGATTAAGACGTAATAAAAATAATAACATATCCATTCATGGACTGAGATAAAGATATTAAATAATTAATTTAACAACTTATTAGGATCAGCTCCAACAAATTTCAGATTAATTATATACTCCATCCCTCCCGTTTCAATGTTTACGTTTGTTTTTTGCACGTTAATTAAGGAGTAGTATTTTAATAGATAATGGGTGAAAAGATATAATATTTAATATAAAGTGGGTAGGTGTATTAGTGTTGGATATGGGGACCATGGTGATATAATAATTATTTTAGGTGGGTTCCATATTCCAAAAAAGGAAACGTAAACATTGAAATGTGACGCCCGAAATAGAAATATGTAAACCTTGAAATGACACGAAAGGAGTAAGGGCATCTCCAATCATCCTCTATTTTAGAGGATACTATATAATTATGGAGTATTTGCTCCTCCAACCATCCTCTATAAAATGAATAGTGTTTAGTGTTTGGAGTATGTATCCTCTATATTTGAAGAAAGAGAAAGAATAGAGGATCCAAAATGAAGTATGCATTATTTACAGAAATGTCATTTTGTTATAATTTTTATTTTCTTTTCATTGATCTTTGTTATTAAATTTTTTAAGTAATCCTTATCTAATGTTTAATTATCATTGTCGATTATTTCAATTAAAATTAAATTAAAATTTATATTTTAATATGAAAAATAAATTATAAAAGGGTGACAAGAAATTGATATTACACACTTCAACATAAACAAACATAAATAACACAAATATTACATTACAAATTATTGAAATTAACTTAGATATTGAAATAATAAAAATACAAACAATACACTCCAATAACTAGTTGGCATAAAATATAATGATATTCATAAGTTCCATGACAACATGCGTACTAATTAATATGGAGGAAAATGGGGATCAGAGGGAGAAGTTTCGTCGAAGAAATGGCCAAACGAACCTGTGCTCCCGTCAGGTCTACTTCTATTTCCCGCTAGTTTCTGAAGAATCTTACGTTGCTCCTCAATCAAGTATAGACGGAGTGATTCATCTAGCGATATAGGATTTAGTCGTAGAATTTTATTTTCTTCCTTCATAGCCAACACTGCATTTCTTTCTTTCTCAATTGCAATGATCTCTCGTCGTGAAGTTTTTGTCGAGCTGTGGTAGAAGTCGTTGGTGATTGGTATCTTCGATCTCCGAATGCAGAGGACATTGCAAGGCTTCTTCATATTGGAGAAAAACGTGGCTTTCCAGGGATGCTTGGAAGTCTTGATTGTATGCATTGGAGGTGGAAAAATTGTCCAACAGCTTGGGCAGGACAATATGTCGGTCGTAGTGGAAGTCCAACAATTATCCTAGAAGCAGTGGCTGACTACGACTTATGGATATGGCATGCATATTTTGGTTTGCCAGGTTCGAATAATGATATAAACATATTGGATAAATCTCATCTCTTTTCTAACTTAGCCAATGGAGTGGCTCCTTCAGCTAATTATGTCATACAAGGAAAATAGTATAATATGGGTTACTATTTAGCTGATGGAATATATCCAAAATGGGCAACACTAGTGCAGACAATACATAATCCCAGAAGTCCAAAGCAACAATTCTTTGCAACACGTCAAGAAAGTTGTAGAAAAGATGTCGAGCGAGCTTTTGGTGTATTACAATCAAAGTGGGCCATAATCAAAGGTCCAGCAAGAGTTTGGAGCAAACATGTTATGCATGACATCATGACGGCGTGCATTATAATGCACAATATGATTATTGAAGATGAGCGGGATAGGAATGCACTGATCGGTGTGAAATTCACCTAGAATTTTGGGCTTAAATGCATGAATTTATTTGAATTTAATTTAATAATTAAGCATAATTTTAATAAAAATACTATTAATTGCTTGATTACTTGGAGATAGGTGCTTTTGTGTATTTTTGCAGAAAAATGGGTGTTTTGAGCTTGAAAGAGCGATGGAAGAAACAAGAATTAAATCAGGATTAAAACGAGAAAAATTGGTGGTGGATTAATAGACAACAAATTTTCATATCTTGGAAGTGTTGTCGTAGGAACAGAAAGAGTGTGAGTTTCTGTATCGAGTTTTACATTCCTCGATCGAGTTTTTAAGATATTTGCCACGTCACCATTTCTGTCGCTGTTCTGTCTTCAGACAAAGTTTTACATTCCTCGATCGAGTTTTTAAGATATTTGCCACGTCACCATTTCTGTCGCTGTTCTGTCTTCAGACAAGAATCCTACTGATGGGCCGGGCCAGCAACTTCTCTTTAATTATTTTTTACTGATGGGCCAGCTGATTTGGGCCGCTGCTAGATGGGTTGCATTTGGGCCTTTAATATAACAAAAAGAATTAAATCGCGGAGGCCGGGTTCGAACCCGTGACCTCCGCAATGTTGGCGGCCTCTTCAACCAGCTGGGCTACGTTAGTATATGTGATGGGAGTCGCCCAGAGTATTTCTTAGACTTGTTCTGAGCGCTGATTTAAAATGAAGAAAAAGATGCAAAGATGGGATTCGAACCCGAGACCTCTTGGACGCATAAGAGCGCCTCCAATCGGTTCATGCAACAAAATTGTATGGTATTATTGTTAAACCCGGTTCCTGAAATCGATTTTTGAGCTAAAAAAGCCAATTTCTCCACTTAAGCCCATTTATCCACTTAACCCAAACCCCATTTTTTTTGCCCTAATCCTCCACATATATAAATGCCCCCCTTCTCATTTTTGGAGCCTCCAACCCCTCCCAATTCCATTTTCTTCATTTTGGAGGCTACACTACACCTCCATTCTCTCCACCCATTCTTCACCCCATTAAATAGTTGAGAAAGTATCTCCATAATTAGATCCCTCCCCCTTTCGGGGTGAGAGATCCGTAGTTTTAATATTTTTCTATATTAGAGTTTTATTTGCTTTCAATGAAGGTGGAGACACTAAGGAGAAAATTATCTTCATAGATGTAAAAACTTCATTAAGGTGTAATCTAATCCTATTTATTATCTTTCTATTTTCTATGTTTTGGTGGTTAATTGATGGCATGATTATTGATTAATTTATGAAAATGTCTTGATTGAATTTCCGCCTTTGATTATGTTTTATTTATGAAATTCACATGCCTTGTAGTAATATGGGATTTATGTCTTTGATATTAGTGCATTGTGATTAAGTTGTGTATTGTGTATCGGCATGTCTTGTCATTGCTTTACCCTTAGTTGTTTTGCATGATTATCATATGTGAGTTTCTTCCATTTATTACATGTGAGTTTAATATAAGGGGAGTCTAGCCAAGGAATCCTTATGTTTAGAACAACATAAATGAACACTAGTGAGATCACTTGTGCCCGAGGATTAAACTAGTGAAGGGAACCCCATCCATACGAACATAGTACCTTGAAGGGAATTGCAAGTCGAATCGATCCTAGGAGCTTTTTAAGGGTTGTGAAAACAATCTACATCCTATTCACCATGGCCATTGGGGATAGGTGGAAATCGTGATCGCCCTTACCATGATTTGCTTAAAAATGAAAAACAATTAAAAATGTTGGATGATTGATTATATGAGTGTATCATGAAAACTACCATGGCATTGAAAATCCAAAAATATTGTAATTAGATTTACTTTTCCATGCACTTTATTTTCTTTTATTTTTAAGCCTCCTTTTCGATCGTCCCTAACTAATCACGATGCTATACCTAAAGGCCATGAATCCTAAATTCCCTTGGGTTCGATATTTTGTTGCTTGGTCGCCCCGACTATAACGACCAATCATGCACCTATTACAAATGATCGCGAAGCACCGGCTCCTACAGTTGAAATTGCATATGATGAACGAGTACGATTTCAACAATTTCTTGCACGACATCGCCAAATTAAAGATAAGACAGCTCACTATGCACTTCGAGATGCACTTGTTGACCATTTGTGGGAAGAGTACTCCAACTCCGAGTATTAGATTGCTTAATCATTTTCATTATTGTAATATTCTATATTTTTCTAACATGTATTGTCTAATATTTTATGTTACTTTTTTAAATATATCAAGTATCTCTAAATAAATTTGTATTCCTTCAATTGAGTTTCATACTCTAAATTTTGTAATTTATAATGTATTAAAAATCTTTTATCTTTAATAAAAGTAATTTATTTATTTGAAAATTAAAATAAAAGTAAAAATATAGAGAACATGATTGGAGAGAATTTTTTAAATGGAGTACTCTATACTCTATTTTAGAGTATAGAGTATTCTAAAAAGAAGTATGTGGTTGGAGACGCCCTAAGAGTATGACTTGTCCTATGGACTAACCTGTTTCACATTACTGAATGGAGTAATAATTTAATCAATTAAACCATTATTAACAACTCATGTAATAACTCTTGTATTAAAATATTGGATAATTATCAGATGATTCTACATATATGCTTCACTTTAAGGCAGGTTGCAGTTAAAACAGAGTTCCCTTATAGATTGAGACAAACAACATAGAACTCCTCAGCCACCAAAAGTTGAAAGAGACAGAGATGATGGTCATCAGCAAAGAGCATAGCAGCATCCATCAGTACAACACAAAGTTCATTTGAAGCAAGCAAACAACATTAAAATGATATCCTAATACATGCATAGCAGCATCCATCAGTACAACACAAAGTTCATTTGAAGCAAGCAAACAACATTAAAATGATATCCTAATACATATATGTACAAGACTGATGACACACAGATCACACATCATCATCAATCTGTAGTGACTAAAACTGAACCACACTGTTTGAAGCAAGCAAAGAAACATTAAGACATCCTAACAAACATATCACGCATCATAGTCATCTGTAGAGGCTTAAACTGGCTGAGAAACACCTATATCTGGAGCTTGGTATTGTTGTCCACCCCCCAAATTCATCTCAACATTCACTCCGCTACCACTGCCTTCACTTGCAGGGATGTCTTCTTGCAAAGCTGGAATATGGCACAACTCGAACGACGCTTCATCCCAACAGGTTTCATTTGGCAATGGCGTAAACTTGCCACTATAGGTCTCTATATAGGTGCTCATGTTGTAGAACGAATTCATAAAGATGGCCGGATTAACTCCAAGATATCGACATGTCAGCATTGCATGGGAACAAGGGATGTCGATTTGATTCCAGTATCCGCACGTACAGTCCCTGCAGTTCAACTTCACCACGTAACAATTCCATGTCATTGTTTGTGGCATAAATGTTTTTACCAAAGCTGTCTGCTCAGTGGGGTTGCTCATGTACACTTGATGTTGCACCAACTCCCTCTTCAACTGATCATGCATCCTGAACGTTGCATCCGGCCACGGTTGGTTCCTCTGCTGCATCACAGAAGCCATCTCCAGTCGATCATGAAAGTACTTGCTACATCGATCGAAAGTGACGCACAAATGTACAGATTGGGAGATGTCGTGCGTCTTTTAGCACCCCAGTCATGTACTCTGGCAGATTCGTTGTTAACACCCCATATCGCCACCTTCCGTCGTGTGCAAGAGTCCACTGTCACTTGTCGATCTGTGCAAGATAATTGTGAGCATCTTCATTTAAGGCCTTGATTTGTCCCATCAACTTCTCAAACGCTGAAACCTCAAAAGCTGATCCTGCTTTCCAACACAAGTCTTTCAACTGTATATTCTTCACTTTGCTGTTCAAATCAGAGCAAACACGCCTCAAACATAAACGATGAACACCGCTAGGGGGTTGGAAATCAGACGTGTTTTTAACGGCTTGTAACAAGCCATCATTCATACTAGTGATTAGGCACATTCCAACAACCCCACGAACCACATGTTTAGACAACATATCCAGAAACCAGCTCCAAGAATCACAGGTTTCTTCATCCACCAATGCAAAAGCTAAAGGCAGAATCTGTTGATTCGCATCAACAGAAACCGCAGTCAAAATCTTATGTCTGTATTTAGTAAAGAGATGGGTAGCATCAACACAAACTATTCTTCGACTATGTTGGAAACCATCAATGCACGCCTTAAACGCCCAAAACATATATTTCAGCATATTAACCCCATTAGTGAGGCTGATCATGTGCTTCCACTCAACAATTGTTCCAGGATTCCATTTCTTTATAGCTCCCATCAACTTAGGCAATTTCTTCACCGAGCTCGGCCACGTCTCATGATGCACCTCACTTCCAGAGCTCATCTCTGTCTCATGCACATCTTCTCTTGTACGTTTCACACCACTCGAACCACCAACATTGCTTTGGGGAATGACCGGGATCGACTGCAGCTCTTTTTTGTCCACAAGAACGTGCACGTTTCGATTCTCTGCATCCGGTGCAAGGAAAAACCACAAATCATCATCGTTGTTGATGGGAATCAGATAGAGTCTATTGTCTTCCCACAACGTAGCAGATATCTTCAAAGTGTATCGTTCGTTGTCAATCCCAGTCACCTGATGTAGTGTTGAAACCAACATGGAATATTCTATGTTGCGAGCTAATCTTCTTGCTCCTATGGGTTGAGGATAACCATTATTGTTCGCAACAACAACCACCACATCAACAGTGTTTGAAGTCGCCATTAGCTTCAAAAACAGGAATGCATGTAATAATCAGTTTAAAATGATGATAATAATATACTAAAACCAATACAAACGATTATCCCATTGATATTTCACAGTGTATAATAATTAGGGAAGATCTCAATTCTAGTAATGTAGTTTTTATAGAAATTCATTTCATTCTATAACTTTACTTTTTAATCTGTACTGTGGAGTTATTATATTGGATATCGATTTCTTATTTCGATGTGTATGTAATGAAATTTGGTGACTACTATATCTATTTCTCAATTCGTTCTACAATAACTTCCTTTGAATTACTTATATAAAAATTACAAACCATAATAAATCAAAATTTTAAACAATAATTCTAACTAAAAAAATTAAACTCTAAGTAATTTAATCAACCAAAAAAAAAAACAATAAAAACACAAATAACTTGAACTGGTACATAAATATTCAATTAAAAAAATAAAATACCTCAATATGTGGAGTAAACCAAAAAACATGCACAACTTGGGCCAAGTTTACTTCAATTCACCACCTTAAACCAACAAAGAGCTAGGCAAAAATCCATAGGATATACAAATTAGCTTTAATTAACATAATCAATACATTGTAACTTCAAATAAAAATTAAAAATTATTTAAATAATCTACACTTATAATTACCAAGTCTACTGTCTTTCACCACCGTTCTGAACCATCACCAGAGGCATAAAACCCAGCTGTAGAGAATAAATGCGTGTGAGAGAGAGGTTCGTTAATTTTAAAGTGGTTTGTAAATGTGAGGAGAGAAATTAATTAAACACATTAATTATTAAGTCGGTTTTACAGGCTTGGCTCTTGGCCTTAGGATGCAGAGTCCAATTTCCAATGCTGAATATGTACAAACCTCACCTCCCATAATATATTTATTCAAAATTAATATATACTCCCTCCATCTCGAATTTATGTTCGCCAGTATTGTAGATACGGAGTTTAAGAAAAGTTGTTTTTTGATAAATTTTATTGACTTTTTAGGAATATTGTGGTATTTTTAGGTAATAAATAAATTATAAAGTATGTTGTGTGTGTTAGGTGGGAAGGTATTTTTGAAATTAAAATAACTTTTGAGATTGTTGGTTAATACTCCCTCCGTCCGCTCGAAAGAGTGTCTTTTTTTCATTTTGGTCGTCCGTTCTAAAGAGGGTCATTTCCATTTTTACACACATGGGACCCACACACACTCACTAATACAACTAAAATATGGGGTCCACACTCCCACTAATACAACTACCCACTACACATTAAATAACAATACTCCTTAATCAACGTGCACAAAAGCAAAATGCCCTCTTTCGGGCGGACGGAGGAAGTATTAAATTTCTTTTTTTGGGTGGCGAAGATAAGTGTGGGACGGATGAAAACGAAAAGTGTGAACATAAGTATGTGACGGAGAGAGTATTTTTCACAAATTGAATTTTACTTTTTTATTTTTTAATTATTTTAATTATGATATTTTAGTTTATTAATTAAGTAATTTATATTCTCTCCATTCCACACTTACTTTACATTTTTAAAAGTAGCAATCATACAATATTAATACTATAATATAATAACAATATTAGGCTAATTATACTGTATACTATAAAAAAACATATATACAATTATGAACAAAAATGTATATAATTTAATTATTAGTTTTTCTAATGAAAAATTAAGTGTAAAAAATATACAATTATTAAAAAACATGTATACACTATTGAATAAAAAGTTATACACATATGATGCTAGTTTTTTTAATGAAAAACTTAGCGTGAAAAAAGTATACAATTATTTAAAAACACATATACAAAATAGAATAACATGTATACAAAATATAATAAAAAGTTATACGGGTGCACCCTTGCATTGGGTGCACCTAATATCAACTCACAATATTATAAAAGGGGTCGGCTATTTGCACCCTAAAATTACTGAATGTACCCCAAAAATATTTAAATTAACATTATTATCCTTATAAAATTTATATCTGTTCGGTTGCAACAACCGAACAGTTATTCATCTTATCTGTTCGCAACCGAACAGAATAAAGAATTCATCTATCTTATCCGTTTAGTTGCAGCAACCGAACAGAACAAATAATTCATTTATCTTATCTGTTCGGTTGCAACAATCGAACAAAACAATATTTGTGATTTTTTTTAAGAGTATTATTATTTGCACACCCCTTTCTTTTAAGTACACTATTTTATTAAATACACATCCCTTTTAATTTTTTATTTTTTTAATTTTATTATATACACACCCTTAAAATCTCTAATCTACCCTTTTAAAATTAACATTATATACACTCCTTACCATTTGAAATTGTGAATGAACGAGGCGTATGGTTTAACTGTTTAAGCCCATATCTTAAATTAGGGATTAACAAGATAGATTGAAATTAATCATCAATAGCGGATTTGGCAGCAGAATAGCAGACACGAATTCCATGGCTTTCACAACAAATTAACAAGTATGAAAATGAAACTATGGAGATTCAAGATTAAAAATTTAACATGGTTTGTGTTCTGGATCATTCTCAAAAATCCATTTCCAATTTTTGATCCAATGCCTCAATCCTTGTCACCCTGCAGGACCCCCTTTCATTCAATCCTACAACATTTCCCGACATCCTTCATCCTCACCCTCAAAGCTGCTCTAATCACTGTTGTAATTTCACCCGCTTTCTTCTTCATTTAAGCTGCCAATTACCGTTGATTACATGAAGAAAATTCAGAGGAAGAAAAGAAAAGGTGCCAGTGGCGCATAATTTACTTTCATTGTAGGATTTTAATCAAAATTTGCATTTTCATTTTGTTCCATTATTTTTATAAGGATGAACGATATTTTGGTTGAGCTTTCAATCTTAATATTCTTCGTTATTCATAACAGGATGATAGTTTTCAGCATTTTTATTTTTCATTAAAAAAAGTTCTTTCAATCTTGGTTAATGACAATAATATGAACAATGCTATTACTCTACAAATTTCAAATAATGATGATCAATGTTAATGTTTCTAGCTTATGATTAATACTCCATTCTTCAAATTTTCATATGATTTGTAACAATAAAATTTTATGACGAATAACTTGACAATATAATTTAAAGAATGAATAATTAATATAGTATTTATAGATATGAGTGTATATAAAATATATAAGGTGTGTATTTAATAAATTAAGGGTAATTTAGACTTTTTGAAAATATTGATTTTATTTTTATAATAATTGGGTGTTCATTTAATAGGAGGAGGTGTGCAAATAAGATGAGACTTTTTTTAATTTATATCTAAATAGATAAGATAACAGATAACTTTCATGAATCACCATCGATACCATCTTTGTTTAAAGATCGACAATGTCCATGAAACTTATATGTTATCTTATCTATTCGGTAATGTAGATATAAATTAAAAAAATTATAAATCTTATTTTGTTCGGTTGCTGCAACCGAACACATAAGATGAATGAATTCTTTGTTATGTTCAAACAGATAATAGATGAATTCTTTGTTCGGTTCAATTGTTGCAACCGATTGTTCGGTTGTAACAACCGAACAGATATAAGTTTTATAAGGGTAATTATGTCAATTTAAATA
The DNA here is from genome assembly GCA_023678885.1 of Pogostemon cablin. Taxonomy (NCBI): domain Eukaryota; kingdom Viridiplantae; phylum Streptophyta; class Magnoliopsida; order Lamiales; family Lamiaceae; genus Pogostemon; species Pogostemon cablin. Next base: position 9,747,273 of record CM042961.1, read on the forward strand.
TTTTTAGGGTACGTTCAGTAATTTTGAGGGTACGAATAGCCGCTCCCATTATAAAATTGCTATCTTCTTTTTATGCTTAACTTAATAAGCAGCTTATTCAAATTTATACATTTTTTTTACTACTATTAAATTGTCCAAATAATATCCCTCATTCTCCTTACTATATATACTTTAAAAAGAATAATGAGTGCGAAGATTGGTGGTTTCAAGTACACGCACGTTTTAACCAATGTTAAATAGTTCATTGTCCACCGATAAAACATAAATTTTGCTACAAACTATTATTAAAAAAAAAAAAGAATGTTAAATAAAAGGTAAATGTATCTGATTTTTGAAGAGGTAAATATTGTGAATTGAAAAATGGTTTCAAATTAATATTTAAATGTATAGCATTTTAGTTTATTTATTTATTGAAATTTACTACTGAGTACATTGATTTAATTCAATTTTTTTTGTTAAGTATTTTATTAAACAAAGTTTCAACTTGATTACGTGTCAACTCCTAACTCCTCAAATGTGTCAACGTGTCAACTTTTTAAAATATTGAATTTAAAAAACCTTTTCTCAATTATTTTTCTGTGTTTTTTCTGTAATAGTGGATACGGATTTGCAAAACACTCCTTAATATAGTTGGTCTCTATGCTCCAACGTACGCAAAATGTGTAATGATACAATATTTTTTCTAAAGGGTATACTCCATATTTTAATTAATAAAGGTACATCATTTTATCTAAAATGTATACACTTTTATTATTTTTTTTAAGAAATAATGAGTAAACGTTCTTATACTAAAGGGTATACACGACCCATCTCACATAACATATACTCCATTTAAATACCAATTAACATAAACATCATCATTATAAAAACTGCATATATTTTTTCTCACATAATATATTCATAACTGAAATCATAAACTAACATACATCACCAGTTTCTGACACCACATCAAACCACCCAAATTTGTGACAATATTTATTACATTACTTAATAAAACATTAGCGGAAACAAAATAAGCCTACGGCCTAGCCCAACAGGTCATCATCTATGTACATCCGCTCAAAACCCTGCAGGAGCTCCACAGCTTGTACAGTCACATCATAAAACTCAATCATCAACAGGCTCACAATAATGCATAAACTAGTGAGATAAAATCTCAGTAAGTAGAAATCGTACATGACAGTGCATGAAAATGCATTTAGTTTTCTATCATCTATTTTCTAATTTTTGTAGTTAGTCTCTTTTATTTTGAAAACTGTTCACGTTGCGGGATCCCCACGACACACTTATGATATGCACCCTCAAATGAGTTTAATGGACACACAAAGTGTCTGATCGATTTTTGCAATCTCCAAATAAAGTGTTGGGAATAATTTTTCGAACCCTGAATAGAGTGTTGAGAACGATTTTTTCGAACCCTGAATAGAGTGTTGTGAATGATTTTTCGAACCCTAAATAAAGTGTTGGGAACGATTTTTTCGAACCCTGAATAAAGTAACACACAAAGTGTCGGATCGATGCATATATAGTGGCCGCACACACAATTAGTATGTTATTAATTTTAGGAAAAATACTTTTCATGATTATGCATAGTATGCAGCAAGGGCAATTACATATGCTTCACAAGCAATTTACAACATCAATATCAATATTTAATTAAAATAAAACAATAATGAATTTCAAATCATACAGATCCCTTTCTAGAACAACTTCACCTTGAATCACACAAATCCATTTTTAGAATAAAAACTTCATCTCGAATCACATAAATCCTTATAAATGATATATTTTCATATCACACATATTATATTCAACAGTTCGATCACACAGATCTATATATGACAATGATATTATCTCAAATCACATAGATCCACAATTTGTATAGCAATTTATCACAAATAATTTATAAATAATATTTAGTTGCATATGAAATCTACTTTTCTCAAATCACATAAATTCAAATAATTGGTAACGTAATTAAATTAATAAAAAATAATTCATAACAGAATTATCACATATTAATTACAAATAATTCACACACAATATGTTTATGCATAGACTTCTACTTACCTGTGCTTCAAATAGTGATAATATTATAAACCTCATGAAAAACGGTAACTAATCTCCTCTTTCTCATTCCGACTACGCATGTTCCGACACGTAAATTTTCTCCCTCTTCTCTTTCTTCTTCTTCTTTTTTTTTTCTTGCGAACCTGGTCGCTCGCTGTTAACCCCCAAATGGGTGATTACCCCCTCAAATCCAACTTATATAAATATTGGTGATGGTTAATGGGTTCATCACCCAAGTTACTATTAATAGTAGATACTATTTTTAGTTATTATTATTATTATTATTATTATTATTATTATTGTTTTTAGTAGGTTACTATTTATAGTAAATTAAATTTATTATTATTATTATTCATTCTTGATTTACGTGCAATACTTAATAGCTAATATATAATACATTTACAAATTAACACATACGTATACATTTTCTTACCATTTTTATTATTATGAGAACAGTGTGATACTTAATAATTAAGAAATACTAGTATATTTATACACATAAAACAATTTAATTATATATCCAAATTAACGCACATAAATATTTATGCACATATATTCACATATTGTCACCATTATTGTCACATATTACCAAATAAGAATACAATGATGAATAAAATGTATAAATAATTGCCACATAATTATCTCGTAAAATCAAATAAAAATACAATGATGAATAAAATGTATAAATAATTACCATATAATTATCTCATAATTATAAAATTCACGTAACACAAATTAAATTATATTAACACATGAGTAATGAAAAGCTCGGGTGTCACGACCGTTTAATACTAAAGATATGCATGCACGATGTCCAGGACACACAAGTTTTAGTCATCTTAATAATAGATTTATGGGACATAATTCAAAATAAAATGACACTTTTTTCCACTTTTCACATTACATACTTTTAATTAATTTTACATAAATACTCCTAGTCAATTCTAAATTTGGGCAGTGAATGTCACTTTAACTTTCTAATTGCTATTAAATATATAAATTATAATAAAACAAAATATATAACCAATATAATCTTTATTACATACTTTTAATTAATTTTACATAAATACTCATAGTCAATTCTAAATTTGAGCAGCTGAATGTCACTTTAACTTACTAATTGCTATTAAATAAATAAATTATCATAAAATGATAATAACAAAATATATAACAAATAACAAATATAATGGTGTGAAAATATTTATCAAATTCTTTAATTATACTTTCAATATAAATATAATACTGATATAGATATATAGTATAGATATTAATAGATTATAAATTATAAATATTACAAATCATTATGTATATTTACATTTGTTCCATATAGTTTTTTTTTTAAAATAAAATTCATTACACTTTATATATTTATTATAGATTTTAAATATATAAAAAATTAAAGTATTAGTATTAGCAAATTAAAATTCATTAATTAGTATGTATATTTAACCTACTATTTAATATAACTATTAAATAAAAAAATTTTATTAATATGAAAATAAAACACATTCTGTAAAGAATATTATAAATCATTAATTAGTGAGGTTTTGTATACAATATTTCAGGAAATGAATGATTTGGTTCGATTATCTATGTATTGAATTCTCTTAGTTTGGATTGAGTCCTGCATACAGAATTCTCTAGTTCCAATACGCTGCGAAAGGCTAACAACACAATGGCCAACCGCCTACACCGACTTAAGTCGCCTAACTTAAAAATTAGCTTTGTCACTTTCCTGTGTTTCTTCTCCTTTTACATGTTCAGAACGCCGCTCATTCAAAACGCAACCTTTCCTTTAAACCCTTATTTCCATTCAACTTTTCCGTTCAACTCTTATTTCCGGTGGTATCCTTTCCTCTGTCACCCTGTTTTCTTATTCCTTTTCCTTTCTCATTTCTTTTTTTGGCGGTGTTTTAAGCATCCAAAGTTGTTCAGAACGCTATCCAGAACGTTGTTTGTTCAAAACGCAGGTGATGAGTGATATTTTCACCTAGATTTTAGTGTCATTTTACGTGTGTTTTTGTATCATTTTATCCGTATTTTATGTGTATTTTGGTTGTGTTTTGTGTTTTTAAGGAAATGTGTGAGAATGAGCTTAAATGTATAATTTCCAGGTAAAATGAGATTCTAAACATGAAGAGGAAGATGTAGAAAAAAGCGGATCTCAATTCGGAGTTAAAACGAGGGAGAACGAACCAAAGACAACACAGAAAAGACAACACTATTCAGAAAAGTGTTGTCTATTCAGAAGTACAAGAGATGTACAGAGAGCTGAAATTTTGCATAAAAACACGGACAGATGCATAAAAACACGGGCGTGTTTTTATGCAAAAGTGTCAAAATTCAAGTGCGACTTCCAGACTTTCCCCAGGGGGTATAAATACCCCCAATTACTCCATTTCACCAGATTTTCGAGGTTGGGAGTTGCCACACACACATCACACACATTTTTCTTCATTTTTCACCATCTTCTCCATCCATTCTTCATCCATCCATCTACACTTAATCCTCTCCATCAAATCCACCATCCAAGTGATCAAGGAAGCAAGGGGGAGTGAAGATTACAAGAAGAAGAAGAAGAAGAAGAAACTCCATTGAAGGACTTCAAAGGGGGAATCTAATTCTAATTTTTGTGAACTTCTTTATAGTTTTGTCATGGGATTTGTAGATACAATGGTCTATGTTGTTTTCTCTATGACTATGATAGGCTAATCTCCTTTGTGAGATTAGCTCCATGATTGGTGTTGGATAATTTAGTTTTTATGCAAATTGATTTTAATCTTGAATGGGCTTTGTGTTATTTCTATCATTGATTGTCAATTGCTTGATGTATATGATTGATTTGTGTGATTAATTGTTATGGGCATGTGATTAGGTTGGTAAATCAATTACATGTTTAGGATAGTTCATTGAATCATTTCATCATACACTTCATGTGCATTAATTTAGAATGAGATAGGTATATCCTTCTAAATTTGGGAACCCTTTGATAGAACATTTGATTAGCTTAATCGAGAGATTAGTTGATTAGATGAGGAGACCCAAGCTATTAGTGAATTCATAGTACCTTAAAAGGGAATATTGCCTATGATTTAGTACCTAATTAGGGAACTCGTAGAGTAATTAGTACCTAGTAGGAGGTGTTCGCTATGGTATCGATCTTAAGTGCTTTTGGGAGCCTTATTGAGGGCCTACATCCTATCCATCTTGGTAGAGAGTTTAGGTGGAATTAGTGATCGCTCCTATGCTATGTCCATGATAGATTATAATCAATTGCATGATTACTTTGTTATCCATGTCATGATTGTTGCTAATCTCATCCTTGCATCATTTGGAACCTCTTTTATCTTTGCTTTTATCTTATTTCTTGCATTAGTTTAAGTGCATTCATTTGCACGCTTATCCTCCGTCCCTTTCCATCGTCCTTATAAAATCACGATAAACTTGAGATCGCTTAAACTCTAGTACCTTCCTCCCTGTGGTTCGATAAATTCTTTAATTGGTCATCCCCGACTATAACGATCAATCAAATGGCGCCGTTGCCGGGGAGGTAACGGTTGCTAGTAGTTTAATGAAGGATTGTTTAGAGTGGTCTTAATAAGGACATTTATTTTTATTTTTGCATCTTATATTTGCTTTAGAAAATTTTGTTCTAATTTTTCTTTCTCTTATAGGTGCATACCTTGAGAAGGAAGAAGAAAGAGAACAAACCCAAAAATATGAGCTACATGGATATTCTTCAAGATATGATGAGTAGAAGTGCTCATCCCATTATGAACGCACAAGGAAATTTTCAAGGATTTCAAATGCCATATTGTAATGCTAATTTACAATCGGATTATGGAGCACAAGTTCCGAATATGCAATTCCAACAACAAAGTTATGAGAATTTTGGAGTTCCTCATCAAATGTGTCAACAATTATACCCTCTAGGTGTGGAAGATATTTTTCAAGAAAATTCTTCTAGACATCAAGAAGGAAATCAACCACAACTATGGGGAGATTTTCAAGACTCCAACACCTCATATTCCACCCAAAATGACCACATAGCGATGCTTGGAGATAAGTTGTTTGAAATGGTTATGGATCGCTTAGAAGAGGGGAGGAAGTTTAATCAAGCGTGGATTGATAGAATTGGAAACTTGTGTGAAATGATGACGAATACGATGATAACATTCAATGCTAAGTTGAATTCATTGGAGCACCAAGTAAGTCAAATCGTGTCCACCGTGGAAAGACTTCAAGAAGAGAACAACAAGCCTTCTACCTCTGGAACAAAGAGTGAATGCATGGTCGTTAAGGATATAAAAGAGGCTAGTTTAGGGGTTGATGAGGTTATGAAAGAGAAGAGAGAAAGAGTTCCTAAGTGGGTGAAAGCCAAAGAGTTAAAAGATGAGTTGAAGGGGGAATTTGAAAGATTTGTCGAGTCTCTTGAAGTGATGGTTGAGAAAGTAAAGCTTCGAAACCAAGAGGAGATTCATGCCCTTATGGAAGAAAAGAAGCCTTCAGAAACTAAGATTACAAACGATACCCCACACAAGCCAAAACTTTCTCATTCTATTGAAATTTCAAATTCTCTTAAGAACTTCCATGATTTTATTGATAAAAATTTGTTTGGTGATTGTAGGAAAAAGGTTGCAAGAGGGCATCCACACTTGTCAATGCCCGAATTCTTACCGGGGGATGTGGTTGAAGTTCAAAATTCACATAAAGCCCCATGGAAAAAGTGGAACAAGTGGAAAGGGCCATTCCTTGTGAAGAACGCCTTCGGAGAACAATTGCTTGAGTTATTTAACAAGAAGGGAAATGTTCTTGTAGTTGAACGGGAGAGCACAAGGCACTACTTCAAGAAGAAACCTATGATAGTGCCTAAGGACTATTCAAGACCACCATGAGCTAAAGACTATCGTCCGGCTTGAAGACGTTAAACTTAGCGCTAGATGGGAGGCAACCCATCATTATCTTTAATGCTTTATTTAGTGCTTTAAATAAGGATTGTGGATTTGATATTGTTTTGCAATTTTGGCATGAAGGTTGATTGTGCTCGTGAGGAGAATGCGTGTTGAAGAGAAGAAGGGTGCTTGATTTGAAGTGCATAGGTAAGTCACACCACTTTTTACAAACTTAACGCGAAACTCTTGTTTCAATTTAAGTTTGGGGGGATATGGCGTGGTGTGACATACTTTGTTTTGAAGGCATATACTTTTTGTATTTTTGGGCTAATTTAAAAAATTTTCTCATGAGTATTGGTTGTATTTTGGTCCAATTGGTTGTGTTGAAGTGCATGATGATCTATATTCTTATTGTAATTGTTGAGCTAATGGTTTTGAATGAGTTTTTGAGCTTAAATGAAGTGTAGTGGAAGCACGAATTGAGCCCGGAGATCAAATCGAGATTTGTTGTGCATTCAATCCGGAAGCTCGTGCCAACCATTTCTACTACCAAATGCCTATTGAGGGAGTTCACTCTATACTCTAACATTTCTATTTGCTTGACATGTTTTGATGTTGATTTGGATTGATGTGATTAGCATGTTACTTCATATGTATTATGTTTTTGGGAGGTTTAGTTTTCAATCAAGTTGGGGATGTTGAGAGCTTACTTGATCATGGATGATATAGAATATGTTCTTTATTGTTAATGATGATGATTTTTGTTTTTGCATGTTTAGTGTTTTTGGTTGTTTCTTGTTTGTTATGTCTTTTCTTATTTGTTTTGTGGGTATTTTTGTTCTTGTTTAGGGATTGTTTTGGTGGATTGTTTTTGGGATATCGTGAGTCATTTTCTTGAATATGAGTGATGACACGTTGTTGTGATAAGTGATGACAAATTATGATTAAGAATCTCTACACTTTCAAATTGTGACATGTTTTACTTAACTTGTTCAATTTTGAGATGAATATGGTGTAATAAGTCCTTAAGGTCCGAGCATAAGCTTGTGAGCATTTTAGCTTCAACCGTGCATATATGGTTATTCTTCATGAGTGAATTGGTTGTGTTTGATAAGCTAGAACTTGCTCAAGGACTATAGGAACGAGCCCGATTAGTGGAGATTAATGACATGATCTAAGGCCATCCTTGTTATTTATAGTCATTGCCATATATTTTCCTACCATGAACATCATCCCTAGTTAACCACTTTGAGCCTATAAGCCTTTTTATTGTGAATATAGCACATTACAAGCCTTGATTACCCTCTTAAATTTTATATACATACCCTTTGTGTGGGTGATTGAGGAGATGGTAGCTAGTAAGGTTTGATGAGATAAAAAAAATAAAAAAAAGAAAAAAATGGTAAACAAGTAAGAAAAAGGATGAAAGAGCATAAACAAGAGTGAACATGCAACCTCAAAACAAGAGAAGGAGCAAAGCAACAACAAGATACTCAAGAAAATAAAAGTTCAAAGAAAGAAAGCATGCATCATAAGAAGCTCAATAAAAAGGATAAAGATGATGGATAGTGCTTGAGATTTGCAAAGATATAAAAGGAAGAAAAGAAAAGTGGAGGAATGGAAGAAAGTAGCTACCTTTTCGATTACTTACACTTGATTAGTCACAATTATCTATATTCTTCCTACCTTACAAAAGAGTCTATCATTACATCCTAAGTAAAGACCTTTTTGATCATTAATTAAAACTTTGGTGGTTTGTGAATATAGTCCGCGAGCAAGCTTATAGCGAGTTGAGCCAACCGGTTAATGAGTGTCGATTTACCTTACCTTAAAGAGTGTTGAGTGACATTGATATCCATTGTGAGGCTTGGACCAAAAAGGAATATATTACACTTTATTCTCTTGTGATTGAACTTGTTAATTCCTCATGTCATGAGTTTAAAGTTGTAGGATGACTTAGCATAAATTGTGATTCTTATGGTTATTGATGTGTTATTACTTATGTTTGTTTAGTCTTTTCCTAGGTGAAAATCTCACCCCTTGGTTTATCATTTTCGTTGATCGGGGACGAACAACACTTTAAGTTTGGGGGTGTGATGAGTGATATTTTCACCTAGATTTTAGTGTCATTTTACGTGTGTTTTTGTATCATTTTATCCGTATTTTATGTGTATTTTGATTGTGTTTTGTGTTTTTAAGGAAATGTGTGAGAATGAGCTTAAATGTATAATTTCCAGGTAAAATGAGATTCTAAACATGAAGAGGAAGATGTAGAAAAAAGCGGATCTCAATTCGGAGTTAAAACGAGGGAGAACGAACCAAAGACAACACAGAAAAGACAACACTATTCAGAAAAGTGTTGTCTATTCAGAAGTACAAGAGATGTACAGAGAGCTGAAATTTTGCATAAAAACACGGACAGATGCATAAAAACACGGGCGTGTTTTTATGCAAAAGTGTCAAAATTCAAGTGCGACTTCCAGACTTTCCCCAGGGGGTATAAATACCCCCAATTACTCCATTTCACCAGATTTTCGAGGTTGGGAGTTGCCACACACACATCACACACATTTTTCTTCATTTTTCACCATCTTCTCCATCCATTCTTCATCCATCCATCTACACTTAATCCTCTCCATCAAATCCACCATCCAAGTGATCAAGGAAGCAAGGGGGAGTGAAGATTACAAGAAGAAGAAGAAGAAGAAGAAACTCCATTGAAGGACTTCAAAGGGGGAATCTAATTCTAATTTTTGTGAACTTCTTTATAGTTTTGTCATGGGATTTGTAGATACAATGGTCTATGTTGTTTTCTCTATGACTATGATAGGCTAATCTCCTTTGTGAGATTAGCTCCATGATTGGTGTTGGATAATTTAGTTTTTATGCAAATTGATTTTAATCTTGAATGGGCTTTGTGTTATTTCTATCATTGATTGTCAATTGCTTGATGTATATGATTGATTTGTGTGATTAATTGTTATGGGCATGTGATTAGGTTGGTAAATCAATTACATGTTTAGGATAGTTCATTGAATCATTTCATCATACACTTCATGTGCATTAATTTAGAATGAGATAGGTATATCCTTCTAAATTTGGGAACCCTTTGATAGAACATTTGATTAGCTTAATCGAGAGATTAGTTGATTAGATGAGGAGACCCAAGCTATTAGTGAATTCATAGTACCTTAAAAGGGAATATTGCCTATGATTTAGTACCTAATTAGGGAACTCGTAGAGTAATTAGTACCTAGTAGGAGGTGTTCGCTATGGTATCGATCTTAAGTGCTTTTGGGAGCCTTATTGAGGGCCTACATCCTATCCATCTTGGTAGAGAGTTTAGGTGGAATTAGTGATCGCTCCTATGCTATGTCCATGATAGATTATAATCAATTGCATGATTACTTTGTTATCCATGTCATGATTGTTGCTAATCTCATCCTTGCATCATTTGGAACCTCTTTTATCTTTGCTTTTATCTTATTTCTTGCATTAGTTTAAGTGCATTCATTTGCACGCTTATCCTCCGTCCCTTTCCATCGTCCTTATAAAATCACGATAAACTTGAGATCGCTTAAACTCTAGTACCTTCCTCCCTGTGGTTCGATAAATTCTTTAATTGGTCATCCCCGACTATAACGACCAATCAGCAGGTAGAATACAATAGACTTACGGTTTTTTTGTAATAATTATTAATTTATTTGTACTAGTTACAAAATATAAATATACTTGTTTAAAGCTAATTTGCATGTGTGTGGGGGTGAGGTGGGATCTTTTAAAGCTAATTTGCATCAGTTAATTTGCGTCCGTGTAGGGTGAGGTGGGATCTTTGCCTGTTTACTTGAAAAATATTGAGTTCTTGAACGTATTTAATTACTCCTATTTAATTTAATATTTACTGTATATCATCTTAAGTTATTTGTGTTTTTACTTGAATTTAATGAATAGAGACACGTTTTATTAGAAATTTTCAAATTACATTATTAAATGGATATTTTCCCTAATTATTAAGTTAACTTAATGAAATAACAAGAGGATAACACTTCGTATTAGTTACAGAGTACATTTTGACCTTATTATATTCCTCTGTTTCTTAAATAGATGGCGACTTCAAACGATAACGACGTAGGTATTGTGGTTTTTGTTGGGGGCAATGGCGATCCTCAACCCGTAGGAGTAAGAAGACTATCTCGCAACATAGGATATCCCATGTTGCTTTCAACACTCCATCAAATGACAGGGATTGACACCCAACAGTACACATTGAAGATATCTGCTAAGATGTTCGAAAACAATAGATCTCTGCTGATTCCCATCAACAATGATGATGATTTGTGGTTTTTCTTTGCGCCGGATGCGGAGAATCGAAACGTACATATTCACGCGGACAAGAAGGAGCTTCAGACCAATGCTATCCCGACCATGGACGAGACAGTGATGATCTCTGAAAGTTTGCTGTATGAGCCGTGGCCGAGCTCGGTGAAGAAACTGCCGAAGTTGATGGAAGCTATGCAGAAATGCAATCCAGGAACAATTGTAGAATGGCAACACACGACCAACCTGACTGGTGAGGTTAATACGTTGAAATACATGTTTTGGGCGTTTAAAGCATGTATTGATGGGTTCCAGTGCTGTCGAAATATAGTTTGTGTTGATTCAACCCACCTTTTCACTACATACAAACATAAGATCTTGACGGCGATTTCAGTTGATGCAAATCAACAGATTTTGCCTTTGGCTTTTGCATTGGTGGATGAAGAAACCTGTGATTCTTGGAGGTGGTTTCTGGACATGTTATCTAAACATGTTGTTCGTGGGGTTGTTGGGATGTGTCTAATCTCAAGTACGAATGAAGGTTTGTTGCAATCAGTTAAAAACGTGTCTGATTTCCAACCCCCTCGTGGTGTTCATCGTTTATGTTTGAGGAGTGTTTGCTCTGACTTCAATAGCAAAATGGAGAATCTGCAGTTACTAGACTTGTGTTGGAAAGCAGGACATGCTTTTGAGATATCAGTGTTTGAGAATTTGATGGGACAAATCAAGGCCTTGAGTGAAGATGCATACAATTATCTTGCACAGATAGACAAGAGACAGTGGGCTCTAGCACACGATGGAGGATGGCGATGTGGGGCATTAACAACGAAGCTGCCAGAGTACATACTTACAAATGCACGACACTTCCCAATCTGTAAATTCGTAAAAGTCAGTTTTGATCGATGTAACAAGTACTTTCATGATAAACTGGAAAAGGCTTCTCTAATGCAACAGAAGAACCAACGGTGGCCGGATGTAACCTTTAGGATCTATGAGCAGCAGAAGTGGGAGTCGGCGCAACATCAAGTGCGGATGAGTGACCCCATTGAGCAGACAGCCTTGGTAAGAGCACTTACACCACAAACAATGACATGGACTGACTATGTCGTGAAGTTGAAATGCAGGGACTGTACGTGTGGATATTGGAAGCAAGCCGACATCCCTTGTTCCCATGCAATGCTCACATGTCAATATTTTGGTGTTGATCCGGCCAGCTTTATGAAATCGTTCTACGATTTAAACACCTATATAGTGACTTATAGTGGTAAATTTACGGTGTTGCCTGCTGAAACCTGTTGGGATGAACCGTCGTTCGAGTTGTGCCATAATCCAGCTTTGGGAGAAGACATCTCTGGAAGAAATGGCAGGGGTAGGGGAGTTTACATTGAGATGAATTCGGGGAGTGGACAGCAAAATCAAGCACCAGAAGAAGCTGCTTCTCAGCAAGTTATAATCTCTACAGATGAGGATGATGCTTGATCCATTTTTTGTCTTTTTAGATGATATGCGATCTGTTTGTTGTCAATCATGTATATATGTGTGTTAGGATTTCTTAATGTTTCTTTCCTTTCTACAAAGAAAAGTTCAAACAGTGTGGTCCAGTTTTAGTCACTACAGACGATGATGGTGTGTGATCTGTGTGTCATCAGTCTTGTATATATATGTGTTAGGATGTCTTAGTGTTTATGTTTGCTTGCTTCAAATAAATTTGGTGTTATACTAATGAGATGCTGCTATGCTCTATGTTAATGACCATAATCTCTCTCTTGTTCAAAGTATTTTTGGTGGCTGAAGAGGAATTAATCCTAGGTTGTTTGTCTCAATTTATGAGAAGTCCCTTGCAAAATATGCATTGTGTTCACCCCACTGCAGTTTCTATATATACATGGATCAATGTCAAATGTGCCTTTGGGTGGTGATATTTGCATTCAAATTGATGACCATCTGATCCATTTTGCTAGGAATATCAAATCGAATTTCCATTTAGGCGACAACTGCTCTTTGGCCTTTGCTTATACGAAAGCAATGCCTTAATGTTAACACCGAGCAGAGACTAGACTATCTTCACAGTGTGGCACCTCAATCATACCCCGCAGATTGCTAAGTGAAGACAGCTTGAGGTAGAGATGATTGGTTGCTAGATTGGTTAAAAAAAATATTATAAAAATTTATGTTTTTTTTTATATGAAGACAGCTTGAGGTATGATATTTTTTGAACCTTTTTCATAAAATCTATGTTTTTCTTATATGATATATATTTTATCTCTTCAAAATGTAATGAAAGATCCAAAATGTGTTGAGTATTGTAGTAAGAGTGAAAATTGCTATTGAGGTGGCTGAAGGATTAAAATACATTCACCAAAGAAACTGATTCATTGTTACATAAAATCCAGCAACATTTTACTTTTTGATGACTATAAAGTGGTTAGATTAGCTGATTTTGGTCAGTTAACTCAATGTTCTTACATTCTGGTTGATTCTGGTGACTACATCATCTTCCATGAATTCCCATACCCGCGTATTTGATGCCCCAGAGTATATGGTGCATGGCAGATGTACACGACATGAAATTTTAGGCTGGAGGAGTGATATTTATAGCTTCGGTGTTGTACTCCTGAACTCTTGACAGGGTGTAAACTAATTGATCATGAACTGCCGAGTGTGCAGCAGCATTATATCTGAGATGGTATGCTGTTTTCCTTACCTTGTGAATGCTACAATCATTGTTATAAGTGGCTTATAATAAGCCATAGTTGAATGTGTTGGTTTATTTGGATACCATTATTATTTAGATTAATGGAGTTATAATTTAATCAATTAAACCATTATTAACGACTCATGTAACAAATTATGGGAGAATTCTTATCTGCCAATGACTTGTATTAAAATATTGGATAATTATCAGATGATTCGACATATATGCTTCACTTTATGGCAGGATGCAGTTAAAAGAGAGTTCCCTTGTACATTGAGACAAACAACATAGAACTCTTCAGCGACCAAAAGTTGAGAGAGAGAGAGATGATGGTCATCAGCAAAGAGCATAGCAGCATCCATCAGTACAACACAAAGTTCATTTGAAGCAAGCAAACAACATTAAGATGATATCCTAATACATATATGTACAAGACTGATGACACACATCATCATCAATCTGTAGAGACTAACACTCTGTTTGAAGCAAGCAAAGAAACATTAAGACAACATAACACACATATATAAGATTGATAACAAACATATAGTCATCTGTAGAGGCTTACACTGGCTGAGAAACACCTATATCTGGAGCTTGATATTGTTGTCCACCCCCCAAATTCATCTCAATATTCACTCCGCTACCACTGCCTTCACTTGCAGGGATGTCTTCTTGCAAAGCTGGAATATGGCACAACTCGAACGATGCTTCATCCCAGCAGGTTTCATTTGGCAATGGCGTAAACTTGCCACTATAGGTCTCTATATAGGTGCTCATGTTGTAGAATGAATTCATAAAGATGGCCGGATTAACTCCGAAGTGTCGACATGCCAGCATTGCATGGGAACAAGGGATGTCGATTTGATTCCAGTATCCGCACGTACAGTCCCTGCAGTTCAACTTCACCACATAAACAGACCATGTCATTGTTTGTGGCATAAATGTTTTTACCAAAGCTGTCTTCTCACTGGGGTTGCTCATGTACACTTGATGTCGCACTGACTCCCTCTTCAACTGATCGTGCATCCTGAACGTTACATCCGGCCACGGTTGGTTCCTCTGCTGCATCACAGAAGCCATCTCCAGTCGATCATGAAAGTACTTGCTACATCGATCGAAAGTGACTCGCACAAATGTACAGATTGGGAGATGTCTTGCATCTTTTAGCACCCCAGTCATGTACTCTGGCAGATTCGTTGTTAACACCCCATATCGCCACCTTCCGTCGTGTGCAAGAGTCCACTGTCCCTTGTCGATCTGTGCAAGATAATTGTGAGCATCTTCATTTAAGGCCTTGATTTGTCCCATCAACTTCTCAAACGCTGAAACCTCAAAAGCTGATCCTGCTTTCCAACACAAGTCTTTCAACTGTATATTCTTCACTTTGCTGTTCAAATCAGAGCAAACACGCCTCAAACATAAACGATGAACACCGCGAGGGGGTTGGAAATCAGACGTGTTTTTAACGGCTTGTAACAAGCCATCATTCATGCTAGTGATTAGGCACATTCCAACAACCCCACGAACAACATGTTTAGATAACATATCCAGAAACCAGCTCCAAGAATCACAGGTTTCTTCATCCACCAATGCAAAAGCCAAAGGCAGAATCTGTTGATTCGCATCAACAGAAACCGCAGTCAAAATCTTATGTCTGTATTTAGTAAAAAGATGGGTAGCATCAACACAAACTATTCTTCGACTATGTTGGAAACCATCAATGCACGCCTTAAACGCCCAAAACATATATTTCATCATATTAACCCCATTAGTGAGGCTGATCATGTGCTTCCACTCTATAACTGTTCCAGGATTCCATTTCTGAATAGCTCCCATCAACTTAGGCAGTTTCTTCACCGAGCTCGGCCACGTCTCATGATGCAGCTCACTTCCAGAGCTCATCTCTGACTCACTCACATCTTCTCTTGAACGTTTCACGCCACTCGAACCACCAAGATTGCTTTGGGGATTGGCCGGGATAGCATCGGTGGACTGCACCTCTTTCTTGTCCACAAGAATGTGTACGTTTCGATTCCCTGCATCCGGCGCAAAGAAAAACCACAAATCACCATCGTTGTTGATGGGAATCAGATAGTATCTATTGTGTTCAAACATCACAGCTGATATCTTCAAAGTGTATTGTTTGGTGTCAATCCCTGTGACTTGATGTAGTGTTGAAACCAAATTAGAATATCCTATGTTGCGAGTTAATCTTCTTGCTCCTATGGGTTGAGGATAACCATTATTGTCCTCAACAACAACCACCACACCAACAGTGTTTGAAGTCGCCATTAGCTTCAAAAACAGGAATGCATGTAATAATCAGTTTAAAATGATGATAATAATAATATACTAAAACCAATACAAACGATTATCCCATCAATATTTCACAGTGTATAATAATTAGGGAAGATCTCCATTCTAGTAATGTGGTTTTTATAGAAATTCATTTTATTCTATAAGTTTACTTCTTACTGTGGAGTTATTATATTGGATAACGTATAACGTTGATGAAATTTGGTGAGTACTATATCTATATCTCAATTCGCTCTACAATAACCTCCTTTGAAATACTTATATAAAAATTAACAAGCCATAATAAATCAAAATTTTAAACAATAATTCTAACAAAACTCTAAGTAATGTAATCAACCAAAAAAAAAAATCAATAAAAACACAAATAACTTGAATTGGTACATAAATATTCAATTAAAAAAATAAAATACCTCAGTATGTGGAATAAACCAAAAAACATGCACAACTTGGGCCAAGTTTACTTCAATTCACCACCTTAAACCAACAAAGAGCTAGGCAAAAATCCATAGGATATACAAATTAGCTTTAATTAACATAATCAATACATTGTAACTTCAAATAAAAATAAATAATTATTTAAATAACCTACACATATGATTACCAAGTCTACTGTCTTTCACCACCGTTCTGAACCATCACCGGTGGCATAAAACCCAGCTGGAGAGAATAAATGTGTGAGAGAGAGAGAGTCGTTAATTTTAAAGTGGTTTGTAAATGTGAAGGCAGAAATTAATAAAACACATTAATTATTAAGTCGGTTTTACAGGCTTGGCTCTTCGACCTTGGCTCTTGGCCTTAGGCTGCAGAGTCCAATTTCCAATGCTTAATATATACAAACCTCACCTCCCATAATATATTTATTCAAATTAATACTATATATTTTTCACAAATTGAATTTTACTTTTTATTTTTTAATTATTTTAATTATGATGTTTTAGTTTATTAATTAAATTGTCCAAATAATATCCCTCATTCTCTTTACTCTATTATACTTTTAAAAAAATAATGGGTGCGAAGAATGGTGGTTTTAAAGACAAGTTTTAACCAATGTTTAATAGTTCATTTTCCACCGATAAAACATAAATTTTGCTACAAACTATTATTAAAAAAATAATAATAAGAATGTTAAATAAAATGTAAATGTATCTGATTTTTGAAGAGGTAAATATTGTGAATTGAAAAATGGTTTCAAATTAATATTTAAATATATAGCATTTTAGTTTTTTTTTTTAATTTAATGAAATTTACTATTGAGTACATTGATTTAATTCAATTTTTTTTAAGTATTTTATTAAACAAAGTTTCAACTTGATTACGTGTCAACTCCTCAGTCCTCAAATGTGTCAACGTGTCAACTTTTTAAATTATTGAATTTAAAAAATCTTTTTTCAATTATTTTTCCATGTTTTTTTGTGTAATAGTGGATACGGATTTGCAAAACACTCCCTATCTTAATAGAGTTAGTCTCTATGCTACCGGGTGTACCAAGAGTGTAATGTTTTTTTAAAGGGTATATATTTTAATTAATAAGAGTATAATATTTTATTTTAAGAGTATATACTTTCATTATTTTTAAAAAAAAATAATGAGTACACGTTCTTATACTAAAGGGTATATCGTTGACATGACCCATCTCACATAACTTATAATTTAAATACCAATTAACATAAATATCATCATTATAAAAACTGCATATACTTTTTTTTTCTCACATAATATATTCATAACTGAAAATCATAAACTAACATACGTCACCAGTTTCTGACACCACATCAAACCACCCAAACTTGTGACAATAAACATTAGCGGGAACAAAATAAGCGTACGGCCTAACCCAACAGGTCGTCATCTATGTACATCCGCTCAAAATCCTACAGGAGCTCCACAGCTTGCACAGTCACATCATAAAACTCAATCATCAACAGGCTTACCTACAATGCATAAACTAGTGATATAAAATCTCAATAAATAGAAATCGTGCATGCCAGTGCATGAAAATGCATTTAGTTTTCTATCGCCTATTTCCTAATCTTTCTAGTTAGCCTTTTATTTTGAAAACTGTTTACGTTGCAGGATCCCCATGACACACTTATAATATGCACCCTCAAATGAGCTTAATGGACACACAAAGTGTCGGATCGATTTTTGCGATTCCTAAATAAAGTGTTGGGAATGATTTTTCCGAACCCTGAATAGAGTGTTGGGAATAATTTTTCTGAACCTTGAATAGAGTGTTGTGAACGATTTTTTCGAACCCTGGATAAAGTGTTGGGAACGATTTTTCCGAACCCTAAATAAAGTAACACACAAAGTGTCGGATCGATTTTTTTCGTTCCCTGAAAGAGTGCATATATAGTGGCCGCACACACAATTAATATCTTATTAATTTTAGGAAAAACACTTTTCATGATTATGCATGTTATGCAGCAAGAGCAATTACATATGCTTCACAAGCCATTTACAACATCAATATCAACATTTAATTAAAATAAAACAATAATGAATTTCAAATCATACAGATCCCTTTCTGGAACCCCTTCTGGAACAACAACTTCACCTTGAATCACACGGATCCATTTTTAGAATAATAACTCCACCTCGAATCACACAAATCTTATAAATGATATCTTTTCAGATCACACAGATCTATATTCAACAGTTTCCGATCATACAGATCTATATAAGACAATGATATTATCTCAAATCACATATATCCACAATTTGTATAGCAATTTATCACAAATAATTTACAAATAATATTTAGTTGCATATAAAACCTATTTTTCTCAAATCACATAAATCCAAATTATTCATTACGTAATTAAATTAATCACAAATAATTCATAACAGAATTATTACATATTAATTATAAATAATTCACACACAATATGTTTATGCATTGTAGTTAGACTTCTACTTAATTGAGCTTCAAATAGTAATGATACTATAGACCTCGTGAAAAACTGTAACTAATCTCATCTTTCTCATTCCGGCTACACACATTTATATTAGCAAATTTTCTCCCTCTTCCCTTTCTTTCTCTCTCTTTTTTTTTTCCTGCGAACCTGGTCGCTCGCTGTTAACCCCAAATGGGTGATTACCCCCTCAAATCCAACTTATATAAATATTGGTGATGGTTAATCGGTTCACCACCCAAGTTACTATTAATAGTAGATACTATTTTTAATTATTATTATTATTATTATTATTATTATTATTATTATTATACATACTATTTTTAGTAGATTACTATTTATAGTAAATTGAATTTATTATTATTATTATTATTATTATTATTTATTCTTGATTTACGTGCAATACTTAATAGTTAGTACTATAATACATTTACAAATTAACACATACGTGTACATTTTCTTACCACTATTATTATTACGAGAACAGTGTGATACTTAATAATTAAGAAATATCTCTCCGTCCCATAATAATTTTCACGTTTACTGTTCCACGTTGTTTAAGAAAATGTGCACTTTTGACCAATTTTATTGACTTTGAAGGGTAATGTGATATCTTTAGATAATAAAAAAAATATAAAGTAATGATATGTGTGTGAAAAAGAAGTGACAAATTTGAAATTAAAGGAACTTTTGAGGTTATTTAATAAAGTGATGTTTTCTTGTTTGGGGTGTGAAAGGTTTTGTGGGACAAACAAATGAGGAAAGTATGAAATATTTACACATAAAATAATTTAGTTATATATTAAAATTAACGCACATAAATATTTACGCACATATATTCACATATTGTCACCATTATTGTTACATATGTATCAAATAAAAATACAATGATGAATAAAGTATATAAATAATTACCACATAATTATCTCATAATTATAAAATTCACGTAACATAAATTAAATTATATTGACACATGAGTAGTGAAAAGCTCTGATGTCACAACAGTTTAATATTAAAGATATGCGTGCACGATGTCCGGGACACACAAGTTTTAGTCATATAAAATGACATTTTTTTTCACATTACATCTTTATTGCACACTTTTTAATTAATTTTACATAAATACTCATAGTCAATTCTAAATTTGGGCAGTGAATGTCACTTTAACTTACTAATTTCTATTAAATAAATAAATTATAATAACAAAATATATAACAAATATAATCTTTGTTGCATACTTTTAATTAATTTTACATAAATAAATACTTATGGTCAATTCTAAATTTGGGCACCTGAATGTCACTTTAACTTACTAATTGCTATTAAATAAATAAATTATCATAAAATGATAATAACAAAATATATAACAAATATGGTGTGAAAATATTTATCAAATTCTTTAATTATACTTTCAATATAAATATAATACTGATATAGATATATAGTATACATATTAATAGATTATAAATTATACATATTACAAATCATTATGTATATTTACATTTATTCCATATAGTTTTTTTTTAAAATTCATTACACTTTATATATTTATTATAGATTTTAAACATATAAAAAATTAAAGTATTAGTATTAGCAAATTAAAATTCATTAATTAGTATGTATATTTAACCTACTATTTAATATAACTATTAAATAAAAAAAATTATCAATATGAAAAAAAATTCTGTAAAGAATATTATGATCTAAAACATATTTTTAAAATTCTTTCTAATATGATTAAAATTGGTGTGTTATTGTATTTTTCTGAAGGTATACTTTCAATATTAAATGGTATATTCTTTAATATAAAAATGTTTATTATTTATTTCTTAAAAAAGAATTATAATCAAATATATATACTACTCATATATCAACCGGTCTTTTCATTTAAAAAATTATACCATTATTAACTATGATATAGTACCATATATATTTTAGAACAAAATATTGTACCTAACACTCCTTGTGCATTTGGGACATCAATGAGGTTTTGTATACAATATTTCAGTAAGGAAATGAAAGCTTTGGTTATATCATCTATGTACTGAATTCTCTTAGTTTGGATTGGGTCCTACATACAGAATTCTCTAGTTCCAATACACTGCGAGAGGCTAAGAACACAATGGGCAACCGCATAGACCGACTTAAGTCGCCTAACATAAAAATTAGTTTTCTCACTTTCCTCTGTGATCGTAATTTTTCTTACGGTTTATAGAGCAAGAATACTCTACCGTTGAAATATAATATCGAATCCAAGGGATTAGAGTTAAATAAGATTCACACCAAATAATTATCACCACTAATAATTAAGACAATATAACATTATTGATTGAAAATTATAATTAATTAGGCAGAAAATTAAATAACAAATTAAATGAATAAATAAAGTCACACTCAATCACAGGTATTTTAAGAGACAAGAACAAGATAGTTTTAGGAAAATCCAGTTTATCATGTGAAATAAAACAAATAAACAAGTGAATCAAATCATGCAAAATTTTATAAGAATGATCACTTAAGCATGCTAAACTACTCATAGACTAGTAAGATTTAATAATTTTAAAGAACATAAATTCCTAGGACCAAATTAATAAGATAACCCCTTATTCCCTTTCTAGGTACTAAGGAAATTAAATACCCATAATCCCTTATTCGCTTTATAGGCGATTCACATGCAAAATTTCATATAGGCTAGTGCAAAAGATCTATCATGTATAGGTACTAAAGGAATTGGATTAGGGCTTCCTTACCTTATATTTTTCTTTAACAATGGTCATGCAAAGATAATAAGGTATCCTATATTGATGGTCAAACAATCAAAGACTATATATTGGTCAATCCCCTTTAACTGTCACTAAATAACAAATATAATTATGCAATCCATTCAAATATCAATCATACACCAATTAATGATCATATCATGAATATATAATTGATAAGAAAATTAAGAAACATGATCATAAAAGTCTAAAATAAAATATCAACAAGAAATAAATATTCTGCAAAAATTATCATCACATATGTCTAAAATCTCAAATCAACATGATAAACTTACAAACCCTAAAACTATCAAGAGGAAACTAGCCCATGGTGTTACAAGCAACAACCATGGTAAAATTGTCCTTACCTATGAGTCTATGAATCAACAATATAAGAAATAAAAGAGAGAAGAAAAACCCTTCGTCCGGCATAATTCTCCGTCTTCGCTTTTCGTCTTGATGATCCTCCTCCGTTCTCTTTCTCAAGTAGCAAACACCATGAATGAGTGTGAAGGGGTGATGGATGAAAGGTGGGTGAAGGGTAGAAGATGGATGACGGAAGTGGCGTGAGTTCGAGGGTGTTCACGGCATTCTGATGTTAGTGTTCTCGGCTCTGCTTTTCTCGCCTCTAATAAGGGATGTGTATAATGGGCCAAGGCGTGTGTTGGAAGCAGCATGGAAATCAAGGAATGGCATGAGAGATAACTGGGCCCCTCCGCTTCGTTTGGAAATTAATCCACGAAATCCACAATTGAAGTCTTCAAGTTATTTGGCCCTGTTGACTAATGGCCCCACTAATCCCAATCTAATGCCATCAATTACGTGGCAAGTGCAAACCAATTCTCTTTATGAATCTAAAATGATCCCATGTGGCACTTGACACATTTGCATGATTTTCTAATTAGCAAGCAACTCACGACTTCCTTGATGAGTAGGTGCGCAGCTGCGCCACTTCGTTTCTCACGTGTCACAACTTTTGATATTTATCAATTTCACTCCAAAATTAAGTCTAAAATCTGCAAAATTTTAACAATACTCGTGAAGTTATAGAAATATAAAATTAAGAAATAAACTTCACACTTAATATGAAAACGGTATGTGAAAAGCACGAATTTTCGTGCTGAACACTCTGCCACACTAGTTTTCTCTCATTTTCATGTTCAGAAAACTGCTCATTCAAAACGCAGCCTTCCTTTCAACCCTTATTTCCGTTCAACTCTTATTTTCGATGGTATTTTCTTACTTATTGCCTGTTCTTTTAACTAGTTTCCTTCCCTCCTTTCCTCTGTCACTCTAGCATTTCCTTTCAACCAATTTTCTTCCCTCCTTTCCTCTGTCACTCTAGCATTTTCCACTCAAGACTTTCTATCACTTTTGGCTACAACTTTCACTCTCATGCTAACGTTTTCACTCATCTCTATTATAAGCTGCTCTCTCATACACTTACTCTCAACTCTTGTATACTCCTTTTCTCACTCAAAACTCTCTCTTTTTCTCACTCAAAACTAATCACATGTCATCACACCTATTTATAGTAACTAATGAAAAGTTCTGGAATGTTTGCAGTGTAGTAAACTAGATGATAGCAGATGGCAAGCGAGAAACAACATATTGTGACATAGGCATATGTTTTCCTTACCGTGTGAATACTAGCTACTTCGTAGAAATAATCTGTGCATAATTGAATAAATGACAAACTTGAATGATTACAGGAACCACCAACTCTCACTGAAGACAGGGTAAATGAGGTTGTGGATACTAGACTTAATGAAAACTACCCATCAAAAGCTGTTGCAAAGGTAAATGGAGAAACAACATATGACTCCTTTTCATCCACCAAAAGTACTTTAAAAGAGAGAGAAATTAAGGCCATTAACAAAGAGCATAGCAGCATCTCATTAGTACAACACCAAGTTTATTTGAAGCAAGCAAACATCAAAATTAAGACATCCAAACACATATATATACAAGATTGATGACACACAGAGCACACATCATCATCAATCTCTAAAGACTAAAACTGGACCACACTGTTTGAAGCAAGCAAAGCAACATTAAGACATCTTAACACACATATATACAAGATTGATGGCAAACAAGAACAAAACACATCATCATCATCTTCCTCTGTAGAGACAAACTGGATCACGCATTGTCATCATCTATAGAGATTATAATGGGTTGAGAAGCAGCTTCTTCTGGTGCTTGGTTTTGCTGTCCGCTCCCCAAATTCATCTCAATGTTCATTCTGCTACCATTGCTTTTTATTCCAGCCAAGTCTTCTGGAAAGGCTGGATCATGGCGCAACTTAAATGACGGTTCATCCCAACAGGTTTCATCTGGCAACGCCGTAAACTTGCCACTATAAGTCTTTATATAGGTGCGTATGTCGTAGAATGAATTCATAAAGCTGGCCGGATCAACTCCATGATGATGGCAGGTCAGTATTGCGTGGGAACAAGGGATGTCGAGTTGCTTCCAAACTCCACACGGACAGTTCCTGCGTTTCAACTGCACTATATAGTCAGTCCATGTCATTGTTTGTGGTGTAAGTGCTCTTACCAAGGCTGACTGCTCAATGGGGTTACTCATCCACACTTGTTGTCGTGCCGACTCCCTCTTCTGCTGTTCATAGATCCTACAGATAACATCCGGCCATGATTGGTTCTTTTGTTTCATTACACAAGCCGTCGCCAGTTGCTCATGAAAGTACTCGTTACATCGATCAAAAGTGAGTTGCACAAATTTACAGATTGGGAAATGTTGTACATCTTTAAGCACTCCACTCATGTACGCTGGCAGATTCGTTGTAAATACCCCACATCGCCATCCCCCATCGTGTGCAACAACCCACTGTCTCTTGTCCATCTGTGTAAGATAATTGTGTGCATCTTCACTCAAGGCCTTGATTTGTCCCATGAAATTCTCAAACACTGCAATCTCAAAAGCCGATCCTGCTTTCCAACACAAGTCTTTTAATTGCAGATTATTATTCTCAACTTTGCTGTCCAAGCCAGAGCAAACACACCTCAAACATAAACGATGAACACCACGAGGGGGTTGGAAATCTGACACGTTTTTAACTGCTTGCAGCAACCCATCATTCATACTTGAGATTAGACACATTCCAACAGCCCCACGAACAACATGTTTAGATAACATCTCAAGAAACCATGTCCAAGAATCATTCGATTCCTCATCCACCAATGCAAAAGCCAAAGGCATAAACTGTTGATTCCTATCAATTGAAATAGCAGTCAAGATCTTATGTTTGTATGGCGTATAAAGGTGGGTTGCATCAACACAAACTACACTTTGACAGTATTGTAACCCATCAATGCATGCCTTGAACGCCCAAAACATGTATTTCAACATGTTAATCCCACTAGCCTGGTTGGTTGTGTGTTGCCACTCTACAACTGTTCCTGGATTGCATTTCTGTATAGCTCCCATCAATTTAGGCAGCTTCTTCACAGAGTTCGGCCACGTCTCACGCACAACACTCCCAGAGGTGATCATAGCTGTCTCGTGCACATTTTCACTTGCACTTCCCACACCACTTCCAGAGATCATCACTCCACTCGGACCAGCAAGATCCCTTTGGAGAACGGTCTGGATAACATCGTTCTGCAGCTCTTTCTTTTCCACTAGAACGAACACGTTGCGATTCTCCGCATCGGGCGCGAAGAAAAACCACAAATTATCATCGTTGTTGATGGGAATCAGAAGGGATGCATTGTGTTCAACCATCACACCAGATATCTTCAGTGTATAGTGTTTGTTGTCGATCCCTGTCATTTGATGGATTGTTGAAAGCAACATGGTATATCCTATGTTGCGAGATAGTCTTCTTCCTCCTATGGCTTGAAGATTTCCATTATCGTCCCAAACACATACCACAATACCAACGTTCTCTGAAGACGCCATCTGCTAAAAAAAACAGTGTGTAATAAGTTAAAAATGCTAATATATTAATAAAACTAATACTAACTGTTATCATGTTCGGTTTATAATAATTAGGGAAAATATCCATTTTAGAAATGTAATTTGGAAACTTCTAATAAGTTACTTATCTCTATTAATTATTTTAAAATAATTAATTAATTAAATTTTAATTTCTTATTCAATTAAAAATTTATTTTTTATTTTAAAAATAATTAATCAAAAGCTCAAATCTCTCTTAGTGAGCAGATAACAATTGCTAATCGACATAGTACAACATATCTTACGGAATGTACAGACTCTACATACTCGAGAGTAAATTTCAATAGAAACTGAAATTATAACTTTTAAGAGACACCTCTTTGACACGGTTGTTCTATATAGGTAAATTATAGTATTTATCAGTAGTTAAAATATATAATAATGAATCATATTATAACAGGATAATTTGTCAATTTTAAATGGTATACAGTAAAGTAAATTTCAATAGAAACTTAAATTATAACTTAAAATAAAATGGGTAGATATTAAATTAAATAATTTAATACCTTAATATTCGAAATAAGCTTTATGTGTTTACTTCAAATTTCTACCTTCAGCCACCAAACTTCCACCTTCCACAATACAAATTAGATTAAAAGGCAGCAAAATTATAATTAATACTAGAAAGTTTGTAACAACATACAACTATACAAGTAACTATTAAAAAAACACCTCACCATATACAAGTCCACACTATCTTAACTTACGTTTTTTAATAACTATTGATATTAAAAGTTTAACCAAAATATAATTAATACTGGTAAGTTTGTAACTACATATACAAATGAAATTAATAACTATTAAAAATCTAAGGATGCCAGAAAAATAGATTGAAAGCGAGAAATTAAGGAGAGAGTTTAGTATCTTTTAACTGCTTTCTGAATAACAATCTATACCTAAAATACTGCAAAGAAAATAATAGATTAACATTGCGAAGATAATAGATCGACAGATATCATGAGAAGAAGGAGAGAGTGTAGTATCTTTTACCTCTTTCTGGATAACAACCTATACCTAAAACTTTGCGGAAATTGACATATATCATAAAGGAGAGGAAAGTGATTTTACGCCGAAGATATTAGATTGACAGATTTCAGAAAGTAGAGGAAAGTGATTTTACAAACACCGCTGAAGATAATAGATTGATATATATCAAAAGGGAAAGGAAACTGATTTTACAGACACCGCCGATTGAGAGAGAAGTGAGAGGAAACTGGTTTTGTAGAATGATTTTTAAACACATTATTAGGTCGGTTCAGTCTTGCATCAGTGCTTCGCCCACAACGCTATCCCTCGCCTTCATTTTCGCTTTCATTTCCAATGCTGAATACATACAAAAACCTCATTTCCGATAATATGTATATATTATATTATAGGAGTATTATATAAATTTACAAATTATTTGAAAAATATGTTTAGACAAATATATTTTTATATAATTTCTTATTTATTATTTTACATATAAAAATAATTTATTATGTAACAGTTTTACTTAATTAGTAGTTAAATATACATTCTAATTAATGTATCTTAATTTGCTAATATTAATACTTTAAATTTTTTATATATTTAAATTTTATATTAAAAATATAAAGTGTTATAAAAAAAATTACTACATATGTATAAATAAATTCATAATATTTATAATTTATAATTTATAAATATGTGCCATCTATTTATATCTATCTATATCTATATAATATTAAAAGTATAAAAAGTTTGAGAAATATTTTTAGATCATTATATCTTTTATATATTTTGTTATTTATCATATTAGTATAATACTTTATTTATTTAGCAGTATACATATTAATTAATGAATTTTTAATTTGCTTAAATTAATATTTTACTTTTTTCTAATATTATATTCAAATTAATAATAAATATTTAAAGTTTAATGATTCATGATAAATTAAAAGTAAAAGTAAATTTACATCTATCATTCATAATATTTATCATCTATATATATTTATATTTGTTGATACCTATACTATATTAATTGAATTGAATTTTTTAATATAAAACCTAAAAAATAAATTAATTATTAATTAGTGATGTGGAATTTTAAGGTATTTAGGAGACCGATCTGCCCACACCACCATTCTTAGTGGCTTCGATAATGAACATTGTTAAAAAATATCAATATTCATGTGTATCCTTATCTCCTTTACCACACGACCACCAAACTTATTCGAGAATGAACATTGTCAATTACCTTCTTACGTAATAATTTTACCTTCTTGACTAAGGAATACTATAGTATTTTAATAGATAAGGAGTAAAAAGATTAATATTTAAGAGTGAGACTTGTGCGACGCTTCTAAGGGTATACACTTTAATTAATAAGGTTATACCATTTTGTTCTAAAGGATAACATTTTTTATTATATTTTTTATTTTTCTTCAGAAAATAAAGGGTACACATCTTTAGTAGGTATATAATTTAACATAAAATTCTAAAGACACACGGAATGTGCTTCCGTGTGTCTGGGCGCACACAAGTTTTTGTCAATATTTAATATAAAGTGGATAAGTGTATTAGTGTTGCATGTGAATTCCATGATGATATATTAATTATTTTAAATGATCCATATACGATAAAGGGAAATGAAAAAATTAAAATAGAACACCTAAAATAAAAAAATATAAAGAGTGAGGCTCCTGTGCATCCGGGTGCCCGTGCTCTTTTACAATTTCCATGTTCTTTTGCAATTTAAATCCCTATCAATACATAAATTTAAATAAAATTGAAGGGGGAGAGTTGTGTTCACATGGGACACAGAGTATCATTCCGTGACCCCGAGGCGCAGAGCTTTTGCCAAATATAAATATTAAATGGTAAGGAGGGAGTGGGAGTAATAATTATTTATATCTCTATCTTTCTTATACAAGTGATTTCTCATATAATAATTATTTATATCTCTACCTTTCTACACTTAGTTCTCCCATGTATACCTGCAACGTAAAATACTCCTTCCACGTATTTTTACTCATTTTTTATTTTGGGTGTTTTATGTATTTTTACTTATTTCGTTAATGGTAAAAATATACTACACATCTTATCTACTTTTTATACTTTATTCATCATTCTCAATAATTTTATTTATATTTTCTCTTATTATTATCAATTTATCCCTATTTTTTCTTACATTATATATTATTAAAAAAATAATATTTTTTAATTTACATATCCGTATAAACGGGTAAAAATACTCGGGACGGAGAGAGTAATTAAAATTCAGAATGAATGGTTTTATAAATTATGTCAATAGAAATAAAATCATTTAAAATTTAGAATGGATAAGATGTGATTTTTATTTTCTTTTTTAAGTTTCGTGAATCCAATCTTAAATTATTTTTTATATATAAAATATTACGTTTTATTTTATTAAAAAAATCATTCCTAGCTTCCTACACGTGGGTCTCCCTTCGTATTTGAATGAACCATTCAAATAGTAAAATTCAAAATGGATAAGTATGATTATGCCTACAAAAATAAGAGGCGTAATACGTGAGGTCTCACAAATTCTTTTACGTGAGATTAATCATTTATTGATTTAATTAAATGGTTACTATTTGGTTGTTATTATAAAATTAAGAAGTTAAAAAATTAATTAGAGTAAAATTAATTTAATATAAATAAATTTAAAGATCATTATTTGGTGGATATTAAAATAAAAAATTTTAAAATTAATTATGAAATCAAAATTAATTAGGCCTTAGATGTATATATATTTTTCTTATTTAATTTATATTTTTATTGTTTAAAAATGTAATAATTTAAAATTTATTTTTAAATTTAAATATTATAAACTTATAAAATTTGATAATATTTAAAAAAAATTGTAACAGTTTTTTTTAATATAAAAAAATACTAATCAAATAAAAATGATAGTTTTTTATTAATTAATCAAATTATTAGTTAATAGATATCAATTTTACAAATCATCTATATCTATGTACTCATATCTATTTACATATTTGTATTTGTAGTAGTGTTAGTTATTAATATTCCATATAAAATATATTGAACACCTTGTATACTAAGGTGTATAAAAGAGTAACTCATTAAGATGTATTTCAATTATAAATGTATATTTATTATAACGATTTATCATTCTGCAGTCCCATCAATTTGCATACGTATTATTGTGCAGAGACTATAAAAAAGTTATTTTTCATGTGTGTAAAATGAGGAGAATAAGTATTATTTTGGACAATCTAATAAGAAAAATGAAATAAATTATAAAGTTATGGTAAGTGACATACATTTAAAAGTGTTGGGTATAATCAGCTGTGGACAAACGAAAAAAAATTGTAAAGTAATGGGACGGAGAGTGTAAAAATTACTCCCTCAATCTCTTTAAAAGATATTCCCTCCGTCTCATTTTAGATTACACACCATTCATTTTGGATTATTTCACAAAAGTTTACACATTTTCATAAAAAACAAAAAGTAAAAAAACAATCATCCTTCCTTATACATTTTATTTACAAAAAAATTATCTCTACCTAACATACTTTATCATTTATTTATTACTCCCTCCATCCCATAAACAAATTCACACTTTCTATTTTTATCTGTATCATAAACAAGTTCACACCCCCAAATAAGGAAATACATACAAATCAATAATCCTACAACACACTTTAATTTCAAAATTGTCACCCTTTTACAATTCACATAACTTACTTTATAATTTATTTATTACCTAAAAATACCAAACTACCTCCAAAAAGAAAATTTTTCTTAAACTCCGTATATATCTACAGTAACTGTGAATTTCTTTATGGGACGGAGGGAGTACAAAAAATATTATTATACTCCTAAAAATTATCACTTACTTAATCTCCGTGCCAGAATTAAGGGTGCAATCTTTTGTGAGATGGAGGGAGTACTTCATTTTGTTATTTGATTCGTCATATGATAATGTATCAATTTCAATTTTTGATAAATGGAGTCCTCTAAAAACAATTATATTTATCCATTACACATGGGCCTACACATAATATCAATTCAACAATCCATTACATATTAAAATATTATATATCAATTTAATTTATTATACGTTAAATTATTATACTCCTATGTAAAAAGGAAACTGGATGGATAGATGGAGTGCTTAATTCATAAACTGAAACCTCATTATTTAAATTATTAAATAAACAAAAATATAAAATTTAATAAGTGAAAAATATATATTTTCAATTAATATATTATGGGAGGCGAGGTTTGTACATATTCGAGCATTGGAAATGGGAGTCTGCAACCAAAGGCCAAAAGGGGCAAGTTCGAAGGGCCAAGCCTGTAATAATTAATGTGTTTTCTCACTCCACAATTAAAACCTCCTTAAAATTACCGACTCTCTCTCTTTCATTTTTTTTTTTTTATTTTTTATGATCTAGGTTCCGGGCTTACGCCCGACTAGTCCCCGAGGAAACAATCCCGGCCCCTCAGAACTGCCTCCAGGTAAATCGCGGTAGCCACACATTGGATCCCAAGTAATATCTTTAATTACTGCGCACAAGGAGTCGATCCTCCATCGAGTTTCAGCCTCCCACACTGCCGCTTCTAGCCCTCAATATTAATTGTTCCACCATTGTGCTACGGGGACTGCCGCCATGTCTCTCTCTTTCATTTTATCATCTATATAGGGGTTTTAGGGCAACCCCAATGGCATATTTGATCCAAATCACCAAATTTTTGGTGATTTGGTGACTATCTCCTCCAATATTTTTACCCAAAATTTGGTGAAAAGAGAATATTCTATAAATTTTATTAAGAATATTATTTTATTAAATTTAAATAATTATAATATTTTAAATTGATTATTTATCCCTTCAATTTTAAATTATTAATTAAATAATATATTTCTATTTTGTATTAATTAATTTATATTTAAATTTTAAATTTAATTTCTAAATTTTAATGTTGTATAAATTTTACAAATTACATCAAAATAAATATCATCATGAAATTAAAGAAATATATAAACAACACATATTTTATTGATAATTGTATTATACAACACATACAAATAAAAGTCATAAACTTTTAAATTTTAATCCTCAGATGAATACAGTTCCCAAATATGATCGTGTTGGATTTGTGATGATATGATAATTGTGTTTGTATTTGTATTTTTATTTATCGTAATAGTGTTTAAGTTTTAAGATATTTATTTATTCCATTCGTCCCATTCTTATAGTTACGTTTGCTTTTTGCACGGAAATTAATGAATATAATATTTTAATGTGTATTGAGGTGAGAGAAATAATAATTTAATGTAAAGTGGGTAGGTGTATTAGTGGGATGTGTGGGCCATGGAGAGAGAAATAATTAATTTGTGTGGGTCACATATGCTAAAAAGGAAAATATAACCATTAGAGTGAGACACCCAAAATGAAAATATATAACCATTAAGATGGGACGGAGAGAGTATATGTCTAGTGTCTAATCTATTTGTATGTCTATCTTTTTATTGTTCAATGTAATTTTTTTTAATGTAATATAATTTTAATTGTGCAAAAAGTAATTTTTAAAGTTATTTTAATGACACATAATTTATTATATATTAATTATGTAAAATATAAATAACATAAATATATATTTAACAATTAAAAATAATTATTATGAACGGTTAAAAATATATATAAAATAATTATTTTTAAATTGAGCATTAAAAATAATTATAATAGAAAAAAAAATTGGATAATGAATTTGGATAAAAAGTGCCACAATTGGAGATTACCTTATGCATCCGGTGAACAGGTGACGTTCAAAACGGTGGTAAAAGAAGGTATACTTGAATATTTTGACACTTCATACATAGTCATAGACTCATATGTGTGTAGAGGTTTTTAAAATAATTAATGGAGTAATTTTTATTTGAATTGAATATATTAATTTGTGATTGGTTTAAAGCTAATTTGTATATCATGTGGATTTTTTTGCCTCTTAGTTGGTTCAAGGTGGTAAATTGAAGTAAACTTGGCCCAAGTCGTGCATGCATTTTCATTTATTCCACATACTGAGGTATTTTATTTTTTTAATTTGAATATTTTGTTGATTACATTGCTTCGAGTCGAACACGAAAAATATACCCTCTTTTACAGTAACTTTTTCATTTTTTTTTCTGATTTATTTGCCTTATTACACTCTTTATTATAAAAAATAATAGTAAATTTTATAAAATAAATAGCATCTTAATACATCATATTTTTAAAAAATGTTATAATTACCTTACACGCTTAATGTTTTATTGTTTGTTATCACTTAGAAGTACAAATTTGCCCTAAAAAATTAATAATTAAATTTGATTAAAAAAATAACTTTTCTTAAACTCCCGCCCATGTTACTACCTACCCTCGTCTCGTTAATAAATTCACCTTTATTAACAAGTTCCCCCTTCATTAAAAAAAACTTAATTTTAGCAATGAAATTTATCATCGCCAACAAAAATTACATTTGTCTTTTAGCAACGGAATGTCAATGGATTTATAATGTTTTGCAAAAGAGATTAATATCCGTTGTTATTTGTCATTATAATCATTATGTAAATTACCAACGGAATTATTAACAACAAATAACTATAAATAGAAATGAATTTTCTTTAGTAAAAATTTACCAACCACCATTATACCAATAAAAAAATACGAACAAATTTTATTGTTAATTAATCCGTTGGTAATCAAATTTAACGATAAAAATAAAACATTTACTAACACAATATTTTAACAATAAATTCTATTTTTAAATTGTCATCAAATTTCGATTTAAATAACTTAATGAAGTAAATAATTAAATATACAAAAGTAAATTAAAAAGTAAAAATTATAGAATAATGAAGTTCTATTAAAAAATTTACATTATTAAAATGGAGATTTTCCCATACTATTATAAACTCAATGAAATATCGATGGGATAACAGTTTGTATCAGTTTAAATATTTACTCCATATGTTATCATTTTGAACTTATTATACTCCCTTGTTTCGGATATTTTATTCGTGTGTATGGGCACGAAAATTAAGAATGGTTGTTTTTTTAATATATAATGAAAGAAAAAGTAGGAATAAATTGATAATTTTGAGATAAAAGAAGTAAATAAAGTTGTTGGAAATGATGAATAAAGTATAAAAAATAAATAAAGTTATTGGAATTGATGAATAAAGCGTAAAAAGTAGATGAGATGTATAATGTATTTTTACCATTAATAAAATGGGTAAAAATACGTGAGACACCCTAATATGGAAAGTAGATAAAAATACGTGTGACGGAAGGAATATACATTTCTGTTTTTGAAGTTGATGACTTGATGGCGACTACAAACGACGTTGGTGTTGTGGTATATGTTGGGGACGATAATGGCGATCCTCAACCCATAGGAGCAAGAAGATTATCTGGCGACATAGGATATCCCATGTTGGTTTCAACACTCCATCAAGTGACAGGGATTGACACCAAACACTACACATCGAAGATATCTGCTGTGATGTTTGAAAACCATACATCCCTTCTGACTCCCTTCAACAACGATGATGATTTGTGGTTTTTCTTTGCACCAGATGCAGAGAATAGAAACGTACATGTTCAGGTGGATAAGAAAGAGCTGCTGACCAATGCTATCCCGACCATTCCCCAAAGTAATCTTGGTGGTCCGAGTGGTGTGAAATGTGCAGGAGAAGATGTGCGTGAGACAGAGATGAGCTCTGGAAATGAGCTGTATGAGACGTGGCGGAGCTCTGGTTCCGACATAGTCAAAAGATAGTTTGTGTTGATGCAACCCACCTTTTTACTACATACAGACATAAGATCTTGACTGCTGTTTCTGTGGATGCAAATCAAAACATTTTGCCTATGGCTTTTGCATTAATGGATGAAGAAACTTGTGATTCCTGGAGCTGGTTTCTAGATATGTTGTTCGTGGGGTTGTGCCTAATCACTAGCATGAGTGAAGGTTTGTTGCAAGCAGTTAAGAACGCGTATAATTTCCAACCTCCTCGTGGTGTTCATCGTTTATGTTTGAGGCGTGTTTGCTCCCACTTCAACAGCAAAGTGGAGAATCTGCAGTTGAAAGATTTGTGTTGGAAAGCAGGATCAGCTTTTAAGAAATTTATAGGACAAATAAAGGCCTTAAATGAAGATGCATACAATTATCTTGCACAGATGGACAAGACACAGTGGACTCTTGCACACGACGGAAGATGACGATATGGGGTGTTAACAACGAATCATGATTGGGGTGCTAAATGATGTACGACATCTCCCAATCTGTACATTTGTGCAAGTCACTTTCGATCGATGTAGCAAGTACTTTCTCGATCGACTGGCCATGGACTCTCTAATGCAACAGAGGAACCAACCTTGGCCGGATGCAACTTGCAGGATGTACGATCAGCTGAAGAGGGAGTCAGTACGACATCAAGTGTACATGAATAACCCCAGTGAGCAGACAGCTTTGGTAAGAGTATTTATGCCACAAACAACGACATGGAGTGATTACGTGGTGAAGTTGAACTGCAGGGACTGTACGTGCGGATTCAGGAATCAAATCGACATCCCTTGTTCCCATGCAATGCTGACATGTCGATATCTTGGAGTTAATCCAACCATCTTTGTGAATTCATTCTACAACATGAGCGCCTATATATAGACTTATAGTGGCAAGTTTACACCGTTGCCAAATGAAACCTGTTGTGATGAACCGTTGTTCGAGTTGTGAATATTGAGATGAATTTGGGGGGTGGAGAGCAATATCAAGGTCCAGAAGTAGCTGTTTCTGAGCCAGTTTAAGCCTCTACAGATGACTATGATGCGTGATTTGTTTGTCATCAATCTTGTATATATGCGTGTTAGGATGTTTTAAATGTTTCTTTGCTTGCTTCAAACATTGTGGTCCAATTTTAGTCTCTACAGATTTATATATGTATTAGGATTTTATGTTTGCTTGTTTCAAACTACATTGTATTTTACTGATGAGATGCTGCTATGCTATTTGTTAATGACCATAGTCTCTCTCTTATAAACTTTTGATGGCTCAAGTCCTATGTTGTTTGTCTCTGTTTGAGTGGTGATATTGCATTCAAATTGATTCCATCTTTATCATATATAGTTGATTGTGAAAAATCTTTTAGTGACTTTTCTTACTTCTAACTGAATCTAGTTTAATTCAATTGACTTTTTTTTTTACTTCTCTTTGACTCCAACTATTTTATTTTAATATTCTCTTTGTAATAATGGTATACATAATGAGAGTAGCCATCCATCGAATGCAATCAATCTCAGGGGTACTATTTTTTTTAATTACGATTAAAAGACAATTAGCTAGTATGGAAAACTTTACTATAGTCTCGCACAAATTTGTGTTGTTAAAAACATTTGTATATCATCTCAAAGCGTTTGTTAAAAACATTTGTGCATCATCTCAAAGCGAAATCGTTTTGATTATTTTTTTTTATCATCCATTATCTTTAATTAAGAATGTTTAACTAATATATATATATATATATATATCCATAGTATGAAAATTAAGATTGGAACCTTTTCATATGATAATATAGCATCAACCGCTGAATCTTGGATAATTATGTCGAGAAACTCTCTTGTGAAATGAATTTTTTTGTGAGACGGTTGTGAGACGGGTCAACTCATTACTAAAATATGCTTATTATATAAGTAAACTATATTTATTTATAATTAAAGTATATGAATAATAAATCATATTATAACACTCTAAAATCATACTTTAATTCATCATTTATCATACTTTAGAAAAATACTTTAACAATTATTAAGCATATTTTATCTATATAATAGACATACTTTAACCCGTCTCACATATATAATGTCTCACAGGAGAATTTGTGAATTATGTCACTTAAATATTTAAATTTTCATAGGGATTTTGGGGGTGGGGGAATTAAAAGAAGAAATACTCCATATACTCCCTCCGTCCAGTGCAAAGGTAACCGTTTGCTGTTTGCATATGGACAATTCTAAGGTCTTTATTTGCTTTTTGTACGTGGATTAAGGAATATTATTATTATAGATAAAGTGGGTAGTTGTATTAGAAGGAAATGGTGGGTCATATTGTGTACTTTCTTTACTAAATAGAGGAAATTAATACTTTTGAAGCGGACGCTAATAATAATAAAATTGTTACCTTTGCACTGGACGGAGGGAGTATATATTATATAATTGGACTATTAGAATGAAACTAGGATGAAAAGGACACTCTTTCTTTTTCTTCATAAAGCAGTTTTTTTTTCTTTATCCAGAAATGGTTGGCCTTTTCTTTTTCTTTTTCTTCACAAAGCAGGGTTTTTTTTTTTTTTGCTAAAAGGTCAAACGTCACTGGATTACTTCAATGATTAAACCAATATTAAACAGTCCACAACTCTCACGGATTTTTTTTTCATTTCCGTGCACCATCTCCTATTGATTAAGAGAGGAAATAAATCAAACCACTAAATTTTAGGTATTAATTATAATACATGTAATAAGCCTAAATAGAATAGATAATCCATTTGAAATCAAACATTGGAGCGGTCAATTCCAAGTTATGAGTTAATTAGAAGTCTACTTAGCCGAAAAGACAAATTAATAAAGACAAATTAGCCGAAAAGAGGTTCAAAGACAAAGACGACTTGACCTATTTGCCATTTCTTTATCATTGCCACACCTACCTACCGCTTAATTTTTTTTATTCTACGTTGATCTTACCTTCATATTCATTGAAAATTCGTTGGAGTTCAGTTGATGATCAGCCTAGTATGATCCCTACGGAGGAGAACAAGCTCTCCGCCGCAGCTGAACGCTTCTGTCGTCGATTTTCACTGGCTGAGATCCATTCCGCCACTCAAGATTTCAGTGAAACTAATCTCATCGGAAATGGTGGATTTGGTAAGGTCTACAGAGGCCAAATCAATGATGGGGAACAAACTGTGGCCATAAAGAGGCTAGCAACAAATTCCAGTCAAGGAGCCCACGAGTTTGTCACTGAGATTGAGACACTTAGTAAACTCCGACATATTAATCTTGTCTCTCTCATCGGCTACTGCAACGACAATGAAGAAATGATTCTTGTTTACGACTACATTCCCCGTGGAACGCTGGCCGAAAACCTTTACACAACTTCCATGAGTACTCACTCTGAAGTCTACTCTGTTCTTTCATGGAAGCAACGCCTTAATGTATGCGTCGGAGCTGCTCGAGGTCTGGATTATCTTCACACTGGCACCTCCATCATACACCGCGATGTCAAGTCTACCAATATCCTTCTTGATGAGAATTTCCGAGCTAAGGTTTCAGATTTTGGATTGGCTAAACATTTGAGTACAATCAACCCACAGAGCCATGTTAGCACAATAGTTAAGGGCTCGTTTGGTTATTTAGATCCGAGCTACTTTACAACGTGTAGACTAACCAGGCAAAGCGACACATATGCGTTTGGGGTGGTGTTGTTGGAAGTGTTGTGTGGGAGACCTGCTGTGGATTCTAGGCTTGGCGAGGATGAGATGAGTTTAGTCATGTGGGCTCAAGAAAAGATCAGTAAAGGAAAAGTTGAGCAGATTGTAGATCCAAATCTGAGGGAAGAAATCACAGCAGATTGTTTAAAAACTTTTGTGGGGATTGCTAAAAGATGCTTGAATCATGATCCTAAAAAGAGGCCAACAATGGCTCAAGTTTTGGGCAAGCTTGAGTTAGCCCTTGAACAGCAGGAGAGAAGAGCACAATCATTCATTACATTGAGATTTCTGCCATTCTGGAGTAGAGTTAAACCATCTGGTAATATGAATTCCAATTATATACATATATATCTAAAACAAGGCATGAATAAAATAAAGAGTTGTGATCTGATAATTATGTATTTGTGAGAGCAAAAATTGCAGGTAGCTTTGCCACAGGATCCAGTCATGAAAATCTTGAACGAGGTGTGATTAATACACCGGCAGCAGACGTCCCTGCCACTCAAGAAGACACATGGAAGGGCGAACAGATTATTACAGATTCGCCTATTGCCCATCCTGGAATGGATTCAGGTCTGCAAAGTACAATGAAGGATCCGCCTGAATTCCTTGGAGAAGCTCAAGGAGTAGTGGAACTAACAAATGATGGCTTGAATATATCTGAAGAACTAAAGGAGGAACAAAACTCTACTATTTCTGAGGTAGCTGTGCCTGCTGTTGAAGAAAAATGGATTAAGCAGTATGAACCAGGTATCTACATTACACTTAAAGCCCTTCCAGATGGAACCAGAGATATCAATCATGTACGCTTCAGGTATATTAACTCATTATT
Organism: Pogostemon cablin; assembly: GCA_023678885.1. NCBI lineage: Eukaryota > Viridiplantae > Streptophyta > Magnoliopsida > Lamiales > Lamiaceae > Pogostemon > Pogostemon cablin. The sequence goes on from CM042961.1 coordinate 9,786,522, forward strand.
TATACACTAGATATAGTTTATTATCATATATATACAGAGTTCAAGTGAGCTGGATCATTTCATTCATTGCTGACCATATGTTTTTTGTGTATAGTCAGAGAAGATTCGATGAGCGTCAAGCAGAGGAATGGTGGGCGAAAAACAGGAAAAAAGTCTACGAAAAATACAACGTGCGCTAAATTGTTCTAGTAATTAGTTTCTGGATTGGCTATCTATCTGATGAATAGCTGCAATGCTGAGCATGCTGGTGTAGCTTCAGACACAATTTGAGGAAATAGTGATTTTGCTCTTATATATGACAATGAAATTGTAGCTCTCCAGTTCTTGCTAAAACTGTCTTTTAAATGTCGACAGTCTTTAATTTGTGGTGACCTTGCAAAATTTTATTGCTCCATAATGCTATCTTCTTACATGTTGTTATTTGATCTTTATACTGATAAGGCAACAGATTTATACATGAGTTCGTTACTTCTCCACTTGCTGGAGAAGCAATGTTACTCTTTACATTGTAAAATATGTGCATGTACAAGCATCCTTATATATACAGCATTTTCATCCTAAGGTTTATATCCCCTACCTTTAGCAAACACCATGAGTTCCACTGATTCCGCATTCATTATTTTTTAGCATTCAATAGAGGTCGAAGAGCTTTTACTACAATGCTCATGTCTGGACGAAAATCACTCATATTGCAAACACAAGGCAGCTACTGCAGCCATCTGCATTCATGGAATCATGCATGTATTCCCAATAAATACCATTTCAGGAAATGTGACACAGCAATTTCCTAGCTAATATTACCTTTGCAACAGCTTTTGGTGGGTAGTTTCCATTCAGTCTAGCATCCACGACCTCATTTACCCTGTCTTTAGTAAGCGATGGTGTTGCCTGTTGTTATTCAAGTTTGTTATTCATTCAATTACGCACAGATTATCTCTATGAAATAGTATTTCACAAGGTGAGCAAAACAGTATACCCATGTCACAAGATATTGCCGCCCACGTGGCCGTTTGCAATCAACTAGTTTCCTACCCGTCAAGAGTTCCAGTAGTACCACTCCAAAGCTGTAAACATCACTCCTCCAGCTTAACATTGTCCACTTATAATATCTACCATGGATCAATATAATGTATCGCGTCATATATAAGTACAAATTCAAGCTATCTTAAGGAAAGACTCAGAATAGAACATACTCTGGGGGGAGATATCCATGAGATGGGGTAATGCTAGAAGGATGATAGTAAGTACGTTCACCAAAATCAACTAATTTAGCCACTTGGTGTCATCAAAAAGTAAAATGTTGCTGGATTTTATGTTACGATGAACCTGTCCCTGATCATGAATGTATTTTAGTCCTTCCGCTGCCCCTATAGCAATTTTGACTCTTTTGGCCCATGTCAGAGACGGAACTGGCTTTGAGGCACCATTAGCCCCTACTTGTCCTAATGCACAAAAAAGACACACCTCAAATCTTTAGTTTAATTAACATCAAGAAGCACAATGAGTTCATGTATGCGATTGAGTTGTTTGCAAATGCATGTGAAAGACATAGAAACAATCAAACAGCTCAATCCAACCGAGACATTTTAGAAATATTTACCATGTAGAATGTCATACAGGGAGCCATTTTGGGCAAACTCATAAGCCAAGATTAGTTGACCATAATCCACACAGTGACCTAATGGTTGAGCCACATTTTCATGCTTTAGTCTGGATGCAACTGAAACCTACATATGTAAGAACAACACCATAATCAATTTTATCCAGCAACCTCACTCCCTATATATAATGTTTCCAAACCTGTGCTAGAAACTCATTGTCACGTTTATACATCAGCTTCTTAATTGCTGCTGCTTGTCCAGTTTTCAGGACCCCATGATACACTTGTCCAGTTTTCAGGACTTGTCCTCTGGATCCTTCACTAATTAATCGTTTTGAACTAAAGTTTCCAGTCACCTCTTTCAATTCATGTATTGGAATAACAGGGAAAGTATCTGGCACAACATTATTAACAGAGACAGCTGGCGGAAGCAAATTAACCGTCTGTTTGTCCTTTAATGCTTCTTCTTGAGTGGTGGGAATGGCCGTTGAGATCATATTAACATCAACTAGCTTGTGATCCTTTGGTGTTGATTCTGTGACTGGACTCCCTGCAAAAACTTCAGAAACAAATTCCTGAATAAATCATCAAACTGCAAACCTTTGAATTGTATTGATACCATATATTACCGAATGGTTTAAATCTATTCATAAATATTAGGAAAAATGATGCATTTGTAGGTATTTGTGCATTTCTGTCCTGCTGTTGGACTGCAAACTCAAGCTTGGCCACAACTTGAGACATTGTTGGCCTCTTTTTTGGATCATGATTTAAGCATTTCTTAGCAATTACAACAAACGTTTTCAAGCAATCTGCTGCGATTTCATTCCTTAGATTTGAAGCTATAATCTGGTCAACTCTTCCCTTACTAATTTTATCTTGAGCCCACGTCACCAGACTCATCTCATCCTCACCAAGCCTGGGATCTACAACAGGTCTCCCACACAACACTTCCAACAACACTACCCCAAAGGCATATGTATCACTATGCTTAGTTAGTCTAGATGTTGTAAAATAACTCGGATCTAAATATCCAAACGACCCCTTAACTATAGTGCTAACGTGGCTCCTAGGGTTGATTGTGCCCCGGGGCCGATGTATTAAAGGGCAGTAGAGCCCATTATTTTAATATGTATGTAAATTTTTTTTTAATAAAAGTCCAGTCCAAATAAATTGTTAGCCCACCCCAAAAATTATTTCTGATAAATATTTTATTCATTTGAGCCCAAGTTCCAAACTTAACCCAATTCATAAGGATTTAACATAAATAGCCCAAGATTTAAAATAATTTATTACAAACCCTTCTCCAAGTGGCCGACAGACACTCCTCCTTTCAGCTTGCACACGCGCATTGATCAGATTTCATACTTCAAATTTCCAAAATTATTTAAGAATCAAGATTCAGCAATCTCCTTCCAATTAAGGTTTCAATTTCACACTTTTTCTATAATTAATTAATTTCTATAAGTTGTTCTAATTATTATGAGATAAAATTCAAGGAAAGAAATCTAATACAATATATGGGAATAAATTTTACTAAAATTTCATAAATATTCTAAAGGTTGAATCCTCAATTGAAATCGTGACTTTTCATTAAAAAAATTAATATACCATGTACATCCTTCTTCTATGGGAATAAATTTTATTAAAATTTCATAAATATTCTAAAGGTTGAAGCCCCATTGAAATTGTGATTTTTCATTAAAAAAATTACTCCCTCCGTCCCGGAAAACTTTTCACCTTTACTGTTCCACGTTGTTTAAGAAAAATTGCACTTTTTGACCAACTTTATTGACTTTGGAGGGTATTGTAGTATTTTTAGGTAATAAAAAAGAATAAAGTAATGATATGTGAGTGAAAAAGGAGTGACAAATTTGAAATTAAAGTAACTTTTGAGGTTGTTGGATAAAGTGGTGTTTCCTTTTTTGGGGGGTGAAAGGTTTTGTGGGACAAACAAATGAGGAAAGTGAGAAAAGTATTATGGGACGGAGGGAGTAATATACCATGTACATCCTTCTTCTAATGTCAAGCTTGCTCTAATTTCTAAATTTAAGGTTTTATTGTAATAATATTTTAACATTGCTGTCTAAATAAATTTATTTAATCATATAAATAAATTGTGACCATTTTCCGTTTATGTTCTTTTCAGAATATAAAATGGAGCATGAGCATCATCCTCCAATGAAAAAGGGAAAAGGACTTATATCATCTTTCTTTAAGAAACGTGATCGTCAAGAAAGTGCAAGTAGCTCAAAACCTACGTTTACTGCATTGCAAAACCAAGGTAATGAATCTTCTTCAGTACCTATGGTTCAAACTTTATCAAATGTAGATTTTCAGCCGAATGTATCTATTGAGCGAGATTCTGGTAAAAGAAAGCATATGTGTGAATATTCTACTAATGCAAGAGATGATATTAGACGGGCATATCTCAAAGTTGGACCTTATCAACCAAAATTGGACTCATATCCTACTACAAAGTCTGGTTCTCAAAATCGTAGCTTTTAGAGAAAATGGTTTGACAATTTTCATTAGTTGGAGTACTCACCCTCAACAAATAAAGCATATTACTTTTATTGTTTCCTTTTCATAAGTGATATAAATATTTTGCTATATATATATATTATTTATTTATTATTATTATTATTATTTATTTTAAAATAAACTTAGCCCACCCCATGATTAAATCCTGGATCCGGATTGTGCCTAAATGTTTAGCCAACCCATCTGAAACCTTAGCTGTGAAGTTTCCATCGAGAAGGATATTTGTGGACTTGACATCACTGTGTATGATTGAGGTGCCGGTGTGAAGATAGTCCAGACCTCGTGCAGCTCCTGTGCATATATTGAGGCGTTGCTTCCATGTAAGGACAGAGCAGTCGTCACTATCATCGTTCCTGGAAAATGAGTAGAGGTTGTCGGCCAGCGTTCCAAGGGGTATATGTAAGCATAATTTCATAATCAATTAATTTATAAATTGACATGGATCTTAGATCTTCATGATTTTCAAACCACATAAACACGATTAGAAGACTTACCTTGAGACGCCATTAATGGCGGTCCTCCTGTGATACGTTCCTACGAATTGCGTCGGGAACTGGTTTCTCTCTCCTCACCTCTTTCTTTATGGCACAGTACGTAAGACTTAATGTGATAGAGAATTAATAAAACTGTATCTCTTTAATAGGTGGGGAGAGGACCAGATCGGAATATTAAATCTTTATCAAATCACATTCTATCAATGTGATTGTTATCCATAAATATATATGACCTTATTTATCTCATATATATTATTTATTTAAACCATATCTTTATTTAAGATATTTGATCATAATAAATATCTTATATATTTAATTATTAATTATTAATGGCACTAGGCCATAATAATCTTACATTCTCCCACTTGGCCGAGTGACATAATTAAACTTTAAACGTAAGGGTTTAAATAATTTGTATAATGTGCGCGATATAAGATAAAGTAATTGGTCAACTCATTAATGTCAATATTAAGTATAGACTAACACAAGTTATGGCGGTTCTATATCATTTACTCGACATAGTTCCTTCCATATACTATGATATTACTTTTCTACTCAACTTGACACATAAATATAAAGATCAATAATGGTCCACATAAGTATCTCAATTCGAGATAAAATCTTGTTTGATTAATGTCAACATTCATGTATACTAAAATGACAAAACAAGATATATCAATTAGAAATAAAACATAATGAGCTCTTAATGTCAATTGTTCATCATAAGTTTGTTACAGCCTTTCAATGATCTCATATTCATGTAACGTTCAATGAATGTTTTATAGAAGATCATTTGTGTAATGGATCCGTAATCATAAGATTGGTGCCATTGGATGCCATTATGCTCAATTGACATCTTTGTTTCTAAAGTTCTTCTTAACGATAAATACTTTCATTCCATATGTTTTAGCAACTTTGGAATATCCATCGTTTTAAAGAAGAACAATGCAGCAGAATAATCATAATAAGTTTTCAGCGACTTGACATTATTGTCAACTTATTTCAAGTCCTGAAATTAAACTTCACATTTAATGTTCTTAAATTGTAGCTTCAAATCATGCCACAAGTTAACTTTAATAGTGAATGTAGTTTTTTAGAAACTTTTTCACAATTTTGCATGACATAATATCCCCGACTAAGAAACATAAAAGTCAGAGTGAACTTTTTTTGCTTCATATAATCATCTTAATCTGAATCTATATTAATTACATCTAAGTAATTAAATTTTTGATAAGTAAGCACGGGTGCTTTAGTTCATTAAAATACCTTATAATATTTCCTTATGCAACATTCTGGTCATTCGTTTATGAATCACTTCAATAATGACCAAGCATTCTAACAGTAAGGCTGATATTTGGTCTTTATACAATCTTGTATATCTTATGCTACCAATAATATACACATAAGGAATATTGTAGTACGTTCCAATTCATTATTGGAAATTGCATAAGATTAAACTTATCTCCCTTCCGGATTGGAACGTTCTTTATAAACACCTTTCCATCCATAACCTCTATTGAACTTTATTAACATATACTTACAGAGACATCTTTAAATGTCTCATCATATGTTTTATTCTAAAGTTCTTTGAGAGAAATTTATTGGTTTCACATAATAAACCAAGATCATCAGTTGCAAGCAAGTTTATCATTAACATAGAAAATTAATGTGCTCCCACTGACTTTTAGATATATACACCGATTTACGATATTTTTCTTAAATCCAAAAGATATTTTAAAAGGAAAGCATGCTTAAGTTTGTATGTTAATTCTTTAAGTTTACACGTCATGTGATATTTTCCTTTAATGGAAAAACTCTTGAGTTGATCCATATAACTTGATCATCTACCAAATCACCTTTTAGAAAAGTAGGCATAATATTCATTTGGTGCAACTCTAAGTTATAATGAGTTACCAAAGTCATGAAAATTCTAATAGAGTCTTGTAAAGAAATAACTTGTTATATCTCCTTACAATTATGTCATCATTTTGAGTAAATCTTTAGCAACAACTCTAATTTTATATCTTTTGATATTGCCATCTGTTCACTTTTGATCATAAAGATACATACGTATCCAATTATTTTATAACTTTCTGGCAATTCTTACAAGATATAAACTTCATTATGAGCCATTGATTTCAACTCGTCTTTCATAGCATTTACTCGTTTAATAGAATTAGTACTTTCCATGACTTATTCCAAAACTGGAATTTTAGCACTTATTATAATGTCAAATTTTTGCTCATTTTATTATACCACATATGCAATTGTTATAAATAGCGGATATATTGTCCTTCAGACATTCTTAATGCTATTTGATGTGATATATCAAATGAAAGCTCATTGATAATTGATTTAGTAAAATCGAATCCTTAAGAGAGTAGAATAACTTATATGTTGTCCTTAAAAGTTGTTTGGCTATTCAACAACTATATAACAACTTTAGAAGAAGCTTAGATAAATGTATTTTCAAATTCTCCACCCAACTTCTTCAATAACCACATTTAATGGTTTCATACTCCCACTGATTTTACAATTCTTAATGAATTTGACATTCCAATTTTAAAATTCTTGTACTATAGTTAAGACCATAAAATTCATACCCCTTAGACTTTAAGGATAATTTATAAGGAAATAACTTAATTTTCTTATATCCAATTTCTTTTCATGTGGATGTAAATCATAATCCCTGCTGGGCAATTTAAAACATGCACCTGCCTAAGATCGAGTTTTCTACAAGTTCATAAGGATTTTTTTTTTGAAAACTGTTTTACTAAAAACTCGACCATCACGTAAGTGGCAGTTTTAAATACATAAATCCACAAAATATGGGTATAGATTAATCATTCAACATGCTTATAACCATATTCAATAAAGTACGATTATGTCATTCTGCTACACCAATTTATTATGATATGCAACATTTAGTATAAATGTCAGTTTTTCCTATAATTAAGTGATTGGGCATGATAATCCATCACACTTTCCATAAAATTCATCACTTCTTCCAATCTTTATAATTTTCACTTTTCTATCTAATTTTCTCAACATCATTAATAAATGCTTATCAAGCATTTATGGTGTGAGACTTTTCTTGTAAGATAGATATAACCATAATGTGAATATTTACATTTAAATTGAAAATGATGAAATATCTTTATTTCTTTAAGAAGGGATTATCATAAGACTCACAATTAGCGGTGTAAACTATTTTAAGAAGCTGTGTAGTTATCGTGGCTCTATTATTTGTGTGTTTTGTTTGCTTTCCTTTAATGCAATTCACACAAATATCAAGATTAGTAAGAGCCTAGATCATGAAAGGCTTTATTCTTAATTAATCTTTTGGAATAATTCTTTTAGAGAGTTACCCCACATATTAATGCCACGTTTGGTGTCAACTTCATTATTATTCCTTTTAAAGGAATATAATGTTTATTATTATTATTATTATTTTTAAAACTTTCCTTTTGAACCAACATTAATTTCAACATTATGTGAATTTAATTCATATTCCATTCGTCTTTCTTATGGTTCATTTGGAACATGTCATACTTATAAGGTAGTGAGTTTGTAAACTGCACTAATAAGTTTTTAATCACATTCATTATGGAAGGTTTAAGTCTTGTTGTAAGTTTTCATTAATGATAAGTTCATGTATGTCATCAGAACCATCAAACTTTATGGTGATTAAAATAGCCATTAGTATCTCATCAAGAGATTTATTAGTAATTTAGGTATGATAGACTTAATTTATTAGTCACATTTATTTGCAAAAATATAAGGCTCAATCTGTTTGATCTAACCCAAGCATTATAGTCAGATTACTTAGCTTTATTGCTAGTACAAGCAAATGAACAATTTATCTTTAAGTGACAAATAAAATCCAAAGCACTTTGGTGAAATTAGATTTATTCGCACTATTTAAATACTTTAATCCATTTTGTAATGGAACAGACGTAGCATGCGAGTAGAGACTAAATAATATAGGTAATTTTAAGAATAAGAATAATATAATTTATTCCTATAAATAACTTAAGTAATTTATCAACAGATTCAGGATCAAAGGCAATAAATGTATATTGAAGTTCTCCTTTGGGCGATACAACAATATACAATCATAATCATAATGATGCTTGCATATTTAACATAATTTGATAATTAAATATTTTCATTAAAACTATTTTGTCATCTTTGGACATACAAAACAGTTTGTCATAATATATTAATTATCAATTTATCATGTTTATATTCATGAATTATAAAGACTAATAATCACCTTTGGGTGAATTTAAAGTCTTATAATTATGAAAATTTTAATGGCCCATATAATAATTCCTTATTCAAGCATCACATAAATATGGGTAATTAAAAATTTAATTATATGATTTATCATTATAATCTTTCAGGTCAGACCACTTTGGTGATTAACAGACCAACATTAAATAAACTTAAATCGTATAAAAAATCATTAATTATAATCTTTTAAAAGATCTTCATAAATATTCTATTAATTATTCATGAATTATATTTTAAGACATGAATTAATTTCATCACATATCTTGATGATTTATCATAATATATTCATACAATCATAATAGAGATAATGCATTTAATCCCTCATTATAATGAATTGCTCGTAACATATCTGACACGTTAAGAATTACAATACATCATGAGTAGCTAAACACATAAATTAGATATTTCATTAAAGCAAGCTACTTATATGTCATAACATAAGTCCATATCATAATATCTAATAAATTTCATAATTTTGATTTTATCCCCATCAATATTAAATTCTAATGATATCACACATTAAGCATACAATCAATTAATGTATGCACAATATCAAATTATAAATATGTTAATAATTGGGCAGTAGGGTGTGACACTCAAGCAATATTATGAATTAGACAGATTGATTTATTGACTGTAATTAGCTGTCATTATTCTTAATCAGCCAATAAGAAAAATCAATACACTCCCAAAATTAAAGATTAAAGAAGGCACGTAATTTTATTATATTAAAAAATCACATGCTGACATAATTAATTTCTACAATCATATCTTTAATTCTTTAGTCCCAAAAACTAAATAGGGCAGTTTATATCCTCTTAATATGATATAACTATATTTAATAAAAATTTCACGTAGACAGCATCAATCATAATTATAGCAATCACACCTGTATCACATCCGTGATTAAATATGGTTAAAATAAGGTCATTAAACAAATTAAGTTAATGACAACTTCATGCTTTAAGTAAATTTACATTAAGTCAAAAATTCAATAATCTGATTGAGATTAATTGATTATCATACACGCATACCCTACTTTAGTAATTCCATCAGATTAGCCATACATTTTGGCTTATTCATTACTATCATATTTTAAATTCATGAAACATTAAATGAATTTCATCATATTTTAAATTCATAAAACATTAATCATTTAACGGAAAATCATGAGATCCTTAATCATGCTCTGATATCACATGTAAGCAAATTTCATAATCAATTAATTTATTAATTGACATGAATCTTAGATCTTCATGATTTTCAAACCACATAAACACGATTAGAAGATTTACCTTGAGACGCCATTAATGGCGGTCCTCCTGTGATACGTTCCTACGAATTGCGTCGGGAACTGATTTCTCTCTCCTCACCCCTTTCTTTATGCACAGTACGTAAGACTTAATGTGATAGAGAATTAATAAAATTGTGTCTCTTTAATAGGTGGGGAGAGGACCAGATCGGAATATTAAATTTTTATCAAATCACATTCTATCAATGTGATTGTTATCTATAAATATATATGACCTTATTTATCTCACATATATTATTTATTTAAACTATATCTTTATTTAAGATATTTGATCATAATAAATATTTTATATATTTAATTATTAATTATTAATTATTAATGGCACTATGCCATAATAATCTTACCGTATATACTTATAAACAAGAATCATTTTGCCATTGTCATTGCAGTAGCCGATCAGAGAGACAAGATTGACATGTCGGAGCTGACTCAGTGTCTCAATCTCCGTCAAAAACTCGCGCTCTCCTTGGTTGGAATTGGGGACTAGACGTTTAATGGCCACGGTGTCCTGCTCGTCGCCGATTTGGGCTTTGTAAACTTTACCAAATCCACCAATTCCAATGAGATGTACTTCACTGAAAATCTGCAGTGGCCAACTGGATCTCACCCAATGAAAATCGACGATAGAACCTTTCAGTTGTGGCAGAAAGCTTCGTCTCCTCCACTAAAACGCTAACTGTAGCGCTCATATTTGGGCTTACAGAAAACTCGATTAAATTTGGGATGAGATATTGATACGAAATGGGAATGGTAAATCATTAATTGATTATTTATGGGCAAGTGGTCCTGGAATTAGGGGTGGCAATTCGTGCTAACGGATTGGGTTTCGTGTCGACATGATATGACACGACACGATAAGAGCAAACTCGAACACGATACGATAAGAATTCGTTCCGACACGACACGAACACGAAAAATAATGGGTTGACACGATAACAACATGATAAGAAAATTAAAAATAAAAAAATATTAATTAAAAATATTAATTTTTTTAAATAAATATATTTTATAATTATTAATAAGTATTTTATTATATATTTACCTAATTTTATATTTATATTGAGTTGTTAATAGGTTAATGGGCTGTTAACGGATTAATGGGTCATCTGTTAATATTAATCGTGCTTAATGGGTTGACACGAACCCAACACGAACACGGCACGAAATTTTCGTGTCCTTATTGGGTTGACACGATAACGACACGAACCCAATAAGGCCAAACACTAACCCGCAATTATTGTGCCGTGCTCGTATCATGTCGTGTCGAGAATTGCCACCCCTACGTGGAATACTTTCTTGCCCTCTGGACTATTACTGTCATGGCAAAAGCTCCTGTGCGCCCGGGGACACGGAAAGATGCTCCGTGTCCCCATGTGAACACAACCCTCCCCTCCAATCCTATTTAAACCTATGTATTGCTAGGGGTTTAAATTGTAAATGGGCATGAAAATTGTAAAGGCGCACGGAATGTGTTCCGTGCGCCCGGGTGCACAAGAGCCTCACTCTACTGTCATAATCTGAATTGATCATTTATGGCTAGGTGGGTCACCTCAAAATGCTATCTAATTTCTAATAATAAAAGGGGGGAAATGACTTGTGGCACAAAATCAAATTGGTGGAACCTTTGACTATTCTATCGCTTTTTTTTTTTCATTTTATTTATAACAAAAGCTTCTGCGCCTCCGTACACACAATGCCCCCATAGAAACACAATCATTCCCCTCCATTTTCTACTTAAACTTATATATTGTTAGGGGTTTAAATTGCAAAGGGGCACGGTGTCTCCTGGCCACAAGGGCCTCACTCTTTATTTATTTATTCTTCCTCACTCTTTATTTATTTATTCTTCCATTCTTTTTTTTTCTTTTTTCGTTCTTTTTTTTTTCATTTTTTATTTTTTTATTTATTTAATTTTAGGGATATAATTATAATTTCACCCTTGTGGTTAAGAATATATTTCACCCCTAAAGTTTAGGATATAGGATATAATTGTAATTTTACCATTGTGGTTTAGGGTATAATTTATCCCATGAGTTTAGGGTTTAATTGTAATTTCACCCTTGTGGTTTAGGGTATAATTTATTCATAGGGTTTAGAATTTAGGGTATAATTGAAATTTTACCCTTGTGGTTTAGAATATAATTTATTCCTAGGATTTAGGGTATAATTGTAATTTTGCCCTTGTAGTTTAGGGTATAATTTATTTTTAGGGTTTAGGGTATAATAGTCACTTAAATATAATAAATTTAAAAATAAAATAAAAAATAATATTAATGAAGGAGCAGGAATTAGATAAAAAGGATGTGGACCAAGGTTCCACCAATTCATTTGGTGGCCCGGTTGTATCCAAGTCCTACCCTAAAAGGGGAATGAGCATTATTGCCACTGCCCGTAAATTAATTGCATGAGGTTCTCAATTTATTTATTTACTCTCTTCGTTCCACGTATTTGTTCACGTAGGACGGTGGAAGTATTATTTTTAATTATGTCGTATTCATAAAATAATTTTGCCCAAATAAATTATTAATTTCTTATTCTATCAATTAATTGAATGAGCTTCTTAAATTAACTTCTTAGGGTGGATAGTTGTATTAATGTTGTGTATACGTGAACTTGGTTTCAATTTGGTTAAATTGATTTAGAGCAAGTGTACTCTATCGTGTGTAGCACGTAAGCGACCAAGTGCAAAATTTATAAGATATTGAACCCAAGGGCGAAAGTGGATAGCCGTGTTTGAGAAATGCTTTACTCTAGTAGGACGAATCAAAGAAGGAGGGTTGATTATACTACAAACTAACAACTAGGAAAGCAATTAAAGATAGATGGATACAATAGACATGGAAGATGGATGAAGGTAGAACAATCTAAGAAGTATGCAAGGCAAGCAATCTTCATGGAAAGACTTATGTAGACTCACACACACACATGCATCAATGAACATCATGCTATGATATTAAGGGCAATCACTATTGTACCCCTAATCCCTATGGCCAAGGTGACTAGGTTCTCATCCCTTTTATAAGATTAAAGCTCCTAGGATTGGTCTTATCATCAATTCCCATTAAGGTACTATGATTCTAAGTTTGGTTCCCCTCACTAGTTCTCACTAATGTCCTATCATGAGGTTCTAAGCACAAGGAGGGAATGGCTTTCCTCCCCTTACACTAACCAAGTCATCTCATGCAATCAATGATTCAATTAAACCACTAAGCATAACATTGGAATGGTCATCCTAATATCATGTATAGAGAATTTAATCACACAAATCATGCATAAAATGAGAATAAGCATTCATGATAGAAAATATTCATAATAATCATTTCATCAAACATGTGGTGTGCAAAATTTACATAATTCCTAACCAATCACATTGCTAGCCTCACATGAGGACTAGCCACTACATATCATTACAAATTCATTACAATCCATGGCATGCTCCAATTGAGCCAAATAATGAAGAAAATAACAAAATAAAGATAAGTTGGCTCCCCTTTGATGGTGAACTTCCTCCCCTTTGATCATGCTAAAATCTTCAACCAATGATGAATTCCTCTTCTTAGATTGGTGGATGGATGGATTTATGGATGGATTTGAGGAAATCAAGTGGTTTGAATGGATGAAGTGAAGTGTGGAAGAGATGGAGATGAATGTGTGTGATTTTGGTGTTTAGTGCGTGTGAAAACTGATCCAAAATGATTCCTCCCGGATTTTGTGGTCAAAACATGTATTTATATCCCCATGGAAGTTTTCAGAACGTGTGGAAATCATAAACCTGACTTTTGTCAGAACACGGGCCGTATGCGGAACACGGCCATGGGGGTGGCCGTGTAGCGTTTTCTGGTGTCGGAACACGGCCAACCCTTACAGAGCCGTGTTCGGTACACGGGCCGTGTAGTGCATCGCGTGCTGCGCAGTCTCACTGTTTCGCGCATAACTTTTACATTCGATCTCCAATTCGAGTGATTCTTGCGCTCACGCAATCCTCTCTTCCTTGGCTTTCCAGCCATGTATCACACGTCCAGTTTTGAGCTCCACAAAAATATAGAAAAATTACACAAGTTGGACGTGTGTTTTTAGTATTTTGCTTTGGCTCGTTCTTCCTCATTTCAACTCCGAATTGAGCTCCGTTTTTTCCCACATCTTCTTTATCGTGTCTAGAATCTATTTTTACCTAAAAATCACACAAATCACCAATTTACCAATTCTCTAAATATTCACAAATATAGCACAATTTAAGGCACTTAATCATGAAAATCACACATTTATCATTTCAAAGCACAAATCTCCATATCTTCATATAACACCACCAAATGACATACAAAATGAATAAAAACACACAAAAATATATAATAAAATACACTAAAATCTAGGTGAAAACGACACCGATCATATACGTCTCATAGATAGTATATTAATTATTTTGTGTGGACCCATTTATCAAAATGAAAATATAAAAATTGAAATGAAACACCTAAATTAAAAATAGGGTAAATTACCAAAACCCCCCCTCAAGATTTGTCCAAATTACCAAATAAACCCCGTGGTTTGAAAAATTACCAATTACCCCCTTTAATAATTTTTTATAAAAAAAATATTGAAATTTAAAAATACAATGTTAAATATATGGGTCTTGATGTCATTTTCATCATTCTTTATTTTAAGAAAAAGTGTATTTTTATTAATGTTCAAATAAAAAACAAGTTAAAGGGGGTAATTGGTAATTTTTCAAATCATGGGGTTTATTTGGTAGTTTGAACAAACCTTGAGGGAGGTTTTGGTAATTTACCCTTAAAAATATGTACAGATTGAAATAAGACCGAACGAGTATACACTAATGAATAATAACTTAAACACTTTATTAGTGAATTATCTGTTAGTTTTTTTAATAAAAATTTGAACATAAAAAAATTATAAAGTTATTAAGAAACACATATTACACTATTAAATAAAAATTAATGAGTAAATTTTGAGAGAGACCGTCTCGCGTTAGACTATTTTACACTTTTCAAAATAATTGTCACTTTCACTATAAAATATTATAAAAGTTATACTATAAATTGTTCATGAAATAACATTATCACTTTTCATTAATAGAGTATCACTTTCATTATAAAAGTTATCACTTTTTATCCATCTTACATAAGTCTTTATATAAGACAGTCTCACACAAATCTTTGTCTTAATTAATACACATATAAGTGCACGCGTATATTCGAGTGCACATAATATCAACTTTTAAATTATTAAAAGACCTAGTATTTGTCAATTATTATTTTTTTTTTGTGATTTACTTCCATGTATTAATGTGATTTTATTATTATAGAGTGGTAAAATAGGGATATTTTATAGTACTTTTTAACATGAAAATACGATAGAGCAGTGTTTTCATAATCGGATCGGAGGCTGAACCGGTGGATGCAGTGGTTCGGGTTCAACCGGTCGGACCGGTTCAATCGGCGGTTCAAACGGAAAATTGAATTTTACATATTTTCAATTATATTTTATAATATTACAATTCATTAAAAAAATTTATAATAACCAAAATTATTTTATAAAGAAAAAATTCAATTTATATAAAAATATAATTAGATAAAATATTTATAGTTAATAATTCATACTACCTCCGTCCCATTGAAACGTAGGCGCTTCCTTTGTAAATTACAAAGGAAGCACGTACGTTTCAATGGGACGGAGGGAGTATTTTATACATATTTTTATATATTCTCTCAATATCATATTACTTAATTTATACTCAAACTGTTATACATCTGATGCACCACTCTAGGAAAATCACATAATTTAATTCAAAATTTAAATATTATATTTTAAAATAAATAAAAATAAAAGTGAAATAATATAAAAATATAAAATATAAAAAGAAAAACAAAAAAAAATAAAAAAAAATTTCAAAAACCGATTGGACCGGTTCAACCGGTTTTTTCGGTTTTGGCCGGTTTAATCCGATTCAACTCAAAAAAAGGTTTTGTAGTTGTTTTGGACCAGTTTGGAGGCCGGTTTCCGGTTGAACCGACTGGTCCAACCGATTTTGAAAATCATTGCGATAGAGTGGGCATTTCTGATCGTGTGTAATTGAATTTGGGTAGCAGGTGTCTTTCCCTCGTAATAAAATCCAGTGTCGTGTGAAACAATTACAATTTCCTATTTTTATTGTTAGGTTGGTTTCTACTATCCTTGAGTGCATAAGGTGTGTAAGAGTATAATATTTTATTTTAAATGATATATACTCCCTCCGTTCTATAAAAGATTGCACCTTCCCTTTATAAAATACAAAGGAAGTGTGCAATCTGAATTGGGACGGAGGGAGTATACTTTAATTAATAAGGATATAATTTTTTTATTAAAAGAATCGGCTAAAATATGAATAATATAAATATTTGATTAAAAAAATTAACTACACGTTTTTATAGTAAATGATAGAACATTTAATGCTAAATGGTACTCCCTCCGTCCACTGTTAATCTATCCATTTTACTATTTGGGCCGTTCACTCTCAATATATTTTTTATACATATGGAACCACACTCTCACTAATATAATTAAAATATGAGACTCATACCCTCCACTAATACAATCACACACTACACATAAAATAATAAGACTTCTTAATCCACGTGCTAAAAGCAAATGGTGTTGACACCCAAACAACAAATGGATACATTAACAATGGACGGAAAGAGTATAGCTTTAAAAAAATGCGGGATTTAGGGGCACAGTGTTCCATGGGTGCACAAATTTTAGGTTTATTGTTTTGTCTTTTGTGATTGTTAATTACTCATCTGTTCATTATCAATGTATCAATTTGCCTTTTATTTTATGCATAGTACATAATTGTATTAGTAGGGTGTGTAAGTTTTATATTTTAATTATATTAGTGGTGTGTATAGAATTTATAAAATTTAAAGGGAAAATGAAAATATTAAGAGTGGATGTAAAAAGAAAAAAGGAAGTGAATGACTCAAAATAGTAAAGTAAATAGGTTGAGGATGTACGTTAGAGTAATATATTTAATTGTTACTTATGAAATACTATTATTGTTGGGAATTACACTCCACTCATCTTTGTTCCTATTCTTTAGAATTAAATGAAAGAAAAAATCTTTCATTTAAGGATTAAAATTTATTATATCCTATTTTTTATATCAATTTTCTTTCTAATCCTAAATTTAACATTATATCTTTTTATATCTGATTTGATCAAAATATCTTTTACTCGTTCGAGTAATGCATTATTTTCGTGTATCAATTCGTGTACATGTATATACACATAACTCAATTCATTATTTGACACGAAAATTTGATACAAAGGCATTTTTTTATCACGAAAATTTTACATGCATTATTTGACACGAATGCATTATTTGACACGAAAATTTGTCATGAAGACATTTTTTTGACACGAAAATTTTACATGCATTATTTGACACGAAATTTGACACGAATGCATTTTGTTGACACGAAAATTTTACATGCATTTGACACGAAATTTGACACGAATGCATTATTTGACACGAATTTTTATTCGGATGCATTATTTGACATGAAATTTTTACACGAAAGTATTATTTAACATGAATTCATTTTCGAGTGAAGGTTAAATCCGTCATTTCGGAAAAAAAAAATTACTCTCATATTTGGGATAATAAAGAATATGTTCAAACTATGCAGAGCACTTTTTACAATTACATCATCTTTTAATATTAAGAATAACATGGAATACAGGAGGTATGTAGAAAGTGTTTAAAATATACTCCTCTTTGGTCATCAAGACCAAGACAAAAGTAGAAACGACTTAAGGAAAGATAGATAATTGACTTGGTCTAAAAAAATGTGGGAACTTGGAGAATAAGAATTGCACATGGGCCTATGCTGCTGTTGGAAATGCCTGAAGTTTTGGGCTACGGGTACGGGATAAGCAGAATGGAAGCTGCTGCCCGTTGTTCACAATTGCAATTTGCTAGCTACTGTTGTCATCCTTCTAATTAACCTTGGGTGATAAGTCGTAATTTTACCACATTATTTTAGATGAATTCATATATATATTTATGTGTGCCATGAATTATTTAGTGTAATTATGACTTATTTATATTTACTACACTTAGATCTTTAATTATTTTATTTCTTATTTAAATAGGCCAAAATTGAGATAAATTGTACGGTCACAATAATTTATTTTATGTGACTGATACTATAATTTTTATTGCAGGAAATTAAAGATTTGACCAAATAAATTAAGGAAAAGAAGAGATCCTGGAGATATTTTTGGAAGAAACAGATAAGGAAAGAGATCAAGCAGGATTACTTAGGGATCAAGACAAAGATATTTATGGAAGATATTTTTATTATTTTTGGGGGAGGATAATCAGATCCATTATTTTTGGGGGAGGATAATCAGATCCGGATCATCACTACGCTGCAGGAGGCAGATTAGGAGGCCACGGGAAGAACACCACCACGAAGAACATCGGTTCTTCTATTTCAATTTTAATTTAGTTTCTATTATGTAATTCGTTTACTAGTCCAGGGATTGTGAACCTCCGTAGATTAATTACATGTTTGCTTATGAATAAGATTATCAACCTGTTTTATGAATTTATTTTGTGATTGGCTTTGATGTTAATCTTGGATTTTTAATTGCTTGTGTAGACTACCCCTCTCATATGTGATTGATTATTCAATAGCTATTTTACATATTATAATCTGTAATTGTTATAATATGTGAACCGAGTAGCGAAGTGAGGAAGTACCTCTTGAAATCACAAAATCTAGGTTGTATGATTCGCTACCCCCGTTTTCATAGCCTAGTAGTCCTAATATCTAAATCTCTATCCATAGGGTCACTCGGGGATAGATTAATCTAGAGGTCGTACCCTAGGTTATTAAACTTAAGGATATTTCGAGTTGATTGGTCGTACCGTTAGCTTAGGGGCTTGAGTTTATGAACTTGTTGGTGTTTTAGGAATTTCATACATTTGAATTAGGATATGGGAGGGGATCAAATCCTTGGACTAGGTTGTTATTTTATTTGTTTATCTTATTTTATTATTCTTGTTATTTTAATTATTTATTTTCATGTCAATTAGTTATTAGATTATTCAATCCAACCCCCCTGTTACTTTTAAAAGCACTGTTAATTCAATTGAAATTCGATTACTCCCTGTGGGTTCGACCCTTACTTACCCTACTACATTTTAGTGGGTTTGTTAGGAAAAATTACAAATCTTATTTTTGGGTGCCGGCGACAGCACATCATTGGGCTAACTTTTACAATCAGCAAATGGGCATCACTAATTGAAGTGGGCCGGCTGCCTTCAATCAAGTGGAATAAATTAGGCTTCAAATTGGGTCAAGAATGAGTGATGGGCCGCACCTTATTCGTGACTTTTATCTGGTTTTGATGTCGTTGTCAACTTTCTTTTTTATATCCACATTTTCACATCAAGAATCTCATATTTTATCCTTAAAATCATACTCTGCAAGATAAGGGAAATAAAGTATTCATCTATTGAAAATAGTGATAAATCACAAAAATAGGCTATAAAACTTAAAATGTACAAATTATTTTTTTTACGCTGTAAAAAAAATATTTTTTAGCAACCGAATTTAACAACGGAATTCAATCCGTTGGTAATTAGCAATGGATTAGCAACAAAAATGACATTTTTGTTTTAGCAATGGAATGCCAACGTATTTATACTCTATTTTAGCAACGTAATTTAATCCGTTGGTAATTACCAACGGATTAACAAGGGAATCATTATATAAATTACCAACGGATTACCAACGAATTTATTTACCAATGGAATTAATTTTTTGTTGCTAAAAATTTACCAACCACCACTTTACCAACGGAATTTTACCAACAGATTCCGTTGCTAATCCGTTGGTAAGCCAATTTAACAATGGAATTAAAGCTTTTAACAACGAAATATTCCGTTGTTAAAAAACAGTTTTTTTTAGGGTTAACACCAAATGTATACCAATAAATTTTATAAAGAATTCAAATACATGTCTTTGGAGTGATTACTTATTCTTTTGTTTCACTATCTTTATACCAATTATTTTGTTAGGTATTCTTTAAAAGTTTGGGGTGGAATTAGTGTTTGGTTGAGTTTAATTCTAAGGTGGAGTAAATATTCCCGCATAATATTCGGATGCATTATATTTTATAAGAAAATTAATAGATAATCCAATATTAAATACATATTGTAATTTAATAATGAGGATATACTAAAAAATTTTGAAGATATATTTTTATTAATTGATTTATTTATTTAATTTTAAGGTTTACTTTTTAATTTTATATATAAAGATATACATTAGTAATATATTAATAAAAATGCATTATATTTTATAAGAAAATTAATAGATAATCCAGTATTAAATACATATTGCAATTTAATAATGAAGATATACTCAAAATTTTGAAGATATATTTTTATTAATTGATTTATTTACTCACATATTGCAATTTAATAATGAGGATATACTTAAAATTTTGAAGATATATTTTTATTAATTAATTAATTTATTTAATTTTAAGGTTTACTTTTTAATTTTATATATAAAGATGGGTAGATATACATTAGTAATATAATAATAAAAAAATAGAAAGATTATATGTGATATTAAAATAAAAAATACTATATCTAACCAATCAAAAAATATAATTAAAATTGGTGTTTAATTTGAAGATATGCATGAATAATAATAAAAATAATAAGTTGGATATATTTTTATTGATTGGTTTAATTATCTATTCCTAACCAATTAAAAAAAATTAAAGGTGGTATTTAATTTATAGATATTCATGAATAATATAATAATAATAAATAAATAAAAGTAGAAAAATTATATATATGAAATTAAAATAAAAAATACGACAATTAACCACGTCGTGACACCTCATACTTTCAAAAAGTTATTTATAGTAATGTATTCGCAATTAGTATATCTAAGATAATGCTTATGTACGCATTGAATTAATAATAGTGAAAAACTATAGGCTTTTTACTTAAAAAGCAGGGGTATAGTGAATTACAACTTAAAGAAAAGTGGTGAGTTACAATATATAAACTATTATGTTGACTTTTATGGAGACTACAATAAATTGTTTTTGCCTTATTTCTAGGGTTAATTTAGTATTTTAGGGTTATTAATAAATTATAAAATATGTTAGATGTGAAAGAGTTTGATGATAAATTTAAAATTATATTGTATTATAAGTTTATTGGGTTTAGTGTTATTTACTTCTAAAAAGTGTGAATATGAATTGTGTAACGAAAAGTATAAAGATGAGTTGTGTACAAAGGGTTCAATAATTAGGCCAAAATTAAATTAATTTAAATATTGGAGCTCTCAATTTCCAAGTTATTATGAGTTTAAAAGTGGGAAATTGGCAATAATATTTTAAAATGCCACCCACAATAATATTTTTTTTTAAAATGTCACTTTTTAATTTTTTTGACCTAAATGCCCCTTTACTAACATAAAGTCCATTCTCTCTTCTCTCATTGTTCATTTTGCCTCATTTTCTTTTCTCTCATTGTTCATTTTGCCTCGTTCTCTCTTCTCACTCTATCATTCTTCTTCAAAAATTTTAAATATTTAGAAGGCAACAATACGAGGGTTGTACAGTTGGTCGTATACAAAAAGTCACATATAGGGTCGTACAGTTGGTCGCACAAAAGGTTGCGTACAGGGTCGCACAAAAGGTCGCATGATATTATGCGACCTTTCTTGCGACTATTTGTGTGACCAAATTATGCGACTATATGTTTCTGCCTATAGTCGCACAAGTGGTCGCATGCAGAATCGCACAAAAGGTCGCATGCATGGTAGCACATAAGGTCGCATAGATGGTCGCGTGTGTTGTCTCGTAAGCAGTTGCATAATTGGTTTCACAAGAAGTTGGTTATACTTGAAGTGTAAAGTCGCACAATAGGTTGCACAAACAGTCGCAGGTAGTGTCACTTATATGGTTGAAGGGTATTTGGATAAAAAAAAAAATTAAAAAATGTCAAATTTAAAAAAAAAAATTATTGTGGGTGGCATTTTTAAAATAAATATATTGAAAATGCATTCATGAAAATTTTCCTTTAAAAATGGCCGAGAACAACGACTTGACCATTTCTCCATCATTGTCACTCCTTCCCTATATAATCTTATTCAACCTTGATTTCATATTCATTGAAAATTCATAGGAGTAATGAGCAGCCAAATATGAATGCAACAGGTAGCCCTATGGAAGAGGAGAACAAGCTCTCCGCCACCGCTGACGCTTCTGTCGTCGATTTTCATTGGCTGAGATCAAGTCAGCCACTCAAGATTTCAGTGAAACAAATCTCATCGGCAATGGAGGATTTGGTAAGGTCTACAGAGGCCAAATCAATAATGGGGTAGAAAATGTGGCCATAAAGAGGCTAGCAACAAATTCCAATCAAGGAGCCCACGAGTTTGTCACTGAGATTGAGACACTTAGTAAACTCCGACATATTAATCTTGTCTCTCTCATCGGCTACTGCAACGACAACGAAGAAATGATTCTTGTTTACGACTACATACGCCGTGGAACACTGGCAGAAAACCTCTACACAACATCCATGAATACTGACTCTGAAGACTTCTCTGTTCTTTCATGGAAGCAACGACTTAATATATGTGTCGGAGCTGCAAGAGGTCTGGATTATCTTCACACTGGCACCTCCATTATACACCGTGATGTCAAGTCTACCAATATCCTTCTTGATGAGAATTTCAGAGCTAAGGTTTCGGATTTTGGATTGGCAAAACATTTAAGCGCAATCAACCCACAGAGCCATGTTAGCACAATAGTTAAGGGGTCGTTTGGTTATTTAGATCCGAGCTACTTTACGACGGGTAGGCTAACCAGGCAAAGCGACACGTATGCGTTTGGGGTGGTGTTGTTGGAGGTGTTGTGTGGGAGACCTGCCGTGGATGCTAGGCTTGATGAGGATGAGATGAGTTTGGTCATGTGGGCTCAACAGAAAATGAAAAAAGGAAAAGTTGAGCAGATTGTAGCTTCCAATCTGAGTGAAGAAATTGCAGCAGATTGCTTAAAAACATTTATGGGGATTGCTAAAAGATGTTTGAAACATGATCCGAAAAAGAGGCCAACAATGGGTCAAGTTTTGGGCAAGCTTGAGTTAGCCCTTGAACAGCAGAACAGAAAAGCACAAACACTTGCTACATCAAGATTTCTGACATTTTGGAACAGAGATAAACCATCTGGTAATATGAATTGCAACTATTATATATCTAGAGTAAGGCATGTATAAACTAAAAAGAGTTTTCTGGACTGTTTAACTTTTGATGTGATAATTGTGTGCCAGAATTTGCAGGAAGCCTAGCCACAGGATTAAAGGAGTTAGAACAGAGTTCTATTATTTCTGAGGTAGCTGTGCCTGCCATTGCAATACATAATGCTGAGGACAAACAAAGAGTGATTGCGGTAAATGATAAAGAGAGACAAAGTAGGTCAATATTTGGTGAGAAAAAATGGATTAAAAAGTATAAAGCAGATGTCGACTTTACACTTAAATCCCTTCAAAAGGGAATCAGAGATATCCAGCGTGCAACCGGGTATGTTAACTCATAATTAATCTTGCCTTTAATTATCCATTTCTTATACAGTAAAATCTCTATAAAAAAAAAGTATTTTTTGAATAGATAATTTTTTTAAAAAGTCACAATCTACCCTTGTGCAGAATCGAACAGGTTCAATACAGAGTGTCGTCTGCAGACGTCCCTTACACTCAAAAAGGCGCATGGAATGACGAACAGAGCGTCGCACGTTCGCCTATTGCTCAACCTGGAATGGATTCAGGTCTGCAAAGTACAATGCAGGGTCCGTCTGAATTCCTTGGAGAAACAGATGATGGCTTGGATGAGAGAGGATTGAATATATCTGAGGAACAGACCTCTACTATTTCTGAGTTAGCTGCAGAAAGTGGGTCGATATTAATTAAAGAAGAATGGATTGAGCAGTATGAACCAGGTGTCTACATCACAGTTGTAACCCTTCAAGATGGAACCAGACAACTCAAGCGTCTACGCTTTAGGTATGTTAACACATTAGTTATTCTTCCCCTTATTCTTTCACCCACCAATTTCATACATGATGAAAAAGATTTTGTATCCTACACACTAGAGTTTTTGATCATATATACTATATACAGAGTTCAAATGACCTGGATCATTTCATTCATTTTTGACCATATGTTATTTGCTCATACAGTGGGAGAAGATTCGGGGATAGCCAAGCAGAGGCATGGTGGGCAATAAACAGGGAAAAGGTCTGCGAAAAATACAACGTGACTAAATTGTTCGAGTAATCGGTTTCTGGGTTGGCTATCTATCTGATGAATAGGTGCAACGCTGAGCATGATGTAGGTGTAGCTTCTTGATTTTCAATTTATCAAGTAATTACTTTTAATAGAAAAAATGTCTATTATTATTATTATTAATTGTTTACAAGATAGTTCAACTATTTATATCACTTTACATAGGTATCCCTAAATATCACTCCCTCCGTCCGCTTCTAAGGTAACCATTTGCTTTTTGCACGTGGACAATTCTAAGGACTTTATTTGCTTTTTGCACGTGGATTAAGGAGTATTATTATTATAGATAAAATGGGTAGTTGTATTAGAGGAAAGTGGTGGGTCATATTGTGTACTTTTTTTACTAAATAGAAGAAATTGATACCTTTGAAGCGCACACCAGGAATAGTGAAATTGATACCTTAGAAGTGGACAGAGGGAGTATCATATTTTATTCCATTTATAAATTATTCATAAAATAATGGATTAATTACTACCAAATACACACTTTATACCCCTAATTACTACTAGGTACATTGATTTAAAATAATAATTATTATATATAAAATATTAAAGTAAAATACTAAATATACCCCTAAACCCAATACCTTTAAACCACAAACCCCAACCCCCACCAACCACCGGACCACCTTACGGACCGCCGCCGCCGCCGTCGGCGGAGCTCCGACGGCGGGAAAAAAAATTGTTCGTCCGAAAAAAAAAAATGGTCGCCGGACCACCACCGCCGGAAAAAAACGTTCGTCGGAAAAAAAAAAAACTGTTCGTCGGAAAAGTCGCCGGAAAAGCTGTCGGACCACCGCCGCCGCCGCCGGACCACCACACTTTTTTGCTGCACACACTTTGCTGCACATGAACTTTTGCTGCACACAATATTTATGTGCAGCACATTATAGGGGTAATATTGGAATATCACTATACTCCCTCCGTCCCTCCTTAAGAGGGCCATTTGCTTTAAGGCACGTAGATTAAGGATTATTATTTATTTAATGTATAGTGAGTAGTTGTATTAGTAGGAGTGTGGGTCCCAACATTTAATTGTATTAGAAGGGGTGTGTGGGTCCTATGTGCGTAAAAAAAGAAATGAGACTCTTTGGGTGGGACGACCAAAATGGAAAAATGGCCCTCTTAACCTGGGACGGAGGGAGTATATTTTTGTACCTAGTAGTAATAATACTTTTGTATGTTTGTATCTCATAGTAATTTAGGGTTTTTTTGTGTACCTAGTAGTAATCCTCCCTAAAATAATTTAAGGCAAAAACTTCTGTACACCCGGGTGCACGGACCACATTCCGTGCGCCTTTAGAATTTTGTGTTAAATTGTATATCCTTTAGTATACAGATGTGTAGCCTTTATTTTCTAAAGAAAATTATTGTGTGTATCTGGGGGCATTGACAACACTCTGTGCACCTTTAGAATTTTGTGTTAAATTGTAGTATAAAAATGTGTACCCTTTATTTTCTAAAAAAAAAATTAATGAAAAGTGTATACCCTAGAACAAAATAGTGTACCTTTTATTAATTAAAGTATATACCCTTTTCCCTTTAAACCAAAACAATATACCCTTACCCATAATACTAAATTTCTAAAGGCGCACGGAATGTGTTCCCGTGCGCCCGGACGTACGCAAGCCTCACTCATGATTTAATTAAAAGGTTATTCATCCCTTTTTATTTTTTTTATAAAAGTATTACTTTTTGTTATTCCAATGTATTATTCGTAAAATAATTTAATTAGACGAATATCACTTTTCTTTGATTATAAATCATTTTTTATTAAAAATATTATCATGTTTTATCCATTTTATAAATTTATGTGAAATAAACTTTCTTAATTAGTTATTGAAATACACTTTTTTAATTAGTTATTACTTTTTATTAAAGATATTATCACTTTTCTTATAAAATGTTATCATTTCATTTATACTATAAATTATTTATAAAATAGTTTACAAATTCTTTATCACTTTCACCAATATATTGGGTATCACTTTTTCATTATAAAAGTTATCACATATTATTACATTTTATAAATCTATAATATTTGAATTAAAAAATAAATTAAATAAAGGAAAAATCACTAATAGATACACACTTTTAACCTAAATTACTATGAGATACAAGAAATTCAAATAATTACTCTCACATACAAATATTAAAGTAAAATACCAAATATAACCTTATAATCCCATACACTTTTAAACCACCAACCCTACCCCCACCCACCCACCCGCCGTTGACCGGCGTTGATTGCCGGCTGGACAGCTGTTGACCGCCGCTGACCGCCTCAGCCTGCTGCCGGAATTTAAAATGTGCAAAAACAAAATTGTGCAAAGCAAATTGTGCAAAACCAAATTGTGCAAACAAATTGTGCAAATACATAGGGGTATTTATGGTATTACAATCATAATTGTGTAGTTATGAGTAATAGTACTTTGAGTCATGTAGTTTACAGCAATTATACATTATTTTATGTACCTCCTAGTAAGTGACCCTTAAATAAATAACAAAATTTAAATTATTACACTATTAATTAAATAATAAAAATTAATTTAATTAGAAAAAAACGTGGCATATATATAAATAAAATGTCTAATTAATTTTCTTCCATAATTGATTTTTTTATTTTCTAATTTGGGTCCTTAAACAATTTTAATTAGATCAATGAATAATCCGACTCACGAATTAGGATCCGTAAGACGGTCTCACCTAGACCTTTGTCATTATTCGATACTCACTCTGTCCCATCTATAAATATTGTTGCATTTTACTAAATAGGGCATCACCCTAATATTATTACTTTTTTTTTTAGATGTGGCCCACACAAATAATTAATACTATATCTCTATGGGCGCACACACAATATAAATATAACTACTCACTGTACATTAAAATATTATATTTCTCAACTACTATACATTAAAATACAATACTCCTAGTCTCCCCAGTCCAAAAAATACTTGCACACTTTCTATTTTAATCCGTTCAAAAAATACTTGTATATCTAAAAATGAAAATAATACACAATATCAATAACCATTAGTATAACCTTACAATACTACAATATTACAAAAATATCACCTTTTTTTTACACAATTTAGGCAAAATTAAATATTTCATACATTTTATTTTATCCAATTACCCACCTTCACTTTTTTACATCATTACAACAAAAAATTATTTTTTTTAAATTTCATGCTACCAAATACGTGCATGTATTTTTGAGACACATAACATTCATGGGACGGTGAGAGTTTTTAAGTAATGTAAGAATATACTACCTCTATTTCATTTCAATGTTTATATTTGCTTTTAATGCGAAAATTAAAAAATATAGTATTTTAATGTGAAAATTAAGAAATAAAACCATTATATTAATTACTCCATTAGTTTGTTTATGAGAATATTCATAAAATTTCAGAATGTGTGAAGGGTTCTAGTCAAACTATGATGCCCCAGGCATTGTCGCAAATAAACCGCGTAACAGAGTTGAAACGCTGGCCAGCAACCATACGTGACAGCTCTTCAACTGATGATTAGCCGATAATATATTTACAATTTTACTTTCAATTTCAAATATATTCCCTTTACATAATGAAATTTAAATGGGAATAACTCAGTGATAGGCCAAAATGACACGCAACAATTTCAACGACGACTTAGGCATCGCCATATAAAAATACATGATCAATTATTTCAGCATTCAATTTCACTATAATCCACATCTCAACACCACGTTCATTTGAAATTACATCCAAAGTCAAAATTTACGAGTTGTTGGTCAACCGAACATGATTGCAACTGCAGGTAGCATTACACAGGAGGAGAACAAGCTTTCTGCCACAGCTGAAAGATTCTGTCGTCGTTTTTCATTGGCTGAAATCCAGTTGGCCACTGCGGATTTCAGTGAAGCACATCTAGTTGGAAATGGTGGATTTGGTAAAGTTTACCAAGGCCAGATCAATAATGGGCAACACAGTGTTGCCATAAAACGTCTAGCCCCGAATTCCAACCAAGGAGAGCATGAGTTTGTGACAGAGATTGAAACACTTAGTAAGCTTCGACATCTTAATCTTGTCTCTCTCATAGGCTACTGTAACGACAATGGCGAAATGATTCTTGTTTATGAGTATATATCCCTTGGAACGCTGGCCGACAACCTCTACACATTTTCGAGGAGCAACAACTGTGACGGCAGCTCATCACTCACTTGGAAGCAACGCCTTAATATATGCATCGGAGCTGCTCGGGGTCTAGACTATCTTCACACTGGCACCTCAATCATACACCGCGATGTTAAGTCTACGAATATCCTTCTTGATGAGAATTTCACTGCTAAGGTTTCAGATTTTGGCTTGGCTAAACATTTATGTGCAATCAATCCGAAGAGCCACGTTAGCACTATAGTTAAGGGGTCGTTTGGATATTTAGATCCGAGTTATTTTACAACATGTAGACTAAGTAAGCATAGTGACACGTATGCCTTTGGGGTGGTATTGTTGGAAGTGTTGTGTGGGAGACCCGCTGTGGATCCGAGGCTTGGGGAGGATGAGATGAGTCTGGTGATGTGGGCTCAAGATAAAATCAGTAAAGGAAAAGTTGACCAGATTGTAGCTTCAAATCTAAGGGGCGAAATTGCAGCAGATTGCTTGAAAACATTTGTGGGAATTGCTAAGAAATGCTTAAATCATGATCCAAAAAAGAGGCCAACAATGTCTCAAGTTGTGGCCAAGCTTGAGTTTGCTGTTCAACAGCAGGACAGAAAAGCACAAACACCTACAAATGCATCACACTTTCTACCACTTTGGTTTAAAGTTAAACCATCCGGTAATATATATATATAGCATCAATACAATTCAAAGGGTTATGGTTTGATGATTTATAGGGAATTTTTTTTCTGAACTTTTTGCAGGTAGTCGGCCCACAGAATCAACATCAGAGGATCACAACCAAGTTGATGTTGATACGGTCTCAACAACCATTCAAACCACTCAAGAAGAAGCGTTAAAGGATAAACTGGTTGATAATAATGTTGTGCCAGATACCTTCCCTGCCATTCCAATATACGAATTGAAAGAGGTGACTGGTAATTTTAGTTTAAAAAGATTAATTGGTGAAGGATCCAGGGGACAAGTGTATCATGGAGTCCTGAAAACTGGACAGGCAGCAGCAATTAAGAAGCTGATGTATAAACGTGACAATGAGTTTCTAGCACAGGTTTGGAAACACTATATGGGAGTTAGGTTGCTGGATATTATGATTATGAAAATGATGGTGTTGTTCTTATGTATAATTCTGTAGGTTTTAATGGCATCCAGACTAAAGCACGAAAATGTGGCTCAACTATTAGGTAACTGTGTGGATGATGGTCATCAATTCTTGGCCTATGAGTTTACCCGAAATGGGTCCCTACATGACATTCTACATGGTAAGTATAATTTTGATGGTAACAATGTACTTGTTCACTAGCATTTGAATACATGAACTCATTAATGTAATTAAACTCAAGATTTGATGTGTATCTTTTGTGTGCATTTGGACAAGTAGGAGCTAATGGTGCCTCAAAGCCAGTTCTATCTCTGTCATGGGCCAAAAGAATCGAGATTGCTATAGGGGCAGCAGAAGGATTAAAATACATTCATGAGAAGGAACAGATTCATTCTAACATCAAATCTAGCAACATTTTACTTTTCGATGACTACCAAGTGGCTAAATTAGTTGATTTTGGTCGGTTAACTCAAAGTTATTATCGTTACACAGTTGACCCTTTTTACTATCATCCTTCTGCCTTTAGCCAACCTAATGGATATCATGCAACAGAGTAAGTTCTACTCTGAGTCTAACCTTAAGATAGTTTGAATTTGTTCTAAAATATGACCCAATACTTCATGTAATTGAGACATGGTAGATACAAGCGGTATGGAATATTAAGCTGGAGGAGTGACGTATACAGCTTTGGTGTGGTGCTTCTGGAACTCCTGACGGGTGGTAAACTAGTTGATCATAGACGGCCAAGAGGTCAGAATCATATTGTGACATGGGTATACTGTTCTCCTTACCTTGTGAAGACTACTTCATAAAGATAATCTGTACGTAATTGAATGAATGACAAACTTGAATAAAAACAGGCAACACCAAGTCTTACTGAAAATGGAGTAAAGCGGATTGTGGATGCTAGACTGAATGGAAACTACCCACCAAAAGGTGTTGCAAAGGTAATATCAGTTGGGAAAGCTGTTTCAGTTTTCCTGAAATGGTATTAATTTGGAATACATGACACCATGAATGCAGATGGCTGCACTTGCTGCGTTGTGTTTGCAATATGAAGATGATACTCGTCCAGACATGGACCTTGTGTTAAAAGTTCTTCGTCTTCTGTTGAACGATCAAAAATACAGAACTGTTGAACCTGGAATTAGTGGAAATGATGGAGTTTGCTAAAGGCAGGGGATCTGAATTGAGGGATGAAAATGCAACAAATGCACATCTTCTACAATGTAAAGAGTAACATTCATTCCCCAGTGGAGACCTCTTTTGAAACACATCATCGACTGTTTTATGCAATAAACTCTACTTAAAATATCATGTTTTAGATTTACAGTCTACTTAAAAAATCATGTTTTAGATTTACAGTCTATCCATATAATAGATGTTCTTTATGGAGTACTCCCTCCGGCCCTTCAAAGAGTGTTTTTTCTCTTCATTTTGAGCGGAGTGCCCCTTCTCTTTTATATACTTTCATTCAAGTATATCAGTCGAAATCTACAATTGTTGGCTTTTATAAGCCAAATGACATGATGGACGAAGTTTCCATCCAATGATTTAGTCAAATAATAATTAAATTTAGCAGCAACTACTAACTCTCATCAAATATATTATTTTTAATATAAGTGATATTTAAATATTGGGATATTACAACTAGCTAGCAGCTGTGTCAACGACGACACAGCAAGTCATAGAGTATAATATATGATCAAT
Organism: Pogostemon cablin; assembly: GCA_023678885.1. NCBI lineage: Eukaryota > Viridiplantae > Streptophyta > Magnoliopsida > Lamiales > Lamiaceae > Pogostemon > Pogostemon cablin. The sequence continues at coordinate 9,818,123 of CM042961.1, forward strand.
TACTTTAGCATTTCAACATTTCAAACTCTTTATCAAGACAGCACCAAATTCATTTCATTGATACAATCGAATATGAGTGCAGCAGAGGAGGAGAAGAAGCTCTCTGCCACAGCTGAACGCTTCTGTCGTCGATTTTCATTGGGTGAGATCCAGTTGGCCACTGCAGATTTCAGTGAAACACATCTCATTGGAATTGGCGGATTCGGTAAAGTCTACAAAGCCCAAATCGGTGATGAGGAAGAGATTGTGGCCTTAAAACGTCTTGCCCCCAATTCCAACCAAGGAGAGCGCGAGTTTTGGACGGAGATTGAGACACTTAGTCAGCTTCGACATGTTAATCTTGTCTCTCTCATCGGCTACTGCAATGACAATGGCGAAATGATTCTTGTTTATGAGTATATACCCCTTGGAACGCTGGCCGACAACCTCTACTCATTTTCCAGGAACAATGATAGTGACGACTGCTCTGTCCTTACATGGAAACAACGCCTCAATATATTCACTGGAGCTGCTCGAGGTCTGGACTATCTTCACACCGGCACCTCAATCATACACCGCGATGTCAAGTCCACAAATATCCTTCTCGATCAAAATTTGCTAAGGTTTCAAATTTTGGCTTGGCTAATCATTTAGGCCTAATCAACCCTAGGAGCCACGTTAGCACAATAGTCAAGGGCTCGTTTGGATATTTAGATCTGAGTTATTTTACAACATGTAGACTAACTAAGCATAGTGACACGTATGCCTTTGGGGTAGTGTTATTGGAAGTGTTGTGTGGGAGACCTGCTGTGGATTCGAGGCTTGGGGAGGATGAGATGAGTCTGGTCATGTGGGCTCAAGATAAAATCAGTAAAGGAAAAGTTGACCAGATTGTAGTTTCAAGTCTAAGGGCGCAACCGCAGCAGATTGCTTGAAAACATATGTAGGAATTGCTAAGAAATGCATAAATCAAGATCCAAAAAAGAGGCCAACAATGTCTCAGGTTGTGGCAAAGCTTGAGTTTGCAGTTGAGCTACAGGACAGAAAAGCACAAAATGTATCACTTTTTCTGCCACTTTGGTTTATAGTTAAATCATCCGGTAATATATGACATCAATGCAATTCAAAGGGTTGCAATTTGATGATTTATTCCAAATTTTGTTTGTGAAATTTGCAGGCAGTCGGGCCACAGAATCAACACCAAAGGATCACAAGCAAGTTGATGTTAATATGGTGTCAGCAGCCTTTCCTGCCACTCAAGACGAAGCAGTTCTAAAGGATGAACAGAACGTTGATATGCTTTTGGAAGCTGTCTCTGCCATTCCAATACATGAGTTGGAAAACGTGACGGGTAATTTTAGTTCAGAGAGTTTAATTGGTGATGGATCCAGTGGACGAGTATATACTATATCGTGGAGTCCTAAAAAGTGGGCTGGATGCAGCAATTAAGAAGCTAATCCGTTACCATGTGCCAGACAGAGAGTTTCTACAAAAGGTTTGGATCAAACTCTGTAGAGTGCTGTTATTAGACATAATTATGACTATGAAAATAGAGGTGTTGTTCTAATACATGATTCTTTAGGTCTCAGTAGCATCCAGTTTGCAGCACGAAAACGTGGCTCGGCTATTAGGTTACTGTGTGGATGGTGGTCAGCAATTCTTGGCATATGAGTTTGCTCAAAATGGGTCCTTGCATGACATTCTTCATGGTAGTAAGATTGTGTGTTTGATTGCAAACAAACATTAAATCATTGTTGCTTACTGGTTTGATCAAATTTCAGACATTGAAGTCGTGATAAATGTAAATTATGTGCAAAATAGGCACCAAGGGCCCGTCCGAGCCAGTTCCGTGTCTGTCATGGACCAAAAGAGTTAAAATTGCTGTAGAGGCAGCACAGGGATTAAAATACATTCACGATCAGCAGCTGATTCATGGCAACATCAAATACGGCAACATCAAATCCAGCAACATTTTGCTTTTTGATGATTACGTAACGGCTAAATTAGCTGACTTTGGTCAATTAATTCCAGGTTCTTGTCTACCTGATTCTGGGGATTATCATCCTTTTGCACTTAATCCGTATCATCAAATTGATCATCTTCCCTCAGAGTATGTTCTATTCCGAGTCCATCCTTGAGATAGCTAGTTTGAATTCGAACTAATACATGATGGGTACTTTGCATGGTAGATATCGGTGGGATAGAACTTTAAGCTTGAAAAGCGATGTTTATAGCTTTGGGGTGGTCCTCTTGGAACTATTGACGGGTGGTAAACTAGTAGATCATCAACGGCCGATTGGACGGGAGCATATTGTGAGATGGGTATGCCATTATCTTGACAGTGTGAATACTAGTTTGTAAAAAGCTGATTTTCAGTAAATGACAAACTTGAATAACAACAGGCAACACCAAAGCTCACCGTGGACAGAGTAAATGAGGTAGTGGATGCTAGACTTAATGGAAACTACCCACCAAATGCTGTCGTGAAGGTAATAGATATCAGCTGGCATGGCTGTTTCACTTTAACCACAACTAGTATTTATTTGGAATACATGACTTTGTAAATGCAGATGGCTGCAGTAGCTGCCTTGTGTGTGCAACCTACTGATTTTCGTCCTAACATGGACATCGTAGTAAAAGCTCTTCGTCCTCCATTGAATGCTGCTTCTTCATCGAAATTACAAAGCTGATGACTTGTTAACAGTTGAAATTATGGTGTTTGCCATAGAGGTTTGTGCTATTTGTACAATACTAAGTGTAACATTCTTTCTCTAGTGAGTTATAATCTTTTGTAACTCATCCACCACTGTTTCTGCAACAGAATGTGTACCTAAATTCTCATGTCATAGATATCAAGCTTGCCACACCCTCAGAAATGATACTTTAAGTCTATAGTGAGATCTATCTATGAAATTTTTATTTATTTCGATCCAGACTATGCGTCTATATACTTGATAATCTTAATTAAGGATACTAACAATGACTTATGACGAATTCTTCAATTAAAAAAAGAATACTTGTGATGAGATTATAAGATCATGAAAATGAGGTGTCATTTACAAAAGGGGTGGCATCAGTGTGAGTGAGTTTAACTAAGGATAGAAAGAATGATATGCTAATGCCAAATAAGGGCTCTCGTCCTCTGTTGAGCACATTATTTTTCCTTAAAAACAAATTTTAAAAAAAAAATTAGAGAAGAAAAAAGAAGGCAGGAAGATTAGAAGAAATGCTAAAGAAATATCATTAGGATTTCCAATATTGTAGGTCGAAAAAGCCAAATCATATGATGGACAAAGGTTCCATTCAATGATTTAGTCAATAATAATAAATTAAATTTGGTAGCAACCAGTGATTCTAATCAAATATACTCCCTCCTTGTAGTAGTATCCTTTAGGTTGGTTATTTAAGAAAAAATGTTGTTTTTGATAAAATTTATTGTTTTTAGTGGGTATTATACTCCCCAGTCCACGCCAAAGGTGGTCCATTACCTCCTTTTTTTTTTTTTATATATATATATTGCATCAAGGAGTATTATTATTTTATGTGGAGTGATAGTTGTATTAGTAGTGAGTGTTGGGCAATATGTGAGGTTCTTTTATTAAAAATAAAAAAATAAAATGAATTCCTGTATTTTTAGATAAAAAAAATATACTCCCTCCATTTAATTTAAAAGTCTCTTGATTTTTTACTTGAATTAAGAAATATTGTAATTTAATGTGTAGTGAGTAGTTATATCAATAGTTGTGTGGCCCTCATATTTTAGTGGTATTAATGGGTGTGTCTCATTCACATATGTCTAAAAAGAAAACTGAAACTTTTTGGATTGGACGTGAAGAAAAAAAAACTCTTTAAATCATAGAAAGAGAGTATAAAGTAGTGATGTACTGTGTTAAGTGAGATTCACAAATTTGAAATTTAAGAAAATTTTTGAAATTATGGATAAAAGAGTTGTTTATTATTATATTATTTATTTATTTATTTTAGTGTAAACTGCTTAGTGAGATTCACAAATTTGAAATTTAAGAAAATTTTTGAAATTATGGATAAAAGAGTTGTTTATTATTATATTATTTATTTATTTATTTTAGTGTAAACTGCTTAATGAAAGGTAGAAATGTAGAATGTGTGAATAATTATTTTTGGGACGGGGATGGATTAAAGTATTATCTTAAATAAGTGATATTTAAATATTGGGATATTATTATTATTTTTACCGACTAGCAAGTAGATATGTCAACGATTACTTAGCAAGTCATACAGTATAAAATATGCTACTTGATCGATTACTTCAACATTTCCAACTCATTATCAAGACAGCACCAAATTCATTTCATTTCGTTCAAATTCCATATTCACTACTTGGTCAATCAAATATGAGTGCTGCAGAGGAGGAGATGAAGCTCTCTGCCACAGCTGAACGCTTCTGCCGTCGATTTTCATTGGCTGAGATCCAGTTGGCCACTGCGGATTTCAGTGAAGCACATCTCATTGGAATTGGTGGATTTGGTAAAGTTTACAAAGCCCAAATCGGCGAGGAGCAAGAGACCGTGGCCATAAAACGTCTAGCCCCCAATTCCAACCAAGGAGAGCGCGAGTTTTTGACGGAGATTGAGACACTGAGTAAGCTCCGACATCTTAATCTTGTCTCTCTAATAGGCTACTGCAATGAAAATGGCGAAATGATTCTTGTTTATGAGTATATAGCCCTTGGAACGCTGGCCGACAACCTCTACTCATTATCCAGGAACAATGATAGTGACGACTGCTCTGTCCTTACATGGAAGCAACGCCTCAATATATGCACGGGAGCTGCTCGAGGTTTGGACTATCTTCACACAGGCACCTCAATCATACACCGTGATGTCAAGTCCACAAATATCCTTCTCGATCAAAATTTCACAGCTAAGGTTTCAGATTTTGGCTTGGCTAAACATTTAGGCACAATCAACCCTAGGAGCCACGTTAGCACAATTGTTAAGGGCTCGTTTGGATATTTAGATCCCAGTTATTTTACAACATGTAGACTAACTAAGCATAGTGACACGTATGCCTTTGGGGTAGTGTTGTTGGAAGTGTTGTGCGGGAGACCTGCTGTGGATCCCAGGCTTGGTGAGGATGAGATAAGCCTGGTGATGTGGGCTCAAGATAAAATTAGTAAAGGAAAAGTTGATCACATTGTAGCTTCAAATATAAGAGATGAAATCGCAGCAGATTGCTTGAAAACATTTGTGGGAATTGCTAAGAATTGCTTAAATCATGATCCAAAAAAGAGGCCAACAATGTCTCAGGTTGTGGCAAAGCTTGAGTTTGCAGCTGAACAGCAGGACAGAAAAGCGCACACACTTAATGCATCAATTTTTCTGCCATTTTGGAGTAGAGTTAAACCATCGGGTACTTATATTGTTATTGTAAACATAGAAATATATATAGCATCAAAACTATTCTAATTATCTGTTTGTTTAATTTTGCAGGCAGTCATGCCACGGAATCATCAGCCATTCCTGCTACTCAAGAAGAAGCATTGAAGGATGAACTTACCACTGCTGATGAAGTAGACGAAACAGAGGACAAACTGGCTGTTAATGTCGAGTCAGATGTTGCCTATGCCATTGCACTATACGAATTGAAAGAGATGACTGATAATTTTAGTTCAGAGTGTTTAATAGGATCCAGTGGAAGAGTATATCATGGCGTCCTGAAAAGTGGTCAGGCGGCAGCAATTAAGAGGATAGCCTACAGATATCTTCATGACAATGAGTTTCTGGAACAGGTTTGGCTTAAACACTATGTGCAGTGATGTTACTGAAAATTCAATAATTATGAAAATAGTGGTGTTGCTCTAACATATGATTCTCTAGGTCTCAAAAGCATTCAGCCTGAATCATATAAACGTGGTTCAACTATTAGGTTATTGTCTGGACGATGGTCAGAAATTCTTGGCTTATGAGTTTGCTCCAAATGGGTCCCTGCATGACATTCTTCATGGTACATGATCTAAAATGTCTTCCTTAGATTGCACTTGTTCGTAATATTTTGATTGGTATGGCTCACTTTCTAAGCACTTCACATGCAATTGCAAACAACTCCATGTCATGCATCAACTCATTGCAGCTTATTAATGTGATCAAATTTCAGATAATGATGTACTAATGGATGTAATTCATGTGTGTAATAGGAGAACTAGGCACCAACGGTGCCTCTAAGCCAGTTCCTTTTCTGTCATGGACCCAAAGAGTCAGAATTGCTATGGGGGTAGCGGAAGGATTAAATTACATTCATGATCATGGACAGATTCATCGTAACATCAAATCCAGCAACATTTTACTTTTTGATGACTACCAAGTGGCTAAATTAGCTGACTTTGGTCTGTCACCTCAAAATGCTTATGATAAAGTTGTTTCTGGTGATTATCATCCTTCTGTCATTGACCAACCTCGTGGATATCTTGCTCCAGAGTATGTTCTATTCCGAGTCTTTCCTTGAGATAGTTTAAATTTGTGCTAATACATGGCGCGGTACTTCATATAGATTGCATGGTAGATATACACGGCATAGAATATTAAGCTGGATGAGTGATGTTTATAGCTTTGGTGTGGTGCTCTTGGAACTCTTGACGGGTGCTAAACTATTTGATTATAAACGGCCAGCATCTCAGCGGCATATTGTGACTTGGGTATGCTGTTTTGTTACCTTTTCAGTCCTACTTTGTTATAATCTGTTTTTGAATACATGACAAACTTAAATAACACCAGGCAAGACCATGGCTCAGCGAAGATAAGGTAAATAAGGTTTTGGATGCAAGACTGAATGGAGACTACCCACCAAAAGCTGTTGCAAAGGTAATATCAATTGGGATAAATAGCTGTTTCTTTAACCCGATGCAGTATTTTGATCTTCCAAATACATGCATATGCAGATGGCTGCAATAGCTGCCTTGTGTTTGCAAGAAACTGCTGATGATCGTCCAAACATGGGCATTATAATAAAAGCTCTTCGTCCACTGTTGAAAGCTACTGCTCCATCGAAACAGAACTGATGAAGCCTGAACTAGTTGAAATTATGGTACTTTCGAATGAATAATTAGCAAAATCTTGTACAACACCAAAGCTTGCAGAAGACTAGGCATACCAGGTTGTTGATTCTAGAGCCATCCTCAAATATTGTTTGTTTTGTGTCCATGACTTACTGTTACGAGAGGTTCTAGTGTGATCTGCATTTATTTGCTTAATGCAGATGGCTGCAATTGCTGCCACGTGCGTTCGACATGCAGCTGATGAGTTTTGTCCAGACATGAGCTTTGTAGTAAGAGCTCGAATCCTCTTTTAACACTTGCTCTGTTTTGAGACAATCTGCCGAAGTTTCATTAGTCATGACAATTGGTCGAGTACAAACCGTGGCTAGGATTTTTGAAAGCGTGATATCTTTGATGGGACATAAGCAGCATAGACAAAACTCATGGGAGCATGCTTTCTGTCTTAATCATCTCTGTATCCTGTGTGAATATTGCAGAGTTATTTTATTACAGCTGAACTGTGAAATACCAGAGTGTCTATTGGATTAGAAGATGAAGATGGGAAAAGAGAATTTATGGAAAGAAGAAAAAAGAGAGAGACCAAATTAAAGGTGGATTTGCTAGGTACTAGTGAAGAAGAATTACTATTAAAGATTGTGCCTTTAGGTTTCATTTCTTTTGCCATTTCTATGAGATCTTCTTTAGGGAATTTAGTCAAAACCCATATAAATATATTTTATCTTCAATGAAAGTATTAGTCAAAGTCTCAAATTTGATGCACACCCCGTGGAACACTGGCTGATAATCTTTACAAACTTTGAGGAGCAGTATTGACAGTTCATGATAGCTTATAACACGGAAGCAACAACTTAATATATGTGCCTGAGCTGCTCGAGGTCTGGATATCTTCCACTGGCCCCTCCATTATACATAGTGATGTCAAGTCTACCAATATCCTACTTGATGATCGTTTGGTTATTTAGATCCGAGTTATTTTACCTAGACTAACCAGCAAAGTGACATGTCTGCCTTTGAGGTGGTGGTGTTGGAAGTGTTGTGTGGGAGACCTGCTGTGGATTTGAGGCGTGGAGAGGATGGGAAGAGTCTGGTGATGTGGGTTCAAGATAAAATTAATAAAGGAAATGTTTACCAGATTGTAGGCGTAGCTGTGGCAAGCTGTTGCAAAGGTATATATATAATCATTTTAACCGGATGTAGTATTCATTGGGAATACATAACTCTTTGAATGCAGATGGCTGCTCTAGTTGCCCCGTGTGTGCAATATGATGCTCATTGTCGTCCTATCATGGGCATTGTAATGAGTCGTATGTTGACTGCTACTTCTGCATCAAAATTACAAAACTGATGAATCTGCAAATAAAGGAAATTGTGGTCTTTGCTATAGGAAGTTTGTTCTTGCATATATATTTTGTACAATACAAAGTGTAACAACATTCGGTCTCCAAAAATGTTGTTAAAAAGACCAAAAATAAAATGAAAAATGTTGTGGGGTATATATTCTCCATTATAATTTGGTTTGTTTTTTTAAATAATTTTTTTTATATATCATATGAATGATTTAATTATAATTTTTAATAGGTGGATTTGTTGTTAGTGAGCATTTTTTTTTAAAATTAAAACTAATTAATAATATAAAGAAAAAAAAGTATAGAATAAATTTTCTTATTCTTATAAATTAAATACTTTTTTAAAAAATATAAATTTATAATTTGGAATTGAATTTGAATATTTAATTACAAATGAAATTTTTTTGAATATATTCGAATACTTCGTAGTTCATGTATTACTTTAGAATACAAATTCGATTTTGAATTCAATTATTAATAATAGAATATGAATAAAAAATTTTCGAATATTTAATTAAAGAACATTCAAATATTTTAGTATTGAATAAGTTTAGAACCCTACTGATCATACAGAATTTGATATTTATGGAAGGTCCGTCCGCCCCAAAGGTAGATATTTGTTTTTTGAATGTGGATTAAGGAGTATTATTATTTAATGTGTAGTTGGTAGTTGTATTAGTAAGGTATATGAGTCCTATAAATTTATTGTGTTAGTGATGAGTTCTATATGTTTAAAAAGGGAAATGTGTACTTTTGGGACGGAGGGCAAAATGGCAAAGTGTTCGGGGTGGACGGAGGGAGTAGTCATTATCACAAATCCCCAAATTGAAAAATTGTGAACGCTCTTGATTTTCAATTCGATGAGAGATGATCGGGAAGGCAAATATCTGGTGGGGCTATCCGTTTCAGTCGATGATTATTAGATGCTCGATGACTTGATCAAGACAATGGACAGCGCCGCCGTGGATTTCGGCAAACGGGCGGAGTTGAAGGCCGACTTCTTCGTCATTTCATCGTGGTTGCAGGGAGGTGCGTCTGCGCGTCCATGTGAAGGAGGTGATTGTGTCTTTAAATGTGGTGATCGTACATCAAGATTGGTGAATCCAACGATGGATTAAGCCTGAATGTTAGAGCCCTCAATTCTCAGGCGGCTTCGCTCTTGGCTATCGGAATCGCTGCAACTTGCAAGACTTTGCGAGGTTACTGTCTCTGAAATTTGAGTTCGAGCCGATTTTGAATCTGGTTCAGGAATTGAAAAACTCGAGACACCGGATTGATCTGGAGGAGGTTCTAGCTGTGAAGTTCTTCAATTGTACAAGATGCTGAACGAGATCAATGAAGGCATTACTATATCTCTCAAGGTTGCAAATCGTTGAATCCATGCTTGGTCAGATTGGGGCGAGTACAAAGATTAGGTTTCTGACCTGTTTCAAGAACGCCTTGAAATGTTAAACTACGGCCTTTGAATTTGCTTGAACCCAACTTGACACTGGATTCATCAGAGAGAGTGAAGATAGAAAGATTGTTCAGTCGGAGGATAGCTAGGGTGGTGGGACCGGAAGAACAGAGAAAAGAGTGAATTTTATATAAAGAAGAAAGGTGGAGGTGCCATTATTCAGTCATGACTCCTGTGGAAGGCAACAACTCCATTTACAAGTTGGTTCATTCTTTCCTATGTGTCTGTATTGGAATAATAAATCTAATCTCACTGTATGTATCTTCATGCCATTAAATGTTAATTGCTATCCTTGTGTGGTATGAATAGCTTAATTGAGCATTTGTAGATTATATTTGTTGATGGATGTATAATTAGAATTTGTAGATGAGCTCTGTTTTTTTCCTTCTTTTAATACCAAGTCAAGTGCCACATCACTAGCACTGTTTCAAATTTATTAAAAGAAAACATAAGAAAGAACAGAAATAGGATAACACTTTAAAGATGACTGGCTCTAATCACCAAATTGTTGCACTTTAAAGATGGATAAAGGATGGATTAAATTGAAATATAGACTTACAAGTTGGCCAGAATTTGTTAGCCATACGTGACAGCTCTTCAACTAATAATTAGCTAATAATAAATTAAATTAGTAGCAGGACGAGACGACCTTCAACTATGTTTCCTTTAAATAGTGGGATTTGAATGGGATAAATTCAGTATAGGCCACCATGTGGGCAAGCAACAAAATTTCAACGACGACTTAGCCATATAAAATACAGATCAATTATTTCAATATTCCATTTCACTGTCAACATCTCAACACCACGTTCTTTAGATCCAAATTCAACACTTACAACTTATTATTGCTTAACTAAATATGATTGCGACTGCAGGTACTATTACACCGGAGGAGAACAAACTCTCTGCCACAGCTGAAAGATTCTGTCGTCGATTTTCATTGGCCGAAATCCAGTTGGCCACTGCAGGTTTTAGTGAAGCACATCTTGTTGGAAATGGTGGATTTGGTAAAGTTTACAAAGCCAAAATTAATGATGGGCAACACACTGTGGCCATTAAACGCCTGTCCCCCAATTCCAACCAAGGAGAGCAAGAGTTTGTGACAGAGATTGAGACACTGAGTAAGCTCCAACATGCTAATCTAGTCTCTCTCATCGGCTATTGCAATGACAATGGAGAAATGATTCTTGTTTATGAGTATATAGCCCTTGGAACACTGGCCGACAACCTCTACACATTTTCGAGGAGCAACAACAGTGACGACAACTCATCACTTACTTGGAAGCAACGCCTTAACATATGCATTGGAGCTGCTAGAGGTCTGGACTATCTTCATGCTGGGACCTCAATCATACACCGCGATGTCAAGTCTACAAATATCCTTCTTGATGAAAATTTCCGTGCTAAGGTTTCAGATTTTGGATTGGCTAAACATTTAAGCACAATCAACCCACAGAGCCATGTTAGTACAATAGTTAAGGGCTCGTTTGGTTATTTAGATCCGAGCTACTTTACGACATGTAGACTAACCAAGCAAAGCGACACGTATGCGTTTGGGGTGGTGTTGTTGGAAGTCTTGTGTGGGAGACCAGAAGTAGATGCCAGGCTTGGGGAGGATGAGATGAGTCTGGTCATATGGGCTCAAGATAAAATCAGTAAAGGAAAAGTTGATCAGATTGTAGATTCAAATCTAAGGGGCGCAATTGCAGCAGATTGCTTGAAAACATATGTAGGAATTGCTAAGAAATGCATAAATCAAGATCCGAAAAAGAGGCCAACAATGTCTCAGGTTGTGGCAAAGCTTGAGTTTGCTGTTGAGCAGCAGGACAGAAAATCACAAAATGCATCACTTTTTCTGCCACTTTGGTTTAGAGTTAAATCATCCAGTAATATATGACATCAATGCAATTCAAAATGTTACGATTTGATGATTTTTTCGAAATTTTTTTTGTGAAAATTTTGCAGGCAGTCGGGCCACAGAATCAACACCAGAGGATCAGAAGCAAGTTGATGTTAATATGATATCAACAGCCGTTCCTGCCACTAAAGAAGAAGCAGTACTAAAGGATAGACAGACCGTTAATATGCTTCCGGCTGCTGTCTCTGTCATTCCAGTACATGAAATAAAAGATGTGACGGGCAATTTTAGTTCAGAGAGTTTAATTGGTGAAGGATTCAGTGCACGAGTATATCGTGGAGTCCTAAAAAGTGGACGGGTGGCAGCAATTAAGACACTAATCAAGTACCGTGTGCCAGACAAAAAGTTTCTAGAAAAGGTTTGGATCAAACACTAGTTACACTATGTAGGGTGCTGTTACTAGACATAATTATGGGTATGATAATAGAGGTGTTGTTCCAATACATGATTCTGTAGGTGTCAATAGCATCCAGCCTAAAGCATGAAAACGTGGCTCAACTATTAGGTTACTGTGTGGATGGTGGTCAGCAATTCTTGGCTTATGAGTTTGCTCAAAATGGGACCCTGCATGAAATTCTTCATGGTAGTAAGATTTCGTGTTTGATTGCAAACAACTCCATCTCATACATTAACTCATTGTTGCTTATGGATGTGATCAGACAATGTTAAGTAGTGATAAATGAAAATTGTGTACAATAGGCACAAATGGCGCGTCAAAGCCAGTTCCATGTCTATCATGGGCTAAAAGAGTCAAAATTGCTGTAGGGGTAGCAGAGGGATTAAAATACATTCATAATCAAGAGCAGATTCATTGCAACATCAAATCCAGCAACATGTTGCTTTTTGATGATTACGAAACGGCTAAATTAGCCGACTTTGGTCAATTAATTCCAGATTCTTACTTTCTACCTGATTTTGGGGATTATCATCCTTCTGCATTTAGTCCGTATGACCATATTGATCATCTTCCCTCAGAGTATGTTCTATTCCGAGTCCATCCTTGAGATAGCTAGCTTCAATTTATACAAATACATGACGGGTACTTCGCATGGCAGATATTGGGGTGATAGAACTTTAAGCTTGAAGAGCGATGTTTATAGCTTTGGCGTGGTACTCTTGGAACTATTGACGGGTCGTAAAGTAGTTGATTATAAAAGGCCAATGGGTCAGCAGCATATTGTGAGATGGGTATGCCATTTTCTTGTCCTTGTGAATACTAGTTTGTCAAAAGCTGTAATTCAGAAAATGACTTGACTTATATAACAACAGGCAACACCAAGGCTTACAGAAGACAGGATAAACGAGGTTGTGGATGCAGGACTGAATGGAAACTACGCACCAAAAGCTGCTGCAAAGGTAATATATATCAGCTTCTCTAGCTATTTCATTTTAACCTGAAGTAGAATGTATTCGGAATACATGTCTCTGTGAATGCAGATGGCTGCAGTAGCTGCCTTGTGTGTGCAATATGATGCTGATTATCGTCCTGACATGGGCATTGTAATAAGTGCTCTTCGTCGTATGTTGACTTGGACTTCTGCATCAAAGTTACAAAACTGATGAATCTGCAAGTAGTGGAAATTATGTTCTTCTATAGAGGTTTATACTTGCTTATTTTGTACTCAAAACAAAGTTCTACATTCGTTCTCCAGTGAGTGGTAATCTCTTGTACACTCATAGGCGACTGTGTACTTAAAATCCCATTTTTTAGATTGATAGCTCACCCACCGTTAGAAAGGATGCTATAACTATAAGTCTATAGTGAGATCTATCTATGGAATTTTGTTTATTTCCAGACTATGCATATATACTTGATAGTCGTAAGGATACTAACAATGACTTGTGATGAATTCTTAAATATAAAATGAATACATCTGAGGTTAAAAGATCATAAAAATGAGGTGTTATATACAAAAGGGGTGGTGTCAGTGTGGACAGAGCTTGTGTATTGATGGGAAGAAAGATATGCTAATGTCAAGCAAGTGCTTTGAAAAAGAGCTCTCTTCCTCTGTTCAGCATATTTATTTTTTTCTAAGATATAAAAAAAAAAAAAATTACCAGGTAGAAGATAGGAATGATTTAGAAATATCATACACTGGCGAATTTTGATTTATATTATTATTGGCTTGAAAAATCAAAATACCAGGATATACGAAGATTCCATTCAATGATTTAGTCAATAATATACAACTAGATTTGGTGGCTACCAGTGACTCATCAAATATATCTTTAATAAGTGATATTTAAATATTGGGATATTATTATTATTAATTAGAGAAAACCAACTTGCAAGTAGCTATGTCAACGATGACTTTGCAAGTCATATAAAATATATGTAAAATTAAACATTTCCAACTCATTATCAAGACAGCTCCAAATTCATTTCATTGTGTTCAAATTCTGTACTATTTACTTGGAGTTATTGGTGAATCGAATATGAGTGCAACAGAGGAGGAGAAGAAGCTCTCTGCCACAGCTGAACGCTTCTGCCGTCGATTTTCATTGTCTGAGATCCAGTTGGCCACTGCAGATTTCAGTGAAGCACATCTCATTGGAATTGGTGGATTTGGTAAAGTCTACAAAGCCCAAATCGGTGACGAGCAAGACATCGTGGCCATAAAACGTCTAGCCCCCAGTTCTACCCAAGGAGAGCGCGAGTTTTTGACGGAGATAGAGACACTGAGTAAGCTACGACACGTTAATCTAGTGTCTCTGATAGGCTACTGCAATGACAATGGTGAAATGATTCTTGTTTATGAGTATATACCCCTTGGAACGCTTGCCGACAACCTCTACTCATTTTCCAGGAGCAACGATAATGATGGCTGCTCAGTCCTTACATGGAAGCAACGCCTCAATATATGCACTGGAGCTGCACGAGGTCTTGACTATCTTCACACTGGCACCTCAATCATACACCGTGATGTCAAGTCTACAAATATCCTTCTCGATGAAAACTTCACAGCCAAGGTTTCAGATTTTGGCTTGGCTAAACATTTAGGCACCATCAACCCAAGGACCCACGTTAGCACAGTAGTTAAGGGCTCGTTTGGATATTTAGATCCCAGTTATTTTACAACTTGTAGACTAACTAAGCATAGTGACACGTATGCCTTTGGGGTGGTATTGTTGGAAGTGTTGTGTGGGAGATCTGCGGTGGATCCCAGGCTTGGGGAGGATGAGATGAGTCTGGTCATTTGGGCTCAGGATAAAATTAGAAAAGGAAAAGTTGAGCAGATTGTAGCTTCTAATCTGAGGGATGAAATTGCAGCAGATTGCTTGAAAACATTTGTTGGAATTGCTAAGAAATGCATAAATCAAGATCCAAAAAAGAGGCCAACAATGTCTCAGGTTGTGGCCAAGCTTGAGTCTGCCATTAAACAGCAGGACAAAAAAGCGCACACACTTAATGCACCATTTTTTCTGCCATTTTGGAGTAGAGTTAAACCATCCGGTACTTATACGTTTACTGTAAATATGAAAACATATATGGCATCAATACAATTCAAAGAACGTGTTTGTTCAATTCTGCAGGCAGTCGTGTCACAACGCCAAAGGATGAACATACTACTGTTGATGAAGTAGATGAACATACCACTGTTGATGAAGTAGATGGAGATACCACTGTTGATGAAGTAGATGAATCAGAACACAAACTGGCTGTAAATGTTTTGTCAGGTGTTCCTGCCATTCCAATAAATGAATTGAAAGAGATGACTGATAATTTTAGTTCAGAGTGTTTGATAGGATCCAGTGGAAGAGTATATTATGGAGTCCTAAAAAGTGGACGGGAGGCAGCAATTAAAATGCTGACTTACAGATGTCTTCCATACAACGAGTTTCTGGAACAGGTTTGAATCAAACACTGTATAATTATGATATATTACGAAAATACTGTTGTTGTACTAAATTCTAATACATGATTCTTTAGGTCCCCATAGCATACAGCCTGAAGCATGAAAACGTGGCTCAGCTATTAGGTTATTGTCTGAAAAATGATCAGAGAATCTGGGCTTATGAGTTCGCCAAAAATGGGTCCCTGCATGACATCCTTCATGGTACATGTTTCTAATATGTCTTCTTGATTGCACTTGTTTGTAACATTTTGATTGGCGTGGATACTTTCCCAACTTTCGATCCTATAATTATCCAACATCACTCTCTATATACTTCACATGAAAGTGCAAATAACTCTATCGTATACCTCATCTCATTATTCCTTATTAATTTGATCAAATTGAGATATTGAAGTAGTGATGAATGTAAATAATTTGTGTAATAGGTCAACAGGGCGCCAATGGTGTCTCTAAGCCAGTTCCGTTTCTGTCATGGGCCGAAAGAACCAAAATTGCTATAGGGGTAGCAGAAGGATTAAAATACATTCATGATCAGGGACGGGTTCACCGTAACATCAAATCCAGCAACATTTTACTTTTTGATGACTACCAAGTGGCTAAATTAGCTGATTTTGGTCTGTTAACTCAATATTCTTTTGATGAAACTATTTTTGGTGATGATCATCCTGCTGCTTTGGCCCAACCTCGTGGATATCTCGCCCCAGAGTATGTGCTATTCTGAGTACTCTATCCTTGAGACAGTTTGAATCTGTACTAATATATGACTTGTTGCTTTATATAGAGTGCGTGCTAGATATACGCAGCACACAATATTTAGACAGGAGAGTGATGTTTATAGCTACGGTGTGGTACTCCTAGAACTCTTGACGGGTGGTAAGCTAGTTGATTATGAACGGTCAACGTCTCAGCGGCATATTGTGACATGGGTATGCCGTTTCCTTACCTTGTCAGTACTACTTTGTTACAATCTGTTATCTAATGAATGACAGACTTGAATAACACCAGGCAAGCCCATGGCTCCCCGAAGATAAGGTAAACAAGATTGTGGATGCAAGACTGAATGGAGACTACCCACCAAAAGCTGTTGCAAAGGTAATATCAACTGGGAAATACAACTGTTTCTTTTTAACCTGAAGTATTATTTTGATGATCTTCCGAATACATGCATAAATGCAGATGGCTGCAGTGGCTGCCTTGTGTTTGCAAGAAACTGCTGACTTTCGTCCAGACATGGGCATTATAGTAAAAGCTCTTCGTCAATTGTTGAAAGCTACAGCTGCATCTAAACAAAAATAATGAAACCTTAACTAGTTGAAAACATGGAATTTTGGGATGAAAACGCAATAGAGGTTTGCACTTGCACATCTTGTACATTATAATATATCTACCCATGATTTTTTATTTTTTTTAGTGTACATATACACGATAGTGGCAAGGATACTATTTATGAATTATCAATGAAAATTTTCATTAAAAAAAGAAAACTGAGATTTTAAACGGCCATGAGCACAGTAGCATTTTGGGTATGCACTCCGATCATCCTAGCTTAAACCGCGAATGCATAGTAGTAAACTCTTGTACAACACCAAAGCTTTCAGAGACAAGACAAACTAGGTTTGTGATTCAAGAGTCATGCTCAAATATTTTTTGTTCTGTATGCATGAATTTCTGTTATGAGAGAGTCTTCTCATTCGATTTTCATTTATTTGCTTAATGCAGAAGGCTGATGAAACTCTTTACAGAAAATTGTCATTGCTCTATCTCAACACAAGGCCGGATATTGCTCACTCGTTAAGGCTTCTCTCTAGGTTCATGAATGAACCAATTAAAAACCATTTTGCAGTAGCACGAATTCTGAGGTACTTGAAGGGTACAAAGAATCAAGGCATAGAGTTCAAGAAGGAGAATAACTCAAAGCTTGTCGGCTACTCGGATAGTGATTAGGCCGGTTTGCTTGATGATTGAAAGAGCACTTCCGGCTATATCTTTTGCTTTGGAACAAATGTGATCTCATGGAGTTCAAGAAAGCAAAAATTGGTTGCCTTATCATCCGCCGAAGTAGAATATATTGCAGCAACAGATGCAGCTTGTGAGGCTGTTTGGCTAAGGATAATTCTTGAAGAGTTAAATTTCAAGCAAGATGGAGGAAGTACGATTCATTGTGACAACATGTTGCAATTGCATGACAAAGAATCCTGTTTTTCATGCACGATTTAAGCACATCGAGCTACAACATCATTTCATAAGAGAGCTAGTGAGTCATGGCAAAATTTGCATGGAATTCATCAATACCAATGATCAACCTGCTGTTGTTCTTATGAAGGCTGTTACGTTGGAGAAATTTGAAAAATTCAAGCAAGTCAAGATTACAAATTAAGGAGGGGTTTTAAAAATATTAATTTGTAATCATGATTAGGATGCGTAAACTGAAGATGCAGAGGGATGGATTCAAAGCTTGGAACATGGAGTCAAAATCTTGGAAGTGTTAAGTTATTAATTAATTGTTGAATGATCTTTTGTATTCTCTTAATCAAGATTCATTCATTGATCACTATAAATAGTGGTCACATTTTAGTTTCTGTGTAGTAGCTACTCCATAAAAAATTCCAGATTTTACAAAACATTTTTGCCTATCATACCTTACGCCCCCAACACCTTGAACTGTGAAGTAGGGATGGTGAAGCAAAAAAGAATGTTGTATTCAATACAGTTGCTAGGACTTTTGCACATCATTCTTCCTATCCTTATCAAAGATTCATTTTATTCACTGGTTCTAAGATGGGCATGGCTAATAATTTCACGATTTTTTTTTTAAATCCAGTTTTCGTTTTCAAGTGAGATTAATACATCATATTCAATAATTCATAGATGGTATCCTTAAGCAATCAATACACATGAACTGAAAAGAAATTAATATTCATTGATAGATCTCATTTTAGACTATAGTACAATCCTTTTTATCAGTGTAGGTTTAAGAAGATAAGTGAAGTATCAAGCTAAGAAACGAGTTTTAACTAGACTTTGTTGCATAGTTAAGAGGTCTCCAATCACACGAGAAGGAATGTTATACTTCATATTGCATAAAATAAGCAAGTATATATTGCATGAAAGAGCTCTTTGTCCTCTGTTGAGTGCTACTTATACATGAAAATAAGTAGCACCCAACAGAGGACAAAGAGCTCATACTACTTCGCTCATCTCCGGGCGATAATAGGCTGGATTTCGGACACACAAGGCAGCTACTTCAACCATCTGCATTTATGTATTCCCAATAAATACCATTTCAGGTAAAAAAATGTGAGACATCTTGCCCTGGTGATATAGATATATATTACCCTTAAAACATCTTCTGGTGGGTAGACTCCATTTAGTCTAGCATCTATAGCCTTCTTTAATCTTCCATCCACAACCTGCTTTACCTTATAATCTTCTCGGAGCCATGGACTTGCCTGATGTCATAAAAAATTGCCACTTATTAAATTACAGCTTGAGACAATGTATATTAAAACAATGCTTTTAGAAAACTTTAAGAACTACAATCAGTATTGACATGCTAAGGAAAACTGCATACCCATTCCACTATATTCTGATTTGTAGGGAAACTGCGTAGCCATTCCTCTGCTTGCTGATATGTATGATCAACTACTTCACGGCCTGTCAAGAGTTCAAGAAGTAGCACACCAAAGCTGTAAACGTCCACCTTCGAGGTCAGTATACCCAACCACGCATATCTACCACACAAAATGAAATAGTTAAAGTCAAGTGACAGTAAGTACAATTCCGGAAAAAAACGTTCATCTCTAGCTAGGAACATACTCTGTGGGGTGATAACCACGAGGACGTTTAAAAACACTACGCTGATATGAAGCCTTGCCATCACCAAAAGGATAAGGGGTTAGGGTAAACCAACCAAAATCACTTAATTTAGCGAGTTTGTTATCATCAAAAAGTAAAATGTTGCTGGATCTGATGTTACGATGAATCAGTTTCTTCTGGTGAAGGTATTCTAATCCTCTTGCTACCCCAAATGCAATTTTAACTCTTTGGTTCCATGACAAAGCTGGAACTGCCTCTGTGCCGTTGGTGCCTTTATGTCCTATTGCACTCAATACATTCATTTGTCAATATTACGATATCAGAAATTGGATGAGATTAAGAAGCTACAACTAGATAATAAGAAGGCATCTTTTACAGAAAATGAGTCAAACAACATATAACCAACTAGTATATTTTGCCTAAAATGAATTCGAGAACAAACTATATATTTCAGGATAACAACTTGAAAAGTCATAAAAATTGCGAAGAAGGTACCATCACTTAATCAAAGTTTTTTTGAGCTTACTATGAAGGATGTCATGCAGAGTCCCATTTAGACCAAACTCATAAGCCAAGTTATGTTGAAATTTACCCAAACGGTAACCTAATAGAGGAGCCACATTTTCATGCTTTAAGTTGGATGTTATTGAAACCTGAAATATCATATGCTCCTATTAGAACAACAACAGTCCTTCAACAATCATACAATATTTAGTAACATCACTCAACATAGAGTTACCAAACCTGTTCTAGAAACTCATTGTCTGGCAGACGTCTATCGATTAACTTCTTAATTGCTGCCACCTTTCCACTTGCCAAAGCTCCACGATATACTCCACCACTCCATCCCACACCAATCAAACACTCTGAGCTAAAATTATGAGTCATATCTCTTAACTCATGCACTAGGATTGCAGGGCAAAATATTGGCACAACATTAATGGCCAATTTGTCGACTGATTTGTCTTCTTCATCATCACTTGTAAGACACTGTTCGTCCTTCCATGAGTCTCCTTGAGTGGTAGCGATGGCTTCTGATGGCTTAATAGCAACCCAATTATGATTTTCTTGATTGGATCCTGTGGCAAGGCTACCTGCAAGATACTGAAATAACTCATCCATTCATAACAGGGGACCCTGTTTTACTCTAATGATGAGTGCAGATTCGTAGGTGTGTAATTGCAATTCATATTACCTGATGGTAATTTAACGCTGCTCCAAAATGACTGAAAACTGAATGCAATGATTGTTTGTGCTTTTCTGTCCTGTTGTTCAAGGGCTAAATCAAGCTTACCCAAAACATGACCCATTGTTGGCCTCTTTTTCGGATCTTGATTCAAACATCGTTTAGCAATACCCACAAATGTTTTCAAACAATCTGCCGTGATTTCGTCCCTGATATTTGAAGCTACAATCTGGCCAACTTTTCCTTTCCAATTTTGTCTTGAGCCCACATGACCAGGCTCATCTCATCCTCGCCAAGCCTAGGATCCACAGCAGGTCTCCCACACAACACCTCCAACAACACCACCCCAAACGCATACGTGTCGCTTTGCCTGGTTAGCCTACCCGTCGTAAAGTAGCTCGGATATAAATAACCAAACGAGCCCTTAACTACTGTGCTAACATGGCTCTGCGGGGTTGATTGTGCTTAAATGTTTAGCCAATCCAAAATCCGAAACCTTAGCTCTGAAATTTTCATCAAGAAGGATATTGGTAGACTTGACATCACGATGGATGATGGAGGTGCCAGTGTGAAGATAATCCAGACCTCGAGCAGCTCCGACGCATATATTAAGGCGTTGCTTCCATGTGAGAAAGGAGGAGCCATCACTGTCACTGCTCCTCGAAAGTTTGTAAAGATTATGAGCCAGTGTTCTACGGGGTATGTACTCATAAACAAGAATCATTTCCCCATTGTCATTACAATAGCCGATAAGAGAGACTAAATTAATATGTCGGAGCTTACTCAGTGTCTCAATCTCTGTCAAAAACTCATTCTCGCCTTGGTTGGAATTTGGTGCCAGCCGCTTAATTGCCACACTCTGTTCCCCATGATCAAGCTGGCCTTTGTAAACTTTTCCAAATCCACCATTTCCGATGAGATGGTCTTTGCTGAAATATTGAGTGGCCAACTGGATCTGGGCTAATGAAAATCGACGACAGAAGCGTTCCGCTGTGGCAGATAGCTTTGCCTCCTCCTTTGCAATCATATTTGGTTAACCAAGTGAATTTAGGATGTTGGATAATGTGGTGAAACGATATAGATGTTGAATTATAATGAAATAATACATGTTTAAGTCGTCGTTGAAATGGTTGTTTATCACTGTTGTTTTATGTGAAGTGGTTGCAGAGCGTTACTTGTTGATAACTGATACTATAATTTAATATTTGCTGAATCGTTGAAGGGATCCATATCCATGGTGGAATTTGACCTTTTCTAGACAACATTTTTTATTGGCAATGAGTGTATTATTTTACTATAATTGGATTCATTTAATAAGACTATAATTAATCATATTTTCACACTCAAGTTATTATTTTGTATTCAAAAGTGTGTTCATTTTAATCAAGTACTAATTATTTATTGGTAATGAAGTATGGCTTTCACACACGTATAACTCAAGTGATCTATCGATGAATATATACTATTCAGTCCGTGTATACTTGATTTATAGGGATACCATCTATGAATTACGATGAATTCTTCATATACAAAAGAACATTAAGGTTTGTTAAGGAAAAAAAGGAAAGAAAAAAAAGCCGGTTAACGGCAAAGAGAAAATTGAACGCTTGTGTAATACAATATATCACGAAACTTGTTCTTTCATGAGACGGATAAAAAATAATAACGTTTTTGGTGAGGGCTTGAGGTATCTTAAGATAAAATTTTCTAAGGTCTCAAGTTCGAAACTCTTGAGTGAGATCAACAATTGTGGGGTCAGTCCATATAGAGCGCTGACCCTTGAAATGGGGTTACTGCTAGTGGATAGTGGGTTCTGGCCTCTCCAAATTGGTCGGTCTAAGGATCAAATACTAATGCATAAAAAAAAAAATAGAATTTTAATAAAAAGTGATAATTGTCCAATAAAACCTATTTCATACAAAAATGAAAAGTGATAACTAATTAAGAGGTAAAATGATGCTTAAAAAAGAAAGTCATGAAATATTAGCTAGCAAAGCTTAGAAACAGTGATAATTAAATGAATCATTGATAAGGATGGGAAGAATGACATGCGAAGGCAAGGTAAAAGTTTTTTTTTTTTTTCTGTAACTATATAAAACTTTAGATTTTATCTCAAAAAAAGATATTTGTATCGATTTTGTCCCATAATTATGAGTTTTATTTCAATTTTGCCCAATTTTTGCCGGAACCCTCAATTTTTGCCAGAAATTGATCACGTGCGTTGTACTTGGCTGATGAATTTGGGGGTTCTATCGAAAATCGAGGGTTCCGGCAAAAAATTGGGCAAAATTGAAATAAAATTCAAAGTTATGGGACAAAATCGATACAAACATCTTTTTTGGGACAAAATTTAAAGTTTTAAAAAATTATGGGACAAAAAAAAACTTTTAACTCTGCACAGTTATGTGTGATTTGTTTGTTCTGATGTTAACTTGTGATTTTTATTTTTCTATTTTAATGATTTAGTCCATTGCAAATCTTGTCTTCACAAATAATATTTTACTTTATAATTTATGAAGCTCTTAAAAATAGTTAAAAAAGATATTTCTATTTTGTATAGAAAATGAGGTTAAAAGTTTTTTTGTCCCATAACTTTTTAAACTATAAATTTTGTCCCAAAAAATATATTTGTATCGATTTTGTCCCATAAATATGAGTTTTATTTTGATTTTGTCCAATTTTTTTCGAAACCCTCAATTTTCGCCGGAACTCCCAAATTCATCCGTCACGTGCAACGCACGTGACCGAATTCCGGCGAAAATTGAGGGTTCAGGCGAAAATTTAGCAAAATTGAAATAAAACTCATAGTTATGGTATAAAATCGATACAAATATATTTTTTGGGACAAAATCTAAAGTTTTAAATAGTTATGAGACAAAAAAAGAACTTTTAACTCTGCAAAGGGCATAAGTATATTGATTCATTATTGACTTGGAAATGACAACACATCCATTTTTGCTTAACCATCCTTATTTCAGTGTTCAAGCTGGACACAAGTGGATTTACAAACGGTTGGAATTGGTATTTATATAAGGTGGGGTAAAACCATCTTTTGATCAATATTCTTGTAATATTTCTTTTGTTGAAAATGGAAACTAATTGCATATTTGGAAACTATGTTTCCAGCTAATGAATTTAATTTATAGTTGATCTATTGTGTCTTTAGGTGTAAAAATTATAAGGATATAATATTTTGTTATAAAAGATATGGAGTATAATTTAATTGATAAGAATATAAAATTTTCATTGAAAATGTCGACTGAAAAATGAAGAGTATAATGTTTATTTAGAAAAATTAAGTTTTTTTTCCCAAGAAAATCAAAGGTATAATTTCTTATACTAAAAAGATATAGTAATATTTAATACTTTGTATAATTTTTGGAAAGCGTCAAATTTGGGAGCACGGTAGTTTTATCCTTTAATGTATAGTAAGTTTTTTCAAATTTAATTTCGGATGAATGAGTAATTAAGTATATGCATTTCCTTTTTCATGTTTCATTGGTATTCCATAGCATAATAAAATTATACCCTACAATTTACCATTAAATCATTGGAGCAAGTATCGAATTTTGGTCATTAATCGTGACACGTCTCAAGATTTTAATATATATGAAATAATAGATGAAACATGGGAGTGGAATAGGTGATCTCAATCGAGAAATGAAGGGGAATGATCGAACCAACTGAAGTTTAAATCAAAAGGCACAATTCAATGGTCCAGATTAAACTCACAAATTTGAATTCAAATTTAAATTGAAGGGGATGATATGGAGCATGGAATTTTTTTAAATAAAAAAGCACGATTCAACGATCTAGATTAAAATAAGGCGCATTTATTCTTGTAAAGGCAGCGCAACTCTTCCACTATTATAAATAGGCCACAGATTCATTTGCAATCTTATTCCATCTTGCATTGCAAATCAATCATATTACATTCTAGTCTATAAGTTTTAGAATTATCCAATCAAGTCCGAAAGTTCTAAAATATTCATTTGTTCGCCGATAACTTTGGACTCGTTATGCTACAAGTCCAAAATTCAAAATCGTTGAATCTTGGAGGGATAGATATAGTTTGTAAGCACCTGAGTACGGAGCAATTTAGTCTTAAGAAGAAAGACTAACTCTTGACTCAACCCTACAAAAGTAATTCATAAGCCGTTTTAAATACTATCCCCATATACCCAACACAAACTAAGGTTGGTTGGCCAATGTATACAACAGCTTGCATGTGGAGTGCTACTGCATGCCTGAACTCTCCAAAGGCCGCAAGGGGAATTCAAAGGGGAATTCTAGCAAATATTTTCCATTGGAATAATTATCGTTGGGAAAGAAATGTCTTTTTTCCTATGGTTTTATATGCGTAGTTAGAACTTCTTCTGGACGAATGACGATCCATAGTAGACTCTAGTACTATCCTTTTTAGTTTTTACGAAGGTAGGGGTAGGAAGATGAGTAAACTATATCAATCCAAGAGATGGGATTTTAAGTAGACGTTTGCATAATAGTCCTGCAGCATGAGTTTCATAATGAAGACAAGGAATTAATGTTACACTAATTATTGCCTAATATAAGCAAATACAAACCTCCATATTCCATCTCAAAGATACAAATCCCCTCTTTCAGCAAAGACCATAATTTCAACTATTTCCGATTTCATCAGTTGTGTATTTTCATGCAGAAGTAGCATTCAACAGAGGACGAAGAGCTCTTGTTACAATGTCCATGTGTGGACGATCATCATCGTATACTCGCAGACACATGGCAGCTATTTCAGCCATCTGCATTAATTTATGGAGTCGTGTATTCCCAATAAATACCACTTCAGGTAAAAAAAAAAAAAAAAAGAAGAAGAATTAAACAGCTTTCTCAACTGATATTACCTTTAAAGCATCTTCTAGTGGGTAGTCTCCATTTAGTCTATCATCCACAATCCTCCTTACCTTATAATAATTTCCGAGCCATGGTCTTGCCTGATGTTATGAAAATTTGCCACTTTTAAAATTACACATTGTAAATGCATACTATTAAAGATGCCCTTAATGAACTTTAAAAGGGAAAATATTCGTATAACTTTGCTTGAATTCAATTTTAGTTATCTAACTTTTATCTTTTCAATGTTTGTCATTAACGTCAACTTCAGTCCTAAATTTTCTCACCTTTTCAATTTCGGTTTCTTGGAAAAAAAAAAATGAAGTCCTACACGTTTTGATTTTTTGATTTATTTATTTTTTTTTGCAAAATGATTAAAATTTAAAAGGGTAAATATCAAAATTTGTTCTGTAAGTATGATCGATTCCAACTTTAATCCTTTTTTTCTTGGGATAATTTTTTTTTGCCCCATAAGTTTGGCCATGTACAATTTTTGTCCAAAAAAAGATAACATTTGGGCATTTGTCCCACTATCTTCATAATTGTGCCAATGTTGCCCCATTTTCGCCGGAATTTGACATTTTCACCGGAATCGATCATGTGCATGTCACGTGATCATCGGATTTGCCAATTCCCGGCGGGAAAAAATATTTTTTTGCCCAGTAAGTTTGACCATGTACAATTTTTGCCCCAAAAAAGATAAGATTTGGGCATTTGTCCCAATATCTTTATAGTTGCGCCAATATTGCCCCATTTTTCCCAGAATTTGACATTTTCACTAGAATCGATCACGTTCATGTCACGTGATTATCAGATTTGACATTTCCCGATGAATTTCCTGACCTAGTGACACTGTGGCATCCACATTAACAATAATAATATTTTATTGGTAATTTAATTAAAAAAATACCCTCAATATCGATGAACTGAGTTCTCATGTGCCCTCCATGTGCTTCCACCATCTACGCAAACTCATTCTTCTTGTCAATCAGGGATCCCCTGTGTACCTTCTCACCACCATAGGCGGCAACTGTCAGATCTTCTCCTCCAAGGGCCTACCACCAACGAACGGATCACAGTATACATGGCCTCGATCGGTACCCTCCGACAGTGCGAGCAACCACATGATATCAGAGCCATGCAGAGGAGGATGGGGTCGTTGGCATTTTTTAGCTCCGATTCAGTCCTTCACACCCCACTGAAGAACGGATGGTTCATTATCAGTCTCACGATTCTAATTGTGATCTGAAGATCAATATCAAGTGCACGCACCCCTACGTGGTAGACCATGTTGCCGGCGACGCTGCTTTCCATTAGGAAAACCCTAGATAATTCAACGAATTCTTCGATCAGAGGGTGATTGGCGTCACGACCGACGAGTGCTTAGGTTTTATCCCACTGCACTTCGTCCATGAGGTCGTCGTACGCCTCCAGAAGATGATTCTCCAATGCTAGGTATTACTCGACGAAAGCGATGAGGGATGGAACGTGAGAAACCATACGGTTGCATGACTCATGGAAGAATATGGAGTGGTGCGCTCAAAAATACGAATCCTCCGTCGTGGAAGTAGATGATGATGGGGAGCTTGGTGACGTGAGTAGGGTGGCGCGAGCGGAAGATCCAATGGCTGCCGCCCATGGTGGTGAGAGGGTACACGAGGGATCCTCTAATTGACAAAAAGAGGGAGTTTGCGAAGATGGTGGAAGTACGTGGAGGGCACGTGAGAATTGAGTGCATTGATGGAGGGTATTTTTTTAATTAAATTTTCAATAGAATATTATTATTGTTGTTATTGATGTGGATGCCATTGTGTTGCCATGTCAGTAAATTCACTGGGAAATGCCGAATCTGTTAATCACGTGACATGCATGTGATCGATTCTAATGAAAATATCAAATTCCTGGAAAAATGGGGCAACATTGGCACAACTATAAAGATATTGGGACAAATGCCCAAATTTTATCATTTTTGGGGCAAAAAGTGTATATGACCAAACTTACGGGGCAAAAAATATTTTTTCCCGCCGGGAATTACCAAATCCGATGATCACGTGACATGCAAGTGATCGATTCCGGCAAAAATGTCAAATTCCGGCAAAAATTGGGCAACATTGGCGTAATTATGAAGATAGTGGGACAAATGCCCAAATGTTATCTTTTTTGGGACAAAAATTGTACATGGCCAAACTTATGGGGAAAAAAAAATTTTTATCCCTTTTTTCTTCAATTCTCAATTTTTTGGTCCTTTCTTGTCTAATTTTGGTTTTTTTTTTCAACTTTGGTTCTTTTTTCAAATATTGGTCCTTTTTAGTCCACAATTGGTCCAAATTTTATTCATTTAAGACTAATTTTGGACATTTTTTAACATAAAGGAATAAATTTGGATAAAAAAACATGATTGAATTTGAGAAAATGACTAAATTTTGGCTAAAAGGACTAAAATTGGATAAAAAGAACTAATATTGAACAAAAAATGACCAAAATTAAGAATTGCAAATGATGAAGGACTAAAGTTGGAATCGGTCATACTTACATGACCGATTGTGATATTTTCTCAATTAAAACTGTATAAATTAAGTTACGGAGTTTATGTTGGATTCAACCAAATTAAAGAAGCGAAATTGACATTATATCACTTTAAGAAACAATGTATTGGCATGCTAAGGAAAACTCATACCCATTGTACTATATGCTGATCTTTATAAGGATCAAATACTTGACGACCTGTCAAGAGTTCAAGAAGTAGCACGCCAAAGCTGTAAACATCAGTCTTAGAGTTCATTGTGCTCAACCGCATGTATCTGCCACACAAAATGAAATAGTTGAAGCCACATGAAGTATAAATCCGAAATACAAATGTTAAGGTATAGGTAGGACAGAGTTGTAATGGGACATACTCTGGAGGATGGCGACGAAGATGATGAATATAGGGATTACTGGATTGAGTAAAACAACCAAAATCACTTAATTTAGCGACAGTGTAATCACCAAAAAGTAAAATGCTGCTGGATTTGATGTTTCGATGAATCAGTTTCTTCTGGTGAACGTATTCTAATCCTTTTGCAACCCCAAAAGCTATTTTAACTCTTTCGTCCCATGATAAGGCTGGAACTGCCTTTGTGCTGTCTCTGCCTCTATATCCTATTTCGCTCAAAACATACATACATTTTTCAATAATAACATATCAGTAATTCGTTAATATCAAGGAGTTACAGCTAGTTAATAAGAAGGCAACTGTTATAGAAACTGAGTCAAACAACATTATAGTGCCAATAGTGAAAAATACCCATTTTGATTTTTCCTCTTTTAATACCAACATCTTTATTAAAACATTATCAATTTTACCATTTTCTAAAAATTTGGACAAAAAAGTCCCTAGTCATTTATTATGAAAATTATCAAGGGGTGGTAGAACCCCCTCCCCCTCCCCCCCCCCCACCCCTACCCCACTGTAAAACACATTAGTTGCTCCCTCCTCCACCATACCCCACTGTAAAACACACGCCACACGAACTCCTCCTTTCTCCAGCATCTCGTCTGCTTCAATCGCACGCCCCATCTGTCTACACTGCTCAAGTAGTAGACCTTCGTCTTCTCTGGGCTCACATTTGGTCTGAGCGTGCACCACACGCCCCCAATTATGTCCTGCATTTGCCCCTTTTTGCTCGATATCATCAATGTTTCGACAGTTGCAACAACAATCAAATCCTTTTACCCGCGACGGAAACTATAGGTTTGTACTACTCCACAAACCTTAATTTCCCAATCTTCTCAAGTTTTCGACATCCTCCAGCGGCCATTCCTCCACCATTGAACCCACAATTGGTCAGTAATCATTCCTAACCTTAATACTTGAGTTCAAATTCTTCAAATGGATATGCATTTGTGTATAACATTCATTAAATTTGCAATGTGTGGGATGGATTGAGTTAAAGCCCTAAACTTTGTATTGCAAGCTCTTAAATTTTTCCCGTTATAATGTATACTGAATTTGTTGTAAGAGAAATTGAACTTAAACTCTATTCATTAAATGCGGAGGTAATTGATGCATATTTGTAATGAAAATTTTCTTTTAATATGTTCTAGACTGGGTCATTTGTGTTGGAATTATTTTATGATCGATGGGTTGTTGGGAAAGGAAAGACTTTTATTAATGGGCTCACAATATATTTTACAATACTAGTACACTCAAGACACACTCTTGGATGTACCCTCTCTTGTGCACATCCACTAACTCTCTATTGGACACTCTAAATCTTATAAGAGATAAGACACACCATTCTTGTTTGTGTCCCCCTTATAAGATATAGGACACACCACTCTTGTTGTGCCCCCCAATGTTCTACTTCACAAATGTTACACCATCCACCTATTTATACTATTCAATGGATGCTCCTACACACTTCTTAGAACATTCTACACAAATCTATCACCAACTCATATTACTAGAGAATTCTAGGATATTAGAATATATTATATCTACCAATTTCTAGAGAATTCTACTCACTAATACATCAACTACTCTAGAACTCTCCATATTCTTCAATAATCTAGATTTTTCAAGATACAAAATTAAGTTTAATATTCAACACCCCCTCTTAAACTTGATTTTGCATTCCAAGCATACTTCGTAATCTTGTGAATTCTTCATACTTTGTAGCACTTCCCTTGGAACCTCCTTCGACCTTGAGGTTGATCGTTCCGATCATCACACTTACGTGCTCCCCCTGAATGAGCACACCACGGCTGACTCGATTGGTCGCCTTCTTGCGTTGTCTTCTTTGAGGACAACGTCTTGAGAGTGTCCCAAGCCTTTTTCGGAGTACTCGCGTCTCGTATATACTCCAAGAACTCTTGTCGATTGTTGTCTTGAGTGCGAACAACGCCTTTCTTGCCTTGGTCTACCACTTCTTCAAGGCACCGGCTTCTTCCGGTTGTTCAACGTCGTCTCCACCAAGTACTTCCACAAATCATGACCTTGCAGATACGCCTCCATGCAGGTCCTCCACGTGGTGTAGTTCCGATTATTGAGCCTCTCCATCAAACCTACCCCGATTGTAGGTCTACCGTCGTGAACTTGGATCACCTCCTCGTATCCAAGCAAGCCTCCTCGCTTCACACACTCTTGTTGTGCACGACGCCTCTACTCAACAACCTCCTTCAACTTGAGACGACAACGGGCCCGACTCCTCACGTACCTCCTCGTACGCTACTTGCACTTCCCCAATGTCCCGTGGCTTTGATACCACTTGTTGGAGTATTATTTTAGGATCGATAAGTGTTGGGAAAGTGACACTTTTATTAAGGGGCTCACAATATATTTTACAATACTAGTACACTCAAGACACACTCTTGGATGTACCCTCTCTTGTGCACATCCACTAACTCTCTCTTGGACACTCTAAATCTTATAAGAGATAAGACACACCATTCTTGTTTGTGTCCCCCTTATAAGATATAGGACACACCACTCTTGTTGTGCCCCCCAATGTTCTACTTCACAAATGTTACACCATCCACCTATTTATACTATTCAATGGATGCTCCTACACACTTCTTAGAACATTCTACACAAATCTATCACCAACTCATATTACTAGAGAATTCTAGGATATTAGAATATATTCTATCTACCAATTTCTAGAGAATTCTACTCACTAATACATCAACTACTCTAGAACTCTCCATATTCTTCAATAATCTAGATTTTTCAAGATACAAAATTAAGTTTAATATTCAACAATTTGAGAGAAGTAGAGTATTGAATTTGGGTCATAATTTATGAAAGAAAGAATAGTAGAAGTATGAAAATGATGCACTTGGATTTTTTCATACATAATTGATTCAACCTTCAATATTCAAATTCTGTTAAAAGTTTGTAAAAACATTGGGCATAATTGGATCAGAATGTGGCAGTATCTTCTTTTGAAGGAAGTTTGAGTATGCTTCTTCATAGGATTCTCAAACATGTTCCCACTTCAATATACAGGGACAAAGTTGTTTAACCATTTGTAGAACGACATTTGGATTTGTCGATAAGTTTAGTGTATCTCCTTTACCTGTTTGCATTCATACTTACATCAAGTAACACAAATTTTTTGGAATCCAACATAATTTATGTTGATAGTTTAACCATTTGTAGAACGACATTTGGATTTGTCGATAAGTTTCTTGTATCTCCTTTCCCTATTGGAATGTAAATTTTTTATTCTCTAACATTGTTTATGGTTTATGTGATGTTTGTGAAGTGGGGTGGCCCCATTTCGGATCATTCTTGTGCACGCTAACGCTGAGTGGAATGGCATGCCCTAATCATGGATTGTGATGAGATGTTATTGATGAGGAAAATTAGTATAGTGTCTTGTGTTATTCGGACATGTATTTATTGAATAGTTGATGTAAACTTGTATGTGTATATTTCACTTTTAAAATTGAGCATATGATGCTTTCTCGATCTAAATATCAGAAAGATTCATATTCTTCGTTACATTTATGATTACAGGCCTGTTCAGTAGCATACGATGAATTTTTCAAGTATAACACACTGTGAATATGGTATCATACAGGTGAACATGCAGGTGAACATGTAGGTGAACATATCAGTGAACCTAATCATGCGTCCAAACAAATATATCTTGAAAAGTACACTAATAATGATAAGTTTCTGCTTTAAATATTTCCCCCATGAGATTTTGAACATAGAGAGTTGGGGGCAAGTAATTGCACCTTTTCCTCTAGTATTTAAATATGTAATTGGCAATTAAAGTTTTTTTAAAAGGAATAAACGTAGGCCGACTGTGTGACATCTTATATTTAATTATGCTTTGACAAAAAGTAAAAGAAAACTCAATATTCGTACTCCAACAAACATTGATTTCCCATCTTTCATTTTATAATAATTGAATAAAAGTCTTTGGATTCAATATTCCCAATGAAACTTACATCGTACTTGCAAAACTAGAGGAATAATTTAGCAAATGAAATTTTAGTTTTTTAGAAAAAAACTTGATAAAAAAGAAACTACTTGTTATGAATAAATATAACAAGAACCCTCTTACCATATTAATTTAATAATCTTTAACATGAGACATACATGTTAAAAACAAATGCTTTAGGTTCAATTGTTGATGAACTTATATAATTATACCATCAATTGTTGCTGGACAGATTAGAGGATTCAAATAATTGAGTTAAGTGATATGTAACAAATAAATTATTTATGTCTGACTTATCAAAGTACTCCAAGAGGATCATTAAGATGATTTTTGTTTGAGTTATCCTTCATTTAGGTTATCATGTTGGTGATCATGTAGGTGATCATGTAGGTCATCATGTAGGTGATCTTGTTTGTGATCATGAAGTTATCATGGATATGGATGAGCTTTGGTTGGTAATGTGTATGAAATAAATCTATTCATTTGACATATATTTCGGATTTCTCTTTTCGTTTCTTAATTGTATTCTCTCTTATTTATTAACACTACAAGAAAGCGGAGGTTTAGCGGTGATTTTTTAGCTACTAAAAGGTTTTCATCGCTAATAGGAGGTGTTTAGCGATGAAAGTTAACGTTTCGTAGCTAAGTTGACGATTTTCTCAAAATTATATAAAAATTCAACTTAGCGACCGAAAATATATTTTCTTTACAAATATTTGCAACACATATTTTTCATTTCATCGCAAACCTTTAAATTTGCGACCAAATTAAATTTCGTTGCTGATATTTGCTATAAAATGTAATATTTCATCGCTAATTATATTAGATATAAAAAAATTGAACCCTTAATAATCTATTTTGTGATTAAAAATTAATTTTCATCGCTAATTTTTGCGGTAAAAGAATTTCATTTCGTTGCGAACTTGGTAATTTTCGACTAATATTAATTTAGTCGCTGCCCTTTGAGATGAATTTTATTTTTATAATTTCGTCGTTATTGTATTAATACAATAAAAATATAGATTTTAAAAATCTTTTTTGCGACAAAATATTTTTTTCGTCGCTAAGTTTTGCAATGAAAAATAATATTTTCGTCGCGAATATAATTATACAATAAAAAAATTAGTTCAATTGTTTTTCTCACCTGCTTAGTGTAAGAATAATTTATATTTATGGTTTTTATTAATTAAAGCAAACATTTATCATTATTGGGTACAATTTTCAAGATGTTTATTTGTACGCGTGATTAGGTTCACCGATAAGTTCACCTACATTTTCACCAACATGCTCACCTGCATGATAACATATTCACGATTTGTAAACATTTGTTCCTGAAAAGGGCTTACATTAATCAAGTAGTTGATTGAATTAGCTATTATGACTATTGTGAACTATAGCATAAACATATATTTCAACATAATGGCACCCTTGTAGGTGAATGTGATTTTCGTAACATAGGTGATCATGTAGGTTGCCATGTAGGTTGTCATGTAGGTGATCATGTAGTTTATCATGTAGGTTATCATGTTGTTAATCATGTAGGTAACATATCCTATGTTTACTTTGTCTTACATTCACCAATACATGAATTCTGGAAGCATAAATCGTGATATTCTTTAAAAGAAAAAGTCCTTTAATTGACCGATAAGATATCTTTAGGATTTAAACCGAACTATTCCTGGTCGATTGGGTGTGATAGAGAGTAAAAGATGGTCTATTTTCCACCACTGCGAACAAGTTTTCTTTCCTAGCATGCATCAACTTTGTAAGGACGATGTTTCTGGTATGGTCTATTTTTATGGCCCACTTAAAATATAGAATTTCTGATGTTACTGGTTTAGTCTATGACACTATTCTTAAATGACCCTACTTTTATAAGATTTCTGTTGTGATATTATGTACTCCCTCCGTCCCAGTGAAATGCGAACACTACCTTATTATAAACTATAGGTAATTGTCCGCATTTCACCGGGACGGAGAGAGTAATATTTAGTGAATAGCTGGTTGTTCAAATAGTTTAAATGTGTCTTGTAAAATATAGAGCTAAACTTGTTGATATGTTTGATTTCGAGAATTGAAGGTCCTTAGCTATTTATATCTTTTTTATTTCCTGAATCTTTGTTACTCATGGGCTCTATCACCTCATCTAAAAGTTTAAGTTGGTAGAGACCGTCTCGCAGATCTCCTTACATGAGGCGGATCCTATCCTACCCATTAATATAAAAATAAAAATAAAAAATAAAAAGAAATTAAGAAAAGCAAGAGCCTTGTCTGGTTTAGCAAATTAAGATTAGTTAAACTAATGAAATAGTGTGTCGGTGACGGCAGCAAGTCATCAATGCAGGATGTCTACCAAATAGCTATTTCAACTCTCAGTATTTTTTAATTTTAATAAATATTATTATATTTTCAATTATAATAATATTATTTATAATAATCAAATAGTTGAATATTTTAGTATTACTTTTTCTTGATCGAATATCACTTTATATTAAAAATGTTATCACTTTTTATTCATTTTAAAAATTGTTCATAAAATAATTTAATTAAATAGTCATCACTTTTTCTTTATCATGTATCACTTTTTATTAAAAATGTTATCACTTTTATTGTTTCGAAAAATTATTTATGAAATAATAATAATTCAATTAGACAAATTTCACTTTTCTTTGATTATGAATAATTTTTATTAAAAATATTATCACATTTTATTCATTTTATTTAAAAGTAATTCTTAATTAAAGAAAAGTGATATCCATCCAATTAAATTATTTCACGAACAATTTATTGGAATAAAAAGTGATAACATGCTTAATAAAAAGTGATACATAATAAATAAAAAGTGATAATCAATTAATTTTATTATTTTATGAACAATTCATAAAATGAATAAAAAGTGATAATATTTTTAATATAAAGTGATACCTAATTACCGTAAAGTGATATGAAAAACGTTGAACTATCTAACGAATAATTAATAATAATACTTATTATTATTTTATTAGATATAAATTTTTTTAATTTAATGTACAGCAGTAATGTTTGGCAAGTATATTGCCGAAAACTTTAATTGTGGCTTGGAGATGCCGAAAATTTAAATGGAGGGATTTAATTAGTGAAGCCAAACAAGGTCCTTTCTTTTCTTTAATTTTTATTTATTTGGGCTAATGGATGATCCGTCTCATATAAGAGGATCCATGAGACGGTTTCACCCAAATCTTTTCCTAAATATTAAGCTTATTAATAACTTCAATATTAAGAATATTAAAAATATAAACTCCTTCTAACTTCTAAATATTAAAAATATAGAGCGTAAAGTTTTCTAAATTCATATCCCATTAGAAAAATTAATGCACACTTTGCATTGTGATATGCCAAAATCACAAAATGCATACGTTTTAATAAGATGTAGGGAGTAATATAAATTAGAAGAATGTAATAAATACATAAAAAAATAACATATATATATAATATATGAATACATTTGTATTTATCGAATAAAACATTACAAACGTAAAATAAAATTTTTATAGTATAAATGAAAAGTAATAACATTTTATAGTGAAAGTAATAACTATTTTAAAATGTAAAATAATCTCACTACTATCATATAAACACCCAAGTAAGAGCCATCCTAATAATTAACTATTTGTGATATATCAAATATATTTACTTAACCAGTGATGAAAATTGAGCACATTTATCTTAAAAGAAATAGATTAAGTGAATCTAAAACCCAACAATGACAGAATAAACAACTGAATTTTCCTGGTAGACCTACTTCATACTCAAACATGAACACAAAAATCATCACAAAATAGCAATTAGATAAAGCAGATTACAGGTTTGAGTTTAAGGAGAGAGAACACCAAATTTAGTCTGATAATTTGCTCATCCTGTTTTAAGAAAGAGAAAACACTATCTGGCCAACACTAGTCTTGAAAGACTTGGCCACTGCTATGATCACACCACAGCATCCAACAGCTCCATCTCTATAGTTGCAAATGTTGCCACCAATAGAAGCCGTTGTTCCTTTCATCATCACAGGATCACTACAACAGGAGAAGAATACTAGTTTTTAATCGGAGAACCATTTTACATCAGAGAACCAATTATGGAAGTACACAACTCTCAATATGTAAACATTTCAATAATTTCCATAGCTGTATTTTCAGGATAAGAATCATTATAATCATAAAGAACATCAACACATGCAAATAATCATTCATATTATATGTTCAGCTAAGAATCTTGAGAACTCTGGTAAAAATGATTGAAGGTAAACAGTGCAATTTTTCATAAGAGAAAACAAAATCACTGCATATTTCCTCACAAGAACATATAATAACAGAGATCCCAAATATTTTTTACAAGTTGGCATACACACCTGAGGCTGTTGCATCATCGGCTGTTGCTGCTGTGGTTGGTAGTTTCCAAACCCAGAATATCCAGCATAATACATATTTGGATCTTATGGTGCTGGAGCATACCCATAAGTTTCATATCCAGGTGTATATCCATAATATCCACCATTCCATTGGTTTGGATCGACCTAACGTAGGAAATTTAGATAAATCAGTGTTGCTGTCTAAAATAAACCTGAGATGGAAAAAAAGGGGTTCAAGATGAACCTATTTGTTTGAAGGGCTGCGGTCCCATGACAGACGAATGCTCTGCCCTCCCAACATGGTCCCATTTAGCATCCCTAGTGCTTCTTCAGCACAATTTCTGATTATGCATACATAGTGAAAAGACAGAATCAAAAGAATTTGTTGGTGTTTAAAACCAAAATAAAAAGCTGGGGTTCCCAATTTACCGGTCAGCATATTGAACAAAACCGCATCGTTTGCCAATAGGTATCTTTACATGAAGTAACTGGCCATACTGCCCAAACACCTGCCTTAAAAGGTCATCATTGACATTGGCGTCCAAATTCCCAACAAAGATCTGGAGAATGGAAATAAACGTAACCATAAAAAAGAGTATGAAAATGAACTGATAACAAATTGTAGAGGAAATTGTACTAACAGTTATGTTAGTAGGATCATCCTCACTTGGAGTTCCTTGTGAAGTCTGATACGCGGCTGCAATATAAAAATAAATATACAGTACAGGTGAATGTTGTGAAGAAATTTAGAGTATGAGAGAATGTAGCAAAATTCATGCTTATTCAGCAATGCAGGTAGCAAAAATAATGCGTTCTACGTGTTACATATCTAATTTGGATAATGCCCAAGGACTAAGATACTATATTAAAAAAGTAAGCAGTTACCTAACATCTTGCCAGCAAAAGCTCAAGCTAATCTCACATAATAAAGAGATACAAGAAGATAAAGACCACCAAAAAAAACAGCAAAAGATTTTTGTAGCACATCTTGCAACTACCTTGGGAGTAAAGCAGAAGTCAACAACTTACTACATACAGGACAATACAGTGCCAGTAATAAGAGATAGAGAAGAATGTGCCAGGAACAAAATCGAACACTCTATTCTGAGGATGCCTTTGCTATTTGTCCATCTAAAATATTCTTCTCTTCTTGAGGAACCTTTGTTTCGTCTTCAGGAACAATTGCTGCATCATTTTGTCGTTTGAGCTCATTAGCCAAGGGAATGTGTTCGAGGAATAAACATACAACGGCATAGTCATCATTCTTTGATGTTTGGATATTTGAACCTCCATGCTCTAGTAGCAGACAGGGCTCTGGCGGCTGTTCCACAGCCAGGGCTAATGCCACAATGTCCACTGCATATACACAACAGCAACAACATCCCAACCCATGCCATTATTTTTTTACAGTTTTAGACAATCTAACGTAAACACACTACATTTTATACATTTCACCAGCAGTTCATATTTATAGAATTATGTGCATCATGAGTCAATTAACTAGCAGTAACACTCAACTATTTCAGACAAATTCACACAGTTAATGAACTGAATCTCCACAAGTTATCCAAGAACTACTTGAACCCACTAATCGAAAAACTACATCAACAAAAGGAGCCAAACCCATGTTCTTACAGCACAATGAACACCCGTTTCTATAAACTGAATTCGTACCCCAAACAATATGGATTAGACTTACATTCCCTCCATATCTGTTCCTCGTATTTAATCTCACAAAAAATTTAAATTGGCAATGCCGAAGAGCAAAGAAGCTTAAATCCCATATTATTGGAAATGCATGTTTGAGCAAAAATAACTAGAGAATGTACCTTAACAGTGACGTTAAGCTAAAATATTGATAGGTTTTTTCTGCGCACTCCAATTTAATCCCCAAGTGTGTAGCGGTAAGTGACCAAGTTTATTTATCGAACCCAAAGGACAGCTAACTATTTATCTTCTAAATATTACTAGTTTAATCAGAATAGGGTAACCAGATTTCCAAGAGTTGAAGTAATTAACTAAATTACGAAATATTAAATAACTGAATAATTAAAGGCAATAAAAATAAATCAAGTTTTAACCAAGAGATTAACGACAGTTCTAAGGTATCAGGCATAGACCAATTAATTCGGGTTTCTAGACCTCCAATTGCTCATTCATGTAGTTTCAATGAAAATACACAACATAACCCCGTTAACCCACCGAATATGATTCGATTTTAAGCTAACAGTATACTCTGGTTTAAATCCTAAGGTGCGCAAATATTACCAAGCCTTATTCCTAGATACTAATTAAAGCAAGCAACAATACCTCCAGATGGTAAGCTCGACTAACAAGATATTTTCCGAAATTACTACAAGGTTCTATTCGCTTCCTACTTGAAAGTTTAATTGCATTGTTCCACTAAACAATTCAAGTATTTGATTTACCAGTTCATGGAATTTAAGTGTTTATAGCGGAACTACTTCAATTCCTAACATATAGACAATACCAATCATGAACGCACACAAGCTAACATAATAATTCAAGCATTATAGCGGATGTCATGAAAATATTATGAAGTTACGAAGCAGATAAGCAATTCTGAATAGAATAAGTAAAATCAAAATATCAACTGTATAAAATCCCAATTTTGGTCTAGGTTCCCAAATCAATTAAATCAAACCATTAAACCCTAGAACTGTATAAGAAATTAGCCTATGAGGTTACAAGCAACACTCATGGCTATGCAATTCATACCACAAATCAAGACAAAAGAAAATTAAAGAAAGGAATAGAAAAACCCTAGTGTTGGAGTTGTCTCAGATTCCTTCTCCGTCTCTCCGATTGACTGATTTTCCTCTTGAATAGCCCTTGAATCTCTTTCGGTGTGGATGGATGATGGGATGGATGTGGATGCTGGTAGATGATGGATGGTAGGGTGTGAGAAGGGAATGAGATATGGAAAGAATTGTGCTCCAAGAAATAGGAATGAGATAAGGAAAGAATTGTTCTCCAAGAAATAGATAAAATTGGCAATTTTCGGAAATTCCCGTAGGCAGCTGCGCGACCTCACGATTCTTAGCATAACTTCCTCATCCGAGCTCCGATTTGAGTAATTCTTGCGCCAAAACGATCCTATCTTCATTATCTTTCTATCCATCTAAGGAACCCATAGAAACACCAACATTTGAATATATAAAAAGTCATGCAAATTGGCACAGTCGTTCTATTCGGCACAGCATGCGCGATGTTACCACTTTAATCATAACTTTCTCGTTTGAAATCCGATTGGAGTGTTCTTTACGTCAAAATTACCCTCTCTTCTGTGGCTTTCCAACCATATATCACATGATCAAATTAGAATTCTAGATGAATACAGAAAAATTATACAACGTGGACGTGCGTTTTTCAGCATTCCTTAACACTTTCACTCTACATTCCAACTTTGAACTTTTGATCATGTTTTACTCTTCAAAACTCAACAAAATACCTTAGTGTTGGGATAAACACATGAATAATCAAATAATAAACTATTCGTCTACGCAGCGGAATGATCAATTATCCCTCTCTTGTGTGAATCTAGCAGGAAACAATCCTAATAATATGATGCACGATAAAACAAGCAATCAACAACGCACAACACAAGCAATTTAATGTGAAAAACCTCCTCAATGTGAGAAGGTAAAAAACCACGGGATCGAAGTCCACCAAAAACTTCACTATGAGACAAAAAATCGAAGAGTTACAATCTGTCACCACAGACACTCTATCACAAACGTATCAAGACACTCAATACTTGATAACAAACAACGAGATTAGAAAGACCTCACCAAACTACACCAACTGTCGTTCAGAGTTTGAAACTGTAGGAACCTCAGAATTCGATCTCCACCATCCAGAATCTACCCCTGTGATTCCTGAACGTGCTGTCCAAATTGCAGCTCAATCCAACGGTTAGTTTGTGAGAAACGGCTCTTTCCCCTCGACTGCGCAGAACAGAATCGCCCAAAAACCTGTTTCTGTTTTCGGCGAATTCCCGTCAACCCAAAGCTCCAAACACGATCTCCACCATTCAGTAAGTACTTCCACTAGTTCCGAACGTGCTGACCAAAATTCAGCTCGATCCGACGGTTGAAACTCCGGTTATTACCTCTGTAATATCACTGCACTGGATTCTCTCTCAAAATGTGAATTTCGTTTTTGCCCTCTTTTTTCTTCTCTCTTCTATCAATGACTTACGGGACAAGATAACACCAAGTATCAGGCCTACTTGGGCTAACCTAACATTGTTGGCTTTTGGGCTCTTCACATATTTGGAAACCCAACCCAACAAATCTCCCCCTTTCCGATTATGTGGAGAGACTAGCCATTCCGGCTATCACACGACATACCTCGAGCTTCTCTCTAGGCAATGCCTTCGTCATCATGTCAGCACCATTATCATCCATATGAATCTTTTCAAGCTCAAGTAACTTATCATTGATGACATCCCTCATCCAATGATATCTCACATGAATATGCTTCGATCTTGAATGAAATGCAGCATTCTTGTTGAGATGGATATCACTCTGACTATCACAAAATACTACATACCTCTGTTGCTTCAATCCAATCTCCTCCAAAAACCTTTTGAACCATAACACCTCTTTGCATGCTTCCGTTGTAGCGATGTACTCTGATTCTGTTGTGGAGAGTGCAACACACTTTTGCAATCTTGATTGCCATGACACAGCGCCACCTGCGAATGTCACTAGGTAAGCAGAAATCGACTTTCTTGTGTCCACATCAGATCCCATATCTGAATCGGTGTAGCCAACTAACTCGGGCTTCCCACCTCCAAAGGTGAGTCTCAAACTAGACGTGCCTCGTAGATATCTCAATATCCACTTCACAGCATTCTAATGCTCCCTTCCCGGATTAGACAAATAACGGCTAACAACACCAACTGCATGAGCTATGTCTGGCCTCGTACACACCATTGCATACAACAAGCTTCCCACAGCTGAAGCATATGGGACTCTTCTCATTGCTTCCTTCTCTTCATCGGTTGAAGGACTATGATGAGCACCAAGCTTAAAATGAGTGGCAATAGGAGAACTAACCACTTTAGCTTTGCTCATATTGAATTTCTCAAGCACTTTCTCAATATACTTCTTCTGTGACAAGTGTAGCTTCTTGTTTGCTCTATCTCGGGTGATGTTAATACCAAAAATTTTCTTTGCTGGACCCAAATCCTTCATGGCAAAGGATTTGCTCAACTGTTTCTTCAACCTGTCAATTCTTGAAACATTTCTGCCAACAATCAATATATCATCAACATATAGCAATAATATAATGAAATCATCATCCGAGAACTTTTGAACAAACACACAATGATCAGAAACGGTCTTCTGGTAGCCTTGCTCCTCCATAACTGACTCAAATTTCTGATACCACAATCTAGGTGCTTGCTTCAAACCGTAGAGACTCTTTTTCAGTTTGCATACATGGTCTTCTTTTCCTTTCACCTTGAAACCTTCAGGTTGCACCATACATATCTCTTTATCTAGCTCACCATGAAGAAAAGCAGTGTTGACATCCATCTGCTCAATCTCCAAGTCAAGACTAGCTGCCAAGCCAAGCACAAAACGGATAGAAGACATTTTAACAACAGGAGAGAAAATTTCTTCAAAATCAACTCCCTCTTTCTGGCTGAAACCTTTAACAACCAATCTAGCTTTGAATCGTGGCTTTGAGGTGTGCTCATCTTGTTTTATCCTGTACACCCACTTGTTCTTCAAAGCATGCTTCCTCTTTGGTAGTTTCACCAGATCAAATGTGTTATTTTCATGCAAGGACTTCATCTCATCTTGCATTCCTTCCAACCATTCATTCCCGTGTTCTCCACGAATTTCTTTTCCATAGCATTCAGGCTCTCACCCATCGGTCAAGAGCACATACTGATCAGAAGGATATATCCTAGAAGGTACACGAGCTCTACTGCTTCTTCTAGGTGGTTCTTGTGTTGGCTTTCGATCGTTTGGTTAACGTGACCCGTTAGGGTTCCATGTATTTCTAACAAGCAGCGGAAGCAAGTAAACATGAAACGCATTACCTTTCACCAAGGGTTGATGTAGAGGTTGAATTCTCGCTGGCAGACTGCGCAGTCCCACGAGAATAGCCATAAGTTCCTCTTCTGATGTCGGAATTGAGTGGTCTTTATGCTCAGACGATCCTCTCTTCGATAGCTTTCCGTCAGTATATAATACATCAAAATCGGATAACTGTACGATTTTATATGAATTTTGTAACATGACGAACTGCAGCAGCAAACGACCTTCCGGTCTTCTGCTGTATGTCCCAAGTCGATCTCGACGTCGTGTGGGCGACGATCTACGAGACCTACTCAATCTGCTATCAACCCTCATCACACGTGAATAATGAACTAGATTAGGGTTCCAGATAAGCTGAGGTGACTTATATACATGGGCTACAGCAGGGACCAGGAGGAGAAATTGGGTTGGGCCTCCATTGGGCTTAAGTATCCAAGCTTAGCCCAAAGCTTATACTTAAGTCCAATAATAATAATATATTCCACTAAAATATTATTACTGCACTACCGTACCAATCCCAAAATTACGTTTTGGGCTCCTTCTTATTATGAGCCCGTTAGTCTCCCCATGTTTAAGATATACAATGTCCATTAATTAATTTAAGTTACTGACAACTCAATTAATTAATATCTCATCCAAGAGTAGTACCACTCAACCTCATTATCATGCCGGAATAAATTCCACCTGCAGGGTTTACATGATAATCCTTATGAGCTCCTCAAGGGGACATCATCAACCTATGACGGACACGGATTCCTTCTACAATCAACAGCACACCATA
The DNA here is from genome assembly GCA_023678885.1 of Pogostemon cablin. Taxonomy (NCBI): domain Eukaryota; kingdom Viridiplantae; phylum Streptophyta; class Magnoliopsida; order Lamiales; family Lamiaceae; genus Pogostemon; species Pogostemon cablin. The sequence continues at coordinate 9,861,760 of CM042961.1, forward strand.
GATACAGCACTATTTCCCAACTCACCGAGTTTATTGATTTAATTGCATCTAAATCTCACACATTGATGAATCAAAAAATATATACTGCCCTACGTGTCGAGGTTATTGTATAGGGATTAAGAGCACGAACATCCATAATAACAGAGATCAAGTTCTTCTATAAGTCAGTATAAGTTGAACGATCTCAGGTGGTCCTGCTCAATACACATAAGTGCACTAGAGTGATTCTATAGCCAAGACAAGCTAATACCAAACCACACTACAACCATCCCGATAGAGAGTCCCCGTCTATCTCGGTTGTGAGCATCTGTTTATACTTTATAAGGAAACCGATAATATGATCTTCCGCGTGTTGTCGCACAACATATTATCTACAGTATAAAGTAAGTGGACTATTGCATCATGCATATAAATAAATTATAAGACGCAATCATTTGATCATATGATTCTCATTTCAAATTAATTGTTTAAACATTGTTCATACAAAAACCTAGACTTTTAGTATACAATCCAACAATCTCCCACTTATACTAAAAGACTATGCTGTTATGTCTTCTACCATACATCTGATTTCCACTCCCACTACTCGGCCATCAAAAGCTCTCGCCTTAAGGTCCTTGTTAATGGATTTACTAGGTTATCATCCGATGCAATCTAGGTGACAACAACCTTCCCCTCATCATACGATTTCTCATAACAGGTGGTACTCGCGCTCCATGTGTTTAATTGCCTTATGGACTTGTGATTCCTTCAAGTTTGCAACTGCACCAATATCATCAATATAAATTTTGATATCCTTGGGCAAACTTAGAAACACTACAAAGTCCATCATGAAGTTTCTAGAGTCATACAGATACATTGGTTGCCTCATAGGCTCCAATTTATCATCTTTCCATATGGAGTCCGAAGTCTGAAATATATTTCTATATAACACTCCTCCACATTATGACTCAACTTCCTAAAATTAAACACATAACCTTGAGGTGGATTTACTGCCGTCCAATCTGACTAAAAAATCTGAATCTACGTAATCCACAAGAAGCAGTGAATCTGTCCAGTAAGCTTACATATAATTTCCAGTCCTTCTCAGACACTTCATATATGTCTTACCACAGCTCATCATTCTTGTTCCAGGTTACGTTGATACCCACTGTTCTTGCATTTAGCAAAACAGATATCCATACTCATGTATAGCATTCCTTAGATTAGGTTTCCTCATTTGCCGAAGCATAAGGAACTGCTTTCATCTCCTTTATCTTCCTTTTGTGTCTCAAGACACATTTCCTTGGATAAAGTCACATGCTAAAACGAGTAAGGATTGTATCATTTCATGAAGCTTGAGATAAGCATAACGTCCTTTCTTGTGATCCGTATTACCGTGATCAAAAGGATATTTTTGCTCCTCTTAAGTCCTTCATCTTATACCGCTTTATTAACCATACCCCATACGCCCGATAATACTCTTTCATTGTCTCCAATGAGCAAGATAATATCTATGTATAGTACAAGTAATACCACCACGTTTCCATCACTCTTTTCAATACACAAGACACATCCGCGCATTGAATAAATCCATATCTTTGGATTTCCTCATCAAAACGGATGCATCATGATCTTGAAGCTTGCTTTAGTCCATCGATGGACACTTTTAAGCTTCCTAACACAATGCTCTTAGCCCTTTGCAATGAATCACTCTGGTTGCTTCACATAGATGTTTTCCCAAGACTTCCAATTAGGAAAGTTGTCTTGACATCTATTTGCTATCCCTCATATTCCATATGAGTAGCAACATATAAAAGAATCCGGATCAATATAGGCACAGCTACTGGCGAACAGGTTTTCTCATAATCGAACCCTTTCTTTCTGAGTATACCTTTTCCCAACAAGCTTTACTTCCAAGGTTTTCACCTTACCGTATGATCCTCTTTTATTTTGTATGACCACTTCCAATGGCTTTTACACCATTCGTGGTTCTACAATCATCCAGATCTTATTTAGAATCCATAGATCCTATTTCAACATTCATTGCAACTTATTAAGATTTCGCATTTCTATCTTGTAGTTCTTCGTCGTATTCGTGGGTTAACTCCATGTTTACTAGGGACCAAGCCTCACGACTCTCCCAAAACATATATCTTACGGGTTGTCGAACAACCCTCCCACTACGACAGGACACTACACGCAATTGTGTATCAGATGTGACACGCGTCGCAGTTTACCTTGTGGTATATCCTCTTGTACACTTGGTACTAATACTTTGTGTTTTCCTCTCACTTCCTTTAGAACAACTTATACATGGGTATTTGATTTATTACATAGTTCTTTTTCCAAAAATCTAGTGTTTGTGTTAACAATCACTCTTCGATCTTTTGGACTAAATAAATTACCCTTCATTTTTCTAGGATATCCCACAAACAGAAAAACATTCTTACGAATTACTGTTCCTAGGGCATATCCATAAAATGATTTTAGTAATTCCAAATAATTCATCATCTATCTAATCACTACCATAAGAGTGCTATTCCTTCTATTCGTCACACCATTAAGGTGGGAAATTCATTTCCGAAGGTACCTTTCTCTTACTAGATTAGAAGACTCATTATTAATTACTATTTGTCGCATCCAGGGGATAAACATGATTTAAGAGTGTACAAATTGTTCACCAACGTACCATAACAGATTATAACTCTATCCTTCATTATAATGACCATGTCATTTAAATGAAATGGAGTATCCATCTATTAATGCATAGAAACCGAAATCAAATTCTTTCTATGAAAACGTACGTAAAGACAATTTCATAAAATCAAACTTTTATTCATATCGTAAGATAAATAAACAACTCCCACTGCAACAGCCACTACTCTCGTAGTATTATCCATGTATAAAATAATCTTATCCTCACTTAGTAATAAACATTTAGTGATTCTGGTATCTACACAATGTATCAGTAGGTGCCATCACTAATCATGCTTCAACGACTAGCAAGTAAGATTCTATCCTTGTTCACTCCTTTTATGAAATTGGATTTTCTTTACCACATGTTTTGTTAGAAGTTCCCACCATATACAACCTCTTGTAATTCAGGAGAAACTTACTCAAAACATCTAGGCAATTATGGAGAATAAAATTGACTTAGGTTTCCCCTTCAACTTCTATTCTATGTATCCAATTCATTCATCAAATTCAATCATGACCTACCGTCTTTTAACTTACTCAAGTATGCGAAGAGTTACATGAGACCATCATATTTCTATGAACCTCTCACCTCTCCACTAGAGACTTTAATAGGCATCATGAACATCCTTAAGGAAGAACACATTTTTATTTTCTTAAGCAGTAAAATCAAAACCAAGATTCTTTTCTAATCATCTAATTTTGGACCAGTAAATATAATTTCTTTTAGTTAACAATAAGCGAGATAAAACCATTTGAAATTACAGAGAATCATAAATAAATATACCGATCAAATCTTCGAATTTTATCCTTTTATATTAATTCCCTCAAAATAATATAAAAATAAAATTCACCGACATCTCAAGCACCGTGAGTCTGCAAGCCACGTTAGTGTGGACGTTTACAAACCCAAACATTTACAAGAGAAGGTTATACCCATTAATTTCATTTGTCAACCTAACCTCATGACAAAATAATTAATAGTCGGTTCCTCTTTAGCCATGCAAATAAAAGCAGTGACTCCGTTGGGGAGGATACTAATTATTTACACCTAAGTGTACACCATTATTTGATCCCAAGTCCACTGAGCGAGCTTGTGTGCCTTACAGTTGGAGAAGTACACACGTGCTCGGATAGCTTCCTACAATCATCAATTATAAGTTTGTACCAGTGAGCCCCACATAAACTCATCCGTTAGGGAGGAAGGCCTATTGCCAACACGCAAGTTCATGTGCCACATTACAAACAATAATTATGTAATGAAGTCTGTACCAGTGATCTGTGAATAAACTCATCCGTTAGGGAGGAAGGCCTATTGCCAACACGCAAGTTTACTCACATCACTTACAAACCAATAATGGAGGCTGCGGGAATTTTTACCAATTCCCTCTCCCACTTAGTTATTTAAAACCGAGGGTTTTTACATGCATATAATATTCGGAATAATATACGCAATCCTAGCATGCTCCTATCACGGCACATAAGGCAGTAAATCCCAAAGAGTCATGCATACATATATAACAATAATCAATAATTAAATCAATCATTAACAGTTATATATCAGCGAATTCGATTGTTCGCCATCAGGCACGAATATCAGCAAAGACTTCCAAACTATCAAACTTTTGAAATTTTCAGATTGTCCAATTTTCGAAACCATCGATATCGACCGTCGATGTCGTCCAGATTATTAAAATCATCGATATCGACTAGATTATCAAATATTCGAAAAACATCAAGATTATCAACATTCCAAAACTATCGATATCGATCGTCGATATCGTCTAGATTATCGAAATCATCGATATCGACGAGCAACCATATACAACAATAATAGATAATTAAATCAATTATGTCAGTTATATATTAGGAATTAATTCAACATCCATATATAACAATAATAGACAATTAATTATAGCAGTTATATATTAGGAATTAATTCGACATCCATATATGACAATAATAGATTATTAAATCAATTATAGCAGTCATATATTAGGAATTAATTCGACATCCATATATAACAATAATATACAATCTATTATGGCAGTTATATATTAGGAATTAGTTTTCCTAAAATTGGATGTCTTATCCAACACTCTAGCAATACATGCATATAATATACCAAATATAATACGCAATCTAGCATGCTTCTATATAAGACAATAAATCATAGAGATCAGGCATCCATATATATATAACAATAATAGACTATTAAATCAATTATGACAGTTATATATATTAGGAATAAAAACGCCTCTAAATTTTAATGTCTTGTCCGACACTCCTACTGTGGAATCGATGCCTTACGCAACAAGCAGGATTGCTTGTGCCCCAAGACGTCCATCGTCATATCCCACCATCAATCGTGTCAGGGAGCGCTCCAAGTGCCTTGACGAGCGCCCCTCGCCCGGACTGTCGCTCGTCCAAGGGCCTACTTGCATGGAACCAAGTTCAGCCAACGCGCAACACCAAACTACACCAACTGTCGTTCGTAGTTCGAAACTGCAAAAATCTCAGAATCCAATCTCCACCATCCAGAATCTATTACTGTAAGTCCTGAACATGCTGTCCAAATTACAGGTCGATCCAACGGTTATTTTGTGAGAAACGGCTCTTTTCCCTCGACTGCGCAAAACAGAATCGCCCAAAAATCTGCTTCTGTTTTCTGCGTAATTCCAGCAAGAAAAAGCTCCAAATTCGATCTCCACCGTTCAGAATGTACATCCACAATATCTGAACGTGAGGACCAAATTACAGCTCGATCCAACGGTTAATTTCTGATAAACGGCTCTTTTCCCTGGACTGCGCAAAACAGAATCGCCCAAAAATCTGCTTCTGTTTTCAGCGTAATCCCAGCAAGACAAAGCTCCAAATTCGATCTTCACCGTTCAGAATGTACATCCACAAGATCTGAATGTGCTGACCAAATTACAGCTCAATCCGACCGTTGAAACTCCGGTTATTGCCTCTGCAATATCACTGCGCTGGATTTTCTCTCAAAAACGTGATTCTATTTTTGCCCTCTTTTTCTTCTTCCTTGCATGTGAAATTGACGAACAGTTTTCGTCGAATCCTCTCACACACAACCATGGACGAATAGATATGATACAGGGTATATATCATATAGGGATATTCATGGTTTGCGCAATAAAACCAAAACCCTAAACATGTGATCCTAATTCCGAAAAATTAATCACATAAACCCTAGCCTAACGTGTCACGCTTCACCATGAAACCGAAGCTCTGATACCAATTGTTGGCTTTCGATCGTTTGGTTAACGTGACCCGTTAGGGTTCCATGTATTTCTAACAAGCAGCGGAAGCAAGTAAACATGAAACGCATTACCTTTCACCAAGGGTTGATGTAGAGGTTGAATTCTCGCTGGCAGACTGCGCAGTCCCACGAGAATAGCCATAAGTTCCTCTTCTGATGTCGGAATTGAGTGGTCTTTATGCTCAGACGATCCTCTCTTCGACAGCTTTCCGTCAGTATATAATACATCAAAATCGGATAACTGTACGATTTTATATGAATTTTGTAACATGACGAACTGCAGCAGCAAACGACCTTCCGGTCTTCTGCTGTATGTCCCAAGTCGATCTCGACGTCGTGTGGGCGACGATCTACGAGACCTACTCAATCTGCTATCAACCCTCATCACACGTGAATAATGAATTAGATTAGGGTTCCAGATAAGCTGAGGTGACTTATATACATGGGCTACAGCAGGGATCAGGAGGAGAAATTGGGTTGGGCCTCCATTGGGCTTAAGTATCCAAGCTTAGCCCAAAGCTTATACTTAAGTCCAATAATAATAATATATTCCACTAAAATATTATTACTGCACTACCGTACCAATCCCAAAATTACGTTTTGGGCTCCTTCTTATTATGAGCCCGTTAGTCTCCCCATGTTTAAGATATACAATGTCCATTAATTAATTTAAGTTACTGACAACTCAATTAATTAATATCTCATCCAAGAGTAGTACCACTCAACCTCATTATCATGCCGGAATAAATTCCACCTGCAGGGTTTACATGATAATCCTTATGAGCTCCTCAAGGGGACATCATCAACCTATGACGGACACGGATTCCTTCTACAATCAACAGCACACCATAGATACAGCACTATTTCCCAACTCACCGAGTTTATTGATTTAATTGCATCTAAATCTCACACATTGATGAATCAAAGAAATATATACTGCCCTACGTGTCGAGGTTATTGTATAGGGATTAAGAGCACGAACATCCATAATAACAGAGATCAAGTTCTTCTATAAGTCAGTATAAGTTGAACGATCTCAGGTGGTCCTGCTCAATACACATAAGTGCACTAGAGTGATTCTATAGCCAAGACAAGCTAATACCAAACCACACTACAACCATCCCGATAGAGAGTCCCCGTCTATCTCGGTTGTGAGCATCTGTTTATACTTTATAAGGAAACCGATAATATGATCTTCCGCGTGTTGTCGCACAACATATTATCTACAGTATAAAGTAAGTGGACTATTGCATCATGCATATAAATAAATTATAAGACGCAATCATTTGATCATATGATTCTCATTTCAAATTAATTGTTTAAACATTGTTCATACAAAAACCTAGACTTTTAGTATACAATCCAACATCTTGAACCTCCCGTTCTTGAACATCAGGTGGTTGCGGCTGATCGATATCCTCTTCATCATGCAAAGGATGATCTACATGCTCATCATTACCAAAATCAGGCTGATCCTGATTCTCCTCTTCAGTTTCTACTTGACCTTGACTGTGAGGAACAATTTTCGAGTCAATCAAGTCATCACCAGGTGTAGAAACTGAGCTATCCATCTTCTCAATATCTATTATGGTTTGATCCTCAACAAACACAACATCCCGACTTCTGACAAGCTTCTTCTCCACGGGATCATAAAGTCTGTAGCCAAACTCATTTTGGCCATAACCAAGAAACACACACTGTCGAGTCTTCATATCCAACTTAGACCTCTCATCTTTGGGAATATGCACAAATGCCTTACATCCAAAGGCCCGCAAATGATTATAGGAAACATCTTTTCCTGACCAGACTCTATCTGGAACATCAAAATCTAAAGGAACACACGGAGTAAGATTTAAAACATGTACAACAGTACTCAGAGCCTCACCCAAAAATGATAAAGACAATCCTGATTCTGATAGCAGACATCTTACTCTCTCGATCAATGTTCTGTTCATCCTTTCTGCAAGCCCATTCAACTGGGGAGTCTTTCGAGGAGTCTTTTGATGTCGGATACCTTGCTCCCTGCAATACTCATCAAAAGGACCAATGTATTCCCCTCCATTATCTAATCTGATGCATTTCAACTTCTTCCCAGTCTGTCTCTCAACTAAGGCATGAAACTTCTTGAATGCATCGAGCACCTGATCTTTCGTCTTCAACGTGTAGATCCAGGTCTTTCTTGAGTGATCATCTATAAAAGTAACAAAATATAAAGCACCACCAAGAGTTCTTGTTTTCATAGGACCACAAACATCAGAATAAATTAAATCGAGTATACCTGATGCTCTGGAAGGAGTTGAAGTCTTGAAAGCAACTCGAGTTTGCTTTCCCGCCAAACAGTGAGAGCACTTTTTTAAAGATGCATTCTTCAAGTCTGGAATAAGATTTCTCCTCTCTAAAATCTTCAATCCCTTTTCACTGATATGACTGAGCCTGCTATGCCACAACTCAACTATCCCCTCATTCTTAACTGCATTAATAGAGCCATCAAGTAATTTTTCTTGCATCAAATACAACGAGGAATGTTTTTGACCTCTAGCAACAACTAAAGAACCTCTTGTAAGCTTCCACTGACCATCGAAGAACACACTGCAGAAACCTTCATCATCAAGTCTCCCAACAGATATCAAGTTCAACCGAAGATCAGGCACATGCTTCACATTTCTCAAAACTAGTGTAGCACCATTACTAGTCCGCAAACATACATCTCCAACACCAATGGCTTTAGCTAAGCCATCATCACCCATCCTAACTTTTCCATAGTCACCTAACGTGTAGGATGTGAACATCTCTCTACGAGATGTGGCATGTATGGACGCACCACTATCAACCACCCAACTACTCTCACGACATGCAAGATTGACAACTTCATAATCACGAAAGATAAGAAAATCACCTGTTGCAGCAGACACTCGATCATTATCTTTCGTTTCTTCATTCTTCCTGTTATCTTCCATTTTCTTTCTTGTCATCTTGCTTGTGTTTTCTGCAATACTTTGCTATGTGTCCAACTTCTGGCCATGCAATTTTCTCCTCGTTTCCTCATTCAAAACGCTACCCTTAACCAAATTCATTGTAATGGTACCATTGGGGGCTGAATTAGACAAAGATGTCCTGAATGTCTCCCATGAATCCGGCAATGTACCAAGAAGCCATAAGCCCTGTACTTCATCCTCAAACTTGATATTCATTTCGGACAATTGATTAATGATGCCCTGAAATGAATTCAAGTGATCCGTCATAGGAGTGCTATCTTTGAATTTCAGATTCATCAACTGCTTGATTAGAAATAACTTGTTCCCAGTTTTTCTAGCATACAGTTCCTCCAACTTTTTCCACAATGTTCGTGCATGTGTTTCTCCACTCACATGGTTCAATACATTATCATCCACCCACTGCCTAATGTAACCACATACTTGACGATGCAATATTGTCCATTGATCATCTGTTTTATCATCAGGCTTTTCAGTTTCAAATACAGGCTTATAATAATCTTTTACGTATAAAAGATCCTCCATCTTGCCTTTCCACACATGATAATTAGAACCATTGAGATTCACCATTCTACTAGTATTGGTTTCCATATTCACCACAAGGCACAGAGCAGCAACCTCGCTCTGATACCACTTTGTTGGGATAAACACACGAATAATCAAATAATAAACTATTCGTCTACGCAGTGGAATGATCAATTATCCCTCTCTTGTGTGAATCTAGCAGGAAACAATCCTAATAATATGATGCACGATAAAGCAAGCAATCAACAACGCACAACACAAACAATTTAACGTGGAAAACCTCCTCAATGTGAGAAGGTAAAAAACCACGGGACGGAAGCCCACCAAAAACTTCACTATGAGACAAAAAATCAAAGAGTTACAATCTGTCACCACAGACACTCTATCACAAACGTATCAAGACACTCAATACTTGATAACAAACAACGAGATTAGAAAGACCTCACCAAACTACACCAACTGTCGTTCAGAGTTTGCAACAATAGGAACCTCAGAATCCGATCTCCACTGTCCAGAATCTACCCCTGTGAGTCCTGAATGTGCTGTCCAAATTGCAGCTCGATCCAACGGTTAGTTTGTGAGAAACGGCTCTTTCCCCTCGACTGCGCAGAACAGAATCGCCCAAAAACCTACTTCTGTTTTCGGCGAATTCCCGTCAACTCAAAGCTCCAAACACGATCTTCACCGTTCAGTATGTACTTCCACTAGTTCCGAACGTGCTGACCAAAATTCAGCTCGATCCGACGGTTGAAACTTCGGTCATTGCCTCTGCAATATCACTGCGCTGGATTCTCTCTCAAAACGTGAATTTCGTTTTTGCCCTCTTTTTTCTTCTCTCTTCTGTCAATGACTTACGGGACAAGATAACACCAAGTATCGGGCCTACTTGGGCTAACCTAACATTGTTGGCTATTGGGCTCTTCACATATTTGGAAACCCAACCCAACACTTAGTAGCATCGAAATCATATAAATACTCAAACGTATACAATTCCATGCAAAAATAATAACTTTCCCAAGCAAAATGGTGTAATGTGCACACATAAAATGCGTGAAATTCCACTCTCAACAAATATCTTTGGGAGTTCAGCTGAAATATCTTTGGCCGCATAAAGATGTAGTCGGCGGGTGACAATGATATCAGGATCTAATAGCCGGAATGTAGTTGGGTTCCAGGAATCCGCAGATTGCACAAACTAATAATCGATTCAATGGGAAGGGATGCTTGGGTAAGACACAACAGACGACCGCTTGCTCACGGAGAAGAGACCCACTACTATCTTCAACAATTTCGCAAGCTATTCGAGTGGATGAACCAAAATGTAATCGACGGGTGATGGTGTGAACAGTTTCTAAATGCCAGAATGTATTCGGGCTTTGAGAATTTTGCGGAATTCGTTTGAATTTTGAATTACAAAAATAGGAAGACGAAGAGAATATATTCAAATGATGAAATAGGAACTTGAGCGTGGGTTGGTAGGTGAAAGATAGGTGAGTAAGTGGGAGAGGGGTGAAAGGGTTTGTGGGGGGGTTGGGGGTGGGGAAGGATGACCCAGGATGTAATTTTGATAATTTGTAAAAAAGGGCATTACAGTCAAAAAGTGGTAATTGGGTATATTTAATAATTTGTTTCTAAAAATGTCGGTATTAATTTTGATTTGAAAATTTTGTATAAATAAAAGGTCTCCCAATCCGGAATTCATCAAATGATTGCAAAGGACGAGGAGAAGCCATCTGCCACGGCCCAACGGTTCTGTCGTCGATTTTCATTACACGAGATTCAGTTGGCCACTCAAGATTTCGGTGAAGACCATCTCATCCGAAATGGTGGATTTGGCAAAGTCTACAAAGCTCAGCTTGATAATGGGGAAGAGAGTGTGGCAATTAAGCGGCTAGCAACAAATTCCAACCAAGGTGAGAAAGAGTTCTTGACGGAGATTGAGACACTGAGTAAGCTCAGACATATTAATCTTGTCTCTCTCATCGGCTATTGTAACGACAATGGCGAAATGATTCTTGTTTATGAGCAGCGTTAAACCATTTGGTAATACTAATTGCAATTATATTCCTACAAATCTGCTCGACGTCATTAGAAAAAAACAGGTTCCCCTGTTATCTTTCGACTGAGTTATTCGTATATTTTATGGCCAAACCTTGCAGGCAGCCTTGCCACAGGTTCTACTCATGATGGCGTTGTTGTTAGTATACCGTCAGAAGCTGTCCCATCCACTCAAGAAGACTCATGGAAGGAGGAACAAAGTTCTACCTCTATTGATGAAGAAGACAAATCAGATGACAATGTAGCCAATAATGTTGCGCCAATAGTTTGCCCTGCGATTCCAGTGCATGAGTTAAAAGACATGATTCATAATTTTAGCTCAGAGTGTTTGGTTGGTGGGGGAAGGAGTGGTAGAGTATATCGTGGAGTTTTGAAAAGTGGACAGGTTGCAGCAATTAAGGAGTTCATCGATGGTCGTCTGCCAGACATAAAGTTTCTAAAAAAGGTTTGGTAACACTAAGTTGAGTGATGTTGCTAGACATTGTATGACTGTGGAAAGATTGTTGTTTTGCTAATATAGGAGTATGATATATCAGGTTTCAATATCATCCAACTTAAAGCATGAAAGCATAGCTCCTCCATTAGGTTACTGTGTGGCTGGCGGTCGGCATTTCTTGGCCGATGAGTTTGCTCAAAATGGGACCCTGCATGACATCCTTCATCGTAAGCTCACAAAAATGGATTTAGCGATGCTACCTTCTTTGCAACTTTCATGAAATGATTCTAGGAAAATACGAGTTGGTTATACATTGTTTGACTCACTTTCTATAACAGTTGCCTAGCTAGCTTCTTATTAACATGTTGTAGCTTCTTGATCTTGTCCAAGTTCTGAGATTGTAATATTGACAAATGCATGTTTTGAGTACAATAGGACGTAAAGGCACCAAGGGCACAAAGGCAAATCCTGCTTTATCATGGGACCAAAGAGTTAAAATTGCTTGGGGGTTGCAAAAGGATTAGAATACCTACACCAGAAGAACCTGTTTCATTGTAGGATCAGATCCAGCAACATTTTACTTTTTGATGACTACAAAATAGCTAAATTAAGTGATTTTGGTTGGTTTACTCAAATCCCTAATCCTCTCTGTTGTGATGGACTGAATGGACATGATATATGTCATCTTATTGTTCGTACGCATCCTCGTGGTTATCATCGCTCAGAGTATGTTCCATTACAACTCTGTCCTGGCTAACATGTCTAATTCGGATTTGTGTACTTACTGTGACGCGACTGTGTGGTAGATGCATATGGTTCAGCGGAATGAGATATGAGAGTGATGTTTACAGCTTTGGCATGCTACTTCTTGAACTCTTGACAGGCTGTAAAGTATTTGATGATGAAAAATACAAGCATATAGTGGAATGGGTATGCATTTTTCCTTAGCATGTCAATACTAGTTGTAGTTCTTGAAGTTTGTTAAAGGCATCAATAACCTGGTTATTTTAATGTGTTCCAAATTGTTACAAGCTGTAATTCAATAAATAGCAAATTTTTATAACATCAGGCAGCAACTCCATGGCTCGGAAAAGATGAAATAGAGACTAGAGAGGGTAGTGGATGCTAGACTAATTGGAGCCTACCCACCAGAAGCTGCTTTAAAGGTAATATCAGCTATTTCACTTTTTACTTGAAGTTGTACTTATTTGGATTACATGAATCCATAAATGCAGATGGCTGAAATAGCTCGCTTGTGTGTGCAATATCATTTACGTCCAGAGATGGACACTGTAATTAGAGCTCTTCGTCCTCTGTTGAATGCTACTTCATGAAAATACACATCTGATGATGAATTTCAACTATATATTTATTTATACTTTCTATCTTTATCAAAGATTCATTTTATTCTCACTGTTTCTAAGCTTTGCCTAGCTAATTTTCTTGTTTTATTTAGCAACGTTTTTTTATTTTATTTTTTAATCGGATATCACTTCTCATTATAAATGTTAATACTTTTCATAAATTATACGAATTGTTCATGAAACAGTTAATTCAAATGCTTATTTATTGATGTGTTCTATCTTCATTGAAAATATTATTCAAGTCTCAAAATTTATGCAAGAAAACAAGGACTAACCTCACCAAACCACCTTGAATTATAACGAAATACACACCGGATTTTCTTAACACGTAAGAGTAAGAGGGGGGAAATAAATCCAACCATTACCCTAGATTTAAGGTTTAGGGTTTAGTTTCTCTCTCCTACTTGTCGTCCATTTAATGGTGTGACACAGGAGATAATGTATCAAATGACACAGAGAATTCACATGGTGGTTTAGAGAGAATGCAGGCCAGGATGACAAGAATCCTAAGGGTTTTGGTTTCCTTACAGAGAATCCGAGCTGAACAAAATAGATTGATCTTTCATTTGGTTTCCTTAACATTAGATTAGTAATTTGATTTGTGAAATATATTTGATTGGCTGAGTTGAAATTGACTGAAATTTTAATACTCTTTCAGTTCATTCCTAATCTATCCATTTACTTTTTACGCGTGGATTAAGAAGTATTATTATTTAATGTGTAGTGAGTAGTTGTATTAGTGGGGTGTGTAGGTCCCATGTTTTAATTGTATTAGTGGGTGGTGGGTCTCATGTGTCTAAAAGTGGAAATGGATAGATTAAGAGTGAACGACCCAAAATGGTAAAATTGATAAATTGACAATGAACGGAGGGAGTAATTAGTATCATGAAATAGAATACCAGATGCTCCCTCTGTCCCATGAAAAGAGTTACATTTACTATTTACACGGAAATTAAGAAATATAGTATTTGAGTACTAGATTGAGAAATATAATAATTTAATATATAGTGGGTAGTTGTATTAGTATTGTGTGTAGACCCAATAAAGATAAAGTTATTCATTTATGTGGATCCATTTACTAAAAAAGGAAATGTAATTCTTCTAGCGGAACGCCCTAATTAATAAAATGTAATTCTTGTTGTGGGACGGAGGGAGTATATAAAATATATGGTAAGAGTAGAAAAGGTGTGTTAGTAAGTATAAACTATCTCATACAAGTTTTTTTCGTTAAAAAAAATATCATTTATATCTTAGACATTGACGTATTTTATTCTTTATTTACTATGAAAAAAATACTATAATAACCCTTAAAATAACAAGACAATGCCTCTTATAAGATTGTGAGGATGTGAGACATATTAAAATATGATTTAATTTTATATATTTAAAATATATTTATTGGTATTTAAGAGTATATATTTTTGTAAATTATAATAAATGACCATAAATAAGAATATTTTACCTATATATTCAAAATACTATATGTCAATAATGAATTGGTTTGTCTCACTTGTATAAGTCTAAGTAGAGAATGTCCCTTTTAACAACCTTCCTAGCCCTCCCAATGGGAAGGTTTTTTATGACGTGAAAAAGGAGAAACCTTTAATCGTAAGTTTTAACCCTTGAGAGCAAAAGATTTTTTTATGCAGGTTTGGGCTTTTTAGAAGTGGGAGAGTAGAAAAAAGGCAAGTTAAAACACTCTTTAATAGGTGACTAAGGTGAGCGAGTACTAGTCACTTAGGATTGAATTTAAAATAATAGGTGAGCGAGTGGTAGTCATTGAATTAAAAATTTAGTGGGGCCACGTGCTGTGAGCCTCCTACACCCCTTCTTTACTTTTTTTTTTTTTTTCCCTTTTTAATTTTAATTTTTTTTATTTTTAACATCAATATTATGGTTTGAGAATTCAGACAAGAGGGAGAGTTAATTTGTTCAATTATTTATTTATTTTTAAATCTCACTATAATTTTTTTCTACATTATTTTTTTATTTTCAATCTCAACCTTAAATTTTAGTTAAATTTATTTTATTCTCATCCAATAAAAAAAAATTAAAGATATATGGATACATTTCGGGTTCAATTTATTTACTCCCTCCGTCCCGATATAAGAGGATCATTTGCTTTTTGACACGTAGATTAAGGAGTATTATTATTTACTCCCTCTGTCCCGTACCAAGGGTCTCTTTTTCCATTTTGGTCGTCCCATCCAAAGGGTTCCCTTTCCTTTTTTATACACATGGGTCCCACACTCACCCACTAATACAATTAAAACATGGGATCCACACTCCCTCTAATACAACTACCCACTACACATTAAATAATAATACTCCTTAATCTATGTGCAAAAAAGCAAAATGCACCCTTGGTGCGGGACAGAGAGAGTAATGTGTAGTGGGTAGTTGTATTAGTAGGAGTATAAACCCCAGATTTTAATTGTATTACAGGAGGTGTGTGAGTACTATGTGTATAAAAAAGGAAAGGGGACCCTTTAGGTGGGACAACCAAAATGGAAAAATAGTCCCCTTAACCTGGGACGGAGGGAGTATATTGTTACTTTCACATGTTATATTTTTATTTTTTATTGTGCATTCCTTTAATTTGTATTTTTATATTTTATAAAATAAAAAATTAATAATACTTTTTTCAATTTATTTTTACGATTTAACAAAATTAAAATTATCAAAATATATAATTATTTATAATTTATTTGAAAATTAAATAAATTAAGTTGATAAATTAAATGAGAATTAAAAAATTTGAGATGGATCCCAATAAACCTACTCCCTCCATCCCAAAAAAATTTGCATATTTTCTCATTTCCTTTGTATTTTTACAAATGGATGGAGGGAGTACTTTCTTTCATCTCCTTTTATACTCACTCTGTCCCAGAGCAATGGTCTCTTTTTTCCATTTTAGTCGTCTCACCCAAAGGATCCTCTTTCCTTTTTTAAACACATGAGACCCACTCATCCCCTCTAATACAATTAAAACATGGGGTCCATACTCCCACTAATACAACTACCCACTACACATTAAATAATAATACTCCTTAATCCACGTACCAAAAAGCAAAAACTACCCTTGCCGTGGGACGGAGGGAGTATAAGAGATGTGCAATCTTTCCTGGATGGAGGGAGAACTTTTTTTGTTTATTGCTAGGAAAGAGTTTTATACTCCCTCCATCCCACTGAAAGGTATCAATTTTAATATGTTGGGAGTCACATTTAAAGTCCTCATTTTTAACTTTTAGTAAAAAGACCCCACATATGATCACCACTTATTACTAATACAACTACCCACTTCACATAAAATAACAATACCTCTTAATCTATTAAAAAAAACAACCGGTGACGTTTGAGTGGGACGGAGAGAGTATTTTAAATAGATTTTTATTTTTATTTTTTTTTTTTTTTTTTTTTTTTTTTAGTTTTGAAGGTGTCGTTGACGTGACCAAAAAAAAGACCACTAAGGTTTTACCGTTGTGGAACTCCTAAGACGTATGTGTAAAAAAGAGGCGCAAAAAGTTATGAGAGATGAAATAATTGTAGAAGCCAAAGCTGACAGGCCGAAAGCATAAACAACCATTTTTTACGACGACTTAGTCAACATCTCCATCGATCGTTTCACTACATTTACGTCCATCCACAATTACAGTTGGAGAAATTGGTTAACCAAATATGATAACAAAGGAGGAGGAGAAGCTATCTGCCACGGCGGAACGATTTTGTCGTCGATTTTCATTAGACGAGATCCTGTTGGCCACTCAAGATTTCAGTGGAGGCCATCTCATCGGGAATGGTGGATTTGGCAAAGTCTACAAAGGCCAACTCGATAACGGGGAAGAGAATGTAGCAATAAAGCGGCTAGCGACAAATTCCAACCAAGGTGAGAATGAGTTCTTGACAGAGATTGAGACTCTGAGCAAGCTCCGACATATTAATCTTGTCTCTCTCATCGGCTACTGCAACGACAATGGGGAGATGATTCTTGTTTATGAGTACATACCCCGTGGAACACTGGCTGATAATCTTTACAAACTTTCGAGGAGCAGTGACACTGTTGGCTCCTCATTCCTTACATGGAGGCAACGTCTTAACATATGCGTCGGAGCTGCTCGAGGTCTGGATTATCTTCACACTGGCACCTCCATCATACACCGCGATGTCAAGTCTACCAATATTCTACTTGATGAAAATTTCAGAGCTAAGGTTTCGGATTTTGGATTGGCTAAACATTTAAGCACGATCAACCCACAGAGCCATATTAGCACAGTAGTTAAGGGATCGTTTGGTTATTTAGATCCGAGCTATTTCACGACATGTAGACTAACTAGGCAAAGTGACACGTATGCATTTGGGGTGGTGTTGTTGGAGGTGTTGTGTGGGAGACCTGCTGTGGATCCTAGTCGCAGTGAAGATGAGATGAGCCTGTTGATGTGGGCTCAAGATAAAGTCAGTAAAGGAAAAGTTGACCAGATTGTAGCTTCGAATCTCAGGGAAGACATCACAGCAGATTGCTTGAAAACATTTGTGGGGATTGTCAAACGATGTTTGAATCATGATCCCAAAAAGAGGCCAACAATGAGTCATGTTTTGGGTAAGCTGGAGTTAGCCCTTGAACAGCAGAACAGAAAAGCACAAACAGTCAATGCATTGAAATCTTTGCTCTTTTGGAGCAACGTTAAACCATCTGGTAACATAAATTGCAATTATATACCTGAAATTCTGCTCAGCATCATTAGAATAAAACAGGTTCCCCTGTTATATATGTTTGGATGAGTTATTTGAGTATTTGTGTGGCCAAAATTTGCAGGCAGCCTTGCCACAGGATCCACTCATGAAAATCATGGTCGGGATAAAGTAGATAAATCAGATGACGAACTGGACATTAATGATGCGCCAATAGTTTGCCCTGCGATTCCAGTGCGCGAGTTAAAAGAGGTGACTCATAATTTTAGTTTAGAGTGTTTTATTGGTGAGGGATTAAATGGTGGAAGAGTATATCGCGGAGCATTGAGAAGCGGACAGGTGGCAGCAATCAAGAAGTTAACCTATAGACGTCTGCCAGACAATGAGTTTCTAGAACAGGTTTGGTAACACTAAGCCAATTGATGTTGCTAATATTGTATTGAGTGTGGAAAGACTGGTGTTGTTCTAATAGAGTATATGATATTTCAGGTTTCAATAGCATCCAACTTAAAACATGAATTTGTGGCTCCAGTATTAGGCTACTGCGTGGATAAATATCAACATTTCTTAGCTTATGAGTTTGCTCAAAACGGGACCTTGCATGACATCCTTCATCGTAAGCTCACAAAAAAATTCATTTAGTGATGCTACCTTCTTCGCTATTTTTATGGCTTTTCAAGTTGCTATCTTGAAATTTATAGTTTATTCATGAATTGTTTTTTGGAAAATACGAGCTGAGTTGGTTATATGTTATTTGACTCACTTTCTATAACAGCTGCCTTCTTATTAACTAGTTGTAGCTTATTGATCTCAGCCAATTTCAGATATGGTAATATTTGGAAATGTATGTTTTGAGTGCAATAGGACATAAAGGCACCAAGGCAGTTCCGGCTTTATCGTGGGACCAAAGAGTTAAAATAGCTTTGGGGGTTGCAAAAGGATTACAATACATTCACAAGAAGAAACAGATTCATCGTAACATCAGATCCAGCAACATTTTACTTTTTGATGATTACAATGTTGCTAAATTAAGTGATTTTGGTTGGTTTATTCAATCCCGTTATCCTCTTGAGGATTCTCTGGCTTATTATCATCCTTATGTCTTAGAACCACGTCCACGTGGTTATCATCCCTCAGAGTATGTTCCATTACAATTTAGTCCTACCTAGAGATGAACATGTTTATTTCAGATTCGAACTTACTGTCACATGACTTCAATTATTTCATGTTGTGTGGTAGATATGTGCAGTGGGGCGAACCGAGCTCTAAGACTGATGTTTACAGCTTTGGCGTGCTACTTCTCGAACTCTTGACAGGTTGTAAAGTATGTGATCGTGATGAATATCAGCACATAGTAAAATGGGTATGCATTTTTCCTTATCTAGTCAATATATGCTAGTTGTAGTTCTTAGAGTTCAATATATACTAGTTGTAGTTCTTAAAAGTTTATTAAGGGCTTCTTTAACCCTGTTGTTTTATTATACTCCACATTGTTACAAGCTGTAATTCAATAAGTGCCAAATTTTTATGCCATCAGGCAACTCCATGGCTCGGAAAAGATAAGGTAAAGAAGATTATGGATGCTAGACTACATGGAGACTACCCACCAGAAAATGCTTCAAAGGTAAAATCAGTTGGGAAAGCTGTTTCATTTTTCACCTCATGCAATGGTATTTATTGGGAATACATGAATGCAGATGGCTGAAGTAGCTGGCATGTGTGTGCAAAAGAATGCTGATGATCGTCCACACATGGACACTGTAATAAGAGCTCTTCGTCCTCTGTTGAATGTTAATTCTGCATGAAAATACACAACTGATGAATTTCAACTATTCATTTATACTTCCTATACATCTTTGTCATACGAATTGTTCATGATATACTTCATTAGAACTTATTTATTTTCAGTATATGTATATACATTACATGTATGGTTTCAAGAGTTTTCAAAGGGTGGCCAGTTGAGACTGAGAGGATACACTTGTTGGCTTTATTTATGCAGAATATGTTGCACTTATAGACAACAGAAAATCTTTTATTAACAGGATATATATTGCACTTTGTTTGGTACTGCAATTAGTTGAAAAGCATCCATTAGTGAATCTCGCATGACAAAGTGTGATATGGAATAGGTAGCAATCTATATACTTTAGCCAGTTACAGGAAACAGTGCATGGGAAAGATGGTTAAGAAATTGATCAGTTAGAAAGCTAATTGCAGACTAACCTGACAGTTTTTGGTGCACGGTTTTGGATGATATTTGGAAGGCTTCATGATGAGTTTTCAGATAGGATTTTTCTTGATATTTAGCTCATCTTATTGGCTAATAATAGGTTGGTTCACTTAGAAGCTTATGACAGGAAAGGATCTAAGATCTATACAAGCTAAAATATCAATTTTAAGCAAAGAAGAGCTGTTAATTACACAGTTTTGCAGATTAGAAATGATGACACTTCTTTTTAATTTGGCTTATCAATGCATGTGCTTTGTAAGGCCTTTGATCATCAATAATCTAGCTCAGAAACTAACAAGACGACGTAGATCACATTGATCTAATCTCTCTGTGTTCTTATTTTGATTGTATCATTTTATGTGTGAGTGCTTTTTTATAGATGATTCATAACAATCATCTTGATGACATGACACAGCACCACCTTTTTCTCCTTTTTTTTTTTTTTTCTCTCTTCTCTCAATGTAACACCACTGTTTCTGCAACGTAATGTGTACCTAAATTCTCTCATGTGTTAGATTGATAGCTTACACCACAGTAGAAAGGATATTACAAGTCTATAGTCAGATCTATCTATGAATTTTTTTATTTATTTCCAGACTATATATATGAGTATATATACTTGGTAGTCTTAAGGATTCTAACAATGACTTATGATGAATTCTTCAATTGAAAAAAGAATTCTGTTTAAAATAAGAGCTCTCGTCCTCTGTTGAACACTTTTTTTTTCCCCTTTAAAAACAAATAAATAAAAAGAAGAAGAAAGAAAGTAGGAAGAAGAGAGGAAAATAGGCCATAAAACCCACCCCCCAAACAAATAATAATAAGGTAAAAAAAAAAAAAAAGATTTCATTCTTGTAATGGTTCTTGCATTAAATATTGGGATATTTCCAAGTAGCTACGTCAACGATGACTTAGTAAGTCATACAGTATAATACTATACTATGATGAATTACTTCAACATTTCAAACACGTTATCAAGACAGAACCAAATTCATTTCATTGGTCAATCGAATATGTATGAAGCAGAGGAGGAGAAGAAGCTCTCTGCCACAGCTGAACGCTTCTGCCGTCGATTTTCATTGGATGAGATCCAGTCGGCCACTGCAGATTTCAGTGAAGCACATCTCATTGGAATTGGTGGATTTGGTAAAGTCTACAAAGCCCAAATCAATGATGGGGAAGAAACTGTGGCCATAAAACGTCTAGCACTCAATTCCAACCAAGGAGAGCAAGAGTTTTTGATGGAGATTGAGACACTGAGTAAGCTCCGACATCTTAATCTTGTCTCTCTAATAGGCTACTGTAATGACAATGGTGAAATGATTCTTGTTTATGAGTATATAAACCTTGGAACGCTGGCCGACAACCTCTACTCATTATCCAGGAACAACCACAGCTCATCACTTACATGGATGCAACGCCTTAATATATGCATTGGAGCTGCTCGAGGTCTAGACTATCTTCACACTGGCACCTCTATCATACACCGCGATGTCAAGTCCACAAATATCCTTCTCGATGGAAACTTCACAGCTAAGGTTTCAGATTTTGGCTTGGCTAAACATTTAAGCTCGACCAACCCAAGGAGCCACATTAGTACAGTAGTCAAGGGCTCCTTTGGATATTTAGATCCAAGTTATTTTACAACATGTAGACTAACTAAGCATAGTGACACGTATGCCTTTGGGGTGGTGTTGTTGGAAGTGTTGTGTGGGAGACCTGCTGTGGATTCCAGGCTTGGGGAGGATGAGATGAGTCTGGTGATGTGGGCTCAAGATAAAATTAGTAAAGGAAAAGTTGACGATATTGTAGCTTCAAATATAAGGGATGAAATTGTAGCAGATTGCTTGAAAACATTTGTGGGAATTGCTAAGAAATGCTTAAATCATGATCCAAAAAAGAGGCCAACAATGTCTCAAGTTGTGGCCAAGCTTGAGTTCGCGGTCGAACAGCAGGACAAAAAAGCACACACACTCAATGCATCACCTTTTCGGCCATTTTGGAGCAGAGTTAAACCATCCGGTACTTCTATCTGTTACAGTAAACATATAAATTTATATAGCATTGATACAATTCAAATTAAATGTTTGTTTAATTTTGCAGGAGGTCGTGCCACAGAACCATCAACAATTCCTGCTACTACTCAAGAAGAAGCATCAAAGGACAAACATACCACTGTTGAAGAAGTAGACGAATCAATGGACAAACTGGATGTTAATGTTTGGTCAGATGTTGCCCCTGCCATTCCAATAAATGAATTGAAAGAAATAACACATAATTTTAGTTCAGTAGTAAATGGATCCGGTGGAAGAGTATATCATGGAGTCCAAAAAAGTGGCCAGGTTGCAGCAATTAAGAGGATCCACAGATGTCTTCCAGACAATGAATTTTTAGCACAGGTTTGGATCAAACAATATGCATATAGAGTACATGATGTTGCTTTATATAATTAAGATTATTAAAATATTGGTACTGTTGTTCTTAAACATGATTCTGTAGGTCTCAATTGCATTCAGCCTGAAACATGAAAACGTGGTTCAACTATTAGGTTATTGTCTGTATGGTGGTCATCAATTCTTGGCTTATGAGTTTGCTCAAAATGGGTCCCTGCATGACATTCTTCATGGTAACATATTGATTGGTATGTCTCACTTTCTACGTCTTCACATGCCATTGCAAACAACTTAATCGCATACATCAACTCATTGTACTTATTTATGTGATCAAATTTGTAGTGATGACTGTAAATTATGTTTGTAATAGGACCAGTTCCATTTCTATCATGGGCCAAAAGAGTCAGAATTGCTATAGGGATAGCAGAAGGATTAAAATACATTCATGATCAGGGACAGATTCATTGTAACATCAAATCCAGAAACATTTTACTCTTTGACGACTACCAAGTGGCTAAATTAGCTGATTTTGGTCAGTTGCCTCAAATTTTTTATGATAAAGGTTTTGGTGATTATCATCCTTCCGCCATTGATCAATTTCGTGGATATCTTGCTCCAGAGTATGTTTCTATTCTGACTCCGTACTTGAGATAGTTTGAATGTGTACTAATATATGTCGCTGGCCTGTACTTCATGTAGAGTGCATAATAGATATACGCGGCATAGAACATTAAGATGGAGTAGTGATGTTTATAGCTTTGGTGTGGTACTCGTGAAACTCTTGACGGGTGGTAAAATAGTAAATTATGAACGGCCATTGTCTTACCAGCATATTGTGACATGGGTATGCCTTGTCAGTACTACTTTGTTACAATCTGTTATTGAATGAATGACTAACTTGAATAACACCAGGCAAGACCATGGCTCGGCCAAGATAAGGTAAACAAGATCGCGGATGCAAGACTGAATGGAGACTACCCACCAAAAGATGTTGCAAAGGTAATATATAGCCGTTTCTTTCTATATAGCCTGAACCAGTATTTTGATCTTGCGAAAATGCAGATGGGCGCAATAGCTGCTTTGTGTTTGCAAGAAACTGCTGATGATCGTCCAGACATGGGGATTATAATTAAAGCTCTTCGTCCATTGTTGAAAGCTACTGCTCATTAAAACAGAACTGATGAAGCCTGAACTAGTTTGAATTATGGTATTTTGGGATGAACAAGTAGCAAACTCTTGTGCAATACCAAAGCTCGCAGAAGACAAGACATACCAGGTTGTTGATTCTAGAACTATTCTCAAATATTGTTTGTTATATAGGCATGAATTTCTGTTATGAGAGGTTCTTATCATTCAATTTTCAAGTATTTGCTTAATCCAGATGGCTGCAATCGCTGATATGTGCGTTCGAGATGCAACTTAGGAGTTTTGTTGTCTGAGAGAGGTCTAATCCTCTATTGAACACTTGCTCTGTTTTGAGACAATCTGCTGAAGTTTCGATTGACATGACAATGGATATAAGTTCAAACCGGGGCCTGGATTTTTTTGAAAGCGTAATATCTATTGATGGGGTAAGGGAGTAGAGACAAAAATCATGGGGGCACACTTTCTGTCTTACTCGTCTCTGTTTCCTGCGGAATATTGCCAAGGATCTTATTATTTTATTACAGCTCAACTTTAAAATGCTACTGTGTGTTTTGGATTATATGGTGATGATGGGGAAACGAATTTATAGAAAGAAGAAAAGAGAGAGAACACTCAAATTAAAGGTGGATTAGCCAGGCACAACTGGTGAAGAAGAATTACAACAGAATATTGTGCCCTTTTGGTTTCATTTATTTTGTCACTTCTTTTAGTCAAAACCCATATCAATGTATTTTATCTCCACTGAAAATATTATTCAAAATCTCAAATTTGAGTTTATGTTTATTGCAATTTTATTAACTTTTTAGTGTATTTTAATATTTTTAAGTAATACATAAAATAAAAGTAATATTAGGGCAAAATAGGTAAATTTTGAGGAGTGTTTTATTTTCTGGAGGTGAAGATTATTACCGGAGGAATGAAGAAAGTGCGAATCCTTGTGTGAGATGGGTGAGTATATAGTACTGTATGGTAAGATTCAAAAATGTCTGCTGGAGAAAGCCAATTCCACCATGGACATGGATTCCTTCAAGATAAAACAAATAATAGTAATAAACAACCATTTCCACGACGACTTAACCATGTCTCATTTCATTATTCTAACATCTTATGTTTCCCCACATTATACGTCCATCCCACATCCGACATTGGAATATTGGTTAACCAAATATGATTGCAAAGGAGGAGGAGGAGAAGCTATCCGCCAAGGCAGAACGGTTCTGTCGTCGATTTTCAGTAGCCGAGATGCAGTTGGCCACTCAAGGTTTCAGAGAAGAGCATCTCATCGGAAATGGTGGATTTGGCAGAGTCTACAAAGGCCAGCTCGATAACGGGGAAGAGAGTGTGGCAATAAAGCGTCTAGCAATAAATTCCAACCAGGTGAGAGCGAGTTTGTGACACAGACAGAGACACTGAGCAAGCTCCGACATATTAATCTTGTCTCTCTCATTGGCTATTGCAATGAAAATGGGGAAATGATTCTTGTTCATGAGTACATACCTCGCGGAACACTGGCTGATAATCTTTACAAACTTTTGAGTAACAGTGACACTGATATCTCCTCGTTGCTTACATGGAAGCAACGCCTTAATATATGCATCGGAGCTGCAAGAGGTCTGGATTATCTTCACACTGGCACCTCCATCATACATCGCGATGTCAAGTCTACTAACAGAGCCACATTAGCACAGTAGTTAAGGGTTCCTTTGGGTATTTCACGACATGTAGACTAACCAAGCAAAGTGACACGTATGCCTTTGGGGTGGTGTTGTTGGAAGTGTTGTGTGGGAGACCTGCGGTGGATACTAGGCTTGGGGAGGATGAGATGAGTCTGGTGATGTGGGCTCAAGATAAAATTAGTAGAGGAAAAGTTGAGCAGATTGTAGCTCCTAATCGGAGGGAAGAAATCACAGCAGATTGCTTGAAAACATTTGTGGGGGTTGCTAAACGATGTTTGAATCATGATCCGAAAAAGAGGCCAACAATGGGTCATGTTTTGGGTAAGCTTGAGTTAGCCCTTGAACAACAGGAAAGAAAAGCACGACCGTTCATTGCATTGAGATTTCTGCCATTTTGGAGCAGCGTTAAACCGTCTGGTAATATGAATTTCAATTATCTACCTACAAATCTGCTCGGCGTTGTTAGAGTAAAACAGATAGTTATTTTGAGTATTTATGTGGCCAAAAATTTGCAGGCAGCCTTGTCACAGGATCCACTCATGATCGGGATGCTGCTAGTACGCCATCAGAAGCCGTCCCTGCCACTCAAGAAGACTCATGGAAGGAGGAACAGAGTTCTACAACTGTTGATGAAGAAGACAAATCAGATGACAATGAGGCCAATAATGTTGCGCCAATAGTTTGCACTGCGATTCCAGTGCATGAGTTATTTCACATGACTCAAAATTTTAGTCCCAAGTGTTTAATTGGTGAGGGATTCAATGGAAGAGTATATCTTGGTGCATTGAAAAGTGGACAGGGGGCAGCAATTAAGGATTTAAATAGACATCTGCCAGGCAACGAGTTTCTTGAGCAGGTTTGGTTGAGTGATGTTGCTAAATATTGGATGTCTGTGGAAAGACTGGTGTTGTTCTAATAGGAGTACATAATATTTCAGGTTACAATAACATCCAACTTAAAGCATGAAAATGTGGCTCCGCTATTAGGTTACTGTGTGGATGCTCATCGCCATTTCTTGGTTTTTGAGTTTGCTAAAAATGGGACACTGGGTGACATTCTTCATGGTAAGCTCACAAAATATGTATGGTTGTTCTTGAATTGCTTATAAGAAAATACTTGTTTGACTCACTTTCTATAACAGTTGCCTTCTTGTTAACTAGTTGTACCTTCTTGATCTCATCGTAATATTAAAAAATACATGTTTTGAGTGCAATAGGACCTAAAACCGACGGTATAAAGCCAGTTCCAGCTTTGTCATGGGACCAAAGAGTTAAAATAGCTTTGGGGTTGCAAGAGGATTAGAATACATTCACCACAAGGAACTGATTCATCGTAACATCAAATCCAGCAACATTTTACTTTTTGATGATTACAATGTTGCTAAATTAAGTGATTTTGGCTGGATTACTCAACCCCCTTATATATCCTTATATTGAGGATCTGGCTTATTATCATCCTATTGAATTAGAACCGCGTCGTCTTGGTTATCATCCCACAGAGTATGTTCCATTACAACTCTGTCCTAGCTAGAGATGAACATGTCTATTTCAGATTTGTACTTGCTGTCACATGACTAGATCAACTATTTCATTTGTGTGGTAGATACGTGTTGTTGGGCAAACTGAGCTTGAGGACTGATGTTTACGACTTTGGCGTGCTACTTCTTGAACTCTTGACAGGTCGTCGAGTATTTGGTGATCCTTATCAATATCAGCATATAGTGGAATGGGTATGCATGCAGTTTTCCTCAGCATTTCAAATTTCAATACTAATTGTACTTCTTAAAGTTTATTAAGGGCGTCTATAAAACTTGGTTGTTTTTAATGTACTCCAAATTGTTACAATCAGTAATTCAATATGTGGCAAACTTTTATGACAACAGGCAACTGTATGGCTCAGAAAAGATAAGCTGAAGATGGTTGTGGATGCTAGACTAAATGGAGAGTACCCACCAAAAGATGCCTTAAAGGTAATATCAGTTGGGAAAGTTTTTTAACATTTTACTTGAAATGGTATTTATTGGGAATCCATGAATGCAGATGGCTGAAGTAGCTCGAATGTGCGTGCAATATGATGATGGATTTCGTCCAGATATGGGCAAAGTAATAGCAGCTCTTCGTCCTATGTTGAATGCTACTTCTGCATGAAAATACACAATTCATGAATTTCAACGGTTCATTTATACTCCTTCCGTCCCGGGCAAAGGGGTGCATTTGCTTTTTTCATAAGGAGTATTATTATTTTATGTAAAGTGGGTAGGTGTATTAGAGAGATATGATGGGTAGTGGTGGACCCTTTTTGCTAAAAGAGGAAAATGGTGCAATTTGAATGTGATGCCCAATATAGTAAAATGGTACTATTTGGGCGGGACGGAGAGAGTACTTCCTAACTCCTATCTTTATGGAGATTCATTTTATTCTCACTGTTTTTAAGTTTTCTTTAACTAATTTTCATGATTTTTTTAACAAAATTTTACTCCACTTTTTTAGCAAAAATTGTTGTTATTTTTCATCTTTTTATTATCAATTTTCGTACAAATATTAAATTGTTCATTAAATATTTTCTTTGTATGCATATCACTTTTTCATCAATCATAAATTGATATCGTTTACCTTTACCTTTCCCGATTCGCCTTGCTACATTTTTTCCCATTGGGCGAAGGGGCTCCTCACCGCCTTCATCTCCTACTTCCGATTCAGTGTTTGAAGATATCATATACTCTCCACTCGCCGAGACTTTTGCCTTTTTTGAACCGCGAACAACACCACTTGGATCGTAGAACTTCAGACTTTCTTTCAATACTTTCCAAGCTTTGATTTGTAAAAAATTGAAACCATGCTTCACTTTATATTGAACCTTCGCTTTGTCTTCAATATCAGTATCACTGCACCCACTCCCCCAGGTCTTTTTATCTTGATTGTAGCTACAATTGAACCATTTCACCTGTTTCTGTAGAGCGTAATAATGTGACTTCAATTTATCGGGAATCCTAAATATCATGTCACCTGAACTGAACGGTTAGTGTTGTATGCCTCGGCGATCCGAATCCATATTTGCTCCGACTTTTGATCGTTTCTGACAATGGGGTCCGTGTTGATATCGACCCAACATCTTGCGAGAAGAGCATTTTCATCAAAAAAATAAAAATCCTTTTTAGGAACCGTTGGTGAATTTTCGGCGTCCTCAAAGTCAGCAGCAAGATTTACCCGCTCCAATCCTGGTAGAGAGAATTGAGACGAGAAAGACGAACGCTGAGAGTTTGGAGATGCAGCGTCTCTGTCTGTATCTGATAAATTTGTGGGGATTGCCGGATGAAATCCGTATTGAGGATGAGGAGACATATATGGATTTGGATACATGAAAAATGGTGTGCCAGATGAATTAAAAGAATTGAATTGAGAGAAACTACCTTTTGGAAAATTCAGAAAAGTAGTTGGAAAATTTTGGGGTGGAAAATTACTCGAAAAATTTATCGGATGATTAGTTGAAAAATTTTGGGGTGGAAAATTATTCGAAAAATTTATCGGAGGATTAATTGGAAAATTTGTATTTTGAGGATAAAAGTTGGCACGTGGACGAAAATTCACATTTTGAGGCGTTGAATTTTCATCGAGATTTGATTGAGTCCGAAATGCATCCACGAATCTTTATCCATTTATTTTTTTTGTATGAGAAGAAAAAGAAATATTTGATGTATAAGATTTGAATTTGAGATGTGATGATAAAATATAATGTAGGATAAAATGAAGTGAAGGATATATTTATAGGGATAATTTTTAAAAAAAATTGACAACAATAATATAACGGTCATAATTTTATTTTTTGAGATATGGAGTAGTGTTGTGTTCATAAATAAAAAAATAATAAAAATAAAATAAACTAACGTAAACCTGCCCTCAATTTGAATTGTACGTGATATTGTGAATAAAAATAAAATTAAACTAACGTAAACCTGCCCTCAATTTGAATTGTATGTGATATTGTGAATAAAAAAAAATTAATGTCTTGGAAACAACCCAGTTGGATGAGGCCACAAGATTATTTTCCATTGTGTGCGTGAACAACACTCGTCTAATCATTGGATAGTGACAACCACTCTCCTCTTCCTTCATCCTCTCATTTAATAAAAAAACCTAGGTTTTCTGCATAAAACTCAACAAAAAGCCTCACCCCTCCCCATTGAAAAAAAACCTTTCATTGAGGTTTTTTAATTGCCAAGTCATAAAAAACCTCCCCATTGGGGAGGTCTCATTGGCGAGAGTCAAAACGTGTTTGCCAGATAAAAAGTCAACTGCCTCGACAATATGATGATTGAGCCAATTATAAATTAAATTTGTTGCCTATTTCCTAAAATCATAATTGTAAAAGTCAACGCTTTAGTTGAATGGATAACAACCATGTCAACCTTTTGTGTTAAATTGAGATGAAAATTTTGAAATTATCACATATATTTTGAAGTAATATGTTTGATGTGATGCTTCTTTTTCCATATTCTGTTAGTAAGAGTTATTTGGAACGAATGAGATGAAAAATGTGAAGATAATAAATTAAAAATTATGCAAGGCATACTATTTTAGGTTCAGCATCTTCATTTCAATTCAACAATACGTCCATCCAAATCCGAAATTCGCTTGGAGATACTGGTTAACCAAACATGATTGCCAAGGAGGAGGAGAAGCTATCCGCCACGGCCCAACGGTTCTGTCGTCGATTTTCATTAGACCAGATCCGGTTGGCTACTCAAGATTTCAGTGAAGACCATCTCATCGGAAATGGTGGATTTGGAAAAGTCTACAAAGGCCAGCTTGATAACGGGGAAGAGAGTACTGTGGCAATAAAGCGGCTAGCAATAAATTCCAACCAAGGTGAGAGCGAGTTCTTGACTGAGATTGAGACACTGAGTAAGCTCCGACATATTAATCTTGTCTCTCTCATCGGCTACTGCAATGACAATGAAGAAATGATTCTTGTTTATGAGTACATACCCCGTGGAACACTGGCTAATAATCTTTACAAACTTTCAAGGAGTAATGCCGATGATGCCTCCTCATTGCTTACATGGAAGCAACGCCTTAATATATGTGTCGGAGCTGCTCGAGGTCTGGATTATCTTCACACTGGCACCTCCATCATACACCGCGATGTCAAGTCTACCAATATCCTTCTTGATGAAAATTTCAGAGCTAAGGTTTCGGATTTTGGATTGGCTAAACATTTAAGCACAATCAACCCACAGAGCCATGTTAGCACAGTAGTTAAGGGGTCGTTTGGTTATATAGATCCGAGCTATTTCACGACATGTAGACTAACCAGGCAAAGTGACACGTATGCGTTTGGTGTGGTGTTGTTGGAGGTGTTGTGTGGGAGACCTGCTGTGGATCCCAGGCTTGGCGAGGATGAGATGAGCCTGGTCATGTGGGCTCAAGACAAAATTGGAAAAGGAAAAGTTGGCCAGATTGTAGCTTCAAATATCAGGGAAGAAATCACGCCAGATTGCTTAAAAACATTCTTGGGGATTGCTAGACGATGTTTGAATCATGATCCAAAAAAGAGGCCAACAATGGCTCGTGTTTTGGGTAAGCTTGAGTTAGCCCTTGAACAACAGGACAGAAAAGCACAAACACTCATTGCATTGAGATTTTTTCCATTTCTGAACGGTATGAATTGCAATTATATTTCTACAAATCTGCTTGGCATCATTACAGTAAAACAGGTTCCCCTGTTATATATGTCTGGATGAGTTATTTGAGTATTTGTGTGGCCAAAATTTGCAGGCAGCCTTCCCATAGGATCCACTCAAGAGAATCATGATAGGGCTGCTGTTAATACGCCATCAGAAGCCACCCCTGCCACTCAAGAAGATGCATGGAAAGACGAACAGAATTTTACATCCGATGACAAACTGGGCAATAGTATTGCGCCAATAAAAATTCCATTGCAAGTGCTAACAGACATGACTCATATTTCAAGAAGGTACTATAAGATTGGTCATGAGGTATCCAGAGAAGTATATTGTGGAGTTTTGGAAAGTGGACAAGTGGCAGCAATTAAAATTTTATCCTATAATTGTCTGCCAGAAACAGAGTTTCTAGAACAGGTTTGATTGACGTAACTAAATATTGTATGATTATGGAAATACAAGTGTTGTTCTAATATATGATCTTTCAGGTCTCAATAGCATCCAACTTAAAGCATGAAAATGTGTCCCCGCTGTTAGGTTACTGTGTCACTGATGGTCAGCATTTCTTGGCTTATGAGCTTCCTAAAAATGGGACCCTTTATGATGCTCTTCATGGTAAGCTCACAAGAATTTGGAATAGTGATGCTACCTTCTTCGCGCTTTTCAAGTTTTTATCCTGTAATACATAATTTGTTCTTAAATTGATTTTAGGAAAAAATGAAATTTTGATTGTTGAATTCGCTATCTATAACAGTTTCCTTC
This sequence comes from Pogostemon cablin, assembly GCA_023678885.1. Taxonomy (NCBI): domain Eukaryota; kingdom Viridiplantae; phylum Streptophyta; class Magnoliopsida; order Lamiales; family Lamiaceae; genus Pogostemon; species Pogostemon cablin. The sequence continues at coordinate 9,893,668 of CM042961.1, forward strand.
TTACTAAGTAGTGGTAGCAGCTTCTTGTTCTCATCCACTAATTTCAGATTTCGTAATATTCACAAAAGTATGTCTCGAATGCAATAGGACATGAACACACCAATGACACAAAGCCAGTTCCAGCTTTATCATGGGGCCAAAGACTTGGAATTGCTTTTGGTCACCAGAAGAATGTCATAGGACGTAAACACACCAGTGGCACAAAGCCAGTTCCAGCTTTATCATGGGGCCAAAGAGTTAAAATTGCATTGGGGGTTGCAAAAGGATTAGAGTACCTTCACCAGAAGGAAAAAATTCATCGCAACATCAGATCCAGCAACATTTTGCTTTTTGATGATTACAAGCTAGCTAAATTGAGTGATTTTGGTTGGTTTACTGAATCCCCTTATCCTTTTGATGATTATCTGGCTTATTATCATCCTGGTGTTTTTGAACATCCTCGTGGTTATCATCCCTTGGAGTATGTTCCATTACAACTCTGTCTTAGCTAGAGATGAACATGTCTTTTCCGGATTTCTACTTACTGTCATGTGGCTTCATTTCATTTTGTGAGTTAGATATGTGCAACTGGGAGAACAGAGCTCTAAGACTGATGTTTACAGCTTTGGCGTGCTGCTTCTTGAACTCTTGACAGGTCGTCAAGTAAATGATGGTGAAAAATATAAGCACATAGTGGAATGGGTATGCATTTTTCCTTAGCATGTCAATACTAGTTGTAGTTCTTAAAGTTTATCAAGGGAATCTTTAACCTTGTTGTTTTCATTTACATTGTTACATCAGAGAAATCCATGGATCGGAAAAGATTGGGTAAAGAGTGTTGTGGATGCTAGACTAAATGGAGCCTACTCACTAACAGATGCTTCAAAGGTAATATCAGTTGGGAAATCTGTTTCATTATTTTACCTGAAATGGTATTTATTGGGACTCCATAAATGCAGATGGCTGAAGTAGCTGCCATGTGTGTGCAAAAAAGAACTGATGATCGTCCAGACATGGACACTGTAATAAGTGCCCTTTCTCCTCTGTTGCATGCTACTTCTGCATGAAATACACCGCTGAAAGCAGAGGATTTGTATGGAGGCTTGTACTTGCTTTTGGGTTTATCTGCCCCTAGTATAGTCAGACCCACTCAATTCACTAGCATGATATTGTACGCTTTAGGTCGAGCTCTCACGGTTTTACTATCTGGGGTTCACACCCAAAAGGCCTCATTTATAAACCCATCGTCATCCCTACTTCTAACCGATGTGGGACTTTGGTTGACACCCAACCAACATTTCCCCCTCAAACAAAGTCCCGCAGCTAGACCATCCAGTTTGAGGTCCGAACATCCCACCAACCCCGGGCCAAGCCGATTAAGTCTGGGGTCTGGCTCTGATACCACTTGTAGGGTTTATCGGCCCCTAGTATAGTCAGGCCCAAAGCGGACAATATCATGCTAGTGGAATAAGTGGGTCCGGCTCCGCTGGCCGAAAAACCCAACACTTGCCTGTATTATGCAATAAATTGAAAGTGTAACATTCCTCTCTTCATTGTTAAAGTAGTGCTGCTCACCGTTATGTACTACTCTCTCTCTTGTGTTAAATTTCACACCATCAATTCGTCCGTCCAATGTTAAACTTCAAATTCAAATATCCATGGACTCATAACACTACATTAATAACTATCCAATTTTATTTCTCCCACCTCATATTACATTAAAATACAATATTACTTACCTCGGTATAAACAGTAACGTGACAACATTCATAGGACGAAGAGACCCAAAGCTCTCAAGTTGAATTCTGTTATATTTTCGGTGTTTCATTGATGTTCCATAATATAGAAAAACTATACCCTACAAATAACCATTAAACCATTGGGGCAAGTATTGAATTTTGGTAATTGATTATGACACGAAACAATCATTTAATTAGTGGAATAGGAGATTGAAACACCATTATTGATGATCCATTTGCAAAGCTCTCCCACTACATGATAAATATTAAACTCGTTGATTTAGCTGACAAAAGCAAACGAATACAAGGTTATTAGCCAGAAAAAAGTTTCGGCAATTTCGAAGATCATAACAGTAGAAGAAGACGGTGACAGGCCGAAAGGATAAACGACCATTTCAACGACGACTTGAATTCACTATTCAGTATCTCTATCGTTTCACCACATTATACGTCCATCTAAATCCGGAATTCACCAAATGATTGCAAAGGAGGAGGCGGGGAAGCTATCTGCTACGGCCCAACGGTTCTGTCGTCGATTTTCACTAGCCCAGATCCAGTTGGCCACTCAAGATTTCAGTAAAGACCATCTCATTGGAAATGGTGGATTTGGCAAAGTCTTCAAAGCCCAGCTTGATAACGGGGAAGAGAGTGTCTGTGTGGCAACAAAGCGGCTTGCACCTAATTCCAACCAAGGTGAGAATGAGTTCTTGACTGAGATTGAGACACTCAGTAAGCTCCGACATATTAATCTTGTCTCTCTCATTGGCTATTGCAATGAAAATGGGTTTATGAGTACATACCCCGTGGAACTCTGCCTCATAATCTTTACAAACTTTCGAGGAGCAGTGACAGTGACAGTGACGGATCCTCATTCCTTACATGGAAGCAACGATTAATATATGCATCGGAGCTGCTCGCGGTCTGGATTATCTTCACACTGGCACCTCCATCATACATCGTGATGTCAAGTCTACCAATATTCTTCTTGATGAAAATTTCAGAGCTAAAGTTTCGGATTTTGGATTGGCAAAACATTTAAGCACAATCAACCCACAGAGAGATATTAGCACAATTGTTAAGGGATCGTTTGGTTACTTAGATCCGAGCTATTTCACGACGTGTAGACTAACAAAGCAAAGCGATACGTATGCGTTTGGGGTGGTGTTGTTGGAAGTGTTGTGTGGGAGACCTGCTGTGGATCCTAGTCGCAGTGAGGTTGAGATGAGTCTGGCCATGTGGGCTCAAGATAAAATTATAAAAGGAAAAGTTGGCCAGATTGTAGCTTCAAATCTCAAGGAAGAAATCACTGCAGATTGCTTGAAAACATATGTGGGGATTGCTAAACGATGTTTGAATCATGATCCGAAAAAGAGGCCAACAATGGGTCATGTTTTGGGTAAACTTGAGTTAGCCCTTGAACAGCAGGACAGAAAAGCACAAAGACTCATTGCATTGAGATTTCTATCATTTTGGAGCAGCACTAAACCATCTGGTAATATGAATTGCACTTGTATTCCTGCAAATCAGCTCTGCATCATTAGAATAAAATTAAACAGGTTCCCCTGTTATGTTTTGGCGAGTTATTTGAGTATTTTCTGGCCAAAACTTGCAGGCAGCCTTGCCACAGGTTCAACTCAAGATGGGGTTGATGATGCTAGTACCCCGTCAGAAGCCGTCCCAGCCACTCAAGAAGACTCATGGAAGGAAGAACGAAGTTCTACAACAGTTGATGAAGAAGACAAATCAGATGTTGAGCCAATAGTTTGCCATGCGATTCCAGTGCATGAGTTAAAATACATGACTCGTAATTTTAGCTCAGAGTGTTTGATTTGTGCGGGATCCAGCGGTATAGTATATCGTGGAACATTGAAAAGTGGACACGTGGCAGCAATTAAGGAGTTTATGTATAATCATCTGTCAGACAATGAGTTTCTAGAACAGGTTTGGTAACACTAAGTTGAATGGTGTTGCTAAATATTGTATGACTGTGGAAAGATTGATGTTGTTCTTATATAGGAATATGATATTTCAGGTTTTCAATAACATCCAACTTAAAGCATGAAAATGTGGCTCCACTGTTAGGTTACTGTGTGGATGGTGGTCAGCAATTCTTGGCTTATGAGTTTGCTCAATATGGGACCCTGCATGACATCCTTCATGGTAATTAAGCTCACAAAAATTTCATTTAGTGATGCTGCATTCTTTGCAACTTTTATGGCTTTTTAAGTTGTTAACCTTAAATATATAGTTTGTTCTTGAATTGATTTTAGGAAAATACTAGTTGGTTATACGTTGTTTGACACACTTTCTATAACCGTTGTCTTCTTATTAACTAGTTGTAGCTTCTTGATCTTGTCCAAGTTCTGTGATTGCAATATTGACAAATGTATGTTTTTACAATAGGACGTAAAGGCCGCACCAAGGGCACAACGGCAGTTCCAGCTTTATCATGGGACCAAAGAGTTAAAATTGCATTGGGGGTTGCAAAAGGATTAGAATACATTCACCAGAAGAAGCTGATTCATAGTAACATCAAATCCAGCAACATTTTACTTTTTGATGATTACAACCTCGCTAAATTAAGTGATTTTGGTTGGTTTACCTTATCCCCTTATCCTTTAGATGATGGTACGGCTCATTATCATCCTAGTGTTTTTAAACATCCTCGTGGTTATCATTCCCCAGAGTATGTTCCATTACAACTCTGTCCTAGCTATAGATGAACATGTCTATTGATTGGTCGTTATAGTCGGGATGACCAATTAAAGAATTTATCGAACCACAGGGAGGAAGGTACTAGAGTTTAAGCGATCTCAAGTTTATCGTGATTTTATAAGGACGATGGAAAGGGACGGAGGATAAGCGTGCAAATGAATGCACTAAAACTAATGCAAGAAATAAGATAAAAGCAAAGATAAAAGGGGTTCCAAATGATGCAAGGATGAGATTAGTAACAATCATGACATGGATAACAAAGTAATCATGCAATTGATTATAATCTATCATGGACATAGCATAGGAGCGATCACTAATTCCACCTAAACTCTCTACCAAGATGGATAGGATGTAGGCCCTCAATAAGGCTCCCAAAAGCACTTAAGATCGATACCATAGCGAACACCTCCTACTAGGTACTAATTACTCTACGAGTTCCCTAATTAGGTACTAAATCATAGGCAATATTCCCTTTTAAGGTACTATGAATTCACTAATAGCTTGGGTCTCCTCATCTAATCAACTAATCTCTCGATTAAGCTAATCAAATGTTCTATCAAAGGGTTCCCAAATTTAGAAGGATATACCTATCTCATTCTAAATTAATGCACATGAAGTGTATGATGAAATGATTCAATGAACTATCCTAAACATGTAATTGATTTACCAACCTAATCACATGCCCATGACAATTAATCACACAAATCAATCATATACATCAAGCAATTGACAATCAATGATAGAAATAACACAAAGCCCATTCAAGATTAAAATCAATTTGCATAAAAACTAAATTATCCAACACCAATCATGGAGCTAATCTCACAAAAGAGATTAGCCTATCATAGTCATAGAGAAAACAACATAGACAATTGTATCTACAAATCCCATGACAAAACTATAAAGAAGTTCACAAAAATTAGAATTAGATTCCCCCTTTGAAGTCCTTCAATGGAGTTTCTTCTTCTTCATCTTCTTCTTCTTCTTGTAATCTTCACTCCCCCTTGCTTCCTTGATCACTTGGATGGTGGATTTGATGGAGGGGATTAAGTGTAGATGGATGGATGAAGAATGGATGGAGAAGATGGTGAAAAATGAAGAAAAATGTGTGTGATGTGTGTGTGGCAGCTCAAACCCTCGAAAAAATGGTGAAATGGTGTAATTGGGGGTATTTATACCCCCTGGGAGAAGTCTGGAAGTCGCACTTGAGTTTTGACACTTTTGCATAAAAACACGCCCGTGTTTTTATGCATCTGCCCGTGTTTTTATGCAAAATTTCAGCTCTCTGTACATCTCTTGTACTTCTTAATAGACAACACTTTTCTGAATAGTGTTGTCTTTTCTGTGTTGTCTTTGGTTCGTTCTCCCTCGTTTTAACTCCGAATTGAGATCCGCTTTTTCCTACATCTTCCTCTTCGTGTTTAGAATCTCATTTTACCTGGAAATTATACATTTAAGCTCATTCTCACACATTTCCTTAAAAACACAAAACACAATCAAAATACACATAAAATACGGATAAAATGATACAAAAACACACGTAAAATGACACTAAAATCTAGGAGAAAATATCACTCATCACACCCCCAAACTTAAAGTGTTGTTCGTCCCCGATCAACGAAAATGATAAACCAAGGGGTGAGATTTTCACCTAGGAAAAGACTAAACAAACATAAGTAATAACACATCAATAACAATAAGAATCACAATTTATGCTAAGTCATCCTACAACATTAAACTCATGACATGAGGAATTAACAAGTTCAATCACAAGAGAATAAAGTGTAATATAGTCCTTTTTGGTCCAAGCCTCACAATGGATATCAATGTCACTCAACACTCTTTAAGGTAAGGTAAATCGACACTCATTAACCGATTGGCTCAACTCGCTATAAGCTTGCTCGCGGACTATATTCACAAACCACCAAAATTTTAATTAATGATCAAAAAGGTCTTTACTTAGGATGTAATGATAGGCTCTTTTGTAAGGTAGGAAGAATATAGATAATTGTGACTAATCAAGTGTAAGTAATTGAAAAGGTAGCTACTTTCTTCCATTCCTCCACTTTTCTTTTCTTCCTTTTATATCTTTGTAAATCTCAAGCACTATCCATCATCTTTATCCTTTTTATTGAGCTTTTTATGATGCATGCTTTCTTTCTTTGAACTTTTATTTTCTTGAGCATCTTGTTGTTGCTTTGCTCCTTCTCTTGTTTTAAGGTTGCATGTGCATTCTTGTTTTTGCTCTTTTCATCCTTTTTCTTGCTTGTTTACCATTTTTTTTTCTTTTTCTTCCTCATTAAACCTTTCTAAACCACATCTCCTCAATCACTCACACAAAAAGGGTAATTATATAAGGCTCAAATGGGTAATCAAGGCTTGTAATGTGCTAAATTCACAAGAAATAGGCTTATAGGCTCAAATTGGTTGACTAGGGATGATGTTCATGGTATGGAAATTTATGGTAATGACTATGAATAACAAGGATGACCTTAGATAATTTCACTAATCTCCACTAATCGGGCTCGTTCCTATAGTCCTTGAGCAAATTCTAGCTTATCAAACACAAACAATCCACTCATGAAGAATAACCATGTATACACGGTTGAGGCTCAAATGCTCACAAGCTTATGTATTGGACCTTAAGGAACTTATTACACTACATTCATCTCAAAATTGAATAAGTTAAATAAAACATGTCACAATTTGAAAGTGTAGAGATTCTTAATCATAATTTGTCACCACTTATCACAACAACATGTCATCACTCATATTCAAAAATGACTCACAACATCCCAAAACAAACCACCAAAACAATCCCTAAACAAGAACAAGAAACAACATAAAAACAAAACACAATACATGCAAAAATAAAAAAAATCACCATCATTGAGAAATGAAGCACACATTCATAACATCCATATTCAAGTAAGCTCACAAACATCCCCATCTTGATTGAAAAGGAAATCCTAAATTACGAAAGTAAACCTCCCACAAACATAACACATGAAGTGGCATGCTAATCACATCAATCCAAATCAACATCAAAACATGTCAAGCAAATAGAAGTGGTAGAGTATAGAGTGAACTCCTTAAATAGGCATTTGGTAGTAGAAATGGTTGGCACGAGCTTCCGGATTGAATGCACAACGAATCTCGATTTGATCTCCGGGCTCAATTCGTGCTTCCACTATACTTCATTCATTCTCAACAACTCATCAAAAACATTAGCTCAACAATATCATTAAAAATATGGATTATCATGTACTTCAACACAACCAAACATACCAAAATTCAAACCAATACTCATGAGAAAAATTTTAAAATTAGCCCAAAAATACGAAAAGTATATGCCTTCAAAATAAAGTATGCCACACCACGCCATATCCCCACAAACTTAAATTGAAACAAGAGTTTCGAGTTAAGTTTGCAAAAAGTGGTGTCACTTACCTATACACTTCAAATCAAGCACTTTTCGTATCTCCAATACGCATCTTCCTCACGAGCACAATCAACCTACAAACCAAAATTGCAAAACAAAATCAAATCCACAATCCTTATTTAGAGCAAGAAATAAAGCAATAAAGATAATGATGGGTTGCCTCCCATCTAGCGCTAAGTTTAACGTCTTCAAGCCGGACAATATTAGCAAGCTCATGGTGGTCTAGAATAGTCCTTAGGCACCGTCATAGTTTTCTTCTTGAAGTAGTGCCTTGTGCTCTCCCGCTTAACCACAAGAACATGTCCTTTCTTGTTGAATAATTCAAGCAATTGTTCTCCAAAGGCGTTCTTCACAAGGAATGGCCCTTTCCACTTATTCCACTTTTTTCATGGGGATTTATATGCATTTTGAACTTCAACCACATCCCCCGGTAAGAATTCGGGCATTGACAAGTGTTGGTGCCCTCTTGCAATCCTTTTCCTACAATTTTCAACAAACAAGTTTTTATCAATAAAATCATGAAAATTCTTAAGAGAATTTGAAATTTCAATAGAATGAGAAGGTTTTGGCTTGTGTGGGGTATCGTTTGTAATCTTAGTTTCCGGAGGCTTCTTTTCTTCCATAAGGGCATGAATCTCCTCTTGGTTTCGAAGCTTTACTTTCTCAACCATCACTTCAAGAGACTCGACAAATCTTTCAAATTCCCCCTTCAACTCATCTTTTAACTCTTTGGCTTTCACCCACTTAGGAACTCTTTCTCTCTTCTCTTTCATAACCTCATCAACCCCCAAACTAGCCTCTTTTCTATCCTTAACGACCATGCATTCACTCTTTGTTCCAGAGGTAGAAGGCTTGTTGTTCTCTTCTTGAAGTCTTTCCACGGTGGACACGATTTGACTTACTTGATGCTCCAATGAATTCAACTTAGCATTGAATGTTATCATCGTATTCGTCATCATTTCACACAAGTTTCCAATTCTATCAATCCACGCTTGATTAGACTTCCTCCCCTCTTTTAAGTGATCCATAACCATTTCAAACAACTTATCTCCAAGCATCGCTATGTGGTCATTTTGGGTGGAATAGGAGGTGTTGGAGTCTTGAAAATCTCCCCATAGTTGTGGTTGATTTCCTTCTTGATGTCTAGAAGAATTTTCTTGAAAAACATCTTCCACACCTAGAGGGTATAATTGTTGACACATTTGATGAGGAACTCCAAAATTCTCATAACTTTGTTGTTGGAATTGCATATTCGGAACTTGTGCTCCATAATCCGGTTGTAAATTAGCATTACAATATGACATTTGAAATCCTTGAAAATTTCCTTGTGTGTTCATAGTGGGATGAGCACTTCTATTCACCATATCTTGAAGAATATCCATGTAGCTCATATTTTTGGGTTTGTTCTCTTTCTTCTTCCTTCTCAAGGTGTGCACCTATAAGAGAAAGAAAAATTAGAACAAAATTTTCTAAAGCAAATATAAGATGCAAAAATAAAAAAAAAATCCTTATTAAGACCACTCTAAACAATCCTTCATTAAACTACTAGCAACCGTTACCTCCCCGGCAACGGCGCCATTTGATTGGTCGTTATAGTCGGGATGACCAATTAAAGAATTTATCGAACTACAGAGAGGAAGGTACTAGAGTTTAAGCGATCTCAAGTTTATCGTGATTTTATAAGGACGATGGAAAGGGACGGAGGATAAGCGTGCAAATGAATGCACTAAAACTAATGCAAGAAATAAGATAAAAGCAAAGATAAAAGGGGTTCCAAATGATGCAAGGATGAGATTAGCAACAATCATGACATGGGTAACAAAGTAATCATGCAATTGATTATAATCTATCATGGACATAGCATAGGAGCGATCACTAATTTCACCTAAACTCTCTACCAAGATGGATAGGATGTAGGCCCTCAATAAGGCTCCCAAAAGCACTTAAGATCGATACCATAGTGATTGTCGTCATTTTCACCTAGGTTTTAGTGTCTTTATGTGTGTATTTTCGGATGTTTTTATCCGTATTTGTGTTAAGTTTGGTGGAGTTATTGTTATTTTGAGGAAAGTGGTACGAACTGATAGAATTGTGTAAATGAGCTTAAATATGTGTAAAACAGGTCATGGAACGGACAAAAACGGAGTCGGGAGCGAAAGGGAGACGAAGAATAGGCCATGCAGCTGCACGGGCCGTGCACGGAACACGGCCCTGTAGTAGCTGGCCGTGTAATGTCATCAGAACACGCTGCTCGGCCAGAGATTCGGCCGTGCGCTGCTGCACGCCCCGTGTGCGGAGCTCGGCCCTGTAAGAAGAAGCCGTGTATTGTCGTCAGAAAGTGCTGCACGGCCATGATTAAAGCCGTGTATTGCAGCTCGAGCCGTGTCCGGAAGCACGCACAAAACGCCGAAGTAGGTGTGCCCTACACGGGCCGTGTACTGCAGCACGGGCCGTGTAGGTGCAAAATCCTGTGTAATTTTTAGAATGTTCCGGAAGCTTCTAGAAGGTCCATAAGTGATATAAAACCATGATTTGTGCGAAATTGGAGAGGAGATACACATTAGATCAGATTGAGAGCAGTTACACACAATCCACACCACATTTCCTCACACACTAGATCCACAATCCATCTACACCATCTAAATACATCAATTCACCTTGATCTTCATAAATCCATCCATACATCCATCTATTCCATCATCTAAGAAGAGAAAATCAGATTTGTTTGAAGAATTTGGCATGATCAAGGAAGAAGGATTCTACCTTCAAGGGGAAGCTCAATCTCTTTTATTTTGCTACTTTCTTCATTATATTGCTCATATGGAGCTTGTATTGGATTGTAGCCAATTGGCAATGAATATTTGTGGCTAGTCCTCAAGTGAGGCTAGCAATATGATTGGTTAGGAAATATGTAGATTTTTGCACTATTAAAGCTTGATGAATTGATTGTTATGATTACTTTCTATCATGAATGCTTATTCTCATTTGATGCATGATGTGTGTGGTTAAATTCTCTATGCATAGTGTTAGGATGGCCATTCCAATATTATGTGTGGTGGTTTAATTGAATCATTGATTGTATTAGGTGACTTGGTTAGTATGAGGGGAGGAAAGCCATTCCCTCCAAGTGCTTAGAACCTCATGATAGAACATTAGTGATGAACTAGTGAGGGGAACCAACTTATGATCATAGTACCCATGAGGGAATTGAGAGTAAGACAATCTTAGGAGATTTAAACTTGCAAAAGAGTTGAGAACCTAATCACCTTGGCCATAGGGGTTAGGGGTACAATTGTGATTGCCCTTAGTATCATAACTTGAAAGTCATCAATGCTTGAGTGAGTGTGAAGTCTACATAAGACCTTGACCATGATGTTGCTAGCCTTGCTCTTTTCTTAGATACACTTCATCCATTCCATCTCATCTTGCTACTTGATTTGATTGATATTTGTTATAATTAGTTGCTTGTCTAAGTCATTAGTTAATTGATAGAGTAATCATAGTTCTTAAATCAAAACCTTATCTTGATAATCCTTACAAAACATAAATCAATGGAAAATCCGGATACAACTTGAGTTTACCTTTTCCCTTGGGACGACAATACTATAAATTTTGCACTTGGTCACGCGTATACAACAGCGATAGAGTACACTTACTCTTGACATTTCACTAGAAATGCGGCTAAGTTCATGGCGCCGCTGCCGGGGAAATGTTAAACTTGTGGTTGTAACGAGTTTGAAGTTGATTAGTCTTGATAAGGATATTTCTTTCATTTGTATAGTTGTTTACTTGTCTTGATTACTTGGAGAGCTAATTTGAGAATTCTTGTAGGTACATGCAAACTCGTTCAAGGTTTCAATCTATTGAACCTTTGAACTTGGAATTGGAAGCTACCTTAAGAAGACAAAGAAGAGGAATTCTAAACCCTACGGAGGAAGAAATGGAACACATAAGGGATAATGCAAATATTGGTGATGAAGAAGGTAACATGAGGCTTTTTCAAGGGGGTGATAATGCTCGAGGGGGAAACAATAATCCGGAGTATGTGCCACAAGGTTATATGCAACAAGTGCACTTGCAAAACCAACAAATGCAAGCTCAAAACCAACGAATGGAAGCTCACAATGAGCAAATGCAAGCTATCATTCAAAACTTGTTGGCACAACAAGAAGCAAGGGATAACCAACAAGCTCCTCCGGTAGTGCAAAATCAACCTCGGGGTAATGGAAATAATGGAGTGGGGATGAATATCCGAGATCATTTCCAACCTCAATATGAAAACTATGTTGTGGGACCACCGGTGAATGTTAATCATTTTGAGATCAAGACGGGATTGATCAATATGGTGCAAGCAAACTAATTTGGTGGTGGTACTATGGAGGATCCAAATGCTCACTTAGTCCAATTTACGGAGTTAGCAAACACAGTCAAGATAAATGGGGTAAGTGAGGATATTATTAAATTGAAGCTTTTCTCGTTTTCATTACGAGATAGAGCTAAGGCTTGGTATCATACTTTACCACCGGGATCCTACAACACATGGAGAGAGTTGGCACAAAAGTTCTTGAGCAAGTATTTCCCACCATCAAAGATGTTGCACCTCAAAGGTCAAATATTGCAGTTTAAGCAAATGCCTCTTGAAACTTTTAGTGAAGCTTGGGACCGATTCAAAGAAATGCTAAGGAAGTGTCCACAACACGGATTTCCCGAAGATCAACAAGTAGGATTTTTCTATGCCGGTTTGAGTGGGGGTGAAAGGATGCTAGTTGATGCTTCATCGGGAGGTTCGATTTTGGAAAAAACTCCGGAAAGAGCAATTGCCATATGCGAGGAAATAGCTTTGAATACGGGACAATGGGCCATGGATAGAGTTGTGGGCCTATATGAAAAAGAAAGGATTGCTAAGATGGAAGAGGTGTGCTTGCAACAAGTGAAAAAGGTGGAGGTGCCTAAAGAAGATGTCACCGATAAGGCAATCAAGGAGATACTCAAGAAAATGAGTGAAAATTGGCAAGTGTCTCCGGATTCTTTGTCCAAGCCATTGGTGAATCAACAAATGCTTACAAACTCTCAACAAGGTACATCATCACCTTTAATGAATCAACAAGTGTTTCCTAATTTTCAACAAGGTATGTTTATGCCTAATGTGGGACAATCGTCGCAAAGTGGTCAAATGCCGAATTCTATGCCTCAACAAGGAATGTCCTCTAATTTTGGAGTTCAAGATAGTTGGTGCCCACCCGAAATGACGCTTGAGGAAGTTGCCTTCATGCAAGAAAGGAACTTCCAAGGAAATTATGGTGGGAATTTTGGGAATCATGGAGGAGGATATCCACAAAGGCAAGGAGGTTGGGGGCAAGGTAACTTTCAAGAAAACTTCAATCAACCTCGTAGATATGAGAATTTGTCATATGGGAACCAAGGGAATGCACTTACGTTGCCACCGGGGATTCATCCGGGAGAGAAAGCGCCAAATGGTGAAGGAAAGTCTTCAAATGAAGATCAAATGGCTAAAGTGTTGGAATTCATGAAAGGGGCTAAAGAAGGAATAGATGAAATGAAACATGAAATGAGACAACAAAATGATATGAATGAGAGGAGGTTCAAAGCAATTGAGACTCACATTAGTCAAATGGCAAGTGAAAGGGGTAATGTTCATCACCAAGGGAAGTTTCCATCTACAACCATTACTAATCCGAAGGAGCAATGTAAGGTGATTGAACTTCGTAGTGGAACAAAATACGAAGGGCCTTCAATGCCAACGGAAGTAGAGGAGGTGGATTGTGAACTTGAGCCTATGGAAAGTTTGGGTGAAGAAGGGAAAGAGAAAGAAGTTGATATTGTTGAAAAAGGTGAAAGTACCCCTACACTTGAAGAAGAAAAAGTAAAGTCTCCAAAGAAATGGGAAAGATGTAGAGAAGCAAAACGGAAAGAGAGAGAGGAAAAGTTTGAAAGGGATGAATGGGGGATTCCTAAGTTGCCCATGGCAATCCCGTATCCACAAAGATGCTTGAAAAAGGGATTAGAAGAGAAATTTGCCAAGTTTGTTGAAATATTGAAGAAGATACATGTGAATATGCCTTTTGCGGAGGTCTTACTTCAAATGCCCAACTACGCCAAATTTTTGAAGGATATCTTGTCAAAGAAAAGAAGCTTGGGAGAGTTCGAAATGGTGAACCTTACGGAGGAATGTAGTGCAATCTTGCAAAAGAAACTTCCCCCTAAATTGAAAGATCCGGGGAGTTTCACTATTCCTTGTGAGATGGGAAAGCAAGGGAACTACAAAACTTTATGTGATCTAGGGGCAAGCATTAACTTAATGCCCTTATCAATCTTCAAAAAGTTGGGTATTGGTGAGGTCAAACCGACGTCGGTTACACTTCAATTAGCCGATCGGTCGTTGACACATCCCAAGGGAATAGTGGAAGATGTTTTGATCAAAGTTGGCAAGTTTGTGTTTCCCGTTGATTTTGTGGTACTAGATATGGCTGAAGATGATAGTGGCCCATTGATACTTGGACGTCCGTTTCTTGCCACCGGGAAAGCATTGATAGATGTGGAGAAAGGGGAGCTAACTTTGAGGGTGAATGAGGATGAAGTCATATTTTCTTTAAGTGAGGCTATGAGGTATCCTAGGGAGGATTGTGGAAGAGTGGAGGTTATTGACGACATGGTTGAAGAGCATATGTATCACCTTCACTCCAAGGACCCTTTGGAAATCATCATAAGCCACTCTTATTCTCTTGAATCTATAAAAGCTAAATCTTCTTTTTGTGTAAAAAATGATGAAATAATTGATGAATTGCATGGTTTAAATGCTTGTAGGGCACTCACAAAAGAGGAAGCAAAGGAGGTAAAGGTGGAGAAACTTGATGAAAAGCCATTTTTGGAAGTGCAAGAGAAGAAGAAGGTAGAGTTGAAACCATTGCCGGATCACTTAAAGTATGCTTACATGGAAAAAGATGAAACGTATCCGGTAATTGTATCCTCTTCCCTTAATGATTTAGAAGTAGAAAAATTGCTAAGAATCTTAAGAGATCATAAATTGGTTGGAGCATTAAAGATTTGAAAGGTATTAGTCCATCTATGTGCATGCATAAGATCCATTTGATTGATGATGAAAAGTCTTGTGTGCAAAACCAACGTAGATTAAATCCTATAATGCAAGAAGTGGTAAGGAAAGAGGTGTTAAAATGGCTTGATGCGGGAATAATCTTTCCAATTAGTGATAGTCAATATGTAAGTCCTCTACATATAGTGGCAAAGAAAGGTGGTATGACAATTGTTAGATCCGATACAAATGAAACAATTGCCACTAGAACTATCACGGGTTGGAGAGTATGTGTTGATTATCGTAAGTTGAATGAGAATACTCGTAAAGATCATTTCCCATTGCCATTCATAGATCAAATGTTGGATCGTCTTGCGGGTCATGAGTACTATTGTTTTCTTGATGGTTATTCCGGGTACAATCAAATATTGATTGCACCGGAAGATCAAGAGAAGACAACGTTCACATGTCCCTATGGTACATTTGCGTTTAGAATGATGCCATTTGGTCTATGTAATGCCCCTGCCACTTTTCAGCGTTGTATGATGGCAATCTTTGATGGTTTAATTGAAAATATTATGGAGGTGTTTATGGACGATTTTTCCGTGTATGGATCTTCTTATGATATTTGCTTAACTAATCTCACGATTGTGTTGCAGAGGTGTGAAGAGTCGAGTCTTGTGCTAAATTGGGAAAAATGCCACTTTATGGTGACCGATGGGATAGTCTTGGGACATCATATTTCAAAGCATGGGTTAAAAGTGGATAGAGCTAAAGTAATAGCCATAGAACGTCTTCCCCCTCCTACTAGTGAGAAGGGGGTGAGACCGTTCTTAGGACATGCGGGCTTTTATAGACGCTTCATTAAGGATTTTTCCAAAATTGCTAAACCCCTTTGTAAATTGCTTGAAAAAGATTGTCCATTTAACTTTGATGATGAGTGTAGTGTGTCATTTCAGGTGCTTAAGGATGCTCTCACTTCATCTCCGATCCTCGTTACCCCGGATTGGAGTTTACAATTTGAACTTCATTGTGATGCTAGCGATAAATACATTGGAGTGGTGTTGGGGCAAATGAGAGAGAAGAAGTTTAGAGCAATCTATTACGCCTCAAAGACATTGAATTCATGCCAAATTAACTACACCACAACGGAGAAGGAATTTTTAGCCGTAGTGTATGCTTTTGAGAAGTTTCGACCATACTTGGTTGGAACATAAACGATTGTCTACACAGATCACGCGGCTATAAAATACCTCATGAGTAAGAAAGATGCTAAACCTCGTTTAATTCGTTGGATGTTGCTTTTGCAGGAATTTGATGTGGTCATCAAGGATAAAAAGGGCGTGGAGAATGTGATTGCGGACCATTTGTCTAGGTTAGAAAATGGAGGTGCAAATGAAGATTTGAAGCCCATTGGGGATGAGTTCCCGGATGAGGACATTTTACTACTAGAGGTCAAGCAAGTGAGTACTCGCATGGCGAATGTGCCGCCTTGGTATGCCGATTACGTCAATTTCTTTGTGTGTGGAATCAAGCCCACGTTGCTTAATGAGTACAAAGAAAAGAGGTTTCATGTTGAAGTTAAGAAGTATTTTTGGGATGAGCCGTATTTGTTTAAAATTTGCAATGATGGAGTAATAAGGAGATGTGTAGCTGAAGAAGAAGTTATGGGGATTCTTGAACTTTGTCACTCGTCTTTGTGTAGAGGTCACTTTGCTCATCAAAAGACGGGGGCTAAGGTTTTACAATCGGGCTTCTATTAGCCAACATTGTTTAAGGATGCAAAGAAGTTTGTTGCAAAGTGTGATAGATGCCAAAGGATAGGGGGAATAGGCAAGAGAGATTAAATGCCCATGACCTTAAGGATTGATGTAGAAATTTTTGATGTATGGGGGATTGATTTTATGGGACCATTTCCCTCGTCTAAAGGATATGTGTTCATCTTGATAGCTGTGGATTATGTGTCCAAGTGGGTGGAGGCAATCCCCACGAAGACAAATGATGCTTTGATTGTGCAAAGGTTTTTGAAAAAGAACATTTTTGCTAGGTTTGGAGTTCCACGGGCTTTAGTGAGCGATGGAGGATCACACTTTATAAACAAGTTGATGGAGAGTTTGTTGAAAAGATATGGAGTGAAACATCGAGTGGCTACACCTTACCACCCTCAAGCAAATGGTTTGGCAGAGGTCTCAAACCGCCAAATCAAGTTAGTTTTAGAGAAGACCATCAATGGAGGGAGGAAGGATTGGTCGGACAAGCTTGACGACGCTTTATGGGCTTATCGGACGGCTTTTAAGACCATTCTTGGTGTCTCACCGTATCAATTGGTCTATGGTAAAGCTTGTCATCTCCCCGTGGAGCTTGAACATCGTGCATTATGGGCTATCAAACGCCTTAATATGGACGAGGGGGAAAGTGGTCAAGCAAGGTTGTTGAAGTTAGTTGAGTTGGAGGAGTTTAGAGGAAGAGCATTTGAAAACTCAATTATCCATAAGGAAAATATGAAGAGATGGCATGATGCTAAGGTCAAGGAGAAGACGTTTGCTCTCGGGGATAAAGTGCTTGTATTCAATTCGAGGCTCAAGTTGTTTTCCGGAAAGCTTAAATCAAAATGGATGGGACCCTATGAAGTGCTTGAAGTGTTGAATGGACATACATTGAGGTTAAAGGGTCCAAATAATGAATTTGTGGTAAATGGTCATAGAGTGAAGCATTACCTATCTCCTTCTCAAAAGGAGAGGGTGTATGTGGTTACTCTCTCTTCTTAAACTTCTTTTGAGTATTGGTTTAGTGTAGATTTTTTTTTAGTTTTCTTGTAGATTTGGTATGAAGGTGGTTAAGTTCATGAGAAATGCATAAGAGCAAGGACACGGATGCTAAAGGTGGAATGATGATTGTGTGCCTCACCACTCTTTACAAACTTAAATTTTAACACCTGTGTTAATTTAAGTTTGGGGGGAGGTTGCGTGGTGGTCACACTTGATCAATTGGAGCTTAAAGTAGGCATAAGAGGTGGAGTAGTTCATGAAGAGCATTGAGAAAACGAATAAGGTATGTCTCACCACTTTTGCAAACTTAATTCGTAACTTGTTTCGATTTAAGTTTGGGGGGAAAGTGCGTGGTGTGATCTATGCTTTGTTCAATTGATTGTGTTATCTTGTGTATATATATCATCTTTGCAAAATGGTCATTTTTGAAAAATTTTGAATATGTTTCTCATGAGTTAGTATAGTTTTGGTGTGTTTGGTGGTGTTTTGAGTACATTTCAATCCATTTTTGATATTGAGTGTAGCATGGATGACATTGAGTAGTGTTTGAGCATGAATAGGGTATGTGAAGAGTGAAAAACAGGGCAAGAATGGAGTGAAGCAAGAAAAAAAAATGAAGAACAGGGCAAACTGCTACACGGGCCGTGCGCCATGCACGGCCCTGTAGCAGTTGGCCGTGTAGCGGGATCAGAACATGCTACACGGCCAGGATGATGGGCGAGTTACGCAGCTCGAGTCGTGCAGGAGAAACGGTACACGGGCCGTGTTCCGCACACGGCCCTGTAACAGGTGGCCGTGTAATGGGATCAGAACACGCTGCACGGCCTCACTTGAGGCCGTGCTACGTAACACGGGCCGTGCAGGGCTTCGACCAGGTTTTTAAAAGGGCTTTTCTGTAAGCATTCTACACACTCCCTTTCATCCGTACACATCCAATTCACCCCTCCAAGTACACAAATCTTCCACCAAGTTAGTTTTTGAAGGATTGTGAGTAAAGTTTGTCAAGTTTGCACACCAAATCACTTCTTCACATCCAATTGTTGAAAGGTATGATATTTAGAATTTTGGAAGTATTATTGCTTAGACATTTGATTTGATTTGTTAGGATTTGATTGGATTGTACTTAAAGTGTTGGTTTTGGGAGGTTTTACTTTTGGTTTTTTTTTATTTTCAGTTTTTTGCGATTTCCTTTTTGGTATTTTAGTTTGATTTTTCGTTGTTTGATGCGATGGGAGATTGATCTTTATCGTTATGGGTTTGAGTTGATGTGCTTTATTTTCTTTTGATGGATGATTTGATTTATGCATGTTATATGTTTGTATTGTTTGTTGATTCCTTGTTTAGTAGGTGATGTTTGTTGTTATTTTAATTCTTGTATAGTGTGGTTTTGGTGGTATATTTTGGGAAAGAGTTGAGTAATGTTTTTGAGTATGAGCTATGATGCATTGTTTGTGATAGGTGATGGCAAGCAAGTTAATGGTTTCTACTTGTTAAAATTGTGACATGGATTACATAATTTGTTCAATTTTGAGAAGTATGAAGGTTAATTGAGTTTCTTTTGGTCCAAGCAAAAGCTTGTGAGAGTTGAGCCTCAACCGTGCCTCCATGGTTAATTATTGAAGAGAGGACCGGTTGAACTTAGACAAACTAGAACTTGCTCTTGGACTATAGGAACGAAGCCCGAATGGTTGAAATTTGTGAAATGATCTTAGGCCATCCTTGTTGAAAAAAAAAGTCATGGCCATAAAATTTCCTTACCAAAAACATTATCCCTAGTAAGCCACTTAGAACCTTTAAGCCTATTTCTTGTGATATAAGCACATTACAAGCCTTGAAAACCCATTTAAACCTTATATATAACCTATGTGTGGGTAATTGAGGATGATGATGATTTACAAGGGAAAAT
The DNA here is from genome assembly GCA_023678885.1 of Pogostemon cablin. Taxonomy (NCBI): domain Eukaryota; kingdom Viridiplantae; phylum Streptophyta; class Magnoliopsida; order Lamiales; family Lamiaceae; genus Pogostemon; species Pogostemon cablin. Next base: position 9,913,268 of record CM042961.1, read on the forward strand.
GTGGAAAGATATGCAAATGTATATGGAAAGACATGTTGGTCAAGAAAAAGGATGAAAGAGCTCAAGATAAAAGCAAGTGCAACTTCAACAAAAGTGAAAAAGGAGCAAAATAGAAAAATATGCTCAAGGAATACAAAAGTCAAAGACAAGAAGTATGCCATTCAAAAAGAAGCTCAAGAAATCCAAGGAATGATGATGCTTAGTGCTTGTGATTAAAGTAGAAAAGAAAGGAAGCATGAAAGTGAGGACGTTGAAGAAAGGAATCATCTCTTCGATCAACCACACTTGAAAAGTCACTATTATCCAAAGTTTCCTACCTTACCAAAGAAACTAAACATTACATCCAAAGATAAAGACCTTTTTGATCACTTATTGAAACTAAAGTGGCTTGTGAACATAGTCCATGAGCAAGCCTATGGTGAGTCGATTTTAACCGGTTGATGAGTGTTGATCAAAACCTTACTTCAAAGAGTGTTGAGTGAATTTGATATCCTATGAAAGGCTTGGATTGAAAGGGATTTGATTACTCTTTTGTCATGCTTGAGATTGAACTCGTTAATCTTTCATGTTATAAGTTTGATTATGTAGGGATACTTAACTTGATTTTGAAATCCTTATTACTTGTGATATATTGTGGTTTATGTTCATTTGATGTTCTCTAGGTGAAAATTTCTCCTCTTATTTATCATTTTTTTAGTTGTTCGAGGACGAACAACACTTTAAGTTTGGGGGGTTGATTGTCGTCATTTTCACCTAGGTTTTAGTGTCTTTATGTGTGTATTTTCGGATGTTTTTATTCGTATTTGTGTTAAGTTTGGTGGAGTTATTGTTATTTTGAGAAAAGTGGTACGAACTGATAGAATTGTGTAAATGAGCTTAAATATGTGTAAAACAGGTCATGAAACGGACAAAAACGGAGTCGGGAGCGAAAGGGAGACGAATAATAGGCCATGCAGCTGCACGGGCCATGCGCGGAACACGGCCCTGTAGTAGCTGGCCATGTAATGTCATCAGAACACGCTGCTCGGCCAGAGATTCGGCCGTGCGCTGCTGCACGCCCCGTGTGCGGAGCTCAGCCCTGTAAGAAGAAGCCGTGTATTGTCATCAGAAAGTGCTGCACGGCCATGATTAAAGCCGTGTATTGCAGCTCGAGCCGTGTCCGGAAGCACGCACAAAACGCCGAAGTAGGTGTGCCCTACACGGGCCGTGTACTGCAGCACGGGCCGTGTAGGTGCAAAATCCTGTGTAATTTTCAGAATGTTCCGGAAGCTTCTAGAAGGTCCATAAGTGATATAAAACCATGATTTGTGCGAAATTGGAGAGGAGATACACATTAGATCAGATTGAGAGCAGTTACACACAATCCACACCACATTTCCTCACACACTAGATCCACAATCCATCTACACCATCTAAATCCATCAATTCACCTTGATCTTCATAAATCCATCCATACATCCATCTATTCCATCATCTAAGAAGAGAAAATCAGATTTGTTTGAAGAATTTGGCATGATCAAGGAAGAAGGATTCTACCTTCAAGGGGAAGCTCAATCTCTTTTATTTTGCTACTTTCTTCATTATATTGCTCATATGGAGCTTGTATTGGATTGTAGCCAATTGGCAATGAATATTTGTGGCTAGTCCTCAAGTGAGGCTAGCAATATGATTGGTTAGGAAATATGTAGATTTTTGCACTATTAAAGCTTGATGAATTGATTGTTATGATTACTTTCTATCATGAATGCTTATTCTCATTTGATGCATGATGTGTGTGGTTAAATTCTCTATGCATAGTGTTAGGATGGCCATTCCAATATTATGTGTGGTGGTTTAATTGAATCATTGATTGTATTAGGTGACTTGGTTAGTATGAGGGGAGGAAAGCCATTCCCTCCAAGTGCTTAGAACCTCATGATAGAACATTAGTGATGAACTAGTGAGGGAAACCAACTTATGATCATAGTACCCATGAGGGAATTGAGAGTAAGACAATCTTAGGAGATTTAAACTTGTAAAAGAGTTTAGAACCTAATCACCTTGGCCATAGGGGTTAGGGGTACAATTGTGATTGCCCTTAGTATCATAACTTGAAAGTCATCAATGCTTGAGTGAGTGTGAGGTCTACATAAGACCTTGACCATGATGTTGCTAGCCTTGCTCTTTTCTTAGATACACTTTATCCATTCCATCTCATCTTGCTACTTGATTTGATTGATATTTGTTATAATTAGTTGCTTGTCTAAGTCATTAGTTAATTGATAGAGTAATCATAGTTCTTAAATCAAAACCTTATCTTGATAATCCTTACAAAACATAAATCAATAGAAAATCCGGATACAACTTGAGTTTACCTTTTCTCTTGGGACGACAATACTATAAATTTTGCACTTGGTCACGCGTATACAACAGCGATAGAGTACACTTACTCTTGACATTTCACTAGAAATGCGGCTAAGTTCACATAGCGAACACCTCCTACTAGGTACTAATTACTCTACGAGTTCCCTAATTAGGTACCAAATCATAGGCAATATTCCCTTTTAAGGTACTATGAATTCACTAATAGCTTGGGTCTCCTCATCTAATCAATTAATCTCTCGATTAAGCTAATCAAATGTTCTATCAAAGGGTTCCCAAATTTAGAAGGATATACCTATCTCATTCTAAATTAATGCACATGAAGTGTATGATGAAATGATTCAATGAACTATCCTAAACATGTAATTGATTTATCAACCTAATTACATGCCCATGACAATTAATCACACAAATCAATCATATACATCAAGCAATTGACAATCAATGATAGAAATAACACAAAGCCCATTCAAGATTAAAATCAATTTGCATAAAAACTAAATTATCCAACACCAATCATGGAGCTAATCTCACAAAGGAGATTAGCCTATCATAGTCATAGAGAAAACAACATAGACCATTGTATCTACAAATCCCATGACAAAACTATAAAGAAGTTCACAAAAATTAGAATTAGATTCCCCCTTTGAAGTCCTTCAATGGAGTTTCTTCTTCTTCTTCTTCTTATAATCTTCACTCCCCCTTGCTTCCTTGATCACTTGGATGGTGGATTTGATGGAGGGGATTAAGTGTAGATGGATGGATGAAGAATGGATGGAGAAGATGGTGAAAAATGAAGAAAAATGTGTGTGATGTGTGTGTGGCAGCTCAAACCCTCGAAAAAATGGTGAAATGGTGTAATTGGGGGTATTTATACCCCTGGGAGAAGTCTGGAAGTCGCACTTGAGTTTTGACACTTTTGCATAAAAACACGCCCGTGGGCGTGTTTTTATGCATCTGCCCGTGTTTTTATGCAAAATTTCAGCTCTCTGTACATCTCTTGTACTTCTGAATAGACAACACTTTTCTGAATAATGTTGTCTTTTCTGTGTTGTCTTTGGTTCGTTCTCCTCGTTTTAACTCCGAATTGAGATCCGCTTTTTCCTACATCTTCCTCTTCGTGTTTAGAATCTCATTTTACCTGGAAATTATACATTTAAGCTCATTCTCACACATTTCCTTAAAAACACAAAACACAACCAAAATACACATAAAATACGGATAAAATGATACAAAAACACACGTAAAATGACACTAAAATCTAGGAGAAAATATCACTCATCATCTATTTCGGATTTGTACTTACTATCACGCAACTATGTGGTAGATACGTATGGTTCAGCGGAATGAGCTCTGAGAGTGATGTTTACAGCTTTGGTGTGCTGCTTCTTGAACTCTTGACAGGTCGTGAAGTAGATGATGGTACAAATCAGCATATAGTAGAATGGGTATGCAAGCGGAATACTACTTGTACTGCTTAAAGTTTACTAATCTGGTTGTTTTAATATACTCCACATTGTTACAAGCTGTAATTCAATATGTGCCAAATTTTTATAATATCAGGCAACTCCAATCCTCAGAAAAGATGATATAAAGAGGGTAGTGGATGCTAGACTAATTGGAGCCTGCCCACCAGAAGCTGCTTCAAAGGTAATATCAATTGGGAAAGCTATTTAATTCACTTTTTACTTGAAGTGGTACTTATTCGGATTACATGAATCCATAAATGCAGATGGCTGAAGTAGCTCGCAAGTGTGTCCAAGATTATGATGATTTTCGTCCAGAGATGGACACTGTAATAAGATCTCTTCGTCCTCTATTGAATGCTACTTCGGCATGAAAATACACAACAGCTGATGAATTTCTGCGTACTATTCATTTATACTTCCTATCTTTATCAAAGATTCATTTTACTCTCACTGTTTCTAAGCTTTGCCTAGCTCATTTTCATGTTTTTATTAGCAATGTTTTATTTTATTTTTAACTGAATATCACTTCTCATCAGAAATGTTACTACTTTTCATAAATTATACTAATTGTTCATGAAATAGTTCATTAAGATACTTATTTATTTTCATCCAGTATACTAGATACATCACAAGTACAGTTTCAAGAGGTGTCAAAGGGTGGACAGTTCAGACTGAAAGGATGATACACTTGTTGGCTTTATAGATGCAGAATATGTTGGACTTATAGACAACAGAAAATCTTTAACAGGATATACATTGCACTTTGTTTGGTACTGCAATTAGTTGGAAAGCATCCCATGAGTGAATCACGCATGGCGGAGTGTGATATGGAATAGGTAGAAATCTACGTACTTTAGCCAGGTAAAAGAAATAGTGCATGGGAAAAATGTTAAGAAATTCAGTTAGAAAGCTAATAGCAGACTAACATGACAGTTTCTGGTGCAAAGTTTTGGATGATTTTTGGAAGGCTTCACGATGAGTTTTCAGATAGGATTTTTCTTGATATTTAGCTCAACTTATTGGCTAATAATAAGTTGAGTTAGAAGCTTATGACAGGAAAGGATCTAAGAGCTATAAAAGCTAGAATATCATTTTTCAGAAAAGGATATTACAAGTCTATGGTCAGATCTATCAATGAATTTTTTTTATTTATTTCCAGACTATATATACTTGGTAGTCTTAAGGATTATAACAATGACTTATGATGAATTCTTCAATTAAAAAAAAAAAGAATACTGTTATAAATAAGGGCTCTCGTACTCTGTTGAGCACTTTTTTTTTTCCCTTAGAAAAAAATAAATAAATAAAGAAAAAGAAAAAGAAAGAAAGTAAGAAGAAAAGTGGAAAATATGCCATAATTTCCAAGTAGCTACGTCAACGATGACTTAGCAAGTCATACAGTATATAATACTATATGATGAATTACTTCAACATTTCCAACTCGTTATCAAGACAACCAAATTCATTTCATGAACAATCGAATATGAGTGCAGCAGAGGAGGAGAAGAAGCTCTCTGCCATAGCTGAACGTTGCTGTCGTAGATTTACATTAGCTAAGATTCAGTCCGCCACTGCAGATTTCAGTGAAGCACATCTCATTGGAATTGGTGGATTTGGTAACGTCTACAAAGCCCAAATCAATGATGCGGAAGAAATTGTGGCCATAAAACGTCTAGCACTCAATTCCAACCAAGGAGAGCAATGGAGAAATGATTCTAGTTTATGAGTATATACCCCTTGGAACGCTAACTCGACTCATTATCCAGGAACAATGATAGTGACGACTGCTCTGTCCTTATATGGAAACAACGCTTCAATATATGCACTGGAGCTGCACGAGGTCTAGACTATCTTCACACTGGCACCACTATCATACACCGTGATGTGAAGTCCACAAATATCCTTCTCCATGGAAACTTTACAGCTAAGTTTCCAGATTTTGGCTTGGCTAAACATTTAGGCTCGACCAACCCAATGAGCCACATTAGTACAGTAGTCAAGGGCTCGTTTGGATATTTAGATCCAAGTTATTTTACGACAGAGCCATGTTAGCACAGAAGTTAAGGGATCGTTTGGTTACTTAGATCCGAGCTATTTCACGACGTGTAGAGTAACCAGGCAAAGCGACACGTATGCGTTTGGGGTGGTGTTGTTGGAAGTATTGTGTGGGAGACCTGCTGTGGATCCTAGTCTTGGGGAGGATGAGATGGGTCTGGTCATGTGGGCTCAAGAAATGATCAGTAAAGGAAAAGTTGGCTAGATTGTAGCTTTAAATCTCAGGGAAGAAATCACTGCAGATTGCTTGAAAACATTTGTGGCGATTGCTAGAAGATGTTTGAATCATGATCCAAAGAAGAGGCCAACAATGTGTCATGTTTTGGGTAAGCTTGAGTTAGCCCTTGAAAAAACAGGACAGAGAAGCACAACCGCTCATTGCATTGAGATTTCTGTCATTTTGGAGTAATGTTAAACCATCTGGTAATATGAATTGCAATTTATTTCTACAAATTTTCTCGGCATCATTAGAATAAAACAGGTTCACCTGTTATGTTTCTAAGAATAAATTGAGTATTTTCTGGCCAAAACTTGTAGGCAGCCTTGCCACAGGATCCACTCATGATGGGGTTGCTGTTAGTACGCCGTCAGAAGCTGTCCCTGCCACTCAAGAAGACTCACGGAAAGACGAACAGAGTTCTACAACTGTTGATGAAGAAGACAAATCAGATGTCAAATTGGCCATTAATGTTTCGACAATAGTTTGCTATGCGATTCCCATGCATGAGTTGTAGCTTCATCCATTTTCTGATATCGTGATATTGACAAATGTATTTTATGAGCACAATAGGACGTCAAGGCACCAATGGCACAAAGGCAGTTCCAGCTTTATCATGGGAACAAAGAGTTAAAATTGCAATGGGGGTTGCAAAAGGATTAGAATACATTCACCAGGAGCAACTGATTCATATTAACATCAGATCCAGCAATATTTTACTTTTTGATGATTATAGACTAGCAAAATTAAGTGATTTTGGTTGGTTTACCCAATCTCCTCATCCTTTAGATTATGGTATGGATGATTATCATCCTAGTGTTTTTAATCGTCCTCGTGGTTATCATCCCCCAAGGTACGTTCCATTACAACTCTGTCCTAGCTAGAGATGAACGACATGTCTTTTGGATTTGTATTTACTGTCATCCGACTGTGTGGTAGATATGTATGGTTCGGCGAACTGAGCAGGAAGACTGATGTTTACAGCTTTGGCGTGCTACTTCTTCAACTCTTGACAGGTCGTTGAATATCTGATAGTGATGATAAAAATGAGCATATAGTAAAATGGGTATGCAGTTTTCCTTGGCATGTCAATATATACTAGTTATAGTTCTTAAAGTTTATTAAGGGCACCTTAAACCTGGTTGTTTTAATATGTTGAAACTATCAATTGACATGATCTTCCATAAGATCATAATAAGAAATTTGATAAAGTGAAATTTATTTTTCTATATTGTCATACAAAAATTAATATTACAACTGCAAATATATAGATGTAATCTCTTGATAGGAAAAGTAACCGTAGCACGATTACCGCTACTGTTACAATGAGAAATTACTATGCTATTATTATGATAGAATTCTAATACCCCTCCTCAAGTTAGAGAGTGAGGAAATATCCTCATTCCCAACTTGCCCACAAATTGAGAAAATTGTGGAGACCCCAACACCTTGATGAAACCATCTGCAACCTGCATCTTTGAAGGAATAAAACAAGGATAGACAAAACCCTCTTTAAATTTGTCTCTAACCAAGTGACAATCAATCTCAAGGTGCTTTGTTCTTTCATGAAAGACTGGATTGTCAGTAATATGTAATGCCGCTTTGTTATCACAGTGAAGTGAGATGGGAAGAGGAATACTCATTCTGAAATCCTGGAGAAGGAACTGGATCCATTGAAGTTCACAAACAGTAGTACCCATGGCTCTATACTCAGCTTCAGTAGATGATCTAGAGACTGTAGGTTACTTTTTGCAATTGTAAGAGATTAAAGAACCACCAAAATAAATGGAATAATCTGTGATAGATCTTCTAGTATCTTTGCAAGCTGCCCAATCAGCATCACAATAAGCTTCTAAAACAGGATGACTATAGGATGGATAAAAAAGACCAAGTGAAACAGTATTCTTCAAGTACTTTAAGATTTGAAGAGCAACATTCCGATGCAATGAAGTATGGCATTCACAAACTGACTGAGTTGTTGAACAGAGTATGTTATATCAGGCCGTGTCATATTCAAGTACAACAATCTTCCTATCAATCTTCTATACTGATCAGGAGACTCCAAAGGAATACCATCAGAAAAGACCAAATGAAGTCCAAGAGGGAGAGGAGTAGAGACAGATTTACATCCATCCATATTTGCATCTGCTAAAATATCCAATATGTACTTCTTTTCACAGAGATATATACCATCAGTATTTCTATTAATCTCCACCCCTAAGAAATATTTAGCCAAACCAAGATCCTTGATAGTGTAAGCCTTATGCAAAAAAGCTTTAAGAGCCACAATCATCTCAGTGTCTGAACCAGTTACTAAAATATCATCCACATACACCAACATTACCAAAAAAAAGTTCTTCCCTACTCATAGTAAATAGGCAAGGATCATGAGAAGATTGTACAAGACCAAATTCTCCCAATTTTCTTGCATAATTCTGCATTCCACTCCCTTGAGGCTTGTTTTAAACCATAGAGACTCCTTACCAATTTACAAACCTGCCCTGGTTTTGCCTTGTGATAACCTTGTGGAGGTTTCATGTAAACTTTCTCAGTAAGATGACCATGTAGGAAGGCATTATTCACATCCATCTGATGCAAATCCCATTTATTCATAGTAGCAATAGAGAAAAACAACCTAACTGTCACCAACTTAGCAACGGGAGAAAACACCTCAAAGAAATCAACTCCTTCTTGTTGACTGTATTCTTTTGTCACTAATCTTGCCTTGTATCTCTCTACTAACCCATCTTGTTTTTTTTATTTTATACACCCATTTATTTCCGATTGCAGACTTTCTGGGGGGTAACTCAGTCAAAATCCAAGTTTGAGTAGCTTCCAAAGCATCAAATTCATCCTGCATTGCCTTGATCCAAACCTTTTCCTGAGCTGCTTGCTTGTAGAAAACGGGCTCTTTATCAAGATATACATTGGCCAAGAAATCATAATTAGGATTAGTAGCCGACTGACATATATAATCCTGCAACCTTAAGAGAGGTTGCCTTTGCCTGCAACTTCTTCTTGTGACATTAGGTGGAGGAGGTGTAGAAGCATGAGTTGGTTGATAAGAGCTAGAATTATCTGAAATGGCAAGAGAACTAGGATCAAAGTTCTCTTTGTGATGAGATACAATAGGAACACGAGCATCTGAAACAGAATCATCTGTGGCTCTAATAAAGTCATATGTTGATGGCGAAATAGATGGCTTTTCTTGTGCAATATGACGAGCATAAGGGAATACATGCTCCAAGAAAATTATATCTCGAGACACCAAAAATTGTTCATGATCTAAATCAAACAACTTATAACCCTTCTTCCCTTGCTCATACCCAAGAAAAATGCATTTCAAGGATCTAGATGTAAACTTGCTCTTATGTGTTCCTGTAACCGTGACTAAAGCCAAACAACCAAAGTGCTTCAACCTTGAAAAATCTGGTAAATCTCCGTATAATACCTCATAGGGAGACTTCCAATTTAGTACAGCTGTAGGCAACCTGTTTATGATGAAAGCAGCTGTGAGAACTGAAAAAGGCCAAAACATTGTTGGTAGGTTTGCATGAAACAGAAGGAATCTGGCCACCTCCAATAAATGTCTGTGCTTTCTTTTCACAACCCCATTTTGTTGTGGGGTATGAACACATGACCTCTCATGTAGTATACCTTGAGAAGAAAGGAAAGTTTGAACTTTATTTCCCAAAAACTCAACTCCATTATCACTTCTGAGTTTTTTTAACCTTAGCAGCATATTGTCTATCAACCATTAATATAAATATAGTTCCCACATTTGACTTATACTTCATTAAGAATACCCAAGTACATCTACTGTAATTATCAACCACGGTAAGAAAATATGGGGTGTTAGTATAACAAGAATCCTTGCATGGCCCCCCAAATATCCACATGAATAAGATCAAAGCAAGCTTTTGTGTGAATGGAACTATTTCCAAAGGATAAACGATGTTGTTTAGTGTTGAGAGTGGAATTTCACGCATTTTATGTGTGCACATTACACCATTTTGCTTAGGAAATTGATCGTTTTTGCATGGAATTGTGTATGTTTAAGTATTTACACGATTTTAAGGCTATTAAGGTGTTTTTGTGAGTTTCGAAGGCAGGAAATAGGGTAAAACAGGGCAGGATCGGAAGAGGAGCAAAACAGACCCGGAACGGCCCAGCTCGAGAGCAGCTCGGCGAGCCGCTCGAGCCGAGCTGGGTGCCGAGCGGTGGTAAACGGTGCCGAGTGGGGTCCCACTTGGACCCCAATGACGTGGCCAGTGACGTGGCAGGCCGCTCGGCTGGGTCCAGACCCAGCTCGAGCCGAGCTGGGTGCCGAGCGGCCCAGTTCAGAGCCCAGACGGGGCCTGTTCGATTCAACACTGTATAAATACCTTCCAGATGCGATTCTGAAGCAGAGTCGTCGCGAAAACAGCCCTGCATCCATCTTAGAAACAATTAGGGAGATCGAGACGTCAATCGGAGAGAGCCCAGCCATAAACCATCATCAATCCACACTCCTTTCATACCCATATCAGATTACAACCTGATTTCGCCATCCATCCAATTCCACAAGGGTTCCAAGTGCTAATCGAGGGAGAATCAAGCAATTGAAGAGACGGAGAAGGAACGTGAGATTGCTCCTACACTAGGGTTTCACAATTCTTATCTATTCTTTTCTATTACTTTGATTATTGTTATGAATTGCTTAGCCATGAGGATTGCTTGTAATCTCATGGGCTAATTTCCTATACAGTTCTAGGGTTTGATGGATTGATTTAATTGATTTGGGGATTTAGACCAAAGATTGAGATTTTATGCAGTTGAGCTTTTGATTTTACTTATTTTATTAAGACATGCTTTTCTGCTTCGTAACGTCTTCATAATATATTCATGACATCCGCTATAATGCTTGGATTATTGTGTTAGCTTGTGTGCGTTCATGATTGGTATTGTCTATCTGTTAGGGATTAGAGTAGCTCCGCTATAAGCACTTTAATTTCATGAACTGGTTAATCAAATACTTGATTAGTTTAGTGGAACAATGCAATTAGACAATCAAGTAGGAAGTGAATAGAACCTTGTAGTAATTCCAGAAAATATCTTGTTAGTCGAACTTACCATCCGGAGGTATTGTTGTTCGCTGGATTAGTATCTAGGAATAAGGCTTGGTAATATTTGCGCACCTTAGGATTTAAACCAGATTATACTGTTAGCTTAGAATCGAATCATATTCGGTGGGATAACAGGGATATGTGGTGTATTTTCAGTGAAACTGCATGAATGAACAATCGTAAGTTTAATAACCCAAATTAATTGGTCAATACCTGATACCTTAGAACTGTTCGTCATCTCTTGGTTAGAAACTTGCTTTTATTTTATTGCTTTTAATTATTCAGTAATTTATTATTTCGTTAATTTAGATAATTAATTCACTTCAAAACATTGAAAATTGGTTACCTTATTCTGATTAAGCTAGTATAATTAGAAAATAAATAGTTAGCTGTCCCTTGGGTTCGATAATTTATCTTGGTCACTTACCGCTACAATTGATATCCTTCATACTTGGGGATTAAATTATAGTGCGCAGAAAAAGCCTATCAAGTTTTTGGCGCCGCTGCCGGGGACAGTTTTAATTATTTATTTTCTTGTATTACTTAGTTAATTAGAATATTTTCTTTGGGATTTAATTGTTTTACTTTGGATTTTTCTTGAAGTTGCATGCAAACTAGGTCAAAGACGAGAGCACAAGATCTTGAATTTGATCCGGAAATTGAAGCTTCTGCGAGGAAAAAAAGAGTAAAATCAAAGAATACCAAAGCACCTCCTAAAGCAATTTTAGAGGAGGAAGAAGTGCAGATTGAGAATCAGGCTATCCTAGAAGAGGCTGAATCGGAGTTTGAATCAGAATCTGAGACAGAACCTGAAACAGCATCAATGGGAGAAAGAGTCGATGAGGATGACATCGTCATCCGAGAAACTTTTAAGTCCACCAATCTAGGAGGATCAGGCGTAGTTGGAGCCGTTCAAGCTGATGAAACGAACGACATAAGGCCAGCCCTGATTCATATGGTGGAGAAAAACCCCTTTGCCGGAGGCGTTTTTGATGAGCCCTATGGCCATCTTAAGCGTTTCAACAGCTACATGGATACAGTGAAAGCTGCTGATGCTACTAATGATAGATGGAAGATGAGGCTTTTTCAGTTTTCATTGGTTGATAAGGCAAGGGAGTGGTATGATAAGCTAAAGGGAGACAGTTGCTCAAACTGGACTGAGTTGCAGCAGTTGTTCGTGGATCGATTTATGCCACCAGGAAAGGTTCTTTTACTGAAACAGGAGATCAATCAATTCAAGCAGCGGAAAGATGAGTCGTTTGGAGAGGCTTGGGAAAGGTTTACTGATGCGTTGAGGAGATGCCCTCAGCATGGATTCAAAAAGTCTCAACTCATCAGTGTCTTCTATAATGGCCTTGACAACGAATCGAGAGTGTTGGTTGATGCTTCTGCTGGAGGAACAATCTTTGGCAAGACATCCAATGCAGTAGAGAAATTGTTTGATGATATCTCTTTGAACTCAAGGGATTGGCCATCTGAGAGGATCCGAGGGACTTATATACTTGGTAAAGTTGCAAAGGTTGAAGAGAAATTTTCTGAAGCTGATAAGAATGATAAGGTTGTCGCTCAATTGGAACAGATGAATAAAAACCTGATTACTCTAATATCAGGTAACAATGGGGGAGGCAACCGAGGGCCTGCAAGTGATGATGTGGTGATGAACCTTCAAGAGGTCGAGGATGCTAATTGGGCTATGGGGCAGAGTCTTCAAGGTTCGAGAGCTCCTCAGAATTGGCAAGGAAATAGGTACCCTCAAGGTAATTCTAACCAGAGGAATATCCAAGGGGGAGGTCCTAATAATCAAGGAGGCAATTGGCAGAATCAGAGGCATGAGAACTTCTCTTATTCAAATCCGAATAATGCTGTTCCATATCCTCCTAATTTTGATCATGGCGCTAAAACTGAAGAAGGGAAGTCCAGTATTGATGATGTGTTGGCCAGGTATATGAAGAAGACTGACGAAGATATTGACAAGATTAACAATTGCATTGTTCTCATGGACGCGAATATGACAAAGCAGAATGAGGAAGTGAACAAGCAGTTGAAGAGTTTGTCATATAACATAGGGCAGATCTCCACTACAGTAAATCAGCAGCAAGTGCAGTTTCAGAAGGGGAAGTTTCCTTCAGATACAGAAATAAACCCGAAGGAGACTGCAAATGCGATCACTTTGAGGTCCGGGAAGCAGTATAAAGGTACAACACTGATGCAGGATGTAACAGAACTTGTACAGCATGAAGCAGAACAGAAGCAGAACGAAACAGGGGCGGAGCAGAACGGAAAAGACGCCGCTCGGCCACCCGCTCGGGCCGAGCAACTTGCCGAGCGGGCTCAATTACCGCCGAGTGGCCCACCAGACGGTTCAGAAGGTCCCTCCGGTTCAGTTGGAACCCTGGTCGGCTCAGTTTGTCCATCACTCGGCTCGAGCGAGCCGACGAGCTGTCCTCCGGGGTTTCCTGCGCATCCGAATTCTGTACAGAGACAATCTGATCAGGAAATTTCTGATAAAAAATGGCAGAGAGCGAAGAAACTGAGAGAAGCGGAACAGGTATTCGAGAAAGACAGTTTGGGATTACCGATCACAAAAGTACCAATTCATTTCCCTCAGAAATTCTTGTCAAAGTGCCTTGATGAGAAGTTTCGGAAGTTCGCTGATGTCATGAGAGATGTCCAAGTCACTATTCCTTTCTCGGAAGCATTGAAAGAGATGCCACATTATTCAAGGTTCATCAAGGAACTTATCTCCAGAAAGAGGAAGCTTAACAGTGTGGAGACAGTGAATTTGACAGAGAACTGCAGCTCTATTATTCAGAAAAAGCTTCCAGAAAAATTGAAGGATCCAGGGAGCTTCATCATTCCCTGTGAGATTGGAAAAAAACCATCTAGGAGAGCACTGTGTGATTTAGGAGCCAGTATAAATTTGATGTCTTTATCAGTGTTCAAGGAGCTTGATTTGGGGGAGTTGAAACCTGCGTCTGTTGCCCTACAGTTAGCAGATCGATCGTTGACATACCCCGAGGGAGTGATTGAAGATGTGCTAGTGAAGGTGTCGAATTTGACTTTTCCTGTGGATTTCCTTGTACTTGACATGGAGGATGAAAAGGATGGTGCGCCTCTGATCTTGGGGCGTCCATTCCTTGCAACTGGAAGGGCTCTGATTGATGTGTTCAAAGGAGAGTTGAGGCTTAGGGCTGATGATAAGGAGATTGTCTTTTCTTTGAATAAGGAGATGCAGTGGCCCACGGATCAGCAGCAGTGCAAGTCTGTGGATGTAGTGGACGCAGTGCATGATAAGAACTTTATCATTTCTGATGCAGAGTTTGAGAATTTGTCTAATGATGCATGTATTGATTATCTTGAGAAGCTATTTTCATTGGGCAATGCTAGTGTGAATCGGAATAAGAGGTCCACTGTTGAAGTGAGGATGAAGCCTACTGCTAAGGAAGAGAAGCAAAAGAGCCAAAGCATTGAGGTGGTAGAGGAGATCGCAGGACCAGACGTATCTCTTACTTTTCCTACTACTAATTCTAATGTGATATTTGATAATCTTTTAGTTGCAGTAAATATGGATGATCCATATCTGAAGCCTCCGAACATACCTCCGGATTTTTATTCTTATATTGATGTTGAAAATTCTAACTTGTTTGATCCTTGTTTTGCTACACAGGTTGAGCCTACAATTGAGTGGAGGATTGACAAGAAGGACTCAAGACAGTCATGGGAGGAAAAGAATTCAAAGGATCATGTTGGAGTGACAAAGAAGGGTGAGATGATTGGTGAAGTAAATAAGAGAGGAAAGAAGTACCTTAAGGTACGAATGCGAGAGAGCTGTCCTCCGATCCAGTAGTTGAAAAGAGGTATCCCGTCGTGACTCTCCGACGTTAAACATGAGCGCTTGTTGGGGGCTGTCCCTTCCGTTTTATTGCTTTTATATGTCTGTGTTGGTGTAGGAGTTTTATTAGGTGTTGCTTGACTACGGTATATACTTCTTTGCAAACTTAGTTTCTCACTTCGTTTAATCTAAGTTTGGGGGGGTAACGTACATACCTTGTCTTGCAGTGTCGAAATAGAATTTTTACATTGTGTTGTTGCTTGGAGAGTCGATTTTTTGCGGATTCTTAATATTTTTGATTTATTTGAGAATATTGAGGGTTCGATTTTTTGCGATTTTTCAGGTTTCGTGTTTTGTGGTGTTTATTGTTTGTTTTGTGTTAATCCTATTGTCGGTGTAGTCGATTTATGGTTCTCTAGGATGATTTCTGATTTTTTTATGGCACTTGATTATATGTGTGATTGTGTTTGAGAAGCAGTGTGAGATTGTGCTTGGATATTGAGATACTTGAAATTTATTTATGTGCATGAAAGATTAGCTATGTAACTTTATTAGGATTGCTCGTTCATTCCTACAGCCATGTGAGATTTTGAGCCTTTTGAAATCATGATAAATTGCATGATTCAGTTTATTCTTGTGAGTGTCGTTCATACACACGTATTCTAGAACTTGGTTTTATATCTTGCTTGAAGCTACGTGTTTAATTAGATGATAGGAAATGATCTTAGGCCATCTTTGTTATTTATTAGTCACTAGCAAAATTATTATCCTACCTATTGAAATTATCCGTAGTTAACCCTTTTGAGCCTAAAAGCCTTATTTGTTGGAAGCCTACGTGATTAGCCAATTGATCCCTTTTGCTAGCCTTTAAAAAATTCCTACCTAGTAGAGAGTTGAAGGAGTCAATTTGGTGTCTTGTGAAGAAACATAAAAGGAGAATAAGTTGAAAGTGATAAAATTTGTTGAAGAGAGTGGTTAAATTGTTGCATAAAGGGGTAGTGCCCGAAACTGGTACCCCATGAAAAGGGTAGTGCCTGAAACTGGTACCCTTATTTGAAAAAAAAAAAAAAAAAAAAAAAAGAGGGAAGAAGAAAAAATTCAAGTAAGGATGTGGTGTTCAAAAGTGAAGGAGGAATCAAATTGCAAGAAGCGTTGAAGAAGAAAGAAGAAAGTTAAGCTGTTTGTTGAAAAGCTGTAAGTCTTCTTTGATTCTCTACTAGTGATTGAGTCACCTTATCCATATACTCCCTACCTTTACCAAAGAGCCAACATTATAACCTAATGCAAGACCTTTGTGATCCTATTGTCGAAATTATTCCTTTAGTCGAGAGTTGAGATGATTGCCAAGCTTATGGTTACGCGTGTGTATGGATTGATTATGAGTGTAAACACCATACCCTAAAGTGTATATCTCGCACTTGAGTGTTGAGCGTAAATACTACCCGTGAGAATGGGTGGATGAGCATTCCGAAAAGGTGAATTAGTTGATTTGAATTGTATGTTTTTAAATGGATGGTTATCTTGTATCCAAAGTATGATATTTAAATTGCTATATTGTCTTGAATGTTTTTCTGCTGTGAAATTTCCTCTCAGTTAATCTATTGGTTTTTTATGTTGTTGCCTCGGGACGAGCAACAGGTAAGTTTGGGGGTTTGTTGAGAGTGGAATTTCACGCATTTTATGTGTGCACATTACACCATTTTGCTTAGGAAATTGATCGTTTTTGCATGGAATTGTGTATGTTTAAGTATTTACACGATTTTAAGGCTATTAAGGTGTTTTTGTGAGTTTCGAAGGCAGGAAATAGGGTAAAACAGGGCAGGATCGGAAGAGGAGCAAAACAGACCCGGAACGGCCCAGCTCGAGAGCAGCTCGGCGAGCCGCTCGAGCCGAGCTAGGTGCCGAGCGTTGGTAAACGGTGCCGAGTGGGGTCCCACTTGGACCCCAGTGACATGGCCAGTGACGTGGCAGGCCGCTCGGCTGGGTCCAGACCCAGCTCGAGCCGAGCTGGGTGCCGAGCGGCCCAGTTCAGAGCCCAGACGGGGCCTGTTCGATTCAACACTGTATAAATACCTTCCAGATGCGATTCTGAAGCAGAGTCGTCGCGAAAACAGCCCTGCATCCATCTTAGAAACAATTAGGGAGATCGAGACGTCAATCGGAGAGAGCCCAGCCATAAACCATCATCAATCCACACTCCTTTCATACCCATATCAGATTACAACCTGATTTCGCCATCCATCCAATTCCACAAGGGTTCCAAGTGCTAATCGAGGGAGAATCAAGCAATTGAAGAGACGGAGAAGGAACGTGAGATTGCTCCTACACTAGGGTTTCACAATTCTTATCTATTCCTTTCTATTACTTTGATTATTGTTATGAATTGCTTAGCCATGAGGATTGCTTGTAATCTCATGGGCTAATTTCCTATACAGTTCTAGGGTTTGATGGATTGATTTAATTGATTTGGGGATTTAGACCAAAGATTGAGATTTTATGCAGTTGAGCTTTTGATTTTACTTATTTTATTAAGACATGCTTTTCTGCTTCGTAACGTCTTCATAATATATTCATGACATCCGCTATAATGCTTGGATTATTGTGTTAGCTTGTGTGCGTTCATGATTGGTATTGTCTATCTGTTAGGGATTAGAGTAGCTCCGCTATAAGCACTTTAATTTCATGAACTGGTTAATCAAATACTTGATTAGTTTAGTGGAACAATGCAATTAGACAATCAAGTAGAAAGTGAATAGAACCTTGTAGTAATTCCAGAAAATATCTTGTTAGTCGAACTTACCATCCGGAGGTATTGTTGTTCGCTGGATTAGTATCTAGGAATAAGGCTTGGTAATATTTGCGCACCTTAGGATTTAAACCAGATTATACTGTTAGCTTAGAATCGAATCATATTCGGTGGGATAACAGGGATATGTGGTGTATTTTCAGTGAAACTGCATGAATGAACAATCGTAAGTTTAATAACCCAAATTAATTGGTCAATACCTGATACCTTAGAACTGTTCGTCATCTCTTGGTTAGAAACTTGCTTTTATTTTATTGCTTTTAATTATTCAGTAATTTATTATTTCGTTAATTTAGATAATTAATTCACTTCAAAACATTGAAAATTGGTTACCTTATTCTGATTAAGCTAGTATAATTAGAAAATAAATAGTTAGCTGTCCCTTGGGTTCGATAATTTAATTTGGTCACTTACCGCTACAATTGATATCCTTCATACTTGGGGATTAAATTATAGTGCGCAGAAAAAGCCTATCATTTAGCTTTAGAACAAATTTCACAACACTTAACAACATTTGATTCAGAATTATTATACACCCATTTCAAAAAATCCAAATGACTGAGCGTACTAATAGAAGCATGACCAAGTTTCCTATGACAATTTTCTAAAGTAACATGACAAGCAATATCTTGAAACTGATCGGCAAGTTTTAAGAAGTATAAATTGCCTCTAAGTTGCCCCTCTGCCACTGTGATATCAGTTTTCAAATCTTGAAAGTAACACATAGAAGCAAGAAATGTGCACTTTAGATCTGAATTTGCACATAATTGTGTAATTGAAAGCAAGTTATACTTGAAAGTAGGAATAAATAACATATTTTTAAGAGTTATTTGTGATGACAAATACACATCCCCAACATATGATACCTCCTTCAGACTTCCATCAGGTAAACATACATTAGTTTTAGCTTTCACAGGAACAAGATTTCTCATCAAACTAGCTATTGTGCACATATGTCCACTAGCCCCTGTACCCTGTAAAAAAAAAAATTAAGATCTATAAACCCGCTCTGATGCCATGTTGAAACTATCAATTGACATGATCTTCCATAAGATCATAATAAGAAATTTAATAAAGTGAAATTTATTTTTCTATATTGTCATACAAAAAACAATATTACAACTACAAATATATAGATGTAATCTCTTGATAGGAAAAGTAACCGTATCACGATTACCACTACCATTACAATGAGAAATTATTATGCTATTATTATGATAGAATTCTAATATAATATACTCCACATTTTTACAAGCTGTAATTCAATAAGTGTCAAATTTTTATGTCATCAGGCAACTCCATGGCTCGTAAAAGATAGATTCACATGTTGGCTTATCACTTTGTTTGGTACTACAATTAGTTGAAAAGCCACCTTATTTTGATACTTTATTTTGATGGCCACCTTAGGAAAGTTTGTCGGATTCTTCCAAATTAAATTGTTATATGCGTTGCACATGACCATATTTCGGCAAAAATCTAGTTTTCAGTACAATTGAACAAAATTGATCTAAAAGTCATAACTAAAATACTAAATTGATACAAATATATATATGGATAGAATTTAAATTTTTTAAAAGTTACGAGACAAATTAAAATTTTAACTCTATTTAGAGGTTTAGAGTCAGGGTGGAATAGTGGGTTCCAAATTTCCAATTGGGAAGTACCTTCACTATTTCTCATTGCTGACTAATGAGAGTCAAAGCGTGTTGGCCAGAAAAAAGTGTCGGCAATTTCAAAAAGCGAAATTGTAGGAGCCCACCTCGATTTAAAAAAAAAACAACAACAACAAAAAAAATTGTAGAAAAAATATTTTAATTCAACCATTAATAATTTTAAAAATACAAAAAAAAAATACTTATACAATAATTAAATAAAAAAAATACTATATAGAATTTGAGAATGAGAAAAAAATAGAAAGATTTTTATTGTATTTAAAATACTATCTCCGTTGCAAATTCATCTTCGAATTCACGTTTAAATATGGAGTTTGAGAAAATTTAATTTTGGGGTAGTATGATTTTTTTTAGATAATAAATAAATGAAATGCAAGTTAGTATATGTGTGAAAAAGATGATGACAAACTTGAAATTAAAGAATATTGGAGAAATATTATTTAATTATTTTTTTCGTTTATGAAAGTGTGAAGTTGAATTCAAAATTAATTAAAACGGAAGTATGGTGTTGAAGTTGAGATGAGGAAGTATATATATTAATATAGTACCCCATAAAAAAATTTAAGAATTTGATTATTTATTAAAAAAGTATTTTGGAGGTTTTTTATTTATTTATTTTTCTTTTGTCCTATTATAACAACTTGTCAATGAATGTAGTCTTGAAGGGTAAGGTATAAACAACCATTTTTTCTGGAAAAAAAAAAGGATAAACGACCATTAGAACGACGACTACAACAAATATCATTTCATTAGTCAACATATCTATTGTTTCGCAAAATTATACCTCAATCCACATCCAAATTCCCTTGGAGATATTTGGTTAACAAAACATGATTGCGAAGGAGGAGAAGTTATCTGCTACGGCCCAACGGTTCTGTCGTCGATTTTCACTAGACCAGATCCGGTTGGCCACTCAAGATTTCAGTGAAGACCATCTCATCGGAAGTGGTGGATTTGGCAAAGTCTACAAAGCCCAACTCGATAACGGGGTAGAGAGTGTAGCAATAAAGCGGCTAGCGACAAATTCCAACCAAGGTGAGAAAGAGTTCCTGACAGAGATTGAGACACTGAGTAAGACATATTAATCTTGTCTCTCTCATTGGCTATTGCAATGACAATGGCGAAATGATACATACCCCGTGGAACTCTTGCTAATAATCTTTACAAACTTTCGAGGAGCAGTGACAGTGATGCCTCCTCGTTTCTTACATGGAAGCAACGACTTAATATATGCATCGGAGCTGCTCGAGGTCTGGATTATCTTCACACCGGCACCTCCATCATACATCGCGATGTCAAATCTACCAATATACTTCTTGATGAAAATTTCAGAGCTAAGGTTTCGGATTTTGGAATGGCAAAACATTTAAGCACAATCAACCCACAGAGAGATATTAGCACAGCAGTTAAGGGATCGTTTGGTTACTTAGATCCGAGCTATTTCACGACGTGTAGACTAACAAAGAAAAGTGATACGTATGCGTTTGGGGGGTGGTGTGTTGGTTGGGTGTCAACCAAAGTCCCACATCGGTTAGAAGTGGGGATGGTGATGGGTTTATAGGTGTGAGAGAGTCTCTCCCTAGCATGAGGCCTTTTGAGCGTGATGCTCAGAGTGGTAAAATCGTGCGGGCCAGTGGGCGGCCCAAAGCGGACAATATCATGCTAGTGGATTGAGTTGCCCTGACTATACTAGGGGCCCGGCCTGGCTCCCTGGGCAGATAAACCCAACATGGTGTTGGAAGTGAGAGTGAGATTAGTCTGAGCATGTGGGCTCTAGATAAAATTAGAAAAGGAAAAGTTGACCAGATTGTAGCTTCAAATCTCAGTGAAGAAATCACTCCAGATTGCTTGAAAACATTTGTGGGGCTTGCTAAAGGATGTTTAAATCAAGATCCGAAAAAGAGGCCTACAATGGGTCATGTTTTGGGTAAGCTTGAGTTAGCCCTTGAACAACAGGACAGAAAAGCACAAAGGCTCATTGCATTGAGATTTTTGTCATTTTGGAGCAGCGTTAAATTACCATCTGGCAATATGAATTGCAATAGTTTGCCCTGCAATTCCAGTGCATGAGTTAATAGACATGACTCATAATTTTAGCTCAGAATGTTTGATTGGTAAGGGAGTATATCGTGGAGCCTTGGCAAGTGGACAGGTGGCGGCAATTAAGAAGTTAATCTATAGACGTCTGCCAGACAATGTGTTTCTAGAACAGGTTTGGTAACACTAAATTGAGTGATGTTGCTAAATATTGTACGACTGTTGAAAGACTGGAGTCGTTCTAATAGGAGCATATGATATATCAGGTTTCAATAACATCCAACTTAAAGCATGAAAATGTGGCTCGGCTATTAGGTTACTGTGTGGATGGTGGTCAGCAATTCTTGGCTTATGAGTTTGCTCAATATGCATTCATGGTAATTAAGCTCACAAAAATTTCATTTGGTGATTCTGCCTTCTTCGCAACTTTTATGGCTTTTTAAGTTGTTAACCTGAAATATATAGTTTGTCTTTGAATTGATTTTAGGAAAATACGAGTTGGTTATATGTTATTTGACTCACTTTCATTAAAGTCATGTTGCCTTCTTATTAACTAGTTGTAGCTTCTTGATCTCATCCAATTTCTAAAATCATAATATTGACTAATATATGTTTTGAGTGCAATAGGAAATAGAGGCACAGAAGGCACAAAGGCAGTTCCAGCTTTATCATGGGACCAAAGAGTTAAAACTGATTCATCGTAACATCAGATCCAGCAATATTATACTTTTTGATGATTACAAACTCGCTAAATTAAATGATTTTGGTTGGTTTACCCAATCTCCTCATCCTTTATATGATGGCACGGCTTATTATCATCCTAGTGTTTTTAAACGTCCTCGTGGTTATCATCCCTCAGAGTATTTCCAATACAACTCTATCCTAGCTAGAGATGAACCGGTAAATTGTACTTAATTACTGTCACGTGACTGTGTGGTAGATACGTGTGGTTCGGCGAACTGAGCTGGAGGACTAATGTTTACAGCTTTGGCATGCTACTTCTTGAACTCCTGACAGGTCGTCGAGTATCTGATAGCGATGATGAATATAATGATATAGTGAAATGGGTATGCAGTTTTCTTCAGCATGTCAATACTAGTTGTACTTCTTAAAGTATATTAAAGGCATCTATAACCTGGTTGTTTTAATATACTCCACATTATTACAAGCTGTAATTCAATAAGTGCCAAATTTTTATTACATCAGGCAACTCCATGGCTCGGAAAAGATGAGATAAAGAGGGTAGCCTAAATGGAGCCTACCCACCAAAAGATGCTTCTAAGGTAATATCAGTTGGGAAAGCTAGCTATTTCATTTTTTACTTGAAGTAGTACTTAATCGGATTACGTGAATCCATAAATGCAGATGGCTGAAGTAGCTCACGTGTGTGAGAATTACTGGTGTTCGTCCAGAGATGGACACTGTAATAAGAGCTCTTCGTCCTCTGTTGAAAACTACTTCAGCATGAAAATACACAGCTGATGAATTTCAACTATTCATTTATATACTTCCTATCTTCATCAAAGATTCATTTTATTCTCACAGTTTCTAAGATTTGCCTAGCTAATTTTCATGTTTTCTATAGCAAAGTTTTATTTTATTTTTAATTGGATATATATCACTTTTCATTAGAAATGTTATCACTTCTCATAAATTATATGAATTGTTCATGAAATAATTCATTAGAATACTTATTTATTTTCAGTCTATGTATACTAGATATGCATCACAAGTAGAGTTTCAAAGGGTAGACAATTCAGACTCAGAGGATACACTTGTTGCTTATAAAGATGCAGAATATGTTGCAAAACAGAAAATCTTTAACAGGATATATATTCACTTTGTTTGGTACTGCAATTAGTTGAAAAGCGCATCCCGTCAGTCAATCACGCACGGCGGAGTGTGATATGGATTAGGTAGTAATCTATGTACGTTAGCCAGATACAGCAAATAGTGCATGGGAAAGATGGTTAAGAAATTTAGTAAGAAAGCTAATTGCAGACTTGTTACATGACAGTTTCTGGTGCACAGTTGTGGATGATTTTTGGACATGATATGTTATCAGATACAATTTTTCTTGATATTTAGCTCATCTTATTGGTTAATAATAAGTTCTGTTAGAAGCTTATGACAGGAAAGGATCTGAGGACTAATTAAGAGCTATAAAAGCTAGAATATCATTTTTCAGCAAAGAAGAGCTGTTAACACAGTTTTGCAGATTAGAAATGATAGCCACTTCTTTCTAATTTGGCTGATCAATGCACGTGCTTTGTAAGGCTTTTGATCATCAATAATAATTTAGCTGGGAAACTGACAAGACGGTGTAGATCACATTGATCTAATTAATCTCTCGTGTTCTTGTATTGGGTTTCATCATTTTATGTGTTTAAGTGTTTTTTCTAGTTAATTCACAACAATCATCTGACGTGCAGGCCGGCCCTGAAAATTTAGGGATCCGTGGCAAAATAATAATTGAGGCCCCTCAATTTTTTTATTTTATTTTTTATATTAATAAATTTTATAATAAAAATATAACTTATAAAATATGAAAAGGAAAAAAATCATTAAAAAAATTATAAAATGAAAAATAATTTACCTTCGTATCTTTGATACATTGATCGTATAAATGAATAGTATTAGAATGAATTAGTAAAATGGAGAATTGAGGATTAGAATGTTAAATTAGTTATTTTAAATTACTAATTTTTCAAGAAATATAAAATTGGTTTTGATAATTTATGCGTAAATATTGTTAGCTTTTTGAAGAAAAAATAAAAAATGTACAGCAGGTAGTGATTTTGTAATTTTTGAGGGGATAATTGATAAATCTCATTAATCATTGATTCAATCAAAAAAAATTATTAGTTTGATCCAATAATATTAAATAATTTGGTAGCATTATTACATTAAATAAATTAAAAACCCAATTTGTAAATAGTTAGTTGGGTCTAAAATTTAATCAACTTAATAAATAAATTTATATTGGGCCTAAATTGTAATCAAAACAATAAATAAATATTCAGAGGTATTAAAAAAAAGAGAGACTTTTAAAAATATACAAAATCCAAAGTTTTAGATTAATACCACCAATTTTTCTCTCTTCTATGAATAGTAATTTTTTTGGACATTAATACCCCTGTGTCTGTAATCTTGTCGGCTACCATAACGGTGGCCTACATGGTTGCCAGCATGGCATCCTTGTCGGTTTAAACTCATTTTAACTCAATTTTAACATTTTCTTTTCCTCAAAATAGACATAGTCCATTACGACCATATCAGGCCCATTATGCATCCGTTCATTAATTAAACAATATTAATCTCGTAATTAACCAACTTAAAATAGTAACAGTATCTTTTTCGACCGTCAATCAACTGGGTATCTGGGAGGTTTTACAGCTGCTCCTCACAACCCACGCACCCCGCAGTGTGATGGTTCAATCCCGTTCCTTCAGCGGACCTCAGCACAACCCTGGTTCGTTTCCTACACCGGGTGTACAGGATGCTGCTACTATTTCTCATCGGAAAATATGGAGATTAAGGTTGCAGAATATAATGGAAGGTTACATAATTTGGGCAGTAGCCCAAGATTATTTATTTATGGAATGGAGAATTTATTACACACTCATCCTCACAGAACAAGAGGAGATAACTCCTTTAGCTACATATTGTAGCTGCACTCAGAACACTTATACAAAGGAAAGAAAAGAATACAATATTTATTTAGGAAGAGAAAACAGAGGGGAATGGTTGATGCCTTCTGCTTTCTCAGCTATGCTATTTATAGAGGCTTTCGGATGTAAAATCCGAATTTCAAAGCCTTTTTACTTTGGTTGACGCCACTGCTTACATCATTGTGCTGGCGTCACTGCTTACGTCATTCCCATTGGATTCCAACTTTTGCAGCTGGTTGGTCCCTTTCTTCATTGGATGCCCTTATCTTGTCCATCCCTCTTTTGGCTTTTGCAGGAATCACATGGCTCCTTACCCCTTTGGAAAAGTCATCCGACTCTTGGTTTTTTGAAGAGACATTTGTCTTCCTTGGTGCCTGAAGATTCTCCTAGCTCTTGGGTAATTTACCATCTTCTTTCCACGTGTCTCTTTTGCTGGGGGTGGTTCAGCACTCCTGATCATCCCTATGCCCAATCTTATTCCTTTTCCAAACTCTGGTTCTGTTTGGGTGGAACAGCTTGTGCATACTTTATTTGTCCATCCCCCAAAATGGGCCATGTTACAATATCTCCGATGGGTTTGTTTACTCACCGAAATCTTGTTTCTCCAAAGAAGTTCTTGTTTTTCCTGGAAGGCCTTCTCAGCAAACCCTGTCTTCTTTCCTGTTAAAGTATTCAACAGAAAAGACCTATTCAAAGATTTGTGCTCAAACTTGAATGGGAACTTCACCTCCACCATTGCTTGAATGCAGGCGAACGAACCTCTCGCTCTACGCGTAGAGATCTGCTCTTCAGAAAATGTAGAAACCAAGACTGGTTCCTTTCCAGAAGACTCATTGATCATGTTTGATACTGAGACATCGGGTCTTCTTAGCTTGATGAGATGGAAGGCCTCGTGGTTGCCTTTCCCGACTGGTTCTCGAGCGCACTGGTGAAGTAAAGCTCCAATACATCGCCTCTGGATAGAGTTGCGTTGTTTTCACATGCCTTAAAAACTATTTTTTCCAGCCATTCTGGCAGTTTTGAAAGCTCTGGGAAGCCTGGTGCAACAGTATATATTGAAGCTAGCGCTCCAAAATCATACCATTGTATCACATCATTTGGATTTGAGCCTTTTCACATCCAAACTCGAGGGTATTCCCCAGATATATCCACCCGGCATTTCTCCGTCAAATTCCTTGCCTGGTATTTAATTTCTCCCAGCTGGCCTGGTATTCCTGCCAATAAGAGAAATCAGATAAGTTAGTACCAACCTTAGCAGTGCCCGTCATAGGCCTAAGGTTGATCTCTCCCTCTTTAACCCCAGAGGTGCTGGGTTGACTCGTCGACTCTAGATGTGACTCCAGATCTTTAATTTTTCCTTGGATCAGTTCCTCTTTTGGATGTTCCAATCTAGGACTCGTGTTAAGTGTACTTGAATCCCTTGCTCCGGGTTTAGAGCCATGTTCTCGACTACTCTCCTTTTGTCGATTGCTATTGCCATCAACAGTCCAGAGGAGTGGCTCTTGTAATAACTCGAATAGACTCGCATTGTTGCGAATACAATCTTGTATGCGATTAGACACTTTGGTCTGATCACTTTTTTGTATTCTTCCAGCATGCTTTGCATTGAGTGCCAGATTCTCTAATTCCCTTTGGAGCAACTCTAGATTGTCCATCAGGTGTTTTAATCCAGTTAGGATGGAGTCTATTTCAGCTCCTTCCATCTCTCGTCAGGAAATATGCCAAAATATTATAAACAGATTTAATAATGACAATATTAAAATCATAATATTGGCATTTTGCTTGCCATTTTAATAGTCTAGCCTTTTCTGGTTTAGATTCAATTTTATTTTTCAAAAAGGGTTTGATGCTTGTGTTATCAATTTTAAGGATAAATTTCTTCGCAAGAAGAAATAACGGCCATTTTTGAACGCCTTTCGAACCTAAAGAATTCTTTTTCATTGATGTGCCACCTCTTTGCTTCGTTCTCCGCAAAGAGTCCGCTACAGTATCTGCATGGCACTTCTCCTTCAGGTGTGGACTTAGTTAGGACAGCTGCCCACCAATGGTCACTGGCATCTGTGTAGAGTACCAGTTCATCCTCGTCATTTGGTATTGCTAACTTGGAGAGCTTCTTGCAAACCTCCTTCAGTTGTTTAACTATTGCTCGGTGCGATTTCTCCCATTTGAATTCAGCATCTTTCTTTTATAGAGGACTAAATGCCTTCATGTATTGTGCTAGATTGTTGATGAATATTCAAGCGAAGTTGACGACTCCTAAGAAACTTTGGAGTTACTTCTTGTCTTTGAGATCTTCGGAAAATCCCTAGACCTTTTCTACAATGTGTGATTGTAGGATGATTCTGGATTCATCGATCTCGACTCTAAGAACCTCGATATGTCTTGTTGCTATTACTGCCTTCTTTTCAGAAAGCACTAATCCTTCCTTGTGGCACATTTCTGAGAATACTTCCAAATATGTCAAATGCTCCTTCATGTTCTTTGAGGCTATGAGGATGTCGTCCACAAAGACAAACATGAATGAGAAATAATCTTTGAAAAGATTATCCATCTTCCTTTGGTATATTTGGGGCGTGTTTGTCAAGCCCATAGGCATGACATTCCAGATATAATGACCTTGTGGTGTGGAGAAGGTTGTGAACTTCTTGCTCCCTTCTTCTATCATAATATGGTAGAATCCAGATTTGCAATCGAACTTTGAGAATACCTTGCCATTCTTGATACAGTTGACCAAGTGTTCCTTACTTGGTATGTAGTATCCATCGAACTCCAAGATGTTCTTGATCCTTTTATAGTTGATCACAAGTCTCGGCTTCTCCCGCTTGACTTCTCCATGATTTCAAACTAGAAATCCTAGACTGTCGTATGGAGATACTCCTGGGGATATCAACTTAAGGTCTAGATGTTCCTTATGTATTTGCTGCATATCTTTCCGATCTTCTTGATTCATCAGGATAGGCTTGTATCTCACGAACTCATGCTCCTTTCCTTCTTTCACTTTGAGAGAGGTTTTGAGCTCGTTTTGCCCCACCAGGCTAGAGGATCCGATCTTATTGATTCATCAGGATAGGCTTGTATCTCACGAACTCATGCTTCTTTCCTTCTTTCACTTTGAGAGAGGCTTTGAGCTCATTTTTGCCCCACCAAGCTAGATGATTGATTGGTCATTGTAGTCGGGGCGACCAAGCAACAAAATATCGAACCCAAAGGAATTTAGGATTCATGGCCTTTAGGTATAGTATCGTGATTAGTTATGGACGATCGGAGAGGATGATTATAAAAATAAAAGAAAATAAAATGCAGGGAAAATAAATCTAATTACAATATTTTTGGATTTTCAATGCTATGGTAGTTTTCATGATACACTCATATAATCAATCATCCAACATCTTTAATTGGTTTCCATTTTTAAGCAAATCATGGTAAGGGCGATCACTATTTCCACCTATCCCCAATGGCCATGGTGAATAGGATGTAGATTATTTTCACAACCCCTAAAAAGCTCATAGGATCGATCCTACTTACAATTCCCTTAAGGTACTATGTTCATATGGATGAGGTTCCCTTCACTAGTTTAATCCTCGGGCACAAGTGATCTCACTAGTGTTCATTTATGTTGTTCTAAATATAAGGACTCCCGGCCAGACTCCCCTTATATTAAACCCATATGTAATAAATAGAAAAAACTCACATATGATAATCATGCAAAGCAACTAAGGGTAAAGCAACGACAAGACATGTCGATACACAATACACAACCTAATCACTATACACTAATACCAAAGACATAAATCCCATATTATTACAAGCATGCTAATTTCATAAATGAAACCTAATCAAAGCCGAAAATTCAATCAAGACATTTTCATAAATTAATAAATAATCATGCCATCAATCAACACCAAAATATAGAAAATAGAAAGATAATAAGTAGGATTAGATTACACCTTAATGAAGTTTTACATTCATGAAGATTATCCACTCCTTGGTGTTTCCACCTTCTTGGAAAACAATAAAATCCTAATCTAGAAAAACATTAAAACTACGGATCCCTCACCCCAAAAGGGGGAGGGATCTCAACTATGGAGATCTTGCTAAAAAGCCATTTCTCAACTATTGAATCTTGAAAAGATTCAATTTTATTGAATTTAAATGGATGAAGGAATTGATTTGGAAGGCTTCTAAATAAGGGTATTTATAGGTGTAGGGTGAGTGGATTTTTTAGAGAGTTTCCAATGTGGGACAAGAATGGAAATGGGTTTTTTTTTGCTCAAAATTCGGTTCCAGAAAGAGGGTTTAAGGCCAAATCGAGCGAGAATTAATCACATATGGTGGTTTGGCAAAGTGGTTGGAGGCGCCCTTATGCGTCCGAGAGGTCACGGGTTCGAATCCTAGCCTCCACACATTTTTTTTCAAAAGTGTGTAAAAACACGGTCGTGTTTTTATGCATCTGCCCGTGTTTTCTTGCAAAATTTTAGCTCTCTGGACATTTTTTGCACTTCTGAATAGACAACACTTATCTGAAAAGTGTTGTCTTTTCTGTGTTGTCTTTGCCAAATTTTCTCATTTTTTTCGTCTTCGTCCCAATTTAATTCTCGTTTCTTCCATCACTCTTTCAAGCTCAAAACCCCCCTTTTCTGCAAAAATAAATAAGAATACCTCTCTCAAACTAATTAAGCAATTAATAATATTTTCATTAAAATCATGCTTAATTATTGAATTGAAATCAAATAAATCCACATAAATTCATGCAATTTAGCCCATAATTCTAGGTGAATTTCACACCGATCAAACCCCCCAAACTTAAAGTGTTGCTCGTCCCTGAGCAACGAAAGAAAAGAAAGAACGAGGAGGGGAATTCACCTAGAATTGAATCAAGATATCAAGTCATTTCAAAACCATTTCAATTCAATCAAAACAAGAGACAAGACATCAATTTAAGTGCATACAAGTTAAGCTTAGGAAATATACAAGCAAGTGAGACCTTCACTACTCCTCTCTAGATTTTGCTTTTCACTCTCACACTCAAAGGGTGTATGAGAGAAGTGTATACTCTCAAAAATCGATTCAAATGCATGACATTACCATATGCTTGCCAAAAGTCTACGCTCTCCACCACTTGTATGTGTGTTGATTATTGAATCAATAAGGTCTTTATATGGGGTTGTAATGTAGGCTCTTTGGTATTGGGCAGGAAAAATATTTAGGAAAAGTAAGCTCAAGATTAGTAGAGAATTTAAGTTGACGGCCAATATCAACTCTCACTCTCTCTTTTCTCAAATTAGTGAAGAATTCAAGTTGGTTGGTAGCCTCAACTCTCATTCCCACTTTTTTTTTCTTTTTCCACCTTAATCACAAAGAGAATTTTATCCATCCAACAAATAAAATAACATTTTTCTTCTCTTTTTCCACTATTGAGTTTTTTTTCTCTCTCTTCCTTTTTCTTCTCTTTTTCCACTATTGAGTTTTTTTCTCTCTCTTTTCCACAAGGGCTCTCTTTCCATTTTTCTAGTAGAGCTCCTTTATACTTCTTTTATACAAGCTTTACTCAATTTTTTTTTCTCAACCTCCATTTTTTTTTTCTTACTTCATCTTTTCTCCCTCTTTTCTTGCACTTTCACCACTCTCTTTCCAAACTCTCTTGTAAGCTCAATTCAATCATTTAATCCCCATTAATCCTCTACTAATCGACAAAGGTGATTAAGATATAAAATATGGATAAAATGACTAAATTTGTAGGTTGCCAAAGAAATAAAGATAATAAGCTCAAATGGACAAACTACGAAATGATTTCATTTGGTAGGATAAATTTGGCTAAGTGACTTGTCAAAACAAAGATGACCTTAAATCATTTCCAACAATCTTCACACACGTGTAGTTTTAAGAAGACACAAAGGCAAGTTCTAGAATGCACACAAAAGAATGATGCACACACAAGAAAGGAAAAACCATTTTATTTCATGATTTTAAGGCTCAAAAGCTCACGGGTTTATAGTAGTGAAAGGCAACACAAAACAAGCATAAACCATAGCTCAACAAGTACACAAGTAAAAATCCATCTAGTCACAAGTTTCAATCAAAAATCATAATCTTAAAATTTCTCACAATTAAGCACAAGAGAGCCAAGAAAGATTTTCTCCTTATTGAAAACAAGATAAAGCGAGAAAAGCACGAAAAAAAAAACCGAAAATAACAAAAAAGAAAAAAATACGTGCCAAGGAAAAGAGTAAGGACTTAAACGTGCGCCGGTGCAATATGCTCAAGTAGGAGTTCATGGATATAATTTATAATTCAAACCATAGAAAAGTCAAGTAACAAATAACATGCCCCCCAAACTTAAATTAGACAAAGTTGAATTTAAGTTGGGAAGATGTTCGTTACCTCAATTTGCACCACTCCTTTGCTCTTCAAGGCCAATACCATGGCTCCACGCTTTAGTCCCTACAAACACAACCATAAAACGAAAAATAAATCAAAGAAAAAAAATGTCCCTATCCTAACCACTCAACAAACCCAAAGTCACAAATACAATTAAATTCCCCTGCAACGATGCCATTTGATTGGTCATTGTAGTCGGGGCGACCAAGCAACAAAATATCAAACCCAAAGGAATTTAGGATTCATGGCCTTTAGGTATAGTATCGTGATTAGTTAGGGACGATCGGAGAGGAGGATTATAAAAATAAAAGAAAAAAAAATGCAGGGAAAATAAATCTAATTACCATATTTTTGGATTTTCAATGCCATGGTAGTTTTCATGATACACTCATATAATCAATCATCCAACATCTTTAATTGGTTTCTATTTTTAAGCAAATCATGGTAAGGGCGATCACTATTTCCACCTATCCCCAATGGCCATGGTGAATAGGATGTAGATTATTTTCACAACCCCTAAAAAGCTCATAGGATCGATCCTACTTACAATTCCCTTAAGGTACTATGTTCATATGGATGAGGTTCCCTTCACTAGTTTAATCCTCGGGCACAAGTGATCTCACTAGTGTTCATTTATGTTGTTCTAAATATAAGGACTCCCGGCCAGACTCCCCTTATATTAAACCCACATGTAATAAATGGAAAAAAACTCACATATGATAATCATGCAAAGCAACTAAGGGTAAAGCAACGACAAGACATGTCGATACACAATACACAACCTAATCACTATACACTAATACCAAAGACATAAATCTCATATTATTACAAGCATGCTAATTTCGTAAATGAAACCTAATCAAAGCCGGAAATTCAATCAAGACATTTTCATAAATCAATCAACACCAAAACATAGAAAATAGAAAGATAATAAGTAGGATTAGATTACACCTTAATGAAGTTTTACATTCATGAAGATTATCCACTCCTTGGTGTTTCCACCTTCTTGGAAAACAATAAAATCCTAATCTAGAAAAATATTAAAACTACGGATCCCTCACCTCGAATGGGGGAGGGATCTCAACTATGGAGATCTTGCTAAAAAGCCCTTTCTCAACTATTGAATCTTGAAAAGATTCAATTTTATTGAATTTAAATGGATGAAGGAATTGGTTTGGAAGGCTTCTAAATAAGGGTATTTATAGGTGTAGGGTGAGTGGATTTTTTAGAGAGTTTCCAATGTGGGACAAGAATGGAAATGGATTTTTTTTGGCTCAAAATTCGGTTCCAGAAGGAGGGTTTAAGGCCAAATCGAGCGAGAATTAATCACATATGGTGGTTTGGCAAAGTGGTTGGAGGCGCCCTTATGCGTTCGAGAGGTCACGGGTTCGAATCCCAGCCTCCACACATTTTTTTTCAAAAGTGCGTAAAAACACGATCGTGTTTTTATGCATCTGCCCGTGTTTTCTTGTAAAATTTTAGCTCTCTGGACATTTTTTGCACTTCTGAATAGACAACACTTTTCTGAAAAGTGTTGTCTTTTCTGTGTTGTCTTTGCCAAATTTTCTCATTTTTTTCGTCTTCGTCCCAATTTAATTCTCGTTTCTTCCATCACTCTTTCAAGCTCAAAACACCCCTTTTCTGCAAAAATACATAAGAATACCTCTCTCAAACTAATTAAGCAATTAATAATATTTTCATTAAAATCATGCTTAATTATTGAATTGAAATCAAATAAATCCACATAAATTCATGCAATTTAGCCCATAATTCTAGGTGAATTTCACACCGATCAAGGATCCTCATTGAAGTTCCTCTGTATCTTCCTTTTGACATCCTCTAAAGATGTTTGCTCTTTGATTATGGTGACTTTCTGTAATCTTTCTCCCAAGCTCGCCTTGAGAAAGTGGATTGTGTTTTCTTTTAGTTTCTCCATCTTCCATCCTCTTCTGGTCTCTGTTCTCATTTGAAGTACTGCTTCGTCATATCTCCTTCGATCATTCATCTTTGGATGGCTAAGTTTTTCTTCATCACCACGCTTGCTGCGAAATCTGATTGGCATTTTTCTCTGAAATGCATTATGCAGTCTTGGTGCTATGATCTCATGTTCACAAAGGGTTGTGAAAATAAGCCTTCTTATTGTATTTTCTTGGGTAAAACGCTTGAATGTCTGTAGAAAATTATTTCCTAACAGAATATCCACACCGATGTTTTGAAAATATATCGATGGAGTTTTCACCTTGTACCACGGGGTACGATCCGCTCATCCGATCATGATTTTCACTTGCTTGATTCCTCTATTAAGGATTAGCACCCTTTGAGAGAAATCTTTTCCTAGTACTGTTGGCAACTCTTCGCCTGAGCCTTTAGGAAAGACTCATTCTTTTGCTGTGCAGATGCCGGCTCCTGAATCAATATATGCCGCAAAAAATTTTACACGATGCTCCTTATATATCATCCCGACAGTGATATATATCATCCCGACGGTGATATATATCGCAAAAAAATTTGGAGGTTTGTGAATGTAGTTCGCGAGCAAGCTTATAGCGAGTCGAGCCAATCGGTTGATGAGTGTTGTTTTACCTAAATCATAGAGTGTTGAGTGACATTGATAACCTATGTGAGGCTTGGACCAAAAAGGGACTATATTACACTTTATTCTCTTGTGATTGAACTTGTTAATTCTTCATGTTATGATTTTAATGTTGTAGGATGACTTAGCATAGTTTGTAGTTATTATTGCCAACGATGTGTTATTGCTTATGTTCGTTTAGTCTCTTGTTTAAATAATCCCCGGCAACCCAATTTCTTGTTCGAATATTTTATACTCACGAGCAAGAATACTCGATTGTTGTAGAAGTATATCCCAAGAAATAAAATTATTGAATCACAAAGGAGTTAGGTTTGGATTAGTACAATACGTGTGCTCATGTTTATGTCACTTTTGTAAGGATGATAGGGGTTTTGAGTTTGAAATCAATAACTAAACCAAGAAGCAAGTAAATAAAATAGCAACCGAGAGAAATGACAAGTAAATATGGTTAATGAGAAAAGAGAATGTGTGCTAAAGTTCAAGTATGGAAAAACATGGGATTAGAAACATCCAAGCACATTCAATTCATATTATCATGCAAAGGGAATTCAACTCAATTGATGTAGATTAAGGGTGATCACGATTGTATCCTAAGCTCCCTTTCGGGTTACAAAGGTTGTTGATCCACTTGAGACTCCCAAAAGCACTTAAAATTAAAGCCCAACATTACCCCTTCCATCTAGATACTAATTAATTCCCAATTCTCCCTTCAAAGGTACTAAATAGGATTAACTCTCCCTTTTTGTGTACTAAAGCTAACGAATGGATTGGTTACCCTTATCGAATTCAAATATCCTTTCGGTCAAACCCAAACTCGATGTCTATTCATGCCTTTCTAATACTTAAGAGGGTCATTTTCGTCTCACTCCAAGCAATATACACATAAACATTATAATAGCACTTAATTACTATAAATCATCCATTGATCAACAATCCATTAAATCAATAATCATTCATGAATAACAAACCATGCCATCACAATATCAAAATAATTAAAGCCCATGAATAGAAACCATCATCAATTAAGTCAAAAATCAATTTAATTCACAAGATAATATAAACCCTATGTGCTCTTCATATCCCTAATCCGACTAGAGAGATTAGCCTAACATGATTTTAGTAACAAAATACATAAATGATTCATTACACATATCCATAGTCTCAAATCCAAAAGAAATACAAAATGAATAAATTCTTCCCTATCAATTGCTTGAAGAGAATCTTCTATTCTTCTTGATCTCCATCTCTAGTTCTTGATTCCTTGAGTTATTGAATGGTGGATTTGATGGATGGATGAAGAAGATGGAATAGATGATGAATGGAGGAAGATGATAATGTGAATTGAAGGGAATAGTGTGTGATGTGTGTGAAACAGTGAAAGCCCTAAAAAATTTGGTGTGAATGTTGAAATTGGGGGTATTTATACCTCTTGGAAATCCTGAAAATCGCACTTTGACAGCTGGTTTTTTGTCCAAATATTCGACCGAGTTTTTGGAAGCTCGGTCGAGTTTCCATGCAAATCACATTTCTTCAAGCCGGAGCACGTTTTCATCCTTAAAAATTGCTCAAAAATTCGATCGAATTTCAGGAAATTCGGTCGAGTTTTTATGCTGCCCTGTTTCTGGATTTTTCTGTAAGAGAAACTCGACCGAGTTTTTATGCAAAAATTTTCAACTCATTCTGTAAGAGAAATTCGATCGAATTTCTAGAAATTCAACCGAGTTTCTGTGCTCTTTCTTGGATCTTCAATTTCATCTCACTTTTTGTTCCGTTTTCACGTATTTTTTTTATACGTTTAAGCTCATTCTCACACATTTCCATAAAATTACATAACACAATCAAAGTACACACAAATACGGATAAAATATTACGAAAACATATATTCCATCCGTCCGCCCGAAAGAGGGCATTTTGCTTTTGTGCACGTTGATTAAGGAATATTGTTATTTAATATATAGTGGGTAGGTGAAGTGTTTGTTTTACATTTTTACCCCTCTAAGCAATTAGTGTAATCTGCTAATTTAGAAAAGCAGTAAAGATTTTTTTTAAAAAAAAGTACCTCTCCCACTCTCCCAAAACAGTCGGTCTTAAATTCACCCAAAATATAATCTCTATCTCTCCCACTCTCTCCCACTCAAATACAAAATATAATCTCCATCTCTCCTACTCAATCACATTCAGTATTCGTGAATTGCTACTACAAAGCCTAATTTTCACCAAATTAAAACCCAGTAAGAGCTTAACTTAATTGCTATAAATAAATAAAGTTCAAACTCAATTATAATTACATAAAAAATTACAAACCTAATGCGCTAAACAGGTTCTAACATGATCAAAAATAGTAATAGAGCTTAACAATCTGACTACTAAAATCGATGCTTAATTGTTAGACACCAATCTCAAATGCAATTTAAAATTTACTAGAAAATAAAATTTAAGAAAAAATTCAAAACGCCATGGATAATAAGCATCTATACAACCAACACATCATCGCAAAATCACAAAAGCAACAAATATTACTAAACCTTCTCTATTCTTTGAGCCCATAACTCTCCTCGCGCTCCATTTTTCAGGGGGAATTTAGGATTTCGGATGAAGGGTGGCAGAAATCAAAAGAGCCGCCAGAGATCTGGCTTGAAGAATCGCGACGGCGTAAGAGGACGGTGGTTTCAGACCAACAACCGCACACCTCCGAAGAGCCACCCGCGATCTCGTTATAAGAATCGCAAAGGCGTCAGTGGTAATTTAGGATTTCGAACAAAGGACGGTAGATAGCCGAAGAGCTGGCGGCGATCTGGTTTGAATAATCACGGCGGCGTAAGGAAAACGGAGGTTTCAAATAAAGAGTGGGACAACTCCAAAGAGCCACCAGTGATTTGTTTTAAAAATCGCAATGGCATTAGGGAGGATTTAGAGTTTCAGACGAAGGGTGGCAGACATCTGAAGAGCCGCCGGCGATCTGATTTGAAGAATCACGGTGGCGTCTGGGGGGATTTAAGGTTTCATATGAAGAGGTTATGAGGGATTATGATTTCAGATGAGAGAGAAGGGGTGTAGATCATTCTAGAGTCTGATAATCACGATGGGTAGGTTAGATGTGAATGTAATGGGGTTGAGTTTAATGACCACAGTTAATTTAGTGTAATGACATGTGTTAATGAGTTGTTTGTGAGTTTAATGGGATTTTAATGTAATTGGTGTATTAATAAGAAGAGTGGCATATGTGTAATTTATTAAATTAAGTTTGGATTATTATTTAGTATAAGCGGGACCCTTATAGGCCATTTATGGAAAGAGGGCCCTTTGGAGCGGACGACGAAAATGGCAAAAAGACCCTCTTTCGAGCGGACGGAGGGAGTACAAAAAGGCACTAAAATCTAAGTGAAAATAGAGACGATCAACACCCCAAGTAATTCTTTAAAAAATATTACTCCCCCCAAATTCTTTCATACTTTTCTCATTTGTTTGTTTCATAATCTTAAAAGTTACTTTATTTTCAAATTTGTTACTCATTTTTTCTCACACATACCATTGTTTTATACTTTTTTAATATCTAAAAATACTACAATACCCTATAAAGCTAATAAAATTGGTAAAAAAAAAAACTTTTCTTTAAACAACTTGAAACAATAAATGTAAAGCGTTTTGTAGGGATGAGGGAGTACTATTTTAATATCTTCGAATTTAAGATTATTCTTTATCTTTAAGATTTATTACATAATCTTCTTCGTATTATTATGGTTAACTAATTCAAAATTAAATGAGTGATCCTGTTGGGAATATAACTCAATATTACATTTGCCTTGAATTTAAGGTCCACTCTGCCCGAAAGTAACATACACTTGTTTCCTTAAATGCCTCGTTACATTTCAAAGTCAGAATTGTTGGCTAGAGAAAGCCAAATGCCACGTTGGACTTAGATGAACTCGATCTTCAGGGACCAGGCCAACTATAAACTTGGTAGCAATTTGCAAAATATTAAATTCGAAACTACACTATTATCTTCTCAAAATTTGAGAACTAAATGGGACAAGTTAAATCAGTGATAGACAAGGCCAAACAACTCGTTCGACCACGACATAGTTGACTCACGCTATAGTTGACTTCACCATTTTGTAAAACGGAAGATGATCGGCGCAACAGGTAGCTTCACGGAGGAGCTCTCTGCCACCGCCGAACGCTTCTGCCGCCGGTTTTCACTGGCTGAGATCCAGTCGGCCACTCAAGGTTTCAGCGAAGAACATCTCATCGGAAATGGCGGATTTGGCAAAGTCTACAAAGGCCAGATCGATTATGGGGAAGAGAGTGTGGCCATAAAACGGTTAGCAACGAATTCCAACCAAGGGGCACACGAGTTCTTGACAGAGATTGAGACACTGAGTAAGCTCCGACATATTAATTTAGTCTCTCTGATTGGCTACTGCAGCGAAAATGGTGAAATGATCCTTGTTTACGAGTACATACCACGTGGAACACTGGCCGACAACCTTTACAAACCAACGAGCAGTGACAGTGACAGCGTCGACTACTACTCTGTTCTTACATGGAAGCAACGCCTTAATATATGCACAGGAGCTGCTCGAGGTCTGGACTATCTTCACACTGGCACCTCAATCATACACCGCGATGTCAAGTCTACCAATATCCTTCTTGATGACAACTTTAGAGCTAAGGTTTCGGATTTTGGGCTGGCAAAACATTTAAGCGCGATCAACCCAGGAAGCCATGTTAGCACATTAGTTAAGGGGTCGTTTGGATACTTGGATCCGAGTTATTTTACCACTGGTAGATTAACCAGAAAAAGTGACACGTACGCTTTTGGGGTGGTGTTGTTGGAAGTGCTGTGTGGGAGACCTGCAGTGGATCCGAGTCGGGGTGAGGATGAGATGAGTCTGGTCGTGTGGGCTCAAGAAAAGATCAGCAAAGGTAAAGCTGATCAGATAGTTGCTTCAAGTTTGAGGGAAGAAATTGCAGCAGATTGCTTGAAAACATTCGTGGGGATTGCTAAAAAATGCTTGAATCTTGAGCCAAAAAAGAGGCCTACAATGGCTGAAGTTGTGTCCAGGCTTCAGTCTGCCCTCGAACAGCAAGAAAGAAAAGAACAAACACTTAATGTGTCATGGTTTCTGCCATTTTGGAACAGAGGTAATCCACCTGGTAATACAATACAAAAGGCTATGATCATCAATGATGTTTGGTGATTTATTCTTGCAGGCAATCGAGCGACAGGATCATCGGAAGATCACAAAAATGTTGTCCCTGCCATTCCACTTACTCAACTGCAGAACATTACTAGTAACTTCAGTTCAAAGTGTTTGATCAGTGGGGGATCCCGTGGAAGTAGTGTATATCGTGGAGCCGTCAAAAGGGGGCAGATTGTAGCAATCAAGAAGCTGTCAAGCAGCCTCACAGACAAGGAGTTTCTAGAACAAGTTTGGGCACTATATCAACACTTATATAAATTGATGTCTGTTGAACATATCTGCTGTTCTAATTTGCGATTTTGTAGGTTTCAATAATGTTCAGCCTAAAGCATGAAAACGTGGCTCCACTATTAGGTTACTGTGTGGATACGAGTATGTACGGTAGTCGTCAATACTTGGCATATGAGTTTGCTCATAATGGTTCCCTACAAGACATTCTTCATGGTGAGTTTGCCAAAATTTGAGTTATAGAGTGCACTTTCTCTCAATCACTCTTCTCTCTCTAACTATATTATTACACAATGTTATCATTCCTCTGTTACATTTCAGTATTTTTTTACAATTTTACATGTCTTTAAGCTGTTGAGATTTTGAATCCAACAAATGTTTCTTGAAAATGGCCTATATTTAATGAAAGTTTAGTATGTAGACCTTTCTTTCATATATAGAATCTCTTACATTCTGTCTGTTGAAGTAATTAAATATGATCATACAGTCATATACATGTTGCTTAATTCTTGAATCAGTGTTAGGGAAGAAAAAAAATAAACATTTAGGATTTTAATTACTTACTAGGAGTGATATGGATTGCTTTTTCTCCCAAAAGTGCACTCACCCTTCTTTCTTTTCCTCTGTTTTGATTTGAAAAAGATTCCAACAAATTTGTTTTCTTTAAATAGCTTATAAAGAAAGCTTAAATTATAAAATCCATTAAAAAATGAAGACTATTTGATATGTTTAATTGATAAAACTCTCCATACATATCTCATTGTGGCCTTGTACAATTATTCCAAACTGACTATTTTCTGGTTCTCTGTTTGCATTCTGTTGAAACAGTATAATCATAAAAACTCTTCATGCATTGCTGGTTCTTGAATTCTTTAAGGGGGAAAAATACAAAAAAGAATAGTATTTTGTTGCTTAATAGCAAGTATATGTAATCAATCTTCACCATATTAGTTCATTATGGCTTCTTAAACTGATCCAATGCAGATATTGGAGCATTGATAAAGTGTTTTCTTATGATAATTGGGTATTTCTTACAATTTTCTCAACTGATATATGTATGTTTTTTTTAAATACAATAGGACAACCAGACGCAGACGGGTCAAAGGCAGTTCCGGCTCTGTCATGGCACCAACGAGTTAAAATCGCTATTGGCATTGCAAAAGGATTAGAATACATTCACCAGAAGGCACTGATTCACAGTAACATCAGATGCAGCAACATTTTATTTTTTGATAATTACGAACTACCTAAATTAGCTGATTTTGGTCCATCAACTAAGTCTACCTATCCGCTGCCTACGGACGGTTCTGTGGATTACCATCCTCCAGAGTATGTTGCTATTCCTAAAGATGAACAAGACAAGTAGTTTGTACGTACTAAGTTACTTCTTTTGTTTTTTTGGTGCTACTGTAAGATATGTATGGTCTGGCGAAGTGAGCTGGAGGAGTGACGTTTACAGTTTTGGTGTCGAGCTCCTCGAACTCCTGACGGGCCGTGAAATATTCAGCATAGGATGGCCAAGAGGGCAGCAGCATATCGTGGAATGGGTATGCTACTTGCATCCGAATACTACGTTCTAATTTGGGAAAATTGCATTTTAACATAATTTCTAAGTTAAAATTTTTTTATTTGACTAAAACCTTGTAATGCAGAACCAGTTTGATAATTCTTCGTAGGAACTAAAAGTGCAGTTTTCCCTATTAATACTTTAGATTGTTTCAGAATACAATGCATACAATCCGTAATTAAATAAGTGGCAAATTTTTGTAACAAAAGGCGACACTATGGCTCGACAAAGACGATGTAATTGTGGATCCTAAACTAAACGGACGGTACACAACAGAGGCAGCTGCAAAGGTTATTACATTCAATCTGATATGGTGGTTATTTTGCATGCATGACTCAATATGGTGAGACTTTCGTCTTAATAAGGTTTTTGCTCGAATGCAGATGGCTGGAGTCGCTGCCATGTGTGTGCAGCATGAAGCCAAACGTCGTCCAGACATGAGTGTTGTAGTAAGAGCGCTTCGTCCTCTGTTGAATGCTACTTCCGCTATGGAACACAACTATAAAACCTGGAAATATTAATGATCAATGGTACGTGTGTCGAATGAGATGGACAAGTCGGTTTATCAAGATTCAAAATTTGTTTCATGATAATGAATAGAGTGCTTGCGTTTATTTTGTATATAATTCAAAATTTGGTGAGAATGTCTTACAAAATTGCTCCACAAATCTGTGAGACGAATATTATTTTTCTTGATCTTCTATCACTTTTAATTTATTCCACGTAATCAAAGAGCAACGTGAAACGATCTCATGCAAGACCTTGCTCTATATATATATTAGGGTAATTAGTATGAGAACTAAAGAGTGGTCATAAAAGTTTCGTCATAGATTATTCATGGTATCTCAGTGAAGGTTAGGGATGAAAATTCCTTGTTTTGATGCGTCGACTTGGAGGTAAAGACTGTGGCGGAAGAGATTAGGCCATTGTTTCTTACCATTGAGGTTGAGCAGAAGCATTAAGGATATTTGCTGTACAATGCGTATTTATTTATTTCGAATTCTTAATTTGTTGATCGTGAAAAAATGGTTCACTCTTTAAGATTTCTTTGAATAATTATAAGAGTTGTCTTTTCCAAGTCATTGTTGAATTCAAAGCAGCTTCCATTTTATTCTCTGTTTCAAGGTATTTATATTCTATAGCTGTCCACTCTATTGCAACCCATTTTGCATATCAGTTATCACATCTCATTTTCATGATCTGTTAACCTCATGAGTCTTCTTTAATTGAAGAGTTCATCAAAAAAGAGGCGTGGATTGAAGATCAACACCGACCTTTCTAGATTAATCCGAATAATTAGAGAAACATGGAGAAAGATGGTGGTTGTTCTAAAAGGCGTGGAGTGCTCATGTTAGGATTCTAGAATCTGGGAGAATAATTAGTCAGCAACTTGAAGTACTAGAAATGTAATTGACTAAAACAATATAGAGAAGGTTAGTGGCACCACCTCCACTCTAGACTACTCGGATGATTACTATAAATAGGATAGGTGTGTGTGATGTAGCAGTGTACAAAGTATGAGTGCTTTGTGAGTGAGAAAGAATAGAGTGTGTGACAAGAACAGAGTGCAAGACAGAGTTGTAGCCAAGCAAGAGAGAAAAAGTCTTGGTGTGGTGAGTATGTCTGTGATTGTAAAACACTGTGGGTAATCAATAAAACCACCTTATTCTCAACCTATCGATCTTTCAATTGTCTAACATGGATAT
This sequence comes from Pogostemon cablin, assembly GCA_023678885.1. Classification (NCBI taxonomy): domain Eukaryota; kingdom Viridiplantae; phylum Streptophyta; class Magnoliopsida; order Lamiales; family Lamiaceae; genus Pogostemon; species Pogostemon cablin. The sequence continues at coordinate 9,956,170 of CM042961.1, forward strand.
CCAACACTACTTTTAATTTTTTTGATTAAGCAAACTCAAAATGCATTCACTTAGAGTACAAGGGGTACTCCAATCCCAAAAATTACAATGAAAGATGAAATGAGTTCAAAAATTTAAAAATATATCAATTTTAGTGAAAAACAAAATTATAACAACCATATCAATACCACCTGAGATTATAAGTCTTGTACACACTAAACTCCTTGACAACATCAACCATGTAGACATGCACGAATATTGTTACTCCACACTCGGAATGAAGATATTCGCCTAACCTTTTGTGTTGTCGATAACCATGACCACAATCTCGCCTTCATCTCTTCTACTGCTTTATCAACACTCGGATTGCAATTATTAAATATCACATCATTTCTCATTTTCCAAATTACCCAAATCGATCCAACCCATAATGACTGAGCAATTCGTTTATCACTCCCTTTTTGGCCCAATATCTCACCATGTTGCAAAAAGTGTGCAATAGGTTCAATATGTGGCACCATATTTATACCAATCCAATTATAAATTCTACTCCAAATTCTCCAAGAAAACCACATCTAAAAAACAAGTGCTCAATAGTCTCATCTTCCTCAAAACATAAAGAACATAGAGAATCAGAGTTTAGATTAATGACACATTTTTTCTGAAGGGCTGTTTTTGTTGGCATTCTTTGTCGAAACACTTTCCATACAATTGCTTAAGCTTTTCTTGGAGCTATTGTTTTCCACAAGTTCTTGAAGGCTTTTTTTCTTTCTGGATTGGAGGAGTTCAGGTGCTCATCATGTTCTTTCTTGTATGCTTCTGCAGTGGAAAATTTACCATTCTTTGAGATAATCCAAAACCTGTAATCTTCATTATGTTGTTTTACCTTCTCCCTGCAAATGAAACATAACAATTCGTTAATGATAAGTCATATTCTAGCATAATTATTTGGTTGAAATTAATGTTTAATTGATTGACTTATGTGCTAATTTGGGTGCTAAATTGACTTATCTTGTCTTTGGTTAATTGAGGATTTAATGTTATAAATTGATGTGGAAATGGGCTGATTGTGTAGGAAATTCGTTGATGCCAAGTAGCTGACACTGACCCCATCAGTGTCAGTGAGAAGAACGAAAATTCAGCATAAATAAGGAAAGTGTTGTTGGACATATTCTCTTATTGTCTCTTAAATTCCAGCGAAGAGATCAGCCCAAGTCAGGCCCATATTGTGGAGAAGGCACGATAGATTAGTCAACAAGAAAAGAAAAGATCATTGAGATATTTTAGGAAGAGAAAAGATAAGGAAAGAAATCAAGATTACTTGGGGATCAAGATAGAGATATTTATGGAAGATATTATATTATTTTTGGGGAGTGGAATTCACGTGAAGTAGGCGGAGAGAAGCAGAACACGATTTGGAAGGGAGAGAACAGAAAGAAACGTGAGGAACGAAAGCAGATTGGCGTGAAACAGAAGAACACAATCGGACATCATTCGGTTTTATTATATTTTAATCTCGTTTTTGTTATGAACATGCGGGGCTAATCCCCTTTTCTAGTTTAGGATTCGTGAACCTCCCGTTGAATTATTAATTTAATTATTTAGGATTTTTATGTTGAATCTTGTGTGCAAGTTTATTTTATTACATGCGTTGATGTTCCTATAGTAATTTAATAATTATTTTGGCCTGATCAACTAGATTAATTATTTAATTGCTTACTGTTATTCTATGAACTACAATCCGTAATTGTTGTAGGAATTGGATTAAGTAACAAATAGAGATAATTCCCTCTAGGTGTAATCAAATCTAGGTTGTATGATACCTAGCCGGATTTCGTAGCCTAGTAATCCTATGTTTAGAGTTTTAATGCATCTACGAGTTCGAATCCATAGGGTCACTCGTAGATAGTTCAATTTAGTGGTCGTACCCTAGTTGATGAACGTAAGAACATTCGGGTTGATTGGTCGTACCGTCAATCTAGGGATTTGAGTTTGTGCACTAGGCTAGATGTTTAATTCGTATGATTAATTAATTTAGTAAACGAGAGGGATCGATATCCTAAACTAGGCTTTTATCACTTGGTTAATTTTATATTAATTTTCATCTACTTTGTTATTTAAATATTGAGTTGATTTATTATTTGAGTATTTATCAATTTTTCACAAACAAACCCCCCTTTTATTTATTTCATATGTTAGTAACACTTTAATTTAATTGGGATTCATTATACTCTCTTGGGTTTGACCCTACTTACTACTGTACTACCTATAAGTGTGAGTTAGAAATATAAATTATATTTTGGTACGCCCGCGACAGCATATCAAATTTGGCGCCGCTGCCGGGGAGTAAAATTGAATTTATTAAATTTTTTGTGTTTCTGACATTATTTTGCATTGTTGCAGGTGCTGGAATTTTTTTTCGAATTTTTCTGAAATTTTCAAAATTTCCAGTTATACTGACACTGACCCCATCAGTGCCAGAAGGCCCTGTTTTCGAAATTTCTTTTTCTGTGGATGATTACTCGATCTTCAGGTAAAAAATAGCTTGAATACATATCTGAAATTGAGAGAACTGCCCGGAGGTTGAGAAAGGAGTCCCGGAAGAAGAAGGAAACAAGTTCGTCCATTGGCGAAACCGCAGAAAACCTTACCGAGTCCGAACTTGCAGCTGGTCCACTTCATCTTTAAGAGGAGAATTCTGATTTTTCTGATCTAGAGGAGGAGGATACTGTAGGATCTGAGTCAGGAGAGGAAAATATGGCTGGAAATAATGAGGAAAAAACCTTGAATGAATTGGCAAATCCGGACATAGTCCATCAGCCGTTATGCATTAACTTTCCAGCGATCACTGATAATACGGTATTTGAATTGAAATCAGGATTGATTCACTTACTTCCTGCTTTCCATGGTCTTTCAGGTGAAAATTCTCACAAGTTTTTGAAGGAGTTCTCGGTTGTATGCATGAGCATGAAACCAACCGGAGTGACGGAGGAAATGGTCAAGCTTAGGGCATTCCCCTTTGCAGTGAAGGACATAGCGAAGGATTGGTTGTATTACCTCCCTCCCGGATCGATTAATACATGGGCCGAAATGGAGAAGCTTTTTCTCCAAACGTACTTCCCAGCCACTAGAGTTGCTGTATTGCGTAAGGAGATATCTGGAGCTCGTCAGATGCAAGGGGAAAGTTTGCATGAGTATTGGGAGAGGTTTAAACGTCTCACATCAGCATGCCCCCAGCATCAGATAAGCGATCAGTTGTTGTTGCAGTACTTCTATGAGGGGTTGTCGATCATGGATCGAAACATGCTTGATGCGGCTAGCGGTGGAGCTTTCATGATGAAAACACCTACTGCTGCTAGAGACTTGATTGCTAGCATGGCTGCCAACACTTAACAGTTTGGCACACGTATCCATCAGTTAGAGAAGTAAAGGAGGTCCATGACTTTAAGTTGGAAGAAAATTTGAATAAGTTGACACTTGCTGTGGAGAATCTTGCAAAAGGAAAAGAGGTAATCCCACCATCCTGTCAATATTGTTTAACTAACGACCACTCTACTCTTGATTGCAGGGTTACACCTAGTGATGAACAAGTAAACGCCATGGGGCGATATGATCCCTTTTCTCAAACCTACAATCAAGGTTGGAGAGATCACCCCAATCTGAGGTATGGAAATGGACAAGGAGGAAATAGGGGGCTGTTGAGAGTGGAATTTCACGTATTTTAGGTCTCACATTACACCGTTTTTGATAGAATGTGGCCATGATTTTGTATAGAATGACATGGTTTTCATATCTTGCATAATTAAGATGCTACTAAGGTGTTTTGTTGAGTTTTGAAGGGTAAAACATGATCAAAAGTTCAAAGTTGGAATGAGGAGTGAAAGTGAGAAGGAATGCTGAAAAATACAGTCCACGTTGCACAAATTTTCTGTATTCTTGTAGAAGTCCAAATTAATCATGTGATATATGGTTGGAAAGCCACAGAAGAGAGGGTCATTTTGACGTAAAGAACACCCCAATTGGATTCCAAACGAGAAAGTTATGATCAAAGTGCTAACGTCGCACATGCTGTACCGAGCAGCCACTTTGCATGACTTTTTATATATTCAAATGTTGGAGTTTCTGAGAGTTCTTTATATGGATAGAAAGCCAAGGAAAAGAGGAATGCGTGAGCGCAAAAATCATTCAAATTGGAGTCCGTATGAAGAAGTTATGCTCGAAACGGTGAAGTCGCGCAGTGCAGTCTCCGCAGCTCGGGAGGCCGCTCGGCTCGAGCGGGATTACTTTTGTTCGAATTTCCAGCCGAGCTGGGGTCCCTCAGAGCCCACACGACGGCCCCATTCCAACCATATGCTGCTCGGCTGGTTTGGGGGCCGCTCGGCCATGAGCTCGGCCCGAGCAAGGTGCCGAGCGGCCCAAAATCGGGCCCAAACGAGACCTGTTCGATGCAGCAGCGTATATATACCCTCAAGTCGCGATTCTGAAGCAGATTCGTCGCGAAAAAGCCCTGCATCAGTCCAAGAAACAATTAGGGAGATCAAGACACAAATTGGAGAGAACCCATCCATAACCCATCATCAATTCACACCTCCAACACCTCCATATCAGATTAACAACCTGATTTCATCATCCATCCACTTCCAAGAGGGTTCCAAGTGCTAATCAAGGGAGAATCGAGCAATTGGAGAGACGGAGAAGGAACGAAAGACTACGTCTACACTAGGGTTTCATAATTCCTATCTTTATCTTTCTTTTACTTTGATTTTTGGTATGAATTGCTTAGCCATGAGTGTTGCTTGTGACCTCATGGGCTAATTTTATATACAGTTCTAGGGTTCGACGGTTTGATTTAATTGATTTGGGGATTTAGACCAAAGATTGGGATTTTATGCAGTTGAGCTTTTGATTTTACTTATTTTATTAAGACATGCTTTTCTGCTTCGTAACGTCTTCATAATATATTCATGACATCCGCTATAATGCTTGGATTATTGTGTTAGCTTGTGTGCGTTCATGATTGGTATTGTCTATCTGTTAGGAATTAGAGTAGCTCCGCTATAAGCACTTTAATTTCATGAACTGGTTAATCAAATACTTGATTAGTTTAGTGGAACAATGCAATTAGACAATCAAGTAGGAAGTGAATAGAACCTTGTAGTAATTCCAGAAAATATCTTGTTAGTCAGGCTTACCATCCGGAGGTATTGTTGCTTGCTTTGATTAGTATCTAGGAATAAGGCTTGGTAATATTTGCGCACCTTAGGATTTAAACCAGATTAGACTGTTAGCTTTGAATCGAATCATATTCGGTGGGATAACAGGGATATGTGGTGTATTTTCAGTGAAACTGCATGAATGAACAATCGTAAGTCTAATAACCCAAATTAATTGGTCAATACCTGATACCTTAGAACTGTTCGTCATCTCTTGGTTAGAGCTTGCTTTTATTTTTATTGCTTTTAATAATTCAGCAATTTATTATTTGCGTATTTTAGTTAATTAATTCATTTCAGATCACTTGGAAATTTGGTTACATAATTCTGATTAATTAGTAATTCATAGTAAAATAAATAATTAGCTGTCTCAGTGGGATCGATAATTTAACTTGGGAACTTGCTGCTACAATTGATATCCTTACACTTGAGGATTAAATTATAGTGCGCAGAAAAAGCCTATCAAGTTTTTGGCGCCGTTGTGCCGGGGACAGTTTTAATTGTTTATTTTCTTTTATTACTTATTTAATTAGAATATTTTGTTGAGATTTAATTTTGTTTTACTTGAATTTTTCTTGAGTTGCAAGTATGGGAGATAGAACTGATGAGGATGACATCGTCATCCGAGAGACATTCAAGTCCACCAATCTAGGAGGATCAGGCGTAGTTGGAGCAATTCAGGCGAATGAAGCGAATGACATAAGGCCAGCCCTGATTAATATGGTGGAGAGAAATCCCTTCGCCGGAGGCGTTTTTGATGAGCCCTATGGCCATCTTAAGCGTTTCAACAGCTACATGGATACAGTGAAAGCTGCTGATGCTACTAATGATAGATGGAAGATGAGGCTTTTTCAGTTTTCATTGGTTGATAAGGCAAGGGAGTGGTATGATAAGCTGAAGGGAGACAGCTGTTCAAACTGGACTGAGTTGCAGCAGTTGTTTGTGGATCGATTTATGCCACCGGGTAAGGTTCTATTACTGAAGCAGGAGATCAATCAATTCAAGCAGAGAAGAGATGAGTCGTTTGGAGAGGCTTGGGAAAGGTTTACTGATGCGTTGAGGAGATGCCCTCAGCATGGATTCAAAAAGTCTCAACTCATCAGTGTCTTCTATAATGGCCTTGACAACGAATCGAGAGTGTTGGTTGATGCTTCTGCTGGAGGAACAATTTTTGGCAAGACATCCAATGCAGTAGAGAAATTGTTTGATGATATCTCTTTGAACTCAAGGGATTGGCCATCTGAGAGGATCCGAGGGACTTACATACTTGGTAAAGTTGCAAAGGTTGAAGAGAAATTTTCTGAAGCTGATAAGAATGATAAGGTTGTCGCTCAATTGGAACAGATGAATAAGAACCTGATTACTCTGATATCAGGTAATAATGGGGGAGGCAATCGAGGGTCTGCTAGTGATGATGTAGTGATGAACCTTCAAGAGGTCGAGGATGCTAATTGGGCTATGGGGCAGAGTCTTCAAGGTTCGAGAGCTCCTCAAAATTGGCAAGGAAATAGGTACCCTCAAGGTAATTCTAACCAGAGGAATATCCAAGGGGGAGGTCCTAATAATCAAGGAGGCAATTGGCAGAATCAGAGGCATGAGAACTTCTCTTATTCAAATCCGAATAATGCTGTTCCATATCCTCCTAATTTTGATCATGGCGCTAAAACTGAAGAAGGGAAGTCCAGTATTGATGATGTGTTGGCCAGGTATATGAAGAAGACTGACGGAGATATTGACAAGATTAACAATTGCATTGTTCTCATGGACGCGAATATGACAAAGCAGAATGAGGAAGTGAACAAGCAGTTGAAGAATTTGTCATATAACATAGGGCAGATCTCCACTACAGTAAATCAGCAGCAAGTGCAGTTGCAGAAAGGAAAGTTTCCTTCGGATACGGAAATCAACCCAAAGGAGAGTGCTAATGCGATCACGTTGAGGTCTGGGAAGCAGTATAAAGGTACAACACTGATGCAGGATGTAACAGAACTTGTACAGCATGAAGCAGAACAGAAGCAGAACGAAACAGGGGCGGAGCAGAATGGAAAAGACGCCGCTCGGCCACCCGCTCGGGCCGAGCCATCTGCCGAGCGGGCTCAATCGCCGCCGAGCGGCCCACCAGACGGTTCAGAAGGTCCCTCCGGTTCAGTTGGAACCCTGCTCGGCTCAGTTTGTCCATCGCTCGGCTCGAGCGAGCCGACGAGCTGTCCTCCGGGGTTTCCTGCGCATCCGAATTCTGTACAGAGACAATCTGATCAGGAAATTTCTGATAAAAAGTGGCAGAGAGCGAAGAAACTGAGAGAAGCGGAACAGGTATTCGAGAAAGATAGTTTGGGACTACCGATCACAAAAGTACCAATTCCTTTCCCTCAGAAATTTTTGTCGAAGAGCCTTGATGAGAAGTTTCGTAAGTTCGCTGATGTTATGAGGGATGTCCAAGTCACTATTCCTTTCTCGGAAGCATTGGAAGAGATGCCACATTATTCAAGGTTCATCAAGGAACTTATCTCCAGAAAGAGGAAGCTTAACAGTGTGGAGACAGTGAATTTGACGGAGAACTGCAGCTCTATTATTCAGAAAAAGCTTCCAGAGAAATTGAAGGATCCAGGGAGCTTCATCATTCCCTGTGAGATTGGAAAAGGACCATCTAGGAGAGCACTGTGTGATTTAGGAGCCAGTATAAATTTGATGTCTTTATCAGTGTTCAAGAAGCTTGGTTTGGGGGAGTTGAAACATGCGTCTGTTGCCCTACAGTTAGCAGATCGATCGTTGACATACCCCGAGGGAGTGATTGAAGATGTGCTAGTGAAGGTGTCGAATTTGACTTTTCCTGTGGATTTCCTTGTACTTGACATGGAGGATGAAAAGGATGGTGCGCCTCTGATCTTGGGGCGTCCATTCCTTGCAACTGGGAGAGCTCTAATAGATGTGTTCAAAGGAGAGTTGAGGCTGAGGGCTAATGATAAGGAGATCGTCTTTTCTTTGAATAAGGAGATGCAGTGGCCTACAGATAAGCAGCAATGCAAGTCTGTGGAAGTAGTAGAGGACTTCACCCTGCCTAATGCAGAGTTTGAGAATTTGTCTAACGATGAATGTATTGACTATCTTGAGAAGTTACTTGCATTAGGTGATGCAAGGGATGAACAGATAAGAAAGACCACTGCTGACATAGTGAATCAGAATAAGAAGTCTCCTGTTAAAGAGGAGATGCAGCCTGCTGCTAAGGAAGAGAAACATGAGAGCCAAAGAGTTGAAGTGGTAGAGGAGATCGTAGGACCAGACGTATCTTTTACTTTTCCTACTACTAACTCTAATGTGATATTTGATAATCTTTTGGTTGCAGTAAAGATGGATGATCCATATTTGAAGCCTCCAAACTTACCTCCTGATTTTTATTCTCATATTGTTGAAAATTCTAACTTGTTTGATCCTTGTTTTGCTACACAGGTTGAGCCTACAATTGAGTGGAGGATTGACAAGAAGGACTCAAGACAATCATGGGAGGAAAAGAATTCAAAGGATCATGTTGGAGTGACAAAGAAGGGTGAGATGATTGGTGAAGTAAATAAGAGAGGATGGAAGTACTTGAAAGTAAAGATGAGAGAAGACTATCCTCCGATCCAGTAGTTGAAAAGAGGTATCCCGTCGTGACTCTCCGACGTTAAACATGAGCGCTTGTTGGGGGCTGTCCCTTCCGTTTTATTGCTTTTATATGTCTGTGTTGGTGTAGGAGTTTTATTAGATGTTGCTTGACTGCGGTATATACTTCTTTGCAAACTTAGTTTCTCACTTCGTTTAATCTAAGTTTGGGGGGGGTAACGTACATACCTTGTCTTGCAGTGTCGAAATAGAATTTTTACATTGTGTTGTTGCTTGGAGAGTCGATTTTTTGCGGATTCTTAATATTTTTGATTTATTTGAGAATATTGAGGGTTCGATTTTTTGCGATTTTTCAGGTTTCGTGTTTTGTGGTGTTTATTGTTTATTTTGTGTTAATCCTAGTGTCGGTGTAGTCGATTTATGGTTCTCTAGGATGATTTTCTGATTTTTCATGGCACTTGATTATATGTGTGATTGTGTTTGAGAAGCAGTTTGATATTGTGCTTGGATATTGAGATACTTGAAATTTGATTATGTGCAAGGATGATTAGCTATGTAGCTTGATTAGGTTTGCTCGTTCATTCCTATAGCCCTGTGAGATTTTGAGCCTTTTAAAATCATGAGAAATTTCATGATTCAGTTTATTCTTGTGAGTGTCGTTCATACACACGTATTCTAGAACTTGGCTTTATATCTTGCTTGAAGTTACGTGTTTAATTAGATGATAGGAAATGATCTTAGGCCATCTTTGTTGTTTATTAGTCACTAGCCAAATTATTATCCTACCTATTGAAACTATCCGTAGTTAACCCTTTTGAGCCTAAAAGCTTTATTTTTGTGGAAGCCTACGTGATTAGCCAATTGATCCATTTGCTAGCCTTAAATATTCCTACCTAGTAGAGAGTTGAAGGAGTCAATTTGGTATCTTGAGAAGAAACATAAAAGGAGAATAAGTTGGAAGTGATGAAAATTGTTGAAAAGAGTGGTTAAATTGTTGCATAAAGGGGTAGTGCCCGAAACTGGTACCCCATGAAAAGGGTAGTGCCTGAAACTGGTACCCTTATTTGAAAAAGAAAAAAAGAAAGAAAAGAAAAGAGGGAAGAAGAAAAACAATTTCAAGTAAGGATGTGGTGTTCAAAAGTGAAGGAGGAATCAAATTGCGAAGCATTGAAGAGCGTTGAAGAAGAAAGAAGAAAGTAAAGTTGTTTGTTGAAAAGCTGTAAGTCTTCTTCGATTCTCTACTAGTGATTGAGTCACGATATCCATATATTTCCTACCTTTACCAAAGAGCCAACATTACAACCTAATGCAAGACCTTTGTGATCCTATTGTTGAAATTATCCCTTTAGTCGAGAGTTGAGATGATTGTCAAGCTTATGGTTACGCGTGTGTTTGAATTGACTTTGAGTGTAAACACCTTACCCTGAAGTGTATATCTCACACTTGAGCGATGAGCGTAAATACTACCCGTGAGAATGGGTGGATGAGCATTCCGAAAAAGTGAAGTAGTTGATTTGAATTGTATGTTCTTAGATGGATGGTTATCTTAGTATTTGAAGTATGATTTTTGAATTGTTATATTTTCTTGGATGTGAAGTTGTGAAATTTTCTCTCAATTACTCTATTGGTTTTATATGTCGTTGCCTCGGGACGAGCAACAGGTAAGTTTGGGGGTTTGTTGAGAGTGGAATTTCACGTATTTTAGGTCTCACATTACACTGTTTTTGATAGAATGTGGCCATGATTTTGTATAGAATGACATGGTTTTCATATCTTGCATAATTAAGATGCTACTAAGGTGTTTTGTTGAGTTTTGAAGGGTAAAACATGATCAAAAGTTCAAAGTTGGAATGAGGAGTGAAAGTGAGAAGGAATGCTGAAAAATACAGTCCACGTTGCACAAATTTTCTGTATTCTTGTAGAAGTCCAAATTAATCATGTGATATATGGTTGGAAAGCCACAGAAGAGAGGGTCATTTTGACGTAAAGAACACCCCAATTGGATTCCAAACGAGAAAGTTATGATCAAAGTGCTAACGTCGCACATGCTGTACCGAGCAGCCACTTTGCATGACTTTTTATATATTCAAATGTTGGAGTTTCTGAGAGTTCTTTATATGGATAGAAAGCCAAGGAAAAGAGGAATGCGTGAGCGCAAAAATCATTCAAATTGGAGTCCGTATGAAGAAGTTATGCTCGAAACGGTGAAGTCGCGCAGTGCAGTCTCCGCAGCTCGGGAGGCCGCTCGGCTCGAGCGGGATTACTTTTGTTCGAATTTCCAGCCGAGCTGGGGTCCCTCAGAGCCCACACGACGGCCCCATTCCAACCATATGCTGCTCGGCTGGTTTGGGGGCCGCTCGGCCATGAGCTCGGCCCGAGCAAGGTGCCGAGCGGCCCAAAATCGGGCCCAAACGAGACCTGTTCGATGCAGCAGCGTATATATACCCTCAAGTCGCGATTCTGAAGCAGATTCGTCGCGAAAAAGCCCTGCATCAGTCCAAGAAACAATTAGGGAGATCAAGACACAAATTGGAGAGAACCCATCCATAACCCATCATCAATTCACACCTCCAACACCTCCATATCAGATTAACAACCTGATTTCATCATCCATCCACTTCCAAGAGGGTTCCAAGTGCTAATCAAGGGAGAATCGAGCAATTGGAGAGACGGAGAAGGAACGAAAGACTACGTCTACACTAGGGTTTCATAATTCCTATCTTTATCTTTCTTTTACTTTGATTTTTGGTATGAATTGCTTAGCCATGAGTGTTGCTTGTGACCTCATGGGCTAATTTTATATACAGTTCTAGGGTTCGACGGTTTGATTTAATTGATTTGGGGATTTAGACCAAAGATTGGGATTTTATGCAGTTGAGCTTTTGATTTTACTTATTTTATTAAGACATGCTTTTCTGCTTCGTAACGTCTTCATAATATATTCATGACATCCGCTATAATGCTTGGATTATTGTGTTAGCTTGTGTGCGTTCATGATTGGTATTGTCTATCTGTTAGGAATTAGAGTAGCTCCGCTATAAGCACTTTAATTTCATGAACTGGTTAATCAAATACTTGATTAGTTTAGTGGAACAATGCAATTAGACAATCAAGTAGGAAGTGAATAGAACCTTGTAGTAATTCCAGAAAATATCTTGTTAGTCAGGCTTACCATCCGGAGGTATTGTTGCTTGCTTTGATTAGTATCTAGGAATAAGGCTTGGTAATATTTGCGCACCTTAGGATTTAAACCAGATTAGACTGTTAGCTTTGAATCGAATCATATTCGGTGGGATAACAGGGATATGTGGTGTATTTTCAGTGAAACTGCATGAATGAACAATCGTAAGTCTAATAACCCAAATTAATTGGTCAATACCTGATACCTTAGAACTGTTCGTCATCTCTTGGTTAGAGCTTGCTTTTATTTTTATTGCTTTTAATAATTCAGCAATTTATTATTTGCGTATTTTAGTTAATTAATTCATTTCAGATCACTTGGAAATTTGGTTACATAATTCTGATTAATTAGTAATTCATAGTAAAATAAATAATTAGCTGTCTCAGTGGGATCGATAATTTAACTTGGGAACTTGCTGCTACAATTGATATCCTTACACTTGAGGATTAAATTATAGTGCGCAGAAAAAGCCTATCAGGGGCCACAACAGTTTCAAGAGCAGAGAGTTGTGAATAGGCCACAAAATTACCCGCAAGATGGTGGAAATCGCCAACAAGGTGGTTCAAGTTCCGGAGCTTCATTTGAGCAGATGATGAAAGAGTTGACTGCCAGCAATCTTAAATTTCAAGAGATGACACAGTCATCTTTTCAGGACTTGAAGATGGCAACTCAATCGTCAATCCGGAACTTGGAAAATCAAGTAACCCAATTGGCTACAACTGTAGGCCAAATGCAAGCTCAAAACAGTGGAAAGTTGCCCTCATAAATGGAGGTTAATCTTAAGAATGTGAGTGTTATCACCCTGCGGAGTGGGGAACAGTTGGAGGAAGTTGCACTGCCCAAAAAACCTGACCAAGACATGGAAAAAGATGATGAAAAACCTGCTGGAACAGTGGAGGATCAATCCGATCAGTTTGGAGCAGAAAAATCTATCATGCAGAAACAAAACACTGACACTCCTATCAGTGTCAGAAGGTCAAAAAAAAATCAGGTTAAAAATTCTGACCCTATTCCTTTTGATATTAACCGTTTACCTTTTCCAAGCAGAATAAGGAGACCGGACACCACTGAGAAGGATATGCAGCTACTTGAAGTGTTTCGGAAAGTACAGATCAATTTACCTCTTCTTGAAGCGATCAAGCAGATTCCGAGATACGCCAAGTTCTTGAAGAATTTGTGCACCAATAAGAAGAATTTGAAAGTAGATGAAAAAGTGGTGATGGGAGAAAACGTATCAGCTGTCTTCCAGCAAACGTTACCTCAGAAGTGCAAGGATCCTGGCATGTTTGTAATTCCTTGTCAGATTGGGAGTTGTAAAGTGGAAAGAGCCATGTTGGACCTTGAAGAATCCATCAATGTGATGCCTCGATCAGTGTTTGAGAAGCTTGGTGTGGGAGAGTTGAAGAAGACTGGAGTTGTCATCCAACTTGCTGATCAAAGCCAGGCATACCCAGATGGAGTCATTGAGGATGTTCTTGTTCAGGTAGATAAACTCATATTCCCTGCTGACTTTTATATGTTAGAAATGAATGATCACCCATCAAATTCCACTCCCATTTTGTTAGGGAGACCATTCCTCAACACGTCTTGCACTAAGATAGATGTGAGTAAAGGTACTCTAACGATGGAATTTGATGGGTAGATCATCAAATTTAACATATATGATACTATGAAATATCTTGATGATGCTAACCTGCTTTCTGTTGTGAGTAATATTGAACCTATAGTCCAGGAACACTTTGAACTCACTAGTAGGGATGCATTAGACACAATACTTGACCATGGAATTATGAAGGAGGATGATGAGAGATGGGAAAATGAAAAGCTGAATCACTATGTCAATGATTTACATGGTTCTTCTCAGAGACCAAGCACATTAGATGTAGCTTCTGTTAAATTGCCTGTGAAGTCTCCTACAGACATTAATTCAGTTTTTTCTTTGAATGTTGTTGAGCCTTTGGTGCAGGATTGTTTTGAACTAACTCGCAGGAATAACTTCGACAACATCATTGCAAATGGAAGCATGACAGAGCATGTGAAGAAATCAAGAAAAGAAAAGCTTGGTGAAGTACCAAAGCTAGAGGTGAAAATGTTCCCCGAATAGTTGAAGTCCTCGTTCTTGGGGCCGAACCATGAACTCAAGGAATATCATATGGGGTTTCGCATGGTTGAGGTCGATCGGATGAAGTTGAAAGAAGTTCTTCATACTTGAGAGATGCACCTTGCCTAAGTCGAGCCAACGACAATAAACATAGGCGCTGATTGGGAGGCAACCCAATTTTCTTGCTTTATTTTTATTTATTTTATTTTATTTATTTTCAGTAAGGTGTCTTATGCTCATTCTCAAGTTCAAGCTCATGGTATTTAACTACAGGAGAAATAAATAGTGGAGTTGGGTCATGAATAGTTTTCCTACATTTTAATAAGGCCCAAATGATTATTCTGTTTTATTTTTGCAGGTCAGTGGCTCAATATCTTGAAGCCTAAGATGGAATAAAATATACAGGCCCATGTGGAAGTCCAACACCCTTCAAATCGCGACTTCTCATCCGAATCCGCCACACCCTCCACGCCGTCGCCGCAGTCGACCATCCCTAGTGCAGCAAACAACCAACGAAACTGACCCGGTGTGCCGTCCCTACCCGCTCTCGCTCAACGAGCGCTGCTGGTTTTGTTTCCGGCGAGCCTTCTGCCGCTGCGGCTGGTAACGATGATGAAGCAGGCACGTCCGTCAATATGGATGACGCTGCACCCGACGTTAATGACCCGACGGCCGAGTCCTTCGATTTGGACCTGCGGATTGGACGCGCCGTCATTTAGTTTCGGCGTTGGACTTCCTAATTTGCTGAATCATATGCATATTCTGGTTAGGCAGTTGCGGGATCGTGATCAGAGTGCAAATCAGCAATAAATCAGGTGTACTTATCCCAATTTCATATTCAGTTTCTTCTTTATACTTGTTTGCTTGGGGACAAGCATTTGTCTAGGTGTGGGGGGTGCTTTATATGAAATTGTGGGTAGAGTTGTTTTGTGAATATGATTTCTGATTTGATGCTTTGAATTTCTGATTTCTGAATTTCGTAATTTTTAATGGCTGTATATAGTTGATGGGGCAGAAAATCTTTGTTGTGAATACTGAATTTTGGATATCTTTTGCATAGTTTGGTGAATATTTGTTGAAAGGTGGAATTAAAAAGCATGATTTGGAGTTTTTAGTTGGTGTTGCATGCGAATGTGATCTGAAATTTGAGTTTTATTTTTGGACATGAAGGGGCAATATGCTGAAATGTTGATTGTTGGTGAAAAAATTTTTGTTGAATTTCGTGTCCTATACCTAAGCCTTGTTGTCCTCGTAATTCTATATTGATGTGGAGTTGGAAATTGAGGAATAAAATCTTGATAGGTAAGAGGTGACGCATAATTGAGAGGGTAGCAGTGATGTTTAGGAGCTGTTGGAATTTGATAATCTTTGTAAGATTTTTGTAATTGTAGTGGCTCAAATTTTTGAGAATTTCATGGAAAATATACCCAATTTTTGTGAGCTTTTGAGCCTTAACGAGCTATCATCTATAAGCTCTATTGAACTTCTTTCTTGAGTGCATTGAATTTGAATTGTTCATTCTAGAACTTGCTCTTTTGAATGCATTTCAAGATCATGTGATTGGTTGTGTGTGATAAAATGATAAGGGCACTTAGGTTTAACCCTCTTGGCTTAAATTGTCCCACCTGATTGTGAAAAACTTTAAGGAAGCCACGTTGAGCCTAAGCCTTTTCTTTGGATTATGAGCACATAAATGAACCTTAAATTCTCATTTCTTTCTTAAACTTCTCCATTTGAACCCTTCATCACTTTGCTATATGTGAGTCTTGTAAAAGTACTTTGAGGTCGAATTGATGATGGTGGGGGGAGAAAGCTGAAAAAAAATTGAAATAGTTGGAGAATGAGAATAAAAAAAAAAAGGAAGGAAGGTTGGATGATAAAAAGAAAAAAAGGGGTCTGTTAGAAAAAGAAAAGGAAAAGCAAGAAGTTGAAAAAAAAAGAGACTCTGATTTAAGTGTAAGCCTGTTGTTCCAAATATTGAAAAGGAGCAGGTGTGGGGAAGTTTTAGGTATAAGAAAATATTTTAAAAAGGAAAATATGAGGATAATGAACATTTTGATTTATAGAAGATCACATGGTGTAAAGTGATGCATATAGTCATTCTTATCTCTCTTTTTACCTCACCTTGACCTTAAGCCCCATTACAACCCAATCAAAGACCCTTTGATTATTGCACTTAATCCGTCTAAAGTTGGTGGAGAATTGATTTGGGAGCAAGTCTATGGTAATGGCTTTTTTTTTCAATTTTTGAGTGATCTTGCTACCTTAATCATATACTTGAGCGTGATTGAGTGAATCTTGGTGAGGCCATGGAATTTTGAAACATTTGAAGCCATGAAAGTTGCAAACTTTGAGTGAAGAGTCATGTTTCATTTAGTTCCGAATGCTCATTGGTTGCTTGTCTCTTGAAGTGTGTAACTTTCATTTGTCTTGTTAGATGTTCCTTGGTTTTCTATTCTCTGTGATTTTGGTTTGCTTGAGGACAAGCAAAGTTTAGGTGTGGGGAGATTTGATAAGTCATATTCTAGCATAATTATTTGGTTGAAATTCATGTTTAATTGATTGACTTATGTGCTAATTTGGGTGCTAAATTGACTTATCTTGTCTTTGGTTAATTGAGGATTTAATGTTATAAATTGATGTGGAAATGGGCTGATTGTGTAGGAAATTCGTTGCTGCCAAGTAGCTGACACTGACCCCATCAGTGTCAGTGAGAAGAACGAAAATTCAGCATAAATAAGGAAAGTGTTGTTGGACATATTCTCATATTGTCTCTTAAATTCCAGTGAAGAGATCAGCCCAAGTCAGGCCTATATTGTGGAGAAGGCACGATAGATTAGTCAACAAGAAAAGAAAAGATCCTTGAGATATTTTAGGAAGAGAAAAGATAAGGAAAGAAATCAAGATTACTTGGGGATCAAGATAGAGATATTTATGGAAGATATTATATTATTTTTGGGAAGTGGAATTCACGTGAAGTAGGCGGAGAGAAGCAGAACACGATTTGGAAGGGAGAGAACAGAAAGAAACGTGAGGAACGGAAGCAGATTGGTGTGAAACAGAAGAACACAATCGGACATCATTCGGTTTTATTATATTTTAATCTCGTTTTTGTTATGAACATGCGGGGCTAATCCCTTTTTCTAGTTTAGGATTCGTGAACCTCCCGTTGAATTATTAATTTAATTATTTAGGATTTTTATGTTGAATCTTGTGTGCAAGTTTATTTTATTACATGCGTTGATGTTCCTATAGTAATTTAATAATTATTTTGGCCTGATCAACTAGATTAATTATTTAATTGCTTACTGTTATTCTATGAACTACAATCTGTAATTGTTGTAGGAATTGGATTAAGTAACAAATAGAGATAATTCCCTCTAGGTGTAATAAAATCTAGGTTGTATGATACCTAGCCGGATTTCGTAGCCTAGTAATCATATGTTTAGAGTTTTAATGCATCTACGAGTTCGAATCCATAGGGTCACTCGTAGATAGTTTAATTTAGTGGTCGTACCCTAGTTGATGAACGTAAGAACATTCGGGTTGATTGGTCGTACCGTCAATCTAGGGATTTGTTGCACTAGGCTAGATGTTTAATTCGTATGATTAATTAATTTAGTAAACGGGAGGGGATCGACATCCTAAACTAGGCTTTTATCACTTGGTTAATTTTATATTAATTTTCATCTACTTTGTTATTTAAATATTGAGTTGATTTATTATTTGAGTATTTATCAATTTTTCACAAACAAACCCCCCTTTTATTTATTTCATATGTTAGTAACACTTTAATTTAATTAGGATTCATTATACTCTCTTGGGTTCGACACTACTTACTACTATACTACCTATAAGTGTGAGTTGGAAATATAAATTATATTTTGGTACGCCCGCGACAGCATATCACTTAACCATATCTACCTCTCTCGTTCTCAAGCTACGACACCACACTAGATTCCACTTCCATACTCCATCTACCCAACTACCCATACTCTCAACCTTAGCCTCCTTACAAAAGCTAATTCTATACAATCTAGAGAATTTCTCACAAAGCACCCCTCCCTCACACCACCAATCAGTCCAAATTAGAGTGTTGCTTCCATTTCCTATGCATATTTTCACTTCTTTCACCATACCTAACTCATCACTATTTTTAATTAATCTCTCTCTAAATTAAATAATCATTTGTGTTTAAAGACTTTCGGAACTTAATATTTCTAAGTCAGAATTGTTGGCTAGAGAAAGCCAAATAACACAATGGACTTAGATGATCTCTTCAATGATTATATATATATAGTGAGTCTTGTGCTCCGGGCACCGTGCGCCTTTAGAATTTAGTATTATGGGTAAGAGTATATTATTTTATTTTAAAGGTTATATACTTTAATTAATAAGGGTACACCATTTTGTTGGGAAAAGTATACACTTTTCATTAATATTTTTTATTTTTCTTTAAAAAATAAAGAGTACACATATTTATACTAAAAGGTATATAATTAACACAAAATTCTAAAGGCGCACACCAATTATATTAATTCATAAAATTTAAAATATACAAATAAATTGAAATTTTGAAAAATTTCTCAATTAATAGTTGATTTTGAAATATATCACTCAATATAAGTTTTTTTTTTTTTTGAAAAAATGTCACCTTTCGATCTTTTTGCCTTTCTTCATTATATAAATAATACATAGTCGTACATGTTAATAAAAAATGCTTATTCATGGATGCACATATAGTCGAGTATTGAGTCGAATTAAAATTTTTTATATAGAGTCGCAGTCGGAGTCGCATGAAAAAATTGTGTAAAGTAACACAGGTGGAGTTGCATGAAAATTGTGTGTGGACTTGTAGGTACAGTGGCATGAAGCGTTGCACACTAGGCATAAATATATTCAGTTTTTTTTTAAATGCATTAATTAATTCGAAAAATTGTAGTGGGCAACATTTTTCAAAATATAGCATTAAAAATTGCAATTTTTAGATAAATAGTCTCATGTGAATCCAATTCATCATGCACCAAAATTTTACAAAATTACTTTTTAACATGTTTTATTCTTTAAAGAGAGGAAATATTATTATTCAAAATAAAAATATTACTCATCTCAATAAAAATATAAAAAGTCATAATCTATCAAAAGTTAAAGAGTATTATTTTTCATTTAAAATAGTAATAGTTCATCATTTAAAGAGTAATTTTTCATGTATAAAAAAATAATCAATAATCAAGGGTCAAGAATTTGAAGAGTTATATTTATCACTTAGAAAAGTTATAGATGATCTCCCTAAATAATACTCCCTATGTCCGCCACAAACGTATATATTTGTTTTTTGCACGTGGATTAAGGAGTATTATTATTTAATATGTAGTAGATAATTGTTTGGAGTGTGTGGGTCGTATATATTAAATGTATGACTAATTATACTATGCACCCGGGTGCACCCTATCTTAGGGTGCACCCACTTTCAAAAATATATACAAATATAAACAAAAACATATACGATTATGAACAAAAATGTATACAATTTAAATTGTTAGTTTTTTTAATGAAAAATTGAGTGTAAAAAAATATACAATTATTAAAAAACATGTATACATTATTGAATAAAAAATTATACACATATGGATGCTAGTTTTTTTAATTAAAAATTTAGTGTGAAAAAAGTATACAATTATTAAGAAACACGTATACAAAATAGAATAACATGTATACAAAATAGAATAAAAGTTGGTACACCCGGGTGCACCTAATATCAACTCTAATTATATTAGTGATGTATGTGGGTCCAATGTATTTAAATAGGGAAATATATATCTTTAGTGCGGACGCCCAAAATAACAAAATGTATACTTTTTCGGCGGACGGAAGAAGTAATTTTTCATGTATTAAAGAGTCACACAGGTGTGTATGTCCTTTTCTTAATTTAAATACATTTTTGCTTTTAAAAAAAATTAAAATCATTTTGAGATTATTAAATTAACGTTATTACTTTAGTACTACCTCCAATCTATAAATAATTTCACATTTTCTATTTCTGTTCGTCCCATAAATAAGTTCACATCCCCAAATAAGAAAATACACATAAATTAATAACCTCACAATACATTTTAATTTCAAGATTGCCACTCATTTATAACTCACATAACAAACTTTATAATTTACTCCGCATTTATTAACTAAAAATATTAAACTAGTCTGTATTTACACACCGAGAAATTAACACGGTGAATTTCTGTTTTGGACGAGGGGAGTATTTGTTTGAGTGATGCGGTATCTTCACAAAAATTGAGAATTTAAGGGGACAAATTGAATCAGTCATAGACAATGGCTCAACAACTGACTTTGTTGACTATATGTGGATTATTGCATCACCATTCCCATTTTCATTGGTCAAACGGAAGATAATCGGTACAACACGTAGCTTCATGGAGGAGCTCTCTGCCACCGCCCAACGGTTCTGCCGCCAGTTTTCACTGGCGGAGATCAAGTCGGCCACTCAAGTTTTCAGTGAAACACATCTCATCGGAAATGGTGGATTTGGCAAAGTCTACAAAGGCCAGATCGATTACGGTAAACAGATAAAGCGGCTAGCAACGAATTCCAACCAAGGAGCACACGAGTTCTTGACAGAGATTGAGACACTGAGTAAGCTCCGACACATTAATTTAGTCTCTCTGATTGGCTACTGCAATGACAATGGCGAAATGATTCTTGTCTACGAGTACATACCTCGTGGAACGCTGGCCGACAACCTTTACAAGCCTCCGAGCAGTGACAGCGGCAGCGACGACTACTACTCGTCTCTTACATGGAATCAGCGCCTTTATATATGCACTGGAGCTGCTCGTGGTCTGGAATATCTTCACACTGGCACCTCCATCATACACCGTGATGTAAAGTCTACCAATATCCTTCTTGATGACAACTTCAGAGCTAAGGTTTCGGATTTTGGACTGGCAAAAGGTTTAAGCGTGATCGACCCAAAGAGCCATGTTAGCACATTAGTTAAGGGGTCGTTTGGATACTTGGATCCCAGTTATTTTATCACTGGTAGATTAACCAGGCAAAGTGATACGTATCTCTTGGGGTGGTATTGTTGGAAGTGCTGTGTGGGAGACCAGCTGTGGATCCGGGTCGAGGTGAGGATGAGATGAGTCTTGTCGTGTGGGCTCAAGAAAAGATCAGTAAAGGCAAAGCTGATCAGATAGTTGCTTCAAATCTGAGGGACGAAATCGCAGCAGATTGCTTGAAAACATTCGTGGGGATTGCTAAAAAATGCTTGAATCTTGAACCCAAAAAGAGGCCAACAATGGCTCAAGTTGTGGTCAGGCTTCAGTCTGCCCTCGAACAGCAAGAAAGAAAAGAACAAACACTTAATGTGTCACGGTTTATGCGATTTTGGAACAGAGGTAATGCAATTCAAAAGGCTGTGATCATCATAATGAAGTTAGTAATCGAACGACAGGATCATCGGAAGAGGAGGTAACTCTTGTCTTTTCACTTACTCGACTGCAGAAGATTACAAGTAATTTCAGTTCAAAGTGTTTGATTAGTGGAGGATTCCGTGGAAGTAGTGTATATCGTGGAACCCTCGAAAGGGGGCAGATCGTAGCAATCAAGAAGCTGTGGAGCGGCCTCACGGACATGGAGTTTCTAGAACAAGTTTGGCCACAACATCAAACACTTATATTGAGTACTAATGTCGTTCAACATATTATCTGCTGTTCTAATTTGTGATTTTGTAGGTTTCAATAATGTCCAGCCTAAAGCATGAAATCGTGGCTCCACTATTAGGTTACTGTGTGGATGCGGAAAGGTCCGGTGGTTATCGTCAATACTTGGCATACGAATTCGCTCAAATGGTTCCCTACATGACATTCTTCATGGTGAGTTTACGAAAATTTGAGTTAAGAGATTTCACTTTCTCTAACATGTCTAATATCCTCCTGAGTTGGTGTCAATGTATAATATTTTGTTCTAAAAATATACAATTTAATTAATTAATAGTATATAATTTTTTTCATTGAAAATGTCAATTGAAATATGTATAGTATAATTAAAAAAATAATTTAGTATACAACTTTCGAAAATGAGATTTGGTGATACGATGTGACGGGAACACGCAAGTTTTAGTCATCCCTTTTCCCTCTCTAACTATACTATTACACAATGTTATCATTCCTCTGTTAGATTTCAGTATTTGTTTTGGACAATTATGTTAGTGTAAGTTGTCGGGAAAATATAAAAATTGATCATTTATATTCGGCGTAATCCAAATTTCATTCCTAATTTGCTAAATTCGCAATTTAAATCCTCTAATGTCCGATATTAATTTTTTGTCCAGTTTTGTTTATTTGTTAGAAATTACTAATGTCGCCGAGAATTTGAGCGTGAGATGCATGTGCTGGGATATTTTCAAAATTGATCACACTACAAAAAAAAATTATTTTTTACCAACGGAATATTCCGTTGATAAAAGTCTTAATTCCATTGTTAAATTGGCTTACCAACGAATTAGCAACGGAATCCGTTGGTAAAATTCTATTAGTAAAGTGGTGGTTGGTAAATTTTTAGCAACGAAAAATTAATTCTGTTGGTAAATAATTCAGTTAGTAATCCGTTGGTAATTTATATAATGATTCTCTTGGTATTCCATTGGTAATTACCAACGGATTGTATTCCATTTTAAAATAGAGAATAAATCTGTTGGCATTCCATTGTTAAAACAAAAATGTCATTTTTATTGCTAATCCATTGGTAATTACCAACGCATTGAATTCAGTTGGTAAATTCGATTGCTAAAAAATATTTTTTTTGTAGTGTCATTTATGTTTGGTGTAATTCAAATTTAGTTCCCAAATTTGCTAAATTCACAATTTAGATCGTATAGCGTCCAATTTTGCAATTTTGCAATTTATTTTACATGTCTTTAAGCTGTTGAGATTTTGATCCAACATATTTGTTTCTTGAAAATGGCCTATAATGAAAGTTTAGTACCCTTTCCTTCATATATATAGAATTTTTTACATTCTGTCTGTTGAAGTAATTAAATATAATATAAGTTATTTACATGTTGCTTAGTACTTGAATTGGTAATAAGGGAAAAAAAAAAGGATTTTAATTACTTAATAGTACGGATTGCATTTTCTCTCAAAATGCACTCATTCTTCTTTCTTTTTCCTCTGTTTTGATTAGAAAAAGATTAAAATAGATGTGGAGACTTTGATTCCAACAAATTTGTTTTCTTAAAATAGCTTATAAAGAAAGCTTAAAATATAAAATCCATTAGAAAATGGAGACTATTTGATATGTTTAATGAATAAAACTCTCCATATATATCTCATTGTGGCCTTGTACAATTATTCCTAGTTCTGTTTGCATTTGCTTTTGAAGCAGGATAATCATAAAAACTCTTCATGCATTTCTGGTTATTGAATTCTTTAAGGGGGAAAAAAATGAACAAGAAAATTTGGTTGCTTAATAGCAAGTATATATGTAATCAATCTTCACCATATTAGTTCATTATGGCTTCTTAAATTGATCCAATGCAGATATTGGAGCATTCATAAAGTGTTTTCTTATGATAATTGGTTATTTCTTATAATTTCTCCATTGATATATGTATGTTTTTTTTCAATACAATAGGACAACCAGGAGCAGATGGGTCAAAGGCAGTTCCGGCTCTGTCATGGCCCCAACGAGTTAAAATCGCCGTTGGAGTTGCAAAAGGATTAGAATACATTCACCAGAAGGCACTGACTCACAGTAACATCAGATGCAGCAACATTTTGTTTTTTGATGATCACCAAGTACCTAAATTATCTGATTTTGGTCTGTCAACTAAAATGCCTACGGATGATTATTTCGATTACCATCCTCCAGAGTATGTTGCTATTCCTAGAAGATGAACAGGACTAGTAGTTTGTAAGTACTAAACTATTTTTTTTTTGGCTGGTACTATAAGATATGTTAGATATGTATGGTCTGGCGAAGCTGGAGGAGTGACGTTTACAGCTTTGGTGTCGTGCTCCTCGAACTCCTGACGGGCCATGAAGTAGTCGATACAACACAGCCAAGAGGGCAGCAGCATATCGTGGAATGGGTATGCTGCTTTCATCTGAATAACTTCATTCTAATTTCACAAAACTGCATTTTAAGTTCCAGTGGAAAAATCCAATTTTAATTTGTTACATACTTAATAAGGTGATACTAAAATATGCATGTTTGGTCTTGAATAATAGATTGAAAGCGTTAAAATTCTGATTATTTTTATTAAATGTATACTCTATTTTTGCTTAGTTTTAAAATTGCTGAACCAATTTTGGTTCCACAAGCAGTGATAAAATGCAGATTTCATCAGATTAATTTTAATACATAATTTGAGATAAAAATTCTTATATGACTATAACCGTGTAATAAAGAAACAGTTTGATAAATGATAATGAACTTCTCCATAAGAACCAGAAAGGCAAGTTTCCCTGTTAATACCTGTATATTCTTTCAGTATACAATCTATGCAATCCGTAATTAAATAAGTGGCAAATTTTGTAACGCAAGGCAACACCATGGCTACACGAAGACGATGTAAAGAAGATTGTGGAATCTCAGTGAAAGTTAGGGATGAAAATGTCTTGTTTTGATGTGTCGACTGGAAAGCAGAGACTCAAAATCCGAATGAAGCTCGTCGGTACTGTGGCGGAAGAGGTTACTTGTTGAGCAAAAGAATTAAGGATACTTGTTGTACAATGTGTATTTATTTATTTCGAATTCTTTGTTGATCATGAAAGATTGATTCACCTTTCAAGATTTTCTTTGTATAATTAAGAGTAGTCTTTCTACTCTTTTTCAAGTCATTGTTAAATTCAAAGCTTCAATTCTATTCTCTCTGTTTCAAGGTTTGTATAGTCTATAGCTGTCCACTCTGATGCCACTCCTTTCGTAAATCACACTTCATTTACATGATCTTTTCTTTTCTGTTGAAGAGTTCATAAAAAGATTTACTATGCTTAGTACTATCAAGTATAGGTAGACTGAAATAAATAAAAAATCAGAGATAGATTTCATTATAGACTATACTATCCATTTTACATTTTAGAGTTGAGACGGTGAAATATTAATCTAAGACAAAAAATTTGAAGTACACTTGAAGATGTCTCCATTCATTGCAGGGGCAAGACTTACATGGCACTGCCTCACGTTAGATTGTTAATTTTTTCATTTTATACAATAGTTATCACTTTTTATTAAAGATAATATCATTTTTCATAAAAAATGTTAAGTATTACTTTTTATTTATATTAACTGCACTACTATCACTTTTCATTAATTCGAATATCATTTTTTATTAAAATGTTATCACTTTTAATTATCCGTGTGACCGTGTCACATAAGTCTTCCCATAATACAGTTTGATACAAGTCTTCATCCTCATTGTAGAAGGAATTGAAGAAACGGTGGCTCTTGTTGAATCAATAAGTCACTTAATAAAGAAACATGCACAAGGCTTTTGATAAATGGACTACCAAGAACACAAGAATATTGAAATGTAAGCATAAATTCAACAATTGATTCATAAATTGTGATGGATCATAGATCTTCATGATTTTCAGATCTCATAAACATGATTAGAAGACTTACTTGATATGTCATTGACAACGATCTTCTTTTGATATGTTCCTATGAATTACAATACGTTAAAACTTCAAGTGATAGATAATTTATAAAGCTGTGTCTTTTTCATATGTGGGGAGAGGACCAAATCTAGATAGTGAATATTTATCAAATCACATTCTATCAATGTGAAGTTAAGTCACACTGATCATTCCGCTACATTTTTTTATTATATCTCATTTTTTTATAGGGGAGACGGACCTCCATTGCATTTATCCCAAAGGTTCAATAATTTCTTAATTTCATCAATTCGGTATTTTCGTTGCAGAAGTATCATTCAAGGGATGAATGCATCCAATGCAGCCATCTTCATATTTATCAAGAATCACTAAAAATATTATTTCAGGTCAAAATTAAATAACCTTTGATTAAAGCAAAACAGTAAAGACAAACACTTGTTTGAACTAGGTTCATATAATTAGATTTGACTTCTAATAGTCCATGTCATATATTATTTCTAGGATTTAATTTTTGTTGTTAGGATTTAGAATATATAAGGATATAATTATCTTTACAATTTTTAAACACAATGGTTTATATATGAATTCGATTCACACCAATTCACTCTAGATCTAGATTAAATACTAAATAATATGCTGCTGAAACAACTTTAGCTAATTTTAACAAAATTTTATGTGCACTAGTTATAACAACATGCTTTGCACGTTATAAGTTACTTTTTTTTTATTCTACATTGTCTAAAAAAGAAATAATTACTGATAGGTACACACTTTGTACCCCTAATTACTACTAGATACATTGATTTAAAATAATTATTATTTAATACAAAATATTAAAGTAAAATACCAAATATACCCCTAAACCCATATACCTTTAAAACACTAACCCCAACCTCCACCCACCACCGGACCACCGCTGCCGCTGCCGGACCGCCGCCGCCGCCGCCGCCGGCGGAGCTCCGGCGGCCGGTCGCCGGAAAATCTGTTCGTCAAAAAAAAAAAAAAAAAAAAAAAAAAAAAAAAAACTAGTCGCCGGAAAGCTGCCGCGCCGCCGCCGCCGGAGCTCCGGCAGCCGGTCGCCGGAAAAACTGTTCGTCCAAAAAAAAAAAAGAAAAAAAAAAACTGGTCGCCGGAAAAACTGCCGCCGCCGGAAAAGCTGCCGGACCGCCGCCGCCGGACCACCACATTTTTTTGCTGCACACACTTTTTTTGCTGCACATGAACTTTTGCTGCACACAATATTTATGTGCAGCACATTAATAGGGGTAATATTGGAATATCACTATATATTTTTGTACCTAGTAGTAATACTTTTGTATGTTTGTATCTCATAGTAATTTAGGGTTTTTTTTTGTACCTAATAGTAATCCTCCCTCTAAAAAATTAATTATTTCAATAAATTTAATTTATTAATTGCTTTTCATGCTAATTTTTCTTTAATACTCCAACCAAGTAGAGAAAGAGTTTGTGACGGAGATTAAGACACATAGCCACTCTGATTGGTTACAAATGTAGAGGATATATGAAACACAATTTACAAGTTATAATAAAGAGTTTGGTTCATTCATATTTAATTCATCACTCTCTAAATTAACTAATTATTTGTGTTTAAAACACTGTCGGAACCTAATATTTCTAAGTCAGCAATTGTTGGATGGAAAAAGAGGCCAAATAACACGATGGACTTAGATGATCTCTTCAAGGATCAGACCAATTATAAACTTGATAGCAATTTTCAATCATGGGCTCAAATTCCCTATTCTCACTCACCCCTGTTTCATAGGGGTGTGATAGACATGTGTACCAAGGATGAAAATATCAATATCGGTACAAATATCAGTACTTCAAATTTACGGATATATTGATGTATATATCGAATACTGATATCGGTAAAAATTTAAAAAATCACGAAAACTTGAAAAAAAAAATTAATTAATTAACTTTTCAATATATTATTAACTAACTTTAATACTCCATATAAATATACTTTAAAATCTCAATAAAACTCATAACATATGATAAGCAAATCAATAACAACATATTTAAATAGTCCGTAGTCATACAATAATTACTACTTATTGTTTAATACTTTAATACATAATACTCCCTCCGTCCGCCAGTAAGAGAGTCTTTTACTTTTGTGCACGTTGATTAAGGAGTATTATTATTTAATGTATAGTGGGTAGTTGTATTAGTGGGAGTGTAGACCCTATATTTTAGTTGTATTAGTGGGTGTGTGTGGGTCCCATGTATGTAAAAAAAGAAATGACCCTCTTTTGAGCGGACGACCAAAATAGAAAAAAGACCCTCTTTCGAGCGGACGGAGGGAGTACCTAATACCAAAATGATCTATGAGACTCAAAATGTAAAATATATTATGTCGTCTACATTTAAACAATATTGGTACCAGCTCATCAAATTAAAAATATTCTGAACGTAGTTATGAATGTGTCAGTAGTACGTCGTCGGTCATTCTATCAAATTAATCAAACGTAAAACAATCTCACCATAAGATAATTTACGCAAGCGTTGCTTTATTTTTTTATTTTATTTTTTAAAATAAAATATATTGATAACAAAAAAAATATATTTGGTTAATAGAAGTAAAACAAAAAATTATTTTATTTTTTTAAAATTATAGATAATTTTTCGATATTTTCGATGTATCATCGATATTTTATCGATATTTTATTGATATTTCCTCGATATATCTCGATATCTAGGAGAATTTTACCTGTGACAAATCAATATCGATATATTTCCCGATATTTTCTCAATATCAGAAAATAAATATTTTTCCCAAATATCGATATTTATACTCTAAAAAAATGAATATGTCGTGAATATATCGTGAAAATTTCGAAATGTTTTCATCCTTGCCCCATCCCAGACGAAACAAGGATAAGAAAAAGAAATCTCAAATTATTTTTAATACAACTCACAGTATCTTATTTATGATACAACCGGCAAGTCTCCCTTTAATTTATTAACCTATGGTCCCTTCCCTTCTCCAATTAACCTATGGTCCCTTAATCATTTAATCATACATTTATATATTTATTTATTTATATATAGATAATAAATAAAATTTAAAATATACCATTTGTATTAGGTAATAATGATATTTTCTTTAAGTAACAATTGTAAAAATATTACCTTTTGACATTTTGCCCCTCATCATTATATAATATATAATCACACACATGTAGTAGTTTGACATTTTGCCCCTCATCATTACATAATATATAATCACACGCATGTAGTAGTTTGACATTTTGCCCCTCATCATTATATAATATATAATCACACACATGTAGTAGTAACATGTTTAAATACAAAATATTGTATAAAGTCAAAATTGTTCGAGGCGTTGCAAACTAAGGATATATATAAATCATTAATTAAATTGAAATAATTGTTGAGGGTAGCATTTTTAAAATTAAGTAACTTGCATTTTCTTTTAGATGCCCAATTCTTAATTAAAATACATTTTAAAATCTAGACTGAGGCTTGCTTGAGATCGTAGTGATATCATCTCACTTTTTTTTAATTCATTTTTATTTTTTATTATACTATCATCACTTTTTTAAATTAATTGCTTTTATATTATACAAATTTAAAGTACTCCATTATCACTTTTTATGAGGGTTACTTTTTATTAAAATAATAATATTAAGTTTTAGTTGTTTAACGAAAATCAGTGTCACCCAAGTATTTGGGTCATCATTTATTTATTTGAGTGATGCAGTGTCTTGTCAAAAATTGAGAATACGAGGAACAAAGTGGGCAACCCCGAAAATTCTAAACGTACCCCATTTACTAATTAAATCCCAATAATTATTATAAAAAGATAATAAATTTACTGTATACACCCCATTTATGACAATTATATCCTTTTAATTATTTAATCTAACTTTGACACATTATTTCCTATTAAACGGCCCTTCCTAAGCTAGCCCTTTTCCTTTTGGTTCTTCTCATTGAATTGTTTTCGAATGATGCCCAATCAATTTTCTGTGTTGTGTCAAATTCTTATCACTCCTTTTTTTAATTTTACACCATCATTATGAATATGTTGTCACTCATTTCTCTTATTCTCTTGTATTTGAAAATTGTTAAAGAAAACAATGATTGAAGGGAAGAAAAGGAATTAGATGAGGGATTAAATTGTTGCATTGGTCACATTCGTGGAAAAGTGAAGAGAGGAGATGACGTTAGAGCTGTTGTGGTCCGCGCTGCAATTCAACGTGGCCGTTGTGATGGACAAAGCTTTATTTGTTCACGACCATTTTAATAAAGAAGAGGAAATTTTCTCAAAATTATATCTGCAAATTAAGCAACATCACGATCGTTCCAATGAAGAAGAGGGAATCGGAGACTGCTACGCTTTTTGTATTTGTCTCTCCAATCCATGGGGTTTGATTCGAAGCTTGAATGAAGATAATTTTAACGCTTAAAAACAATTAGGGTTAAGGGTATTTTATGTTGGGATAAACACACGAATAATCAAACAATAAACTATTCGTCTACGCAGCGGAATGATCAATTATCCCTCTCTTGTGTGAATCTAGCAGGAAACAATCCTAATAATAATATGCACGATAAAGCAAGCAATCAACAATGCACGACACAATCAATTTAACGTGGAAAACCTCCTCAATGTGAGAAGGTAAAAAACCACGGGACCGAAGCCCACCAAAAACTTCACTATGAGACAAAGTTCAAGAGTTACAATCTGCCACCACAGACGAACTACCACAAACGTATCAAGACAATTAATACTTGATAACAAACAACGAGATTAGAAAGACCTCACCAAACTACGCAAACTGACGTTCTGAGTTCGCAACTGTAGAACCCTCAGAATCCGATCTCCACCGTCCAGAATCAACCTCTATGAGTCCTGAACGTGCTGACAAAATTTCAGCTCGATCCGACGGTTGAAACTCCGGTTATTGCTTCTGCACTGTTCTGATGTTCTCTCCTCTTTTTGCCCTCGTTTTTGTTTTGCTCTCGGAGTTGGAGTGTTACCTTCACCCGAACACACACAGCCTATTTCTACTGCCAAGTGATGATGGGCCAGAATGTGATGATGGTGGGCTAGAATGTGATGTTGGGCCAGAATTGATTTGGGCTCTCCACATATTTGGAAACCCAACCCAACAAATCTCCCCCTTTCCGATTATGTGGAGAGACTAGCCATTCCGGCTATCACACGACATACCTCTAACTTCTCTCTAGGCAATGCCTTCGTCATCATGTCAGCACCATTATCATCTGTATGAATCTTTTCAAGTTCAAGCAACTTATCATTGATGACATCCCTCATCCAATGATATCTCACGTGAATATGCTTCGATCTTGAATGAAATGCAGCATTCTTGCTGAGATGGATAGCACTCTGACTATCACAAAATACTACATACCTCTGTTGCTTCAATCCAATCTCCTCCATAAACCTTTTGAACCATAACACCTCTTTACATGCTTCCGTTGCAGCAATGTACTCTGATTCTGTTGTGGAGAGTGCAACACACTTTTGCAATCTTGATTGCCATGACACAGCGCCACCTGCGAATGTCACTAGGTAAGCAGAAATTGACTTTCTGGTGTCCACATCTGTTCCCATATCTGAGTCTGTGTAGCCAACTAACTCGGGCTTCCCACCTCCAAAGGTGAGTCTCAAACTAGACGTACCTCGTAGATACCTCATTATCCACTTCACAGCATTCCAATGCTCCTTTCCCGGATTAGACAAATAACGGCTAACAACACCAACTGCATGAGCTATGTCAGGCCTCGTACACACCATTGCATACATCAAGCTTCCCACAGCTGAAGCATATGGGACTCTTCTCATTGCTTCCTTCTCTTCATCGGTTGAAGGACTATGATGAGCACCAAGCTTAAAATGAGTGGCAGCAGGAGAACTAACCACTTTAGCTTTGCTCATATTGAATTTCTCAAGCACTTTCTCAATATACTTCTCCTGTGACAAGTGCAGCTTCTTGTTTGCTCTATCTCGGGTGATGTTGATACCAAGGATTTTCTTTGCTGGCCCCAAATCCTTCATGTCAAAGGATTTGCTCAACTGTTTCTTCAACCTGTCAATTCTTGAAACATTCCTGCCAACAATCAATATATCATCAACATATAGCAATAATATAATAAAATCATCATCCGAGAACTTCTGAACAAACACACAATGATCAGAAATAGTCTTTTGGTAGCCTTGCTCCC
Organism: Pogostemon cablin; assembly: GCA_023678885.1. Lineage (NCBI taxonomy): Eukaryota > Viridiplantae > Streptophyta > Magnoliopsida > Lamiales > Lamiaceae > Pogostemon > Pogostemon cablin. Next base: position 9,988,120 of record CM042961.1, read on the forward strand.
CCATAACTGACTCAAATTTCTGATACCACAATCTAGGTGCTTGTTTCAAACCGTATAGACTCTTCTTCAATTTGCATACATGGTCTTCTTTTCCCTTCACCTTGAAACCTTCAGGTTGCACCATGTATATCTCTTTATCTAGCTTACCATGAAGAAAAGCGGTTTTGACATCCATCTGCTCAATCTCCAAGTCAAGACTAGCAGCCAAACCAAGCACAAAACGGATAGAAGACATTTTGACAACAGGAGAGAAAATTTCTTCAAAATCAACTCCCTCTTTCTGACTGAAACCTTTAACAACCAATCTAGCTTTGAATCGAGGCTTTGAGGTGTGTTCATCTTGTTTTAGCCTGTACACCCACTTGTTCTTCAAAGCATGCTTCCCCTTTGGTAGTTTCACCAGATCAAATGTGTCATTTTCATGCAAGGATTTCATCTCATCTTGCATTCCTTCCAACCATTCATTCCTGTGTTCTCCATGAACTGCTTCTCCATAGCATTCAGGCTCTCCCCCATCGGTCAAGAGCACATACTGATCAGGAGGATACATCCTAGAAGGTACACGAGCTCTACTGCTTCTTCTAGGTGGTTCTTGAACCTCCTGTTCTGGAACATCAGGTGGTTGCGGCTGATCGATATCCTCTTCATCATGCAAAGGATGATCGACATGCTCATCATTACCAAAATCAGGCTGATCTTGATTCTCCTCTTCAACTTCTACTTGATCTTGACCATGAGGAACAATTTCCAAGTCAATCAAGTCATCACCAGGTGTAGAAACTGAGCTATCCGTCTTCTCAATATCTCTTATAGTTTGATCCTCAACAAACACAACATCCCGACTTCTGATAAGCTTCTTCTCTACGGGATCATAAAGTCTGTAACCAAACTCATCTTGGCCATAACCAAGAAACACACACTGTCGAGTCTTCATATCCAACTTAGACCTCTCATCTTTGGGAATATGCACAAATGTCTTACATCCAAAGACCCGCAAATGATTATAGGAAACATCTTTTCCTGACCAGACTCTATCTGGAACATCAAAGTCTAAAGGAACACATGGAGTAAGATTTAAAACATGTACCACAGTACTCAGAGCCTCACCCCAAAATGATGAAGACAATCCTGCTTCTGATAGCAGACATCTTACTCTCTCGACCAATGTTCTGTTCATCCTTTCTGAAAGACCATTCAACTGAGGTGTCTTTGGAGGAGTCTTTTGATGTCGGATACCATGCTCTCTGCAATACTCATCAAAAGGACCAATGTATTCCCCTCCATTATCCGATCTGATGCATTTCAACTTCTTCCCAGTCTGTCTCTCAACTAAGGCATGAAACTGCTTGAATGCATCGAGCACCTGATCTTTCGTCTTCAACGTGTAGATCCAGGTCTTTCTTGAGTGATCATCTATAAAAGTAACAAAATATAAAGCACCACCAAGAGTTCTAGTTTTCATAGGACCACAAACATCAGAATAAATTAAATCGAGTATACCTGATGCTCTAGTAGGAGTTGAGGTCTTGAAAGCAACTCGAGTCTGCTTTCCCGCCAAACAGTGAGAGCACTTCTTTAAAGATGCATTCTTCAAGTCTGGAATGAGATTTCTCTTCTCTAAAATCTTCAATCCCTTTTCACTGATATGACTGAGTCTGCTATGCCACAACTCAACTATCCCCTCATTCTTAACTGCATTAATAGAGCCATCAAGTAACTTTGCTTGCATCAAATACAACGAAGAATGTTTTTGACCTCTAGCAACAACTAAAGAACCTCTTGTAAGCTTCCACTGACCATCGAAGAACACACTGCAGAAACCTTCATCATCAAGTCTCCCAACAGATATCAAGTTCAACCGAAGATCAGGCACGTGCTTCACATTTCTCAAAACTAGTGTAGCACCATTACTAGTCCGCAAACATACATCTCCAACGCCAATGGCTTTAGCTAAGCCATCATCACCCATCCTAACATTACCATAGTCACCTGACATGTAGGATGTGAACATCTCTCTACGAGATGTTGCATGTATGGATGCCCCACTATCAATCACCCAACTGCTTTCACCATATGCAAGATTGACCACTTCATAATCACGAAAGATAAGAAAATCACCTGTTGCAGCAGACACTCGATCATTATCTTTCGTTTCTTCATTCTTCCTTTCTTTCCCATTTTCTTTCTTGTCATCTTGCTTGGGTTTTCTGCAATACTTTGCTATGTGTCCTGGAGTTTTACAATTCCAACACTCAACCTTGCTGTATCTGTTGGATTTACTCCTCCTGCCTTTTTGCTTGCCTGTTGGACCTCTACTATTACTTCTCCCCCTCTTCTCTGTAACCAAAACCTCTGATTGCTGTGAAGGGCCCTGCGATTTTCTCCTCGTTTCCTCATTCAAAACGCTGCCCTTAACCAAATCCATTGTAATGGTACCATTGGGGGCTGAATTAGACAAAGATGTCCTGAATGTCTCCCATGAATCCGGCAATGTACCAAGAAGCCATAAGCCCTGTACTTCATCCTCAAACTTGATATTCATTTCCGACAATTGATTGATAATGCCCTGAAATGAATTCAAGTGATCCGTCATAGGAGTGCTATCTTTGAATTTCAGATTCATCAACTGCTTGATTAGAAATAACTTATTGTTCCCAGTTTTTCTAGCATACAGTTCCTCCAACTTTTTCCACAATGATCGTGCATGTGTTTCTCCACTCACATGGTTCAATACATTATCATCCACCCACTGCCTAATGTAACCACATACTTGACGATGCAATATTGCCCATTGCTCATCCGTTTTATCATTAGGCTTTTCAGTTTCAAATACAGGCAAATAATAATCTTTCACATAAAGAAGATCCTCCATCTTGCCTTTCCACACATGATAATTGGAACCATTGAGATTCACCATTCTATTAGTATTGGTTTCCATATTCACCACAAGGCACAGAGCAGAAACCCGCTCTGATACCACTTTGTTGGGATAAACACACGAATAATCAAACAATAAACTATTCGTCTACGCAGCGGAATGATCAATTATCCCTCTCTTGTGTGAATCTAGCAGGAAACAATCCTAATAATAATATGCACGATAAAGCAAGCAATCAACAATGCACGACACAATCAATTTAACGTGGAAAACCTCCTCAATGTGAGAAGGTAAAAAACCACGGGACCGAAGCCCACCAAAAACTTCACTATGAGACAAAGTTCAAGAGTTACAATCTGCCACCACAGACGAACTACCACAAACGTATCAAGACAATTAATACTTGATAACAAACAACGAGATTAGAAAGACCTCACCAAACTACGCAAACTGACGTTCTGAGTTCGCAACTGTAGAACCCTCAGAATCCGATCTCCACCGTCCAGAATCAACCTCTATGAGTCCTGAACGTGCTGTCCAAGTTACAGCTCGATCCAACGGTTAGTTTGTGAGAAACGACCCTTTCTCCTCGACTGCGCAGAACAGAATCGCCCAGAAATCTGCTTCTGTCTTCGGCGTATTCCCGTCAACCCAAAGCTCCAAACACGATCTCCACCGTTCAGAATGTACCTCCACGAGTTCTGAACGTGCTGACAAAATTTCAGCTCGATCCGACGGTTGAAACTCCGGTTATTGCTTCTGCACTGTTCTGATGTTCTCTCCTCTTTTTGCCCTCGTTTTTGTTTTGCTCTCGGAGTTGGAGTGTTACCTTCACCCGAACACACACAGCCTATTTCTACTGCCAAGTGATGATGGGCCAGAATGTGATGATGGTGGGCTAGAATGTGATGTTGGGCCAGAATTGATTTGGGCTCTCCACATATTTGGAAACCCAACCCAACATTTTAGTCTTACTACTAGGAGATATTTAATTAAAATTTTTGTGGGATACGTTTAGTATTTTCAGAGTGTAAATAGCCACACAGGAACAAATTAAATCAGTGATAGACAATGGCAAACAACTCGCTCTACCACTCACTTTGTTGACTATACATCGATCATTGCTTCACCATTCCCATTTTCATAAGTCAAAACGTAAGATGATCGGCGCAACAGGTAGCTTCACGGAGGAGCTCTCTGCCACCGCCGAACGGTTCTGCCGTCGGTTCTCACTGGCTGAAATCCAGTCGGCCACTCAAGGTTTCAATGAAGCACATGTCATCGGAAATGGTGGATTTGGCAAAGTCTACAAAGGTCAGATCGACTACGGCAAACAGAGTGTTGCCATAAAGCGGCTAGCAGCAAACTCCAAGCAAGGAGCACACGAGTTTTTGACAGAGATTGAAACACTGAGTAAGCTCCGACACATTAATTTAGTCTCTCTGATTGGCTACTGCAACGACAATGGCGAAATGATTCTTGTCTACGAGTACATACCACGTGGAACGCTGGCCGACAACCTTTACAGCGACAGCGACAACTACTGCTCGTCTCTTACATGGAATCAGCGCCTTAATATATGCACCGGAGCTGCTCGTGGTCTGGACTATCTTCACACTGGCACCTCAATCATACACCGTGATGTCAAGTCTACCAATATCCTTCTTGATGACAACTTCACAGCTAAGGTTTCGGATTTTGGACTGGCTAAACATCTAAGCGCGATTAACCCAAGGAGCCATGTTAGCACATTAGTTAAGGGGTCGTTTGGTTACTTGGATCCCAGTTATTTCACCACTGGTAGATTAACCAGGCAAAGTGACTCGTATGCTTTTGGGGTGGTGTTGTTGGAAGTGCTGAGTGGGAGACCAGCTGTGGATCCGGGTCGAGGTGAGCGTGAGATGAGTCTTGTTATCACACCCCAATTTTCTAAATAAGGAGATTTGCGTTGATTTTCTTAAATAGGGCAACCCGAAAATTCTAAACGTACCCATTTACTAATTAAATCCCAATAATTATTATAAAATGATAATAAATTTACTGTATACACTCCATTTATGACAATTATATCCTTTTAATTATTTAATCTAACTTTGACACATTATTTCCTCTTAAACGGCCCTTCCTAAGCTAGCCCTTTTCCTTTTGGTTCTTCTCATTGAATTGTTTTCGAATGATGCCCAATCAATTTTCTGTGTTGTGTCAAATTCTTATCACTCCTTTTTTAATTTTACACTATCATTATGAATATGTTGTCACTCATTTCTCTTATTCTCTTGTATTTGAAAATTGTTAAAGAAAACAGGGATTGAAGGGAATAAAAGGAATTAGATGAGGGATTAAATTGTTGCATCGGTCACATTCGTGGAAAAGTGAAGAGAGGAGATGACGTTAGAGCTATTGTGGTCCGCGCTGCAATTCAACGTGGCTGTTGTGATGGACAAAGTTTTATTTGTTCACGACCATTTTAATAAAGAAGAGAAAATTTTCTCAAAATTATATCTGCAAATTAAGCAACATCACGATCGTTCCAATGAAGAAGAGGGAATCGGAGACTGCTACGCTTTTCGTATTTGTCTCTCCAATCCATGGGGTTTGATTCGAAGTTTGAATGAAGATAATTTTAACGCTTAAAAAACAATTAGGGTTAAGGGTATTTTAGTCTTACTACTAGGAGATATTTTAATTAAAATTTTTTGTGGGATACATTTAGTATTTTCAGGGTGTGAATAGCCATCAGTGATAGACAATGGCAAACAACTCGCTCTACCACTCACTTTGTTGACTATACATCGATCATTGCTTCACCATTCCCATTTTCATAAGTCAAAACGTAAGATGATCGGCGCAACAGGTAGCTTCACGGAGGAGCTCTCTGCCACCGCCGAACGGTTCTGCCGTCGGTTCTCACTGGCTGAAATCCAGTCGGCCACTCAAGGTTTCAATGAAGCACATGTCATCGGAAATGGTGGATTTGGCAAAGTCTACAAAGGTCAGATCGACTACGGCAAACAGAGTGTTGCCATAAAGCGGCTAGCAGCAAACTCCAAGCAAGGAGCACACGAGTTTTTGACAGAGATTGAAACACTGAGTAAGCTCCGACACATTAATTTAGTCTCTCTGATTGGCTACTGCAACGACAATGGCGAAATGATTCTTGTCTACGAGTACATACCACGTGGAACGCTGGCCGACAACCTTTACAGCGACAGCGACAACTACTGCTCGTCTCTTACATGGAATCAGCGCCTTAATATATGCACCGGAGCTGCTCGTGGTCTGGACTATCTTCACACTGGCACCTCAATCATACACCGTGATGTCAAGTCTACCAATATCCTTCTTGATGACAACTTCACAGCTAAGGTTTCGGATTTTGGACTGGCTAAACATCTAAGCGCGATCAACCCAAGGAGCCATGTTAGCACATTAGTTAAGGGGTCGTTTGGTTACTTGGATCCCAGTTATTTTACCACTGGTAGATTAACCAGGCAAAGTGACTCGTATGCTTTTGGGGTGGTGTTGTTGGAAGTGCTGAGTGGGAGACCAGCTGTGGATCCGGGTCGAGGTGAGCATGAGATGAGTCTTGTCCTGTGGGCTCAAGAAAAGATTATTAAAGGTAAAGCTGATCAGATAGTTGCTTCAAATCTGAGGGACCAAATCGCAGCAGATTGCTTGAAAACATTTGTGGGGATTGCTAAAAAATGCTTGAATCTTGAGCCCAAAAAGAGGCCAACAATGGCTCAAGTGGTGGCCAGGCTTCAGTCTGCCCTCCAACAGCAAGAAAGAAAAGAACACGCACATAACGTCTCACGATTTCTGCCATTTTGGAACACAGGTAATCCCAACTGGTAATACAATTCAAAAGCCCATGATCATCAATGATGTTTGGTGATTTATTCTGAAAATGGTAAATTATATTTCAGACCAACTAGTTACAATGTACAAGTGAGGTATACAATGCAATTCACAAAATGAACAACAAAAGAGCTAAAGCCTAGTATTCAAAAGCTAAAGCCGACTTCATATGTTTGGTGATTTATTCTTGCAGGCAATCGGGCGACAGGATCATCGGAAGAGGATCACAAACAGAACATTACTAGTAATTTCACTTCAAAGTGTTCGATTAGTGGGGGATCCCGTGGAACTAGTGAATATCGTGGAGCTGTCAAAAGGGGTCAGATGAAGCTACGTAGCAGTGTCACAGAAAAGGAGTTTCTAGAGCAAGTTTGGCCACAATATCAACACTTATATAGACTTATGATGTCGTAGAACATATTATCTGCTGTTCTAATTTGTGATTTGTAGGTTTCAACAATGTCCAGCCTAAGGCATGAAAACGTGGCTCAACTGTTGGGTTACCATGTGGATAGAAGTATGTATGGTAGTCGTCAATACTTGGCATATGAGTTCTCTCATAATGGCTCACTACATGACATTCTTCATGGTGAGTTTGCCAAAATTTAAGTTAGAGAGTGCTCTGTCTCTCAAATGTCCTGTCCAGTTGCAGTGATGTATGTATGTTTTTCTGATACAATAGGACAAGCAGGCGCAGACGGATCAAAGGCAGTTCTGACTCTGTCATGGCCCCAACGAGTTAAAATCGCCATTGGGGCTGCAAAAGGATTAGAATACATTCACCAAAAGGCACTGGTTCACAGTAACATTAGTTGCAGCAACATTCTGTTTTTTGATAATTACCAAGTACCTAAATTATCTAACTTTGGTCCATCAGCTACAGATGATTCTATCGATTATCATCCTCCAGAGTATGTTGCTACTCCTAGAGATGAAAATGACTAGCAGTTTGTATGTACTAAACCTTTTTTTGTTTTTTTGTGGTATAACTACAAGGTATGTAAGATTTGGCGAATTGAGCTGGAGGAGTGACGTTTACAGTTTCGGTGTCGTGCTCCTCGAACTCCTGACGGGGCGTGAAGTAGTCGATACAGCACAGCCAAGAGGGCAGCGGCATATCGTGGAATGGGTATGCTGCTTGACTAATTTTTATTTTTATTTTTATTCTTTTTCAAAAAAATCAAGGTGTAAGCTTTTATAATAAAGAGTTTAACATTCAATATTAATGAGTACAAAATTGAATTTGGATGCACAGAACTAAATTCGTGAGCCCATGCACACAAGATTTTTTAAAAAATTTTACACTTATAATGACTTAAACCTTGAGAATAGACTTTTTCCTATAAAACTAAGTCAAAAATGTCACTCATAAAATGAATAAGAAGTGATAATTTATTTATAAATGTTTTGGAATACGATGTGTATACAATCCGTAATAAAAAAAGTACTGGCAAATTTTGGTAACATGACAAGGCAACACCATGGGTCCACGAAGACAATATACAGAAGATTGTAGATCCTAAACTAAAGGGAGAGTACACAACAAAGGCAGCTGCAAAGGTTAAAACCTTCAACCTCAAATTATGGCTATGATGAGACTTTTCTCTCAATAATTTCTTTTGCTCGAATGCAGATGGCTGGAGTCGCTGCCTCATGCGTGCAGCATGAAGCCAAACGTCGTCCAGACATGGGAGTTGTAGTAAGAGAGCTTCATCCTCTGTTGGACAAGTCCATTTATCAAGATTCTATACACCACTCACGTACGTATGGAAACAAGTTAGTGCTTGGATAGGGTGGTGGAGATCATTCATTAACATCAGAGCTGCATTTAGACACACCTCTACAAGGATACTCAACATTCTAGCGGATGTGAGGAAGATGGCCACCATTGCACTTGCTTCCCTTGTGTATCAGATTTGGAAAGCCCGTAATTCTACCATTTTTGAGGGTGGAATGAAGCCAGCTCAAGTAACAATGGAATGCATCAAGATGGAGATAGTTAGGCTTAATTGTATTTTGACAATAGCTAGCCCTTTTGCATAATAGGCCTTAGCTTATTTTGTTGTGCCCCTTTGGTGCGTTGCATTGTATACCTCACTTGTACAATGTAACTTGTTTGGTCTAAATATATTTGCCATTTTCAGAAGATTCTAAATGTGTTTCATGATAATAATGAATAGAGGTCAGCTTGCATTTATCATATGTATAATTCAAAATTTGGTGAGACCGTCACAAAATTGCTTCACAAATCTGTGAGAGAATTTTTTTTTTTTTAATCATGTATTACTTTTTATTTATTCCAGTTAATCAAGGAGCAATGTGAAACAATCTCATGCATGACTTGCACCGTGCCGTAAACTTTCGGAAATTACTAGGAATATTTGGACAATTGCCACCTAGGATATTTGACGTTTTTTAAGCAATCACTCTTCCCTTCACCACTAAAAGAGTTGCTATTAATTTTAGTCTATCACATCGAAATTGGATTTGACAAAAAAATAATAATAATAAAATAAAATTGATTATGTAATTTGTTTTTTCGTTCATGAGTACAGCTTGGATAAAAATTCAACATTTTGAGTACACGGGATTATCCCCCGTGTCACCAATCCATATACTTTCAACATTCACATAAAATCACATCCAAGTATGATAACAGAGGAGGAAAACAAGCTCTCTGCCATGGCTGAACGGTTCTGTCGTCGATTTTCATTGGTTGAGATCCAGTTGGCCACTCAAGATTTCAGTGAAGCACATCTCATTGGAAATGGCGGATTTGGTAAAGTCTACAAAGGCCAACTTAATAAGGGGAAACAGAGTGGCTATAAAGCGTCTAGCAACAAATTCCAACCAAGGAGAACATGAGTTTGTGACGGAGTACTTAGCCCGAGGAACTCTGGCTGACCACCTTCACAGACCTCCGAGGAACTGTGACTGTGGCCAGTGCTGGTCTCTTACAAGGAAGCAACGTCATCATATATGCACTGGGGCTGCTCGAGGTCTGCACTATCTTCACACTAGCACCACCTTAATCATACATCGCGATGTCAAGTCTACAAATATCCTTCTTGATGAAAATTTCACAGCTAAGGTTTCAGATTTTGGATTGGCAAAACATTTAAGTAAAAGTAACTCCGAGAGCCATGTTAGCACAGTAGTTAAGGGCACATTTGGATACTTAGATCCGAGTTATTTTACCACTGGTAGACTAAGTACTGATGAGTCTAGTTTCTTGATATGATCCAATGTCAGATATTGAAGTAGTGAAATGAGCAAGTTTTGTTTGAATCAGGACGACAAGGCACCAACGGCTCAAACCACTTCCGTCATGGTCCCAAAGACCTAAAATTGCTGTGGAGGCTACAAAAGGATTAGAATACATTCACCACAAGGCACAGATTCATTGCAACATCAAATCCAGCAACATATTACTTTTTGATGATTACAAAGTTGTCAAATTAGTTGATAACAAACCTTGTGGTTATCTCAAACCTCATGAGTATCACCCCCAGAGTATGTTCCATTCCTAGTCTATCCTAATTAAAGACAAATAGGACTAGTTGCTTAAATGTGCACTAATTATTATTACAGTTTCAAATGGCGTGGCAAACTGAGCTGGAAGAGTGATGTTTACAGCTTTGGTTTGGTTCTCCTCGAACTCTTGACAGGTCGTAAACTAGTTAATCATAAACGGCCAAGAGAGATGCAGCTTCTCGTGGAATGGGTACGCAGTTTTCCTGGTTATTTCAGTAGACATTGATATGAGCACTTGTCATTACATAACTTGTGCAACACCAGGCAAGACCAAGGCTTGGAGAAGACAAGTTAAAGGAGATTGTGGATACTAGGTTGAATGAAGGCTATCCACTAAAGGATGTTGCAAAGGTGAAACAAGTGTTAGACTACATGATTTCATACTCTTTTGAGAGTTTCTACTTCTCATTAGGTGTCTGCTTCTTTTGCTTAAAATTAAGCATATGGCTGCAATTGCTGCCTTGTGTTTGCAAGATGCCCCTAAATGTCGTCCGGACACGAGCATTGTTGTAAGAGCTCTCTGCCTTTGCTAAATGAATGTTGTGAAACAAATCGCCATCCATTACGTGCTGGTGCTTTTCCATCCTGCTTTTCAAGACGGAACACAGCTTAAGCCGTTGGATTCGAGCATCTTTTAGGATTCCTTCTATTGTTTTCTCTCTCCCTTAGAACTAAAGCTGCATATATCCTTGTAAGCTTTTCGTAATATTATTCTGACTTGTGAGCCCTCATGACCAGTGCAAACTAATCTCATCCCACTCAATACTTCATTTGTTATGAAAAAGAACACCCAGAAATGAATATACCAGTAAGAAACATGAGATTTGTTTATTCAGTTAGTTTTTGAAAGATTACATCTGGGAGCAATACCTAGCCAAGATTTTTCACTATAACTAATATAGCTCCAACCTAAATGAGCTATGATTGATATCGAACCGAAACATAAAATGAGCCATTATTTCATATGGTTCATGTTTTCCAAGAAAAGCACACTAAAGATAACATTTAAGATCATATACTACCATGGTCATGTCTGGACGAAATTCAGCTTCATGTTGCACGCACGAGGCAGCAATTGAAGCCATCTGCATTTAAGTAAAACTCAAATGAGACAAAATTAATTCTCAAAACCAACACTATTTCAAGTTAAAGACTTTGAATAGATTAAGGATGTCCTATATATGCAACTGATGACTTCACCTTTGCCACTGCCTTCAATGGATACACTCCATTCAGTCTTACATCCACAATCTCCTTTACCCTGTCTTCTGTAAGCCTCGGTGTTGCCTGGTGTTATACAAATTCTTTCGACAGTTACATTAAGCATTATAAGTAGTACATTCAGGTGCTAAGAAACAAAAAAATCTGCATACCCATTTTACAAGATGCTGCTGCTCTCTTGGCAGCGTATGATCAACTAGTTTACGGCCTGTCAAGAGTTCGAGCAGTACCACACCAAAGCTGTAGACATCCATCTGCCATCTTAGCTTGCTATGCAGGTTATGTCTACCATGCACCCAAAACGAAGCACCACGTAATCATTAGTACACATTCAAACAACTTGATCATTTCATCTCTAGATAGACTTGAATTAGGACATACTTTAGGGAA